>OX638130.1:0-1390000 GCA_951804985.1 Dryomyza anilis | reverse complement strand
AAATAAAATAAACCAATATAAAACAAAAAATAATAGAAAAAATAAATAAAAATAAATACTATCTTTTCTGAAATTTCTGTTGCCTAAAAATTATTTAAATGCAGCATTTGACAAAATTTATTTTAAACATCAGCTTATACTATGTAGTTGTCACATGAAAAATGCAAACATGTCTTATCTACAAATTGCATTTACCACATTGAAAATAAATATTAATAGTAATAATAATAACGCTGTGCTATTTACATTTTGATGAGCATAAAATTATAATCAGTAAAAAATAAAAATAATAAAATTAAAAATGTAAAAACTCACTTCATCACGTAACCATTGTAAACGACGACATGTTGCGCTTCCGGCCAAATGCAGATTGCTGCACCGTGTGGTAATAGCAAAAGCCTGCAGCGATGCACGTTGGCAACCCTGCAGCCAAGCCTCGTGTAAATTGATGCCGGAAGTAGCGCGCGCGGCTCTCATTGCACATGATGCACAATTCAATGGACGCCGTTAGATGGCGCCATTTGCTATGCAAGATTTATTGTTGGTTGACTGGTCATTCGTTGGTTTGTTCGTTCGTGCATGCGTTCGGTTAGCTGTTCGTTATTTATGACCCCCGTTGTTGATGCGTCGTAGTTCTGGGATTGTTTTCAATAGAATAAAACTCGAGTCTGATTTCATTGCAATTTCCCACATTTCCTGCTCAACGGACAGACAGACTAACAAATAGATAGTCGGACTGTATTAACAAACATATTTGTCAAAAAGTATTTACAAAAACAAAATATGTTAACATAAATGATTTTCAAATTACACTGAGCAACAGAAAGAAGTTTTGAAATATATTCTCGGTATTGAAAAAATGGTTTTTCTACTTTGTATTATGAAATTCAGCAACTTGCTTGCTTCGACATTGGATATTCTAGCACGGAATTCAAAAAAAGATATAAAAGTCATAAAAATCCCATTTCTAACGGCAGGCACCAAAAAATGGCGTATGGCGCAAACTAATACTAAGGTCGCGTTTTATATTTTACATGACTCTTGAGTTTATAAACGTAATATAATCTGTGGTTTTAAGAAAAATATTTGAATTTTACTAAAAACTAGCAATGTGAGAAAAAAAATGTCTAGTGAAAAATAATTCAAAATAAAAGTGTGAGTTTTTTTGGTAATCATATTTTATAAGGAACATCAAAAATGCAATAACATAAGTTTTTGTTTCTATTGGCAGTCGTTTAAATTTGTCGTATCGAAAATACGTACAAAATGTGGGTACTTCTAAATTAAAGAGTACGAAGATTAATATTTGAATGGAATTTAGAAATCAGTGAGTTTTCGAAGTGTTGATTTATAAAGTAAAGCAAGAACAAACATTTTTTCTTTAAATTGAAAATTTTAAAATGTAATTAAAAATTAAATACTAAAATTTTAAACAAAAAATTATAAAATTTTTAATTTTTATCAATATTTTTTGTATGTTATATTTTCTTAAAATGCTATTGGTATCATTGATAGACATTCAAATATCAAATCGTAGACATTTAAACTATTTGTGCACTAACCTAAGTTTTATGTACAACTAAATTCAGCTAGTAGTTTAGTTAATTTCAACTTAAAATGTTTGATTTTCTTATAAACTGCCTCAGCCAACTTAATTTCGTCATTTCAATTATATTTTTGAAATGTTCTTCTAGTTTAAAAAAGTCAAAACTCGCATTTTTCAATTTATGATTTTAAAAGATTAACTAAAAAAATAGGAGACACTTAAAAATGTTACATGTTATGATTTTATATAAGCGACAATGCTTTTTTGAGTTTTTGGAAATGAGTTTTTGAAAAAAGTACGAGTTTTGATTCTAACCCCATCTTTATAGTTTAAACTCTTCATTACCTTTTATACTCTTAACATTGTTCTAATATTGGATCTTCTCTGATTTACTCTTGTCCTCTTCGTCCAACTCTCTTCGACTTAATCCTTCTCTCACTCTCTTTATCATCTAAACGCGCTATTTTCCCTTTAACGCGCTCTTTATGCCTTCTTACACGCAAATCACATCACCCGGCGTCGACTTAGTCTTCTGTTCGTCACTGCTGTCGTCAAGCGAGTCCTTGTCTTCTTCCTCCTCCTCATCATCGTCTAGCGTCGTTGCCGTCCCTGACGCCGTCGATGACCCCACTACATACAGCTCCTCATTAGCCTTATCGCTCAACAAGCCACCTAGCGGTCATCTGTTTGTCTCGCGTCACATAAAAACATCGCCGCCGCCAAGCATCGATTTGCGCGGCGTTGTCGGTACGCCATGCGGACAATGCGTCGCTGTACCGCCGCCGCCACTAACGCCCGTCGCTGTCGTCGGCTTCGATTCATCTTCGAACGTTACCATCTTCTCGCGCGGCTTTAGTTGCACAATTTGCAGCGGTGGTGGCGGCGCGCAGAGCAACGTCTGCGGCGGTCCCAGCTGTAGGCCGTGCGGCAGCCCAATTACGCCGCCCGATGCACTGTGCTGTATAGTGGGCGAGTAACGGCGCGGTGGTGGCAACGCCAAGTCGCCAACGCCTGACAGATTGAACTCACTAATGCTGCGCGGCACAAAGTACTCCATGTGATGCTCTGCGATGCCGGTGGAACGACGCACCGGCGTGTTGCGTTGAAATGCCGAAGAGTTGGCGGCACGACGTGGCAGCGAGTTGTACTGCGCCATGCTGTGCGCTGGTCCGAAGAACATGGTCTGATGATGATTGAGGCCGCCGACGCCAATGTTGCTCATGCCACCCACGCCGCTATTGAGACCGACGCCGCCGACGCTGCCCACACCCAGCAGATCGGCGGTAGGTCGTTGTCAGGACTTTGGCGTCACGGCGACCGACACAAGCGCCACGTCCTCCGTTTGCGGCAGCACATGATCCTGCACGCTGAATTTGCGCAGCCACAGCACGATCTCCGTTTGTATGAGGCTGAAGCACATGGCCACAACCGCCATGCCGATCAGTATATAACCGGAAGCCAGATAAAGACTCAACGTGCCGGCCGGCGCCAACTCACCAAAGCCGATGGTGCCAAGCGACGTAAAGCAAAAATACAGTGACTCCAGCACGCTCCAGTTCTGTGTCTTGTGAAAGAGTATGGCGCCCGAGGTGATGTAACAGATGAGGACCATGACACAAATTGAGATGGGCACACTTGGCGAGCCGCTCAGTTGATAGGGCGCCAGCGCGTAGTGATGCGGCGCCGCACCATGCATTTTGCCGCTATGTACATGTGGTGCATTGTAATGTTTGCCGCCGTGTGCAGAACTGTTGCCGCCACTGCCGCCGCCGCTATTGTTGGGCGGTATTTTGTTGCCGCTAGCATTGTTACTGCTGCCATTGTTGCTGCCAGCGCTGGCGCCACTGCCTCCGCCGCCACCACTGCTGACGGCGCTTTTGGAGCGTGCCTTGCGAAAGAGACAACGCATGCCGGCTGACAGGCCCTCGCCCATTGCTGACAGATAGAGCAGTACGATGGGAATGCCGAAGAGCGCGTAAATCAGAGCGGCGATGCGACCCCATTGAGTGCGCGGAGAGATGCCGCCATAACCTGCAAGAGAAGAGCGGAAGAGTTTTAGTAAAAATTACAAATATATTTCTATATTAACTAATTTAACTTAATTACACTACACAACAAAATATGAAAAAATGTTTGCGCAATATATGGCACTATTTTTGTATTATTGGAAATTGATCTGCAGAATTTGAATATATTAATTACAAAATTTTCTATGGAGAGGTTTACGAGATATCGGCCCATAACTTTTGAACCGAGCTTTTAAAAAGGTGGTCACATATATTTGCAAAGTTTGAGCGTTTTTAATAATTCATTTGATCAACATTTGATTGAACCAAATAAATTTGATTGAACCAAATAAAAGATAAGATGCATTATTTAATTAAAAAATATGTTTTTTTTCAACTTCTTCTATCGAGTTCTATTAAACTAGTAAACGAATTTAAAACTGTTGTGAAACATGTTCATTGGATGTTTAATAACCTTCCATTTGATGTAAGTCTTGATCATGTAAGTTATTTGCAACGCGATATATTTACAAATATATGTGACCACATTTTGGAAAACTCGGTTCTAAAGTTATTGGCCAATATTTTGAACGGCTGCTGTGTAGTGTAATTGGCGTAATACAGTTATAAAGAATTATGAAAGTTATATACGGTATATAATGCTATGATATGTAAAGTATATACAAAAGTGAACGTATTACTATTCACGGTCGACAGATATTGCCCATTTTAAATACCATACCGCACAGCTATATAAAATATCTTAATTCTGTATTTCGTTGAACTAACTCTACTTATTTGCCTGTAATCGTGATTTCAACAGACTGACGGATATCGAATATAATAAAACTATTCCAATTATAAAACTAAATATTGACAGCAACGAATTTTCTTTGTTATTTTTAAATTACAAACATCGATGTCATTCGCAGTTAGAGAATCTGAAAATCTCCCCCCAATGTGTTCCTCCCGTTGCTCTAAAAAAAACAGGAAGTGCCTGAAAAACAGCTGCTAATGGCGCAGCGTGCGTGTCAGTCGCCTAATTATATGCAGCAAAAATAAACACCCGACACAAGTGTAACTAAACACGAGCAACAGACACAACAAACTCAAATTGTACCACTGTGCGTTGACGAAAACGCCTCCCTTTATGTGCTACACGCAACGCATTTACCGTAATGAGCGAACGGTTACGTGCCCCGAGAGCCTACGTTGTTGACGACGATGACAACAACAGCGACGTCGACATCGAAAACATCAACAACAGCAAAACAACGATGTCGACGCACGACGAGTTCTCATTCGAAGCCGTCATTAAATGGCGTCAGCGCAGAGTTGGCGCTGCGGGAGTTGCCACAGCTAAGTTTTTATGCACGTTGTGATTTTTTATTTTTATTCTGTTTTTTGTGACGTTGCGTAAGATAAAAGTTTGGTTGGTTTACATATGATGGCATATTAAATAGGGGAGGCAGTGAGGATTGCAAGAAGAAGAAAAAAAAGTTGTCGGATCTGACAGAAAGTACATCAACCCTAAAAATAGTTTGTTGAAAGCGGTTTTTAGTTGATGCCATCGTGTTGTCGTTGCTTTTGAGGTATGTGTTGCCGCAAAAAGTTTTATGAATTTTTGCGTGTGTTTCTGAACTTTTTTTAATGCGCAAACTTTTGTAATTGAGTAAAGGATCTGCATTAAAAATTTGTTAATTTAGCAAAAATAAAACAAAATATCAAAATTGTTGCCACTCTCTGCATAAATAGTATAAAGTAGTTGTATAATATTTCGGTTGCTATATAAATTTGACAGACGCAACTAAAACATGTGAAAATAATTGACACTTGCTGCATAAATACTGCAAAGTTGTTGTATAATATTTCATGTGCTATTTAAGCTTGACAGAGATAAAAGTAATTAAAAAAACATTATTTTAGAGATTTTCGTTTACTTTTGACAAGTAAAACCAAAGTCGTTTCGTTTTAAAATCTGGTCCCCTAATTCATTTGAACCAAAAGTTTATTGTAATGGCTTGGATTGTCAGCTTTTGTAAATATGTTGGGTTGGCATTCAAGGTTTTTCATTTCCCACAACAGCGCTTTTCCAACTTGATGACTTCATACAAAGCAGTAGATTTAGTGCAGCCCCAATTTTTATTCTACTGCTTGTTTTTTTGTTTTCCCGACTACCACTACTACTTCTACTACTACTAAATAACAGCAATATTATTTGCCCAAGTGTCTCGTTCGGACACCGTGCGCACATAGTTTTTCACTTTAAATAAGCACAATATTTGCGAAAGCACAGATTTCGAGCTGCTTTCGTTGTTCAAAAAAAGAACTTTTTGATGATTACGTCGTACGATATGTATTCAGTACAATTTAGCTGCTGCCGAAAGGTCATAAAGTGAGAGGTCATCAAATGGTGTACGGGCAAGAGGAGTGGCAGTGGAAGGGGGGTTGGTGTTCTGGCAGACATTAAGATGTGGTTTCAAAAACCAATGACAGCTACAAACTCTGTCACTGAGTATGAGGTATAATATTAATCTCGAAATTGCCGGACAGCTCTGATAAATTGACTTGTCACAAAAGTAAGAGAGTAGCTAAATAACAGGTTTTTGTGTGCAATAAACCCTTAAAAGCCAGCCAAACTTTTTTGATTTAATTTTACGGCGTAGTTTGAAGTTTTTGACGACAAGTCTATTAATTCGAGAGAAAACATGTTTATTGAAAGCTTTGCGATATGATTCAAAAACAGAATATCGTAAATTTATCGCGCAGAAGATAAAACATATTAGGCGTCGTGGAAGGAGGAAAAGAGTATGTAGATTATAATGTTTATAAAGGGAAAATACGCCAGAAGATTTATAAAAATTACCCACAAATTGAGTCGAATAATCTATAAAACGTAAATACACCTTTTCCGATACCCCTATTAAATTCCGAAATTATCTTAAAAAATGTTATCTGGGAAAAGGAAAAATTCGTATTTTTTTTTTAATGGTCGATAATCCAGCATTTACTATCAACTGGAAATTTATAAACGTCACGTCAAATTTAGTACAATTTGCACACATCCTGAAAACTATAGAAATGACAACACTTAAAACTACGAATTAGACAAGTACGACTTAAAAGTACGAAAACAGAACAACACTAAAAGGTGAACAAAGCAATTGAACTTAGAGTCAAACTTTTGCTAAAAAGTTCGAAATTGCCGAGAATGCAATATTTCTGACATGTGGGCATTTCCTTAGAGAATTATATAGGGTAGATCAAAAGATATAAATTAAATAGTTGTCGTTCCGGACGGAAGATAAACGAAAGTTAATGTCGATTGTTACGAAAAGAGGTAATTTGGCCCACTGTGCAAGCATTCAACAATAATAAATGAGACGCAAGACAATTCAGCGCACTAAGCAATGTGTTAGAAAGAGACGGAAGATCATTCAGTGTACTGAGCAATGTGCGAGAAAGAGATGGAAGATCAGCACATTAAAACACATGAGCGCGAATGATATGCCAATAGCATGCGTCATTCACGAAACGAGTAGAAGGTTCTCGAAACAAGTCGAAGCTTGTCGAAACGTGTCGAACTGATGCATGCAGTATATAAGGGTATATAAGGCCTCAGCAGTTCAGAGGTAGCGCGCTGGACTTGCATTCTGAAGGTCTCGGGTTCGAATCCCGGCTTGGGCATGGGCGCTCGTGGTGATATGAACCACAAAATTGTAGGGAATAGATTTCACAGTACAATGGATATAGTCTGTCTGAGTGCTGTGGATCTTAGTAGATATTCCAAAAAAAAAAAAAAAAAAAAAAAAAAAAAAAAAAAAAAAATATAAGGGAGCCGCATCTGAGGTACAGCACTTCAGTAGTAATTGTAAAGTGGTCGAGTGCAGCTCGAGTGATAAATGACAAGTTAAATTGTGGACATGCAGCAGTTGTTAGAATTTGTTATTAGTAAAGTTGTTTATTAAAGTGAATTAATAAAGTTAATTGTTATATTTTAAACCAAACATAAGAGTGTTTTTATTTTGTACACAATCCAGCGATACGAACTCGTAAAACAGTTTTCCGTAGACTGAATTTTCGTAACAATATGGATCAAAAACAATATGGATCAAAAAGTCAGCGAATTTTGCGTACAAATTATTTTTTTTAATTATTTAAAAAAAATAGCTTAAATCATGTGTTTTAATTGTATATTTACAGATTGTTTGCAGAGTTCATAGTTTTTTCATAATAAATCACAGAAAAATTCCGGACGGGACAAATATTTTTTTCTTTTCTTTAAAATACTTTTTGCGTACAAATTATTTTTTTTAATAATTTAGAAAGATAGCTGAGATAATTTACTTTATTTTTGTTTATGTACACTTTGTTCCAAAAGTGTATAGTTTCTTCGAAATAAATCACAGAATAATTCCTATGAAAATTTGCACTACGATTTTATTAATAATTATTATTACGAAATAAAAAGTGATGTACGATTCGAGTATCCAGAGGTTTTTTTTTAAGTTTGTATATATTTTTCTTTTTTTGTGAAAAACAAAAATATTTTTTTTTGATATTTATTTACACTTTTGGTATTGAAATTACGGACGTGACAGATTTAAATTAGCTGTCCTTAAATTTCTAGAATTACTCAGAAATCGATGTTTACATGTTTGAAAATGCCGTGGAAATTTAGTTTTAGAAATAGAGAATTCAACTCTTTAAAAATGTTGTTAGTTTAATATGATCAGCCCTATTCTGCCGTGCAATGACAATTGTTATCAATAACAAATGTTACAAATGACAACTGATTCCGACTTTTACGTCAAAAAACATAAAAAATAAAATTGACAGAATACGAAATTGTGACAATTGTGAAAAAGTGCGCCATTGTGATCGATTTGAATTTGTGACTCGTGCCCGAATAGGGCTATAAATGTATCTTTTAGGTTACGTACGTGACAATGGGACACCCTTATATGAAAATCAAAATTTGTCTCCATTTTTCATTCTAATGCCTATTTTTAAGCTTTAGAAATATAAATGTAGGTTATCTGAAAAACAGAAAATAATATTTTGTATCTGTATTTCTATCAAACTATTTAGTTTTCTTACTCAAAGTACATGAATATTTGATATATTTAAAAGTTTTATTGTAACGTAACTTTATAAGTATTTTTTATACGTTATCGTTACCGGAATAGAATTTTCTTTTCAGATATTTAGATTTACATATTTAAGATTCCAAATCCATCGTTATTTCAAAGATTTGAGCATATTGAATTTTTCGGTCGTGATTGACGTTTTTCTAGAAATGCCCATATGCCAAACATTTTATCTTGTGAACATTGTGTAGGGATTAACTAAATTTCGGTTGAGTCAGCAGTCCCGAGGTATGCACATTGATCTTACTTTCTAACGATCTTGCTTTTTTTTTTTTTTTTTGGAATATCTACTAAGTTCCACAGCACTCAGACAGACTATATCCATTGTACTGTGAAATCTATTCCCTACGATTTTGTGGTTAATATCACCACGAGCGCCCATGCCCAAGCCGGGATGCGAAGCCGAGACCTTCAGAATGCAAGTCCAGCGCACTACCTCTGGACTGCTGAGGCCGGCTGATCTTGATTACTAATCCCAACATCATCCACAGTACAAAAAAAATACAATCTGTCCGAGATTCTTAGTCGGTATTCCAAAAAAAAAAAGTTTCGATTATTTGATTGTTTGCTGCTATATAAAACACACATTAATTATTGTTTATTCGCGATGTATCGTTTTTTATTGACAACACAATATTGTCGACCATTTCGCAGGTGTCGTTAATGGTGTCGTCAATGTCGTTAATAACTTTTGCAATGTAGTTGTTATCAAGAATGGAGCCGAAATATGTCATAAAGAACACTTGAAGACTCCAGTGAAAAATAAGAAGCGAGTAGAACATTTTTTTTTTTGGAAAATCAAGTTAAGTGCATAAATAAAGTACCTAGTTAATGAAAAAACAGAGATTTCTGTAAAAAAATAATCATTTATAAATGGATGAATGGGGTAAGTCAAAACACTTTTCTCGAAATTTATTGGGTGTTACTTTCCCGGTTCTTCCACTGTAGTATTTATTTAAGAAACAAGGCGTAAAGTGCAAGAGTAAATGAGACGCAAGACAATTCAGAGCACTGAAGCAATGTGCGAGAAAGAGATAGAAGATCAGCGCATTAAAAACACAAAAGTGCGAATGAGATGCCAATAGCATGCGTCATAGCATGCGAAACGAGTAGAAGGTTCTCGAAACATGTCGAAACGAAACGCTTGTCGAACTGATGCATGCAGTATATAAGGGCGCCGCATCTGAGGTACAGCACTTCAGTAGTGATTGGAAAGTGGTCGAGTATATATCGTGTGTGATCAATGTGAAGTTAAATTGTGGACATGCTGCAGTTGTTAGAATTTATAATTAGTGAAGTTGTTAGTTAATGTGAATTAATAAAGTTTATTGTTATTATTTAAACCAAACATAAAAGTATTTTTATTTTGTACACAATACTGAAATACGAACTTGTAGAACAGTTTTCCATAGACTGAATTTTCGTAACAATATGTTTAATCCTAGCAAAAGCATTATGTTGCATACTGTGTTTTAAAAATTTTAAAAATCTTTAGCAGGCAAAATCATTACATAGAATTTTTTGTGTTTGAAATTTTTAAAAGGTATTTAAAAGGAATTTTTAAAAGAAGATTTCTGATAGTAAAATGGAAGTAAAAGATACCTTGATCCAGACTCTCACAGCAAAATATTTAATTCAAATTTTTGAAAAAAAAAAAAGTAGCTGAAAATTCAACAAATTTTCATGTTTTTTTTTCTAAATCTCATAAAAGCATATCGCTCTGTTAGTATTTATTAATATATTAAAATTATTATTGAGAATTAAAAATGAAATTGAAAGTTTTTTGGTAAACTACTTTTGTAAAGTACTGTTTTTTTTATTCAAAAAGAGTCCAAAAAAGGTCAGAATTTTGATGGAAATGTTAATAAAAACGTTACGTAATATGAAAAAAACGCAGTATGCAATAAAAATCAGCATCCACGTATTATATAGAATTGATGTATAGAAAGTCCTTAGGAAAAATCGTATTGAGTAGTATAATGAAAACTTGAAGGATCGGATTCAGCACTTTTAGGTTATATAGTTTCAACGTTAGATGAAGAAAAAAATTATAAAACTCTATTTATTTTAAAATTTAAGTAGAAATTTAATTTGTGACGGCATCAAAAAAAAAATTAATTTAATTATCCGTCCAAACAATAGACATTGATTTTCAAATAAGTTACCTGATTGTTTTGTATTTGAGAGATATTTAATATGACCAATACAGAACCGCAGACTTTAATTTAATGTTTTCATTAAAATTACAAAAAATACATTAAGCTAAATTAAGCTGAATTTTTTAAAGCGTTGCTAATTTTAAATATTTAATGACAGTTAAAGTTAATTAGCTACACTTTGTGTGAGTTAAACGAAACGAAAAACATTTCAGCATTTTAGCTGTCGAAATTAATTTAATGATTTTGTAAATTTGAAGTTGATTAAAAATGTATACCAAAAAAAAGGGTAAAAATTAATTTAATATAACAATAAAAAATAATTTAAATAAAGCAGTTTTTGCACGTAGCTGTTATTTTGGCAATATGCTGAAAAATAAAAACAGCATTTAAATTAATAAATTAAATATTCTAATAATATTTGGTTACATGTGCGATATATAGTTTTTTTTTTAATTTGTTTGTATTATTTAAATTATATTTTTTTTGTTCTTTATTTTTTTATATTTTCTGCCACTTTCGTGTGGCTGCGAATTAAATTTAATTAAAAGCGATTTTTGCATAAATAGTTTTTTACGAGCGCCACAACATTTGGCCAAACAATAAAAGTGCAAATATTATTATAAATCCAACGATCTACTATACAAAAACATAAAAATAAATAAATAAATAAATAAATACTTACAGCAAGTGCTGCGTTGATGATGCCAACAAAGCAACCATCAATCAACAACCAACGAAAAAAAATAAAAAAGAATTAATTAAAAAAACAATTTGCCATTAAAATTTTTATCGCAGCTGTAAAAATGACAACGCAGCGACAAAAAACAGTCGTCATTAAAATTGCATACAAAATGACAGTTACAACAACAACAATCAAAAAAGAGAAGCAACAACAAGCACCAGAACAGTGACAGCGACGCCATTACAATTTTTATGACATTATTAAAGGCAACAAAAACAACAGCGTGCGAAGCATTGCCAGCGGAAGTGGTTCTTAATGTGGTGAGAGAGAGAGCGAACGAAAGTCGGGGTTGCTGCCAGCACCAAAATGTTGTCAATTATCAATAGAAAATTTATATTGACAAAATATTCATACATGGCAGCAGATTGCCATCATCGACATCAAAGCTGGCAACAAAAACGCCATCAGCAACGCCATCAAAATCAGGCAACCTCTTTTCCCAGCCTTCTTCTGTCGTAGCAGAACTCATCAGCAGAGTGGCAACAACAGCAGAAGGCTCTCCCATAGCCTTTCACTCTAACTGACACCCAAGACCATTGACTTTGTGTAGGACACAGACTACATGGCGAGAAAAATTCGTAATTTTCAGATTTTGTGTCTTTTTATTAAATGTTTGATTTTCATTCTAACTAAAAAAATATTTAGGCACTAACAATTTTAACAACTTAGGCCCGTAACTTCAACGAGTAGATATCTATTGGTGTTCGTACCGAACAGATAAATCTTCCCTATCCGGTGTTTTTGCTCCTTAACTATGAGTTGAAGTTATGAAATTTTGGTTACACGATAGATAACTAAGCACCAGTAGATATCTATTCGTTGAAGTTACGGGCATTAAATGTTAAAATTGTCTAAAACAAATTATTTTGTTAAAATAACTAAAATATTATAATTCACTAAAATTTTGTTCATGATGAAAAATCGGCATTTAGCAAATTTTTGTAATTGATTTACCAAATTAATTTTGTTAAAACTACTAATGCTCCTTTAAATTAAATTATATTTATAATAAATCTAAAAGAAAATAGTTTTTTTGTGAACTAATATAGTGTTATTTTAAAATTATAGCACAATGTATCCGGCTAGATCTTGAGCCATTGCAAGAAATCTAAAGGTTGTAGAACTTCAAATTCCATTTTAGATCATACCTCTTGAAAATTATTGATTTTAACAGTTTGAGTTTTTAAAAAGTTGAATATTCGTAAAATATTTATTAAATGTATTTACGCATATTCATAAACTCAACTTTTAAATTATAATCAGCTTTTAAAAATAGTTTTGTTGATGAAAATTGTCAAAATAAAATAGACTTTAATTTAATTGTTGACTTTAAATAGTTTATTGATTTGGTCCAATGATTTTTCTATTTCTCTACATTAAATCTTAAATTTGAGATTTTTTTTTAAATTTTTGCCAAACATTCTTGAAAAATGTTACTTCGTGTTTGCACATACTTTGATT
This sequence comes from Dryomyza anilis, assembly GCA_951804985.1. NCBI lineage: Eukaryota > Metazoa > Arthropoda > Insecta > Diptera > Dryomyzidae > Dryomyza > Dryomyza anilis. Next base: position 1,376,936 of record OX638130.1, on the reverse strand, counting down.
TTAATCATACTTTACGGGTTACGACAAGTTCTTATCTTCACTCAAAATAAAACATGTATAAAAAACACGTACAATTTATTGTATTAGTGCCGCGAACGTAATATTCCATTTCGATTTATATACATAAAATGATGTGAACGCCGCATAAGAATATTTGCAAATTTACATGTGGCAACCCTTCCTCCCAAGTCTCCAAAACACTTTGACACACGGACGTAGGTGAGAGGATCATCAAGATATGAAGTGACGTTTGCCACGTGAAACATTTTATCCGACACCTCACTTTTAACAACGTTCGCCCTTTAATATCGTTATTAATAACTTAAAACTAAAATTTAAAATTAATAAATATTATAACTTAAAATTAAAGACGTGTTTTTTTATTGAATATATATATTGTCTCAAGAGACAATTTGCCCGGTAACAGACCGCAGTCGACGTCACCAGTCACCGGCGCAGAAGCAGCGTAAAGGCCATCGTTGGATTTCGTGCAACAAGTGAAGTCGCCCTTGTCCCAAGTGAACATAGTGTATTTCACGAAAATATTCATGTTCACGAATACATTCGCGATAACATTCGTACATAGTACAAATAAACTTTTATTAATTTAAATTCGTATATTTTACGAAAAGCATTTGTGAAAATAATCCACGTATTAATTCGTACATCTGACCAATAAGGAATAATGATGAGCTCACACTGTCTCTCTCATATTCACACATATAACTGTGGAGCTAATTTCCAAAACGTGCTATGTGAAACGAAGACAGGTTTAGTAAAACCTGAAATACTCTTCCTCAATGGTAGAATCAAATTAAAACAAAAGTGTTTTCCACTTCTAATGTTTTCGTTAACCCGTTAAGACATTTTATTTTCAAGTGGATACACGTTTTGGAAATGAACTCCTCAATTCTTCTCTTGTACACCCAAAGAATGAATCAATTGGGGCAACCGTCTTTTTTTGCCAACCGATTTATTTAGTTCTGTCAACATTCGACTGATTCAGTTGTTGCAACACCGCGTATCAGTTCACACAACTAATGAATACAATTGACACAACCAATTTGTTTAGTTGTGGTAGCCAATTTAATTATAAGAAATCGGCCATTTTACCTCGCCCTAGCGCTCCAACGTGTTGCAAACACGAAGTCAGCGTCACAACAGCGTTCCCGAGATCGAACATTGCCGACGATTCGTTGTGCTGCTGACTTCGTGTTTGCAACACGTTGGAGCACTAGGGCTGCATATATAAATACAACTTATAGAAACACAATAGGAAGTACTCTGTAGCTATTCTACATGTCTATGTCTCTGGTTGAAGAAAGTATATTTGAACATGAAAAAACCGAACAGTAAAAACGAACAAGCCTTAAAACAATTCCAAATTTTGTTTAAGACGTGGCACGCACTGTCCGCAGCACAAAACAAAAAAATAGTGAAAAAATCTGAAATCGCCTTAAAACAATTCCAAATATTGTTTAAGACTAAGACATGGCAAAGGTTGCGCGACTGGTGTTGTCCTGCTTTGGCATCGCTATTATACAAGACAACTGATTTCACAGTTGAATCAAATAAATATTGGTTGCTACAACTTAATGTTATATAGCTATCTGTTAAGTCAACTAAATATTGGTTAGGTCTCATTTTGAATTTAGTTGCCGTGGCAATGGAAACAAAAAAATTGAAAATGGATAAAAAGTTTGTTTCCCCAATCAATGTTGCAGTTGCTTCAACTAATAGTTGGTTACGCTTCATACTATTGTTTACCACTAATGAATTTCAGTTGAAACTGACTAAATTTGGTAGATGTAAATGAATATTCGTTGAAACAACTGCACGTCAAGCAATTATTTTTTTGTGTGTATTAAATGGAAATGTTTCGACATCGTGATGGTCGATTCCAACTTTGACACTCACACAAAATAGTCAATGTTTTATTTTGTGATAATGTTTACTAATTTCACACACTTTTATTACACTCGCGATTGATTTGTGAAATAAATTCAATACATTTCCTCAAATTCCGATGCTGAAAATAAATGTTGACCGATTCTGTTTTTTTTTTTTTCTTTTTTTGTTGCGTACTTGTTTTATTGATGTTTTCTGCTTCTTTATGGTTTACGAATATCGAATTGTAAAAGGTAAAAATGACGAATGTTGACTTGTATTTACAAAAATCGTATATTTCATGAAATTTAAATTTACGAAAAAGTATTTCGTTTATTGTCGTATTGATTATTTGGAGTGTTAGAAAATTCTTCCCCAGCAAATATTTCTTTAGACAATTTTTTGCAAACCATAATGTCACGACACAATTTTTCATCGACACAACTGTTTTTCTGACTGAATTGTTCCCCAATTAAATTCTTCTCTAGGCAATTCATTCCGTACAGGTCCTTCCCCTGACAATTATTTCGTAAGTATTCTCTTCTAATAGAATTTCTCCCAGAAACAATTCTCTTTATTATATTTTTATTTACAGTGCACTTTTTTATTTTTGATTCCTGCAATTTTATGAGTATTCCTATATTTAATTATGAATTTGAATTCTACTAAGTTGTCTTTTCGGACAATTTCTTTCCGAGAGTATTCTTTTCTGGTACAATTTCTTGCAGAAACAATTCATTTCAAAATAATTCTTTCTGAAGAAATTCTCCTAATATTTTCTTATTTTAATTTACTGCTCCCATTTGATTCGTTAAATTTGAAGAACATTTACAAATTTTAATTTTTCTTTTATTGCCTTTTCTTGATACTTGAAATTACCCAGCAAACACAAAATTCTATTAAACGCGTTTTTGTAATCCTATTAAAATAATTAAAAAAAAATAAACAGAATCACGATTATATAGTATCAGACCAAATTTAAACGTGATATAAACATTTTTATATTATGGAAAATCTGCTTTTGTCAAAAAGATGGTTTTAGTTTTGAAATCGACTTCAAATGTTTTAACTTAATATTTTAACTAAATAAAGCATTTTTTCAAGTGCATAATCGAAGTGTCGCCATTCTGCGCTGATGATGAATCCGTGCACGTCAATCCGACCCACAACGCCGTCACCAGCAGAAACTCACACCAAAGCATTGACAGTTCTTTGGTAGGGTCATCTCTTTCGCACGTTGTCAGATGGTTCACTCACTCTCACGCTTTTCGTCCGCTCTCGTAGTGACTCGTAGTAACAATTTGCATGATTATCGTTGAGATTTTTATGCATGACACATAAATATGTTATTGGGGCGCACATCAGGCAGGCACGGCAGCAGCACATGCGGCGGATTCGATATTTATGGCAACGCTGGTCATTTAAAGAAATTTACAGAAAATCGATGGCAACACTTGGTGCTAGCCGTCGCGCCACTCTGTATACAGTATGAATGGCGGAAAATGTGGCAACAAGAATAATGTGTTGTAGGTGAAGTGAGCTGAGAGGTATAGAGGAGCGGTAGAGACTGCGAAGACTATGAGTGGCTGTTTGTGAGGATGCTAAATAAAAGCGTCGTCCCTTTTGAATTAAATTTATTTATTGCGATTTTTGTCAAGTTATTTTTTTTTATTTCTTCGTTGGTTGAGTATTTTTTTAGGGCCATTGAATAAAATGTAGTTGAAGAAAATATATTGGCACGACACATAAAGCATCGAGACTGCTTGAGATGATGCATAATTCAGCAGAGATTTAGTACGGATTTAAGAACATTTAATCAATTTTACTACTTACTATGTGTCTAGTGTTTAATTCAGCCAGTCAGCCTTAATTTGGCAGACAATTTTGTTGGATTTTCCGACCGCACTCTGACCACTTACATGGTAATCAGTTTGAATTAAAGGCTCAGTGCTTTAGTCGCAGCAGTCCTGCGGCAGCATTTAACTCCCAACTACAACTAATATTTTATTTGCCCTCTGACTGACACAGTGAGTGAAAACGGCAGAGTACGCCTACGGTGTTCTGCTTGGTTGCTGCAAATGCAATTAGCACCGAGGTTGGCCAAAATTATGCTGTCGATGCAGGTGTATTTTGGAACCCAAAAAGCACCACAGTCTAACCTACTCTGGGCCACTATGTTCTGTTTTTGTTGGGCACATGAAAATGATGTTGCCATAGTGTCAGCTATTTTAAGCATAGTTGCCACAAAATAAATAATTGAGGTATGATTTTAGCAAAAAGAAATATGATTGCAGAGGTAATAATTAAAAATAATAAAATAATAATAATTAAAAAAATGTCTTTGTTTAGCAGAATGAATTCCATTCCAGAAACAACACATGGTTTTGAAAGTAAATATTTTAAAAATAATTTCTAACAAAATAACTAATCGATTGGCATCATTATTTAAAATATTTTGCCAAACATTTTTTTTCCTGCAAATAACAAATGGCAAATTAATGTTTGACAAAGTATTTTTAATTAATGATGCAGATCGATAGGTGTTTTGAAAACAAACAATTAATAACTTTACATCACTATTTTATCTTGTACCATTAAAGAGTTATAGCAAAAAAACGAAAAGATTCGCTCTTTTGGCATGACAAGATTTCCAATTTTTCCAATTTCTACGTTTTTTTGTTATATTTTTTATTGGTGCAAGATAAAATAGTGGTGTAAAGGTATTTATTGTTTGTTTTTAAAGCACCTATCGATTGTCAATATTATTTAAAAATATTTTTCCAAACATTTTTTACTGCAAATAATAAATGGCAAATTAATGTTTGACAAAATATTTTTAATTAATGATGCCAATAGATAGGTGCTTTAAAATCAAACAATTAATACCTTTACTTTACTATTTTATCTTGCGCTAATAAAAAGTTATAGCATAAAAAACAAAAATATTTGCGTTTTGATCAGGATATAGTCTCACAAAATCCGTATTTATAATTCAGTAGGTTGGCCAAATCTAAATATATTTTACATACGTTATAATAATTGACAAATAAACTAAAATAAAAGAAAAAATTTAAAAACATATAAATTTTGCTAATTTTGAAAGCACTTCAAACTTTAAAATTTAATTTTCCAACATTTTTAAAAATGCAGATTCGCCCCTTTGGCATGACAGTGACGAAATTTATTCAGAACTGTAAACAAACTGCGCATTGCAGACAACAGCGCGCTCGCTTTGACCTTCGAGCGCTGTTGTTTTTCGCCGAACTCAATTATATTGAGCCGCAAACAAACACGACGGCTTGGGCTACAGTATTTCGAGCTGTTACGCTAGCGCGCTTCTCCGAGCACCACAACATTAAGACCGCTCGGTTGGCTCGCTCCTTTTGTATATTTGCTTTAAATGTATATTTAATGTTCTATATTTAGTAATACATGCTTAAAATTAAATAATAAACATGAATAAACGCGAAAACAACAAAAAAATCTGTTGCAAACGAAATAATTTAAGGAGAGAGCAACTTCGAGCCGCTCGGAATGTTGGAGCGCTGTACATTTCGAGCGCTTCATTTAACAGTAGCTCGAGCAGCGAGTACAATGCTACATGCTCAACTCGGTTGGACGATTGAACTTCTGCTAGTTCGTGTTTCTCACTTAACAGCAGCGAGTTAACGACTGCTGCGCGACTCGAACACATGGACACTGAAACACTGTTCATGTCACAAATCCATACGAGCGCGCTCTACTTGCGAGCGCACAATTTTGAAGCCTGGTTTCTATTTATGATAATCCTTCTAAAATATGGCATCATTCGCATTTTTATATTTTTAACAAATTTGTTATAAAATTAACTTTAAAATTTAAAAAAATCAATAAATGCAGGAATAATTTTGAAGCAGATTAAATAAATTAAATTTTTTTACAAAATTGTGTAGATTGGAGGGCAATAAAAAGTTCCAATATTTGAAATATCTTTTTGAAAAAAAAAACAACTCAAATTTCGTATCGGAAACAGTTTATCGACGAAAATCGTCCAGACTTTCGTGTGAGAATGTTTTTTTTTTGTATGCTGTGAGCTTTCTAGCAATCGTCAGTAATTATTTGTAGTCCAGAAATAATATTAAAAATTGTCGCACCCTCTTAAAGTGACGAAACAAAAAAAGATTTTTGAAATTTGATCCTCTGCGACCTTACAAAAAACAATAACTGTCCGTAGAAAAGCGTTTCAACAAGTACTTTTTTGGATAGAGCGAAAAATGCGTCAAGAAAAAAATTAAAAAGTCAATACACTCTGCAATAACGATCTATAATTGATCATAAAAAAAAAATTGAACAAAAAAATTACAAAAAAAAAAAAAAAAAAGGTAGACATTTTTCTTTTTATACCCTACACCTATGAGGTACAGGGTATATTAACTTTGTGCATATATTGTAACGCCCCTTAGGAGGCGTGTCCGGTATGGAAAAGTATATATATTCTTGATCACTACCCGAGTGCGTTTAGCCATGTCCGTCTGTCTGTCTGTCTGTCTGTCTGTCTGTCCGTCTTGCTGTCTTGCTGTCTTGCTGTCTTGCTGTCCGAATACAGAATAACTTGAGAAATACTGATCAGAATGCGATGAAATTTCGTCTCAATATAGTTTAGCCAAAAGTAGGATCTGAGTTTGAAAATGAGCAAAATCGGTCAACGGACACGCCCACCTCCCATACAAGTCACTTTTATATAACTTTTTCGAAACTAATAACTCGAAAAGTATTCAAGGTATAGTTATAAAATTTAAAAGGTATTGTTAGAATTCACCTAAAAATATGTGGTCCAAAAATGGGCGTGATCCGCCCACTTTTTTTTTTTCATTATTTCCCGGGTTTTCATAGTGGAAATTTGATCCGTAAATTATTAAAATCAAATCTATGAAATATTAGCCTTTCAAAATTTTAAATATAGGCGTGGTCCGCCCAATTATATTTTTGTAATTTTTTTTTTTTTTTTTATTTTAACATTTTTTTTAATTTATGGGGATATAAGACGTAAATTTCTGATATATGTATAATATTCTGAGGGTTAATATCCCCACCAAAGGTGTAGGGTATTCCATAGTCGGGCCCGTACCGACTATAAAAATTCGCCCCATGTGACCGAACTTACCCATGTGACCTAACTTTCCCAACTCGTTTTTTTTTAAATTGCTAGAAACCTTTTTTGGCGTTACCAAATACATAAATTATCAAAATGTACAAATGTATTAAAAATGTTCTAAAACAAAAATCAGAACAAACAGTTGCGCAGCCCGGATACAAAATACTAGTGTCTAAATAAATTTCATGAGAATTTTGGATTTGAATTTAATTTTAATAATTTTAGATTAACGATATTTTGAAATACATTTTACATAAAATAAAATATGTCAATTTATGAAATATTCTACATGAGAAATTTTTAAATTTGGAATAAATCTTTGCCGACAAATTCTTACTCGATAATTCTTAACGAAATATTCGAAATCTACAATTTTTCCACTATAATGCAAACAATTCCTCGACGACTATTGATTCAAGATAATTTCAAAACTTACCCGAGTAAGGGCCGGTTTTACAGTGGTAAAGGGTTTTTCACTAAGAGCGCTACAAAAGTTTTTTTCAAGGGTTTTTTCAGGGACGCTACAAAAGTAGAGCGACAGAGACAGCAAACGACGCCATATTTCTTGCCGCTCTTTTGACATTTCTCTTCAGTAAGGTTTGCCATTTCATGATGGTAAGATATACGAGCCAACAACTAGTCGAAGTTATTAAAATTTACTACCGAAATTCGAATTCGTATATTTTTCCATCATGAAAGCGTCCATCATGAAAGCGTTCGTGTTGAAAAACCCTTTAGTTTAACTAGATTTGTGAGTTAAACGTAGTTTAATCTCAGAATTCAGTTTTACAGTGCCTTTAAACCTTCGTTTAAAATCAGTTTAAACGTCTTACGTTGGCCGTTTAAACTACGTTTAAAATCTTATTGTTTTTGACAGATACTATCCACGTCCGTGTTGAAAGACCCTTTAGTTTAACTAGATTTGTGAGTTAAACGTAGTTTAATCTCAGAATTCAGTTTTACAGTGACTTTAAACCGTCGTTTAAAATCAGTTTAAACGTCTTACGTTGGCCGTTTAAACTACGATTAAAATCTTAATGTTTTTGACAGATACTATCCACAAGAATGAGAGTTGCACTCTTTTTGAACTGTCCGTCGACACTCTCTGTTTGTTCTTCCCGCATTGTCTGTAGACATGTTTGTGTTCTGTTTTTTTTCTTGTATTTCAGCATTGTATAAATCAAACTTATATCCTCACATGTGCTGAAGTTGCTTGAACTTTTGTATATTTCATTTATTTTATAAATAAAAAAAAAAAAAATTTAATAAAAAAATCTATTTTAATGTCTTGATTTACAAAATGTTTGCATAAAATTATCAGCTGTTCCAAATGAGAGAAATAATCGATAATTTGTTGACATTTGCCAGTGATGCCATATTTATCCGACTTGACTAAGTTCATTTTAAACATGCACTTTAAAACAGCTATCAAAGTTAAACGTCGTTAAAATTTATGAGCCGTTTAATTAAACAAAGGTTAAACTAGGTTTAAACTAGCACTGTAAAACCGGCCCTATATCGATTCGCTAAACGACAACAGGGAAATAATACATTTTGGCACATGTTGAATAAAAATTGAGACAAGCCAGTGGTCAGTAGTTAAAAACCATTCAAGTAGACACTATAAGAAATACTCAAATTTATTGTTGTATGTTACAATGTAAAAATTTATGTGGGTATTTTTGTATAATATTTTTTTTGTTATAGCAAGAATATCAAAAGAGTAAATTATGTGAATAAAATATGTGGCAACCTTGTACTTTAAACACAACTCAGTGCTATCCGGAACTAATCTACTCTACCCCAACATAACTCTACCGTGTGCTTTTCTAACATAATCTACCTCATTCTCATTTTCAACTCATCTCCAGTCCCAACTCTCGACAAAGTTTTGATATCTGATGTGCTTTAAATCCCGACAATGAGTTTGTTTGAAAGTATGTAGCTGGTACTTTATGCTGCAATTTTAATTGAAGCGTTTATGAAGCCAACGTTTTGGGCCTAATTAAATTTCGTTAAAATAAATGTATATAGTATATGAAAATACATGCCACATAGCACATACATATGTAGTATATGATGTGGTCATAAAACATGCATTTTGTAATTTATGTTCTCGTCGACATATTAAATGCATAGCTCGACATAGCTCTATGTATGGTGTGTGGTCGTGGGTTTGTCTGAAAATATCTGGCCGTTGTTTGTTGTGGGGGGGGCGATCGATATTTTCGATACTGGCATCGAAGTGGATTTTCATAACCATTCATCTTCGTTGCATTATGAGGCAGGCAGCAAATTTTATTGAAAATTGCCGCATAAACATGTCTTTTATATTGGCAGAAAATATTGAACTTAATTTGTGTCCTAATATGAGACGACTTAATAATGGTGATAATATTGACTTTCAGTTGTGCTTTAATATGGTATTTAATATGTGTTTTAATATTGGCTCTTAATATGGGCTTTTAATATTGGCTGCATTGTTTAATTAACAAATGTCTTTAGTTAAGTTGCAAAATAAACTTTATTTACTTTGCGTTTTGTGCATAAATAAACAAATATCCTGAATTAAACTTCATTTTCAATCATACTTTGTTGATTACCTGAGGCGTTATAAGTTTTACTGTTTGAAGATTTATTATTTTACTAAAACAATGCAATTTGATTTAATTAAATTTGAATTTATTATTTAAAAAAAAAATAATAATAATAAAAAAAACTATAAATATATATCGTCGTCGTTCAGTGAAAAGTTACAAAGTCCAAAAATTCTGTATTGATATAAATGCTTTTCAAGATATACTTTGTCGTAACCAATCAGAATATTTTTGGATTCAAATAGTTTTAATCTTGTAGTATAGACAACACATTCCGCTACAAAATGCAACAAAAAAAAATAGTTTGGACAAAACACATGACCGCTGTTTGCATATTTGCTAAAAAAAAGGAAGGAAAAACTGTAGTTTCCCAGACACAACAATCAAACAACAAATAAAATGCCACGCCCCTTAAATAAAAAATTAAAAATATAAAGTAAAAATATTATTTCTCTCTGGAATACCCTAAAAATAAAGAAAGAAAGGGGTGAAAACAGGGTTTTTTTTGTGTACCTTACAGATCAAGTATCAACGATCAGTTCGAAGGGATTAGATCAATTATAGATCCGAATATTGGGATTAATGCCTTGCAACACTTTTCTGAGTGCAATTAGGAGTGGCTGGTCGCTATTCTCATTCTGTTTATATGAGACTAAATCCCATATAAACAGAAACGTTGCTACAGTGTATCTAAATCAGAGTTTTTGATGTTAGTTTCAATTGGATATGAAAGACCTGCACAAAATCTAACATTAAATCCGAAACCGACCATATTTGTGGACACAGCACCGTTTTATTCAGATTTCTACGATTGGCGATCTGTGAAAAGTCACTAAGTCCCATATAAACAGTAACAGTGCTCCAGCTTATCCAAAAAATTCCATGTGATTTTGTTTGAATTGGACATGAAAGAACTGCATAATATCTATAATTTAATCGTTTAAATCCGACCATTTTTGTGGACCCAAAACCATTTTATTCAGATTTCGACAATTGTCGTTCTGTGAAAAATCACTAAGTCCTTTACAAATTTAACTGATTTTTTACTCCGCATTTAAGGTAATCTTTAATTAAATTTTGATAGGGAATGTCCATGTAGATTTTCTTCTATAGTTTAAGTCCAAAATAGGTGTGATCGGACACTTTTTAAGGGCTAATTGTGGACTTAAGTACTTATCACTGAACTGAATTTTTAAATATTTGGACTTAGTGATTTTTCATTTTTAATATCATCGGATTGGTAAGATGTAGGACTTCGAGGGCTTTTGCAACGTAAAGAAGAGTTTGTTTTTATTATAGTGGCATACTTATCTCGAAATTTTTGAAAAATGGACTTAACGACTTTTCACTGAACGACGACGATATTTTCTTGTCAATTTTTTACTAAAAATTCAATTTTTCACTAAAAATTCAATTTTTCACTAAAAATTCAATTTTTCACTAATAATTCAATTTTTCACTAAAAATTCAATTTTTCACTAAAAATTCAATTTTTCACTAAAAATTCAAATATTCACTAAAAATTCAAAATTTTCACTAAAAATTCAACTTTTCACTAAAAATTCAATTTTTCACTTATAATTCAATTTTTCACTAAAAATTCAATTTTTCACTTAAAATTCAAATTTTCACTAAAAATTGAATTTTTCATTAAAAATTGAATTTTTCACTAATAATTCAATTTTTCACTAAAAATTCCATTTTTCACTAAAAATTCCATTTTTCACTGAAAATTCAATATTTCACTGAAAATTCAATTTTTCACTAAAAATTCAAATTTTCACTAAAAATTCAATTTTTCACTGAAAATTCAATTTTTCACTGAAAATTCAATTTTTCACTAAAAATTCAATTTTTCACTAAAAAATTCAATTTTTCACTAATAATTCAATTTTTCACTAAAAATTCAATTTTTCAAATTTTCACTGAAAATTCAAAATTTTTACTAAATTTTTCACTAAAAGATACATTTTTCACTAAAAATTCAAATATTCACTAAAAATTGAAATTTTCACTAAAAATTCAATTTTTCACTAAATGTTCAATTTTTCACTAAAATTCAATTTTTCACTAAAAATTACCATTTTTTTTTTTTTAAATTTAATTTTTCACTAAAATTTAATTTTTTACTAAAAATTCAACTTATCACTAAAAAATTCCATAAAAAATTTCAATTTTTCATTAAAACTTCAATTGTTCACTAAAAAAATCAAATTTTCACTAAAAATTCAAATATTCACTAAAAATTCAATATTTCACTAAATTTTAAATATTTCACTAAAAATTAAAATTTTCACTAAAAATTACAATTTTCACTAAAAATAAAATTTTTCACTAAACTTTAACCTTTTCACTAAAAATTAAATTTTTCATTAAAAATGGCAATTTTAAATTTTTCACTAAAAATTCAATTTTTAACTAAAAATTCAATTTTTAACTAAAAATTCAATTTTTAACTAAAAATTCAATTTTTAACTAAAAATTCAATTTTTCATTAAAATTTTATTTTGCACTAAAAATTCAGTTTCTCACAAAATATCGAATTTTCACTAAAAAAATCAATTTTTCACTCAAAATTCAATTTTTCACTAAAAATTCAAATTTTCACTAAAAATTCAATTTTTCACTAAAAATTCAATTTTTCACTAAAAATTCAATTATTCACTAAAAAAAATTCAATTTTTCAATAAAAATTCAATTTTTCACTAAAAATTCAATTTTAACTAAAAAAAATCAATTTTTCACTCAAAATTCAAATATTTACTAAAAATTCACTTTTTCACTAAAATTTTATTTTGCACTAAAAATTCAGTTTCTCACAAAATATCGAATTTTCACTAAAAAAATCAATTTTTCACTCAAAATTCACTTTTTCACTAAAAATTCAAATTTTCACTAAAAATTCAATTTTTCACTAAAAATTCAATTTTTCACTAAAAATCTAATTTTTCACTAAAAATCCAGTTTTTCGCTATATATTTCATATTTTACTAAAATTCAATTTTTCACTAAATTTTAAATTTTTCACTAAAATTAAATTTTTCACTAAAAATTAAATTTTTCACTAAAAATTAAATTTTTCACTAAAAATTAAATTTTTCACTAAAAATTAAATTTTTCACTAAAAATTAAATTTTTCACTAAAAATTAAATTTTTCACTAAAAATTAAAATTTTCACTAAATATTCAATTTTTCACTAAAAATTCAATTTTTCACTAAAAATTAAATTTTGACTAAAAATTAAATTTTTAACTAAAAAATATTTTTTTTACTAACATTTATATTGTCTTGTATACTACATATTAACTACTTTACTTAATATGTACCACTTCTCCTACAATTTTAACTACTATTCCAAATAGTCCTACTATTCATTGAGCCACTTCACATGATTTATAAACACATTTGACGCGGGCGTCGCCCGAGTTAATTATGTGTCACACGCACATAATTAAATGTGTATCAGACGCAGTGGCGGCGACATCTCGTGGATCTGATATCAGGCGTAATACAAGCGAGTGGCTAAAACAAAATTACGATTAACTCGCCGTTGAATGATTAAAGGCTGCCATCTCGGTTGGTTGTTGTCATTGTTTGCCGTTGACGTGGTTGTTGTTGTTGTTGTTGCTTTGAGGAATTATTATCACATCAACGATTGACGTTGTCGTCTTCGCAGAAGTTGTTGTCGTTGTGATAGTCAGAGTCGTCGTCGTTTTTGTCGTCATCTAAAGCGTGGCTTAGCGTTCAAGCGCTCTGAGGTTGACAGTCAACGCAACTCAATCAATTACAAAGCAGTTTGCGCTGAGTGACGCAGAGGTGCGGGCGACGGAAGTGAGGGGAGAAGTGATAGTGACAGTGGTAGCAGGAGTTGGAATTTAATTTCTGAGAACACAAGATGCAACATACCAGATAGCAGATTACAGATACAAGATACAACCGCAGACATGACAACAGAAAACAAAAAAAACGAATGATTTTGATATATGGGTTGGAGGTCGATGGGGCAACAATCAAAGCGAACTAGTGGCAAAGAAGATGAGGGACTTACAGAAGAATCAAATGCGAAAGCGAAGAAGTAACACAAAATAGCAGTTGAAATGAAGATGACAAATAAGAAAAGAACAACATAGCTGATAGATACAACGCGTATTACACTCAGAAAATAAAAATTAGTTCTATAGTTAAGACGACTTAACATGCTAAGTGTATCATTTTCGGTGTATCAAAATCTATTTACTGTCAAATTTTAATGCATATCGGGCGATTCTATCCAAAGTTCTATAAATAATGTTTTAAGCATAAATCAAACTATATAAAAAATAAAGAAATAATATTAAAACTATAAAATTAAAGGGATATCAAATAATATTATTTAATTTCAATAGTAAAATCGTAAAACGAAATCAATAAATTAATTAAAGGAATGGGTACTGAATGAAACGTCCAAAATCGAATAATTTTAATAGTATTAATATGTAAATTTAATAGTACTACATACTATAAAACTTATGGTATAAACGAAGTCCAAAATGTTATTTTTTGATTTAAAGAAATGCTACTGAATGAAACGTGAAAAATCGAATAATTTTAATAGTTTTATTTTGTAAATTGAATAGTACTACATACTATAATACTTATAGTATCATTTTTTGAGTGCATTCGGTTATTTCATTGGAGTGGTTATATCTTTCATTTGATGCTGTGAATGGTGGTAGGTATCATTGTCATTGGTAAAATTGCCAAAAATTGTCGCAATTCCCCGGTTGCCGCAAGTAATGATTATTCCAGCGGATTTGCAGCCGTCAATGACGACAATGACGAGGACCTCAACGACGACGACTACAACGATGAATAAAACCGAAACAAGTAGAAAAGAGAAATTTTACATTCTACAATGAAAGCAGCACCAGGCAATTGGTGTGGATTTCGATGAGCAGAAGAACGAGGCGAACGCAAACAGCGTGGAAGAGAGCAGAAGAACCTTAAAACGCTGAGTTGTAAATTGAGCACTAGGGTATCTTGAGTGTCAGAAGTGCAGCTACACATAACAGTAAATCCAAATTATGCTCGTTATGTGCGCCGGATGCCAAAGGGGCCGAACGGAGCAAGAGCATAATGGTTTAAAGGGGGCCAGGCCAGAGGGTGGCTGTCGTACGTCATTGTTCCTGCCACTGGCTGAACTTTCAAGTGCAACATGAGACTAAACCAAAAAAAAAATAATGCCATAAAGAAGCGCATAGATACAAAGATACTCTAGGTGATTTTTTTATTGCTTTTTTTATTTTTTTGGCATATATACAAAATTAAAAAACAATAAAATAAAAACATAAAAATGTATAACGACGAGTATGTGAAGCAAATGTGTAGAACGAATTGTTAAAAAAGATAAAAATAATAAAAAAAAAATTATATATAAAAATGAAGCATGAATTGCCAGCATGCAATCAAAAATATAATGAAACCTACATAGATACAACGCGATAAAATAATAAAATAAAAGAAAACCAAAAACGGAAATTTCAAAATTTGACGAAAGCTTTAAACATGGACAAACCATAAAACAAATGAAATTTAGAAAAAAAAATTGTAAATGGAATAAAAAAATAAAAATATATTATTCACACAAATTGCTTCAGGAATAATACAAGTACAGAAAAATGTTACTAGATAAATTGGATTTTAGAGGAAAATTTACATTTTTTTTTAGTCAATAATAAAATTTTGAAAACTTTTAGTTTCTAGAAATATGTAAGTGTTAGTCAACAATTGAATT
This sequence comes from Dryomyza anilis, assembly GCA_951804985.1. Lineage (NCBI taxonomy): Eukaryota > Metazoa > Arthropoda > Insecta > Diptera > Dryomyzidae > Dryomyza > Dryomyza anilis. Next base: position 1,361,544 of record OX638130.1, on the reverse strand, counting down.
TCAAGTGAAGAATTTCACTTTTAGTAAAAATTTACCTTTTTCAAAAATTTAAATTTTAGTGAAAAATTAAATTTTTAGTGCAAAATTGAATTTTTAGTGAAAATTTATTTTTAGTTAAAATTTTAATCGTTAGTGAAAATTTAATGTTTTAGTGGAAAATTGAATTTTAAATGCAAAACTGAATTTTAATTTTTAGTGAATTTAAATTTTTAGTGAATAATTGAATTTTTAGTGAAAAATTGAATTTTTAGTGAAAAATTGAATTTTTAGTGAAAAATTGAATTTTTAGTGAAAAATTGAATTTTTAGTGAAAAATTGAATTTTTAGTGAAAATTTAAATTTTTAGTGTAAAATTGAATTTTGAGTGTAAATTTAAATTTTTAGTGAAAATTTGAATTTTTATTGAAATTTGAATTTTTAGTGAAAATTTGAATTTTTAGTGAAAATTTGAATTTTTATTGAAATTTGAATTTTTAGTGAAAATTTGAATTTTTAGTGAAAATTTAAATTTTTAGTGAAAATTTGAATTTTTAGTGAAAATTTGAATTTTTGTGAAAATTTGAATTTTTAGTGAAAATTTGAATTTTTAGTGAAAATTGAATTTCTAGTGAAACATTGAAGTTTTAATAAAAATTATAATTTTTAGTTAAAATTTTAATTTTTAGTGAAAATTTCAATTTTTAGTGAAAAATTGAATTTTAGTGAACAATTGAATTTTTAGTGAAATTATTGAATTTTTAGTGAAATTTTTGAATTTTTAGTGAAAATTTTAATTATTAGTGAAATTTTTAATTATTAGTTAAAAATTTAAGTACAAAATTTTATTTTTAGTGAAAAATTGAATTTTTATGAATTTTTAGTGAAAATTTGAATTTTTAGTGAAAATTTCGATTTTTAGTCAAAAATTTAATTTTTAGTGAAAAATTGAATTATAGTGAAAAATTGAATTTTTAATGAAAAATTGATTTTTTAGTGAACAATTGAATTTTTAGTGAACAATTGAATTTTTAGTGAAAAATTGATTTTTTAGTTCAATTGAAATTTTAGTGAAAAAATGAATTTTTAGTAAACCTTGAAGTTTTAATGAAAATTATAATTGTTAGTTAAAATTTTAATTTTTAGTAAACCTTGATGTTTTAATGATAATTATAATTTTTAGTTAAAATTTTAATTTTTAGTGAAAATTTCAATTTTTAGTGAAAAATTGAATTTTTTTGTGAAAATTTAAATTTTTAGTAAAAATTTGAATTATTTGAAGATTTGAATTATTGGTGAAAATTAAATTTTTAGTAAAATATTTAATTTTTAGTGAATATTTGATTTTTTGAAAATTTTAATTTTAAAGAAAAATTACAATTATGGTGAAAAATTTGAATTTTTAGTCAATCAATTTTATCAGTTGAATACGAAGAGAGCACAGGGGTGCCAAATGCCTTAAAATGTCAAAAAAACGCACTTCATCGAAGCCAGATTTACTGCCATTCTCGTTACATAAAATCTCCAAGTCGAATGACTACTTTGGAATAACTGTTAAAAGGTATTAAATGCCGAATGACTACCGTGCGTAGGCATGGCCTAAGCAGATAAAAGCAGCGATGAAGCAAAAACATTTTAAACTAAATCCTTGTGCAAAACTTAAAAACCTGTCAATGTTTACGAACTGTGACCCTATTTTGATTGGTGACTTGGGCCAGCGGCCAATGGTAATGGGTGCCCGGTGGCCCCATTGCACATCGCACCTAATCAAGATATCAGCGCGGCATGTTGCAGGCAGGCAGGCAGCCTCTGTAATTGCGGCAGCTCGGATTTGGACCCAATCCAAGTGGATATTTTAACAGATTAAATTAAATGAAATAACTGAGAAACAACTAGACTGTGTAATGTATGTTTGTGTGTGTGTGTGTATTTGTGTGAGTGTTTGTACAAGTATAAGTGTGTGTTTATGACCAACACATTTACATCTTCACAAACACATTTGCACGAAATGCAACATTAAGTTGTTTGCTGTTGTGACACGACAACTGTCGTCCGGAATTTAAATCCGGAATTATTTACGTACTTCATCGCCTGATGTTGTTGTTGTTATTGTTGCTGCTGCTGTTGTTGTCGGTAATGTTGGCAACATTGGCATGCAGCCTGCTTTTTTGCCTGCCTGTCGTCCCAACCCGGCCGGAGCAGCATCCGGTTAATTTGCCGAGTTATTTGCGAAATTATTGGCAAGCAATGTGATTTGAATTTTAAGATGTGCGACAGTGAAAAACTGTTAATTTTATGTTGTTCGTTGTACACTTGAGCAGCCCTGTCAAACACGTACTTTGCAACAGCCACTGCTGTGCAGTGTTGCCAAATTAAAGATATTATTCAACTTGCAGACATGTGGCAACATTTGGGAGTTTTGAGGAAAGTGCGGTTAAATTGCTCAGAAGAGATTATTTATATTTTATGTTTTAATAAAAAGGACTTAAAACGTGAAAAGATTTATTAAATGCAAATTTTTAGAGTTTCACTTTGGACATAGTAATTAGTAAAATTTAATATGAACCAAAACACATTTTTAGAGCTATATTATTTTAAATTTAGTGAATAAAATTATTAAATTTAAATATTAAATTCATTTGACAAAAATAATTATAAAATATTCTTAATCTTTTTGTTAGGTTTCGACGCACAGTGTGTCCAAACAGTCTAAAATCGGTTGAGATTAATTATTTGCGGAACAATTTAACCAATTTTAAACATTTAAAAAGTATTGCATAGAGAATTTTTGACAGAACATAAGTTTTGAAATTGGAGATTGTAACTTTAATGGTTATGGAGATAAAATTCAGTAAAGTTAGGATTTTTTTTTATAAAAAATCTTTCAAAAATTGTAAGAAATCTTAAAGTTATCCTATTTTAAAATTCGTTTGTTTATGAAAAGCTGACATTAAGATATTTAGAAAATGTGCTCACTTGAGAAAATATCTTGTTTAATTTTAAAGATATAGACATAAACATTAATTAATTTTTTCATTTTGGAAGACTTTACTTTACATACCCAGCATACCAAACGATATCGAAATGAATTCGAAACGATATCGTTTGAACGAACATTATTATCGTTTTCGACTATCGTTAACGATTCGAAAATTATAGCGTTCTCGATAAAAATGGCTCGATATCGAAACGAATTTGAAAATTGATTCAATTTCGATATCGAAAGGAATTCGAAAAATTATTCAATTTCGATATCGAAACAAATTCGAAAAGTTATTCAATTTCGATACTATTTAAATTAATTTTTCTTGAAAATATCTTTCATGGAGCAGTGCATTAAGCATTCTATATCATCCACAACTTTAAAATTCTTTAACTAGTTTGGAATTAAAAATTAGTTTCTTGAAACCTGCAAAAAATAAATTTTAAATTTTTCTAACAGTTGCGAAATTTCTTGAAATTTTAAAATTTATTAAATTGTTTCATTGAACAGATTTTTAATTCAATACTGATACTATAGAAATTCAACGATATCGTTACGAATTCGAAACGATACTATCGAAAATATGTTTATTGGGTATTTATACATAGAGTATACATTTTATCATGAAACCAACATATTTGTATTGGACTTTTATAAACAATTAACACATAAATCATAAACTGAAAAGCATTTTAAAATATGATCAGTGATTTAGTATATATAATATTATAAAATGTAACTTTAATTTTTGTTTTCCAAATTTTTGGGCAAATTCAAACGCAAATTTGCATAATAATTTTTCTTTTTCAATAACACGGACGTTTGTTATATTTTTTGATAGATAACATTACAGAGAATATTTTAAAAAAATCAAATTATAAACAGCTTTCCAAATAAAATATAAACACCCTATCCAAATTTGATGCCTAAGAGTTAACAAGTTGTAGATTTTGAAAAGTTCGATAATACTGTGCGGCACTCAAATTTTTACTGCATGTTTTTTATTTACATATTCCCTCGGTTCAAAAATAAAGTATAAACTTATACACCTACCTGTCTAGGTTGGGCGCTGTGGGGTTCGAATGAGTTCAAATGGTAAACAATATAGTACATCATTTTGTAGCGAAATGGTTCATTGTACGTTTCTGATGTCTAAAGAGGAATTATAGGGAACTTCTTAAGGATGATTTCTACTGAACACTTTAAATTTGAATCATAACAATTTATCACTATTTTAATAGATATCTCATAATGTTCCGGATCTACTGTATATAATTGTTCACTTAGTTTGTTATTTTAGAAATAGTAAGTTTTGATTTTTCGTTTAATATAAATTTTCGTTTTTCAATGAAGAGTTATTCTGATTTTACTTTTGATATAAAATCTCGTGTTTTTATTAATTGACGAAAACACAACACATAATAATTCGGCTAAGGAGTTATAATCAGTATAAGAAATCAGAAAACTATCATTATTTCGTTGGAGAAAATATTCATCTTTAAAAATGATCTAGAGTCCCCAAACAACTAAATTCTCCAACACGTACCATTTTTGAAGTATAAGCCAAATACTAACGAATAATAGTTCTAACTACAATTTTGAATAAAGTATTACCCCCATATTTTGTAAAATGAAACGAAAAAGAAGTCGTCACAAATTCCCGTGAATGCTTTTGTTAACTCTTTCATTTCGTCGTCGTTTTTATTTTATTTAATGCAAATAAATTAGGTAATTTTTTGACGAATCACGTTTCGTTTTATAAAATATGCACTAAAAATTGCAGCAATTCTTACTGAAAATTGTGACGCTGATTCTGAAAATGGCATTAGATTTTAAAAATGTCTCCCGTTTTTGAGATGTAGCCCATTTTTATTATCTCATAGTTTCTTTAATAACACAGCACAATAACAAAACGAGTTGCGAAAGTTGGGTCACATTGCATTACACCAAAGTCCACCAAAAAATTATGATAAATTAAAAAATGATAAAATAAAAATAAACAAATTTCCTTTTCGATTTTCATATAAGATTCTTTTATAATAAATCCACCCTGTTATTAAAAATGCATTCGTTAAATCCGTATAATGCAATTTGACACATCGAATTCCGAAAAGTATAATGCAAAATAAATTAACGAAGTCAAAATGTCGAACTGGATCTACGAATCGATCAGATTTTCTTTCTTTACCGTTTGGACATCGTCAAGGAAAGACATACTTTCAATCTTTCTAAAATTAGCAATATTTCGATACAGATAACGCATCATACTTTGTAAATAATAAAATTACAAAACTAAAACGCATTCAACACAAAATATCGAAAAACGCATTTCGAAAAAGCAAAGTTCTCAAAAGTTCAATGCTTAAAAGTCTTATGTTCCCGGAAAATATTTGTTCTTGAACACGTTTTTGGAAAAATAAACAAAAATTATTTGGATGTGCCTCCATCTAAAATCAAAAATTGGTTTACCAGGACGTACCATATTTGGATTTGCCATTTTTAACCGGATTAATCATTTGAAAACACTCCAGCCAAGAAGGTGCTTGAATCGAAACTCGAAGGTGGACAGCGTAGAAGAAGGCGTCCAAATCTGCGTTGGAAAGACCAAGTTGAGGACAACCAGGCAACGCTTGGTATTTCTAACTGGCGTCAGCGCGCGCAAAGCAGATCCGACTGGCGCGGCTTCATCTCAGCGGCCAAAACCGACCCACGGTTGTAAGGGCCATTTAAGTAAGTAAGTAATTAAATAATCATTTGATTTTTACCCGGACGTATCATATTTGGATTCGCCACTTTTACCCAGATTTATCATTTTACCCGGACGTACCATACGTCGATTTTCACTTCTACGTCTGAAGATTAAGGTTGTCAATAACCCCCTCAATATCCGTATTGCTAACCGTATTGAAAGGACCCCGAATGGAATATCCATACTTAATTCCTAACAAATATTCAGAAACTTGTTTTATTTGTATGTACCCAGTCAATCATTCGATTTGAAATCACTTCGAAACTGTTTCAAGATGTCGGGGACTTTATTCGATCTCGATTATGATCTGTAGCATATTGCGTTCTAAGATGTACGTAGATATCATAACTAGATAATGTATTTTTTTCGTTACGGACAAATCGAATATTTGAGAACAAAATTTCGTTTACGAGATTAAGACATATAAAGCATTACAAAAAAAATGATTTAAATAGTCGAAGATTCTCGTATTTTTATAATGAAAACATGAATTCCAGAGACAAAACTTGAACCGATATAACAAATTGTTGTCGGAGTTAGTTCGAGAACTATTTGAGGCATCGAGAGCTCCGAGACATGGCAGACTGGGTATATTAAATTTTTATGTCTACGACTAATATTTTATAAAGAAAAAATTTACAAGAAGATTCAAGAGACATTGGACTGTAATATTTGCCATTTTATAGAGATATACCTAAAATTGATTATCTGTTGATTTTAATTAATTGCAAATTAGAAATTAAAAACTCTGTAACTCATATGAAATACATAATATGTTTGCAACCATTGTATACGAAGTTCCGAACTCATAATATTATGCAAAATGTTATTATTAAAATCAGTATAAAAACGTAATAAAAACGTTGATTATTATGACAGCAAATTATGTGCATAAACTTTAAATTTTATATTTTTTAATATAAATATTTTTTTTTAGTATACTCACCGATTGTAGTAATCAGCGTCAGTGAGTAGAGAAACGCCGAGGCGTACGTCCACTTGTGCGTCGGCGGATTCATTTGTACGCCGGGCTGATAGATTTTCGACTGACGTACGGCGCGCAGCAACGTATCCTGCAAAATCGTAATAAATGTTTTGTGAAACGTTGTAAAATCAAAGATATTTTTTTAATTTATAGAAAACGAAAAGTGCTGCTAAATGTTTTGAATTAATCAAGCAACGTAAAGCAATAAACGTGAATAGTTTTCCATTACAATGCAAAGCACTACGTAGTACAATTAATTTTACATTGATATTCAAATCACCTGAAAATGTTGCACCTCCTGCGCTGCCAAACGTGTCCAGTTCTCCTTGTAGAGTATGTTCAGATCCTCGGTAATGGACCACAAACGGTCGACGGTGCTGTAAAGCAAACATAAAAAAAACTACATTGGTACAAATAATAAAATGGAAAACATTTAAATTTAAATAAATACAAAAGGATTCAATTGTAGTGGCGAGGGAGTGTTTGAGACATGGATAGAGAGACGCTGAGAGAGATGGGGAAGAGAAGAGTGAGCCAAACGTTTGCCAAATGCAGTTCAATGGCAGACGATTACTTTGTGTGCTTAACCTTCGACCGACCGCTGTACCAGAGGTGGCACCAACCTCATCTCTCCCACAAAGTCATTTTGGATTCAAATTTTCAATTTGAGCTGCTATTGCAGATTATCAGTGGCAGATGCAAAAGCAGCTGGCATGAAAGAGTCAGCTGGACAGTATTACAGAACGAAAGAACGAGTGGGAGCTAGCGCAAGAAAGAGACAAATAGCATCAGAGTCAGTTGACTATGCTGCTATTTTTCTTGGCCTTCGCACGAACCTAAAAACAAAATAAAATTGAAAAGTAGAAAAAAAATCTAAAATACATTTAAATGAAAATGGCATTTGCTGCAACTGCAATCTTTGGAATATTCAATGCACTTGTCGACCGACACACACAGCCAAGCACACCAGAACAATCGCATAATAAACTTAGTGGACAAAGAGTTTCTAAGGCCAGTCACAAAAAATGTTGTTCAACTTTTTAGTATTTATATTTAATAAAACATTTGAGAATTCAAACAAATATCAACAAAAAAAAAAGAACATGAAAGCTTTGATTGTCTTGAAATGCCAAAATACTAGAAAGGTCATTTAGTCATTTTAAGATTTGTACTGAAAAATTAATTTTTCACTAAAAACTCAATTTTCATTAAGAAAACAAATTGTCAATAAAAACTCAATTTTTCACTTACAATTTAGAATTTTAACTAAAAATTAAATTTTTCGCAAAATACAATTTTTCATTAAAAATTCAAATTTTCACTAAAAATTAAATTTTTCACTAATAATTCAAATTTTCACCATAAATGAAAAATTTCACTAAAAATTAAATTTTTCACTAAAAATTAAATTTTTCACTAAAAATTCAATTTTTCACTAAAAATTCAATTTTTTACTAAAAATACAATTTTTCATTAAAAATTCAAATTTTCACTAAAAATTCAAATTTTCACTAATAATTCAATTTTTCACTAAAAATTCAATTTTTCACTAAAAATTCAATTTTTCACTGAAAATTCAATTTTCCACTAAAAATTCAAATTTTCACTAATAATTCAATTTTTCACTAAAAATTCAATTTTTCACTAAAAATTCAATTTTTCACTGAAAATTCAATTTTCCACTAAAAATTCAAATTTTCACTAATAATTCAATTTTTCACTAAAAATTCAATTTTTCACTAAAAATTCAATTTTTCACTAAAAATTCAATTTTTCACTAAAAATTCAATTTTTCACTAAAAATTCAATTTTTCACTAAAAATTCAATTTTTCACTAAAAATTCAATTTTTCACTAAAAATTCAATTTTTCACTAAAAATTCAATTTTTCACTAAAAATTCAATTTTTCACTAAAAATTCAATTTTTCACATAAAATTTAAATTTTCACTAAAAATTCAAATCTTCACTAAAAATTCAAATTTTCACTAAAAATTCTATTTTCCACTAAAAATTCAATTTTTCACTAAAAATTCAAATTTTCACTAATAATTCAATTTTTCACTAAAAATTCAATTTTTCACTAGAAATTCAATTTTTAACTAGAAATTCAATTTTTCACTAAAAATTCAATTTTTCACTAAATATTCAATTTTTCACTGAAAATTCAATTTTTACACTAAAAATTCAAATTTTCACTAAAAATTCAATTTTTCACTAAAAATTCAATTTTTCACTAAAAATTCAATTTTTCACTAAAAATTCAATTTTTCACTAAAAATTTAATTTTTCACTAATAATTCAATTTTTCACTAAAAATTCAATTTTTCACAAAGAATTCAATTTTTCACTAAGAATTCAATAAAAATTTAAATTTTCACTAACAAATAGTTTTTGTCACTATAAATTAAATTTTTCACTTACAATTCAATTTTTGACTAAAAATATTTATAACCTAAACAAAAGCCAAAATCCTCCTTTACTTTGAAATACCCTTGAATGTGCAAACTCTCATAAAATCTAAATATGCTGCAAATATTAAGTAAGTAAGTAAGTAACAAACAATTGAAAAATACATTTTCCATTTAAGAACGTAAGCAACAATTATGATATGTAAATTAATTAATTATTGAAATTCAGCAAATTTAACATTCAATGCAATTTGTTAAATAAAACCCAGGTATATTTGAGATGTTTTGCTTCAAAATGTGCATTTCAAATACATACATCATTCAAATGCATTTGCAAATACAAATACAATGCACGTCGACAACATTTACATTGCAAATTGTAGCAGCAACGATTGGAGGAGTAGCAGGCAGCTGCAGCAGAAACAACAACAGCCAAAGCAGTAACAGTTGCAACAACAGTGCCAACAACAATACTGCTTGTACAACATAATACAACAAAAATAATAATGGTAGTAACAACAAAAGCAACAACAACAACAACGGCAACAATCTCAGTCACCACAACATTGTATCCTTGCTGCGACTGTTGCTGCTTTTGTTGTTGATTTTAATGTTGTCATCCTTGTTGTTGTCTGAACTGTGTCTAAATTTCTTGTTATGTTTTGCCGTTTTCAATAGTTTTAAATATTTTAATAGTCCATTTTGAACGTATTTTAAGTAAAAATACCGCAGTCTGTACAGGTCCTTGCAACACAAAAAAAATGTGTATGCAAATTCAAAGTTTCTAGACTCCTTAGTCTCGTTCCTCAAACATGTTGACATAATTATTTTAGGTTTTGCATTTGTTGCAAAGTCTGAAGTTTATTGTACTGATTCAGTTTTTAATTCAGACTTCAGTTTTTAAATCAGATTTTTGATTTCGGAATCTACTTTAAAATCAGGATACCATATAATTCTTCCGGAAAATTCTTCACCAATATCGGTTCCGTTCCGTTGCAAGACTTTTAAAGTAGCGGTTCCCGTTTCATTTTCAAACATTTTTTAAATAACGATTCCGGTTTCAAAAATTGAAGCGGTACCGATTCAGTTTCCAAAAATCATATAGCCTTTGCGATCCCTTATATGAACTAAAACATAAAATATTTCGATTTCGTTTCCAACAAAAAATGATATAACATTTTTTAAATAACGGCTCCGATTCCAATTTCCATTCCGGTTCCAAAAATTGAAACGGTTCTGATTCCGATTCTTTATGGTCCCTGACAGAGACTAAAATATATAATATTCCGATTTCAGTTCCAACAAAAAATAATATGACATTATTTTAAATAACGGTTCCGATTCCGGTTTCGATTCCAGTTCCAAAAATCGAAACGGATCCGATTACGGTTTTTTGCGGTCCCTGTTTGGTACTAAAATATAAAATATTCCGATTTCGGTTCCAACAAAAAATGATATGGCATTTTTTAAATAACGGTTCCGATTCCGTGCGGTTCCAAAAAATGATATGACATTTTTAAAATACGGTTCTGATTCCGGTTTCGATTTCAGTTTTTTGCAGTCCCTGACAGGGACTAAAATAAAAAACATTCTGATTTAGGTTCCAACAATTAAAAATATGACATATTTTAAATAACGGTTCCGAAACCGGTTCCAAACATCGAAACGTTTCCGGTTCTTAGGGTCTTAAATATCTGTTGCGGTTCTGATTCCAAGATTTTTAAAAAAGCGATTCCGGCTCCAGTCCGGTTACACATTTTTTTAAATAACTGTTCCGATTCCGGTTTCAACGGTTTCGGTACCGGTTCTAATTCTGGTTCTTTGCGGTTCCTGATTATTTCTCATGCATTTTGTCTCGGGCAATTTTCCCCGTGAACATTTTAAAAACGAATAATCTGTCTGTCTGTCTGTTGAAATCACGATTACAGAAAAAGTTGAAGAGCTCGAGCAGATTTAGATTACATATATATCTAAGCTGTCTGAACAAGAAAATTGGCATGATCGGTCTATTGTGACCTGAGAACCGACCACTTATGATCAAATACCTCATATAAAATTTACATCTGCCAATCAATTTTACTGTATACGTGCTTAGGTAAACTTTTTTGGTCAAATATATTTTGACATTATGCTCAAATACATGAAAATAATGTTTTCCTATGAAACGACTTGTGGTTCCCAACAAAAAAAATTAAATTCGGTACACCTTCCCATTTGTAAATATGGGTATCAAATGAAAGAAAATTCTTCAGGGATGGAAAGTTTGTAGTAATTTTCAGAAATCGAATACCCTGGTGACTTATATACCACTTTGAATGGTAACCACACATATGTGTAGGGTATTTATAGTCGGCTTATACCGACTATAGTTTTGATAATCCTAACTATTATAATAACACCTACTTTAAAATTTCCCATGTGATCTAACCTTCCCAACTGGTTTTGACTATTTTTGTGCCATTTTTACCGCCATTTTTACCTATATTTTGTGCCAAAAAAACTTGCCCTGGTGATTACGAATATAATTCATAGTAGCGTTTTTTGTATTTCTATCTTTCATATTTCATACAACATTCTAAATGTACGTTAGGGTTTAGTTAATCAATGTGCTACAAACAACAGCATACTATGTATAGATTCATAAATATGATGAATGCGTTCATTAATACTATGAATGCGTTCATAAATATTATGAATGCGTTACCAAAAATAATGAATTCATGCAGAAATAATGTTTATGCGTTCTAGAAATTAAAAAAGTATTTATTAAAAAATAGTATGTATGCCTTTTGAAATAGAATAAAATTAATCATTTTCAGTTCTATAAACGATTCATAAATAAGATGAATTTGGTATTTGAACAATTCAAAACATTGATGATCATAAATATTTTAAATTTTTTCTGTGCATATAATGTACACATTCTCAAAGCAATAGCACCAGGAAAACTGCAAATTCTTCAACTTCAGTTCATATTGCTCATATTATGTTATCCTGCATATTGTTCATTTTTATCTCATTCTTTGTGTTCATTTATCCATTTATATTTGCTGTTATTCTAATATTTTTCAAAATACAACAGAAATGCTCTGTTGTGTGTGTATTAAGGTTCGTAAATTGCATCGCTTGAGTTATTTATTCCAAGATGTGTTCGTCGTTGTTACACTACGGGTCACTCAAGATGCATATTGTGTGATACTTGTTTATTGTTGCCTTTGTTATAGTTATTATTCTTGGATGTCTTTTTATTTTTCCATTCAAGTGTTTAATACAATACCATGGAGGCAGCACATACACGCACTCATACAAAAGGCAGTGGCGTAGTTGGTATTTTTGGTAGTATTTTTCATCGTTATATTTTAACAACGTTTGAATTTTTTGGCATTACACTATTCGTAATTGCTTATACTATATGTGTGCCAAATTTCAACTACCAATGTCATCAGGAAACTTCAGAAGAAGTCAAATAGTTCAAAATGTGTACAACGCCATCTCTTGCAAAACAGTTGAAACTCTCGATAGCAACGCCACTGTCGAACGTACGTCGCTCTCCCTATGGCTGCAACTGAACCAAACGTATGCGAGCGCAGCAACGAATGACAAAGTACTCCTCGTGCGGAGAACATGTGCTCGAAGCGCCGTGGGTTCCTCTATTCAGCGGAGACATTTTAATCATCCAGAATCAGACGTTTGCGTGCTGCGTCTGCGGTTGATTATTTTATGAATGGGGACAACAGGCACAGACGCAGACAGACAGTAATAATAAATACAAATACAAAGAGGGACGGACAAACGGTTGGATGGATAGATAGACAGACGCATTCATAAGGACAACATGGCCACCAACCAAGACGCAGTCGGAGAACCTACTGTCGCAGAACAAAGACGCAAACACACTGCAGGGAATTGGCAGATAATGTGTTCTAAGTGAATTAAGCCAAGATGAATGAATCGCAGTGAATGAACGCATAAATGAATGAATTCAGGACAAAAGACGCAGGACTAAGCACGAAATATGTAGCAGGCAGTATTAAGGGTTGTGTGCGTTTGGCCCAGTTCGCCTCGCATATTAATATTAATGCAAGTAATTATTTAAATCAAGGATTTTGCCGTCTTGAAGGCGAACGAGCCGAGCCGAGCCGTTCATACGTTCGATCGTTCATTCGTCGAAGCTCATTTGCAATAATTAAGCAGCATTCAAGGAGTGCAAAAAATAATCAATGCCTCGAAGTGTCTTGATGAGATTGCATGTAATCATCAATTACCGAAGGTGCTGCCTGCCGGCCTGCCCTCGATTGACGATTATTCATTGCAGACGCACAGAAAAATATTTGGAATTTGCACAAAATTCGAATAGAATTATCAAACTAAAAAATGTTGTCAAATTAACAAAGTTTGTTAAATTATCGAATTTTTGTGAAATTGACAAATACTAAATTAACAAACTTTTGTCAAATGTAAACATTTTGTCAAATTAACAAAATTTTATAATATCAAAAATTTAGTCAATTCAAATAATTTTCCAAAATTTCTCAATATTAACAAAAAAAATATTTATATTAACGAACTTTTTTAATTGACAACTTTGGTTAAATACAATTAAAAATATATTTTATTATAAAACTAACTAATTTAGTAAAATTAACAAATATTGTAAAATTTGAAAACTTTTTCAACTAACAAATTTAGTCAAATTAAAAAAATAAATAAAGTAATACATTTTTGTCAAGTTAACCAATTTTGTAAAATTGAAAACTTTGTCTTGATTATTTTTAATTTAATTTTTTTTAACAATATTATAATTTGTTAATTTGGCAACATTTCATAATATCAACAATATTTATTATAATAACAAATTTTGAAAAATGTACAAATTTAGGAAAATTTACATATTTTGTAAAATTTATTAATTTTATGATATTAACAAATTTTGTCATATTACTAATTTTTGTTAAAATAACAAATTTTATCATGTAAATAAATTAAGTCAAACTAAAAATATGTATAAACTAATAAATTTTGTCAAATTAACAAACTTTGTTAATCAATTTATTTAAATCAACCAGTTTTGTAAATTCATAAATTTTGTACTAATAAAAACTTTGTAAAATTAACAAATTTTGTAAAATTAACAAATTTTGTAAAATTAAAAAATTTTGTAAAATTAACAAATTTTATAAAATTAACCAATTTTGTAAAATGAACAAATTTTGTAAAAGTAACAAATTTTGTAAAATTAACAAACTTTGTAAAATTAACAGATTTTGTCATATAAACAAATTTTGATAAGTTAACAAATATTGTAAAATTAACAAATTTTGTAAAATTAACAAATTTTGTAAAATTAACAAATTATGTAAAATTAACAATTTTTGTAAAATAAACAAATTTTGTAAAATTAACAAAATTTGTAAAATTAACAAATTTTGTAAAATTAACAAATTTTGTAAAATTAACAAATTTTGTAAAATTAACAAATTTTATAAAATTAACCAATTTTGTAAAATGAACAAATTTTGTAAATTAACAAATTTTGCAAAATTAACAAATTTTGTAAAATTAACATATTTTGTAAAATAAAACAATTTTGTAAAATTAACAAATTTTGTAAAATTAACAAAATTTTATAAAATTAACCAATTTTGTAAAATAAACAAATTTTGTAAAATGAACTAATTTTGTTAAATTAACAAACTTTGTAAAATTAACAAATTATGTTATATAAACTTTTTTTTTTTTATTTAAATCAACCAGTTTTGTAAATTCATAAATTTTGTACTAATAAAAACTTTTATAAAATTAACAAATTTTGTAAAATTAACAAATTTTGTAAAATTAACAAATTTTATAAAATTAACCAATTTTGTAAAATGAACAAATTTTGTAAAATTAACAAATTTTGCAAAATTAACAAACTTTGTAAAATTAACAAATTTTGTTATATAAACAAATTTTGAAAAGTTAACAAATTTTGTAAAATTAACAAATTTTGTTAAATTAACAAATTTTGTAAAATTAACAATTTTTGAAAATTAACAAATTTTGTAATATTAAAAATGTTTGTAAAATTAACAAACTTTGTAAAATTAACAAATTTTGTAAAATTAACCAATTTTGTAAAATTAACAAATTTTGTAAAATTAACATATTTCGTAAAATTGCAAAATTTTGTAAAATTAACAAATTTTATAAAATTAACCAATTTTGTAAAATGAACAAATTTTGTAAAATTAACAAATTTTATAAAATTAACAAATTTTGTAAAATTAATAAATTTTATAAAATTAACAAATTTTGTAAAATTAACA
Source organism: Dryomyza anilis (assembly GCA_951804985.1). Lineage (NCBI taxonomy): Eukaryota > Metazoa > Arthropoda > Insecta > Diptera > Dryomyzidae > Dryomyza > Dryomyza anilis. Next base: position 1,346,134 of record OX638130.1, on the reverse strand, counting down.
AATTTTGTAAAATTAACAAATTTTGTTAAATTAATAAATTATGTAAAATTAACAATTTTTGTAAAATTAACAATTTTTGTAAAATTAACAAATTTTGTAAAATTAACAAAATTTGTAAAACTATCTAAATTTTACATATTTTACAAAATTAAGAAATTTTTTCCAAATTAATTATTTTAACAAATTATTTAAAAATTTAAAAAAAAATTAAATTAACCAATATTATAAAATTTAGAAAATTTGTGAATGTAATTTTGTAAAGTTAACAAATTTTGTAAAATTTACAAATATTGTAAAATTAGCAAATCTGTCAAATTAATAATTTTTGTAAAAATAACTAATTTTGTGAAATTAACAAATTTTGTAACATTAAATTTGTTAAATTACCAAATTTTGTTTTGCTAAATAAATTAAATTATTGAATAAAATACATTTTATAATAAGGAATTATGTATTTGTTTTATATAATATAAATCTAAAATTTTATTTTTAAATCAACTTTACTAATTGCTTTTTGTTGTGATTGCCCAAAAACTCATCTCATCTTTCATAATTAATTTCCTTCCACAGATTTTTATAGTTAATCTGTGCTGCCCCCTTTACCCTTTTCGTTATGAGCATCCGCAACAGATCTATCCACGACAATTCAACCCATACCGAAACCCTTTCCAAAACCCATTAAACAGTCTTAATGAACTCACCGCGATCTTATTTCCGCATTTGCCAACTCTGTGCGCGGAAATGGTTTCGAGGCGGCCACGGCCGTTTCCAGTGAGCCGCTGTCCTCGAGCTCACCCTCCAGTGTGACGAATATAATGGAGCCCATGGCTGTGTAAAGTAGCACCAATATCAGCACACCTACAGTGGGAGAGAGTGGTGAGAAAAAGAAAGAGATTAGAATGAGGCCAATTTTAGTCTAGACGATTAACATGCACATGTGACCGCGTAACCAGAGTTACCTACTTTGTGGTATTTATGAAATTCAATAATATCTAATTAAATTATTACATTTTGCGGTTTGTAAATGTTTTCTTTAGGTTTATTCTGTAATTAGTCTATATTTAATTTACTTTTAATTCAGTCAAGTAATGCTTTAAATAAACTTTTAGTAATTAATTCTTAACAAATTTACAAATTCTATAAATTTCTTATATGCAGTTTCGTCTGATATTCGATATGACTGGGAACATTTTTGTCGATATTTTTAAAATTTTCTGAAAATAAATAACGCGGAATATCGAAATACTATTGGAATTCATCTGACATTCTTTTGATATTCTTCCAAAATCAGTAAAGATTTGGAATAATTGTATAATTTTTAAATATTCAATTGATATTATTCTTAAAATCTTTAAAAGTGGAAATATTTGAAGTTTTTTTGATATTTTTGAATTTTCGGAATATAGTTAATGCAAAATATCGATATTCTCTTGAAATTCATTTGACATTCTATTGATTTTCTTAAGATATACAGTTTCTTAAAAAAATTGGAAAATTTGAATACTTTTTTATATTTCGAAATATGCCAAATATAAATAATACGTAATATCGAGATGCTTATGACATTTATCTGACTTTCTTCTGAATTTCATTAAGACTGTGAACAAGTAGAATATTTTTTGATATTTTAAAGTTTTCTGAATATAAAAAATGATGAATATTGAAAAACTACTGAAATTCATTAGATATTCGTTCGAGTTTGCTCTGAACTACTTTAAATTTGTTAAATCGATTCAAATATGTATTCGATTTAAATTTGGAATTGAGCAAAACAAATTCATTCGTATTAAAATAAAATTGGTTCAGCATTTTTGTGCAGATTTAAATTCGGTTTGAAAAAATAATATTTTTTTTGAAAAATCAAATTGTTAAAAGAACAATTCAATCGAATGAATTAAAATTTTCATTTTATACGATCAAAAGCTATTAAAAAGTAAAAAATAATAATTTTTTGGGAAATTAAATTTTTAAAATTTTTGACTTGGCAACTCCGTAATAAAATATTTAAACACCTACACCAACACTCACCTGTCGCCGATATACAGTGTGACTTGGGCGCCTTCTGACAGCCGCACAGTCCCGTGTGATGCTCGCCGCGCTGCTTCTCGTGCTTCGGCGTCGGGAAACACATCGCCGGACTCGAGGGATTGGCGCCCACAAAGGCCGACAGCGGCAGCGGCTGTTTCTTGTTCATGTCGCCAGCAGTTGAAGCTGCGGCAGTAGGTGGTATTGCTGCCTTGGTAGCTCTGTGGTCGGAATAAACAGTAGGGGGAGAGGAGCTGCTAATTCACTCGAATATCACTGAGCGCATTAATTAAAACGAAATCAGCTGAACATTCATAATACAGATTAGCAGCTAAATTTAATTTTTTTTTCAATTTTTTATTTTTGATGCCAACAATTGTAGTCGTTGCTGCTAATTATGCTGCCATTTGTGTGCCTGTCGCCCGACGCGCTTTTTAACAAAGCGGCAAAACTTTTCAATTGTTTGTGGGCCGCCGCTTGGCCACGTCTTAAGTCTTAGATGAGCGCTGGGTGTGGCCGCTGCTGCTGCGCGTCAACCGAATGCATAATGAGTACCAACTGCAGGCTGGCAACAACGCCAAGCCGCGCACTTAATTTGAATTTTAGGCGCGCCGGAAGCAGGCAGTTTTTTGCGCGCATCCGCCGGAAGAGCTGCAATGGGAAAGCAAAACGTTTTACCATTAGTTGTGGTTGTTGGACTGTGCCTTTAAATGGCAAATACTAATTAAAATGAAATGATTGGCGTGAAATGCGGATGCGAATCGTATTTGAATTATAATGAGAAAAATATTTGAATTGTTTTCTGTTAACATAAAATATGAAAATGTGTAAATTTTTAAAATAAAGAATTTCGAATGGCGAGTGCCATATACAATATTTAAACTAATCTAAAATTAAAGAAAACTTTTTGATGAAAATATTTTTTTTTTTGTTTTTTCCGTTTATAAACTAAAATTCATTAAAATAACTAAAAAAAAATTTCGAATTTCGGTAGTAAATTTTAATAACTTCGACTAGTTGTTGGCTCGTATATCTTTCCAACATGAAATGGCAAACCTTACTGAAGAGAAATGTCAAAAGAGCGGAAAGAAATATGGCGTCGTTTGCTGTCCCCGTCGCTCTACTTTTGTAGCGTCTCTGTTGAAAATCCTCGAAAAAACTTTTGTAGTGCTCTTATTGAAAAACCCTATAAGCCTGATTTAAGGGATAAGGTTAAATTTTTGGTCGCACCATTTTCAAATTATATGAATTTTTGAATTGATTTACGATTTAAAATTACGAAATGCACAAAATTTCAGTTTTATAACTACCTTAGTTCCAGAGATATAGGTACTTGAATATGAAAAACGCATACAAAAAGCACAAAATTGGAATGCATTTCACATTGTTCTGTCAAAAACATTGAGAGCTTAAACGTAGTTTTAACACACCGATATCGGTGGGTTAAACTACGTTTAAAGTTCATTGAAAAACACGATTATAAGTATAAACTAAGTTTTAACTACAAATAGAGTACCACTGACAAGCATTAGTTAAACTTGTTAAACTAAAAATGCACAAAATTGGACATTCACGGAATGACATCATAATGATAACTCACAATATAATTTATTTTAATGTATGTTGCCTAGAAATGGTACAAATTTCAAAGTGGTGTTCGAGCTAAATAGTTCCTAAATTAGAATGTTATACATCGATCTTAGTATGACTGCAAGATTGTTATCTAGACCACGTACTCTGTTTTTTTTTTTTGATATTGCTAAAGTTTTTGAGTTATTACGGAAAACAAAGAAATTAAATCGAGTTTTGGGCTTTAACTTCTTAGCAGTTTGAATTTTCCATCTGATTCCATTAAGTATATTTAAGATAATAGTAGATTTATAACTCGGATTTTGATAACAAATCATTGTTAATGGATTTGTCATTTTTTTGGCATTTTTTTGGCATTTTTTTTAGTTGTACTAAACAATTCAGAAAATAATTCATGCCTGAATTCTATGTATTATTCAGACCTGACTTCTCAGTACTGAAGTTAATTCTGAAGTATTGAAATTATTCAGACCTGCAAAATGAATACTGAATTGAGGGCTGAATTTTAATAAGTATCCAATGTATATGCCTGAAAAGGGATTTTTAACAATTCGTTTGTAATTTCAGACCTGAATACTTCGTTGAATTTTAAAAATTTCATATATGAATTGGCAAACATTTGTATGAAAATATGATGGGAAAAGTTTAGTTGATTTTCAGCCATGTGCAGAAATTATCATGGCAGGGGTTTTCAGTCAAGAATTCAAATCTGAAAAAAACTTGGTAGATTTAAAAAAAAAATGTGGCATTAATTCTTAATTTCTAGTACTATTTTTGTAGGTTAATAAATTCGTTTAATTTGAAATTTAAAAAAAAATGGTATACAAAAGGTAGTGTCACATTTAAGTACGCGTCTATCGCCAGTGTCGACATGGAATGAAAATAAAATACTGTATAATCCCAGTATATCATTCCTTTCGAAGTCATTACGAGAGCAATGCGAGAAAAAGGAGAAATTACATGATATTGGACCATCGTTGCCAACTTTGGAAGATAAATCTCAAATAGTGATTTTTTTACACGATGTGGGTTTGTGAGTCTCGCGTGATTTTGAGTCTCTCATGAGATATTTGCGTGAATTCGTGATTTGTGTGATTTTTGTGATATTTTTCACACCGAGTGATTTTGTGTGATTTTTCACACCGAGTGATTTTGTGTGATTTTTGTGTGATTTTTTCACTCCGTGTGATTTCGTGTCATTTTATGTGATTTTTCACAACGTGTGATATTGGTTTATTTTTCTATTATTTAATTTGATAATGTATTTTTATCCTATAATTAAATATTTTTTTACGTATAGGTAAGAAAAATAAAGAAGTTATTTAATAAATTGGAATAAGAGGAAGAAAACTATTTGCAAATAATAAAATTACTACTATTATTATGAATTTTAAATTCTAGTATATGTGGGTGATTTTCGTGTGATTTATCACGATATGAGGTTTTTGTGTGATTTTTCGTGATTTTTCCCAATATGAGTCTTTTTTATGAAAAAGTCGCACGAGTGATTTTTGTGTGATTTAGGGATTTTTCGTGTGAATTTTTCGGTTGGCAACCTTGTATCGGACACTTTCTCGTAGTGGAAAGTTCTGTAGGTTGGGTCGGTCCGTAAGCTGGTCCACCGCAATTTTTTTGTTTTTTTTTACACTGGAGATCTTAAATTTTTAATGCAAGTAACATTGCACTACAACATTTCGCGAAACTTTAAATTGAAATGGCCTGTTGCTTATTACTCATCCAGACGAATACTAAAATGTGCTCAAAAAAAGTTTTTTATTGACCTTTTCAAGTGTTGATTAGGTGGTCAATATAAATTATAAGATTAAATTTAAATTCATTAAATTGTCGTACTTGAATACTGTAATAATGTAAACATGTTATCTATCAACATTTTTAGTTAATTTTCACTGATTTTTCAATTTAGGGTTTTCAGTTCACATTTAAAAAAAATCAAAATTAACCATTAATAGTTCACGATTTTGTAAGTTCCATTAAATTAAAAATAATACAGCTTGGTTGAAAAACGAAATATAATTAAAATAATTCATTTTTGGTCTTTTTTGAAAGGTGTTTAATGATTTTTTGTGGTTGCCCAACCTACAGACCAATTTTTTTTCAATTTTTTTTGTTCTTCAGAAAGTAGGCTGTATTTTTTAAAATTTTTATGTGGAATATTAAAATGAAATATATAGATACTTTAAATTGTTTGTATATCAAATGTTATAGACAAAATTTAAAACTATGTCCAACCTACGCACCTTTCCTCTACCGATATTGAGCGTCAAATTGGACCTACATGGTAGGTAGATATCGATTGTCGGAGTTTCCTCGGCACGAGAAATTTATTGAAATCGGAACGATATCGATGAAAAAAATGATCTAAGTTCGATATGGCTTCGAAAAATATTACGATATCGATGCGATAATTGTTTATATGTCCTATCTTGTCAATGAATTTGAATGTACGAGAAATTACAAAAATTAGAATCGATAAATCAACGAGATCTAAATTTTTTCTCGAAGTTATTCGATAATAATACGAGGCATCGGATAATAAATCTATTTATTTTTACTACACTCATAAAGGGTTTTTCAATAAGAGCGCTACAATTTCTTGCCGCTCTTTTGACATTTCTCTTCAGTAAGGTTTGCCATTTCATGATGGAAAGATATACGAGCCAACAACGAGTCGAAATTATTAAAATTTACTACCGAAATTCGAATTCGTATATCTTTCCATCAATTCAAGCCCTGGTTATAACCCAATCTGAGTGAATCTGGTCAAAGTTATGACCAGTTAAACGCAAAATTATATTTTTTGAGGTGCACATATTGAGGTGTATCTGTGTTTTTATTAATTTTATGTCGTCAATCCAAACCTACAAAATGTCCTTAATTCTTGAGATGATGCTACTAAATCTCTGGTTTATCTGACGTGGAAACCTTTAATATTTCCAAAGTTTAAACAAATAATTCACCATTAATAAATTCCCAAATAGTAAAAATAATATAAAAATAAATTTAAATATTTTTGGAATGTAAATTGTTTTAACAATAACTGCACGCGGCGCACTTAACCGCGCACAATAAACACAAAATAGCGCTACTTGCGCGTAATCGCAGCGGGGTGGCAACGCCATTACCGCATTGCACAATGAGAGCGCGGTTGAAATTGCAAATCGAGGCATTTGTATTAAATGCTTAACGCCATTTTGTGCCAAATACACGCACAGATAAAACACATATACAACAGCAACAACAACAGCAACAGCAACAAAATCGGCAGCACCATTGGCAGCAACAATCTACAACACAAAAACAACGAAAACATATCTGCGGCAAAAACCGTCGATACTAACGGTTTTGTGGCACATGTATCGACGCAGCTGCTGCTGCTGCCACTTTGCACCTTCAGCAGGCAGCTTTAATGTTGTTGTTGCTGCTGCTTGTTGCTTGCTGTTTGTTGGTGGCGGTTGCTGCCACTTTTGGCGCGCGTTTTTCAAGTGAATATTCCAGTTAAATGATGCGTTAAATGTGCAAAATGCAAAAATATTTCAATATTTAAGCAGCACAGCATATGTGTGGATTTACGAAGTTGCCTGTGAGTATAGACGACCCAATAGAAATATAAAAAATATATAAAAAAATTGAAATTTTTAATAAACAATTTAATGTTTAGTGAAAAATTGAATTTTAAGTGAAAAATTAAATTTTTAGTGAAAAAGTGAATTTTTAGTGAAAACTTTATTTTTTAGTGAAAATTTTAATTTTTAGTGAAAAAGTGATTTATTAATGAAAAATTAAATTTTTAGTGAAAAATTAAATTTTTAGTGAAAAATTCAATTTTTACTGAATATTTTAATTTTTAGTGAAAATAGGAATTTTTAGTAAAAATTGAATGTATAGTGAAAAATTTATTTTTTAGTGAAAAATTTAATGTTTAGTGAAAAATTAAATTTTCAGTAAAAAATGTAATTTTTAGTAAAAAATACAATTTTAGTAAATACATTTAAAATAGCTAAAAAAAACTCCCCCTAAATTCTGCTGCACATAAAATGCACAAAAATAGTTTTAAATTTTGCACAAAATATAAATTTTTCGCCACAAGCACTGCCGTTGATTTCCTTGCATTGCGTTCAGCTGCTTTTAATTTATAATAAATTTTTAATAATTTTTTTTTATTATTTTTTTCGTTTTATAAAACAAAATGCAACCTGTGCGCGGCGTTTTATGACCCTCGCCGGCTGTTATTGCTGCTGTTGATGCCATTAGAGTGCAAAGGCAGGACAAAGCCCACAAAACCCAAAGACAACCCTGACGGTAACCCCCCAACAAGAACCCCACCTTTACGAACGGATGTGGCAACGCTAGCCGAAAAACATGTGGTCACTATGTACGCTGAGAGTGCCACAGCCGCAGTGCATCCAGGATAATATGGCAAGGATATCAAGCACATTATGTGAAGTGCGCACGTTGAATGTTTTACAAATACCTTCGCATTAAAAATGCCATATAATATTTAACGTCGTGAGTGGGTGCTGCCGACCGACGGTCGTTAAAGGGTTAAAGTTCGACGGCTAACAGAGTGACTAAGTGTGTGTTGAACATGAGTCTGGTTTTCGCATGGTGTTTGTGTACTTTGGTCGGCAATGGGAAATGCTTGTTAAACACGGCCGCTTACACACACATAAAAACTGCACACAGAGATAAAAAAAAATACAAAAAATAAAAACTATCTCATGTTCAAAAGGCGTGGCGTGCGAGCTTTTTCAAGGATTTCAATTTATTTTCATTGTCGAACTATGCTGCGTTTTGTTTTTGCTTGATTTTTCAATTGCTAACACTTGTGTAAATATTTTGAGCCACACACACACACAACAAAAATACAACACACAAAAAGTGTTTGCACTGCGACCCAGTGGAAAAAAAACCGACTGAAAAGAGACGACTATAGGTTCAAGGTAGTTGAGAGTCATATGTAGTGCACTGCATTGCCGTTGTAAATTGTTAAAGAGAATTAAAAAAATGAAACTTAACTCTCTGTGATACGATTAGACTAAACTTTACACAAAGTTGAGTCCGGAGTCCGGTCACAATCAAAACATAAAAACTAAAACAAAAACAAACACAGAAACAAAAATAATAGCAACAGAAAAATACATAAATAAAGCTAAAGCAAAAACAAAATCTTCCAAAAAACACAAATAAACGTAAAACAAAATCAAAAATAAAATACACACATACAAAAAACACAAAATACCTAAAGCAAAATCATAATCAAAAGCAAAAATTAAAGCAACAACGAAACAGAAACTCAAAATAAAAATCAGAACTACAAAAATTAAATCATAAACAAAAACACAAAATCTGAAATAATCAAACCAAAAATCAAAAAAACAGTGTCATGAATCAAATCAGAAACAAAATAAAAACTTTATATAAAATTAATAATAAAAAAAAAAAACAAGAATAATAATATAATAATAGTTTGGTGCTACAGTCCTATAAGATAGGTAGCGCGATATAGAAACATATTTTCTATGAACAGATGTTGTTAGCCTCAGTCCAGATTTGAACATGCGACCTTTCGGCTCGCAGTCGAACGTACTGAACACTGAGCTACCGACGCTAAATACAAAAATTACAACAATTAAAATTTCGAAAAACACACTACAAATTGGTAAAACAAACCCAAACTTCATTTAGATTACGAACAATTGAAGTGGTTATTGCAGTATCATCAAAATAAAAATAAAAATATTTAAATAATGGCATTTAAAATGTTTGAAAATATATATAAATAAGGATAATATAGTGAGTGTCATGCCAAAGGAAATCAAATTTTAAAGTTTGAAAAAAAAAATATATATATTATATTGTTACGAAAATTCAGTCTACGGAAAACTGTTCTACAAGTTCGTATCTCTGGATTGTGTACAAAATAAAAATACTCTTATGTTTGGTTTAAATTATAACAATAAACTTTATTAATTCACATTAACTAACAACTTCACTAATTATAAATTCTAACCACTGCAGCATGCTTAATCTTCTGCCAGTAGACGACTTCATTAGGAGTACAGCAGCAAAGAACGCAATTCAACTTAGAGAATCAGGATTCCCGAAGCAACTCTCATATGAAGACACGTCTATCCTCGAAGTTTTCAGCATGATCGAACTCCCAAAAACAGACTATATAACACCACAGATGGAAATAAATCCAAACTACTCCATCGTAATACCTAGTAGAGAACAATGGAGCGCTAACTCGCCAACAAGCAATAGCCACCTTCAAGTCTTTACTGATCCGGCATTTTCTGCGACGCACTGCAAGTTCACGAGTCACATAGACTTCTCGACGACTGCAGTGTCTTTCACGCAGATATATTCGCGATAGATAAAGCAGCACAGACCATCCAAACAAAGAGCATTTATCCATCGGAGATTACAATCTTTGTGGATAGTCAGGCTGCCATCCTAGCACTAGACAATTCGGTCATAAAATCAAACACAGTACTCAATTATCGCCTATCACTCAACATACTAAGTAAAACCCATGCGATAACCATATGCTGGGTTCCCGGACATAGCAATATAGAAGGGAACGAACAAGCCGATGAGCTAGCTCGACAGGATTCTTCACGTAGAATAGAGGATGTATGTTCTTCGACTAGGATTCCATTAGGTGTCCTAAGAAGGCATATTGACCAACGACGGAAAAAACTAACGCAAATCTCACGTCATCTCTGGCCACACACCAATGAAAAAAGAACAAAAAGCCTGATGTATAACAGTAAAGAAGCTACCCGCATCCTCATCGGCGTCCTGACAGGACATTGTGCAATCGGCACAATGGCGCACAGACTGGGCATCCCCGCGCCCGATCACTGCAGGAGCTGCAAAGATATTGAGATAGTAAAATCAATCGTACATCTACTATGCGACTGTCCAAATCTCCAAACGCGTCGACTCCAGTACATGGGGATCAGGTTCTTTGGGGAACTGGAAGAAATAGTTGAAGTTTCAATTGAAAATCTACTAGGGTTCGTAAGAAGATCAGTTTGGTTTCGAAGAAACTAACCCATCGTTGTCAACAAAATATAGTTACCACACAGATAAAAAGGGAACACAATGGACCACTAGGCCCCCGTGAGTGTTTGCTGATTAGATTTCAGCAACACCCCCTTACAGACCTAACCTAACAACTGCAGCATGTCCACAATTTAACTTCACATTGATCACACACGAGATATACTCGACCCCTTTCCAATCACTACTGAAGTGCTGTACCTCAGAAGCGGCTCCCTTATATACTGCTTCGACATGTTTCGAGAACCTTCTACTCGTTTCGTGAATGACGCATGCTATTGGCATCTCATTCGCACTTATGTGTTTCTATTGCGCTGAACTTCTATCTCTTTCTCGCACATTGCCTCAGTGCGCTGAATGATCTTCCGTCTCTTTTTAACACATTGCTTAGTGCGCTGAATTGTCTTGCGTCTCAATTATTATTGTTGATTGCTTGCACTATGGGACAAATTACCTCTTTTCGTAACAATATAATGCAGCAGGCAGGATTCGAACCCTCGTCCTCGTGCGTAGAAGGCAGACATGCAATCGTCGTGACATTTTTTAAATGTTTTTAAATGAATTTTACGTTTAATATAAATTTGTATACAATTGTTGCAAATTTTTTATTTTTATTTTTACACACAAACAAAATGTCATTCAGAATAAACAATTTATTCTTTTACAGTAAACATTTAACATTTGCGAGGTAAGTTGGAGCACGTTGCAAATGAAATTCTTTTGCCGCAAACGTTTTTTCTATGCGGTAGGTAGTCGTTCAATTTTACAGACACAAAGGCAATTATTAGTCAGTTAATATGACATTCAAAATATTATTGACTATAGATATTTAATATAAACTAATTTTAATTTGTAAATGAAAAGGAAAAAGTGGCTCTAAGGTCCAGTTATTCAGTGTAAGTTTAAACTTAGTTTTAACGTTTACACATTTTTAGAACCTTTACAGTTTCTAATCGAAACAATCGAATATCCATAACATATTTTCGAAATATTTTAAGCAGACAAAGGCGGAGTTTATAACAAAATCTGTCTGTTTTCTGCTCATTCCCAAAATATTTGGGAATGCTTGAAATGTTTCTAAATTGCCCTGAGTCTGCCTAATAATTTGTCTTTGTGCGATTAATTCTATTTTAATTCTATTTTCAGCAACATCAATTGAAAATATTTTTATGAACATAATTTAATTAACCTATTCATTATAAATAAAATATAGAATCATCATATGAAAAAAATATATATAAATTACAAAAAAAAATAAAAAATAAAAAAATTACAAAAAAAAAAATCTTAAGTACATAAGTAACTTCAGGTGTTTCTTTAAGCAGCTCTACATTAGTTAAAGCATTGACATATTGAAGTGTCAGTGACAGTGGGCTTATCTGATTATATTACTTAACTCAACATTCCGTCAACAGATACAAAAAAAATATACCCTACCAAAGAAGCCCCTTTTCAGTAATTTTCTCTTCCATATACTGCTGCTTCTTTTTCGTTACTTGTAGCAGAATTTAGTACGCGGTGCCACAAATAGCGCCTGCATAAAAAACACTTCAATATGAAAGTCAAAAATAACGCCTGCTCTCGCAGCGTTGCCATACAAATGCGAATCTTGTAAAAACACTTAAGTTCCTTTTGATGCTTTATGCAGTGCATATTAGAGTGAGTGGTGTGAGTATGAGTTATTATAGAGGAGTGTGGTGGGCTTAAACGATACTTTTTGGGAAATGTTTATTTTCAACAACAGATCAATGACTAACAAAGGGATTGGTTAGATTATTGATTTTTGTTTTTTGAAAAATGTTTTTTTCGGATAATTTTTTTATTAATTTTTTTTTTGTTATTTTTTAAATAAAATTTTTACAACACTTTTTTCGAATTATTTTCAAAAAAAAATTTTTTTTTTTGAAAAAAAAATATTAGTTCAATAATATTCATCATATTTAATATTATATTCATAAATATTATGAACAAATTCATCAATATGACGATTCAAATTCATTGTATGGAATATTTTCTTCTTCACTGTGATGTTCAATGCATTCATCAAAATATCATTTAATGAGCGGTGGTATCAAAATGATGAATCTGGTAGTTGGTAAAAAATTCATAATATTTATGAATAAATTCATCAAATTGATGATTTTTTTTTTCTGTGAATGTATGTTCATTGACTTTGGCCCGGGTGACCAAAGTTGTATATTATGTATGTTATCGCCTAAAGAGCGAAAATTAAATTAAAAATTAATAAAATCAACAAGAAATAGTCAGTAAATAGTTCGTCTCGTTAAATACGCAATTAAATATTAAATTAATCAAAAAAGTTAATTATTACTTTTTTAACAATTTAACATTGAAACGAAATTTGTTCGGTAACAGTAACCTAGTAACAAATATACCGCGTACGCATCGACAGTATCATTATCGAGTTGATCTAATATTCCGTTTTCATTTTAAATTAAAAATTTGACTTTGCTTAGCCCCAGTCGCCTCTATGCTTTGCTGTGTGGGCAGGCAACAAACCCGCCAAGGACATGAAATGTGGCAACATCGAGGTTGCCGCTGGGCTTTGCGTTTATCGAGCGATTGAAAAATAAAACCTCAATTACAAACCGAGCTACGTATTGACACGAGCTAAATAAAATACAACAAATAGAGTTTTCTAAAATGTGTCTACACTTAGAAAAATACATTAAATTTGTCAATCGTATTAAATATACTTTTAATTAGTAAATATCATTAAAAACTACCAGATGCTACACACACAAAATTTCACTAAAAATGTTACCAACTACCTGGATTCATCATATTGATGAATTCATTCATTGAATTAAAATCGTATTTTTTAAATGTTTTTCATTTTCAATATTTTTTAAACATCAAAATTCAAACACAAATTTGTCACCATTTACACATCTCAATTTCATCATATTAATAAATAAGCGTACATCATATTGATGAATTTTATTCATCATATTAATGAATAAGCGTACATCATATTGATGAATTTTGTTCATCAAACCATATTAATTTAAATATAATAAATCTTATAGGAATTAGAAATATATAAATGTGTAAATGGAACCAAATTTTTGTTTGAAATTTGATGTTTTAAAAAGTATTTGAAAGTGAAAAACATTGATTTTAATTCAATGAATGAAATCATCACTATGATGAATACTGGTTGTAGGTGAATTTTTTTTTTATGTATACCTTAGACAACATTTTTGAAATAAGTTGAAGTATTTTCGAAAGATTTGGAGTAGACAAAGGCAGAGTTTGTATGAAGTATATTTTCTGCACGGCTCCAAAATATGCCCGGTATATACTTCCATAAATTTTTGTAACCTCTCGAGATAAAATTAATTGCATTGCTCTGAAATATTTGAGGCCGATTTCCAGCAAAGACACAAATATATGGAAAATTTGGGACGTGTTTAGGATGTATTGAAATTTTTCTTTCGAAAAAAATGTGCTTTAAATTGTAGTTGTTATAATTAAATATACATTTGTAGCAACTTTTATCAAGATAAAGGGACGAATGTGCAATTTTTGACATTTACGTTTTTTTACCTTTTCGAATGTAGTTTATCCTCAAGTATGCTGTGCCAAAATCGTGTGTAATTTTATTGGGTATTTTTAGCCACAAAAGACAAAACCAAAAGGGCGAATTTGAAAAACTGAAAATCTTGTCATGCCAAAAGGGCGAATCTTTTCATTTTTTCGCCATAACTTTTTATTGGTATAAAATAAAATAGTGGTATAAAGGCATTTATTATTTGTTTTCAAAGCACCTATCGAACTGCATCACTATTTAAAAATATTTTGCCAAACATTTTTTTCCTGCAAATAACAAATAGCAAATTAATGTTTGACAAAATATTTTTAATTAATGATGCAGATCGATAGGTGCTTTAAAAATAAACAAAAAATGCCTATACATCACTATTTTATCTTGTACCATTAAAGAGTTATAGCAAAAAATGAAATGATTCGCCCTTTTGGCATGACAAGATTTTCAATTTTTCCAATTTCTTCGTTTTTTTGCTATAATTTTTTATTGGTGCAAGATATAATAGTCATGTTCAGGTATTAATTGTTTGTTTTTAAAGCACCTATCGAACTGCGTCACTATTTAAAAATATTTTGACAAACATTTGTTCCTGCAAATAACAAATGACAAATTAATGTTTGACAAAATAATTTTAATTAATGAAGCAGATCGATAGGTGCTTTAAAAACAAACAATTATTGCCTCTACATTACTATTTTATCTTGCGCTAATAAAAAGTTATATTATAAAAAACAAAAATATTTTCGTTTTGATCAGGATATAGCCTCACAAAATCCGTATTTATAATTCAGTAGGTTGTCCAAATCCAAAGATATTTTATATACATTATAATAATTGACGAATAAACTAAAATAACAGAAAAAATTAAAGAAAATATAAATTTTTAAAGCACTTCAAACTTTAAAATTTGATTTTCCAACATTTTTAAAAATGCACATTCGCTCCTTTTGCACGACACTGACGATATGACAAAAGTGGATAATTTTTTTTTTTTACAAATTAACCAACGCTCAGGGGATGCCCCCTATTCATGCAATGCACAGTGTTGATCGTAAGAAGGGATGATAGGTTAAATGGAGGGGGGAAAGATGGAGTAGTGTCGGTGAATGTATGTTTTGAATTCGCCAATATCAAAAATTTCTGGAAAAACGGACGCAGGGAGATAAGCTTAATTTAATTGTTAAATTGAATTCTTGAATTCTTTCGTATTCTAAAATGACCCTTCGAAAACCATTGCTGGTTAACCATTGCAAGTACTGCCTACTATGAGGCATCAATTTACCCCTTCTTTTGGCTATAATTAAAGTATCCAGTCAGTTTTATATAAAAGTCGCAGAACTAGGATCAGTTAATAAATCACCTTTTTTGTATAATTTTTTACAAGGATCAAGATTTAAATTAAAGGGTGTAAACGAAATTAGTTTTACAAGTTCCAATTCGGATATTGTGGTCAAGTCAAATAATGCAAAAAAATCCCGTCAAAAATTCTCAGATTTATGACAAACTAAAAATTAAGAAGTAACCGCGGTAGCTCAGTAGCTCAGTGGTTAGTGCGTTGGACTGCGAGCCGAAAGGTCCCCGGTTCGAACCTGGACTGGGGCTAACAACATCTTTTCATAGAAACATTTTTCTATACCGCGCTACCTCTCGGCAGTAAATGGCAAACCTACGAGAGTAAAACAATGCCTATGAAAAGCTCTCACCCGCCGTTCGGATTCGGCAATAAACTGTAGGTCCCCCCACTTTGAGTACAAATATAACACGCACAGCTCAAAAAGGTGAGAGAGCTCGGCCGAAGTTCTATACAGAACTGTAGCGCCAAACTATTATTATTATAGACAGAAAAAATTGTAATTTTAATTCTCAGTTTGGACTATATTTTTTATTATTTTTTCCCTTTTTTTTTTGTTTTTTGTTTTTCCCGTTTTTTGTTTTTGCAAATTTTTTGATTTTGTTTTTCCATTTTTAATTATTTTTATTTGGCTGCTTCTGTTTTTCTTTTGTTTTTCAAATTGACTTTTGTTTTTGCTTTAATTGTTTGTGGATTTGTTTGTGCTTTTGTGTTAGGTTATTGTATTTTTGATATTTTTGCGATTTTAATTTTGCTTTTGTTTTGTGTATTTATTTTTTACTTTTTACTTTTGTTTTTGTGTTTTTTCTTTATCTTTTGGTTTCGTATTTTTGTTTTTAATTCATTGTGTTCTTGCTTTTATGTGTGTGTGTTTTTATGTTGGTTGATGTATTTTTGCTTTTTTTTTTGTTTTGCTTTTATTTTTGCGTTTTTGATTTTGTGCATTTATTTTTTTAATTTTGTTTCTGTTTTTTGTAATTTTAATTGTTTTTGTGTTTGCTTGTGTTTTTTAATTTTGTTTTTGTTTTTTCATTTTGTGTGTTTTGTATAGTGGTTCTGTTAGTGTTTTTGTTTTTTTTTTGTTGTTTTTGTTTTTTATTTTGTGTTTGATTTTGCGTTTGTTTTTTTTTTTTGCTTTTTTATTTGGTTTTGTTTTAATTATTTTTT
Source organism: Dryomyza anilis (assembly GCA_951804985.1). Lineage (NCBI taxonomy): Eukaryota > Metazoa > Arthropoda > Insecta > Diptera > Dryomyzidae > Dryomyza > Dryomyza anilis. Next base: position 1,329,341 of record OX638130.1, on the reverse strand, counting down.
AAGAGTTTGCTGTTGTTTATGTTTTTTTTGCTTTTGTTTTGTGCTTTTACTTTTGTATTTGTATTTGGTGCAATTGTAAGTGCAGAGTTATTCCGTTCTGAAAGTTTAGGTTGTATTAGAGGTGCCTCCAGTCCCGCCCATATACAGCCTATGTTACCCTCCAGATACCATAGTATTCTAGTGCAAAATTTCTGGTAAATCGGTTTAGCGGTTTAAACGTGATGCTGGAGCAACAGACAGACCGACAGACGGACCAAGTGTATATATATATAGATATATATAGATTAACATTTAATGCTATACAAAAATTAGTCTTTAATTTAATGAAAAATAAAATTTAAAGTTATATGAAATTTAGTGTTATATTTTTTCAAAGAAGTGTCTTCAAAAGACCAACAATTTCGATTGTTCTTTTCTTTATAATGTTGCGTTATAGGAAAAAAACCTAGTTTACAGTCAAAATCAGCATAAATTATATTTAAATAATATATGTAGAGACAATTTCTTGCTCGTTTTGTAGAACACTAAAAATAATTATTATAGTACTTTTTCTCGCAGTGCCGTAGTAGTAATAGTTATAGTAGTAGTAATAATAGGTAGTGCAGCTTCACTTTTATTAAAAAATGCTTAACTAAAATTTTCAATTTCTTTATTTTGTGCACGTTTCGTGCTACTGCTGCATGCTGTGATGTATGCTGTGCGTCAAGGACCAAGGACTCTTCGTGCATACAACACTCATACAAAGGAGAATATACTATTTAACTGTGTGTGTGTGGTTGTGAAAACATATCATCTGCCTGGCGCACCGACTTGGCACGTGATCAACTTAAAACTGCCCGAAAATGTGCGCATTTAATATAATTTGTTATCTAAATTCAGGTTGAATGTCGAAATGTTAAAAAATGTTCGACTGATTAGATTGCAAATATCCATGTGTGTGTTTGTGGGTAAAATTCACTTATATATATCCTGAGATAAATGTGTATGTGTGTCATTGCTTTTGTTATATGAGCGTTTTTATATGCGTTATTCTTAGGTCTTATTGAAAAGTTTATAAAGTTTATATTTTTCTTCCCATATTTGTTTTCATCTTTTTTCTTTTTATTCCTTTTGTGCATTTTTCAAAATCAATTTTTCTTTTATTGTGCTTTTCATTCTTCTTTTTTTTGTAGCATTCTTGTTTTTTTTTCTTACATTTTGTTCGTTTTCTTTTGTTTTTTTCTTACTTTTTGTTTGTTTTTCTTTTTTTAATTTTTCAAAATCAGTTTATTTGTTTAGGGAAGCTACGGGTCCATCAACCAACTCCATTTTCGCAACTGCCCTACAAGCTGAGCTCAACTCCACAAACTTTTACAACTTTTTAAAGAACCCATCTAAAATATCTCAAGTTAATCAACCCCATTCAACTAACAGAACCAACACAACCAACTTTCTCAACTTACAATGAATGTTTTAAGATTTTATAATTTTTGAAATTGTTTCTTTATTTTTATATGTTACGAAAATTCTGTCTACAGAAAACTGTTCTACAAGTTCGTATCTCTGGATGGTGTACAAAATAAAAACACGCTTATGTTTGGTTGAAATTATAACAAATACCTAACTTTATTAATTTACTGTAATACACAAATTTACTAATAACAAATTCTAACAATTGCTGAATGTCCACTATTTAACTTGACATTGTTTTTACACGAGATTCACCCGACCACTTTCCAATCACTACTGAAGTGCTTCTCCTCAGATGCTGCGCCCTTATATACTGCATACATCAGTTCGACATGTTTCGAGAAACTTCTACGCTTTTCGTGAGTACTACACGCAATCGCTTCTCATTCTCGCACATTACCTCAGTGCGCGGAATAATCTTCCGTCTGTGTAAGAACATTGCTTAGTATACTGAATTGTCTTGCGTCTCATTTACGCCTGTTAAATAGTACAGATTACATCTTTTCGTAACAATATATACATTGTTTTATTTATGTAGGAAGTTTTATATATTTTTAATATTGTTTACATTATTTTTTATTTAATTTTAAAGTTTAAATTTTATTATTTGTTTTTGTTTTACGACCTCTTGAAAATTTTATGATATTGTTTTAAAGTGCTCAAGGTCCAGTCAATACAAAATCAATACATTTTGCCATTTGTTTGTTGTTTTATTTATTGGTACAAAATACCCAATTTGTACTGACTGGACCTTGAGCACGTTAAGACAATAGTTTAAATTTTATTATTATATAAGTTTTTTTTTATAATTTATTGTTTTGTTTAAATTTTTATGGTATTTATTCTTATTATTCTAATTTTTATATATTCATAATATCATTTATTTATTCTTTATTTATTAATTTTTTTATTTTTTTAATTTTATTAATTCCTTTATTTTTTTTTATTTCAAATTTGTATTTTTCATTTTTATTATTGCACATTTTTATTAAATTTATATTTGAACATTTTGTTTTACTTCTTTTAAGTTTTTTAAATTATAAATTATTTTTGATTTGATATTTTTGTAATTATTCTTTATTTAATATTGATTTTCAATTATTCTTATTTTGTTTCCTCTGTTGTGCATCTTTCTTTGTTTTAATACTTGATTTTTTATTTATTTATATATTTATTTATTTATTTATTTATTTATTTATTTATTAATAATTTTGTTTATTTTAATTTATTTTTCTTTTGTTATTCCAAATTATACTTTAATTTTAACCTTTTTTACTTTTATTCTTTTTATTTCTTTTTATTTCAATATATATATTTTTTAATCGTTTATATTGTTAAATATTTCAAATTTTACATAATTTTTCATTGAGTTTGTTGTTTTTTATAATCTTTTTGCTTCTTTTTATATTTTTTACAATTGTTTTTTTTAAATCTATTTTTCATATTTTCTTTTCTCTGTTGTACATATTTTTTTATTTAATACTTGATTGTTTTTATTGATTTATTGATTTATTGATTTATTGATTTATTGATTTATTGATTTATTGATTTATTGATTTATTGATTTATTGATTTATTGATTTATTGATTTATTGATTTATTGATTTATTGATTTATTGATTTATTGATTTATTGATTTATTGATTTATTGATTTATTGATTTATTGATTTATTGATTTATTGATTTATTGATTTATTGATTTATTGATTTATTGATTTATTGATTTATTGATTTATTGATTTATTGATTTATTGATTTATTGATTTATTGATTTATTGATTTATTGATTTATTGATTTATTGATTTATTGATTTATTGATTTATTGATTTAGTGATTTATTGATTTATTGATTTATTGATTTATTGGTTTATTGATTTATTGATTTATTGATTTATTGATTTATTGATTTATTGATTTATTGATTTATTGATTTATTGATTTATTGATTTATTGATTTATTGATTTATTGATTTATTGATTTATTGATTTATTGATTTATTGATTTATTGATTTATTGATTTATTGATTTATTGATTTATTGATTTATTGATTTATTGATTTATTGATTTATTGATTTATTGATTTATTGATTTATTGATTTATTGATTTATTGATTTATTGATTTATTGATTTATTGATTTATTGATTTATTGATTTATTGATTTATTGATTTATTGATTTATTGATTTATTGATTTATTGATTTATTGATTTATTGATTTATTGATTTATTGATTTATTGATTTATTGATTTATTGATTTATTGATTTATTGATTTATTGATTTATTGATTTATTGATTTATTGATTTATTGATTTATTGATTTATTGATTTATTGATTTATTGATGTATTGATTTATTGGTTTATTGATTTATTGATTTATTGATTTATTGATTTATTGATTTATTGATTTATTGATTTATTGATTTATTGATTTATTGATTTATTGATTTATTGATTTATTGATTTATTGATTTATTGATTTATTGATTTATTGATTTATTGATTTATTGATTTATTGATTTATTGATTTATTGATTTATTGATGTATTGATTTATTGGTTTATTGATTTATTGATTTATTGATTTATTGATTTATTGATTTATTGATTTATTGATTTATTGATTTATTGATTTATTGATTTATTGATTTATTGATTTATTGATTTATTGATTTATTGATTTATTGATTTATTGATTTATTGATTTATTGATTTATTGATTTATTTATTTATTTATTCTTTATTTATTTATTTATTTATTTATTTATTTATTTATTTATTTATTTATTTATTTATTTATTTATTTATTAATTTATTAATTTATTAATTAATTAATTTATATATTTTTTTATTTATTTATTTATTTATTTATTTTTTTATTTATTTAATTATTAATTTATTAATTTATTTATTTATTTTTTAATTTTCTTATTTTTCTATTGTTATTTCAAATTTATACTTTATTGTAATATATATATATTTTTTTAATTTTTTATTTTGTTAAATATTTCAAATTATACATAATTTTTCTTTTAGTTACAGTTTTTTGTTTGTTTTTTTTTTATTTTTTTTTTATTTATTTTACAAATATTTCATTTTTAAATCTATTTTTCATATTTTGAATTTTAGATATTATTATATCTAGGTATTTTTATTTTTAATTTCCATATATATTTCTTTTACAAGTATTTCTTAACTTTTTCACATTTTATTTTTTGCCATTTTAAATATTTTATTTTGTATTTATGCTGTTTTAAATTTTCCCTTTATTTTATATTTTATTTTGATTTTTATTTTTCTATTTAAGATAATTTTTTGTATACATTTATTTATTTTTTTAAATTTTTTATTTTATTTTGTTATTTTGTTTTTTTAAAGCTATTTTCACATTTCTCTTGCCTTGACAGCTACCGCATGTTCGTTGATTTTGCTACGTCTTTGATTCGTTCTTATTTATTTTTTATTCATTCGTCTTTTGTTCGCCCGCTTGTTTGCACGAACATCACGAATATCACGAATCCAAGATAACACGTCCGTGTTTGTGATGTGATACAAATCTTCAGGCATTTCTTGAGTTTCGCTCGTATTTTCCTTGTATTTTTGCCTCAAAAATTGTATTTTTTTTTTGTTTGATATTCTTAAATTTTTTATTATTCGTTTCTTGTTTGCTTTCATTGTGAATTCAAATCAGTAAATCGTGGAAAATGAAAATTATTAGATTTGTGTGGCAAGGCAAAGTCAGCGCATGTTATGGTCAGTGTGATACACACAAAGATATCTATAATCATTTGTAAATATTTAGTTTTTAATGATTTTCAATATTAAGGATTTCTTATGAATAACTTAAGAGTGATAACAAATCTATCTAAATATTGATATTTTTAAAAGAATTGGTTTGTTGTTCATCAATTCTATATGCGTCATACAACATTTCATTCTTCACCATTTTTATATACATCATTTCGATACATACTTAATTCTATATACATCAATTTTATCGTAATTACATCATTTCTATATACACCGTTTAAATGTCAAAGAAACGTTTCAACGAAATCAAAAATAGTAAATCTCAAAAGTGCCCAGTTTGAAGTTGAATGGCCGATACACATCATTTCTAAATACATCAATTCAATATACATCATCTCAATATGCATAATTTCTGTATACATCATTTTTCTATACATCATTTTTCTATACATCATTTCTTTATACATAATTTATATATACATCAGTTCTATATACATCACTTCTATATATATGTACATCATAAGTTCTATATAACACCATTATAATTGGAAAATCTATTTGCCTTCTACCAATTTTACTACCTACCAATTTTACTAAAGTTGCATTCGAAATTTGAGTACACTTTTTAAAAAAATGTAGAATAAAAAATTATAGAACATTAATGAAATTGTAAACGCAATATTTCTTTACATTTTTCTGGTCAATTTTAATATATAATGGAATGTAAATATCTCCGCTAGTTTTCCAGATATTAGGATCCAAACCAGCTCATTTTTTATACTGCTATAAAAATATATTTTAATATTTATTTAGCATTTAAGATCTAATAATAGAACAATAATAGATTCTGCAGACCGTTCCAAAGGAACGAACAAAATATTCAACTTTTTGCTATCTATTCTATTTTTTAAAATATGGCGTAATATAAAAATTTAAATTCGTTTTAAACTACTCCAAATTATGTATTTCTTTTGACCTTTACATTTATAATTCACGTGAAACATTTTGCAACGCGTAATTGCTTTTATAACTACAAAGGCATTTTTACCATATCAACTGACAGCCCTCGAAATGAGAGGCTTAAAAAATATCGCATGTGATTTACGTTGCTATTTTTCATTTACCACACCAACGTTTTATTGATTTTGATCGATTTTGTCATCTGCCTTTTTTGACATTTAAGCCATAAAACTATTATATTTTTTTTTCGAGTAATGCAATCGCTCACACTTTTTCACATATATTAAATATTTCACTGAATTCTTTAACCATTTGCATAAATACACCAGAATAGATATTATGCATACATGAATTTTTCCGTGAAATATTGCAATAATTTGATACCAACTAAATCGTATAACAATGCATTGAACAATTTATCATAGAATGTGAGAAATATTTTAGAGGTTATATAAAAAAAAAATCAAATATGTAGAACGTATTAATTTGAGCAATAGTTTTTGGTAACATTGTTTTATTTTTTTTATTGTGCGCAATTTATTCATATTTTTCTAATGAAATAAACGACGAAATTTATACATTTTTCATTTAAAGTGATGCCAAATTCACTAGTTTTATGAAATAAACTATTTTAAAAATTGTCAAAAATTCAAGTAGATGTTAATAAAAATAGAAACTTTATAGAATCCCAGATTTCTCCAACAATTATTTCAACAATAACCAAAAACGTTAAAATTTATTTTAAAGAAATATTTTGAAAATAAATTACAAACAAAAATTACAAATCGTCACTGACATGCCAAAAAATGTTGGGAAATAAAATTATAAAGTTTGAATTGATTTAAAAAATTGTAAAAAAAAGAATAATTTTTAATATATTTTTTTTTTGGTTTATTCATCAATTAGCATAACGTATATAAAATATCTTTTGATTTAGACAACTAACTAAATTATAAATACGGATTTTGTGTTACTATATCCTGACCAAAACCCAAATTGTTTTTGTTTTTTGCCATAACTAAAACAAACAATTAAACAAGATAAAATAGTGGAGTAAAGGCCACTATTTTATCTTGTACACCGAAAAAAATACTGTATTAAAAATAACTAAAAATGTCTTTAAAATAACTACATATGTATTTGATTTTCGTCCAAAATCATATGTATTTATTTTTTGTATGGAAAATTACTACATAATTTAACAGATTTTCTATATAAAATTTCAGTACATATGTATTAAAAAACCTACATTTTATCTTTGTTTATACGTCCAGAAATATGTAGAGAAATTACTACATATGCCTTTAATTTAAACTTAGGTGGCAGCTCTATCGTCATCTCTCATAAAGACGGTTCGATCAGATGCTACGGACAGTTTTGGTTTAATTATATACCTCTTTCGCAGTCATCCGTCGTGTGAAAAAAAAAAACAACAACAAAAACCCACTTTCTGCAATATGAAACCAAAGAATTCGTTTATACCTGCACGAGGGATGACCTTTCGTAATTCCTTCGTCAGTGATTCCACACGAATTCAAATGAAAGCAAAAAATCAAAACATCCATACAGTTTGTGCAATATCTAAAGAACGAACTACAGAAAATAAATACATACTACATATTCTACAATATGTAGAAAACGAATTTCTAATACATTGTGTAGTAAAATCCAGACAAATTAATACAAATGTATTAAAAAACGAACAAAATGTAGTAGAACTGCATTTCTTCAAAACGAAGTCATAAATGTAGTATAATTTACTACAGTAATTTTTTCGGTGTACCAATAAAAGTTATCGCTTGCAAATTTCAATATTCGAAAAATTGAAAATCTTGTCATGCCAAAAGGGCGAATCTTTTCGTTTTTTTGCCATAACTTTTTATTGGTACAAGGCAAAATAAAACTGTAAATCAATTAATTGCTTGGGTATAAAGCTTCTATCGAATGGCATCATTATTTAAAATAATATCTTTTTTTTTATTTACTAGAAAAATATTTGGCAAATTATTTAAAAATACTGACGCTAAGCGAAAGGTGCTTTAAAAATAAACAGTAAAAAAACCTGTCACTGGGGTCTCTGACGAATTCGTTTTCATTTGTTTTTGCATTATGAGGTTAATTACTGATGTTCTCAGTAATTATGTGACAAATCAAAGAAGTCAAGAAGTTATATGTTTCTCATACGTCATGCGGTCATCCAAAACCATAATCTCAACTATAATATTTGATTTTTTAACCCTTCTGCACAAAATGAGTCAAAATAAACCAATTTTTAAAAAAATCGTATTTATTAAATAATTGATGAAAATGGATTTAATAAAAAAACAGTTGGTTTTTTTTATATTTATGGCTATTTGTGGATCAATTTTAACCAATTGGAATGAAAGGGGTCACAGAAAAAAAAATGTACATCATATTGATGAATTCCGTTCATCAAATCATGATTCATTGTATGGAAAAGGCATTCATAATATTAATGACTAACAACATCAATGTTATGAATGCGATCACAAATATGATGAACGCTTGGAAACTGTCAAAGAAGTGTTCTTCAATATGATGAACCGTATGTGAAGAATACGTGTCATCACATTAATGAACAAATACATAAAATACATCACATATACATATGTACATCATACTGAAGAATGGTTTTCATCAAACCAAATTTTAATCAAAATATTTTTTTTTCTTTCATTTTGCCATACTTCTCAGTACTCAAGTAAGTAGTTCTTAATTAATCATTGATATTATGATTATATTCATCAATATGACGATTCAAATTCATTGTTTTAAATATGTCGTTCTTAAAAAAAAATTAAGAAAAAAATCATAATATTTATGAATAAATTCATCATATTGGTTATTTTTTATTGTGTATATTTTCTCAATTTATGTAGACGGTTTAATATAGTTTACTTCATAAATTTCATATATAAAAATAGAAGTATTAACCATTTCAATTATTCCAATATCCGCACACAAAATGCCACATATTTCAACATTAACTTTCCAAAACTCATTAAAATTTCAAAATTATTTGATTTCGATAATTTAGAGAGCATTATTAAGAGAATAAGTTAAAAAGTAGAGCTTATTGTCAATTTAAATATTTCATTTCATTTCATAAAAAAAATATTTTCAAATATTTTGTAGCATATACAATTCTTATTTCTAGTTGTATACACAGCGGTCACTGCCTTCGAGTCACATTCAATTTTCTGCAAGAAAAACTACAAAAAAATAGCTTTTTATTTGTTGCTTCTGTTACTACTTTAATTCCCTAGATTGAATGTTCATCATACGTCACGTGGGACATGACATTTGGCTCAGTATTATGCGTTGTGATTGTTTATCTTTTTGTCAAATTTAGGAGGGGTTGGACAAAGGGGCGTGACACCTACAAAATAAACATAACTTTAAAAATTCTAAAACCACCAACATTAAAGTTAAACCACATAGGCATTTACAAAAACCAGTCAAGCGGGTCCAGCTATTATATATAAAACTGCAAAAATTGTCTTCATTTCAAAACTGTCTAGAATTTAAAATTACTTCATTCTGTATTATTTGAAACAATCTCAAATTTAAGTGTTTAATGGCAAAATTTTAATTTGTAAATTTTTATTTTTTTCTTATTAAACTAAAAATCATTTTCAATTACTTTTTTGTATATACAATACATATTTTTAGACCTACACAGACAATGGCTGCTTTATGAATTAATTTTCTGCATGAAAAAATAAAAAAAATCGTCTTTGATACACACAATTCTACCTTCATTTAGTACAAAATGTCAACAAATTAAATGTTCATCATACGTCATGTGGGACGAATTTCAGGAATATCGCATTATTCACACAAATACAAGTATGAATAAATTAAATATTTTATCGCGCTGCACAAAAAATTCTAAAATCTACTTTAGTTTATAATACAAAGCATGAATCTTATTTTTGCAGTTTTACTCCCACTTAACGTAAACAAAACGAATTCGTCAGAAATTCCAGTGTCAGATTTTTTTTTATTTTCCTCTTTCATTTAATCGTCGTTTTTATGTCATTCAATTGAAAAAAATTCTGTCAAAGGAAGTTTTGACGAATCCGTTTTCGTTTCTTTAACCGTTTGAAGGGTGTTTACATTCTTATGGTGTACACAAACTTGACTTCATATTACCTACTTAACCTATTATCTACTTCATATTACCTAGATTACCGATAATTTAAAAATTTTAAACAATTCAAAATTTTTAACATTCTGCAAACATAAAAACTAATTGGCAAATTTTAATTTGTACTTTTTTAAAAGAAAAAAATCACTTTTCAAGTTACTTTTTTTAATTTAAACAATTTTTATTTTTAGTCCTACACAAACAATTACTGCTTTCTCATTTAATTTTCTGCACGTAGAAATAAAACAGAAAAAAATAAACGCCTTTGATTGCTCACAATTCGCCTTCTTTAGCTTCTGCAAGTCAACAAATTAAATGTACATCATACGTCATGTGGGCCGCCTATGTAATCATTTCATAATTAGGCTGTGGCGCAGCGCCCAACCGACCCTTCGACCGACCGCCTGCTTATTATTTTCGTATTTTGTATTTATAAGAAGACAGTATTATTTATGCAAAAGTATAAAACAAAAAAAATGAATATAAGAAAAACTTTAACATTATCGATACTGTTGCTGCTGCTGCTGCGCGTAATCAAAATCTACTTTGTAAACAATTGCATTTGCTGCTTAATGCTTAATGTTTAATGATGGGAAGCAGCAGCAAAGCACGAAAAGAATCATGCCAAAAATAAACACAAAGAGAATTTATAAAAATAAACAAGATACATCGCTGCCATGTTTCATAGGACTCTATGAAGGGCTCGTTCAAGTTATGAATAGCTACGTACTTTTTGTTGGTTTTGCGCGCCTCCAAATAAAAGACAACGGTTAGGGAAATTGTTGGCGATACAACATAATCCCCAAATGAAATAAAAAACCAAGCAAAATAAAATGGAAAATTGCTATTTTTCTATATTTTACTATTTCTTTCTATATTTTTTTTAGTTTTTTACTATCGCTTTATATATTTCGTCTTTCCTATTTTTTTCAAATATTTGCTATATTTTTTCTATTTTTTTCTATCTTTTTCTACCTTTTCTATATTTTTCTATCTTTTTCTATATTTTTCTATCTTTTTCTATCTTTTTCTATCTTTTTTTATCTTTTTCTATCATTTTCTATCTTTTTTTATCTTTTTCTATATTTTTTATCTTTTTCTATCTTTTTCAATCTTTTTCAATATTTTTAAATCTTTTTCATTCTTTTTCTATCTTTTTCCTATTTTTTCTATCTTTTTCTAACTTTTTCTATCTTTTTCAATCTTTTTCAATCTTTTTCAATCTTTTTTAATCTTTTTCATTCTTTTCTATCTTTTTATATTTTATTCTATCTTTTTCTAACTTTTTCTAACTTATTCTATCTTTTTCTATCTTTGCTATTTTTGTTTATCTTTTTCTATCTTGTTCTATTTTTTTCTATGTTTTCTTTCTTTTTCCGATATTTTATCATTTTTTCTATATTTTTCGAAGTTATATATATCTTGTCATTTTTAATTATATATATTTTCTCTCTCTTTTTCTATCTTTACTTTCTTTTTCAGTTTTATCTATCTTTTTCTATATTTTCTATCATTTTCTTTCTTTATCTATCTTTTTCTATCTTTTTCTATCTTTTTCTATCTTTTTCTATCTTTTTCTATCCTTTTCTATCTTTTTCTATCTTTTTCCATATATTTATATCTTTATTCAATCTTTATATGTCTTTTTCTATTTTTTTTTTGTTCTATCTTTTTCAATCATTTTCAATATTTTTAAATCTTTGTCATTCTTTTTCTATCTTTTTTCTATTTTTTTCTATCTTTTTCTTACTTTTTCTATCTTTTTCAATCTTTTTTAATCTTTTTCAATCTTTTTCAATATTTTTAAATCTTTTTCATTCTTTTTCTATCTTTTTCTATCATTTTCTATTTTTTTCTATCTTTTTCTAACTATTTCTAACTTATTCTATCTTTTTTATATTTTTCTATTTTTTTTCTATTTTTTTTCTATCTTTTTCTATCTTGTACTATCTTTTTCTATCTTTTTCTATCCTTTTCTATCTTTTTCTATATTTTTCTATCTTTTTCTACTTTTTTCTACAATTTTTTTATTTTTTTCTATATTTTATATGATTTCCTTTTCTATATTTTCTCGTTTTCAAAGTTTTTCAAACTGTTTCTATCCTCGTTAAATTGCTTTTATCTTTTCTATAATTTTTCTACCATTTTCAACATTTTTCTGCCAAGTTATTAATATTTTTTAAAAATTTATCACATTTTCTTTTTGTTTAATTTGGGTTGCTATTTCATTGGGTTCTCTTTTGTAGCGCCAAAATTGCTAAGCAGTTAGAGTTGTCTATTATTATTATAATGAGCCTTCAACTTTGGCAATTATTAACATTATTATCATGTCTAATGAAATGAAACTTTACGCCAAACTAATGCAATTGAAGCGAGTCTAAAAATAGCTACTTTTCAGCAGCTCTATCAATTACTACTAAGTGCTCATTATCTATAACGTATCTATAATCGATAAATTTGTTATCGAAGCAGAATCGTTTGTTAATGAGCTGCGTCAGCGTAAGCGTCGCCATTTTGGTGTTGCCACTTTTGAATAAAATTGATTAAAAGATGCTTAATGCGGCGTTGCGATGCTGCCAGGTGAGCAAGGTTATTTGTTTAAGGTTCTTAAAAGATATTCGCATTTAATTATAAAGCAGCAACTGACTGAGCTGCTTTTGCTGTTTTTGATGCTTATGCTGTTTGTGTTGCTGCTGTTTGTACTGCTGCTGCTGCTGCATCTACTGCGGCTGCTGCTCTTAATCGCGTTCCACATAATTACTCGAGCACATTAAAAGTTGTGCCGCCGTAATGCGCAACTGTTTGCAACGACTGCCGCCGCATTGAGGTGGAGACGTTGAAGTGGTTGCTGTTTACAGCAACGTTGTTGCTGCTTCTCCCACTGCTGCTACTCTGGCTGATGTTGCTGTCAGGCTTAAGCAAATGGAGCAGCTAAGTCATTGGATTACGACAGACAGTCTGGCAGGTTAAGGCGATGAATGTGGCGTGCGTGAAAGTGGGAGGCATTCGAAGGCAAATAGGTATTTTGGTGTTTGTTTTTGGAAATAGATTAAAGACTAACTTGAGTGGATAGACTTCAACAGAATTAGTGTTGATAAACATGAAGAAAAAGTTAAGATTTTCTTATATTAAAAAAATATATATTTTATAAATTAAATATTAGTCGAAATTTCCGATTTAAGTGCATATTAGAATTTTATGTGAAATTTGATTTTTTTTTTATAAAAAATGCATTTTTTGTGAAAATTTTAGTTTAAAGGGTAAAATTTAATTTTCAGTGAAAAATTTAATTTTTAGTGAAAAATTAATGTTTTAGTGAAGATTTCAAATTTTAGTGAAAAAATTAAATTTTAGTGAAACATGAATTTATTTGTTAAAAATTAAACTTTTATCAATTTTATGATGAAATAAAAAACAAAGTCCCATTTTAACAGACAGAAAAAAATTAAGGTCAAAAATTGAGGCCACCCGACTCGCTGTTCATCATTTCAAATGTCAACCAATGGCAACCCTGACAAATTTGTTGAACCCGAATCATGCAACTAAAAAATAAAAACAACCGACAACTTTTTGCATTCAACGTAATTGACTGAAAGTGATGCATACTGCTGTCACAACAATTTTTTCGTTTGGGATTTTTGCCTCCGGTTACAACAATTCAATGGCAATAGCAACAACAACAAATTGAAGTAACAACAACAGCAGCAAAAAGTAGTAACATGATAAAAACAACGCAACAACATTTGCAACATAGTTTTGCCATTAAATGTCAGTGATGCCAACACTCATCAGCTTGGTATAGCCGCACAGGCGGCGGCAGCTCTACACAATGCTGCCAGATCACGACTTTTACTTTACGTTGTTCTTGTAGTTGCTGTTGTAATTTGTGTCTTTGCAACACACTATAAATTTTCATTAGAATACGAACTACGAAGTTTTAAAATCTATGTAAGCTTTTGTGGGTGAGTCAAACCCAGTAGTGTTAACTGCGATTCTAGCAGCACCAGCATTTTGCACCACATGCACCCTACACCCGGCTCACTCACGCAGAAAATTTGCGGCAGCGCATTGTCTTGTCGCAGCGCTCAAAGGTTACACGGTTAAAAAATAATGTAGTGAATAATGAAAAAACAACCTTCAACATTAGTTAATATGGCAGTTATTCAAACTGTTTGTAAATATAGCAAATATATTTTGCAACTTTAACAAAAATCATTAGCTCTTACCATTTAGACTTTACTATATTTTTTGCAAATATAGATTGATTAAATATATCTAGTAATATCTACTAATATCTACTAATATCTACTAATATCTACTAATATCATTTTAATAAACATTAAACCTTTACAAAAAATGTTATTAATTTCTGATTTCAATTAAAATGTGTGTACATATAGCAAATAATTTGCAATATTAAAAAAGAGGCACCTAGACTAAGCTTTTTTCTCATAGTGCAATGTTGAGATTAATTTTTAGTTAATACAGCAAAATAAATTTGCTAAATTCCAAAAACCATATGATTGATGTAGATTCATTATATATGTATTTAAAAATATTTTGTTGTATTTACCACAATCATTAAATAATTGTTTGGCATTTACAGAAATTTAATTAATTTAGAAATGTATATAAACTCTTTGTAAATATAGCAAATATATTTTGCAGATTTAACAAAAATCATTTGCTATGTAATAGAAAATAGATTTTGCTATATTTTTATTTTATTTGTATTTTTGCAAATATTGTAATTATATTCGGAATTTTTATACTTTAATATAGCAACAATATTTTGTTATATTTACAAATAATTTATATTTATTAAATATATCTATTAATATCTACTAATGCCATTTTAATAAAAATTAAACCTTTACAAAAAATTTTATGATTTCAATTAAAATGTTTGTACATACAGCAAATACAATTTGCAATATTACTAATATCATTTTAATACTTTATACTATACTTTATACTTTAATATAGCAACAATATTTTGTTATATTTACAAATATTTAAAATAATGTATAGTTATTAAATATATCTATTAATATCTACTAATGTCATTTTAATAAACATTAAAACCTTTACAAAAAATGTTATGATTTCAATTAAAATGTTTGTACATACAGCAAATACAATTTGCAATATTACTAATATCATTTTAATAAACATTAACCTTTAAAGAAAATGTTATTATTTTCTGATTTCAATTAAAATGTTTGTACATATAGCAAATACAATTAGCAATATTAACAAAAAGGCACCTTCATGAAAAGCATACAAAAACTTAAATATAGATGAAACTATTTGGTTTTATTGACGTTTACTTCTGTATTATTGTAGTAGTTCAAATATATTTAGACTTTTCAGTAATTATTTCAGCAAAACAAGTTTGTTATAATAACAAACATTTTAATAAAACTTTTGAATTCAGTTTTATTAAAATTTGTTGTTGGCAAATAATTTTTGCTGCATATACTGCAATCATATGAAGGATATTTATTAAGTTTTTTTTTATAGTTTTAACTTTCGCTGTTTTTTTCTGTGTAGAGCGAGACAACAAATGCGACTTAATAATCATCGCAGTCAGTCACAGACTCAGCGTCATCAGCAAACAGACAAATAGCAGTAGGTGAAGGCGTAGGACTGAGCAATAGTTGAGCTCGTGCTTCTTTTTGTGACTATGGTTGCTGCTGTCGCTGTTATTGTCAGCTGCCTGGCAGGATGCTGGCAAATTAGTTTAGCCGCGCGCAGGATTCAATTATTTGACATCAATTTTTCAACTTAACTCAAATCATTATCGATAAGCCGCAATGATGCTGATGCTGGCATTGCCATTCATTCTTTCATTCATCACAGAGACAGCAACAACGACATTGCCAATGCCAGCAACATTGCGTGGAAATTATCGTAATTATAAATTTAATGACACAGCGAAGGACAAAAGTTCTTCATGCGCATTATTTGGAAATTAAAACAAAATTCATTAGATGGACGAGAGAGCACAAAAAACACTGAAGATTGCAGATGATGTTGGTGACTCTGTTGTTGTGTTTGTTGCTTTTGTTGTTGTTGTTATTAATTTTGTTGTTGTACTTATTACTGTCATTCTTGTTGCTATTACCACTATTGTCATCGCTTGCAAACCTTGACGCTGTCAACGTTGCGAACGACGTTGATGTTGCCATTTAATTTAATAACATTAATGACTCAAGTGTGGTCCGACATTAGCGCAAATGAAATTTTCAAATTTAATAATGCGCCGCAGTTCTTAGAGACCAGGGTTGCAAACTGTGACAATGGACGGCGATGTTGGTTGGGCGTCAAAGCAGCAGCAGCAGCAACAGATTCAAAAGTAACTATAATGGTTTTCTGTTTTTTCAATGGTTTGGTGAAATAGTTGCTGATGATGATGCCCTCTAAAATATTTAATTCTTAAATGTAATTGCAAAAAAAAAAATCAGAATATTTTCTTACTTTGAGAATTAAATGTTGTTCATGGCAACACAATAGTTAAATACATTTTAATTTATTACCACTCAGACCGTCTACATTCTGGGATAAAATAATGATATTAGGTTGGTTCATATCGTCAGAGGTAAAATGTTAAATATTTGTTATATTTAAAAATCACTGAAATTAGGCAGAGATTGTAAATGAAACGAATAACTGATAATAATGTTAATTAGAATTCAATTAATTCTGAAGCGGTATAAAGAGTTTTTGGAGAACATTTTTATGTGCGTGAAAAATTACTTTTTATAATTAAAAATTTAATTTTATCAAAGATTTTTTTTTAATTTTGATAAAAATTTGGGTTGTAGTGGAAATTTAATTTTTAATAAAAAGTGGAATTTTTAATGAAATATGGTATTTCTAGTGGAATTTTAGTGAAAAATGAAATTTTTAGTGAACATTTTAATTTTTAGTGTAAAATTTAATTTTTAGTGAAAAATTGAGATTTTAGTGAAAAATTGAATTTTTTGTGAAAAATTGAATTTTTAGTGAAAAATTGAATTTTTAGTGAAAAATTGAATTTTTAGTGAAAAATTGAATTTTTAGTGAAAAATTGAATTTTTAGTGAAAATTTGAATTTTTAGTGAAAAATTGAATTTTAGTGAAAAATTGAATTTTTAGTGAAAAATTGAATTTTTAGTGAAAAATTGAATTTTTAGTGAAAAATTGAATTTTTAGTGAAAAATTGAATTTTTAGTGAAAAATTGAATTTTTAGTGAAAAATTGAATTTTTAGTGAAAAATTGAATTTTTAGTGAAAAATGGAATATATAGTGAAAAATTGAATTTTTAGTGAAAATTTGATTTTTAAGTGAAAAATTGAAAAATTTAATTTTTAAGGAAAAAATGAAAAATTGAATTTTTAGTGAAAATTTGAATTCTTAGTGAAAAAAATGAAATTTTTAGTGTAAAATTAAATTTTTAGTGAAAAATTGAGTTTTAGTGAAAAATGAAATTTTTAGTGAAAAATTTAATTTTTAGTGAAAAATTTAATTTTTAGTGAAAAATTTAATTTTTAGTGATAAATTAAATTTTTAGTGAAAAATTGATTTTTAAGTGAAAAATTGATTTTTAAGTGAAAAATTGAAAAATTTAATTTTTGAGGAAAAAATGAAAAATTGAATTTTTAGTGAAAATTTGAATTCTTAGTGAAAAATTTATTTTTTTAGTGAAAAATTGAATTTTTAGTGAAAAATTGAATTTTTAGTGAAAAATTTAATTTTTAGTGAAAAATTGAATTTTTAGTGAAAAATTGAATTTTTAGTGAAAAATTGAATTTTTAGTGAAAAATTGGATTTTTTAGTGAAAAATTGAATTTTTAGTGAAAAATTGAATTTTTAGTGAAAAATTGAATTTTTTGTGAAAAATTAAATTTTTAGTGAAAAATTGAATTGTTAGTGAAAAATTGAATTTTTAGTGAAAAATTGAATTTTTAGTGAAAATTTGAATTTTTAGTGAAAAATTGAATTTTAGTGAAAAATTGAATTTTTAGTGAAAAATTGAATTTTTAGTGAAAAATTGAATTTTTAGTGAAAAATTGAATTTTTAGTGAAAAATTGAATTTTTAGTGAAAAATGGAATATATAGTGAAAAATTGAATTTTTAGTGAAAATTTGATTTTTAAGTGAAAAATTGAAAAATTTAATTTTGAAGGAAAAAATGAAAAATTGAATTTTTAGTGAAAATTTGAATTCTTAGTGAAAACAATGAAATTTTTAGTGTAAAATTAAATTTTTAGTGAAAAATTGAGTTTTAGTGAAAAATGAAATTTTTAGTGAAAAATTTAATTTTTAGTGAAAAATTTAATTTTTAGTGAAAAATTTAATTTTTAGTGATAAATTAAATTTTTAGTGAAAAATTGATTTTTAAGTGAAAAATTGATTTTTAAGTTGAGGAAAAAATGAAAAATTGAATTTTTAGTGAAAATTTGAATTCTTAGTGAAAAATTTATTTTTTTAGTGAAAAATAGAATTTTTAGTGAAAAATTGAATTTTTAGTGAAAAATTGAATTTTTAGTGAAAAATTGAATTTTTAGTGAAAAATTGAATTTTTAGTGAAAAATTGAATTTTTAGTGAAAAATTGGATTTTTTAGTGAAAAATTGAATTTTTAGTGAAAAATTGAATTTTTAGTGAAAAATTGAATTTTTTGTGAAAAATTAAATTTTTAGTGAAAAATTGAATTGTTAGTGAAAAATTGAATTTTTAGTGAAAAATTGAATTTTTAGTGAAAATTTGAATTTTTAGTGAAAAATTGAATTTTAGTGAAAAATTGAATTTTTAGTGAAAAATTGAATTTTTAGTGAAAAATTGAATTTTTAGTGAAAAATTGAATTTTTAGTGAAAAATTGGATTTTTTAGTGAAAAATTGAATTTTTAGTGAAAAATTGAATTTTTAGTGATAAATGGAATTTTAGTGATAAATTGAATTTTTAGTGAACAATTGAATTTTTAGTGAAAAATTAAATTTTTAGTGAGAAATGG
The DNA here is from genome assembly GCA_951804985.1 of Dryomyza anilis. Taxonomy (NCBI): domain Eukaryota; kingdom Metazoa; phylum Arthropoda; class Insecta; order Diptera; family Dryomyzidae; genus Dryomyza; species Dryomyza anilis. The sequence continues at coordinate 1,310,007 of OX638130.1, read as the reverse complement.
AATTTTAGTGAAAAATTGAATTTTTGGTGATAATTTGAATTTTTAGTGAAAAATTATATTTTTAGTGAAAAATTAAATTTTTAGTGAGAAATGGAATTTTTGTGAAAAATTAAATTTTTAGTGAAAATTTGATTTTTGCACACAAAAAAATACTATAAAATCAATAATTTTTTGTTATTAAAATTATTCAATAGGATAAACTATTATTTTAAAAGGTAAATACTATAAATTCTTACAAAATACTATAAAATTCAATTGAATTATTTTTGAGTTTATATGAAAATATTTATTTTTTGTATACTATTGAATCAATAACTGTCCTATTGACTAATTTTAAAGGAAAATTTATCTGAATATAGCCAAAAAAAAAAAAGAAACACATATTTTGAATCCTATTCGACTAAAATTCATCAAAGTTTTTATTCAAACTACTTTTTATTCCAAAAAGTTATTGAAAAGCAAAAAATATTTAATTTTAATTTATATTATTTTAAAACGTTACGCAATAGCAACAAACTGGGTATACAGCATAAATCAGCACCCTTAAATTATATAGAGAAGATGTTGGGAATGCTCATAGCAAAACTCACTTTGAGTAGTATTATTTTCAAATACTATTTGTACTTCTAAACTATATTAAAAGACAATGAATTCCTTAAAACTATAAAGAGATTTCAAAATGTTGTTAGAAAATCCTTCAAAAAGTTTATCATGTATTATTTACCAGCATGTTGTAGAAAAACTGCTTCATTTTAACTCAATAAATACTAAATACCCTCCTAAATACTACGGATACATTAAAAGTATAAAGTGTTCTCATATTTATTTTTTCTATCTTTATCTTTCGACTCTTTTCGACATCTTTTGCAACTAAGGCCGGAAGTTTAATTGTCGTGACAACAACATTTGAGTTGTCTTCGGTCTTTGGCGCTTTACACATTTTTTCTCCAATGTCCTTTTGGGAGCATTTCCTTGTTGCTACTTTGTAAAATTGTATTTTTAATTAAAGGATTTGTACAACAATATAAGGGACATGAAATTGAAAAATAAAAACTAAAAAGTTAAGAAGACCCTCAAGGGGTGTAAGCTACATAACTGGTGGTGCGAGAAAGTCATGTGGTAGCAGCTTAAAAAAGGAAGCAGAGAAAATAAAAACAACAACAACAACAACAGCAAATCATGGGTCAAATATTGTAACCAAGTGAATTAAGCGGCAGGACATGCTGCCAGTAATTATGTATTTTCTATGCGGAAAAGCAGTGATTTTATGGGTCACATTTCGGTTGAATATTTTCTTTTAATGGGTTTTTAAACTTGGCATTTTTTAAGGGTTTATTGTTTCTTTTTTTTCGTGTTTTCTACTTAAATCAGGAATGATAAGCTAAATTTAGTTTAGGGCTAATATAATCCGATGGCATGTAACCTAGTGGAAATTATTATAATCCATTGTTCAATTCTCAATGGCATTTCAATGGTATTCATCGATAAACGTTTAAACAATCGATACATTTCGATAAACTTTTCATAAAATATATCTTTAGGGTGTGTGCGAATTCGACTAAATTGAATGGCTTTTCATTCGTTCGCCATTCGGTAACCGGTAATTGTTTAAGTCCATAATCAATTGATTATAATATGTGTGCTTGCTGTCATCCAATTTAGTTCAATTTAGTCTGCTCGAAAATTTGCTAAATTGAAAAGTCAAACACTGCATTACCAACCAAATTTAGTTTAGTCGGCAATTTAGTCGGATTCGCACACACCCTTAGTAAACGATGAAATGTGTGTATCTTGACATGACAAATTTCTTCAATCAAATCTTTATGGATCATGTCTTCGATTATTGAAAATATTTGAAATTATTGATGATCTTATGTTTAAAAAAGTAAAAATTTATGATGGAAAACATAAAATAGTATTTAAATCAGTATTTAGGGTGTGTGCGACTTTGTCTTAATTTGAAGGCTAAACTTAATTCGTCGGTAATGCAGTATTTACCTTTCAATTTAGCAAATTTTCGTGCAATCTTCATTAAAATGGATGACAGAAAAACACAGTTTGACTTAATTTAATGCCTAAATTAAATTTGTCGGTAGTGCAGTATTTAATTTTCAATTTAGCAAATTTTGGAACAATTATTAATAATGACCAAAAAAACACGGTTGATTTTACAAAATTTCGGTTTTTAAATAGAGATCGACAGAAAAACACAGTTTGTCTTCATTTAAAGTCTGAGTTAAATTTGTCGTTAATGTAGTACTTACTTTTCAATTTAGCTAATTTTGGAACAATTTTTAATAAATTGAATGATAAAAAATTTACAAAATTTCGGTTTTCGAATAGAGATCGAACTAAAAACAATGCAATTTTTCAAAGTTTAAAAATTTCGACAAACTAGCACACAACCTAAATAGGATGTTGCGAGTTCAACTAAATTGTTGACTAAACTAAATTTTGTCGGTAATGCAGTGTTCGACTTTTCACTTGTGCAAATTTTCGAGCAGACTAAATTGAACTAAATTAGATGACAACAAACAGACAAATGATTATCGATTTATTAGGGACTTTAAGATCGAATGAAAATCCGTTCAAATGAGTGTAATCAGCAATTTAGTCGAATTCGCACACACTCGAAATGAAATATTTTCTGGACTCGTTTTTGAAAATGTGTTTCGAAATAATGGGGCATTTTTTTTTTAAATATATGTATCGCGGATTTTGTTAAAACTTTGTGGATTGCTATATTAGATTCAATTAGTTTGTTCAACATATTGGACGGTGAAACGATTACCGAATACCAAAGAGGAACAATATCCGACATTTTGAATATAGTCACTATTTAATCTTGATAATTTTTATATACAAAACAAAAAAAAAACTATTTGAACCAGATTCTTTTTTGAATCAATTTTATTCTAAAGAACACGGTTTTTTAAATACTTCAATTACACCCGTTTATATGTTCAAGTCCTTATTATTGGTCGTTTGCAATAACTGTAATTTATGATAGGTAAAACCACTAATTTCTTTAATATTAAAACTATTTATTGAACTTTATAAAGTTTTGTTTATACTATTAAAGCATACAAATACTAACGCTTAATAATCCCCTCAATAACTGTCAATTGATAGCCTATTATTATTAAAAGTATTTATAGCTTTTTTCAACTTTTCCATATACATATGAATAATTTATAACGTTTTAATCCATTTGCCCCATTCTCCATTTTCTAATGCATATATTAGCCATATATTTCTGCCTCAAATCCAACTTTGTAAAGTTTTCTGTGTATCTGAAATGAATTTTAACCAACTTTATGTCTGTTTTCACATGATTCGTGCGAAAACTAACCGAACTCAACATTTTATTGGATTAGCTGGCAGCTCTCTAGACATGCCGAAATAAATGCATATTTCACAAAACAATAAATTATTTTTAGACTTTGTCGACGCCGCCAACTCAAAACCGATGCGCATTATTATCAACGCCAGGTCACGTGTTTAACATTCATTTTAAGCCCCCGAACATTCAAATTTGATGTGAAAACTTTCAACGCCAACCAACCACCCATCCACCCAGCAGACAATACTTTTCTCTATCATTATGAGTCCGACCGCAATCGGAGTCACATTCGGAGTGTGTGTCAGGCCTCTCGCTCGCCGAAATTACGCACTCATAACTCGGCGCGCATTCAAATGTCAACTGACAGCACAAATGTCAACACAACAAGCGAAATCGTGACGCTACATAAAAACAGGTTAAGCAGTGGGGGGGGGGAGGTCTGCCAGCAATTGATGGTCGGGGAAGTTGGATACGTTGATTGGTTGCCATGGCAGCAAAACGAGTTTTTATAGCACACACTCGGATTTATGCAGAGATTGCAATTTATGGCAACGCTGCAAAATTAATAAATTTAATTTTATTGACAAAAGTTTGACTGCTGCGCACCGAAATTCGCACATATGCGTTATTGGCAGCCATTAAATAGGCCACCATTGCGGCAGTTCTACCTTAACACCGCGCGCATGTTGGCAACACTGTAAGATATAGCACTAATTTTCATTGTGGGCAGACAACATTTGGCCCGTTTTCGGTCAGGTGTTTGCGGGCATAGTAACACATAAATATTTATGGTGCCCTGTTATCGCAAATGCTCGCAAACAGCAGCAGCAAGTGTCCCAAGTGGCTTAATGGCGCAGTTGGGACAGTTGGGCTGGCAACCCTGAGGCGGTTCTAATCTTTCGACTTAACCTGAGCTGGAGGAGGCACACGGGTTTGATTCGAAAAGGGCGCATCTCTAGCAAGCCATCGTATTTGAATTTAAAATGTGTGCCTCCCATGCATGCGTGTGTGTTTTAGTGAATTATACCGTTACTGATAACTACTACTTTGCGGCGGTTGAGTGTGTGTGGCTGACTGGCCTTATTGCAATTCAGTAAATTTATCTTTACTGCTCGTGCTACTTTCTGTCTCTCACATGCGATTTGCATTTAATTTTATTTTATTTTGCAAATTTGCAAACTTTTGACAACTTTCAATTCCTTTGTGTGCCGTTAGAGGCGCGCTGCGACAGCACTGGGTGTGTTTCGCATGAAGTGTGTCTCAATGGCAAAACTTCTAGAGGTTGTGCTAAACAAAAAAAAAGAAAAAATCTGGGCGTCAAATGTCACAACTGAAAGTATGTAAATTTACCAATGAAAGAAAAGCTAACAAAAAATATATGAACTTATGAGAGCGTATAGCAGGTAACAACGTAGCGTATCGCGAACATCAGCACCAAGAAGTCGAGGTTCACAAATTAGCCAAGTTCAAAAGTTCAGTCGTACCATAAATAACTGCTAAAGTTTATAACTTTTGTGCTGCCGCGTCTCGTACGCACTGGCGTGTAATAATCTAAAAAGTGCTCCTCAAACTCCGCACCGAAAAATTAACAAAGAATTTTTCATTTATGTCGTACAACAAACCAATCAATGCAGCAGTCTGGCAACTCATTTGTGTAGCGATGACTTTGTGACATTGATGTTGCCAGACAGTTTTGTGCTCATTCCTTGTGCATTTTTGGTATTTAAGTAATATTGACAAAATGGTAAAAGGTCTTTTCATAAATTTGAAAGCATCATCAATTCATGTAAAAGAGACATGAAAAAAAAACAAATGTCAAAAATACGCACTTTGCTGTATAATGTAGACAATTTAAGATGTTTTTTTGTTTTTTGTAAATTGTAGTCTGATCAATATTTTTATTTATAAAATAAAACACGTAGCAGAAAAACGAGATTATGTCAACTGCATATTGTTTTTATAAAATCAGTACCACAATTCAGTAAAGTTAATAATCAAATTCCAACACAATTTATCCTATAGGCTTCCCATACATTATTTTTATTTACCTAGTTCGAATTTTTAAGAAAATTAATTTTGAAACTTCAGAACCTTTTCAACCACTTTTTGATATAATCAAATTACAAAACTTTGACGTAGAAATAATGTAACGTTGTTCTGTAAACTAATCATAATTTCACCCCTAACAAGCTGGATTATGTTACGTAAAAGTAGTATTCGTCGATATTTACTCAAAAACGAATATTTTGCGCCATGTCAAAATCTGCCACTCCGTTCATATTGTTCGCATTTCGAACATTGTAGGAATGAGTCACTCAATTTTTGCCAGCGGCACTATAATGTTTCATACAAAATTTTCAACATTGTACAAAGTCTTTTCATAACTTCTGAACCCGTAGAACTACCCATTCTAATTAAAATAATAAATAATAATAAAAAAAGATATATCCTTTTGAAATATATTTGGTTTAAAACTGACCAAAATCAAATCAACATGGTAAGGAAATTGAGAGCTATCTTTTTATTAGAAATAAAAGGACTCCTTGGTCCTTTTATTGCTTAAGTTACCTTCAATTGATCACTATTGCGATATTTATACAGTTTTTTTTAAAGCATCAAATCACTGAAACCACACCGTCTGGGAAGTTAACATTTTGCAATTATCTTAAATTTATGTTATTCCACACTTTCAAATTTTATCAAATTCTGATTTGGTGCTGTTATTGGAAATTTTAAGAAAACATGAAGTAGTCTTTTATAACGGGATGTGCTAAATGGGTGATTTTTCATACGTGAATTTTAATTTAAATAATCTAATAAAATCTATCTGTATATTATGCATTAAAGTAACTAATATTAAATAAGTTTTAATTTATGAAATATTGAAAAACAAAATTCTAAGGGCGCACAAATCCAAAATAGTTTGTTGTTTGTACACCCAGAAAAAAATACTATATAAATAATAGTTTTTTACTATTAAAAATAGTCAATAGGATAAATTATTTTAATCGGAAAATATCATTAAATACTAAAAAATACCATGACATTGCCATTCAGTTTATATGAAAAGATTTATTTTTTTAAATGGGATTTGAGGGAATTTTTTTCTGGGTGTATTCAAATATTCGAATATTATCTGTGTCACTACATCTCTGCAGTAAAATATATTAAAAAATACTTTTAAAAAAGCTCTAACTTAACGGTTTGTGTTTTTCTTTATTAAAAGTCTGGTTAAATCCTCACACAAAAAAATCCTCTTTTGGCATGATGTTGAAAGATCGAAAAAGTTAGTTGTAACATCCAATTTCATTCGGTTAATACGAATTTTCTACAAAATATTAACTTATACACACTCCAAATTGTTCTAAAACTGTTAGGCATTGATCTGAAGTTGTCGAAATTGAATGCAGTTCAAACTCTTTCTTCGTTTATTCGTGATTACAACAACCGACTGAATGGTTGGGACAACCGAATTGCTTGGGCAAAGAGTTAGTTGTTGCAACTCTCTCTATTCTGTGGGCAGAAAATAGTGCATGTTCGGTTTATTTATAGAAATTTATTTGCTAGTTTATAGTTTAGGAACATTTTATAATTTAGGAACAGTTTCATCGAATTATTATAGTTTATTTATGTAACGTAAAAGTCAATTGATCAAATAAGCGCCGCAAATATAATTATAGTAGTAAAGACAGCCTGATAAATTACAACTCCAAAAACATTTTGTATATTCAAATTTGAAGAAATTGTGAACAAGTTATGCAAAAAGTATTGAAATCGAATTAAAATTATAATTCTATCGAAATTGGTTGCTACTGTTCTAGAATTTGATTTTTCAGAATTAAATGAAATTAATTAAATTGAATACAAATCGTTAAAAAAATATTTAATTTAGTAGAAAAATTATAAATAGAAATTTGTTTTTGATTTTGATTTATATGTTTTGATTTTGATTTATATGTTTTATTCGAATTCATATCGCTAAAGTTTAACGTATTCCATTTGAATTATTAATTGCAATCGAAATGCCAACCCGATAATTTTTAGAGTATTTTAAAACTGTATTAAAGAAATTTAAGTAATCATTAGTATCTGTAAACGCACCGTATTTGTGTAATTAATGCAAATTCCATAAAAATAACGTAAAATAAAAACTATAAAAGTTGAATATAAGAGTAACTAAATATAAATGTTTAAGTAAGGCATGTAAGATAATAAAATGTTTGATGTTGACACAGAAAATGTATAAAAACAAAAGAAATCGTGTCACATAAAATCAGTAAAAGCCATTTCTTTCTCAGAGCTGCATTTAAATCACAATTCAGATAAAGGACGAACCGAGAGAAGCGAGAGAAAACACTTGAAAAACTACAGCGAAAACAAGTGAAGATAATAAATCCTGAATTCAAAACGAATGGATGCCAACAAAACGACCGAGTGTCTTACCTACTTTCAGGCGGCTCCCTGTTGCGGCACCACTACGCACGGACGCCTTCACTTGTACAGCGTACGGCGGAGCCACTTTAGTTCTAGACCACGAATAAAAATAGCGGTGACAGCGACGCGAACGAGTGACAAATTGTGGTAACGGTTTTCTTTTTTACAAATGTAGTTTTTTGTTTTTATTTTTTCTTTTTAGTGGCATAGATAATTTACTTTATGGCATTTAGCACATTTTTAATTAGAGTCCCAAATACTAAACTCGTTTCACACTATTTCTGAATGATATGGGTTTATTTTCGCACTGTACATTTTTATTTCGATTAAGTTATGTGTGGGGTTTTAAGGGTATTTTGTGCATTTTCATATTTTTATGCAATTCATCGCTCAATGAAGCACACGTAAAAGTGACTTGGTGAATTTGTATTAAGTGTTGCTCCAGTTTTAGTGGCCACAATAATTTGATTTTCGTTTTTCACGGCATGTATTGGAATGAGAGTGGGGGAGGGGTGGAGTCTGTCGCACACTTCTCACTACGTAACACAAAAGAAACCAACCGCAGCAGTAACAACGCACACTTTTGTTCCACTTTTGCTGTTTTCCAAGAAACTTTATTCCCGACGCGTTGCTGATTCTTTTTTATTTTATTTTTTAACTTTTTGTGTATTTGCAACTTTTGTGCAAAGTTTAAACGTATTTTCACAGTGTTTTTTGTTTTTTGTTTTATGTTTTTTTTTTGTATTTTTTCTATTTTAATTGCATCAATTGTGTTTGTATCCGTTTTCCGCTGGGGTGGTGTCACACTCACCTCACACTGCACTAAACACTGCCACACAGCGCGCAACTACTACGTGAAAATAACGCAGTCTGGCAACGCAAATAGTGCCTGCTTCAATATTGAAAATTTTAGCTATTATTTGAATTTTATCCACTTAAAGAAATGTATTGGCACAGTTGCTACTCCATGTAGTGAAATGCAGCCCGTTTGGAAGCTGTAGTCTGTGGTCAGGACAGACGCGCCGTGACTTTGCTTTGGTCCTGCGAGAATGAATGAATGTACACGACTGCCGACTGGATGTATGATAACTATGAATATGCGTCGGAATCTGTGTTGAGTGGAGAATTTACCGTTGTTTCCAAGCAGGCTGTGTGTGTGTTTTCTCACAGTGCGCCGGCGCCTGCTATTGTGTCTATGGAAATACGTTCCACAGGAGCAGCTGTTGATTTTTGATAGTAAAGTTGCATAATTAAACAATTTTTTTATTTTAAAAAATTCTTTCCGAAACTGTTTAATTAATCAAGCAAACCGAAGAAACGATGCAAGTAACATTGAAATTACAGAGTAGCCACCTTTTTTTTTCATAGTTTACATTTTGAACTGCAATATCCACTACTACGTTGCCACTATAACGAGTAGTATGTTTGCAGGGTTGCTATTTTTATTTGACACGCATATTTTAAACTGCAATATTTTCTATTAGGAATGTGCGTGTACCAGTGAAGATTGTTGGACAGAATAAGGTGCAGTGTTAGGGTTCATACGATATGTCAAAAAATAAAATATAAAAACAAAAAACCGAAACAATTTTTGGATGAAACAAAAAATATCGAAACAAACTTAAGTTATAAATTGTCGACAAATTTTATTTCACACGCATATTTTAAACTGCAATATTTTCTATTAGGAATGTGCGTTACCAGTGAAGACTGTTGTACAGAATAAGGTGCAGTGTTAGGGTCCATACGATATGTCAAAAATAAAATATAAAAACAAAAAACCGAAGCTGAAACAAAAAATATCGAAACAAATTTAAGTTATAAATTGTCGCAACAAAACTTTTAAGGTATTTTGACAGTTCACGACTATAAAAAAAGAAAATGGCGTACTTTTTCCTTACGCTCGAGTTGTCCACAACAATTAGGTAAATCCAATAGTGTAAAAAAGTGTCAACTTAAATATTACATTTTAAAGGTAAAAGTGAAAATAAAATTTCCTGGGATTGAAATTATCAAGACGTAATAGAAAATATTGCTTTTCAGAGTTTACTTTGATGATAGCAACGCAGGCCAACTTGGATATTCCGAGTAGAAGTCACAAGTCGTTGTATAATTTTACCTTCGAAGGATTTATAAACACAATGGAGATGTATAATCAGGATAATATTTTAGAATAAATACAAATACATTTGATTCATTTTATTTTAATTCAATAAAAATTACTCGGCGAATTCTAATGGAGTACCCTTTCCAAATATTCCACAACTGTTTTCCTATTTGTAAGATGTTTAATTGATGGTTGCTATAAATAATCATAAATTTGAAAGATGGTTGCCAGCACACACAAAAAATAATAGCTTGAAAAGCAGTTGTTTCAAAGAATATTCATTTGCATCTTCCAAATGTAGTCAGCCTCAACTGATATTAATTTGTAGTAAACAATAGTATGAAATGTAACCAACTATTAGTTGAAGCAACTGCAACATTGATTGGAGAAACAAACTTTTTATCCATTTTAATTTTTTTTTTTATTTCCATTACTACGCCAGTGGAATGAATTCAGTGGAATCAGTGGAATGTTGCCACAACCGGTTGGCAAAAAAAGACGGTTGCCCCAACTGATTCGTTCTTTGGGTGCAATTTTATCGTATTTGTCAGATGTTTGAAAGATGTTTGTCTCAAAGCCGATCTAAATGACTTTATATTTAGGGCTGTGATATTTCTGGAAACCATCTTTGTTTTCTTAGTGTCCCCTTCGATTTCAATGGAATTTGGGCAACTTTTAAACATTCGGATACCGACATTTTTTTATAATTTTCCGTAAAAAAAACAAATGACACAACATGACATAGTGAAAACTAAGCATTAAATTTTATGTTGATTTATTTTAAATGTTTGTTTATTTAAAAAAAATATTAAAAAATTGCCATAATTTATTGTATTATTTGTATTGAAAAGGTACTCTTGCTGTGTTTTGTTATATTTTTAGGGTTTGTGCGAGTTCGACTATATTATTGACTAAAGTAAATTGTAGGAAATTTCATTCGACATTGATTCAGTAACCGGTAAAAATTAAAATTCGTAGTTAGTCGATTCTTGTCTTCTTGCTGCCATCCAATTTAGTTTAATTTACTTTATTCGAAAATTTACTAAATTGAAAAGTAAACACTGCATTACCGACAAAATTTAGTTTAGTCAGCAAATGTAGTCGAACTCGCGCACACCCTTTATATTCTTATCTTTGTATTTTGGTTACTTTACAGTTTTTTAACATTTTCTATCATTTTGTTCATCATGAAATGATTTGGTCATATTGATTTTCGATATTTGTAGGTGAATTGTATTATAGTTTCAACAATCTGAGCGTGGAGCCGGTACATTTCAACTTTTTTTTTCGACATTGCTGTTTTCACATTTTGCTTTTCGACAGTTTTAGCTTTCGCCATTTCATTTTTTTTTTACTTTTAGGTCTGCTTCGAAAACCAACGTTTAAATAACATACATACATAACACATAAATCCACATTGGTTGTAAAAGAAAATTCTCCACATTTATCTAACCTTAAACTCATTACTTATTGGGGTTAAGGGATTGTGCGAATTCGACTAAATTGCTAACTAAACTAAATTGAACGGCTTTTCAATCGATCGCCATTCGGTAAACGGTAAATGTTAAAGTCCATAATCAATTCATTATCATATGTTTGTTTGGTGTCATCAAATTAAGTTCAATTTAGTCTGCTCGAAAATTTGTTTAATTAAAATGTAGAACACTGCATTAACGACACAATATAGTTTAGTCAGCAATTTAGTCGAATTCGCACACACTCTAAGTGGATGTTTTGGAGTTCAGTGATAACACAGCATTACGACAAAATTTAGATTAGTTAGAAATTAATTCAAAATCACACACATCTTTAAATGCTGTTTCGATTCAAAAATTCGCACTCTTTGCTTTTTAAATGCTGATTTTGTTCCAAAATTGTCATTCTTTGCTTTCATTAAGTAGATTCCAAACCACCCTAATTATGAAAAATCATCCTAATGAACACACTCGCCGTGACAATGCTGCCACTAAACAACAGTGCTGCCAAATCACTTATTTTCGTCATATCAACTGACGTTTTGCGTTTTTTCTGTTTCGTACGGGTGAAGTGAATAAATACGTGGCCGCTCCAGCGCAATAATTTTGTAATTTAATTTATATCTATTTATTGTAAGCAAATTCTAATTGTGCCAGCCAATAATTGCAGCAGCAAAACAATGAAATTTCAATTGCTACAAGCCACCTGCGCGCTGCTACTGCTGCAGTTGCTGCGCAGCACAGAAGCCTTTATCGTCAACGTAGACGCACACAACGAAGAATGCTTCTTCGAGAAAGTCGAAGGAGGCACCAAATTTGGTGAGTGTACTTCGAGCATTACAAATAACTGAAACTAATGAGTGTCTACTGTTTAGGCATTACCTTTGAGGTCATCGAAGGCGGCTTTCTGGATGTGGACATCAAAATCACCGGTCCCGATCAGAATGTCATCTACCAGAACGAAAAGGAGTCCTCGGGCAAATACACTTTCGCAGCACCCACTACAGGCATCTACACGATTTGCTTCAACAACGAAAAGTCCAGCATGACGCCGAAGCTGGTGATGTTCTCCATCGATGTGGGCGAGACGCCGCATCGTGCACCAGGTGCACCCGACGAAGGTGATGCGGGTCACAGCAAGCTGGAGGATATGATACGCGAACTGTCGGGCACTTTGACAAGCGTCAAACATGAGCAGGAATATATGCATGTAAGTTGTAACGTAATACGCAATGGTAAATTAAGCATTAATATCTTTATTTTGTAGGTGCGTGACAAAATCCATCGATCCGTCAACGAGAGCACCAACTCTCGCGTTGTGCTGTGGTCCACATTCGAGGCTCTGGTGTTGGTGCTGATGACCATCGGACAGGTCTACTATCTGAAACGCTTCTTCGAGGTCAAGCGCGTGGTGTAGATGATATCAACTGACATTGTACTTAGTTTAATTCCTTTCACTATTTTCGAGTGTTGTTTCTTGTATTCGCCACTTTGAAATGTATTTTTTCTTTTTATAAACTTCGCAATTCACTCATCTAACTGTGCAACAAAAAAATTGTAATATTTTCGAATTCACTTGTGTCGTTTTTCAATTCTGCGTATTCCCCTGCATTTCCTAAGAATAAATTTAAGTAAAAAAAAAAAACTTTTGTCATTTTCGTTTGTAAATCTGGCAACACCACTCGATCTTCGTTCGTTTTTGTTTTGTTTATTTTTTGTTTTTGGAAAAAAAAAAACAAATTTATTAGTAACAATTTTTGCGTCGCAAAATGCAGTTTTTGTATATATTGCTGTTGCTAATCTTTCCAACTTTTTCAACGGCCAGCACCAAGCCAAATATTATCTTGCTGCTTACAGATGACCAGGATGTTGTCCTTCACGGTCTACAACCCATGGAGCACCTGCGGCGTTTGATTACGACACAGGGCGCCACGTTCACGAACGCTGTAAGTTTGTTCTAAACTCCTAGCAACTACTTAATCAAACGTCCATTAGTTCACCAGCTCACCTATGTGCTGTCCGTCGCGTGCCTCCTTGCTCAGCGGTCTTTATGCGCACAATCATCGCACGCTCAATAACTCGATAAGCGGCGGCTGTAATGGTGATCACTGGCAGCGGCACCTTGAACCGAAGGCGTTGCCAGTGTTGTTGCAGCGCGGCGGATACACTACATTCTTTGCGGGAAAATATCTTAATCAATACGCAGGCGCCGCTGTGCCACCCGGCTGGCATCAATTCTATGGACTGCATGGCAACTCACGCTACTACAATTATACATTGCGCGAAAATGCAAAAAATGTCAGTTATGGGCAGACATATCTTACGGATTTGCTGCGCGAGAAGACGTTGCAGTTTCTGGACGAAAGACAGCGGTCATCGGCGCCGTTCTTTGCTATGATTGCACCGCCAGCACCACATGCTCCATATACCCCCGCCGATAGGCATCGTAATGCATACGCGGGCCTTAAAGCACTGCGTACGCCCAGCTTTAATCGGCCATCTGGACCCCTAGGTACGTTTTCGAAATGTTTCTTTAGTCTAAAGATTTTAAAGACCAACTGAGGGAATTATTTGGCAATAGTTGAAAGTACACTATATCAAGGTGCTCTATATCATATACACCATGAACATTTATAAAAGAATCGAAAAGAACCGGAATCGTAGCCGTTTCGATTTTTGAAACCGGAAGCGTTATTAAAAAAAAATGTGTGAAACCAAAATCGGAACCCATATCATTTTTTTGGTTGGAGTAGGAACCTTTTATTCCCTGTCACAACCGGAATCGTAACCGTTTCGACTTTTGAAAGCGAAAGCGTTATTAAAAAAAATGTGTGAAACTAGAAACGGAATTCATATCATTTTTTTGGTTGGAACCAGAACCGCTATTTTAAAAATTTTCGAACCGGAACCGACATTTTAGTCCCTGTCAGAACCGGAATCGGAACCGTTTCAATTTTTGAAACCGGAAGCGTTATTAAAAAAAATGTGTGAAACCAGAATCGGGAACCCATATCTTTTATTTGGTTGAAGTCGGTACCGCTATTTTAAAAATCTTTGAACCAGAACCGACATTTTAGTCCCTGTCAGAACCGGAATCGGAACCGTTTTAATTTTGTGAAACCAGAATAGGAACCCATAATTTTTTTTTTTTCGTTGGAGCCGGAACCGCTATTTAAAAAATCTTTTAATCAGAATCGAACCTGTCACAACCGGAATCGTTTCGATTTTTGAAACCGGAAGCGTTATTAAAAAAATGTGTGAAACCAGAATCGGAACCCATATCATTTTTTTGATTGGAGTCGCTTCGCTTTTTAAAATCTGCTTCGATTCTAAAATTCGCTTTTTAAATTCTGCCCGTTTCCAACCCTCTCGTTCTCCCACGATGTTGTTTCACTTTTTGCTTTTCGAAATCTGTCTCGATTCAAATCTTTTGCTTCATTTTAACAAAAATAGAATAAAATAAATATTGTGATGCATTTCAAAATCAACATGGCATAATATTTGCCGCATGTGAGCATTTGAAATGCAAATAGTGAAAATATTTAAAATTACAAAAAAACTTCGATATCCGTAAAAACCGTTAAACAAAAATTGAAAATCTAAAAACCAATAGATAATGTTAAAATGTAGTTGATAATTTTAACCATGGCTTAACCTATGATACAAATATTTGTATTAATTTAAATTATTGATTTTAATAAAAATCAAATTATCCAAATTTAAACCCAAAGTTGAAAATGAAAAGTATTTGATTATGAAAGTAATATACATATTACAAAAGCACCGCTTTTACTGCTCTATTTGCAGAGAAACATTGGCTAGTTGCCGCCGCTAAGCCGCTTTCGCCCGCGACACTCGACGAACTCGATCTCTATTTCCAGCAGCGCTGGGAGTCACTGCTCGCGGTGGACGAGCTGTTGGCTGCCATTGTGCAACGTCTCCAACAGCAAAATGAGCTGGAAAACACCTACATTGTCTACACCTCGGACAATGGCTATCATGTGGGACAATTTGCGCAACCCTTCGACAAACGACAACCCTACGAGACGGACATACGCGTGCCGTTACTAATGCGCGGTCCTGGCATTGTACCAGGTGTCGAGGTCAGCGCACCCGCTGCGCTAATTGATCTGCTGCCTACTATGTTGGAGTGGGCACAGCTACCCGCATTTGTTGATGCTGATGGCCAAACGCTGCAGGCTTTTCTTATGAATGCTCCCGGTTATGATGCCCTATTGGATTCGCGTTATCAACGCACGCTGCTGGTGCAACACTGGGGCGAAGGCAACCGTGAAACTTACAACGAGGCGTGTCCTTGGCAGCGGTCGGACAATTTGGCGCTGTGCACACCGGAGGCTGAGTGTCACTGTCAAGATGGGCGCAACAATACATATGCGTGTTTACGTCGATTTCGTTATGGCACCGATATGATTTACTGTGAATTCGAAGATGAAGAGGTTCGTTTGTGACTTAAATCGAATATTTCTATCTGAAGTTATTTTTTGTACAGAATTTTGTGGAGGCCTATAATCTGAGCGATGATCCCTATCAGTTGACAAATCTCGGCTACGAGATGCTGCCTATCGAGCGTGCGCTTTACAGCCTGGCGTTGGCCAATCTGACGCACTGTGCGGCCGCTTCGTGTCATGAGCAGTCCAGATATTTGTAATATTTGGACATCGTTAAAATAATTAAAATATTTTAAAAAATCTCAAATCTAGTTGCGCAAAGTAGTTATTATAGCTTACCTCTTAACGATCTCTCTTTTTATTAATTATTAACATTTTCTTAAGACGTTAAAATAGACTTTGTTTTATGAAAAATACTAAAAATATTTTAAAATATGTTCATTAAATTATTATATTCTACAATTAAACAACAATGAACAAATATATCATTGTATTTTTTCCAAATACTTTTGCATTTTCATTTAAATATTTGGAAAACTCAGGACCATTTGCTGACCAGTAGAAAAATTGTTCGGGCCTTACCATGCTATAACAACCTCTTTGCATGCTCAAAACATATTCTCCATCACCGATGCTTGTGCACTTTCAATACACTATCAAGAAAATAAGCGCCAATAAATTTGGTGTATATTGCTGATATTTCTCAAATACAAAACCGAAACTGCTGGCAGCGTTTCGCTTCTAGTGAATGTTAACAGTAATGAGCAATTTCTAAGACCTGAATTCTCAGCAATTCAACCACTTCTATCTCAAATTGCCTCTCGTCCACTTCTTTCTCCAACTCCTCCTCATGGTCTAACTCTTGGCTCTTAAGCAAGAAGCTCATTTCATTTTCCAAATATAATGGCGGAGACTTTTCCTCCACTTTTGGCTTCTTCAAAAAGTTTCTACGAGCTCGAACATAGCTATTCCGAGTGTTTTTCCATCGTACACTCATCATATGAATTGCAACAAATTATAATTTATATTATTATTTTAAACTTTAAATTAAGTTAATTTATAATAAAAATTCGTAAAATTAAATATATATACCTTTCCAATCCTGCTCAAAACTGTGTATTCTTCTTTTTCATAAAGAGATCTTTTATTTGTCTTCATTTTTTATATAGTTTTTTTGTTGATTTTATTCCTAAAATAAATTGCGCACTCTTGCGTTTGCGCGGCTGTTTCAACTTTTGTTGGTTATGTTTTTAATGGTTCGTGACCGTGATATCTGTTAAAAGTACATTTCAAAAATTTAACAGCTTATCCGATTATCCGATTGTTAAATTTTATATTGGATATTGGCATGTCATTTCGAAATACAATTAAATTGTCAATTAAAATATTTTATTGTCAAATAGAAATAAAACTTTAATTATTTTTATAATTTTTTTTTAATAAAGGTTTATATCAGGTTTATATAACGTTTTTAAGTGCGTCGGGACATAACCGAAACTTTTGTGTGCGTGTGAATTTTTATCTCTTTCTCACTCATCTACAATGAGATACAATTGAATATATGACTGTTCTTTTCGTAATAACTTACGATTAAATTACTGGTCAATTTACGAAATATTTTACGTTATATAAACGTTTATAACTTTTAGGTTACTGACTGTTAAATAACTAGTAAACTAACCAAAATTACATAACATAAAATCATTTTTTCCCGACGCTATTCTATATGTGACCGATATTATGATCGAATCTTGAACATTGCTACCCCTAAAATGATCAATAAAATGAACGACGCTGTTCTTGCTGGACTAAGTGGACTTTAGCAATATATAAAAAGTAAGTAAAATTTTTTTTTTTCAACTCCTGTGTTGCAAACCTAATGGAATATTCCATAACATAACTGAATAATCTAATCTGGCAATATTGTAATTTGAACATTGCCCCCAAACAAGCGGCAAACGAAACGGCAAAACTTAAAAATTCGAACTTGCCTTCGAAATTCGAACTTTACCTTCGAACGGCAATCGAAGACCAAAGACTTTAAATCAGTTGTTGGGAACGGAACGAACGAAAAGTTCCGAGCGCAAACGTTTCAATCGGAACTTTTACTCAAAAGTTCCGGCTCAAAAGTTCCGCTCGGAACTTTTGCATACAAAAAAAACGTTTGAATCGTTCCGACAAAGAACGTTCCGATGAAGAACGATTCGTTCCGTTTAAAAGTTCCAATGGGTATGGATTCACATCTAGGTGCATCATTGGAACTTTTTTGGGTGAATCTCTTCCTGTGGGCCTAGATACGCATCCAGATGCGTCATTGGAACTTTTTTGGGTGAATCTCTTCCTGTGGGCCTAGATACGCAACCATGTGCGTCATTGGAACTTTTTTAAGGTGAATCTGTTCCTGTGGGCCTAGATACACAATCTGGTGCGTCATTGGAACTTTTTTGGGTGAATCTCTTCCTGAGGGCCTAGATACGCATCCAGGTACATCATTGGGACTTTTTCGGGCGATTCACCCTAAAAATTTCCAATGACGCACCAGGATCCGTATCTAGGCCCACAGGTAGCGATTCACCCGAAAAAGTTCCAATGACGCACCAGGTTGTGTACCTATGGCGATAGGAACGATTCAAACGTTTTTTGTATGCAAAAGTTCCGATCGGATGTTTTGAGCCGGAACTTTTGAGCAAAAGTTCCGACTGAAACGTTTGCGCTCGGAACTTTTGCTTTTCGTTCGTTCCGGAACAATTTCGGAACGATTGCCAAACGTTCTTTTTATAGTTCCGGTTTCTACCCCTCCTTTAAATATATTAAGCAAAGACTTTAAACAAACGCCTTTACGCCTTGTAGCAAGTATTCAAACATCCCATAAGTTTCAATAAAGTTGCAGCAAAACTATGAATATTTTTTAAATATGACATATATGCAGATAGTTTAGAGATGTTTGCCACAACAGCAATAAAAATTGAGATATTTACAGTTGACTAATAGCAAACATCCTGAGTTCTTGGATATTTGCAACAAAACTTTTGATTTATTTTGACATTTGACAACTATAAAAAAGAGAAAATGGCGTAGTTTTTGCTTACGATTTATCCACAACAGTTAAGTAAATCTAATCTAATGTTGTAAAAAAGTGAACTCAAATACTACATTTAAATGGTAAAAGTGAAAATAAAACTTCCTGGTATTGAAATTATCATCACGTGATTGGAAAATATTTCTTTTCAGAGTTTACTTTGATGACAGCATCGCCAGTCGGGCTTGGTTCTTCAGCGAAGAAGTCTCAAGTCGTTGTACAATTTTAGCTTCGAAGGATTTATAAAGACGATGGCGATGTATAACCATAATACTATTTTAATTCTAGAATAAATAAAAATACATTTGATTCATTTTCTTTCAATTTAATAAAAATTACTCCTCGAATTCTAATGGAGTACCGTTTCCAAATATTCCTCAACTATCTTCCTATTTGTAAGATGTTTAATTGATGGTTGCTATACATAAATTTGAAAGATTGTTGCTACCGATATTTATCGTATTTGACGGATGTTTGATGGTTCTCTCAAATACGATCTAAATAATTTGTAAATAACTTGATATTTAGGGCTGTGATATTTCTGGTAATCATCTTTGTTCTCTTAGTGTATTTTTGTCCCTTCGAAAAAGTCGCTACAAAGTATAATTTTTTATTTCGCAATTATTTATTATAATGTAAATTTTCAGACTTGTCTTGTACCACACGACATGCATCAACCCATGTAGGAAATGCCTGGCCTGACGACGGGCTGAAGACTCAACCAGCACTGGCAGACCAATGCTTGGTTAAAAAACCTTCGCCCAAGACTCAGCCAGAACTGGAAGACCAAGCCATGGTAAAGTAGTTCTCGCCCTAGACTCAGCCAGAACTAACAGACATGTGCTTGGGTACCCATGTACAAAACGACAGGCTTGACAACGAGCGTAAGTCATATCCAACCATGGACTTCCAAGGAATGACTAATTAAACTTTAATAGTCTCAGCAATGATTGGATTACCAAGTCTTGGATAACTGATATTTTTCCAAAAGTTACCCAAGACTTATTGAATATGTCTTCTTGAATGGAGATTTAGCCAGGACCAAAACGACCAAATCATACTTCAATGAAAAAAAAATATATATATATAAAAAAAACCATGATGGGACTCGAACCCGAATGTCCTGCGTACAAGTCCGGAGCTCTACCCGTTACGCTATCAAGCTCACTTGATTAAGAGCATTTTTTCAAAATCTTCAACTTTATAATTTTAAAATAACTGTCAGATTAGAAAAAAAATGACAAATTTAAAAAAAAAAATGTTTTTGAAACAAAAATCTCAGACAATATAAGTTAGATGCGTAGCCAAACGGGGAGAGCAGTGGACGTTAACTTCCGAGTCGAGAGTTCGATTGCAGTATGTGACAACTGAATTTTGTCTACAATTGTTAAATTACTTAAAATTGGAAGAATTGGAAATTGTATAGAATAAATGAGAAACAAAATAAATAAATAAATAATAGAATGGAAGAAAAAGAAAAAGAGAGGAAAGTAAAAAAAAAAAAATTTTTTTTTGCATTTTTGAATTTTTGCCAGTTTGGCCGAATACTTAGAGACAGTCTTGCGCCCTTCTTATCATTCCAAGGCTTAATCAGTATTCAGTCAGTTCTGGGTACCAGACCTGGCCCAGAGCAATGCATTCTTGGCGCAAGACTGGGCGAACCTTGGGCCCATCGTTTTTTCCTACATGGGAAGACATTGTCGTCGCTCAGTCGTGGTGACAACACTAACCGCACGACAAGCTACAAGAGTTTGTCCTTCAATAATTCATTCACGATATAATGAATATTTTTTCCTGCAGAATGCCGTCAACGATGTTTTAAACGACAAAATCTTGCGTGACAAATTTAAGTTGATTTTAAAGAGTTTGTCCTCAAAGAACTTTTGTCCAACTGAGAAACCAGTAATAGGATAAAGTTATTTTTTCATATTACAACCAACTTTATATTCAAAATACAGTAAAATACCTACCTTATATATAGTCATGAGATCATTAATAATTTCTAGAGTTCTTCAAAATGTTCCCGCTGGGATGTGCAAACGGACATTTTTCAATGTTATGTTCATTCGATAGACATTGCGTTATAAGCAACATTTAGGATGGATGTAATTTATGATCAAAACGTCCAAAGTGCATTCGCTCCACATTACTGTCTGCCCTGCTATTCAGGAATCTTCGTCCAAAGTGTTTTAGGCGAAGCTTTTGAAGCGCGTGGCAGTGACAGATGAAATGTTAAATCTCCTCTATTCTGCCATATTCGCGTCGAATACATTGAGATTTCTTCGGAATCATCGTTGAATTTCAAATGGCTTTACCATCCGTTTTTTTTTTTTTATTTTTGTTTGTTTTTTATTATTTTTTTTATTCTGAAAGTTTAGTTTTAATTACATTAAACAGTCAATTAAAATTCTTTTACATATATATTTTGAATATAATTCTTATCTACTCGATTAAGAAGATTGCAAGTGTTACTTTTTTGTCGAGAAACTGTTGCACTTCGTTTTTACAAAATAAAAGTACAAAATATGCGCTCGAGTAACGATGATAATTAACGAAATATTTTTATTTCAGCCAAAATAGTTCTCCTAACAAGTTGTGTGTGTTGTTTGTTGCTTTTTTATGGTTTTTTTTTGTTGATTAAGAATTAAAATTAATATTAAAGTTAATGAAATAATGATTTATCGTAAATCTTGTTGTTAATATTAGTGCCATTACTCATCTAATTGCTGCTGCTGCATTTTGTTTTTTTTTTCTTTTTGTCAAGACACCGCACACGTCCTGTCAGCTTAGTCCACGTTGTCGTTGACAGAGTTTTTGTCTTCGTCTACGCCCGGCACATGCCAGGTTAGTCGCTCCTCGTAGAACTGTATGACAACCTGGGGACACTTGACGTTGGCCTGCTTGGCCGACACCAGATCGGCCTCGTCGCTGCCCTTCCACTTCATCAGAAACATCAGTTCGCCGGATGAGTCTGTGGCACCAATTATTTTCGAGGGTTCGAGGCCGCGATCGAAGCCCATTGTCTTGCGACTCTCCTTCTCCTCTTCGGCGGCTTTTCGCTTGGTCTTCAGTTCGGTGACGGGCGTGGTGGACGTCCGTTTCTTGACCTCAACTTGAAAATGGTGAAAGTTAAATGGAAAATAAAACAATTAAACGTTTTCTGTTAATAAATAAAATTTGATTTCCGCATGATTAACATCGCTATGTATTTAATACAAATTTGGAACAAGGTTTTGAAAATAAAATATGTAAATTGGTATTTTTTACTGATTTCTGAACGTTTTCTAATTTTGTATATGAAAAATATAGGAAATATTTTAAGAATAAAGCAAAAACTATAGGACGTCTATGTGAAACATGTGTTGAAAAGATGTCCATGCACACGCAGCATGATTTCGTTTTCTTTCAGGTAATAAAATGTGTATTACTCATTGAACCTCTTGCTTCTAATGTTTGTCGAAGGTCTCGTTTTACATATACTCGATATTTGAACAAATGCATGGAAAATTACAAAAGGATCATATGTTCGCAATGTTGAAACTAACAACGTGTTTTTGACTTATTTCTCTAAAAAATTTTGATAAATTCTGCTTCTTTTTTTAGTACTAATATTCCTTGATCAAGCACTGTAAAAAAAAATTACCCAAAGATTACAAGGTACCTTTCTAAAACCCATTTTTTAATAATCTTCCTTCAAACATTCATACAAGACAAAAAGAAAATACTGCCCGAATATTGCTTTATCCAGCGTTATACAAGATATCGACCTTAAGATCATTTTGAACCCTTCAGAAACCGTGATTATTGAACATTTTCGGTTCATTCTTTTTTGTTCTGTAAATTCTGCTGTCGAGTCAAAAAGAATATAGGTCGCATGTTACTTCATCAAGCGCTGTACAAAATACGGACCCTTAAATCATTTCGAACCTTTCTAAAACCAATTTTCAAAATTGCGACCTTAAGAACATTTTATGTTCTTTGTCAGAACTGAAACCAACCTGAACTATCCTATGTTTTTCAATTAAACCTTCACTATTTTTTTCTAATACTCAACAAAAAACTGTAACAAAGGATAGTAACACCCGCATATCCAGTCTTTTCATAAAAAACCGCGTTATAATTTTTAATATGAAAAGTAAATGTAGAATCAACTCAATACAACGAAAGTTCCAACTACCTTTTTTGGTTTTCAGCGACTCTTCGAATGCAGCAATCAGATCAGGGCAGTCAAGATTCTCCACTGGCTCCCAGGTGTTGTCGCTGCGTGAGAAACCTTTCCACTTCAAGTAATATTCAATCTGTTCAAAAATAAAAAAGTTAAAATCACAAATTTATCAAAACACAAAATTGACAAAAAGCCATACCTTGCCATTGTTCACTCTTTTGTCTTCAATGCGTTCCACAGTGAACTCTGCATCTTCCTCGGCCATTATGTTGCTGTGTGGTTTGTGTTGTATTTGGCAAGAACTGCTTTCAAGTGGCGGCCCTAGCTGCGTCTTTATCACAAATCCTGCAACTTTTACCTATTTCGGCTACAAAATAAAACAAAGCAGACTTTAAATAAATCGTTTTATTCGATGCTGGTACTGTACAGGTCTCGCCAAATAACGGGTTACAAAATCATAAAACGAAAAAAACCACAGTCACAGGAGCCGCGGGAGTCTCTTTGCACGCAACACTTCAAGCACTACTAAAACACCCAATTCCACTCAGCAGTTTTTCAAAAACTATTACTTGGCATTTTACTAAATCAGCATTAGGTTTATATTTCATTTAAATACTTACTTTTATTTTTGTTTGTAAATATATTTTTCTTGCAAGAATTGGCTGAATGGTACAGATTTTTCTGCGTCTATTTCTCCGTTTTCTTAAAATTTAATTGACCTGAAGTTGGCTGCACAATTCGATTGCCGCACCAGTGTTGCCAGTTTTGTGTCAGTGCACAAAACGTGTGTATACGTTGAAAAATTTTGTTTTATGTAAAAATGTATTGACATTTTTGTTTTTGAAAAATTTTATATTAAAGGCACTGGGAATATGTAAAAAAAAAATTATAATTTCCATGAGGTACGCGCTAATAAATCGCTATTAACTTAATTAATGTAGTTTTTGAAACAAAAATAATTATATCTTAACAAATTTTATTGTTTTATTATAATAAAAAAGGATCATTACTAAAATTTTATTATAATATCACAGAAAATACATCAGCAAATTAAAAAACTGTATGTACTTTTTAATTTAAAATTGTATTATTTTTATTTATTTTTCTATTATTTAGTTATTCAAATAAAATTTTAGGGAACAATTTAATTTTTTATGTGAATGTGAATGTGAATGTGAATATATCAGACATGGTTGAAGGATATACAGGTTAAGTCATCTTTCAAAATTCAGTCGTCATTTACTTTTTTTTGAAACCTGTTTGAAAGATTAAGCATTTGTTTACGAAAAATTTAAAACAAAACATCAATGCTTTGTTTACAAATTCATAAAAAAATTTAAACTCAAAATTTTAAAATAAATAAATTCAACACAGAAGACAAATTTTATTTAAATTTCTTCACAAAGAAAACTGAACAACGAATATTTCAACTATAAACGTTGTAAATGTATATAATGAATGTAAATTAAAATGGATAAAGGATGAACAATACAAAATTAATGATGAACATTGTACACCCGTATAATTTGTCACTTTAACAAAATCTCGAAATTTTTAAATGAACAAATTTCTACATTTTAGAAATGTTTAAAAATTCTTCAAAAACTACCACAGTGTATGGAAAACTGAAATAGGTAATATGTTTAGTGCAATTTTGATAAAATAGTAAATATTAAATGCAAAAAACGTAACCTTAAATTATATATTAAAATATTATATCTATTTAATAATAGAAATAATAGAAAGTCAACTTATTAATTGTTAAAAAACAATTATTTTGATAATATAAAATTTCGTTAAATACACACACTAAGAAATCGGATTTAGGAGTAGTGAATTTGCTACATTTATTGAAGTTAATTTACTCATTTTTTCAAATAAAAACACTAATACGTCCGTAAAAATAAACATCTGACGTGTTTTTCATGAAAAATATGTTATTTTACACAAATGAACTGTTTTGAGCTGAATCTCACTTTTAAAATAGTAAATTTACAGATTCTGCGATGTTTTGTACATAAATACATTGAAGTGTGTAAAAATGACTTCTAGCACACACCCATATATGTGTAACAAGATCATTAGCTGACGCGAACGCTCTTGTCTGCGCCATTTTAGAAGACTCTACAGAAAAAAAACTTACATATTTTAAATAAAATAAATATTCAAGGGGCGGATTGTTGGTGAATGTTAATTTCATTTGTGTGCAATTGAAATGACATCTCTCAAGATATACATTCATGTTTACGGACATTCGTTAAACAGTTGTGAACTTTTTCATTTTGTGTACAGAATTTTTTTCGAGTAATAGGAAACTCGCACCATGGGTGCGAATTTCCGTTCATTAGGCAGAAATTCGCACCGGTGCGAGTTTCCACTCATATAGGCAGACATTCGCACCGGTGCGAAGTTCCACCTATTGAGTGGAAATTCGCACTAAAAAAAAAATTATTCAAGAAATTAATTTGAAGGAACCAAAATATGAACATGGAACCCAAACACTCCGAAGGTTATCGATGTCTGCACCATCAATGCTGCTTCTTAGAGGCAATAGTGAAGTTTTATGGAATTATTCGATGGTAAACACTATTAGTTGTTTTTTTTCATCGATATTCCATATGACGTTCTCATGAACGGCATTTATTGTGTTTCACATTCTGCTACTTGATGTCCTTTGGAGGTCAATAAAAGTACGATGGACTTTCGTAATATTTTTAGATTCAACTTTCAAAAATAAAATGTTATAACATATATAAATAAAATCAAAGGGTTTGGTGCAAAAAAGGGTCAAGTCCATATTTTTCGAAATTGAGTTTTTAATGACAGATTTTTTTTAAACAAAAAATTGCAAAATTGGCAATTTTAAACCGTTTTTATTGATTTTCCAGTGAAAAAAATGGACTTAACCCTTTTTTGCACCAAACCCTTCAATTATTACATTTTATTTTTATTTTGGTAAGTAATTTCTTCGAAATAAATATAGGTGCGAGTTTCCGCATATTAAACGGAAATTCGCACCGGTTCAGATTTTCTAAATTAGTGCGAGTTTCCGTACATTAAACTGAAATTCGCACCGGTGCGAGTTTCCACTCATATAGTAGAAACTCGCACCGGTGCGAATTTCCGTTACCCCTTTTTTTCACATTTGCTGAATCCGCCCCGTAGAGATGATATAAAGTTTCATAATAAAATTTAACCTTAAAAAAATTACCCGTTCTGTTGTGCTATTTTTAGCACGCATTATGTGAATAAATACAGGGTTTTGTGTGTATTTTTTACACTCATAAAATTGTATTTTGACACTTCAGATGTGTACTAGTTTTACATACTTTTACGTGTAAATTTTATTTTTACACATTCGTTGGAATTTACTACATTAATAAGAGGAAACCGGTTTCCTACATTTATTATAGTAAATTTTTCTTATAGTGAAAATAAAGAATTTTCAGAAATTTTGTCATTTACGAATTTTGTGCGGTGTAAACTCCCTATTACGGTATGAGCCGAACAGTTTTTGACAGTTCATTTTTAACAACCTAAAAATTTGTGTATGTCAACACCTTTTACACAGGCGACCAGCCTCATTGTCAGTGAAAAATTTAATTTGCTGATTAATTTGTAAGTTTTTGCAAAAATAAACGTATTTGACTAATTAAAAAGTGTCGCAATTAGTGCTGTAAATGTGCATCTGTAATAATTTGTTCAAGTTTTTAAATATTTCTTAAAAAAACAAAAGGAAAATAGATGCAAAAAAATATTGCAAGCCGTTGGCATGCCACGGTGCGGCGATGACGGTCAGCGCCATGTTGCCAAACGACGTCAACTGAAACGCAACATAACCTAAAAAGAACCAGAAATGATTTATTTTAACAATTTTTTGTTTTATTTTTGCATTATTCACAGAAACACTAAAGAATGTCGCGTTTCTTTGCAACCGGTTCGGACTCCGAATCCGAGTCCAGTGAGGAGGAGGTTCAAGTACCAACTTTTGGCAAGGCGCCACAATATGTATGTAATAAAAAAGAATTTTATTTAAATTGGTTTTAATGCAACACACTTTATAGCAATTCAGCGATGACGAAGAGGAGGTCAAACGTGTGGTGCGCTCAACCAAGGAAAAACGCTACGAGAACCTGACCAGCATCATTAAGAACATACGCAACCACAAGAAGATCAAGGACATGGCCAGCATCATCAGCAGCTTCGAAGATCTGACGCGTGCCTACCAAAAGGCGCTGCCCGTCATCTCCAAGGAGGAGAACGGCATTACGCCGCGTTTCTATATACGCTGCCTTGTCGAGCTGGAGGATTTCATTAACGAAGTCTGGGAAGATCGCGACGGACGCAAAAATCTGTCGAAGAACAACTCAAAATCCTTGGGCACATTGCGTCAAAAAGTGCGCAAATATATCAAAGACTTCGAGGAGGATTTGACTCGTTTCCGCGAGTCGCCCGATCAAGAGAGCGAGGAGGAGGAAGAGAAACCAGAATCGGATCAGGAAGAATTCAGCGCACAGCCAGAAGCCAAGGCGCCGCAACTCGCTAAGGCAGCCAAAGTGCAGAAGGAGGAAGATTCTGATGATTCCATCGATTGGGGATCGGATACTGAAAGCGAGAGCGAGTCTTCGGACGATGAGAATCAGTATCAAAATATGCGCGAGCGCTTCTTGAAGAAGGCCGGCGACATGAAGGACGAGAAAGAGACAGAGAAGGACGAAAAGGAGCGCAAGAAGGACAAGCGCGTCAAGGACCTGAAGGTGCGTCGCAAGCGCGAGGAAGAGGAAGATGACGAGGAGGGCGAATGGGAGACAGTGGTCAAGGGACACACCGTCGAAAAGCCAAAAATGTTCGAGAAAGACGCTGAAATCGATATTCCCTTGGTGCTGGACAAACTCACCGAAATCATGTCTGTGCGCGGCAAGAAACGCACCGATCGTCGTTTGCAAATTGATCTGTTGTTCGAGCTCAAGGACATTGCCGAACAAAATAATCTCGGCAACGCGGTGGCCGTCAAAATTCTCTTCAACATTGTCTCCGCCATTTTCGACTACAACCAAAAGATCTCGGAGCCCATGAAGCTCGAGTACTGGACCAAATTGTCGGAGGTGATGCAGAGCATGATGAAGCTGCTGCTCGCCAACGAGGACATACACATGATCGAAATTGTGTCCGAGGAAAATGAGGAGTTCATGCAAGCGCCGTACTATATACGCGGCTGCTCCTTGGCTGCCGTCGAGCGTCTCGATGATGAATTCACCAAGTTGCTCAAGGAATGTGATCCGCACTCGAACGACTATGTGGCACGGCTCAAGGACGAAGTCACCGTGACCAAGATCATTGAGAGCGTGCTCGAGTATTTCGAACGCGTCGGCAACAACAACGAAAAGTGCCGCATTTATCTGCGTAAAATCGAACATTTGTACTACAAGTTCGATCCGGAGGTGCTGAAGAAGAAGAAGGGTGAGGTGCCGTCCACGGCAGTCACATCCGTCGATGTCATGGAGAAGCTGTGCAAATTCATCTACGCCAAGGATGACACAGATCGCATACGTACGCGTGCCATACTCGCGCATATCTACCATCATGCGATGCATGACAATTGGTTCCAGGCGAGAGATCTGGTGCTGATGTCGCATCTGCAGGACAACATTGATGTGGCCGATCCCTCGACACGCATTCTCTACAATCGCATGATGGCCAATTTGGGTTTGTGCGCCTTCCGTCAGGAGAATGTCAAGGATGCACATCACTGCCTCGTCGATCTGATGGTGACAGGCAAGCCGAAGGAGCTGTTGGCGCAGGGTCTGCTGCCGCAACGTCAGCACGAACGCTCCGCCGAGCAGGAGAAGATCGAGAAGCAACGCCAGATGCCATTCCACATGCACATCAATTTGGAGTTGCTCGAGTGCGTCTACCTGGTGTCCGCCATGCTGCTGGAGATTCCGTACATTGCGGCGCATGAGTTTGATGCGCGTCGTCGCATGATAAGGTGAGTTTATTGTATGAATTACTATTTGAATTATATTTTTTGAAGTGCTAATATTATTTCGGACCTTTTGCAAATCTCGCGAAACTTTTTATTTAAAATTTGATCACATTTGTTCAACTTTGTTAACAATTTATGGATTTGTTTCCTCCACTTTTTTTTATTTGTATTCCTTGATCAATCGGCAATCGATTACGCGTTAAACAAGATATCGATCATTGTTATCGGACGAAATTTGTTCTAATTATAAAAGGAAATGTAAATGGTGACAAGTATTACAAAAATTGGCACTATGGTCACATTTGCATTTATAGCTCATTCAAAAATTAATCGATTTTAATCGTTAATATCTTAAAATACGCAGAATCGATTAGTGTTTAATCGTGTAATATAAATAAAAATGTGTTCAATTGTTATTAAAATTAATTAGCGAAAGAGGCGTGAATTGAATGGTATGACCATCCTCTGTATAGTGTGTAGAAATTATTCAAATTATATTTATTTTTATATTAGAGTATTAATATTATTTTGAACCAACTTTTGCAATCTTTATTATGGCTGAAAGTCATTTTTTGCTTATATTTAATTTTTATTTGTATTATACGCTGATGCAGTATTCGATACTACGTAAAACAATATTACTACCCATGTAATTGGTCGAAATTGACCGAATTATAAAAGCCAATGTGCCAAACCATAACCATTTACAAATGTAATTCAGAAATGATCAATTGAAATTCAGAAATTCCATTTGAAATTCATAGGACGTCAATTTTAATTCAGAAATTCCATTTGAAATTCAAAAGACGTCGATTAAAATTCAGAAATTCCATTTGAAATTCAAAAGACGTCGATTTAAATTCAGAAATTCCATTTGAAATTCAAAGAACGTCAATTGTAATTCGGAAATTCCATTTGAAAATCAAAGGACGTCAATTGTAACTCGGAAATTCCATTTGAAATTCAAAATACGTCAATTTTAATTCAGAAATTTAATTTGAAATTAAATTGCAATACAGAAATTCCATTTGCTATTCAAAAGGCATCAGTTGTAATTCAGATATTCCATTTGAAATTCAAAAGTCAGCAATGGTAATTCAGAAATACCATTTGAAATTCAAATTTTATTCAGAAATTCCATTTTAAATTCAAAGGACCGTAATTTAAATACAGAAATTCCATTTGAAATTCAAAAGACGTCGATTATAATTCAGAAATTCCATTTGAAATTCAAAAGACGTCGATTTAAATTCAGAAATTCCATTTGAAATTCAAAAGACGTCGATTTAAATTCAGAAATTCCCTTTGAAATTCAAAGAACGTCAATTGTAATTCGGAAATTCCATTTGAAAATCAAAGGACGTCAATTGGAACTCGGAAATTCCATTTGAAATTCAATTGCAATTCAGAAATTCCATTTGAAAATCAAAGGACGTCAATTGTAACTCGGAAATTCCATTTGAAATTCAAAAGTCAGCAATGGTAATTCAGAAATACCATTTGAAATTCAAATTTTATTCAGAAATTCCATTTTAAATTCAAAGGACCGTAATTTAAATACAGAAATTCCATTTGAAATTCAAAAGACGTCGATTATAATTCAGAAATTCCATTTGAAATTCAAAAGACGTCGATTTAAATTCAGAAATTCCATTTGAAATTCAAAAGACGTCGATTTAAATTCAGAAATTCCATTTCAAATTCAAAGAATGTCAATTGTAATTCGGAAATTCCATTTGAAAATCAAAGGACGTCAATTGTAACTCGGTAATTCCATTTTTAATTCAAAATACGTCAATTTTAATTCAGAAATTCCATTTGAAATTAAATTACAATACAGAAATTCCATTTGCTATTCAAAAGGCATCAGATGTTCCATTTGAAATTCAAAAGACATCAATTCTAATTCAGAAATTTCATTTGAAATTCAAAACCCATCAATTGTAATTCAGAAATTCCATTTGAAATTCAAAAGACATCAATTGTAATTCAGAAATTCCACTTAAAATTCAAAAAACGTCAATTGCAATTCAGAAATTTCATTTGAAATTCAAAAGACGTCAATTTTAATTCAAAAGACGTCAATTCTAACTCAGAAATTTCATTTGAAATTCAAAAGTCATCGATTTAAATTCATAAATTCCATTTAAAAATCAAATAACGTAAATTGTAATTCAGAAATTCCATTTGAAATTCAAAAGACGTCAATTGTTTTTCAGAAATTATTTTTAGAATTTAAAATACATCAATTGTAATTCAGAAATTACATTTTGAATTCAAAAGACGTCATTTATAATTAAAAAATTCCATTTCAAATACAAAAGACATCAATATTACAAAAGACTTGAATTTCAATTGAACTTCTCAGAATTGCATTTGTAAATGGTGTAGAAAAAAAGACGTTCACTTGAAATCTATATAAAAAGTTAATCTAATATTTCTTCAATTATTCCTCATTTGCAGCAAAACATTCTACCAGCAACTGCGCTCCTCCGAGCGTCAGTCCCTCGTCGGTCCACCCGAGTCCATGCGTGAGCACGTTGTCGCCGCCGCCAAGGCTATGCGTTGCGGCAACTGGCAGGCCTGCGTCAACTTCATCGTCAACAAGAAGATGAACACCAAGGTGTGGGATCTCTTCTACGAGGCCGATCGCGTACGTGAAATGCTCACCAAGTTCATCAAGGAGGAGAGTCTGCGCACCTATCTCTTCACCTACTCCAACGTCTACACGTCGCTGAGCATTCCATCGTTGGCGCAAATGTACGAGCTGCCCGTGCAGAAGGTGCATTCGCTCATTAGCAAAATGATCATCAATGAGGAGCTGATGGCATCGCTTGATGATCCCACCGAGACCGTGGTCATGCATCGTTCGGAGCCCTCGCGGCTGCAGGCTTTGGCCATGCAGTTCGTCGACAAGGTCACCAATCTGGTGGATGTCAACGAGAAGGTGTTCGACATGAAGCAGGGCAACTTTTTCCAGCGCGGCAACATGGGCAATCGCGGCGATCGTGGCTACAATCGCAACCAGGGCGGCAATCAAGGCGGCAACTGGGGCGGTCAGCGTCGTGACAATCGCAACCAGCGCAATCGCAATCAGCGTGGCAATCGCGGCGGTGATCGTGGTGGTGATCGCGGTGAGCGCGGCGAGCGCGGCGAGCGTGGTGAACGTGGTGAGCGCGGTGAACGTGGTGAACGTGGCGAGCGCGGTGAACGCAACGATCGTAATAAGCATCAACAGCACCAAGAATCACAACAGCATCAGATCATTGTGGAGGAGTAGAAACACTACTCAGCAACAACAACCACAACAACAACAACAAACAAGATCAAGAATAAACCACTTTGAATTAATATTCACTAAACTGCGCCCATGCATTTTATTCACTTAAAACATAATTTTGCCTCCAACTGCTGCGCTCCCGGTCCAAATTTTTCACTTTGGACCGGGAGTCAAACATAATAATATTTAAAAATTTGGAAGTCTTCATAAAAGTGACTTCAAATCAAAACTACGATCAATCTTTTTCTATGTTTTTCTATATGTGTTATGGGTTCGTTTGTCGACTGCAGCAGCTTTAAGAAATAAAATATACATTTTGTAACTAGTTGCAGGCCTAAACTCTAAGGTAATTTAATAAAAACTGTTACAGCGCAAACATAAATATTTTATTCTCTCATTCACAGACATAAAGAATATTGGAAGCAATATTCGAGTAGTCTAATTAAATGCAAAACCAACAAACAAAAAACAATTCAAAAATCTAGTAATTATCAGCGCAGCTTCTTCTGCGTCTTCACACAAACACACATCAAGTATATTTTCAGTTTATTTATAAGTTCAAGTTGCTTCAAAAATGTTGGTAAGTGTTTGGAAACTATCTTGAATGCATGTTTCACATATAAAACTCAAAGAATCAACTATTATCTGAAATATTAGTCCACAATTTATAAAACTTCATGAATTTTTAGTATAATTATGGCCCAAGTCGACTGTAATCAATATTCGAAATATTACAAGAACAAATTCCCTGTCTCATGATGTAAAAAACTGATTCAAATTTATATTATAAAATACTTTTCTATCTGAATCCAGCATTAACAATGACATCAGTCTGGAGATGAAACGTCCCAGTAGTAAAATTCAGCCGTAAGAAGCACAGATTCTCAACAAGGTAGAACACCTTTCCAAGAAAATGATATCCTTTCTTTTTTTTATATGAAATGAACATTTTTGTAGTATTTCCCTATTCGTTTATCAAAGAATGGCTCTCGGAAGAAATCACAGAATAGTTTGACTCATTACAGCTAGCATTCCGTAGAAGGTGTCCTAGCAGCGCTTCGCTTTTGTATTTGAAGAATATCTGAAATAGTCACTAAAACGATTGGCGATTTTCTATAGAAGGTTTGTTTGAATACACTAGCTTCAGAGATGCCAGAATGTGTGCAATTTTAAAGGGTTTTTCAATAAGAGCGCTACAAGGTTTTTCAACAGGGACGCTACAAAAGTAGAGCTACAGGGACAGCAAACGACGCCATATTTCTTGCCGCACTTTTGACATTTCTCTTCACCAAGGTTTGCCATTTCATTACGGAAAGATATACGAGCCAACAACGAGTCGAAATTATTAAAATTTACTACCGAAATTCGAATTCGTATATCTTTCCATCATGAAATGGCAAACCTTACTGAAGAGAAATGTCAATACCCCTACTGGGGTATTGTAACTCTTGCTAACATGTGCTACTTTGGGTTCAGTAGGTAATTGAGAAGTAATGCAAAGAACCAAGATAATGCTGAAACGTCTCAACCTCCAATGTTTTCATGATTGACATAATTAAGTGTATCAAGATCCATGATCCACCAATATTTTGATAATTTGGGCTTAGCAGATAATTGAGAAGCAACGACAAATACCAGAATAACGCCGGACTATTCCCAAATAAACCACCAATAAAAAACATCTGTAAAATCATTGACCAAATGAACGCTGTAAATGTCGCATACATAAATCTCATCTGGTACATCAAGTTTCAGGATGTACCATAAACTGTATGAGTTATTCGTAAACATTGACATAATCAAGTGTATCAAGATCCATGATCTACCGATTTTGTGCTAACTTGAGATTAGTAGGGAATTGAGAAGTAATATAATGTCTAACCTGACGGTATAATGTCTAACCTAAATAATGTCCATCAATGAAAAAGCATTCGTAAAATTATTGACCAAATGAATAATCGTATCTGGATGAATAAAACACTTTATTAGGTATTCGCAGACATAATCAAGCAAATTACGATCAAAGCGCGTACATTGTGTGCTAATTTGTGGTTGTTAGGTATTTGAAGAGTACAAAAAAAAAACAGCATAACGCCCCAAGAAACATTTCTACGGAGTTCCGGCACAAACGGAATCACAATTCCGTCATTGCCGGCACGTTAACGGAACATTCAGCAAAGTATCCGTCCAAGCAGGTACTAAAATGGAACGATAACGTGCCGATAAATCGCACGACTCCGTTTGTATGCCGGCATTTTCCGTATTTCGAAAATAATACGTTTGAACTTCGTTTTGACAGTGCCGTTTTCGTGCTGGTGGAGACGGATTACACCGTTTTCTTTCCGATTTTCTTCCGTTGTAGCCTGAGTGTTTGAAACATGAAATCAAAATCATTTAATTTTGCGAAGCAGGGCGCAGACATGCAGCAGGACATTGAAAGATAAGTAGCATACATATATTTAACATTTTCTTAATATATATTGTCTTCTTCATTGCAGACTAGCAAAGGACACTTTTGATCATTAATGGTGAAACAAAGCCATGGCATCAGAAATCAATGTCTTCAATACAAACGAATCAACGGTTGTATCTAGTTTGTTTAACTGCTCCCATGATTTTCGGCAGCAGCCCTAACTGCGGTTTGCAAACTGTTTGTTTGGATGCCGAAAAGGTAATGATTACGTACAAGAATTCGCACAACATAAGCGTAGCCATGTGGCTTATCAATGCCACATGGTGAGGTGGTGTCCAACATCAAGGTTACCCTTTTAGATCGCGAAAGATTTGAATCTATTGTTGCAGAAAGGACGAGCTGGCTCACCATTCAAATGGAAATGATGAGATCTCAACGCCCACATTACAAATCTCAGGTGGTCAGCCGATCATCCCAGTTTGTGTGATGAAAATTGCTACTTTGTAAACTATCTTGATTTAATATTTAACTTAATGAAATTTGTTTATAATTAATTATTAAAATAATCAATTAAAAATAACGTACAAAAATATAATGTACTTGTTTTAATTTACAAATATAAATAATATTTAAATAAGCTTATTTTTTCCACTCAGTTTACAGCACGTTTATGATACGTTTTGTTGTATTCCTCTCCATTTTTCTTAAAAATACGGTACGATAATGGCACGTTTTCGGTGCGTTTCAATCGTTCTATAAAAATTTGTACTCAGTTTAAAGTACGGTACAATGCCGCGTTTTCGGCACGTCATAACGGATTTTCATCTGATTCGAATACGTTTTCGATGTTCCTTAAAACCCGCTCTCTAATACGTTTCCGGATTCAGAAATCGGCACGTTTTCAGAATATTATTCCGTTTTGCTGTACCGATAACGGAACATAAGCAGAACGAATTGTTTCTTGGGGCTGTAAAGGTTTCTCATATTCATCGATCTAAACCAGCAATGAAAAAATCCTCCGTATAACCGAAAGTAATATCATATTCGATAGCCTGAGATGTATAATTAAAATTTCGAAAGTGGCCCAGGGGTTAACAGATCTTCAAAATTAAGAATTGTACTTTTCGGCCGGTAGTTTCTAATATTATATGAAAATAATCGTAAAAGACGAAAATCAAAAGGTAAAGTAAAATTTGTTCATAGATACTTGCCTTGAGGTATATGTACAAAAGTGTCAGAATCACAGGTCTTCGTCGACCGATCTCGCAAAAACCAGTAATTTACAGTGTGATCTATAATAACTCTCAGTCATTTTAATTTTGCTTCTAATCAGCGAAATATCCATTACCAAATTTTGAGTATACCATTATTTTTAATTTACATTAATTCAAAAATTGGGAAAAGTTGTTCAGTACATATTTACTAACATTTTAAGAGGAATATCATAACGCAAGTCAAAAGAAAACTAGTTTAAAGTTTAAAGCATCCATGGGGCGAATACTGAAAAATTATCTGGGCTCCTACTGACAATCAAAAACATTATCCCAAATGACGCTTCCGAGGCGGTCATAAATCCCATATTGGATTTATATATAGAATTTGGGTTATGGCCGCTCATTTTGGTTGTTAGAAACATTTTTAAGAAGACTATAAATATAGAAAACTACCAAATTTCGTATTATGACATAAGAAACTACACAGTGTACCAAAATATACCATATTTCTTTGATACCGGTTTTAGGATATCATGGGTTCCTTAATTCGAATCTGAAGGCCGTTTCTCTCCATATATCTGCGTTGCTCACAAAGCAATGTTTATAATAAATAGCCGCATTATTCACTTTTACATCATCGTCTCAACGTTTTTATATTTTTTCGAATTTGGACCCTACTAATTACATATTTTCGCTTGAGAAAACTATTATACTCTGTTATACACACCCAAAAAAAAATGTCCTCAAATCCCATTAAAATTGGTCAATAGGACAATTATTGATTTAATAGTATATCAAAAATAAATATGTTCATGTAAACTCAATGGAAATGTCACGGTATTTTCTAGTATTTAATGGTATTTTCCGATTAAAATAATAATTTATCCTATTGACTATTTTTAACAGTAAAAAAATATTATTTATATAGTATTTTTTTCTGGGTGCAGTTATACTCTCTCTCTGTTATCAGAAATTCTGATTAATCAATTAATCACAATTTTAATTAATTAGTATCCTTATTAAATGATTAATCAAATATTCAGACATTTTGATTGCAAATTTTCTATTAATATTCTTGTTGAAAAGAAAAAAAACTTTAAAATAATTCCTGTTTTTTTAGGGTGTATTGTAGCATTTTATTTTTGTCATTGTTTGCTTAGAATTTTCTTATGCGTTCAACATAATGGGATTTATTATAGCATGCTTAAGTTAGTAACTTTGCCAAACATTAAACTTTAAATTGTATAAATATTAATTAGTATACGTACAATAAACATTATTTTTTTTTTGGTTTCTTTATTGGTTTAATAAATGTTGAGTTGTATCTTTTTAAAATTAAAATTTAAAAGAATTAAGTTAAATGATATATTTTTTGTCACTGCATGTTTGTATACAAAACTATTTTACTTGCATTACTTATTTTAATATTAAATTAAATGCTACGGTTACTGCAAACGCCATAGTTAAAAGAGTCAAAATTTGTAAATGTAAAACTAGTGGGCAAATCTGGTTATAAAAAAAGAAACTTGCAACATATTGACAGCTTTATTCATTGCCCTGAAAGCTTTGTTGCAATTACAAACAACTTGAAGCCTTTATAGACAAAAGCTAAAAGCTTAATTTTGTAATCAGTAATTTTTAACGAATATCATTGTCGAATCGAAATGTAGTCACTAGGTTTAAGTACAGTTATATTTAGCATATAGGTAGCACATAATATTATAAGTATTAATAAGTGTTTTCTTGTAGTAATAAGGGCTACTATAAATTACTATAGATAAATGATAATAATGCGAATATATAGTAGATATAGGTTAGGTATCGATATATATTTAGGGTAGGCATCGATAGATATAGGAGTATATAGTTGTTTGGAGTGAAGGTGGTGGTGTAGGAGAAGGCTACCTATGTCGTATATAGTAATGGGATTACAGTTTCTATATAGTAGTAGTACGGGTAGATAAATATACTATATATATATATAAATATGCTTTAATGTATGTGTGTATATGTAAATATAGACTTTGCGCCACTGTATGTAGTTATAGCATTCTTTAATGGTCGTATTTAGTATCTTAAAAATATAAACTTTTCTTCGTCGTTCTTTTATTATTTTGTATTGTGTACGAGTGTCTATAAAATGCTCATTTATTTGTTGTTGATTGAAACTAAAAACGATAAAAATTATACATTTTTCATTGTTGTTTCTACGGATTTTTAATCACTTATTGTGTCGAACGGTGTATTTGTTGTTTTTGACTGTAACAGCGCCTAGAAGTAGGCAACAAATTTTTGAAATGTTTTATTGCAAAAGGCCGACAATAAATTTATTTAGGAATCATAACTAGTGTAAAACCGGCGGTAGTCGAATAACGATTTAAATAAAATATTACAACGTCTATCGTTTCTTGTCGAGTTTCTCCATTTAAAGCGCCCAGTACCAGTTTCAGCCTTTCCACAATTCCAAGTCGTATGTTTTGCTATATGGTTTTCGTGTTTGCTTTTTTTTTTAATGCAGCCTCTTTATTTTTGTTTGCTTTATTGCCATCATTGCTTATGTTTTTCTTCAACTTATTTTTAATATTTATATTAAGCCCTCTTCATGCTTTTTGCTATTTTTAAGCGCGTCACCATTTTGTTTTGTTTTTCATTTGTTATAGCGTCATAATCTGTTTATTTTAGATTTTTTCTCTTCACTTAATGATACTCCTTAAAGCTTCTTGTACCAGTACAAGTAGTGCTCGCCATCTTCCACCATCAGCTCGTCAACACCTATAATAAAAAAATATTGTTAAAAAAGGCTTTAGTTATACACAGAATATAAATTAGTTGCGCCAACCAACTTATTCGGATATTTCAAATTATAAGTCGTTTCTTATAACCGAAACTATACCGGTTGTGGTAACAGTTTTATAACAGTTTTATAACACTTTGTTAAATAGTTTCAAGTGCCAACCGAAGCTGTCACTTCTATCAACCAATTTGTAGAAACTTACCCACTGGTGCAATCAACTGATTGCCGGGAGTATTAGTCGGGTCGGGCGATTCAGGCAAATGATACAACAACCAGAAGTTGTAGCTGAAAGAATAGCGCTAATTAGTAGTGATTTCGGACATTTTATTGCATACTTACCCTAGTGGCTCCTCTGGTTTACCCGCCAGCGTATGTACGTAGTGCCCGTTAGGCCACTCGCGAGCCTCAAATGCGAATCTGTAAAAGACATGCGTTATTTCATCTCCTCACATAAGTGAATTCTGAGTCATAATTATTTGTAGAATGAAATCGAAAATACTAATAAGATCGAATATATCGAAATTCTCGAAATAAGCTTTTACATTTTATAGCTATATTGTCTTGATCTCAAAAACTTTACAATTTTTCATTTGTGCATTCATTTCTCTCATTTACCTTGGGTCCAATTCGGCCGCCTGCGTCATTGCCTTGAAGAATGATGTGTTTTTGGGCGAGACCAAGGAAAGCGTAAAAGCCTCCGTCACATTTGTGCCAACCCATAGCGTATACGTGTATGAGACGTTCTTCGAGTCGGATTCCTCGGCTGACGAAGTCAACCCATAGGGAACGGCTAATTTTGGTTCGCCGTTTTCTGAAATATGTTTTGTAAATTAGTCAAAACTATAAAAATCTATGAGATTTAAGAACGACTTAGTTAAAATACTCCAACTTAGTGCAGAACTAAGAAAATTTCGACCGTTTCACTTACCAGAGCTTGGATCACTGTTTTCGCGAATCACATGATCGCATTGCAACGCGCGTACAGCGCCTAAACCCTTCCACCCCAGCGCCAGTATTATGTCTGCAGTTAGACCTACTCCAATACTCGGATCTTGGCCGTCCTGTAGTGGCTCCTCGGTCCACCCGCCATCCGGTCGTTGTTGGCTTAGTATCCAGCGCGAGGCAGCCGTACGATTCCATGAACCAGCAGGATCACGTTCTAGATCCTGCAGCGCCTGCATAGCCAGCGCAGTGCTGCGAAGCGTACCAAAACCGCCGCGTTGATCCTGTAAGCTGCCGAGTCCACGCGCCGGACGCTGCACAAAGTGATGCAAATGTCTATGCCGATGATCGGTAACGATACAACGCAGAGCCAATATCACCATGGCAATCGTGTCGACACTCTGATCTGTAACGGCGCTTGCAATATCCAACAGACGACGTATTTGTCGTTTGCGCACATGAGCCGCCGAACTGCAAGCCGACAAGGTGGTCAGCGCAAACTCTATATCCTGTGCCGGCTCATGATGCTGCAACGTAGCCACCAGATCGTGTCCATGAAAATGTTTTGGATCCTTGCATAGTGAACCCAGTGCAAGCACATAACGCGCGAGTTTGTCCAGATTTAGCGGTTTGGGTAACGTGTGATGACGATCAAGCATAGCCAAAATTTCGATTTCCATCTCCTTGACGGACAGTGTATCCTCCAACTCCTGTATAACCTGTAGATGACCGTCAACATCTGTGGGGTCGCGAGCGCCCGACAATTCCTTGGCCAGAATAACGACATGTGTGTCGTTACCCCAACCGTAGTCGGGCGCACGTTTTTCCTTCAGCCAGTCGAGTGCCTTGAGAATTGCCTCTTGCTCACGTTTATCGGGTCCAGCGGAACCAATGATTTCGTGGTCTGAGGCCGCAGTAGCGGTACTCTCTGGCGTTGTCTCTGCGGCAACAGGTTCTGGCGACTGAGTGCCAACGTTTGTCGATGCGGTTGAACCACCATTTGGCGTTAGCGCAAGCGATGCCGTTGTCGCTGCAGGAATAGGATTCGTACTGGGTTCTACGCCAGTAACCGCAGCATTTGTGGTGACATTAACATCGCTGGCGGTTGGTCCAGCAGTGGCTTCCGCGGATGAGTTTGCATACACTCGCGAAAACTGCAGTAAACTGCAGACCAGAACGATGCTCACGACATTGCGGCGCAACGAAATTTTAGTGTTATTTGCCATTATGCTGTAATGAGAAATAAAACTGTTAATTAACAATTAATATGATTTTCCTAAATCTTAAAAGTTTTTAGTATAATATAACCCATAGAGATTTGAGATTCAATAGTGATTTATATGTTCGACACGTTTTCAGATATATCTAGACCAAACCAATAATTTTAATCATTTGTAAAATAAACTTTCTTTTTTACGCACAGCAACAACTTTATCTCAATGTGGTTGCAAAAGTACTGATGTCTCTTAGTATTTTTTCCCAACTGATTCACCGAAAAATTTTCATCTGCGATTTTGTCTTCGACCTTTCTGCCAAATAGTCCCAGCAGGTCTAATGGCCTCCTAGCTTTATTTACACACCAGAGACGTTAAATCCATTGACGAAAAATATATTTTTGGTAAATGTCGCTGCCCAATGAAGCGTTAATCAAATGCTCATCTTCAAATAAATTAAATGCCGCACTAAAAATACCCTCGCAAAATAGTCAGTCAGTCAGTCAGTCAGTCAGTCAACCAACCATCCATCCAACAAACCTTTAGGCTTCTTTGTGTTAGGCTGCTTTAACCACGTTCCGTTTCCGTTTAATCTCCGGGAGCCTGGAATAAAATATCTTTTCGCTATCGTATCTTTCGTCGAATGTTTGTGTTTTTTTTCCGAAATTTTACGCACTTCTTGGCTTCGATTGGCGGCGTTGTTATTGACAACCGACTCACTTAATGACGACAACAACAACGGCTAACCGACAAAAAAGAGTCCACGACAAAGACGACCCCGTCGCTGTGGTCACAGAGTCATTTATTTCTACTACACTCACAGGACACGATTGCCGTCGATATTGATGTAGTTGGGGTTGAGGTTAATCGGACGCAGCGAAGCATGGACAGCAGCACTCTGCATAGTTTTGCTTTTAGTTTTAGTTGGTATTTTGCACAAATTACGAACGACTAATTTTTGGCATCACCAAAACGGAGGCGGCGACAGGACAAGGATTCAGTTGCAGTATTCCTGCTTTCCTAGCGGCGACGGTGGCCTGCAATCTCTAACTACTTAACTACAATCAATTTCGCATGATTAATGCTACGAAATGTGTTTGACGCATTTTAGGGTTGGGCATTAAGTCGCAGTCAACCGAGTCGCTCAGGCACGGTTGACGGTCGGACTAGTGGGTTGATGGACGCAACCCACTGCTAAAACATCCACTATACGTTATCAGCAACATTCTGCGTGATACACTGGGAAATTTAGTGTACGTGGAATGGGTCATTTTAATGAGCTCGTAAATGGGAATACCAAATGTAGATTTCATGGCACGAATCACTGTGTTCGGTGTGATGACGCATTTTATATTAGTAGAGTAGTTTTAGGAAACGAAAATATATATTCTTTATATAGGCTCTACGTTGTAAGTTGTTGTAGAACTAAAACTTGAACCGACATTTAAAATAAATGTTTGTCTTTCGGACTATTCTTGGGAAGTATTGTTCGGGGGATTTTTGTCTCGGGAAAGAATAGACTAGGATGAATTATTCCTTCGCAAAGTGTTCTGGGAAAAAATTGTCCTAAGAAGATTTGTCTCGGGGAAGTATTATCTGAGAAGAATTGACCGGTTCCGGTTCTCCAGTTTGTTATAGAACTTAAACCGTTACAGAAACTAGGTAAAACCGAAAAATATGTCCTAAAAAGAATTGTCTCGGGTAAGTATTTTCAAAAGTACCATCTGAGAAGAATTGACCGATTCCGGTTCTCTGGTTTGTTATAGAACTTAAACCGTTACAGAAAATAGGGCAAAACGAAATCGAAACTGGCTTTAATATAGGTTTCTTGATTAAAGGTTTGTAGTAATTATAGAGATCTGTGTTATTCAGAGTATTATTAGGATTGCCCTTGGAAAAAATTGTTCGGGGAAGTATTGTCTGAGAAATAATCGTCTTGGGAGAAAATTGTTTCTGGGTGGAATTGTCTTACGAAGAATTGTCTCGGGGGAGAATAATCTAAGAAGAATTGAATGTTTCCTGTAATGGTGCTGAGTACTTTCTATGTTAGAAACCATAACGTGAATCCGATATACCAAAACCGAATTGTTTTAGAACTTAAAACGGTTATCGAAACTAGCGAGAAAACGAAAAAATCGAAAACTGGTGTTAAATTCGGTCCCTTGATTAAAGGATTCAGATCATTAAAGAGATCTGCGTATTATAGAAAAATAAGGAATTTTTAAAAACAAACATAAAATACTTTGCTGCTCAGAATGCTCTAAGTGTAGTATGCAACTAATTTACTCGAACCCACTCTCAATTACGAGACACACACATAAACACGCACACATGTACTAACACAATGACACATCCTCCGCAGGATATTGACATTTTCGCTAAGAAAGAATGCGACGAAAGTATTAAATAAATAAAATAAAAAATATGTTTTTTTTTTGTTTTTAAAGAGTGAGTGGAAAACACATGCACCTGCTTGAATAACAAGTCTTGTTGAGAGAGAGAGGAGGGCGAGAGGAGCACAAGAGAGTAGGTGGGTGTGAGACCAGCTGAGTACGAGAGTGGGTGGATGTTGATGGTAGTAGCTGCACTTGTGAATGTGTGTGAGTTCAAACATAGACAAGAACAGCAACAACCACGAAGTCAATGTCAATTACTTACTCGTTGTCAGCTAAATAAATAAATAAACAAATGATGAAAAATAAAACAAATAAAAAAAATCTTAAAAAATAACAAAAATTGTTAAGAAAATAAACGCAAATTCAGTGCAAACAAATACAGCAAAGAGCGAGTGAGACACAATATTTGCACAAATTTGCACAGTTCAGTCGCATCGACGGCGAGGACAACGACAACAATGTTGTTTGTGTGCATAATTATTACATACCCAACGGGACGTGATAATTGTTTAATTTCCGAGCCCTCTGAAATCAGCACGGGTCTGGTACGATAAGTCGAAATTTAAAATATCGAAACTAAAAATAGCGAAGACAAAAATGTAGAAAATAAAATTCCCGAAACCTGAAAATGTCGTAAACAAAAATGTCGAAAAAAAAAAATGTTGAAAACTAAAATGTTGAAAAACCAAATGTCGAAAACTAAAAATGTCGAAATTTAATATGACGAAAAAAATTATAGAAAATGTCGAAAATATATATTTCAAGTAAATATAATAAAACACGAAGATAAAAATATTAAAAAAGAACAAAGTTATTAAAAAAACAACGTAAGTAGACACCATCATTATGACTCCCGTGAATATCAGAATCTCCGCTACGAATTCTGATAAATATGCTGCCTTCAAAATTCCATCTTGGAATTTAGCTTTAACACTTAAACAAAAATTTTGATTTTTTTTTAAATACTTTTTTTAAGGACATGCAATTTAAAGTTCAAGACTAACGACCGATGCGCATATGTTCATGTTTCCAAAAGATTGTTTTATTAGTTTTAAAACGAAACCTTAACGATGTTTCTAGCATCAAGAGAAATTTCAGTAGGAACCACCATACGAAAGTTATCATTGACAATTTTTTAACTTTGGACTGTATCTCTGGAGATTTGGTGTGGACTTGCTCATATAGGAGTTGAAAATTGTATTTCAAAATTTTTATATTTCGGCATTTTAATTTTCGACATTTTTTGTTCCTATATAAAAATAATTTTGTGTTTATAGTTTTAAAGATTTTTCGACATTTTCTAGCTTTAAAATATTTTTCGACATTTTGTGATTCGACCAAATATTGTTTCGGCGTTCTAAGGCTTTTATAATTTTGACATTTTAAGGTTTCGACAT
Organism: Dryomyza anilis; assembly: GCA_951804985.1. Classification (NCBI taxonomy): domain Eukaryota; kingdom Metazoa; phylum Arthropoda; class Insecta; order Diptera; family Dryomyzidae; genus Dryomyza; species Dryomyza anilis. Next base: position 1,265,359 of record OX638130.1, on the reverse strand, counting down.
TTTTTTTTCGACATTTCTTACGGATCCCATTAGTACACACTAAACTCCTGTTTAGCATGAGTCGTATGAGTAGTATGAAAGAAATAGTTAGTGGTAACAACCGAATTTATTTGTATTCAACATAAATACTTATAAAACAGTTACAAATTTAATTGATGGTCCAAAGTAGAGCCTTTAAACTCTGGCGAACCGAATAAGTTGGGTGTATAAGAGTACGGTTGAACTACCTTTGCGCTCTCGGTAAAGATCTGAAAAAATCAGCCATGTAGTACAAACAAAGAGTAAGAGTCACAAAAATGTGAGTTGAAATGTCCTTACAAAGTAATTTTTGCCCGTTGGGTATGCTCTTCTGTTCTTAATGGTTTTGCTGTTGTTTTTGCTATTTTAACATTGGTTACTGTCAACTCATAGAGCCTGCAATTGTCTTACGCACTGACGTGCTACGTACTGACAAGTACGTAACTACGTAAACGTAATGTCAACATTGTGTCTGTGCCTTGTGTTCCATGTTCTGGTGTATGAGTGTCTTTTGCTTCCTGCCATTCGTCCTTCCGCCGCAACCAACCAACATCGTGTCGACGGCGCTGCCATGGCATTTCCTGCAGCACAACCACATCCGCTGCTGCCATCGTTGCCGTTGTCGTTCGTCGTCATCATCAGCGCCATTATGGCATGCGAATGTGTTATCGATTATTTTTAGACGGCGACACTGTGTTGACGCAGTGAAGCAAAGAAGCATATTTGCAACCAAAAAGCTTTTGTTAGTATTTGTTTCGTAAAATAAAATTCACTAAACTTTGTACGAAGAAATTCTCTATGTAATGCCTGCTTCTGTGGAGAGTCGAGTGAACTATGAAGTGGTAGGCTGTGTAGATCTCAGAGAGAACATACGACCTGATCTATATATTTCTCTCGAGCTTGGTTCAATGGCCGCGGTAAACAAGAGAACACTGTAGAATCCAGCCAAGTATTTTCCTCAAACACTTGCCCGTTGTAATACCTATACAACAGCCTTACACATATGGAGTGCTCACGAAAAAATTGTAGCATAGATTTTTACTTCCTATTTTTGTTAGAAGTGTCTTCGGATTTCATGACAGATGAACACAAAATAAGTTATTTTCATTTCCACAGAAGTGCTTAATAGAAATTAGTACTCAAGTTGAAATTCGAAAAATCATTGTGATTTTATTCAACCAAATTCGAAGTAGAGTCACTTAGGAATTTTCAAAACTGTTAAAGTATCCCGTAAAACTGTTAACGGGGTTTTGAAAAACATTAATGACAATCTAAACATTGAAGGAAAAGTGGGATCTGGCAGAGAATGTGGATCGGGAGACCCACACAGAGATAAACGTGTCAAGGACATTTTTCATAAAAAATCCAAATGCTTCGGACAGAAAAGTGGCTGAAAAATGCAGTAGCTTCGAATCATTTGTCCGCAAAGTAAAAAGGAATTTACTTTAAATAGTACAAAGTTCAGAAAGTCTCATTTCGGAATGCTATGAAAATCATTGACCCAAGAAATAGATGATAAAAATTGCAGGCATAATTTCTAACAAAATTTCTGTGTTACATTATGGATGACGACACATATGTATTGGCGGACTTTTCGCAGCTTCCAGCAACGTCTTTTACAAGGCGTATTAACGGGGAAATATGCCAGAAAAGTACAGAATCCAAGAAAAATCCAAGTCCCTAAGAAACTTCTCGTGTGGCAGGTTGAAGTAAAAACAGCCAGCCTTATTTGGTATCATGACACTATGGAAAAAAGCGGAGTTGTTCACCAGCAATAATTTCAGAATTGTACGTAACGAGTCTAATCCGCCAAACTGCACAGAAATGAGGCCAGTGGATCGTTATTGGACTCTAATTAAAAGGAAACTGAAGGAGACGAAAGTTTAATCAAAGGAGATAAGGGCATTTAAGAATAAGAGAATTTCAGCTTTCAAAAGCATTCATGAAAACAGCGTAAAGTCCTTGATGGAAGGGATTTCTATAAAGGCTCATAACGTCCTTCTAAACAAAGAATTCTATTGTACCTAAAGTGAGATATAATACAAAAAAAAAAAATGAAACATTTTGGATTCACAGCTTACTTGATTTTTTGATTTTTCTATGTTACAATTTTTTCGTGCGTACTCCTTAATAGAATATGAACTAAACCCAACCCCTTCTAAATATTACACGTTGTTGTCATCGGTCCAGGAACTCTAAAGAGGATATACCCCATGAATTGTATTTCATTTTATGTCGACAATGTATGTCTTACATTGTTTTCAAAACCGAGGTAATTGGCCACTTATTTCTGACATTTTTGATAAATTCGTTTTCGTTTTATTTTATGTTAATTGAACCAAATTTTCCAACAGCATTCAACGTTGAACTCAATTTTTGGACTGTTTTATGCTTTACACTATTACTTTACACCATTACGTTACATATTTTATTTTTTATTATTGCACTGTGACTTTAACTCGCATTTGTGGCATCTTTCTAACTTCTCAGATGAGCCGTGAATAACTAACTATTAGTGGCATCCTAATGCACCATTAAATCATTACTTTACACTATTATTGTACACCAATACTTTTTTACAACAATACTGTATATAAATACTTCTCTACATTATTCTGCACAGTTACCACTATTGTACACCATTTCTACACCATAACTTTACATCATTACTTTACACCAGTACCTTACACCATTACTTTACATAATTACTTAACATCATACTTTGCATTATTGTTTCTTATCATTAATTTACACCGCTACTTACATTATTACATTACACCACTACTTTACAAACTTTTCAAATCCAACTATTTTTTTTTTTAATAAATTTGCTTCACTGTCCATCTGCTCTATGACGCCATACACGACGCAACGCAGTAGCGCATGCAGACTGTCTGCAATTGCTTAAATTACCAGCAATTACGAACGCGCAAAGGATTTGTTGCAGCCAAAGGATAACAAAATAAGACTTAAAGGCTGTCCCATTAATAATTCAGTAACAACAAATGAAGGCCAACCACACACAGCTGATTACATAATTAAATATTAAAAACTCTTAAACATACAAAAAAAAAGAACAGCAAACGCCTCGCCACAGGATAATTGAATTATTATCCTTTTGCGTGTGTTGTGCGTCGACCTCCACGGCGCAGCATATGCATCACAGCCCTGTCATGATGCAGCAGATTTTGTGCACCATTGCAAAAATGCACTGCATATCATTTTTCACGCCTACACACACACAAACACACACAGGACCTGCTTAAACAAATATTTACCTTTTATTCGATTGCGTTGCGTGCACTTTTCAAGACTTTTCACCTCCTTTGTTCGTTGTGCAATTCAATGCGTAAATCAATAAAAAAAGAATTACTTATTATGTTGTTATTTTATGTAATCGTTGTTCTTATTACAAAGTCCTTTTTCATATGGAAAAACACACTCGCGCACACTTTTCTCTTTATTAATTAGGCAGCCATTTTATTTTGATGATGATGGTTCTTAATTTGGCTGCCTTTTACATTTCTTTAATTTGTATAATTTTTGCAAAATTTGCTGCCACGATTTAATGCGTTTTGCGTTCGTTGGCCAAATTGAGCTACTGCCGCTACTGCTACTGCTTTGCTGTTGTCTGTTTGCGAACCTTCGTCCTTTTGAGTGAGTTTACAATAAACTATAGCGAAGTTTGACATCGTCGGTCTTCGCAGTGAGCTGTCAAATGCAGAGACAGAGAGCGCTGTTGTCACAGCTGTTCGCAGCACCATGTCGAGAATGTCGAGACATGCAGAGTTGACAGGACATCGCGACAGGACACTGCGCGAGTTCGTAAAGTTACAAGTTATATGAAAAATAAATTTATAAATGAATTGATAAAATGGAAATTAATTAATTAATTAATTAATAATTCATGCACAGAGAAAAAATACTGTATTTAAGTATGAAAAGACTTAGAATAGCAACATCCCAAATTCGACTAATTTAAGTCCGCACTGACTTAAGTTAAATCCGCACAGACTTAATATTAGTCGAATTTGGGATGGTGCTATTCTAAGTCTTTTTCATACTTAAATACAGTATTTTGTTTTTTTCTGTGTGGAATAAATTAATAATAAAAAAAATATATATTAAAAGTTTTATATAAATTGTAATATTATTATTTTTACGTTGGTTATTATCAACGCTACCAACTCTACTGCTTTTCAAAGGACAGTCATTCTTTCCCATAGGCTGTCCTTCTAAAAATTAAGAAAAATTGCAATTTGTGCCTTTTCTTAAATATCTTTAGAATGTTGATGAAAATCATTTCGAAATCGAACATACGTCTGACTGTATACTGAGGTAGTTTTCATTACGTTTTAACCCTGATTTTCATGACATACTTTTTACTTTTCCTATTTTTTATAATAAATGATTGAACCTTTTTTGTTGCGTTTTATTAAATTTTGAGAAATGTCCTATTGAAAGTTGTTTTTTTTTTAAATAATAAAATTCCCTTTTTTTTACAAAGTGCAGCCTACGTATTTGATTCTGTGATTCTGCACACAGTTAAATCCTCTTTTGGTATGAGGATTTATTTGCTGGCGGAACTGCCAAATTAGCCTATACACATGAAATATTATTCTATACACATTCCTCATGGTTCGTACTCTGTACTAAAGTGTTCTAAAACAGTTCGAAATTGGTTGCAGTACAAACTACAACTCTTTTTATTTTGACAATAACAACCAACTAAGCGGTTGAGAGAACCGAATAAGTTGGTTGGGCAATGAGTTGGTTGGCGCAAATTGGCAAATCTATATTGTGTGTGTAGAATCTGCAGAGATCGATGAAGATACTTGGCTTCTTTGGAAACACCTGTACGTTCTGCCACTTTTCGCATATTGCCAATTGTTTGTCGTTTTATACACCCAATTTGGACCGACTGGACCTTGTGCAAGTTAAGAAAATATCTTAAAATTATCAAAGAGGTCGTAAAAAAACAATACATATTTTCTGAAATAGAAATTTATTTAAATCTTATTGGAATATACAGGGTTTTTCAAATGGGACGCCACAAAAGTAGAGCGACAGGGACACCAAACGACGTCATATTTCTTGCCGCTCTTTTGACATTTCTCTTCAGTAAGGTTTGCCATTTTATGATGGAAAGATATACGAACCAACAACGAGTCGAAATTATTAAAATTTACTACCGAAATTCGGAGTCAGTGGCCTTAACGTTAAGAGCGCTACGTCCAATTTATGGTCGTCATAATCGTCCTAGCAGATCAACAATTGAGCGTCTAGTGGAAAAATTTGAATCCACAGGCACAGTACAAAATGTTCCCGTACCAGTGAGACAAAGAAGTGCCTGTAGTGTCGAGAATATTGCTACCGCTGAGGCTTCAGTTGAAGAAAGCCCAAATGTGTCTCTCACACGTCGTTCTCAAGCGTTGGGCATCTCCGTGACGTCCTTGTGGCGAATTTTGCGAAAAGATCTTGGTCTACATCCTTACAAAATCAAATTGACGCAAGAACTGAAGCCGCTTATCCACCAGAAGCGTCGTATGTTCGTGAATTGGGCTGAGCAACAACTCGGATTCGGATTTTCATCGAAAAATCATATTCAGCGATGAGACTCATTTCTGGCTGAATGACTTCGTCAATAAACAAAATATGCGTTATTTGTCAGACAGCAATCCACACGTACTCCATGAGTCATCATTGCATCACCCGTTTGGTGCGGTTTATGGACCGGCGGCGTCATTGGGCCGTACTTCTTACGTGATGATCAAGACCGGCACGTTACTGTGAATGGGAATCGCTACCGTTCAATGATAACCGAATATTTTTGGCCCTAATTGGATGATATGGACTTGGAGGACATATGGTTCCAACATGACGGCGCCACAAGCCACACAGCGAATGCCACAATCAATTTATTGGAAACCAAGTTTGGAGAACGTGTTATCTCACGAAATGGTCCAGTCGATTGGCCGCCTCGGTCGTGCGATTTGACGCCATTAGACTATTTCCTTTGGGGCTACGTCAAGTCTATGGTCTATGCCAACAAGCCAGCGACGATTGATGAACTTCGTACGAATATCGAACGTGAAATTGCAGCATTATCGGCCGATTTATGCTTGAAAACCGTCGAAAATTGGGTTCAGCGTCTGGACTTCTGCAAGCGTGCCCGTGGTGGCCATGCAAAAGAAATCGAGTTCCATACATAATGGCATCGAACGTACTTTTACAGGAATAAAGAATTTCATTTATATCCACTACTACTACTTTTGTAGCGCTCTTATTGAAAAAACCCTTTAATTATATCTTTTATACTAAAATATTGACTTTGGCATTTTTCCCAGTCATGTTTTTTTTTTAACGTGATATGTATCATGTAATCTTTTTATAAAAATATGTATCGTGTAATATTTTTATAAAAATAAGTATCATGTAATATTTTTATAAACATGAAATATGTAATATTTTGAAAACGTATATTTTTTTTAGTTTCTGCTCTTGATTACGAAATCTCAAATATTATATGAAAATATGCAAATTTTTTCTTGTTTTGACAAACTTAAAATATGTATTAAAAAATTGGTTTAAAGGTTAAATAGAAGTAATTCAAATTAAACCAAAAAAAATAAAGTTTAATGACAAATTTAATATCGTATAATATGGTTGATGTAGCGAGTAAAATTTACTCACTGGGAGTGTGTACTTGCTAAACAGACTTTAGATTTTATAAAAGTTGTTCTTGGACTTTCGAAAATTGGAATTCGAGCTTCGAAATTCGAAGAGTTAATTCAGTTTCTCAAGTTACCGCTAGGTGACTTCGTTGCGACATCTGTGCTAAAAATAAAAAAAAACAGAAGGTGCGACTATTGTGAATGCTGTGAATTGTTAAAAATGTTCATTAGCAATAAAAATTAAACATTATGATATTTATTAATTGAATTTACCCGAAAAACACTGAGAAAAACGTGTGATTATTTCATTAAACTCGATATTTGTCAATAAATGATGAACTGTATAAACGAAAATGTTTAAATGATCTACAGCAACTTAGGATTACTTAAATAATTCACTTCATTTGGTTTTACTTTTTTTATCCTTTTATAAATAGGCTACCTGCAAAAGTACTATAATTTATACCTGCCCAAGTCACACTTATTCAGATTCATATTTAGTGTTTTGTGACATATTTGGCAAAAACCCACATTATGTTCCTTTTTCTTAATTGATATTTAATTAAACTGATTTTATTTTCCGGGAAGCACTATGCGAAGTGAGGTTTATTCAAATATTACCTACTGCAAAAAGTACTAAATCGTTATAAAACATTTATTAGGAATTTTAAATTTTAATTATTAGTAAAACATGAATTTTGAATTTACAGAGAAAAATAAAATTTTTGGTTAGTAAAAAAGTGAAAATTTGTGAAAATTTTTAGTGGAAATTTGATGTTTTAGTGAAAAATTGAAATTTTAATGAAAAAATTAAATTTTAGTGAAAATTTTAATTTTTAGTGAAATATTAAATTTTACGTGAAAAATTGAAATTGTAGTGAAAAATTGAAATTTTAGTGAAAATTTGAAGTTTTAGCGAAAAATTAATTTAAAGTGAAAAATTTAATTTTTAGTGAAAATTTAATTTTTAGTGAAAAATTTAATTTTTAGTGAAAATTTGAATTTTTGGTGAAAAATTTAAATTTTAATTAATAATTGAAATTTTAGTGAAAAATTTAATATATAGTGAAAAAATAATTTTATAGAGGGATTTTGAAGTTGTAGTGAAAAATCAGATTTTGAATGAAAAATTTAAATTTTAGTAAAAAAAAAATGTTTAGTGAAAAATTTAATTTTTGAGAACATTTGAATTTTTGGAGAACATTTTAAATTTTTAGTGTAAAATTGAATTGAGAAGTTGAATTGTTAGTGAAAATAGAATTTGAGTGAAAAATTGAGTTTTAATGAAAAATTCTTTATTTTAGAAAATGGTTATCATGGACCCTTAGAAAACTGTTTTACATAATTTATAAAAAAATAATTATTCTTGTTGAATGCATTTCAAAATCATAGACAAAATCATAGACAGATTTTCCACGCTTGTACTGTCTATTAAAAGGTTACATGTTAACATCTGCTAAACGCAGCAAAAACATCAAAACTCATCCAGGCTTAACCTAATTTTGAAAAAACATGCCAACGATCCGCTAAAATAAAAAAAAAATCGTAATTGCGCAAATGAAATAATAATCGCTCTCAACTGTTTCCATTTGTTTTGTTTGCATTTGTATTATTATTATTTGAATTGAATTCAATGCATTATGTTTATTTGTTTGCAAGATGTGGCAACACAAAAAAACTAAGGGTGCTGCAAACACCGATCGTTGCGTCAGACAACAATTGAAAGGATCGCGCGCAGACGCAACACCGGCGGCGTCCTCGGTAGCCAGCGGCAGCAGCGATTGTACGCGCCACATTTGAATCTCAACACAACTGAAGGAACGAATCTCTAAAAGTTGCTGTAGGCACTTGAGAGATCCCAAAATTCTTCAGATGCACCGATCAGATCGACGATCAAGATGTGTGCAGATCGAAACAAAGACGATGAACAAAAAAAAAAAATACTAGAAATTTGCCAAATATTACCTTAGGTGGGCTCAACAACTCTTAAACATCCGCTGCTCCGTACAGTGAGATCCTTTTGCGCACAGAGAGATCGCTTGGCGCACAGTGATATCCTTTAGATTTCAATAGTCTTTGGTGTTTTTCAATCTGATAACAAGAGCTAAATCAAGCACCCACAGGTAAATAAATAACGTCTAGGAAACAGATGAAAACTCATCTCATCTGATCTGATTAGCAGTGCAATTTGCTCTTAAATTGCTGTCGGAGAGAAAATGTAAAGGATTCGAAGGATATGTCAAATTGTGCGCATTAAAAAGGTTTTTCTGCAACTGCGTTATGTTGTAAATGAAAGTGAAGTCATTGCCGGGCTTTATATGGTTTTTGTTAGACAGATTAATCGATTAAAACTGGCTGAAAGAAAGTATTAAGGCTTAAAGGTGCATAGCTGGAGCATGCTTTTCAAAATAACAAACTATGATAATCTACAGCTGCAATGCAAACAGAAAATACTTTCCATAAAACACTTTCCCTTAAACAGTAGCACTTGATTTCAAGTTGAGATTAACTTGTATTCAGTTGCATTACCGTACTATTCGAGAAAATTGATACTTTTTACATACAACATAATAGTTTTTGAATTATTTTTATATCATATATATAATATATTGTGTAAAAAAAAGAAAAATGGCTAAAATATGTATATTTCAACAATATTATTCAAACTTTGCTACAAAACCATCGATATTTATCTTTTTCTCCAGGCTTCGAAAAGTTAAATAATTTTAATTACATAACCTTATATTACACAGTCCCACAAAGATTTTAATATGGCATGAAACTTATCATTTCTGGTTGATTTCGGTCTCCTGATTTTTGCGGCGTACTCAGAATTTATCGATCACGTCGAAATATTGCAAAAATTGTGGTTTTTGGTACTTAGGGTGTGTGCGAGTTCGACTAAATTGCTGACTAAACTAAATTTTGTCGGTAATGCAGCGTTTATTTTCAATTTAGCAAATTTTCGAGCAAACTAAATTGAACTAAATTGGAAGACAGCAAACGAACATATGATAATCGATATATTATGGTCTTTGACAATTACCGGTTACCGAATGGCGATCGAATGAAAACCCGTACAATTTAGTTTAGTCAGCAATTTAGTCGAATTCGCACACACCCTTAATATCTCAATTTTTCGCACGATTTCGACGATGCAATTTAAGTAGATTTTCAAACAGTTTGTCGAAAGAGGAATTTATTACAATTCACTAAGCTCTCTTATTTTTCTTAATATAAGTTGGCAATTTCAATTTTCGACAAAATGTTTAAACTTTATATTACTGAAATTTATCGCAATATTTTTAAAATTTGTATATGAAATAATTGATTAAATTGGAGGATTTGCATGCAGAGCTATGCAATTCGTACTGTAATAATACAGTGGTACTAGGTGCAAAACCAGACAAAATTCTAACCATTTAATGTCCGCATTATGGGAAAACATGATGGGGAAAATATGGAGATTACGCATCTCCTGGTGTATATTTGCCTCGGCGGGCTTAAAAGGGTTAAAAAATGTATTTTTTCTGAGTGTGGTTTCGATTTCAATTTCGATTTAGTATAATGTTAATTTTTGCAATTTTTAAATAGAACCAAACCGCACTATTTTAATATTAATATTTTATTTATAGAAAAAACTATTTTAAAAAATATATATTAAATTATATAAAGGGTTTTTCAACAGGGACGCTACAAAAGTAGAGCGACAGGGACAGCAGACTACGCCATATTTCTTTCCGCTCTTTTGACATTTCTCTTCAGTAAGATTTGCCATTTCATCATGGAAAGAAAAAAACTTTTGTAGCGCTCTTCTTGAAAAACCCTTTAATTTAAAAGTAAAAATATTGATAATTAGTTTAATAAACAATAAACGAACGAAAAGACAGAAAACATTTTTAACGAGTTTCCACATAAAAATCGAAATATAAACTACTCGTGAAATTACTTTTATTATTTTCATTAAAACTTTTTCGGTATTAACTCGATGTCTATAAAAACAAGAACACCGATCTTAAATTTGGAGACAGTTTTTCTCCGTCACGTTTGAGGTATTCGAATTATGCATTCAAAATTTTATAGTATTGGTCTTTGAAACCGCTTTCATATAAATGGGTTGATCTTTAGTGGTTATGTTGTTTTATGACCCCACTTTATATCTCTTGATCAACATATTTGGCGAGGAAAATATGATAGTTATGTTATTACAGTGGTGCGCAATACAATTCTCTTTTGAAAGCTTTCCCCAAAAAAATGTTTGGCTGGGTCGAGGTAGTTTTGAAACATTTTTTCAACATATTTCAAACAGACAAAGGCGGAGTTTGTATCAAAAGCTGGCTGTTTTCTGTCCGTTCCCCAAATATGGCGTGAATTTGCCATAAAAATTCCACAAAAATTTACAACTTGTTATATACTTCCCAACATATTCTATTTATCTGTGTGTATGCCGGAAATATGCCCGACATTAAAATGCCAAAAATTTTATCTCGGGTTGCCCTGATATTTTAAATGTTCCCGAAACAAAATTATTTGCATTTTTTTTGCATTTGCATTTATTTTTAATGCTAATGCTAATGAAAAACAAAAAAATGTAGAGGAGACCGGGGCTAAGTCGACACCGGGGCAAAGTCAATTTTTGCTATAAAACGCGAATGGGATGTCAGATCAACTTCAAATTGATACTGTATACGTAACATGTTATAACTTGTTATATACTTCCCAAAATATTCTATTTATCTGTGCGTATGCCGGAAATATGCCCGACATATTCCAGAAAAATGCCAAAAATTTTATCTCGGGTTGTCCTGATTTTTTAAATGTTCCCGAGACAAAATTTTTGGCATTTTTCTTTCTGTTCGACATGGTTCTGTAGCCAAAAAAAGAGAAATCCATTTTGTGATTGAACTTCAGTTTTTATTTAATAAAATGTGTTTTGAATCCAAAAGTTAGATATTAATAACGCAGTTAACTAGTATTTGCCATTATTTATATATTTTGTTGTGAGTTTTATGTAGTAAAGGGTTCACTTATCATGTTGTGTAGATTTTTAATTCATTTTTCCATTCAATTCGCATTTTTATGGCAATAATATTAGACTAAGTCTCGTGGGTTAAAGTCGACACATAAGCATTTGGTTAAAGTAGATTCCACGAAAATACAATTTATGAATCTTTTGAGTTGTACAAAATAGTCCGTTCTTACAATATACGAAGACTTGTCAATCATTTGACCATTATTTAAGAAGTTATTGCAAAAATAGCTGAAATGTGAATAATATGAGTACGAATAGTTTTATCTTGAAATATATAATATAATAAAATTGAAAGATATCCGCAAAAATGTGTATTCGCGTGAAAAGTGGGTAGTGTTGACTTTACCCCAGCCTATTTTCAGAAGCAGGTTTTAAGTTGTGTCGCATTTGCATTTGTTTCGTGGAAACTAAATATTGTAGATCTTTACAGCTTATGGAACATTTTTAGCTAATGAAACAATCTATCCAACAGCATTATTATTTTTGTCCTATGTAATTAATATTGTGGTGAAAGTACCATTTAAAAAAAATAGTCGACTTTATTTTTTTAAATTATATGAATAGGCTGTTTTGGTCTTTATGGGGTTCTATGCAAGTAAAAAACTTTTACTCCATTGTTTTCCTCCGACGTTTCGTTGGCTTCAGGGATATTTTATTGGATTATTTTTTACTACATTGATTACACCATAATTTTTGCACTATTACAAACAATTACAGATCAAATTTATAATTAAAAAACAACGTATTACATTAAAAACAAAATTCAAACATTAAACTCTTGCTGCCGTTAAAGATTTTTGATCGCCACTCTTATGTTTTTTTATAAAAAGGTATTTAATAAAATTTACAAACGAAAAACATATGACGTAAGATAATACTACACACAGAATAGATATTTGTTGCGCCAACCAACTCTTTGCCCAACCAACTTATTCGGTTTTCTCAACCGCTTAGTCGGTTGTTTTTGTCAAAATGAAAAAAAGGTTCAGTTTGTACTGCAACTAATTTCGAACTGCTTTACAAAAATTTAGTACATAAGTATTTAGAATCATTAGGAGTGTATAGGCATGATTATAGGCTAATATGGCAATAGATTTAACCGAACGAAGTCAGTTAGTACAACTAACTTTTTCATACTTCCAATCTCATGCCAAAAGAGTATTTTTCTGTGTGTATCTATTGAATGCGTCTCTTTCTAATATTCACATTAATACGTTTTATATTAAAATCAATTTACAATTACAATCTTTTTTGAGTCTGTGTCCAATTTTTTATTGGGTAGTGATAAAATCCATGAATGCATTTTTGAAGCATCAGCAAAAAGGTTCGAAAATTTGAAACATATTAAGTTTTTCTTGTTTTTCAAATACTTCAAAAATTGTCTCCCATTATTATTATAAAGTTAAATATACATAAATCTAATATAACTCAATACTATTAAGTAATACTTAAGTTTTAAAGAATTGTTTACTTTAAGAGAATACTTTAAAATATCAAAAACACCTAAAAGTACCTGATTCATATCAACTATACATTGCAAATGTTCCTCAGACTTTATAAATTAACAAAAAAAAATCGCAATCTTCAGAGCATCTTCGTAACTTGATTTCATGGCTTTTACCATACAAAGTATGGCGCATCTTTTACTTGTTTTTTATTATTTTTTTTTATTTCCCCAATCTACAATGAGGCACATCCATTATCCTGTCGCTCTTTGTTGTGCACTGAAAATCCTGTTCGCGGCAGATCCCGACCAGCATCTCTGCATGGCCAAAGTGTCTGTTGTCTCCTGCCTTTTACCATCGTACAACCAAAAATAAAAAAAATGAAAAAATTATTAAGCCCCGAGGGAGATAAACGCAAATTAAAAGGACGAAAGTGAAAAGCTTGTCACCCCAAAGCCAGTCGCAATGTCAATCACTTAAACAGGGTGGCTGCATGGGCTGCCATTTTCTACGATGTCCTTTGTTTTCGCGCACATTTCAACCACCAAGTATTCGAGTCGAGTCGACTCGACTCGAGTCCTTATGTACAAAAGTGCCACGTGCATTAGTTTACATACATCTCTCTTCCATATATATAGAGCTGTTTGTATGTAGGTATATTTGTTAAGGAGGAAATATGTATTATTTACGTTTCATGGGGTGTCAGAAGCCGCCTGCCTGCCTTCCTGTCATCCATAGTAGTAGCTTCAATTGAGTTCCACGGTGAAAACAAAAAAATAGCAATAAGTACGGATAGCGTACTGCCTGAACTATATGGTTGGTTGGTCGGCTGGCTGGTTGTTGACTGGATGGATGCTTAATTCTATTAGGATGCAATTTTCAGGCAAAATGATTCACCGTGTTTTGGAGTTATTTAATATATAAAATAAAACGTACAACAACAAAAGGTCTACGGTTTCTTATTAATAGTTTTACGAAGTTTTAAATGCTTTTAAATTTATAGATAATCAAAATTAAAGTAATTATAAATTCGTTAGGCATATACAAAATAAGAATCGAAATACATAAAACGTTTTTGATAACAGATTGTAAAATGGAGGCTTTAAAAAATCCAATACAATTTTATAATGTTATTTACAGTGCACTGTGGGACAGAAGTCAATTCTAGCACGCCGTAAATACAGTTTTGCTCCAATGTTAACGGAACTTTACACTAAGCATACATGTTCTATGAATAGATTTCAATTTGAAAATTATCAAGCTTAGTCCATTGCCACGCCCACCTGTCATATTATTGAAATGGAAAAACGACTATAACTTTTGTTTGGAATGAGATATTTTGATTATAGTTAGTATTTAGATACATAATTGTAATTGCACATGACCATTCTTAATATGAGCGTGATTGGCCGACTGCCATTGTAAGAGATATTCTGATAATATTAGGTACTATGGTACATATCACAATTCTTAACTACCATACCAAATATGAGCCTGTTTTGTCAACTATAATGACAGAAAAGGCAAAACTGACATATTAAAGTAACAAAATTTAGTTAAATTATTTTACGATTTTCGTACTTTTCTCATCACTTAAACTCATTTTGAATGACGTGTGGCAAACTAATGCAGGCAAGTTTAGCACCGTTAGAAAGAAGACACTTCAGACATTATGCCTGTAAAAATAATTATGAGAGCATTTGAAAGCTTTTTTTTCCATCTCTACTTTTGTATAAAAAATACGTAATTTTTGTTTTATGTTTTTGACAGATAATCAGGAAATACACGAATAGCCATTTGAAATTTTTTAAACACAAGATGATAGTTCTCTCAATTCCTAATAATATAAAACTAATACTTTTCATGTGGAGTATATATTGAAAGAGTTATGACATTTTTAATGTAGTCCATTTTTATATCTTGAAAATAACTTGTTTAATTTTTTCACTTTAAGCAAGCCTACAGAAGGATTTTTTCACTAGGGCGTATCATTTTTTGTTTGTTCTCTAGATTCTCATAAATTATTAATAAAATGACATATTTTTAAAATTTCTGCAACAAACTTTAATTTCTGATTTTCGGCGAGCTAGACTAAGCTTCTGTCCCATAGTGCAGTGCCTATGATTATTTTGATATTGCTTTCGTATTCATTTAAAAAAAATGCAATTTCTTTTCTATAAAATTTCAATTTGGCGAATTTAGGCTTAAATCGTACCAATTCCGTATATTCTAGTTTAAATAATAACTGTATCGATTTTAAAAAATCGAATAGTTTTTCTATATTAATATATTATTTATATCAAACCCCTCAGACACAATTTTTGGAAAGATTTCCAACAGACAAAGTCGAAATTTGTATTAAAAATTGGCTATTTTCACAAAAATGGCTATTTTCACAACGATGTCCGAGACAAAATTTCTTGCATTTCAGATATATTTCCGGCAATCAAACAAATAAATGAAAGTTTCTGGAAACATATGGCAGATTATCAACCCCAGACAAATTTTTTGACAGGGTCTAGGTAGTTTAAAAGCATTTCTTCAACGTATTTAAAAACAGACAAAAGCGGAGTTTGTATCACAAGCTGTCTGTTTTCTGCCCGTTCCCAAAATATGCCGTGAATTTGCCAATAAAATTCCACAAAATTTGTCATCCTGCACTTCCCAAAATATTCCAATTATCTGTGTATTTGACGGAAATATGCCCGAAATATTCCTAAAAAATGTCAGACATTTTGTCTCGTGAAACTTTATGGAATTTTAAAAGGCAGATTCACGGCATAATTTGAGAACGGGCAGACAACAGACAGCTTTATGTACGTATTCCATCTATGTCTGCTTTATATCTTTCGATAAAATGTTTCTAAACTGTTCTGAGAATTTGTCTTGGGTCCCGAGACAACATTTTTGGCATTTTTATGGAATATTTCGGGCATATTTTCGGCAAACGCACAAATATATAGAATATTTTGGGAAGTGTATAGCAGGTTGTAAATTATTGTGGAATTTTTATGGCAGATTCACGCCATATTTGAGGAACGGGCAGAAAACATACAAATATCACAAAAATTTACAACCTGCTATACACTTCCCAAAATATTCAATTTATCTTTGCGTTTGCCGGAAATATGCTCGAAATATTCCAGAAAAATACCAAAAATTTTGTCTCGGGCACCCCAGACAAAATTTTTGGCAGGGTCGACACAGTTCAGAAAAATTTCCTCGACATATTTCAAACAGACAAAGGCGGAGTTTGTATCAAAAGCTGTCTGTTTTCTGCCCATTCCCCAAATATGGCGTGATTCTGCCATAAAAATTCTACAAAAATTTACAATCTGCTATACACTTCCCAAGATATTCCATTTAGCTGTGCGTTTTCCGGAAATATGCCCGAAACATTTCTGAAAAATGCCAAAAATTTTATTTCGGGAAGTTTGTAAATTTTTGTGGAATTTAAATAGCAGATTCACGCCATATTTGGGGAAATGGCAGAAAACAGACAGCTTTTGATACAAAAACCGCCTTTGTCTGTTTGAAATATATCGAAAATATGTTTTACAAAATACCTCGACCTTGCCAAAAATGTTGTCTGGGGATGCTTCCCACAATCCTCCAGTCAGCAGACAAATTTTTGGCATGCTTAAAACTGACAAAATATTTTTCGAATGGTTTTAAGCAGACAATAGCGGAGTTTGTATCTTTGATATTTTCTGCTCGTTCCAAAAATATACCGGAAATTTGTCTACAAAATTTCTCAAAAAATTTGATAACTTCCCGAGACAAAATGTCTGCCATTTTTCAGTAATATATAATTATATAAATTATATTTCAGTGCTAAATTTTTGTTCGGGAGGAGGAATAATATGAAATTGATATAATTTAAAAATTCATGTTTTTTTGTTTATGCAGTAAATATATTTATTAAATTAAATTTGTAACACTTAAAGCTAATTTCTACAACATATTTTTTTCCATATGTTTGTCATATTCCCTAAATTATATGCTATACAACTATTAACAGTAGAACCTAATCAAAATTTGTGTACTTCTTCTTTTTCTGCAACATAAATTTAAACCATATTGTTGGACAACATTTTTTCCTCAGGATTTTTGATGCCCAGCTGCTGCAATTTTCGTATGCGCTGAATTTGCTTCTTCAACTTAAGTTTGAGGTCTACACCACGACTCAAATCCCTGAGATCCTCCACCGTGCAGCCGGCAATGTTGTGCACTGTGCGTGAGATCAAACCATCGATGAGGTGGATCTTGACCTTGGAGCGTTTCAGAATGCGCACATTGCGACGATTCAGTTCCTCGCGGTACAAAAACAAAGTATAAGGTACCGAGGAGGCTTGTCTGTACTTCATTGAGATTGTAGTTGAATCCATTTCGATTATAGTTTTTATTTTATAATTTAACAGTTTTTGATTAGTTTTCGAAGGTGCTCTGTTGCTGATGATGTCTTTACTCAACGATGACAAGTTGTGGTTTGTTGCTATTGCCAAAAGTGCGATTGGTTTTTAAACTATTCTCAGAATCCTTTTTTCTTTGTAAATTTACCTGAGTAGGTGTTGATTAAACCGCTAGTGTTATGACCTAAATATAAATTGAAATTGTTTTTAATTACCCGTCGCAGATATACCTTCGGTTACGTCATGTTAGTGATCCATTCTTACTACTACCTGTATTATATACATTTTGACCTGTATTAAAGATACTTCACATTCGGAAAGAAGGTTCTATAAGTTGATCAATAGGACACTTTTTGATTTAATAGCATTTAGAACAAATATTTTCGTACAAACTAAAAAACCAATTTTATTATTCAGTGGTTTTCATTAGTAGTTTGAACGATAACTTCTGAAAAACATTTTTAGTACATTAGAAAAAGGATGCGTTCTAAAAACAATCTTGGTGCTGTTTTAAGTCTTTTTAGACGAAGAGCTATATTCTGGCACGAGTCACAAATTAAAATCGATCACAATAGTGCGAATTCTCACAATTGTCACAATTTCGTATTCTGTCAATTTTATTTTCTATGCATGTTGACGTAAAAGTCTGAATCAATTGTCATGTGTATCAATTGTTATTGATAACAATTGTCATTGCTCGCTAGAATAGGGCTGTAAAAACAATTTAGCTACTGTAAAAAAAGAACGCACAAACTTTAAGTCCGCACGAATTTAAATTAAAATAAAGTTTGTCGATCTTTTTTATACTAAATAGAATGCTTTTTGCCTGATATTACTTGAAATGGAAATAAGAATGCGCCAACTAAATTTTTAGAACGTGTTTTTTTTTCTGTGTACTAACTCATTGTTATATCAGATAACACTTGACAACAAATGGAGGTATTTTTTTCTTATTTATCTACGATTTGTGATTTTTCGATGGACTTCTAGATTTTAATCACGACCTCATACTCAGTTTTTTTAGATTGCCTAAAGTTTATGAATTATTACCAGGGCTAACAATTGTATGGACGAAAAACAAGAAAAATATGTATGGATTATGGACTAAAAAACTAGATAAATATGGATCAAAAACATAAAATATGGATCGACAAAACTTAAAAAATGTATCAAAAACATAAAATATGGATCAAAAACACAAAATATGGATATAAAATTTGTTTTATTTTAATTATTCAGCCCTCTTATGATTTTTTTCCCTTGAAAAAAAAAATAATTTGTACTGAAATAAAATTACTTTTCAAACAACATTTCAAACCAATAAAATTTGCTACAAATTGCAATTTGTAGTGATATCCAGATATAGTTTCCTACAGTAAGATTGTTTGATTTTAACTATTACACTCCAAAAATATTTGAAAATGCTAAAATTATAGTACAAATTTGTCGAAATTGAGACATATTAGTCAGTTTTTATCAAAAATATGCACTTAAATGTATACTTTTTCATAACTCAATAAAAGTACATATTAAATGTGTAGCTAGGCGGATAATTCACTGATGCCTTTTACTTTGTTTTTGCAAATCACTCTTCATATTAATTACATATTTATGTACACGATTTTTGATTTAAATTTTCGTTTGTGATTATCAATTTAATGTATTTCAATTATTCTTATAATTTTAACAAAGCCTTAAACCACTAGAGATCAGCTTTATATAAACGTAATACTTTGAATGGGTTTGCCTCAATATCAATAGAGTCTAATGAATATCACTAAATTTTCATACTTATTAAATTAAATGAAACATTTTACTACTAATGTTCATAAACATAAAACAAAAAAAATAACTTTCTTAATTATATTTGAGAATTTAACTTTAATCTCAGCATTTAAAGAGTGTTTTGTAAAAACAAAGTAAGAGAAAGCATAGCCTTATAGATGAAGTCTGATATAAAATACTTTTATTTGATTATGAAAATCGTAGATGTTCATAATAGACTTAAAAGGTACACCTTAAAATTTATATTTTCGGGTTTGACTGGTCATAACTTTGTTCAAATCTATCCAAATTTCATTGGATTTATTTCTGAATATTAGTTGATTAGTATACAAAAGTGATGGAATACAATCAAAATCAGATCAAATACTAAAATTTGTAAAAAGTTAAAGTCCAAAATATGTATAAGGAATTGCCAAATATTTGTTTTACAAAATAAGTCATAAATTAAGGCAATCTGAAACAATTGAAATCGGAAAATCATACTAAGATCGCGTATATATTTCTTTTTTCTGTTGTGCTGTGTAACTAGCGTCGGTAGCTCAGAGCTTAGTGCGTTGGACTGCGAGTTGAAGGTCCCATGTTCAAATCTGGCCTGGGACTAACAACATCTTTTATTTTTCTATACCGCGCTACCTCTCGGCAGACAATGGTAAATCTCCGAGAGTAGACACTGTCCGTGAAAAAGCTCTCATGCCCGCTGTTCTGATTCGGCATTAAATTGTAGGTCCTACCACTTTGAGTACAAAAATAACACGTACAGCTCAAATGGTGAAATCTCGGCCTAAATTGCTCAGGACTGTAATAAAAATAAAAAAATAGTAGTAGTCAAAGCAGTATTTATAGAAAAAAAACTCGATTTCTACAAAGTTCGTTTTAATTTCTAACACACTTCCGTCGGTGTCAGTCTTCATCTCTTTAGTTAGATGAAGTTTTAGGCATATATTTTATTTTTGTAATGAAAAAAAAAAAAAAAATAAAAATCTCGTACTTTGAAAAATACCGCTTTTCGCGCATTTTAAGGGGGACGCCTGTCATAACTGCGCCTTACAGAAAAAAAAGAGAAGTACTCATTGTACCAATCAAATGAATTCAGACGAAATACACAAAAAATGCGCAGATCCTTGCGATCCTTGTTCTATTAATTGCTGCAGATGATGTTTAGGCTGCCGCTGAATGCGAGCTAATCATAGTCTGGACCAAGTCGGCTTTTGAGCGGCACAACGTGGCCATATCAGATTTCAAGGCGGCGGGCAACACACGGCATTCAAAGAAAAACAGCAAAAAACACACGAAAGATCGTTCGCTTGAACAACGGCCACAAAACGAACGAACGGACGACGCGGTATCCTTGGTATCAATATCACAAAAGTTAAACTATATTCAATAGTATAAAAATTCAATGGTTGCGAAAGATATGAATCAGGCGCGGTGCAGTAAAAACTGTAGGAAGGACACTGAGAAAATTTGTGGTAATTGCCAAAAATATCGTTTCAAGTAATTTTATACTTTCAAGTGATATTTCTTTTGGATTATGTGATTGAAATCTATTTTCACTATGTATTAAAGTTTCAAAAAGTTACATTGGTTTAAACTTCGAATTGCTAAATCCTTATTCAGTATAAATTCTAACGATAGTGCTTAATCTGATTTCTACACTTGAAAAATTTTAATCTATCAAAATGATCGAACTAAACTCGACTTAAATCATATAATACGTCAACATTTATCCACATGTAAACTGAACAAATACACGACACAACTTATGTCATTCGTGTGAAGCTTCTGAAACTGCTGCCTGACTTGTTCACCTCGGTCCAAGTGCCTACCATTGACATGGCATTAAAATTCGCGTTGGTAGCACCCACGCCGTGTAAAGTACCTTTTATGAGGCTTTTAATAAAGTTTTTTTGTTGATACTGACTGCGCCTTTTGTACAGCTTAATTTTGGAGTCTGCCTGACAGACTACCTGACATTTGCCCATCATGTTGGCTGCCATTCTCGGTTGCCTCTTTTTTTTTAGAACGCACCAAAAATACATTAACAACAACAAAAACGAAATTCTGTACTGACAACCAACAACTTTTATAGCTACAACAGTTTTTTTTTTGCATTTTTTTGTGGGCATCCTTTGTCAAGGACTCTTTTGCACTCCCCCATTTAGAGTGGCAACCATGGCGCTCTATTGAAGCCGTGAGGTAATTGAATAAAACCATGGCAAGAATCTGGCGATATTTTATATTTTTGGGTCGCTTTTATGCACTGCAACAACAACAACAACAAAACCAACTACGACAACAACATAGACAATATTGGCAAGAACAACAAAAATATAGACAGACACTATAAATTCAACAACAACATTAAAATCGACAAACATCCATAGAAGGAGCCGTCATAATGAAGCCATGTTGCCACGTATCATGACAAGACGACGCACAGTGGGACAGCGAGTAACAAAAGTTGGCGAAAATCTCAAATTGCACTTTCACCTCAGATTCTTTTTTCTATTTTTTAATCATTAGTATTCTATTTTCAATCATTATATTAAAAATGTATTTAACTTAAACACAGATTATTATTTTTCGCAGTAATTCCAAGTACCCTATGGAAATTTAAGTAGGGCCATGTTCCTGAACGAATTATGTCATAATCAGCCTCTGAAAAGGCCGGCGACACAAGGTAACAAATTGGTTTTACGATTTTCTTGTAACGAAGTTACTTTTCTAAAGCCATGATTAGGTCCCAGTCGAGCAGTTTGTAATTGTCTTCCTTAGAATTGCAATTCCTTTTTAAGACCCAAATCTAAAAAGTATATTCTTAATCAAAACCGGGGAAATACCGACAATTTTTAATATTATCGTATGGGGAATGATATCGAACCAAGTTTAAACTGCCTTAAAAATGAATTCATCCAAAAGACGATTCCCCGTAAATATGAAATTTTTTTAAATAATGATGAACCGAAAATGTAATTTTTGTTGAGTTAACAATTTGCATTTTTAGCTAGAAAATAAAAAAAAGTCAGATATTTTATTTTATCATTATTCCCAGTATAGCTAACATTACACCGATATCATTACAAAATCAATACGAGCAGCAGTATAATTCACAAGAAATCGGACACTTCATCGTAGTAATATCAGACGTAAAATTGGATATAGATGCGTTCTGTCGGTGTTTTCTCAATACGAATCAGTTTACGAAATTCAAGCGATATCGAAAAGAAAAATAAACACTATCCAACACGATTTTTGGCATGTATATCCCATAAATCAGTTCTATATAATTCGATGGTGCTAAGTTTGACTGCATACTCTGTTTCTTTCTATTACGTAACATTTTTAAGAAAATTGCAAAAGTATTTATAAGTCTTTCTCACCCACTACTTAGAATAAAAATATAGTTCTGTGGATAAATAATTTAACAAAAAAATGTAAACGGAATTGTCTAAACTAATTTAAATATACTAACGAATGCTAATATTCCAATACGTTTTTAAGATAATTGAATCTAAACTCGGAAAATTTAATTTTTTATAGAATTTCTTTTATAATTTCTGATTTAATAGTTACCAAAAATGAACTTTTTTTAAATTTAATTTTTTAATTTTGATACTTATTTACATAATTAATTAAAAAAACAATAATTTGAATTTTAACGAGTAGATCTATCTATTGGTATATATATAGTATAGTATCTATCGTATAGTATAGTATCTATAGTATAGTATCTATAGTTGTTCGTTTCCATTAGATATCTTTACCTACTACACCCAGAAAAAAATTCCCTCAAATCCCATTAAAATTGGTCAATAGGACAATTATTGATTTAATAGTATACAAAAAATAAAAATTTTCATGTAAACTCAATGGCAATGTCATTGGATTTTCTAGTATTTAATGGTATTTTCCCATTAAAATAATAATTTATCCTATTGAATATTTTTAATAGTAAAAAACTATTATTTATATAGTATTTTTTTCTGTATGTTTCGTTTGATAATTTTGACTATTTTTTTTTCCTACAAGAGAAATCTTTCTAAAATGTGGCATCATTTGCATTTGTCTTTTTAAATTTTGACAAATATGTTATAAAATTAACTTAAAATTCTAAAAATTCTATAAATGCAGCAATAATTTTGAAGCAGATTAATTTTTTTTTAATTTTCAGCGAAGCTTGTTAACTGGAGGTCGTACCAATTTGAATTTTACCGCCACGTTACCTCCTCTTTTTGCAAATAAAAAAAAAGCAACATTTTTGCCTAAAATAATACATATTTTTGACATCAACAATTACAAAAATTATTTGACATGTTGTTTGAATTTTATTTTATAGAAAATCGAACGTGTAAGATACACTACAAATTGCGAGTAGGTATGGTGTATAAAATGTTCAAATTGCTAAATTTGATTTATACGGTAGATATCTATGCACAGCTAGATATCTAGTTGTTGAAATTACATACATTATTCTAATTGCAATCTCTGTTTTTTCCTGTTGCGTAGCATTTTTGAGAAAAATTCGAGTAAAAACGGCTATTTTTCAGTAATTTGTATGTAAAATATGGAAACATTTTAAAATTAAACAATTTTTAACTGAAACTGAGTTGATAGGGCATATTTAAAAATGAGAACCGATACAAAAAACTTATTAATTTTCATCGTTAGCTTGAACTATGTAGAACAAAACCACAAATGATTTTCTTATTTATCATTAGATCTAAAATACAATATTTTCCGTGTTTAGATTCAAAAAATACTTAAATACTTATCGGAATATTAGTCTTTATTGGTATATTGTAATTAGTAATCACAATTTAGAGAAAAACTGCGTTACAGATTTTTAGAAAACTAGTTGGTTAAGGGCCTGTCTTTCTACTTCATTCTAAAAAGTGTCTGAGAATGGAATAAAAATTCGGTTGCAATTTTGTTAAAAACGTTATGTAATAGAAAAAAAACGGAGTATGCAGTCAATATCAGCAACTCCAAATTATATATAAATGATGTATGGGAAGTTCATGGCAAACATTTTTTGACGTTTTGTGGAGTAGTGTAATCAAAGTTCGGGATTGTTTCGAAACATACTGCGATTACAATGTGATAAATATTTAAATGACGTCCTTTATCATGAAATTTTAATGTATAAGAATTGTTTAAAATTAGAACCGATAATTGTAGCTATTTATCGATGTTGATTCGAAGGTCTACGAGACATGGCAGACTGCATTAAGCTGTGTGAGAGTTACCATGTCCCATATTATTAAATTTCACTTTTTTCCAAACATATCGTCGTTGTAGAACGAAAAGTCACCAAATACATTTTCAAAATGCCAAATATTCATTTACAAAAATCTTTATATTTCTGTCAATTTTTAATCCATGATCTCAATTTTTTTACCATATGATAATCTATGATTAATCTATTAATTGATATTTCCACTTTAAAAATGCATCAATTACTTTTTATAATATTAATCAACAAACACAAAATTTAAGTTTTTCATAAAAATGTATTTGGTGACTTTTCGTTCTACAACGACGATATATTCAATGATTTTGCCAACTTTTCGTATTCTCTGCCCCACTGTTTGATGTTGCCACCACTGCTGCCGCAGCTTCAAGTGGTGACGCTGCGCGCCCTAAAAGCGCACATAGACAACCACACACATACTTCAAATGTAGTTTACATTGTACTAATGATGTTGACGACGACGATGATGTTGATAATGATGATGTTGCTGCTCGTGTTGTCCTCCTGAATACGTGGCAGCCTGCCAAGGGTCCGCGTTGTCATAGCAACGCGTCACTTTCGAACGTGTCGAAGTCTGGTGTTGGCTGCCATATTTGCGCTTGTAGCTCGCAGCAGCATTTTTTTTTTACACGGCTTCTCGCAGGCTCTGCCGCACACAGTCAACCATTTTATGTTGACGATGTCGTTGTTGTTGCTACCCTTGCGCCTTGACATCGTGTTGTGTGTGTGTGTGTGAGTTGCACGTTGATGCCTGCCCTACCCGCCCTGCTCTAGATTGTCGCCCCCTGTGCTTAGTATTTTTTTCCAATTTCGTTGGCTTCGTCGCGTTATTTACTACATAACAGCATAGTACATAATACATAGCAGGAGGAGTAGCAACACATAAGGACTCTTCTGTGTGTAGATGACAGAAAAATTGTTTTGTTCCTTTTTCCGATTTTGTTGGCTTTCGCATGGTGTCATCCAGTGAGGCGAGCGCTATGGTGACATCCTTGCAAGGACATAACACGGCGCTAAACTAACAAAAGGCGACGCTACACGAACTACGAAGGATCAGCAGTAGAAAGGAGTGTAGAATAGTAGAATGAGGAGTAAAGTAGAAGCATGGAAAACAAAGTAGTAGACGGGGTAGTAGTAATTGTACCCTGCGTATGTTGCAAAGTGGGCGTCGAACAGGACACCATCTATCCATCCGACGCTTAGGCGCTTTGATGTTCTACGGCTTCAGCAGAACTCACCAGGGAGCACTAGAGATAAGGTTCAGTAAATGCTGTCTCATCATCATCATGACCATGGTGATGGGCTTTTAATATATTATGACCGTCGAAAGGAAGTGGAAATTGACGTGGAAGACGACGAGTATGTCGTACTTGAACAGGGTGCGTTTCAAGTGGGAAAATAGCATGTGCAAAATTAAGAAATATAGTGGATATAGATAGGTATAAGACATAGGAAATTGCATTAAAGTTATATTCTGTGCAAAATTGTACATGTTATTTCTTGTTTCCTTCTCCATCTCGAATTTCTTGAAATGATTGTACATTTTATTCGCAAGCCCAAAAATTATTCTTTGAACCTATCAATTATAGAAATATCAAAAGTTACCAAAACTATCTTATTAAACCAACGTGTTTATTTTTTATAATAATGTTCTACCTATATTATGTAGGATACTGCCCATTAAGCAATTTAGGACCGCTCTGAAATTGGAGTCATAAAGTAGATCATAATATGAGCCCTCAGAAAATGACTCTAAAAAGTATCTCATTTAAGACTGTTTTCGGAGCTCTCAAAAATAGTACTCATAAAAGATTCATATTTCGGAGTTATTTAGGAGCCCTCATAAATTAGACTCCAAAAAGCATCAAAAATAAAATTGTTTCTGAGCGCTCAGAAAATAGACTCATAATAGTTTTATATTTTAGAATGCAAAAAAAAGGGCATAAATATGAGTATTTTAGGAGTAATAAAAGTGTCAGAAATATGAGGGATTTTGGGCTCATAAAATGGTGCCCTCTACCCAGAGGTTGGGAGCCTTTTTGTGCACTTTTTAGAGCTCATATATGAGGGTAACACTCATAAATATGACACATTTGGGAGTCTTAAAAGACTCAAAAAAATGTGAATGTTTTAAGATTATTTTAAAAT
Organism: Dryomyza anilis; assembly: GCA_951804985.1. NCBI lineage: Eukaryota > Metazoa > Arthropoda > Insecta > Diptera > Dryomyzidae > Dryomyza > Dryomyza anilis. The sequence goes on along the minus strand of OX638130.1, from coordinate 1,238,594 downwards.
GATCAAAAATACGCCGATTTTGCACTCTTTAAAGCGTAGTTTCTGTAGCTTTTTTGGAGTCTTTTTAGAGCTTAAATATTAGTGTTTTAGAAGTAATAAAAGTGTCAGAAATATGAGGGTTTTTGGGCTCATAAAATTGTGCTCTCTACCCAGGGGTTGGGAGCCTTTTTGAGCTCTTTTTAGAGCCCTAATATAAGTGTTTAGAAGTGTCAGAAATATGAGGATTTTTGGGCTCATAAAATGGTGCCCTCTAACGAGGGGTTGGGAGCCTTTTTGTGCACTTGTTAGTGCTCAAATATGAGTGTTAGGTGTAATAAAAGACTCTGAAATATGAGGGTTTTTGGGCTCATAAAATGGAGCCCTCTACCCAGGGGTTGGGAGCCTTTTTGGACTCTTTTAAGTGCTCATATATGAGGGTAACACTCATAAATATGACACATTTAGGAGACTCAACATGTTTGATGTGTACGTTTAAATTTTAGTTTCCAAGTTGGACTTTTATTTCATAAACATCTTACCGAATAAACATTTCGTCGCTGATAATTATATTAAGTAATATTAAAATTAAATATTGATAAAGTCTGGGACACTCCGCATATTTTTAAATGTGTATTTTTATATATATGTATTTTTGGAAACTCACCACACAGAAAGAAATAATCAACGTAAATATACACCGTGAAAAATTGTTGTATTTTAATCAAATAAAAAAATTATTCAATTGCAAGAAATAATTATTTGGACGTTTCAGGTATTTTTTCTACAATATGAGTAAATTTTATTATGTCCAAAGAAAAATTACTTCATTCGGAGTAACAGCAAAAAAACCAATATATACAAATAAAATACATATTTTTATATAATTCAGGTGAACAATTTTTATTTCAATTGAAGAAAAGTTTTCTAAAATTGAGGAAATACTTACTAAAATGTCAAACAATGTTACTCTCAAACAGTTTTATTTCAACAAATCTGTCAAACTGTTTTATTCACTTCCTAATATTTCAACCAATGTTACTCTCAAACTGTTTTATTCCTACAAAGCTTTCATACTGTTTTATTCAAATGTTTAAATTTGTTACATTCGAAAGAAAACTATATGTATATTAGCCTAATAACAAATGATAGTAATATTTGTATATCGTGGCTGTTTACTAAGTGGAGAGGACAGAGGAAAAACGATGACAAACCAAAAATGATGTATTATATTAAGTAAAAAAAAAAAATTCAAAAAAAGGAAAAATTAATATTTAAAATATAAAATATTTTTTTACTTAAAAAATTGCACCATATTTTATATATTATTTAAATTATAATTTTTCTTTAAAAATTGTATTAACATTTTTTTAAATCGGAGAACATATTTTCTATAAATCATACAAAAACATTCTCTTTGAAGAAAATCATTACATAAAACGAGGAAACAATTTCTTTAATTTGAAGAAATTGTATTCAATCCTGAGAAATAATTTTTACTTATTTTAAATAAAATTATGTATCATTACCAATTTTTTTCAAATCTAGTATACATTTGAAAAAAAGCAGAAAGAGGTTGCTTTTGATACAAATGGAATCCAGAGGGGTTCACATTTGAACCTGCGTAAGTATCGTACACGAAGGGAAAAAAGTTCTAAAATCCAGAAGGAATCAAGAAGTATTCGGAGTGATATACAGCTAAACCGAAAAATCCTTAATTTCAAGAAAAGGATTTACTTAGTTGTCAAAAAAGTAACTAAGTAGAATTATTCTTAAATTCAGTTATTAATTTCTTAGGTATCCAAAATGTTGTTGTTGTTTTCGTCCCAAAATGTAATGAACACTGTTCATATATGAACACTGCTTGTTCGTGTGGCTGTCTGTCGATATGTTGAAAGTAACTAAAAGCATGTATTTCTAGGCCAACATAAAAAAATATATTTTAGGTAATTTATTGTTTATTTAGAATTTTATTACCTATATGTATTTTTGTATATTAAATAAATTCTTTGAATACTTAATTTAATTGAATTATTTATTTTATTTATTTTTATTATTATTATTATCATTTAATTTTTTCTATTCTATTCGTGAAAACACACACACATGAAAATATTGTATATCATGCCGTTTTCTGATACCTAAGAAAAAAAAATCCGCATTCTAGACAAATTGTACTTAGTTACTTTTTTGATACCTAAGAACAACATGTCTTAATATATAGAAGAATTTGGATTAGTTACTTTCAATAGAAGGACATGCACACTAACAATCAGATGGCGACATCGCAACGCAAAGCATACGAGCGAATATTACAGACAAAGAAAGACCGATGAAAAAAACAGCAGATACATGAACACGTGTTTCGAAGAATACAGCAACAATTTTGCGTATTCTTTATGGTTTTTAATAATCAATAAATTAACTTCTGAAAATCAAGTAGGATAAAGTTTGTTTACTTTTTTGACAACTAAGTAATTTTTTCTTAATATTCAGATGACAAATTCTTGAATTTTAGTAGTATTTTATTCAAATTCTACTATTTTTTTTTCTTTCTCACCGAATTCTTCTCGAGTTTTAGAATTTTAATTTCCTCCGTGTTGTTATGAATTCATTATCAATTCTATGAAGTGTATGTTTTTATAATTCAGTTAGTTGTCTAAATCAAAAGACATTTTATATACTTTATGCTAATTGATCAATAAACCAAAACAACAAAAAAATTATTATTTACTAATTTTTAAAGCAATTCAAATTTTATAATTTGATTTCCCAACATTTTTAAAAATGCCCCTATGTCAGTGACGATATATAAATCATTGTAAAATTGGTCCTATGGATCAACACTAAGAGTTTATGTTTGAGGGGAACCAATTTTTCAAACATGTCACTCGTTTTGATGTCGCAAGAATATATTGCGTAGAGACCAAAATTTGTTCCAACATCGGAGCCAATTCTAACACTAATATTATATGAAAAGTTTTATCAAAACGGTCGACAGAAATTGAACTGACAAATCGAAGTTATATCAAACTAATCGAAGTTACAGAGTGTTCAAACTAGATTAATTAATTCAAGAATTATTTTGAATTGTAAAGCATTAAAACCGCGATTTTTCTAATTTTTTGTTATTATTTATTTTATGTTTGAACTACTACGAAATTAAAAAATGAATTCAAAATGAACTACGTTTGAAATTTTTGCATGGAAACCGTAAGAGGCGTCGTCATATATTACATGGTGTTAGGAATAGATTTGTTTTAGATTATATGAGATACGTATTATGTGAGGTATTAGTGCCCCAAACATCACTCATATAAATGGCCACTTAAAATGGCGTCGTAATTGCAGTATTGCCAAATTAAATGCTGCGGATTATGAATTCGTCGTGCTTCCGCACGTGTAGCTCATTTATTCCAAACCCCCGTCCTCGCCCTATTTTAAATATTTAAACACATAGAGCTCAATAAAGAAAAACGTCTAAATATGGTGGGCATTGTGTACATGAAATGAAAAATACTTGGCTGCGGAAATGTCGCCATTGTTTGTGGCAATTGACTCGCTTAGCACATTTTAATAAATACGCTGCAGAGGGCGCTCTAATTAATACCAGGCAGAGCGCATATTCAGGGACTAAATAACACAAAAGCCATAGCAGGAGCAGCACTCAGCACAAATCTTCAATTTATTAACTCACATCCGCAACGACATCCGGACGCAGGGTGCGCGCAGGATTTCTTCAATTTGCATTGATTCGATAAGTGCTGCGACCAAGTGCTCGCCCTGGTGTGGGTGCCAACTAGGACGAGGAGGGCACAGGCAAATCCTTTATTTATTATAGCTGTGCGCACAGTCGCGGCGAAGGCGTCTGCCATGGCGTCGAAATATTTTATTTACATTTCCGCTGCTCAAGGACCCGGCTGAGTGACTGAATGACGGATGGACGAAGAGGTGGAGGCAACAAATCCATTGAAAGGCATGCTAAAAATCCCTATGAATGCAGCATACAAAAAAAATACGACAAATGAAAAATATGAATGGTTGACTGGTTGGTTGGCTGACTCACTGGATGGATGGATGGATGGATGGATGGCTGGATGTTGGATGATAAGTGCAGCAGGCTATAGAAGAAATAGACGACGTCAGGGCCACTTGGGAGCCCACTTTAGAAATTGCGCTGATTTCGAAGCGGATGCTTTGTTGTTAATGTTGTTGCTTATGTCGAAGCCAATTGTATGCCGTCGTCATCATCGTCATCGTCTGTATTTGGTATTTGCATTTGTGTCGATGCCAGCAGCCAAGCATCTCAAGGCCCAAGACTTGAGCCCAAAAGTGCTGACAATGACAGCTTTCTTTATTGGCAAATCAAATTCTAAGCACAGCGACACGCACAGTGGAGCAAACTGTATATTGCAGTAGAACCGAAAAATGTAATTAAACCTATATTAATTTTTTTAAACATTTTTCAATGAAAGTAAAATACTGACCACTGGCTACCCTCAATTTTCATTAAACATGTGCGTTAATGTTCATATATATGTTATTTCCTTCGTTTCTATTACCGAAAATCGGAATACCAAACCATTTCTGCATAAGACCTTCCTACCTTAGCATCGTAAGTAGTACAATTGAAACATTTTTCGAAATATATTGGGACAGACAAAACGTTTTTCTTCAAATGGTTTTGCAAGTAATGATTATTTTAAAATTGGCCACAATATTATTATTGTCGCTTACGTCGACAATAATAATACGTCGATTACACTAGACAACAAATGGAGGCCTTTTTAATTATCCACGATCTTAGTATGATTTTCCTATGGACTTGAAGATTGTAATCACGACCTTATATTCAGATTTGTCAGAACTAATTTATTAATGGAATTTATGAATTTGACTTAAATATCACGACTTAAAGAGTAAATTGTAAAAACAAAGTAAGATGAATCATAGAATTATTAATCCCGTTTAACATATAATATACATATTTTTATTAAATTATGAAAATTAAAAATTTTATGTAATAAATAATACACAGAAAAAACTGTTGTACGTTTATATAACAATTGATATTAATAGCAAACAAAATCGTATTCCAATTAAAAATATGAATGTATTTACTAATTAATTAATTGTATTTACACATTTTTTAATTAAAATATTAATAGGAATAAATTTAATATAATTTCAATACAACTAAATCTTTAATACTATTAACTACTTTTATTTGTTACTTTTGATTTATTCAGTTTTTTCTTCTGGATTTCATTTTGCTTTTTGTTCAGTTTCTTCTAACGTTATTTTCTTCTACGTTGCTTTAAAACAGAATATTGCATTATTTAGTGTATGTTATGTTATTAAAGCATTAAATGGCTCAATTTATTTTTGCTGTCGAGAATTTGAACAAACAGCTTATGATGCTCATTTTGTTGCATATTGAATAATTAAAAAGCGAATATCAAATTTTATGTTTGACTCAATTAATTGGCCCACCTGTAGAAGTTGTGAAAACCGACTTCGGTAAAACATTCGTTAGGTTGAAAGAATTTTACAAAGCATATCAAAAAGTATAAATATTTATTTAATATTTATTTTATGTTATATATTGAATTAAATTATGTTTATTTTCATATGTTTCTTTTCGACAAATATTTTATTTTATTTAACAAAATATTTAATTGATCCAATTTCTATCGAATGAAATTTTTAATTGATGTTACTAATTAATTAATTAATGATTTAAAAAATCCCAATAAAAAATATAATATATATAACAACTTTAATATCAATATGACAAAACAATTAATTAAAGTTTCTCCAATTAACATATTCTCATTATTTCGAATATGGAATTCAATGCTACTAAAAGTTACATCGGCTGAGTTTCAATTAAAAATTAATTGGATTGATTAACATTTTAGTTATATTTACACCCTTTTTTTCTATGTGTAGGTACACCTTAAAATCAATATTTTTTGTGTTTGACTGGTCATAATTTCGGTCAAATTAATCTGAATTTCATATATTTTATTACAAAAAATTAGATGAAGTATTTTCAATGGAATACAAAAGAAATGTGATTGAAAACTCAAATATGCAAAAAGTTAAAGTCGAAAATATTTAAAAAAAACACGAGAATTTGCCATATGTTTGTTTTAATTAATAACTCAAAAACTTCAGGCAATCTGAAAAAAGTGAGTATGAGGTCGTGATTTGAATCATGACGTTCATCAGAAAATCATACTTAGAACGCGGATCCTTTTTTTTTTTGTTTTGCTGTTTTATTTTTTCGGTGTAGTTTTTCATACTTTCTAAAAAACTTATATCTTTTTTTTTATATCACTTTATTTCTCATTTTTGTATAAATGTTTCGGTTATGATTTCTTGTATTAAAATGAAAAGGTTTCGGCAAACTTGCTCCATGAGAGAGGTGTTCATAACTACATCATGTAATTTATCCGATTATGACAAGGTCAAATGCAGTGATCAGTTCCCCATTATAACATAGCAGAATTTTTACAAGACAGAAAATGTGGGAACAATATAGAAGTGAAATAAATATCACTTATTGGGTTTGTTTTTGTCATTTTCAGTTATGACTCTAGTTAAAGTAATAACTGTTTCGGCACTGGGATCAATTTATTGAGTTCTTGCCAGAATTTTCATTATTTCGTTCGATTTTATTACATTACAAATATGTATAATCGACCGACAATTGTCGTTTTTCAAAATTTTATCTGAACTCAAGAATGAACCCCGCACAGACGTAAATATAGCAACCTATATTAATTGCATTCATTAGTCAATCCAGCAATGAAATTCACTAATTTAACGAAAACATTTGCGGAATTTCTTAATTGTCACATAAAAATATCTCGATCAAAATGAAGAATTGAGTCCCCCTCGTTCCTGGTTCTGTAATTTACACAACTAAATATCCAACGGTTTTGGGTTTAATGCTAGTTTTTTCAATTTAAGTATTTTCGGTTCCAGTTCCGGTTCTGATTTCAAACAAAAATTAAAAAAATCCTCTATAATTCCAATTTCGGCATCAATTGCACCACTATTTTTCAAGGTGTTTTTTTTGTTGAGTACCGAAATTGATTAAGGCCACTGTGCCGTGTCGTGCCGCCTTCATGTGCTTCATCATCATCCGTTGAGCAAACATTATTTTTCGCAACGCATTCGCAACTGGGAAAAATGCGCACTGGGCAAAAATAAAGAAAATTGAAATCGAGGCGAACTTCTAATTGAGGCTTCAAATGCAGGGCCATGGCTGAAGCATAGATGATGGTGGCACTATAGCCAGGCGGTTGGCTGTTGCCACTTGGTTGCCTCAATAGACAGCAGCGATTCTATGCGGTGAAGAAGCAACGCAGATGAAGGTTATAAAGGTGGGCTGTGTAGATGAGGCTCGTTGCTGCAGTGGGTGGCTGTTAGATTGGCGTTAACTTGGTCGCTGGTTGGATGCCTGCCAAATGGAAGGACGAAAGAAAGTATTGACTTCCAGACCGCCTGCCCGCCCGCATGATGAATGCGTTGTTTGCTGCGTGGCTGTCACGAGGCGCTCTTAATTCCTTGCCGCACATAACAAGCAGATTAATTTGTAGCTCGCGCAACATGCATCCAACCAACCATCAAAACATGCATGCATCCATCCATCCAAGCAACCACTCGGCACACGAATGCGAGGAGTCGCTTGCATTTGCAGTAATTAAAATCGGAAATGCATATCCTAGAAATTAACAGCCAGGTGCATCATCATCAGCAGCAGCATACTTATCCTTGGCATATAAGTAGTGCTCGACAAGAACTGCGTTTCTTTTGATGCAAAATGTTGCACAAGAGCAGGCGCGCAAAATTGCAGCAGAGTTGCATTAGGCACACACGCAACATTTGCACTTTTTGAAGGGGTGTTTTGAATTGTCAGCCATTTTATAATAAAAAAAAATAAAAAGTAATATTTTTAATAAATTGTATTTATTTTATTTTTTACTAAATAATACTTAAATTTATAATAAATTGAATTTCATCACAAGGATTGCATCCTTTCACACTGTATCTACAACTCAGCGGCTCGGGTTGGGTATAGAATTCACCATACAAAATTCAACATACAAAATTCACCATACCAAATCCAACTGCAATAATTTCAACAAAGGTTCTAGGATAAAAATATTATACAAAATAAAAATTATATTTACAAATAATAGTAATTCAAAATAAGTGGTCATGTTCCAGCTTTCGATTGAATTTCATATACAATTTGTAAAGAAAAGGTTTTAAATATGAAACAATATTGTTTTCCATATAATTTCAAAACAAATTTGTGTATTGAGACATCGAATTCAAAACCGTCCGTTTGTTTATAAATTTTGTATGAAATTCGATTGGAATTCAATCGAAAACTGCAACATGACCGTATAATTCTATTCCTAAAAACAAAAATCCAAAAATCTTAATTGGATTTTCAATGTATGATTTTTTTTACAAATAGATTTTTGAATTCTGAATTTTTCTGAAAAAGTCGGATTTTCTGTGTAATGTAATTTCATCCCCGGCTGCTCTATACAATTGTCAACAATTTGAGTCCATCGTAGCATCTACTCATCAATATTCTCTAACCTAACACCTAATATTTGTCAGTTAAACTGTTGCATTTCTTTTCATCTCCATCTCAAAAAGTAGTCGTCAACTGTTCCACTCTGATATCGAGATTTCTTACGCCAAGTTGCTGCAATTTTCGCATGTACTGCACCTGATGCTTCAATTTCTTCTTGAAAATCATTTCGCGACTTAGCTCCTGCAGCACCTCCACGGTGCAATCGGTAATGTTGCGTACCGTGCGTGAGATGAGACCATCTGTCAGATGTATTTTCGTCTTGGACAGTTTTAGGAGACGCGCATCACGTCGGCGCAACTCCTCGCGGTACAAAAACAGCGTATATGTGATGGATAGATCATTTTGCGACACCATTTTCGAAAGTTTTTAAAGTATTTTCTAAGTAAAATTGCGTTATAGTCTTCACCTGACTTCAGCTATTGCACGATTGTTGCTATTGTCAGCGTTTCACAGCTATTTAAACAAAACTTCGACTTATTTCTGTTACCTATGATGTCAAATTTAGGTGTCACATGGGACTAAACCTTGGTACCAGGTAGTTTGCTATGCAACATACCTGTATTATGTGTTGGCGATCGTAAAAAACATCCATTCTTAATCCTGTTGTTTACCTAACTTGCGCCTTAATCTTGGGTTTAGCGTAATCGAAGTTAAAAAAATAAAAGGCTTATGTGTGTGGCGTCTTCGTGTCTGCGTTCGCTTGTTTGACAACAGGTCCTGACATGTCCTTTGTCATTTGTCGACAAACACATACCTAGCTCCGCTATGCACACGACCTATAAGCCTATAAAACTAAACACCTTTTGTGGGTTTTCCTAGTTGACCATAGCGAATTTTATGATCCCGAATACTTGAATGGCCTTTAAACGCTGTATGTGTTCATAAGTTTTAGTTTATATTACATTTTTATATGCTCTTTTTCTGCGAAGTGTATTCTTAAATATTCGACGTTTTCTTTCATATATTTATGATATTTCTTTCTATGATTATTATATGAGTACCGTGTAATTTTCCAAATTTTTGAACAAAACCTTTTTTTTTTTTTTTTGCACAACTATAAATATTTGTATTTTCCAATCTATTTTTTGTTATTGGGTATAACAATGTTTGCAGAGTTGTACAAGATAGTGTCGGAAATACCCTAAACTATTACAAAGTAGTACACAGAAAAAATAATCGACGTAAATATAGCAACCGAAATTAATTGAATTCATTAATTAATCCAGCAATGAACATCACTAATTTAATGAATACATTTGCTATCCTTTGTTATATAAGCAATTGCGTTCGTTAATATGAATATTTGTACGTCAATGCAGCAAATAGTTTTGTCGGCGCGGTTTTAGCAAATATAATTGCTGAAATATTCATATTAGCAAACGGAATTGCTGATTCAACGACGAATAGCAAATGTTTTCATTAAATTAGTGAATTTTATTGCTGGATTGACTAATGAATGCAATTAATATAGGTTGCTATATTTACGTCGATTATTTTTTCGGTGTACTATTTAAATTAAACTTATATATTTTATAGTATTTCCGAAGTACGTATTATGGTACGGAGTACATATTAGAGTATGACCAATACTTTAATTGTTCAGAGAAGATGCTGAATTTTATGTCTGGGAACCGAAAATATTCCTAGAATTTTATACATTTATGGATTTAATGTAATAACATAATATTCGCATTTTAAATTATTTCATAATGATGTTCCAATGCATTTAAATTATACCATACAAAATTATAATATATTTCTACTATGGACGTAGGCATATTAAATATTGTTGCATCGTTTTGTTGCAACCAACATAGTGGGTTCTTACAATAACTACCTGTCTTTTCGATTTCATTCGAGTTAAGTTTAACCTATTGTTACCTATTAATTAGAGATCAGAAATAACGCCCCAGTATGCCATTCGTTTCGATATAGTTACGAGATTAATGCAAGAAGAAGGAGAATTCACATGGTATCAGACACTTTATCGTAGCGATATTGAGCGTGAAATTGGACCTACATGGTAGATAGATATCGATATGTTCTGTCGAAGTTTTTTCGCTCCGAGAATTATTTTTAAATCGGAACGATATCGAACAAAAAAATAATGAAAGTTCGAGATTGCTTCGAAAAGTTTGCGACTTCAATGCGATAAGTCTTTAAATATCGTATCTTGTCAAAGAATTTGAATGTACGAGAAATTTAAAATATTAAAATCGATAAAGCAATGAGATCGAACGTTTTTATCGAAGTTACTCGAGATAACTTGCAGGCAACGGAGGTCTCCGAACATGGCAGACTGGGTAGTATCCTTTATTTCCATATTGCTTTTCACTGAGATATATTATGTTTCAAAAACAATAAAATGCTTTTGAAAGGTCTATAGTAAGGTCTTTAGTTGAGAGATACTTTTTATTTGAAAAATAAAGGTCCTTGGTTGGAGAAAACCTTTATTTTAACGGTTTTGGTAGCAGACAGAAAACTCAATTGGTCTCATTTGTTGTTGTAAAAATTGATAGGAGAATCATAACATTTTTTGTTTAAACATGTTTTTTGAACATTGCGTTGTTTTTGTCGCCCAATATTTTTTTTTGTTGGAATATGTTATTTTCAAACATTTTGTTGTTTGTGTGACCCAAAAAATTGTTAACAATTTTTTTCGAACATTGTTGTTTTTGTCTATTAAGATTTTTGGTTTAAATTTTTGGTTTTCGAACATTGTTGTTTATGTCGAATACATTTTTTTGTTGGAATATCTTGTTTAAGTTTTTTGAGTTATCCAAACAATTTTTAACAATTTGTTTGCGAAATTTTTCGAACATTGTTGTTTTTATCGATTAAGATTTTTTGTTGAAATTTCTTGTTTTCGAACATTACGCTGTTTTTCGAATATTTTCGCATAACATTTTTGTTGGGAATATATTGTTTTCGAATGTTGCCTTGTTTTTGTTGCCCAAACTATTTTTTTTTCGTAATTATTAACATTTTTGTTGGAATATCTTGTTTTCGAACATTGTGTTGTTTTTGTCGCCGAAACATTATATAACATTTTGTTTTAGAATTTTTTCAAACATTTTTGTTTTTGTCGAATAAAATGTTTTGTTGGAATATTGCGTTGTTTTTTCGACTAAAAATAAATTTTAACAAACTTTTTTTTGTTGAAAAAATATTTGAACATTGTTGTTTTTAGTCGAATACATTTTTTTTGTTGAAATATCTTGTTTTCGAACATTGCGTTGTTTTTCGAAAAATTTCGAATTGTTGTTTTTGTCGAATAACAGTTTTTTGTGAATATCCTCTTTTCGAACATTGCATTGTTTTTGTCGCCCAAACATTTTCATAATATTTTTTTCAATAAAAATTTGTTTAAGTTTTGCTCTTAGGGTTTTATTTACATATATACCCAAAATTTTAATCAAAAAATTCTAGTTTTCTGTGGTCCAGAAATATTGGGAGTCATCTGAAAAGAGAATTATGCATCAATGCTTCTCAGCTTCTCAAAAAGTACTAATGAGAGATATATTTTTTAACCTTTATATCTCTCGCTGTTTAATCCAATCCAAAATTTTCAAAAATATATATTTCTCACAGACCGAAAACGAAAATTTTCAAAAATTAAGGTTTTCTCCTACCAAAACTTTTTTTTTGTTTTCTTTAATTTTTGGTTTTTCAATGATTTGTTTAATAAATGTTATTTAGGGAGAGTTATTCTGGAACATCTGAAAAGATTAATCTTTATCTCTGACCTCTGATTTTTAGTGAAAAATTTATCATATTTGATATTCAAATCGCAATATGGATTGTGTTTGGATTGACCTACTATTGACTATTTTTTTCTGAGTGGACGATTTTTTTCCCCAAAAATAATTTGTATATAGAAATTCTCGTTCGGGAGAAAACTATGAAAATAGAAATAATATAACAGAAAATAGAAATAATTTAAAAATGATATAATTTAAAAATCCAATTTTTATTTTGTTTATGCAGTAAATATATTTATTAAATTAAATTTGTAACACTTAATGCTAATTTCTACAACATATTTTTTTTCTATATGTTTGTCATATTCCCTACATTATATGCTATACAACTATTAACAGGTAGAACCTAATCACAATTTTTGTACTTCTTCTTTTTCTGCAACATAAATTTAAACCATATTGTTGGACAACATTTTTTCCTCAGGATTTTTGATGCCCAGCTGCTGCAATTTTCGTATGCGCTGAATTTGCTTCTTCAACTTAAGTTTGAGGTCTACACCACGACTCAAATCCCTGAGATCCTCCACCGTGCAGCCGGCAATGTTGTGCACTGTGCGTGAGATCAAACCATCGATGAGGTGGATCTTGACCTTGGAGCGTTTCAGAATGCGCACATTGCGACGATTCAGTTCCTCGCGGTACAAAAACAAAGTATAAGGTACCGAAGAGGCTTGTTTGTACTTCATTGAGATTGTAGTTGAATCCATTTCGATTATAGTTTTTATTTTATAATTTAACAGTTTTTGATTAGTTTTCGAAGGTGCTCTGCTGCTAATGATGTCTTTACTCAACGATGACAAGTTGTGGTTTGTTGCTATTGCCAAAAGTGCGATTGGTTTTTAAACTATTCTCAGAATCCTTTCTTCTTTGTTAATTTACCTGAGTAGGTGTCGATTAAACCGCTAGTGTTATGACCTAAATTTAAACCGCATGAAATTGTTTTTAATTACCTGTCGTAGACATACCTTCGGTTACGTCATGTTTGTGATCCATTCTTAATACTACCTGTGTCATATGCATTTTGACCACGCATTATATATACCTCACATTCAGAAAGAAGGTTCTATAAGTTGATCAATAGGACACTTGTTGATTTAATAGTATTTAGAACAAAAATATTCTTATAAACTCAAAACCAAATTTCATTATTCAGTGGTTTTCATTAGTATTTTGTATGGGTAACTTATCAATTTCAGTGAGTTAGTACTAACTCTTTAAAATATCAGATAACACTAGCTAACAAATGAAGTACATTTTTATTTACGATCTTGGATTGATATTACGAAAGATTTTTAGATTTTAATCAATATCTCGTACTCAGTTTATTATTTTGATAAAATTTTGAGTTTTTGTATTCCATGTAGAATACTTGCTAATTTTGAAATAATAATTAATGAAAATCAGGTGGATCTGAGTTATGACTAGTCAAACGAAAAAAATACGGGTAATTCCACATCAAATCGACAGGGTTTTAAATTTTTTTCTTCGATTTTCATGAAATTTAGTTTACACCTTTTAATAGTTATAAAAATCAACTTATATTGATTTTTTTTTCGAAATTCGAAAATTTCCAAAATTATGATGCTTCAAAAAATCACAACTTTTCTTTATATATGTAACTTCGAAAGCCATTATCTAGGTCACTAACGCTGCAAAATGGATGTTTTTGATATTTTTTTCTAATTCGGTTTATAATTATTATGTTATTGTAAAATTTTCGAACTCGAATTATAAAAAAACAGCTATTTTGATTTCGCTAAAAATTTTTTCAAAATTAGGTCTTTTATTTAGTAATATAATATCTAAAATATGGAGAGGTGTTCTTTGATATAAGGGAGAAATATTTTTTTGTAAATATATACTACCTTTTTATCAATTACAACATTTTAAAAGGACAATTATCATAAAGAAAGATCTTTACACTTTATTCAAAATTACGTTTGATCATTTCTTATAGATATCTGTAATTAATTTGTTAAATTTTACTTTAGTTTTTAATCCATATTTTTTTAGATTTTTTTTTGTTTAGTAAACTTGTTAGTTAAATTTTCAAACTTCACTTTTTCGATTTACGTCACTTTTGATTAAGCTAAAAAAAATTTCAAAATTACCTTGGTCAATGTTTTAATGGTTTTTGTTAAAATTGTTGAGGTGTTTTGTGCTTTAATAGAGGTATAATATTTTAATTCTTTCTCAAAACACAAAATAATTGCAATTAACAATAAAATAAAAATATAAACAAAGTAACGAAGTAATATTAAATAACTGCCACTTAAGAAAGTACAGTGCGTTTGATTTTAATAAAAAAAAACGGTTATGACGTAATACGAGATCGGAGGTCTTCTCAATACCACGATATTGCATTAATTTATTAGGAATTGAGCAATTATTTTTCGATATGATATTTTTTATTAAAATCAAACGCACTGTACTTTCTTTTATTTCTATCTATTAGAAGTGATCAAACGTAATTTTGAATAAAGTGTAAAGACCTTTCTTTATGACAATTGCCCTTTTAAAATTTTGTAATTGATAAAAAGGTATTATATACAAAAAAAAAAGTTTCCCTTATATCGAAGAACACCTCTCCAAATTTTAGATATTATATTACTAAATAAAAGATCTAATTTTGAAAAATTTTTTAGCGAAATCAAAATAGCTGTTTTTTTCGAAATTCGAGTTCCTAAATTTTAAAATAACATAATAATTATAAACCGAATTAGAAACGAATATTTTAAACCAGAATCAAAAACTAAATTCAATTCTTAGAATAATAGATACCAAAAATATCCATTTTGTAACTTTATTGACCTAGAAAACTGCTTTCGAAGTTACCACTATAAAGAAAAGTTGTGATTTTTTGAAGCATCATAATTTTGTGTAATTTTCGAATTTCGAAAAAAAAATCAACTTATATTTTTTTTATCTATTCAAAGGTGTAAACTAAATTTCATGAAAATCGAAGAAAAAAATTAAAACCCTGTCGATTTGATGTGGAATTACCCATACATTTAAAAGTGTACCTATTATATATTGCATAACATCTATAGTTTTCATAATAAGAAAGCAGATATTTTGTTGTTGTCTTGTGTAATTTATCTACAGCAACAAAGAAAACCTTTTTTGTTAATTAATATTCAAATTTAAATTTTTTATTGTTCACATAAAAAATAGATGGAATATAAATTTCAATACAAAAATACTGGCACAGTTCAATAATTTTAAAATTTGGTATATACACTGTTCTTCAAATTCGGGTGTTATTTCTAATAGATTTCGGTCTCCTGACTGAAGCTATTTCATTTTTTTAAAACATATTTTAACGTTCAAACTTAGTTTGTTTTTTTCTTCAATGAATATTACATGGGATTTTTTAATTTCTTTTTTCATAAGTGAAATTTTTAGTATTCCTTAATTATAAAAAAGTTATTTTTAATAAAATTTGATTTAAAACAAATATTACTTGCATCTTATATATCTGATATCTTACTTTGGGAATTGTTTTTTTTTTATATTTTTAGGGATATAATTTAACATCGTAAATCTGGACATAAATTTGTAAGATATACAAGTTATTTTTATATTTTTTTTCAAGTTTTCAATTAACTCTATTTTTAAAATGTTTATGAAATTTTAATGTTCGAACCTCGATTTCATAAAATGACACTTTTTTTTAAATGTTCCCAAAACCCAACTACGTCATTGTATTTTTTTTTACCAATGACACAGATCTTAATTGAACCTTACAGTGATCAATATGCCCTATAATTTTCTTTTTCCTATATATATATAAAAATATATTAATTAATATTTTCTAAATTTTAAATGCATGAAATATACCACTCCATTCGATAACATGATAATTCGATTAAGACTATTTTTAATGTAATTCCATTTTTGGATTATATTCTGTAAAAATTTAATTATATAATTCGAATACTTAAATTATAACCAACAATGTTTTTTTGCAAGAATGAACAATTTTGAAAACTTACAATTCATATTGAATTAAGTATACTTACTTGGTGGTTTTAGAATTTTATAATTTCCTAAGTAGACTTAGCAATTTTTTGTTTTTTAATATCGGAGGGTTGATATCATTCATAAATTTGAAGAAAAACTTTCTCTTTCCATTTTAATTTTTCGTTGAGAGTCATTATTTTCGGCCGGGAATATTTCAAAATAAATTTAAAGTTTGAAAATTTGTTGCGCGGACGTATTTTCTGGAACTCTCTCTTAAAAATAAGACAATATTTTTCAAAACGACCGAACGAAATAGTCAGGATTTTCGTTCGGGGGATTTGATTTAAACCTGGATTTAAACAAGTATTATTTATAATTTATTTGAATTTTATTCTAGATAAGTTTAAATAAATTGTTTATTTAAATAAAAACGTCCTTTAAATTTTTTGGAAAATTACTTTGGTAAAGTTTTGTATTTTTTTATTTTAAAACATTCCCAAGTGTATTTTTCCAAAAATGTCAACTGAAATGGATAAAATTAATAAGAATTATAAACATTACGACTATAATTTAAATTATTTATTAGATTTTCAGAATACATAGATTGATTAGTATGTTGAAACCGGGCATTAAGTTGTAGAAGTAAAAATCACCAACTACATTTTCAAAATGACAATTATTCATTTACATAAACATTTTTATATTTATCATTTTCTGATTGATGAGCTCAGTATTTGTACAAAATGATAAGCAAATGTAAATTTATCAAGTGCTATTTGAATTTTAAAAATGTATTAATTACTTTTTGCAATAATAACCAACCAACTCGAAATATAAGATTTTGATAAAAATTTATACTTTTAGTTGTACAACGACATATACTGAAGAAAATGAAAGTAAAAAAAATATTTTGTCTATTATGAACCAAAAAAAAAAAAAAAAAATATGCTGTTTTTAATCGAAATGAGGTTTTTTTTAATAAGATTTTCTAAAATTTTATTTTCAGTGTTTTTATTCATTGGTGTTTTTTGTATTGTTTTCGTGGTTTTACTATTGTTTCATATTTTTTTTTGTTAGTGCTTTTATTTTTATTTTTGTTTGTTTTTTTTTTACTTTTATGCTTTTAAGTTTAGAGCCTTTTGTGTTTTTCTCGTTTTTGTTTTGCTTTTGTTTAATTTTTTTGTTGTTGTACGTTTTTGGTTTGTTTGTTTCTGTTTATGGTTTTGTTTTTGGGAAGGACTTTGTGTTTATGTTTCTTTTTTTTTATTTCTTTTTGTGCTTTTGCTTTCGTGTTTTTGCTTCTTATTTGTTCTTAATCTGTTTTTGTTTTTCATTTTTTTTTATTGCTTTTGTGGTTTTTAATTTATTTATAATGTTTTTGTATGTTAGCTTTTATTTGTGTGCTTTTGTTTTTGTGTTTTTGCTTTTGTTTTTACATTTTTCTTTACGCTTTTGTTTTTTTGGTTTGTTTATGTATTTCTGTTTTTGCTTTAATTTTGATTTTTGTGTATTTGCTTTTTGATATTGTTTTTATTTATATTTTGCTTTTGTGTTTTTGCTATTACTTTGTGTTTTGCTTTTCCTTTTGTGTTTTTTCTTTCCGTGTATATTTTTTTTTTCTTTTTGTTTCTGGTGTAAGTACCGAGTTATATCGTTTTTAAAGTTAAGGTTGTATATGAGGTGCCACGCCTCTTTGTCCAATTCCGTTATATATATCGATCAAGGAATATCGAATTAATATAGGTTTTAAAACTATATATTTTAATAGATAACACAAAATTATTTGCAAATTGTTATATGTATCATTATTATGTTTATCCTCAGTCTATCCTAGCTATTACAAAAATATGAGAATGCAAATGTGTAAATGTTGAGCTACAACATAACGTTCAAATCTTAGCGTCGAATTATTAAGAAACTTCTTACAGTTTCTAATATTTTTCATAGATATTTCGTTACTATAGTTCAGGATTGTCTTTAAATATATTTATGAATTTGATGGGTTAAAGAGTAATTATACAGAAGCTTCTTCTTAAAGAGCACTTATGCAGAAGCTGCTACTAATGATATCATAAACATTTTTGGCGTCATTCACACATTGTGCGAATCCTTAAATTGCATGTTCGACATCATTTAACTCGGAAAACCCACAAAGGTGTTAAATTTTAGGATTTGCAATCCAAATGCGCTGGCGACTCCTTGTCTACCATATAGGTAACAGTGAGATAGGTCTCAGTAACACATGTGACGTGATGTGACATGTCGCCTGAGTCAGTAAGGCTCTGGGTGCCGGAGCAGAAGACACTACTTAAAACGTCAGATACATTCATAAGCCGTTTATTTTTTAATTGGAGTTGTGTTGAACGACGGATTAAAACACAAACTAGGTAAACAATGGGATTAAGAATGAACCTTTTTTAAGGTGACTAAAAAAAAGGTATTGTGCAGGTACATTATAGACATGTAATATTTACCTGTGACTAATATTTAGAGCCTTTAACTAAAGCATTTTCGGCAGTAGTACCTGTATCTAGGTAGTTTTGACAGCTCGCGCAAAATGGTACAAATAGCGAAAAGTCATTGGCTAGAGCTACAGTCAAGCATTAGCAGCATACAGCTCAACGTCTCAAGCCGGAGAATTATCGGATCGACAAGTCTATTAAATTAAATACAAAAATTTTTAAAGAATGGAAGCACCACGCAGTGATAACAAATCTCAAAAAACTGGACTCTCGGTGACCTATACCTTGTTTTTGTATCGCGAAGAGTTGCGCCGACGCAATGCGCGCTCGCTGCGACTCTCCAAGACCAAGATACATCTGACAGATGAGCTCATCTCACGCACGGTGCGCAACATCAACGACTGCACAAACGAAGTACTGCGGGACCTGAGTCGGGAAATGGTCTTCAAGAAGAAGCTAAAACATCAGGTGCAGAGTATGCGAAAAATGCAACGTACTGGAAATGGGAACACAATGCAAAAAAGCAGTTAGTGCGCAGAAAGTAGCATGGACCACTCGGTTATACGCCGAAATTGTAGATAAACCTAGACGTGTATTTAGACTAAAATCTCAAAGATTAAAAATTTTAGTTTTAAGTGTTAGCATAAATAAAAAATAAAAGTATTTTTTTAAAATTGAATAAAAGAATTTCTGTTTTAATTGCCCAAATGTATACGAGGACCCTCATCGGAGGAGGACTCAATCAGCGTAGCTCAACGCACTCAGGCACGCAGGCTGCTGAATGCATGCTAAGGAATTAGTTACGCATACTTGAAAAAAATAAAAATTAAAATAATAAAAAATATAATATTACAAAAAAAGAGTTATATTGCATTTGTGCCTTTCGGTTTTGCCTGCAAAAACATAAAACATATATCATTGCATTGTTTGTTGCATGCTTTTAGGCGCTTCTACACTGCGAGCACAGCAGAGTCATCAACACAGAAACATCTCGTTGACACTGCAGCCGACGCAGTCACCACAGACAGAAAGCATTGGTTGCATTTGGCTCCTCATCGGAATCAGCAAATGATGTTGCATTCGTGACTCTGACGAATGCAATCTGCGCGGCATGTGGAGCACTTCAATTTGTCAAGTGCCTGTCAAGAGTTTCGTTCTTTCTTTCGTTTCGTTCAGTGCTGCCATATTTGTATTTTCTATTTATGTCGCTACTAGCATTGCTGATGAGCACCACGATGACTACGATGCGATGGCTGTGGATGTTGATGAGAGTCGTCGGCTTATGACAATTGAACTCCTTGGGGTATGAGTTCGATTCGAGGCGGCAAAGCAACACTGCTAAAATGTTAGTGAAAAATTTTCATTTTTAATTAAAAATTGAATTTTTTAACTAAAAATTAAAAAAGTAAATTTTGTTAGTGAAAATTTGAATTTTTAAAATTGAATTTTCAGTGAAAAATTGAATTTATAGTGAAGAATTTAATTTTTAGTGAAAATTTGAATTTTTAGTGAAAATTTGAATTTTTAGTGAAAATTTGTATTTTTAGTGAAAAATTGAATTTTCAGTGGAAATTGAATTTTCAGTGAAAATTTGAATTTTCAGTGAAAAAATTTTATTATTAGTGAAAAATTTAATTTTTAGTGAAAAATTGTAGTTTTAGTGAAAAATTTAATTTTAGTGATAAATTTAATTTTTATACCCTGCATATATTGTAACGCCCCTTAGGAGGCGTGTCCGGTATGGAAAAGTATATATATTCTTGATCAGCATCACTACCCGAGTCCGTTTAGCCATGTCCGTCTGTCTGTCTGTCTGTCTGTCTGTCTGTCTGTCTGTCTGTCCGTCTTGCTGTCTTGCTGTCCGAATACAGAATAACTTGAGAAATACTGATCAGAATACGATGAAATTTCGTCTCAATATATTTTAGACAAAAGTAGGAACTGAGTTTGAAAATGAGCCAAATCGGTCAACGGACACGCCCACCTCCCATACAAGTCACTTTTATATAACTCTTTAGGAACTAATAACTCGAAAAGTATTCTAAATATAGTTATAAAATTTAAAACATATTGTTATAATTCACCTAAAAATATGTGGTTCAAAAATGGGCGTGATCCGCCCACTTTTTTTTTTCATTATTTCCCGGGTTTTCATAGTGGAAATTTGATCCGTAAATTATTAAAATCAAATCTATGAAATATTAGCCATTCAAAATTCTAAATATAGGCGTGGTCCGCCCAATTATATTTTTCAATTTTTTTTTTAGTTTTTTATACTTTATATAAATTTTTTAATTTATGGGGATATAAGACGTAAATTTCTGATATATGAATAATATTCTGAGGGTGGGGAGGTTCAGCATAATTAAAAACTTTAAAATTAAGGTATGCAATTAAATATCCCACATTAATATCCCCACCAAAGGTGTAGGGTATTCCATAGTCGGGCCCGACCGACTATAAAAATCCGCCCCATGTGACCGAACTTACCCATGTGACCTAACTTTCCCAACTCGTTTATTGAAAATTTGAATTTCTAGTGAAAAATTGAATTCTTAGTGAAAAATTTAATTTTTTTAGTGAAAAATTGAATATTTACTTTAAAATTGAATTTTTAATAAAAAATTGACTTTTTAAAAAAATATTGAGTTTTTAGTGAAAAATTGAATTCTTAATCCCATCTTCCCATTTTCGTTTATACATTTTTTTTCTAAGACAAGTTTTGTGAAATACACAAAAACAAAAATAAAAATTAATTTTTCAAAAAATGCAAAAAGTTTTTAAAATTCAAAAATTTAGGTTTGTACATTTTTTATTCCAAAATTAATCTTTTTATTAGAAAGCTCATAAAAAATACTGTCTAAAGCAATCATAGATGTTTTAAAAAAGGCCACTCTTATACAAGTTAAAAATAATTCAATTCAATAATAACCTACGGCCTCCTCCTTAACAAGTTTTAATGAGGTCGACTTATATTACATGTTCACAAAATTTCATTGAAATCGGAAGCAACAAAACAAAGTTGAAGACAAATTGTCACCCATATTTTAAAAACTTAAGGCAATTTGAAAATAGTTAAACTATTTTTGAAATCAATGCCATAAATGTAACCAAAAATGATGAAATTTTCTGCTTAAAATGATACAATGGATGTTACATACATTTTATAAATACTCAGCATAACTACGATTAATAGTTGATACATTTTAAAAATATCACAGAAATACTGTGACTATTTCATACATACTATGAATACGCTATACATAAATAATACGAATATTTTATAACTACGATAAATATTTCATAAATTTCAAAAATAGTTTGACTTATTGATAAATACTATGAATACTTCATAATTATTATGTATACTTCATAAATACTATGAATACTTCATAAATACTATGAATACTTCACAATTATTATGAATACTCTGGATAATTCATAAATACTATGAATACTTCATAAATACTATGCATACTTTATAAATGTTATGATTACTTCATAAATACTATGAATTATTCATAATTTCTATGAAATTTTTGCTTAACTGCAATAAATACATTGTATATTCTACAAATACTTAAGAATTAATGTAACCACTTAATACATACTATGAATATTTCGTAATACGAATACTTTATAACTACGATAAATATTTCATAAATAGTTTGACTTATTTATAAATACTACGAATACTTTATAAATATTATGATTACTACATCAAAACTATGCGTAATTCATAATCTCTATGAATTTTCTTTTTAACTGCGATGAATACATCGTATATTCGACAAATACTTAAGAATTAATGTAACCACTTAAAATAAAACATACAATGAATATTTCGTAAATACTATGAATAATTCATTTACTCTATGCATATCCTACATAAATACGAAAATTTCTGCCTATATTTCATAAATACCGTCATTATTTCATACATACAATGAATACTTTATAATTGCGATGAATACTTCATAACTACTATGGATAACACTTCATTAGTATTTTAAATAATTCATAATTATGGTAAATTGTTGATGAATTGATTATTTTTTTTATACCAAAATTTCAACAATTTCCAAAATTGATTAACATATTTTAACAACTATGTTATTTCCGACAATGGTATTTTCCTTTATATTTTCAACCAATTGTATTTTGTTTTTTAACATTTATATTTTCCAAAGAACCTTTATTTTCTCCGCAGTGTAAACATAAGAAGCCGTAAAAATTGCCTTCTAATTATGCGACATTTCCACATGCAAAACCCTTATTTTAATCGTGCTGCTGTCATTAGTAACTCCTGCAGATTAGCGCTCCAAAGGATCAGCAGCAGTAGCATCAGCCATGCGTCCTTAGACGCACATGAAGGACTCCTTTGTTTGTGTGGCCACATCAGCATGTGTTGATGTTGCGACGCATTGCATCGCATCACATCGCATCGCATTTCATCCCATGCACTTGGCGCACAGATGTCGCTGCTGCGCTCAAGTAGACACTTTGGCAGGCTTGCAGCCGGATTGGAGCCTCTTCGGGGTGCAGCTTCTTTTCGGATTTTGTCATTTTTCTCATTATGCAGTGCGGGCAGCAACAGTCGGCAGAGTGATGAGGTGCTGCATATTGTGGGTGGATGTTTTTTTTTTTTTTTGGAGGCAGCAACATATGGAGCACAAGCAATAGCAACAGCAAAGAGTCGTTCATTCGTTTCTCGGTTTGCTTCGGTTTTGTTTCGTTTGTTCGTTGCATCAGTGAATTCAGTGCAGAAGAAGAATCCTTTCGAGTTCTTTCGAGTATTGCTGTTGTTGCTGCTAAATCTGTTGTTGTTGTTTTTGTTGTTGCTGCTACTACTATTGCTGTTGTGTACTTAGTATTTGTTTACGCTTGGATTTTTGCTTTTATTACAAAAAAATGCTTTGGAAAAATATATTCTAATGATTTCATCGTCGTCGTGACTCTTGTTGTCATCAGCTTCTTTATCTAAAAGATTATTGAAATCCATCCCATGGATTGCTGCTCATTGTTGCTGTTGTCACTGACTGCACAATATTCCCATTGTTGCTGGCCTTTGTTGTTGTCGTCGTCGCTGTTTAATATCGTAATGTTTTTCTGCATTGCGAATTGCTCGCGTGTGTCAAACATGAAATTTCAATTAAACGCATTTAATTTTGCTAAATGTATCGAAGTTTCTAAAAATGTTTAAATTTAAATTTTTATTTTTGTAGATAACAAATACAAAATAGAATAGAATGGTATACCCAGAAAAAAAACATGGCATATCATTGGAAAAACAATTATTTATACTATTAAAATTGTTCAATAGGATGCATACCATTCGTTCAATAATATTTAAACTGTTAATACAATATGTGGTTGTACCATTAATTTTATAATGTACTCTTTTAATTACAGAATGGCTGTTGTGTCATTCTGCGCAGCAGTCAAGTTTTTTTTTTTTGTATTATGTAAAATGACGCCCTTATTCCGAAAATATGGTTTAATAATGTTTTTTTGGATAGGTTTATAAAATATGGGAAAATACCTTTTGGACCGTGCTTTCATAAAGTTGGTCACATATATTTGCAAATATCTCGCGTTCTAAATAACACATATGATCAAATGTAATATCGAATGAAAGTTAATTGAATATTGAATAAACATTTCTTAGAACATTTTTAAATTGGTTCATTAGTTTAAGAGAACTCGAAAGGAGAACTTGAAAAAACTTTTTTTTTCAACAAAAATTTAAGAAAAAATTCATTTAAAAAAAATGAAAACAATCGAGAAAGTAAGATGATACACAAATTTTAATTTTTCAAAATTAGTTCACACTCTTTCGAAGACATTGAGCTATAAATGACAAAAATATATGGGTAAAATTTGAGAATAAAAAAAAGTTATGTGAAAGCAATATAATTGAGTGCTATACAAATAAGCATAAAAATAAAAAATAAAAAATGTGAGCGGATCAGGATTATTTTTTGAGCACCTATTGATAGATGATTGCTTGTAATTAATTTTAAATTTTATAACTTTATCTTTAATACTCAACGAGATATGTGATCCTAAAAAGTAAACCCATATTTCGTAGTGGATGTAGTAGATTACGTTGACTAAATCGACTCATTTTCGAACTTCGAATTACTATTCTACTAAAATATATTGAAAATAAATTTTACATCATTCGGAATAGCAGTTTTAAAGTTATCGTGTATAGGCGGACAGACAGACGGTCATATCTAAATCGACTCGGAAAGTGATGTTGACCAAGAAAATATATACTTTTTCATACCAGTCACGCCTACTAAGAGGCTCTAAAATATCCTCACATATATTTTATAACTTGTAACCCATGGGTATAGGGTATAAACATATTATGCGATTTTTTTTTAGTTAATACCCAATTGTAATGCTTTCACATGATTTTTTCTGTTCTCAAAACGTATCCATTGATTTCTTTTATTTTTATATCATTTTATTTAAAATTGTACATGCTAATTTTGAAATATTACAAACTGTGCATCATCTTGCGTTTTCAATTTTTCGCCATTTTTTAAATGCATTTTTAAATAAAATTTTGGTCGACAAAATTTACATTTTTCGTGTTCTTCTATAGAGTTTTCTTAAGCCAGTAAACCAATTCCAAACTATTGTAAGAAATGTTTATTGAATATTTAATTATAGATATAACAGATATAACAATTGAGTTTATTGGTTTTATTAAACGCGAGATATTTACAAATATATGTGACCACCTTTTTGAAAGCTCAGTACAAAAGATATTGCCCGAAATCTCGTAAACCTATCCGTAGAAAATTTTTTAATTCATATATTCAAATTCTGCGTGTCATTTCCAATAATACAAAAATAATGGAATTTACTGCGCAAACTTTTTTTTCTCATGAATCGTATTATTAATTTTATGGTAACATCAAATTAACTAATTATATATTAAAACAAAAAGGCATTTTACTTACTATATTGTATAACTTATTTGAAGTAAATGTCGAAATTGAAATTCAACTCCAAAAATCATATACATATAAAAAGA
The DNA here is from genome assembly GCA_951804985.1 of Dryomyza anilis. Classification (NCBI taxonomy): domain Eukaryota; kingdom Metazoa; phylum Arthropoda; class Insecta; order Diptera; family Dryomyzidae; genus Dryomyza; species Dryomyza anilis. Next base: position 1,212,758 of record OX638130.1, on the reverse strand, counting down.
CACTTCTCGTTGCAAAAGGTTATAACACATTTAATGTTCGCGTCAGTTTCCAATAATTGATTTAATACTTGCGTCTGCATTTATTTTAAAAGCCGTTGCCATAATAGAATTTTTGCAATATACTAAAAAAACTTTAATGAATTTACATTAAATACATTGTCGCGTTTAATAGTATGAAGTATTACTAAAAATATCTGGCATCATTGCAATAATTTTAATTACAACTTGCAGAATGAGAATTTTATGCCAGTTAGTGAGACGTTTCTTATTATAGGACATTAAAACAATGGTATTAATAATATTATATTAAAAAATATTGAAGTTATTAAATTAATGGTACTGAATTTTTCAAATACTATCGAATTCATTAAAAAACTTGAATCAATACGAAAAAACGATTAATATATCGATACCTTACAGACAAAAGATCGTAATCAACAATAAGTAAATTTCACAGGAGGTCAAAAAAACGTCTCAAAATCGAGTAGTTCAATATTTTATTGATTTTTTTAGTAAAGTATTCTTTCAATGAACTGAAAATAATAATAGTGTGGCACAATTACCAAAATATCCATTACATGCAGAAGTATTTGAAGAAAAATTTAGTTACGATGTTTTGCCTGTCTTAATTTATTTCGAATAATTTTTCAATTGTACTACTTACGATGCTAAGTTAGAAAGTTCTTATATACAAACGGTTTGGTATTTTAAATTTCGGTAAACGACAACAGGCAAATAACACGTATATGAGAATTTTGGCACATGTTTAGTGAATATTGAGACTAGCCAGTGGTCAGTATTTTAAGTTGATGGAAAAATGCATTGGAAGTACATAATAAAATTAAATTTTACATTTATAATTTAAATGTGGAAACGAAATATTAAAATTATGTAGCCATTCTGACGTGAAATAGTCCGTATGTATCTACAAACATAATTTGTGTCTTAAATATTGAGTTTATAGTTCGAATGCCTTCGCTAGTGCATAGAATTGCATTAAAAATACAGGGTTTTTCAACAGGGACGCTACAAAAGTAGAGCGACAGGGACAGCAAACGACGCCATATTTTTTGCCGCTCTTTTGACATTTCTCTTCAGTTTTGCCATTTCATGGTGGAAAGATATACGAATTCGAATTTCGGTAGTAAATTTTAATAATTTCGACTCGTTGTTGGCTCGTATATCTTTCTATCATGAAATGGCAAACCTTACTGAAGAAAAATGTCAAAAGAGCGGCAAGAAATATGGCGGGGTTTGTTGTTCCTGTCGCTCTACTTTTGTAGCGTCCCTGTTGAAAAATCCTAGAAAAAACTTTTGTAGCGCTCTTATTGAAAAACCCTTTATTTAAAAATTGTATCGTAACCAACATTTTTCAAAAATGTAGTTAAAATAATATGTGTTATTTTGCTTTATTTCAAATTTGGATCGTAAAATTCCAAAATATGACTTTGGAGGGACATGCTACTCACAAAGAGGTTTCCAAAACTGCAACAAAACAAAAATTCCCAAAATGTTGGTTACGATGTTCTGCCTGGAAGGTATCGATATGAACCATAAAATCAATGGTTGTACCATTATGTACATTTTATTCTAAGTGTACCACTAATTACATTTTATTCTGAGTGTACCACAAATTCAACATTTTTTAGACATTTTTTCAAATTAGTGCAAAATGAGAGCCTCGTAGCATATAGATTAGCATTTTTTTAAACCTAAAAAACCCAAAATTGATATTTTGTATTACTAAATTTGAATTATTCTTGCGACCATCTTGTTTAAAAGATATATATTAATATATGTTGTATACTCACCGCTTGAGAAGAGAATATGCCTTTATTTCATATGTCCCATATCTTCGCACTTAATCCCCATTTTTTTGAAATTCGAAAATAGGGATTATGACCGCATTTAATTCATAGATTGAAAAATAGTTATGATATATGAAATTTTTGAAAAGAAATAAATAAAAAGAAATAAAAACCAAGATTCTCTTACACTATTGAATATGACAATATAAAAGCATTATTTTGGAGATGTTTTGCAGAACTTGACAAACCGGAAAAAATAACATAATTCCCAATGAGGGAAATTTGAATTCCTCGTGGTGCTTATGACCTACGAGACAAAACTGGAGTTACGTCCGAACATTTTTCGGACATAATTCCCATAAATGAGCGATACGCATTTGATTTCTTTATAATTTTTTAAATATCAAAAACACTTAATGATTAAAAGATTTTGTTACTTTCAAATCTCGATATCAAAAATTATAGAAATTTTAAAAGTTGAATCGAATTTTAAAAGTATTAAAAAATAATATCTTCCAAAGTTTCGATTTTCTTCTGGAATTTCGAGTTTCGATCGATGTTCACGCATCACACTACATAAAGATTTAAATATTAAAATAAGACATTGTTCTTAAGGCATATACTGGGTATTTTAATTCATAGTACACTGAAAAAATATTTACCTAAATGAAGTAAATAGGTCCATATAAAATTGTTCTTTCACGCAAACACCCATTTTTTTATTTGCAGAAAAATCGTTGATTTAAACAAAATTTTACCTTGAATCATTTAATTGAAACTGGAAATTTGTTTATTGGATGTATAGAAAAAAAAAAAATGCATTTTATTAAATTTGTCATTATTTATTTATTTATTAAAAATACTTTAACACTTAAAACTAAATTATATAAAAGAGCTACAGAGCTACATTACTGATTACTGAATCATTTCAACTATTTCAATGCTGTATTCTTACAAAGAAGTTGTGTTCAGCGCCTTAGGTTTGGGATTCTTTACGCCTAACTGCTGCAATTTACGCATGCGATACATTTGCAGCTTCAGCTTATTCTTGAAGAGGACGCCACGACTGAGGTCCTGCAAATCCTTGACACTGCAACCGGCAATATTATGCATGGTGGTCGAGATCAAACGATCAGTCAGATATAGTTTAGTCTTGGAGAGCTTGATGTGACGCGCCGTGCTGCGATTCAACTCATCGCGGTAGAGCAACAGGGTATAGGTGAGCGAGCAGGAGGAGCTTTGCGATGGTTTTGTTGAAGTTTGATTGTGTGATGTTGTCATTTTTACAAACTTTTTGTCAATTTTACAAATTATTTATGATAACTTTGCTGTTTTTGATAATTTGCTGTTGATATCTTTGCTGTTGTGGACTTCACTAAGCGATGTGTAGGCGTAGAATGATGCTGTTGTCTAAATGATTCGAGTATTTAAAGCAAGTACTTGTTGCTCTCTAGACAAATAATACCTGCTAAGTTACCTAATGTGACACGCGTATCTTGTACTAATTTTAAACGCAGGTAATCACAATAATTATCTGTTTTATATAGTTTTTTGCAGGCCATAAAAGGACTTTCATTGTTAATCCGGATACTGGGGACGATAAACGTTTTACTAAAAATTATTACCCATTGGTTTTAAATGGTAAAACAGATGACATTTGTTTATTTGGTTTAAGATAAAGGATACAATTGACTAGTCTTTTAATAAAAATGGTACACCTTACTGTTTTGTTGTTCAGAAGCAAAACTTAAAAATGTAATAATAATACTTCAAACCAAATACATAATTATGCCTATCGTAAACAAAATTATACGTCTGAATTTTTCCGTTCGAAAATATGTTTTGTAAATTTACTAACGTAGTATTTTTATCCAGTTTTTATTTTGTATATTGTGTATTGTATTTTGTATTTAGTATTTAGTATTTTGTATTTTGTATTTTGTATTTTGTATTTTATATTTTATATTTTGTATTTTGTATTTTGTATTTTGTATTTTGTATTTTGTATTTTGTATTTTGTATTTTGTATTTTGTATTTTGTATTTTGTATTTTGTATTTTGTATTTTGTATTTTGTATTTTGTATTTTGTATTTTGTATTTTGTATTTTGTATTTTGTATTTTGTATTTTGTATTTTGTATTTTGTATTTTGTATTTTGTATTTTGTATTTTGTATTTTGTATTTTGTATTTTGTATTTTGTATTTTGTATTTTGTATTTTGTATTTTGTATTTTGTATTTTGTATTTTGTATTTTGTATTTTGTATTTTGTATTTTGTATTTTGTATTTTGTATTTTGTATTTTGTATTTTGTATTTTGTATTTTGTATTTTGTATTTTGTATTTTGTATTTTGTATTTTGTATTTTGTATTTTGTATTTTGTATTTTGTATTTTGTATTTTGTATTTTGTATTTTGTATTTTGTATTTTGTATTTTGTATTTTGTATTTTGTATTTTGTATTTTGTATTTTGTATTTAGTATTCTATTTTTGAACTATTCGTATCTGGAAAAAATGTATAGCTGTATAGTAAATTATATTTAGTACCTTAAACCAAATAAACAAATATAAAATGTTTTGTTATGTTTTATCAACATTTAGATTCAGAAACTATTTAAAAGGCTGAAAACCAATAGGTAGTAACATTTGATAAAGAGTTAATCATGCTCAGCATACGGATTAAGAATGAAAGTCCTTTTATGACCTGCAAAACATTATATAAAACAGTTAATTATAGTGATTACCTGCGTTTAAAATGAGTACAAGATACGAGTGTCCCATTAGGTAACTTAGCAGGTATTATTTGTCTAGAGAGCAACAAGTACTTGCTTTAAATACTGAAACCATTTAGACAACAGCATCATTCAACGCCAACACATCGCTTAGTAAAGTTCACAACAGCAAAGTTATCAACAGCAAGTTATCAAAAACAGCAAAGTTATCAAAAATAATTTGTAAAATTGACAAAAAGTTTGTAAAAATGACAACATCACGCAATCAAACTACAACGAAATCATCTCAAAGTTCCTCCTGCTCGCTCACCTATACCCTGTTGCTCTACCGCGATGAGTTGAATCGCAGCAAGGCGCGTCACATCAAGCTCTCCAAGACTAAACTATATCTCACCGATCGTTTGATCTCGACCACCATGCATAATATTGCCGGCTGCAGTGTCAAGGATCTGCAGGACCTCAGTCGTGGTGTCCTCTTCAAGAAGAAGCTGAAGCTGCAAATGCATCGCATGCGTAAATTGCAACAGCTGGGCGTTAAGAATCCCGATCCAAGGGCGCTGTCGACGACTTCCGTGTAGAGGATACTATATGTATCTAGTTTAATGGATACAATAATAATATCCGTAAAAATTTTAATATAGCTCTGTAGATTTAAGTTTTATACTATTTAGTTTTAAGTGTTAACGTATTTCTAATAAATAAATAATGACAAATTCAATTAATTCAGTTTTTTTTGTTAATATTCTGTTTTGTAGGCGACAAATCAGAGTCTCTATACCTCTAATAGACAGTACTATTAAAAATTAGGTGTTATTAAAATAAAATGTTTCTAGAAATTTTATACACCCATACTACAAAATACCACCATTAAACAACATATTCTGAAATGGGTTCTATATAATAAACATTTGTTCAAGTTTTGCATAAAATTTTGGTTTTGGAACGATCGGGAAGTTGCCTATGAATTTCATTTTTTGTCATAATCCTCTCAGTTTAAGACTAACATGAACAGTTTAAGTTCTTATCTACCCTAACTAGATTAATTTTCTAGCATCCTATTCTATTCTAGTAACCTCAAAAATTTATACCTACACACCTATATATCATATATCACATACCACCATAAAATAAAATAATAAAAATAATAATTTTTATACAATTATTTTCTCTGATGTTCGAGGTACAAATTGGCGTATTTTTTTTTACCCTATACCTATGAGGTACAGGTCTCTGAGGTGGCGTGTCTGGTATGGAAAAGTATATAATTTATGATCAGCATAACTACCCGATTCGGTGAAATTTGGTTTCAATATGTTTTTACCAAAAGTAGGATCTAAGTTCAGAAATGAACCAAATCGGCCAAGGTAATCCACCGTCTTTATTTCTCTACATTTTTTTTGATTATTTTTTTTTTATATTTTTATAGAATTTTTTAAATTATCATAATACGTAAATTTTTGATATGTGAATAATATTCTGAGGGTGTTCTTGACAAATTGCTATTCTATTCAAATTGGGTCAAATTGACCCAATCATTGCCATAAATATATAATTGGATGTAAAACCATCGAAAACAAGAACAAAAAAAATATATATTTTATGCACACAATACGAATATTTTGAAATACCAAAAATGGTGATTTTCCAGAACAATTGGGTCATATTGACCCAATTTGTGCAAATGGGTTACGTAGGTTATCTACATTAACTACAAAATATATCAAAAATCCTTGGAAAACTTGTTTCATTGGTATTCTGAAAACGTAGCGTAGCCGTTCTGATATAGAATACCCAATTTAATATTAACTTGGCGTTACATTCCTGAAGAACTTAGGCCAAGTTCTCTCACCATTTGAGTTATGCGTGTTATATTTGCACTGAAAGTGGTGGGACCTACAGTTTAATGCACACAAATAATTATTTGCATCTCCCAAATGTAGTTTGTCTTCACTGAAAATCATTTGTGGCAAACAATATCATGAAGCGTAACCAACTACTGGTTGAAGCAAGTGCAACATTGATTGGGGAATTTTTTTTTTATCCATTTACAATTTTTTTATTTCATTTGCTATGCCAACTAAATTTAAAATCAAACATAACCAATATTAAGTTGGCTGCACGGATAATTGGTTATATTGACTAACATAACATTAGGTTGTTGCAACCAATGTTTATTTGATTTTACTGCGAAATAAGATGTTTTGTAGAATCAGATTTTTCACTCGTTTTTTTGTGCTGCTGAGAGAGATACAGGAGTATTTTTAAATAACTGTGGTATCAACAAAATTATATAAATTTAAAGTTCCCGTTTATTTTTATTCAGTTTTTACAATTTGTTATAAAAAATCGTCGAAACTAAAATGACATCAGCCACAATAATAATGCTGTGCAGTTTGTTCATGCCCTAGTCTACTTTCTATAACACCTCAATTCTTCAGAGTCCTTGTGCTTGAGTTTCCTTCTGTTATATTTTCATATGCAGCCCTAGCGCTCCAACACGGTGCCTACACGAAGTCAGGTTAACATCGATTTGTTGGCAATTTTCCATGAAATATATACAGCTCGAAAATTGCCGACGAATCGTTGTGCAGCTAACTTTGTGTAAATTGGCTGACTTCGTACTTAAATTGGCTACCACAACTAAACAATCACCGAATATTTGGTTGTGTCAAAAGTCAATTCGTTTTGTCAATTGCATTGACTAGTTCAGTGAACTGATATGTGGCGTTGGAACAACTAAATCAGCCGAATGCTGACAGAACAAAATAAATCGGTTGGTAAAAAAGACAGTTGCCCCAACGCGTTATTCGTGCCAATAGAATAGAAATTTGTTGTGCCAACCAATTATTATTTCGGTTTTCTGAACCTCGTAGTCGGTTGTTATTGTCAAAACTAAAAGAGTTGTGGACTACAACCAATTTCGAGCAGTTTTAGAACAATTGGGATTGTGTATATGCTAATATTTCAAGCGCCAACCGAATATGCCAGTTCCGCCAATGAATGTGTAGACAATTCGAATTAACCGAATGAAAGGTGTTGCAACTAACTTTTTCGTTCTTCCAAACTCATGCCAAAAGGGGAATTTCTGTGTGTGGGCAGTGTTTACTCTCGAAGGTTTACCATTATCTGCCGAGACGCAGCGCGGTATAGAAAAATGTTTTCTATAAAAAGATGCTGTTATCCTCAGCCCAGATTTGAACATGGGACCTTTCGGCTTGTATTCCAACGCAATAACCTCTGAGGTACCGACGCTACGGAATGGCTAATATATATTTTTTTAATAATAAGACTACGTTCATTTTTCATTATAGAAATCAAAGTATATTTTTCGAAATAAATACACATTTTGTATATAGCTCGCGGTGTGATTGCAAAAAATTTGATTTGGAATAGAACCTGAATGAATTTGTATTTTTAAATTTTAATAATCACGGAGCATGTTTTGAAATTCATTCTGAAATTTCATAAACTAAAATAAAATTTTTGAAAACAAATAAGAATTGAACTCATTTCACAGAACTTGCCAAATTGAAAGACGTTTATTTTGTATTGAAAAATCGAATTCTGGAACAGTAAAAAGCATATTGAACGAATTGAAATATTTCATAAAATTTCAATTGGCAGCTGAAAAATGGCGGTATATGTAAAAAAAAACTATTACTCATCAAATAAAAATAACTCATTATATATTCTAATATATTTGTTTAAGTACATTAAAATCAAAGTTCGTTGCATCAAATCATTTAGTATTTGAAAACCCTCATGCACTTAATTTGGCGGCACCCTTGTGCATGCGTACTATTTAAATTTTGTACTATTTGCATTTAATTAATTTATGCCAAATGTCGTATATTTTAAAAGTGTCTCTTCTAGGGTGACATTTTCAAAAATCGTAATGGCGTCCGGCGCTTTGACGCTGCGTCCGTTTGATGTATATTTCAACCCTGATTTGCGCGACAAAATTACGTGTTATTTACCAAACACCCTGTTGTTGTACATATGTATATAAAACATGTAGCACATACATGTACGACAACAACTGAATGTCTGTCAAGTGCGTGTGCTACACATGAAGACCGAGAAAAATCACGCTGAAGAGGGTTCGACCGACGTTGTTTGGTTGGTCGGGGTGGTTCGGATGGGAAGGAGTGTGTATTGCGTTTCATTGAATTTTTGTTGTTGTTGGGATGTTGCTGATGAGTGTCGTTGAGTGGCTTTGTTGTTGCTGCTGTTATTGAGCGCACTGGCAACGCTTTTTGTGTAAATAGATTAGAAACGACAAAACATTTTCCGTTGCTGATTTCTGTTGCGTCCTGACAACCATGCTGCCGCTGCCAACGCAACATTCAACATTCATCCATCCATCCAACCTTCGATCCATTTAGGTCCTTGCTGGCCGTTGGCAAAATATTGTTGCTGCCGTTGAGGGTTGTACAAAGCGCCCTCTGGCCAATATTATTTTTTTTATTTCATTTTTTTTTTCTTTTTCTCAATATCAGCATAATTTTTTGGCATTCAGTTTAGCTTCAATATCCTGCAAATGTTTTCATTATTTTTCCGCATGGTTTGATTTTTGTGTTGTTGTGATTTAATGCGGCAGCCAGCGGTGGCTTAGCGCTTAACCACCCCAGCAACAACAACGTCAAATGCCTATCAACTGCCTCTCATCGGCATCATTATCCTGATCAGCAGCAGTCTCATCAGTTTCATCATCTTCCTCATCGTCCTCGTGGGACCACTGCCTAGTGCAGCATCTTAATAATCACACCCGTCCGCCATGTTGTTGGCCGCACCATACCGACCCCCCTTCCTCCCTCTGCCGTTGCTGGCACATGTCAGAAATTCATTAAAAACGTTAAAAAATCAATTTCGTCGAAAGGATCAGGCAGTCGCTTCAATGCATCGCATGAAGGGTGTAACTGTCGGCTTGTTTTGGGTATCATTTCGCATTTGCTATGTATTACAAATGGCAAATTAACATATTTTTAGGCACAGCAGAAGGAAGGAGTAGCAATTGTTAATGAAGGGCTCGTGATGTGAAGCTCGTTCTGGGGCGAGAACTAAAACACTTTGCGTGGCTCTAATGCGGCTGCACAGCAAGAAAAATGCGCAGGCATTCTATGCAAATTCAGTTTTTAATTTGATTAAACTAAAAGGGAGATCAAACGAATATAATGAGGATAAAATAAGGAGGCAGTCACAAAGTTGACAAATGGAAGATAAAAGTAAGATAAGATAAATACATTAATGGAAGAAAAGAGGTGTTAAGAGGAATTAAGAGAAAGATAAGCGGAAGATAATAGAAAGATAAAAGGAACATAAGAGGAAGATAAGAAGGAGATAAGAGAAAGATAAAAGATCATAGGAAGAAAGATACGATGAACATAAGAGGAAGATAAGAGAACGATAAAAGGAGATAACAGAAGGAGAAGATTTAGATTAGAAAAGAATAGGAGGAAGTTTAGTTTTAGGAACTTACGTTAAGAGGAAGATATGAAAAAGTTAAAAAGAAGATAAGAGAAAGATAAATGGAAGATAAAAGTAAGATAAAAAAAATACATTAATGGAAGAAATGAAGTGTTAAGAGAAATATAAGAGGAAGATATGCGGAAGATAATAGGAAAATAAAAGGAAGATTAGATAATAAGATAAGAAGAAGATATGAAGAAGATAGAAGGCGATAAGAGAAAGATAAAAGAGGAGGATAAGTGGGGATAAGAGGAAGATAAGAGGAAGATAAAAGGAAGATAAGACGAAGATAAGACGAAGATAAGAGGAAGATAAGAGGAAGATAAGAGGAAGATAAGAGGAAGATAAGAGGAAGATAAGAGGAAGATAAGAGGAAGATAAGAGAAAGATAAGAGGAAGAAAGAGGAAGAAAGTAGGAAGATAAGAAAAGACACGAGGAATAAAACGAAGTTAAGAGGAGGATAAGAGGGGATAAGAGGAGGATAATAATAAGATAAGATGGATATAAGAAGAAGATAAGAGGAAGATAATAGGAATATAAGAGGATGATAAGAGGAAGATAAGAGGAAGATAAGAGGAAGATAAGAGGAAGATAAGATGAAGATAAGAGGAAGATAAGAGGAAGATAAGAGGAAGATAAGAGGAAGATAATAGGAAGATAAGAGGAAGACAAGAAGAAGATAAGAGGAAGAAAGTAGGAAGATAAGAAAATACACGAGGAATAAAATAAAATAAATAATAAAACGAAGTTAAGAGGAGGATAATAGGGGATAAGAGGAAGATAATAAAGAGATAAGAGGAAATAAGAGGATGATAAGAGGAAGATAAGAGGAAGATAGAGAAAGATAAGAGGAAGATAAAAGAAAGATAAGAGGAAGAAAGTAGGAAGATAAGAAAAGACACGAGGAATAAAACGAAGTTAAGAGGAGGATAAGAGGGGATAAGAGGAGGATAAGATTTAGATTAGAAAAGAATAGGAGGACGTTTAATCTTAGGAACTAAGAGGAAGATATGAAAAAGTTAAAAGGAAGATAAGAGGAAGATAATAGGAAGATAAGAGGAAGATAAGAGGCAGATAAGAGGAAGATAAGAGGAAGCTATGAGGAAGATGCAGGAAGTTCCAGTGATTAGTGTCGCAAGTTCAACATTATCTCTATAGTCAGCGTACATTAACGTGATCGACTGGACTGTAGGTGCAGAGCAAATGGAAGATAAATGGAAAATGAAGGAAAGATATGGTAAGAAAAAAAAATTGAAATACGATACGAGAAAGATAGAAAGAAGATTAAAGAAATCTAAAAAGAAATATAAAAAGACAGAAAGAAGAATAACTATAAAAATAGATGAGATATTATCGGAAGATAAATGAAATACTAGAGGTAGATTAAAGAATATTAAATGAAGTATATGAGAAAGATAAAGGCAAAATATAACACAAATTCAAAAGGAAAATAATGCTAGTGTAGTAAAAGATAAAAAATCAAGTAATTATTTTTTTTTGTGTGTAACTCATAAGGCGACAGGTTTAAAATAGCATATGCAAAATTCCATATTTATAGCATACTTATGGGCCAAAGGTACAATTGATGTTTATTTTTTTTTTAATTTCTTTCAAAGCGGTACTACATTCATATTGTTTTCGTGGAATTAAACGCGATTTACAAAGTTTAGCATTGCTTTAGAAGCCTTTAACAAACCACTTAAGCAGCCATTGTTGTTGGCCATTAAAATAACTCGATTTCCGTTGCTTACATACAGCAAAATTAAAATACTTGAAACTTTCAAATGTCCAATTAATGTTGACAAGTGGTAAATGCTTCGATTTGCAAATTGCACTCATAGAATCTGGTCGCGCAGACCACATAATCAGGTGGTACACGCGGTAGTTCTTTTGTATGCGTTACGAAAATTAATTGGTTGCTGTTGACATTTTTTTGTTTATTTGTTTTCATTTTTATTTTTATGTATTTTTATTTTTTTATATTTCTTCAATGCAATATTGAAATCAAGACCACTTACGAAATGAAAAGCTAAAATATGTTGCCGTGGCATCGGGCGCACGTACCGCCATTGAGTGGGGGTGCTTTAGAAATGTTCTAAATGGCAAAGTTTTCTACGGCGCTGATTTTGTGCTGCGACAAATAAGCAAAAATTATTCATTAAAATTATTCAAATGTCATTAAAAAGAAATGAGGAAAATGTACGAGTGAAAGAGAGGTTCTATAATAATGCGGTTCAAATCAAAAAGTTTTGTGGGGCGATTTTTGGCATATTTAGAGGTCTTTTATTAACGCTAAAAAGCTCTCTATTGAATTTTTAGGCACTTTTCAGTCACTATTTTGATTAAAAAAAATACAGTCACTGACACAACTAGTTTTCAAAGAAATTGTCAATGTAATTTTTTTGTTAATTGTCAAGGCTAATTATAATATACCGGTAACTACTGATAATCCGATACGCTTTTAAGATATTTGCATCTAACCTCAAAAAATATTAATTTTATTTTTACTATTTTTGAATGATTTTTTAGCATTTCGGAACTAATGATAAACAAGAAAATGATATATGGTTATTTAGAGCATAGTTCCAACTAACGATCAAAATTACTAACTTTTTTCCATCTGTTCTAATTTTAAAAATATTCCATATTAATACAGTTTCCGTCAAAAATGTTAAAATTTATAAAAGTTTGAAATTCTTGTATATTGTTAGAAGTTTGCTCAAAAAGGCTAAGTAATAGGAAAAAACTGAGTATACATTCAAAATCAGCATCTGCGAAATATTTTTAATTGATGTATGTGATGATCATAGGAAAAATCGTATTGAGTAGAGTAATAAATATTTTTTATATATTCTGTAATCTATATCACTCACAGAAAAATCCTCTTTTGGCTTGAGGTTGGAAGAACAAAAAAAGTTGGTTGTACCAACTAACTTCATTTGTTTAAATCGAATTGTCTACAACTTTACTGGCGAATGTGCCATATTAGTCTATACACTCTCCCCATGGTTCTAAACCAGTTCGAAATTGGTGGCAGTACAAACTTCAACTCTTTTAGATTTGACAATAACAACCGACAGAAAGGTTGAGAGAACCGAAGAAGTTGGTTGGGCAAAGAGTTGGTTGGCGCAACAAATCTCTATTCCGTGTGTAGTATTGAAATATAAAAATTCATTTTGCTAAATAGCCAATGAATTTATTTGTTAATTTTTCCATCATTCCGGGATTCAAACCCCTATTTGAAGTATCCATTCAAACTACTACTCGCACTACTCAATGAACGTCAAATTTGCGGTGACTCTTCAAAAATTATGCTGGAACTCGTCTGATTATGTGAACCTACCTTTCTTTCTGTGACTAAAATGCTGTCGCACTGTTTGACGAACTGAGTGACTGACTGGTTCCATTGAATGCGGGCCACACGATACACCTTGACGCCCGTTTTGTGGGTACTCGAGGTTAACAGACGACAGCAACGCGCGCCAATTATTGAATTTGAAACCCTTTGAAGAGACGAAGTCTTTTTTTTTAGTTATTTGTAGTTTTATTTATTTGGCTTGTTTTAAAAACTAATTTCAATTAATTATATTTTAGCACAGCGACAAGTGGTATCGCATCTTGCGAAATGTATGAACTGGAAGATGAACTTTTTAAAATTCAATTTACATTATTATTTTATAAGAAGACCCTTAATGCAATCAATTTGCAATTAATATTTGGGAGATTTTGAAGACACCATTTCATCAATTTTATTTTAATTATATTTTAAATGTTAATAATATATTTTAAAACTTCAAGACAAATTTTAATATTGAACATTTGTATTTTATAATTTAATTAAAGCCAATTTAAAACTTTGGCATATATTAACATTTAATATTTTTTTCACTCAATGTCAGTTTTAGCTGTGTTTTGTCGCTTTAAAAACTGCACAATATATAAAATTAACCTGCGGCTTTTTATTTAACAAACTAAAAAAATATATTTATTCACATTTTTATAATTTTTTATTTTAAACTTAAATCAAATTCTAGTTGAACACCTTTGGCTGCATTCGTTTACATATCAAATAGATTTCTATTCAGTGTAAAATATTTAAACACTTTCGACAGTCGACAAAAATTATTAGAAAGGTTTTATAAAATATTAATTTCCAATTTGTATGATTTAAAAAATAGGTCACGTTTCGATAAAGATTTTGGATTTTTTGTTATAATTTTAAGTTTAAATCGTTAGTATCTTTTTTTTTCTTTCTTATACTTTCAGTTTTTAGTTTTAATGTAAAGATTTTCGTTTAAAAGTTTGCTTCTGTTTCTAATAAAAGACATTGGTGTATTTCATAATGGTTTTTAATATTATTCACCTCTACCGGTAACCAAAAAAACATTATACATTGCGAAAAGGTTGCTTCTGTAATATTATTGCAAAAAAAACCAGTTGGGAAGGTTAGATCACATGGGAAATTTTAAAGTAGGTGTAATTATGATAGTTAGGATTATCAAAATTATAGTCGGTCTAAGCCGACTATAAATACCCTACACATATGTGTGGTTACCATTCAAAGTGATATAAAGGTCACCAGGGTATACGAATCCTGAAAATAACTACAAACATTTAATCGCTGAAGAATTTCCATTCATTTGATACCCATATTTACAAATGGGTAGGTGTACCGAATTTCGATTTTTTTTTTTGTGAACCACAAGTCTTTTCGCCGGAAAACATTATTATCATGTATTTGAGCATGATGTCAATATATATTTGACCAAAAAAGTTTACCTAAGCACGTATACATAAAAATTGATCTTTATATGTACATTTTATATGAGGTATTTGAACATAAGTGGTCGGATCATAGGTCACAATGGATCGATCTCGCCAATTTTTTCGCACATACAGCGTAGGTATATTAGTAATCTAAGTTATAAGTTTCATTTATCTAGCTCTTCAATTTTAAAAGTCTTAGGGATTTCAACAGACAGACAGACAGACAGACGGACAGACAGACAGACGGACAGACAGACGGACAGACGGACATCGCTAAATCGACTCAGGAGGTCATGCTGATCAAGAATATATATACTTTTCCATACCGGAGATGCTTCCTTCTGGGTGTTACAAACGGCGTACCAAACTGAATATACCCTTTCACTTTTAGTGTAGGGTATAAAAAGAAATGATGAATATGCTAAAACTTTAAATTTGCTTATAATTTGTATTAATATATTCTGAAAATTACCCGTTAGAACTGACAATAATAGGGCTATACGTAATTTTAGAAATCATAATCTAGTTATATTGCCCAGTGAAATTATAAGTCTTCACTAATAAAGTTATATTGGAGCATTGATCCCGAACCAATGAATGAGTTTTTCCTTGCCATAACCTCAAAGTAATTTTATACTTGGGTGTATAAATTTTGACTACGATTTCGGATATTTCGGTTACAACTTTCAGAAAATATTTTTGGTGCAGTGAAAACTAATTTTCAAAAAAATCTTAATCCTAAATTTTACTTTTAATTGTCTCTGAGTAATTTGAATATACCTACTAATGAATGCTCTAATCCGATATGTTTTGTTTTTGAGATATTTGAATCTAAAATCGAAATATCTGTTTTTTGTAGACTATTTTTAAATGACTTTTTTTTGCATTTCGCATCGAATTATAAATAAGTAAAAAAACACACAGTTATGTAGAGGATACTCCAAATTAATGATCAAAATTAAAACTTTGTTCCATTGGTTACAATTTGTAATATAAGCCCTATCAACACATTTTAAAATTCTTGTATATTTTACATATAAATAACCCAATTAACCATTTTGTGGCAACTTAAGTGGTAGCCGCAATAATGCCATTAAAGATTGTTATAATTCATTTGAAAGCCTTAGTTGTAAAAAATTTGGATCCATTAAAGTGTCGGTTCACCAATTTGGAACTTGAATTGTGAATTGTACTGTGGAACGTGTTTGAATTAAAAATGAAAATAATAAAGATGCTAAGCAGTGTCATAACAGTAAATGATTTTGGTGTAAAACAGCACACAATTACTAAAATATGCTATGGCATACTAATATAAGTCATTACGAACAGAGTTGTGGTAAATTTAACAAACTGTTCAAGTTTTCGGGTTAAACCCACCCCTCCAATTTATACGCGCACCTAAAACAATTTAATTCGAGATTTTGATTATTGCTATTTCTTAAGTTATACTATTCAGGCTGTCTCTCTTTACAACCCAACTTTCCATAAACATATGTAGTGGATGTAATAAATATTTTGTGTATATTAATATAATAAAAATAAATAAATTTCATGTTAATGTTAATTACCTATATTATTTATAAATATGTTCAAGAATCTTATATATTTAGTCTATATTAGCAACATAATACATTTAATAATTTGTCACTATTTTGCTACATAATAGCAACAAAGTAAACTCCGCCCATTATTGTAAAGGGTTTTTCAATAAGAGTGCTATAAAAGTTTTTTTTAAGGGTTTTTCAACAGGGACGCGAGCCAACAACGAGTCGAAATTATTAAAATTTACTACCGAAATTCGAATTCGTATATCTTTCCATCATGAAATGGCAAACCTTACTGATGAGAAATGTCAAAAGAGCGGCAAGAAATATGGCGTCGTTTGCTGTCCCTGTCGCTATACTTTTGTAGCGTCCCTGTTAAAAAACCCTATATAAGTTCCATTATTACAATGTATGTCTTATATATCACAACATTGTGACTTATTATTACATATGTTCCACACATGTTCTCTGCCACCGCTTTGGAACTAAAGAAAAAACACCAATTTGCAAATTATCTATCGAATTATCGATCGCGCCACTTTTTTCATTTTAAATTTAACTAAAAATTAAAACCAGTTGGGAAGGTTAGATCACATGGGCAATTTTAAAATAGGGACATTTTATAGTAGGTGTTATTATAATAGTTAGGATGATCAAAATTATAGTCGGTCTAAGCCGACTATAAATACCCTACACATATGTGTGGTTACCATTCAAAGTGATATATAGGTCACCAGGGCATACACATCCTGACAATAACTACAAACTTTCAATCGCTGAAGAATTTCCAATCATTTGATACCCATATTTACAAATGGGTAGGTGTACCGAATTTCGATTTTTTTTTTGGGAATCACAAGTCGTTTCGCGGGAGAACATTATTTTCATGTCTTTGAGCATAAAGTCAATATATTTTTGACCAAAAAAGTTTACCTAAGCACGTATACAGTAAAAGTGATCTGTAAATGTAAATTTTATATGAGGTATTTGAACATAAGTGATCGGTTCTCAGGTCACAATAGATCGATCATGCCAATTTTCTTGTTCAGACAGCTTAGATACATAAGTAATCTAAATCTTAAGTTTCATTGCTTTAGCTCTTCTACTTTTTCCGTAATCGTGATTTCAACAGACAGACAGACGGACAGACATCGCTAAATCGACTCAGGAGGTCATGCTGATCAAGAATATATCGTCACTATCATGCCAAAGGGGCGAATGTGCAATTTTTGACATTTGCGTCTTTTTACATTTTTGAATGTAGTTTTTCCTCAAGTGTGCTGTGCCAAAATCGCGTGTCATTTTGTTGGGTATTTCTAGCCACAAAAGACAAAACCAAAAGGGCGAATTTGAAAAATTGAAAATCTTGTCATGCCAAAAGGGCGAATCTTTTTGTTTTTTTGCCATAACTTTTTATTGGTACAAGATTTATTATTTGTTTTCAAAGCACCTATTGATCTGCATTTTACAAGAAAATTGAATTTTGATAGGAATTAGAATGGATTGAGTTCGATTAATAAATCAAACAGCCAAACATAAATGCTAACAACAAATTCTATATCGAAATTACCCTATTGGAGAAGACATTATCATGGCCTGATTATGTTGATCATATAACTGATGAGGTTGTGACAAGGTAAAAAAGTCAATGATTATTTCCCTTTCATGACCCTACAAAATTCCACTAGAGATGACGAAATATGAGTTGGAATATATGAATATACGCAATATATTATAGTTTTCAATTGGAATATGAAAGTATACCCAATATATTATAGTTTTGAACTAAATCTAAATAAGTTTACAACTTTCTTTGGTTTGGTGTACAATTTATTACAAATTCGCTACAGCAAATCTCTCGATAACTAATCGAAAAATATATGAAATATTTAAAATAAAAATTGAACACAGAAAAACTGTAAAATGTTCCCACACAAAAACACACTTGTACCTGGCAAAAGTATGTAGTACCTATCGAAATGGCTACATTTCATTTTTCATGAATCATGATGATGCTGCTGATGCCGAATTGTTTATCCGCAAATTGCCTGGAAGCATTTTAATCGCCGAAATATATTTTTTTGTGCAAAAGTTTTTTTAACATTTTTTATACAATGATTTTAATACAATGGTGAAGTAACAGCAAAAACCAAGTACAATGCAAAGTTTTATATGTAGCCATATTTTATACTAGGTATGTTGTATAGTACTTGTTATATGTAGGGAAAACATTTTCCACTGCAT
Source organism: Dryomyza anilis (assembly GCA_951804985.1). NCBI lineage: Eukaryota > Metazoa > Arthropoda > Insecta > Diptera > Dryomyzidae > Dryomyza > Dryomyza anilis. The sequence goes on along the minus strand of OX638130.1, from coordinate 1,194,192 downwards.
GACATCAAAAATTGATGGATGGATCGTTGGTCGGTTAAATGGTTTGTTCTACTCCCCAGTCAGCAGCATGTGTGTGCTAAAGTGGCAACACCTGGCAACCCCAAATGACGGACACAATGCAAACGCATAGATTATTCAAGATGGTGGCAGCGCTGTGCTCTAAAAATACGCGAAAATTCGTCAAAAATTGGTTCTGCATCAAATGTATGAAATGGTGGCAGCACCGCGGTTTGTTGTTCGAGTGACCAGCGAAGCGTTGATGCGCGGCGTTTTAATTTCCACACGCGTTCGCCATTTTAAATATACAACAATATTTGTAACAGCAACAACAATTTTTGTTACAACAACAATACAAACATTTTTGTAAAAGCAACAACAACAAATTGTGATCCTGTAGGCGCGAAAGCTGCCATGAATGGTTTGCATCATCAATGAATACAAAATTTTACTAAAAACATTTCTCAATTGTTATTGTATTTTACAAAATATATTTGTTGTTGTTGTTATTATTATTTCGGTTGGCCATTTCCGCAGGACATGTTGCATGTGCAACAAGGAGCAGCAGCAGCAGTAGCAGTCGACTCAATAGGATTTTCACAATAAATTCGTCCGCAAGTTGTTCGAACCATATTCGATTTGTTATATTTTCACTGCACAATTTATTTAAAAATTCAATAGATGGGGGTCCTTTGTGCTCGTGGCCGGCTGTGCAAGAGTTGAACATTGGCAACGGTAACCGAATTAATGGCGAACTACACTTGGCTCAAATGCACTAAGGCCAAATGTTGTACAGTGAAAACAAATACTGTATTACAAAAAACAAAAAAAAATTTTTAAAATAACTACATATGTATTTTATTTACGTTTAAAAGCAAATGTATTTATTTGTACTACTCTTTTATTATTTTTACTACATTTTTTAGTATGAAAAACGACTTCATAAATTTACTGCATTTCTATACACAATTTTACTACACTTATATGTCGTAACACAGTGTATTCTATATTTACTTAAATGCCATACTAAATGTAGAAAACAGTATGTATAAAACATTATTTATTTTTACTACTATTTTATTATTTTTACTAATCGTGTATTATTTTTACTACATTTTTTTTTGTATGGAAACAACATCATAAATTTAATGAATTTCTGTACACAATTCTACTACATTTATATGTCGTAAAACATGACTACATGCGCATTTATTTTTTTGTAGTAATGTAGTAGTGTAGAAATGCAGTAAAAATAAATGCAGATATTATTATCTACATTAATTTTTACTGCATTCTGTATTCATTAAAATTTCATAGAAAGTCTAGAGAAAATAATACGACTGCTTTTATTTTTAAAGCATTTTGTATTCATTTTATTATCAGAAATATGTATATTCTTTTAAAATATAATGTTTAAAATACTTGTATAAGTGTATATCAAATACATTTTCCGGATAATGAAGATGCATTACAGCATTACAAAAAAACAAAACTTTGCACTTAGATAATCCTAAATTGGATATGTCACAGTATATAATGACATTTATATAATTTATCTGATCCAAATATCATTATACCTATTAAAATAACCACGTAATAACGTATATTATTTTAAACCGATTTTAATCGTTGATAGTTGAAACAGTAAATCAATTTTCTAAAAGGTGGCGCTTTTAATTTAATTTTAAAAATTTAGATTTGGATACCAAAAAGTGAACTTTGAGCTCTCGTCGGGTCAAATTTCCATATTCGAATTTTGCTAAAAATTCTCAACATCGATTTTGTCATTAAATAGAGATTTTTAGGGGTTGGCCTTTCTATATAAGGGCCATTCCACACCAAATCTACCAGCGGTTGGAACTCATCTTCTTCGATTTCAATGAAATTTGCATAACTGATAAAGGGTATCGAGATATGCATTGATCAATTTTTGTTTTATTTTTTCGCCCACTACTTCCAGAGATACAGTGGTTCAAATTTACAATAAATGGGCCAAAAATCACTTTTATATGGTTGTTCATATTTCAATATCTCTTAAAGTAGAAATACCAGAAACTTCGTTGATGGCTCGTTTTAAAGCTAATAGAAAAAGCTTTTATACCAATTAAGTTGTAATTTCTAAATTTGAACATGTGGCCCGAGGTAATAACCCATGCACTTCAAAATGGATGTCCTTAAAAAAGAACTTTTTTTAAAATTCTGAAAAAAATCACATACTTTGGTTGATTTAATATGGTATTTTGATGGTATCATATTTAAATTTTTTTTTTTAAGTTTTTACATATTTTTTGGTTTGCAAAAATTTTTTTTTTTTTTTCAAAAGTAAAATTTGCAGTAATTTTTCAATGATTTTGTAACTCTGATTTCCAAAATTGCGTCAGTTTTATCAAATTGTCTGTAGTTATTGAGATATATACCATTTTTCGAAAATCGTAAAAACTATATGCGAAAATCAATATCTCAAAAACTAAATTGACGTCAAAATACCATCTTGAAATTTTGTATGGGTCCTTTAAAGTGCAAGGATAATGACCACATGTTCTCGTTTAGAAGTCACAACTTAATTTTTCTGAAAGCCTGTTCTATTAGCTTTAAAACGAGCCATCAATGGAGTTTCTCGCATTTCTAGTTTAAGAGATATTTATATATAAACAACCAAACAAAAGTGACTTTTGGCAAATTGTTTGTAACTTTGAGCCACTGTATCTCTAGAAGTAGTGGGCGAAAAAAATAAAAAGAAATTGGTCAGTACACATCTGGATACTCTTTATCAGTTACCCACATTTTATTGAAATCCAAAAGGTAAAATCTCAAATTTGACTTTTTTTTGGTCAATTTAGTGTGGAATGATGGCCCATAAATATTTTTAAACTAAACCATTTTCAGTCTAATATACAAAAAATACATTGTGTAGTAAAAACAAGTCAAATAAATACAAATGTATTATACACAATGTTGTAAAATGTTGTTGTTAAATTTGACAACACATTTTATCACGGTGTAGCTTTTGTTACTGTATTCGTGGAATGCCAACTAAAATAGTTGCTGCCGGGACTGAAGGTTTTGTACAGCTTTCAAAATTTTAGCAAAAGAGTTAATAATTTAAAATTCAAAATGAATTAGATGGAAATACACAAATCAGTCCAATTTTTAATAACACCTAGCAAAATGTGAATATTTTTCAATTATAATAACAGAAACATAATATCAAATTCGTTTATTTATTGTTTGATTCATTGATGTTTCAGAATTTCATTTCAATTACAAAATAAACGCTTTTGTTGTATTTAACTCGATTAGTTAAATACAACAAATTAATTCTGAATTTATTTCTTAAATACTTCGAATGAAAGTCTATTTCAGAAGATGCTCAATATTTGTATACTCTACACTAAAAATGAAAGGGTATATTCAATGTGGTTATTCGTTTGTAACACCCAGAAGGAAGCGAGTCCGATATGGAAAAATATTTTATATTTTTGATTAGCTTGGTCATCTAAGTCGATTTAGCAATGTCTGTCAGGCTGTTTGTTAGTCTGTTTAAATCATGATTACAGGAAACTATTAGAGATAATGAAAAAAATGTCGTGACATTTATGATAAATACCCAAAATATGCAGGAAATTTGAGTAAAAATAAAAAAAAAATAAAAAATCTAATTTTGTAGATTTTGTAATTGATTTTGAACTAACTTCGTGATAAGCTAAATACTTGAAATTATGCCATAAACTATATGACAATGCAATATTAACGATGCTTTGTATGCCTGTTCGTCTAGTTCTTTCGGCATTATCCCATATTATAGACACTTGAAAATGATTTTGATTTCAATGATATTCGGCCTTTCGAATTATGTCACACGAAAATCTAACTAATAGCCCTATTCTAACGAGTAATGACAATGACAAAGCAATGACTAAAATGAGGTGAGTGACAATTGTCATTTGACAATGACAATTGTTATGAAATTTGTCACCACCTAAAGAGGAGATGACAAGGAGTTTATTCTTTAAAATATGGGTTTTTTACTACTTTTTAGTTATGCACTTTATTGAATTTTACTATATCTTCACTTTGTGATGCAAATATATCAACGGATTTTTGTCGCGGTTCGTATTTCTGCGACTTTCAGATGGAAAATCAGTCTGGCATATTTGGAATTCAAATTTTAATTATATTTGCGACTTGCAGAAACGACCGAAACTCACTATTAACATAATGCACGTCGCGTAAATCACGTTTGTTTGCAAATAGTGCGGAAATATCACGTGAGATATGTTCAAATATTTAAATTTAAAAATTGTTTACATTTGTATTTTAATTTTTTGACAGTTAATATTGAAAAAAGCTTTTCACCACTGAGTTGAGTTTCAATTTGCCATGTTTAAATTAGAATACAGTAACAATTATTTATAACAAAGGCATGACACGGTGAATGACAACATTTCATTGACTAGACTATGGCATGAAAATGCCAGAATACAGCTATAAGACAAAAAAAAAATAGTGATGACAAAATATATTTAATATAGGGGAGCCTGGGGTAAATCGGAACACGTTTTGATTTTCTTACAAAGAAGTACATTTGAAAATTTGTGTAATGCTTTTGAAGAATCTATTCTATAGACCGGTTAAAGATTTTTGGGATACTTTTCAAAACAGCTCAATTTTGGAGTTGTTGAAAAATGTTGAGGTAAAGTGGGAAACTTCAAAATGTTTACCAAAATGCAATTCTTTATTTTTCATCTTTTGCATTTTCAAACCTATTAAATAATTCATATAAGACCATATTTTCACAAAAATTACAACAAATATTGCTTAAATTACGTTTCCCACTTTACCCCAGAAAATGTTTTTCCACTTAAAAACGTATATTTTTTTTAAATTCTTTTTTACTAAAATTTAATTTTTATGAAATTATGAATCATGAACTTTTGGTTATAATGATTTTTGTAAAGGCTACATTTTATTGTTACATATTTTTGAAATTGAATTTTGAATCGCTTATATTTTTATGGTGAATTTCGAATTCCATATCTAACCCTGTGATAGTTTAAGATTAAGTTCTGAACTTGTATATATTTTCTTTAGCCTTAAGTCTTGGTAGTGAATTTAACAAAACATTAGCGAAATTTAAAACTTTAAATCGCCAATAAAACCCTAATAAAACTTCAAAAGTATTTTTTCCACTACACGCCAACATTTAAGTCGCTGGTTTTTAATTACTTTTGCTTGAGTTGTGGTGTCACTTAAAAATTTCTTAATAAACAAACCGAAGACGAGGCGTTATTTACTTTGTGGTGCGGCGGCAGCACTTTTAGTGCTAAAATTGTGCCGTGTTTTTTTTTGTCTGAGAACCGAATACATATTTTAGACAGTGGTGTGTGTTAGTCTTTTCTAGGTTTTAGTATTTAAATTCGCAAAATATTAACTACGATCTGCACAGACGCCACTGTTTTCGGTTGAACATCTTTTGCGTTGTCTTTTGTATTTTATGTCTACTACATACATATAAATCGAAGCAGCTATATACACAAATTGTTTGTATGTATTTGTCTGCAAATACGCTACCATTTTATTCAGTGCCTCATTGTAAAAGTCTCCATTTTGTGCCAGGCATATTCGTCCGCCCACTCGCACATTGAAAAGGCATTCCTCGCACTCGCACCAACCCTGAACAACGTCGTCAACAGCATCAGTAACAGCAGCATCGGAAGCAACGCCACCAACACAGCCGACAGCTGCTTGTGTACATAACACCCACAATCATGCCGCCTGCTGCTGCTGCTACTGCTGCTCATCTGTTGACAAAATCATCCCTTGCAGCGCGGCTGTCAGTCATGTACATAGCACTGTGTGCGCGAAGGTCCTTTTGGTCCTTTGGCAGCTGACGCGCCAACAAGAGACTGATTTTTTTTTTCGTCGGCTAACGATAAAGTACAAAAGCATCAAGGTAAAAAAAATAATAAAAAATAAAAATCATTAAAAATATATGATCTAAATAAGGATGGTTCTAAAATACACTTTCGATTGCAATTCAAATCCTTTACTACCTACAAAAATCAAAGTGAATTTGGTTCTATAGAACTTGTACAGTTTGAATTCGATTGAAAATGTTTATTTGGTATGGAAATGCCGAATTCTGGAATAGCCTAAAAAACAAATTTGTTCAATTTTGAAATTTGAATACAATTTAAATTGGAATATGCCTATTAAATAATGAACTAAAGGATCTTCATTTGAAGGTATAAAACTTTAGAATTAGAGTAAACATATTAAAATCATCGTGGTAATGGTAGGGATATGGGATATGCGAAGTCGTTAGTCTATATCGATAAACCATAGGATGTCGATATACAGACTCGAAAAATAGGTCGATAATTGGATTATCAAATTGCGATATATTTCAGCCTGTCCAACTCTAGTAAAAATGTACCATATTAAGCCAGAAATCATTAATTTATCTGTAACTTTCCAACGTTCGAAATCTGATTAAAATTTTAATTCAATCGAATTTGTTTTTTTTTATTATTCCAGAATGTGACAAAAGTGGTCGATAATTGGTTTATCAGATTGCGATTTATTCCAGCCGGCCTCAACTCTAGTCAAAATGTACCCTACACCCAGAAAAATTTCCCTCAAATCCCATTAAAACTGGTCAATAGGACTATTATTGATTTAATAGTATACAAAAAATAAATCTTTTCATATAAACTTAATGGCCATGTCATAATATTTTCTAGTATTTAATGGTATTTTCCGATTAAAATAATAATTTATCCTATTGACTATTTTTAATAGTAAAAAACTATTATTTATATAGTATTTTTTTCTGGGTGTATTAAGCCAGAAATCATATTATTTATCTGGAATTTTCCAACGTTCGAAATCTGATTAAAATTTTAATTCAATCGAGTTTGTTTCTTTTTTTTTACTATTCCAGAATTTGACATTTTCTTATAAAATAAACATTTTCAATCGAATTAAAGCTTCTATAAAACTTCTAGAATCATCTATTCAAAGCAATTCCAACGATTTTTATTGTAAAACTAGCTGGACTCGTGCACAACTTCACCCGTGCGTTGTTTTTGTAAATGCATCGGTCGTTTAAGTCTTGGTTTTCAATATTTTATGTCATATTTGTTTTTTTTTTGTATTTATTACTAACAGGGACCGTGCTTTGCTGTTGACTTTTTTTTATTGGTGTTATACATGTAGTAACCAAAACAAAAGTATTTTTCCGACAAAATAACTTTTCTCAAAGATAATTCTTCTTAAGTTTCAGTGTGGTGAGCCTCAGTGTGATGAGTTTTAGTATGGTGAGTTTCAGTGTGATGAGTTTTAGTATGGTGAATTTCAGTGTGATGAGTTTCAGTATGGTGAGTTCAAGTATGGTGGAATTTCAGTGTGGTGAGTTTAAAGAATGTGGGGTGGTTATACTTTTTTTTGAAATTACGTCATTTTCATCTAATAGCCTTTCGTTCAGTGATGCCAACTTGGTGGGTTTCCCGCTAAATCTGGTGGGTTTTAAAAAGTAAAACGCGAAAAAAAAATTTACGGTGGACAGTGCGTTTTTTGGTGGGTTTTTAGTTAGGACACAGTGTGTTTTTATAATTTAGCGCCTTTTTTTGTTATTAAATTTAACTAAATTTATACTTTTTATATTGTTTAACTTTAACTTGAACAGCAACACAGAGGTTTTCGTAGGTTTTTGGACCAAAGTTCCTAACGGTTCGATTGTATAAAGACGGATCCGGCCTAATCCATTTCGGGATTTGGTGCATTTCGTTATGTTTTCTATTCCTTAAAATCTGTAACTTGGTATTTAAATAAAATAAGAAAAGCATTTTCTACAATACGCATATCGTCGAGGTGGTGAGACTCGCCAATACAATTTTTACAAAAAGTTTTTTTTTATATATTTTTGTTAATACTATAAAAATAACATGTTCTCATTAATGTATGCCAATGTCAGTCTAATAGATTAGAAACCGTCGGATATAAAAGTATTTTTGTAAATCATTTATTGATCGGATTGAGTTGAGACATAGCAGACTGAATTCAGTTCTGTATTAATTTTGTTGAATTGTTAAAGTAAGTTCCTAGTTAAATGTAAATGCTATTAAAATCGATGTAAAACCATCTGTCTTTTATTAAATTAATTTTCTTCAATTACTTAAAAGAACAATGAATATATAAAATAACAAAATATTTTATATTTTATACACTCAATAAAAATATTTGTGAATACCTAAAATCGATAGGTGTGTCATATTAACCCAATTTGTGCAGAAGGGTTAAAAAATACATATTCATGACCAGATTATGTTCGTCGAGTAAAATAAAATACATTATTATTTTAATGTGATATTCTGACGTTATTTGTCATTAGCTTTGTTTTTTTCATAATTTAAATTTGAGCCGGAACAAATATTGTGCGCAAAACAAAAACAATTTGAGCTCGATAAATCTATCTAGCTCAAATTTGTTTTTGTTTTGCGTATAAATTTTGTTCCGGCTCAAATTTAAATTATGAAAAAAACGCAGCTATTGTAAACAAATCCTGTATAAAAAATTAAAAAATGTATAAAAACGGTGGGGTTTGCTTAAAAAAACGGGTTTCTTGCCTCGAATCAGTAAAATTAGTCAATTGGATAATTTATTATTATAATTGGTAAATACCGTTAAATAATACAAAATACTATTAAATTGTTTTTGTGTTTATATGAAAATATATATTTTCTGTATACTATTGAATCAATTTTAATATGATTTTTTTTGTAGTGTATATATTTAAATATTTGAAAAGAAAGAAAAGAATTTAAAATCAGAATTATTACAATAATATAAAATAACAACAAAATATTGTAGAAGAAAATAAAAACTAAAAATATCTGCATGCGGTGCCTTAAATTCTTCATCCGTTTGTCTTTCGTCTTCGTCAAGCAACCCTGCATTTTTCTTGCACAACAAAACAGCAGCACAAGAGAGCCGAACGAGTGGTGAGAGCGCGTGTTTCTTTTGTTGCTCTTGAGCTTGACACAAAGAAGTTCGTCACATTTGCAGCAGATGGCAGCAGTGGCGTTGAGGTAGTTTCCATTAACGTCTACAGATGGCATCGTCGTTGCAGGACGTGACGCAAAGGGTTGTTTTGCTGCAAGCGTGGGGGTTTAGTTATAAGAAGATTTTTTTGATTTTGTGAATATTTTTAATTTGGTGAACGATTTAAGAAAAACTCAAATTATTTTATTTTCCATATTTTTTATATTAAAAAATACATTTTAAGCTAAAGATTCTAAAATGCAGTTGTGGATATTACAAATTGAATAAACAAAATTTTATAAGATGAAATTAAGAAATAAAAAAAATAAATCAATAAAAAATAAATTAAAGAAAAAATATTTTTACAACAAAATTTATAAAAAAAAATATTAAAACATAAAATATTTAAAATATTGGTATTATATACCCAGTTTTTACTGATTGGGAACAATATCTTGAATCTTATAAAATGTTTTTACAGGCCACAACATCGCCTGAAAAAATATAAAATATAATATTAAATATTTTAGTCAGAAATATTATTTTAAACTAAAGAAAAATACTTAATATAAAACATTATATAAAACTTAAAGGTTTATAAAATGAATATAACAAAACGGACTTTTTTCATTTTATTTCTATAAATATAAAACAGAAAAAAAAATATCCCTGAAATTTTTTCCAATGGATTTAAAGATTCAAATCATAATTTTGATTAGGTCCACCTGAATTTCTTTGTGTTTATTATAAATCTGGGTCCGCAAAGAACCGAAATCGTTTCGATTTTTGGAACCGGAATCGGAACCGTTATTATAAATGTGTGGAGCCGGAATCGAAACCGGAACCGTTATTTCAAAAATCTTCAAACCGAAACCGGCACCGATATTCCAAAGGGTTTTAGTTCCAGTTTTAAGTATTAACTGAAGTACTCCCAATAGAATTCCAAGGAAATGAAAAAAAATAAAACTTAAGTCCATAAAAATTATGTTCTAAAATATATGAAAAAATTCGGGAATATCCATTTATTTGTTTTATTTACTTAATAACTCAAAATCTATAGATTTTGTTTTAAAACATAAAGTTCATCGGAAAATCATCGAAAAGATGCTGGATAAATCAAAAAAGTCCCTCATTTGATGTTTAGTGTTATTAATAAATACATAAAATAAAAAAATCTTAAATTAAAAGAAATATAAGCCCCATAATTTCTTTGTAACTATCTAGCTTCATTGTTTCTACTACACAATGTTTAGAGTAATCAAGTTGCTTTTGCGAAAGGACCTTCGGTATCCAGTGACCACAAGACGACACTCACATTTTAGTTATTTTATGCTGCGTCGTGGATTATTATTATCATGTATTATTAAAATTTGACTCCCCTGCAGAAAAAACAAGTAAAATTTAATGGACCGGAAAACTGTCCCGTACAGCGAGGGCAACAGCAGCAGCGGCGGCAAATAACTGACTTACAATAACAAAATCATGCAAATTTTGCGCACACAACTAATGGAGCAACATTGTTGCCCGCACACATAAACGAACATGCACAAACACACACGAACGCACAAATGACCATGTGTTGGCTGCCCGGCTGTTGGTACTGCCAGGCTGGACTATGCCAGTCCAGTTCAGGCTACGGTTAAATCATCTGTAAAAGCGGGTCGGGCGAGAAAATTAAATTGGCCGAAGCTGGCTGAATCCATAACTGTTGGCAACACTCGAAGGCAACTGATGCTGCTTGCCTGCTTGCCGTGGACCAGGTTATCGAAGTTGCTGCTGCTGCTGGAGCAACGTACAAACAACAGCAGTAACAGCAGATGACCGGGAGCAAGTGTACCTGTAAAATATCTACGATGTATGTGTATCGTACTATGTATGTGTTCACGAATTTGTGCGTTTATGCGGCGGTATGCGTAGTTAATGGTAGGTTTCGTCAGAAAGGATCGAGTGCTTTTGCAGCGGTACACGAAATAAGCTCCACGATAACAAAAAGGGTAATCGCAGAATTTTCAACAAAAAAGAAGCAGCATAATTACATCTTTATACAGATTTTCGGAGAAAACTAAAAATTGATTTTCGAAAAGTTTCCAATTTCTTATATGTTTTAAAACTTTCACCCAATCGATACTATATCCGCCTGCATTGCTAATTATAAATTCGCTTAACCTTCCGACATCTTCCCAATTTTTAAGTCATATATAAAATATTCTTACAAATTATTTTATGCAAACATGTTGTGAGTTTTAGAAATACAGATACTTAAATTTTGGGGTAATGATTTTCCAAAATACAAATTTCAGGCATTTTTGTAGCATTTTGTCCATATTTCCACCAAACACACAAATTAGAAGTTTGTGTAATTTTGAAGTCCGGATTTTCGGTATATTATTAGAAATGTGAAATAAAAATATTTTTTAAAAATAACTACGAACTTGCAATCGATTAAAAATGTTCTTTTATTCGATACTCATATGTACAAATGGGTACACCCAGAAAAAATTCCCTCAAATCCCATTAAAATTGGTCAATAGGACAATTATTGATTTAATAGTATACAAAAAATTAATCTTCTCATATAAACTCAATGGCAATGTCATGGTATTTTCTAGTATTTAATGGTATTTTCCGATAAAAATAATAATATATCCTATTGACTATTTTTAATAGTAAAAAACTATTATTTATGTAGTATTGTTTTCTGGGTGTAGGTGTAACGAAATTTTACCTTTTTTTCGGTAGCAAAAAGTCGGTTCGCGGGTAAACATTATTTTCATATATTTGAGCATAAAGTGAATATATATATCGTCACTGTTATGCCAAAGGGCGAATGTGCATTTTTAAAAATGTTGGGAAATCAAATTTTAAAGTTTGAAGTGCTTTAAAAATTAGTAAAATTTATGTTTTTTGAATTTTTTTCAGTTATTTTAGTTTATTCGTCAATTATTATAACGTATATAAAATATCTTTAGATTTGAACAACCTACTGAATTATAAATACGGATTTTATGAGGCTATATCCAGATCAAAACGCAAATATTTTTGATTTTTATGCTCTAACTTTTTATTAGCGCAAGATAAAATAGTAATGCAGAGGCATTAATTGTTTGTTTTAAAAGCACCTATCTATTAGCATAATTAATTAAAAATATTTTGTCAAACATTAATTTGCCATTTGTTATTTGCAGGAAAAAATATTTTGCAAAATATGTTGAAGTAATGATGCAGTTCGATAGGTGCTTTAAAAACAAACAATTAATGCCTTTACACCACTATTTTATCTTGCACCAATAAAAAATTAAAGCAAAAAAACTAAGAAATTTAAAAAATTGAAAATCTTGTCATGCCAAAAGGGCGAAACTTTTCGTTTTTTCGCCATAAATCTTTAATGGTACAAGATAAAATAGTGGTGAAAAGGTATTAATTGTTTGTTTTTAAAGTACCTATTGAACTGCATCATTATTTAAAAATATTTTGTCAAACATTTTTTCCTGCAAATAACAAATGGCAAATTAATGTTTGGCTAAATATTTTTAATTAATGATGCAGATCGATAGGTGGTTTAATAGCAAACAATAAATGCCTTTACATCACTACTTTATCTTGTACCACTAAAGGGTTATAGCAAAAATAAAAAGATTCGCCCTTTTGGCATGACTAGATTTTCAATTTCTTCAATTTCTTCGTTTTTTTGCTTTAATTTTTTATTGGTGCAAGATAAAAGAGATAGGTGCTTTGAATACAAACAATAAATGCCTTTACACCACTATTTTATCTTATTCAAATAAAAAGTTATGGTGAAAAAACGAAAAGATTCGCCTTTTTGGCACGACAAGATTTTTCATTTTTCAAATTCGCCCTTTTGGTTTTGTCTTTTGTGTCTAGAAATATCCAACAAAATGACACGCGATTTTGGCACAGCATTTTTGAGGATAAACTACATTCAAAAATGTAAAAAAAAACGCAAATGTCAAAAATTGCACATTCGCCCCTTTGGCATGATAGTGACGATATATAATTGACCAAAAAAGATCATATAAGCCGGTATAAAGTAAAAATCATCTGTCGATGTAAGTTTTGTAAGAGGTATTTGAACATAAGTGGTCGATTCTGAGGTCACAATAGACCGATCATGCCAATTTGCTTGTTGACACAGCATAGGTATACAAGTTATATAAATTAGAAGTTTAATTGATCTATCTCTTGTAGTTTGCTATAATCGTGATTTCAGCATGCAGACGGATAGACAAACGGACAGACAGACATAAAGACAGACTGACATCGCTAAATCGACTCAGGAGATCATGCTGATCAAAGAATATATATACTTTTCCATACCGGATATGCTTCCTTTTGGGTGTTACAAAAAGCGTACCAAACTGAATAGACCCTTTCACTCTTATGCCCGTAACTTCAACGAGTAGATATCTCTTACCTATCCGGTGTTTTTGCTCCTTAACTATGAGTGAAAATTACGAAGTTTTGCTTACACGATAGATAACTAAGCACGAGTAGATATCTATTTGTTGAAGTTACAGGCATTAGTGTAGGGTAAACAAAAACCTGATTGTGCAGTCTAAATCAGGAATTATATAGAATTGGTGTATAGGATGTGCATGACAGAGAAATGTGCTCGTTTTGTTGAGTAGTGTAATTTCTGATCTCTGGTTGCAACGCCCTTTTAAAATATAATAAAACGAATATTATTTGTTTTGCGGGTAAATAATTGTGTCAAACGAATTTTTCGTTTGCTTTTTTTAAGTAAAAAAAGTTATAAATAAAAAAATATTTTATATTAATTGTGTTTTATTTATATACCTGACCAATAAATAACCCGTTTCTACAAACAGTCATTTGCTATCAACATTACTACACCGATAAAAAAAAATGTAGTAAATAATACTACATTTATGTATTTGTTTTGAAAAAATGTGGTTCTACTACATTTTATTAGTTTTTAAATACATTTGTACTCGTTTGACTTAATGTATTAGAGATTTGTTCTTCACATATTTCAGAATCAATGTGTTATTATTTTTTAATTCGGCTCGAATAAAAAATAGTAGAATTTGACTAATATCAATAACATACTAGAAAGCAAATTACTTAGTTGTCAAAAATTAAACAATCCTTATTCTACTCGATTTTGAGAATTAAATTTATTGATTATTAAAATCCAAAAATAACACGCAAAATTCCGATTTATTTTTGTCTGGTCGCCATCAGTTTGTTAGTGTGCCTATAAGAACACGAGTTCGTTAAACAGCAACAACAATTTAGTTACTTAAGAAATGAATGTATGCATATCAAGAATAATTCCACTTAGTTACTTAGTTTTTTGATATGTAAGAAATAAATTTCTGCATAATAAGAATAATTCCACTTAGTTACTTTTTATTTGACAACTATGTAGATCTGTTTCTTAAAATTAAGAATTGTTTCGTTTAGCTGTATATCACTCCATATACTTTGATTCCTTCTCGATTTTAGACGTTTATTCCCTCCGTGCGGAAGTCAAATAATTTTTGGATTGCGTGTTATTGGCAGGCATATTATTCATATGTATTACATATTTATAATTGCTGTGTATTAATTTTGTTAATTAAAAAATTTTATAGCTGATCGGATAAAGTTTTTTTTTCTTTGCGTGTAGTTTTCGTTGGTCCACAAATAAATTTGATTAATATATATGCGGTGCAACGGTTACACTTGAAAGATTTGAAAGTCTTTGCATTCATATTAGTCTTTGTAAATAAAATAATTTTAAAGTCATTTAATGCTCCAAATTACCAAATATTTAGAATACAAATATATCCTCGTTTTAGAAGTAAAACTAATCAAATAAATTTTTGTCAAAAACTTTTTTTTTAGTTTATTGATTAATATTATAATAACCAGTTGCTTATTATAAAAATTAATCTTTCCAAAGGTTAATATATTCTTACCAATTGGTACCAATATTGGCCTGATCGATGAGGAATTGTCGGTTATAAAATGATTTTTGTAAACCTACTTTTGAAATATTGAAAACATAGTTGGTGACTTTTGTATTCTAAATATTTGGTAATTTGGAGCTTTTTATATCTACAAAAGTATATATTACTCAGGCAGACTGTGTTTATTATACCTTGGATAAATTCCTGAATTGTTGTGTTTCCATATCACCATTAGAACCCTTGCCCAGTGCGGGCTATGAATTCGAGACCTTTGAAATAAAAGTCCGCATACCTCTGGACTTCTCATTCTATTTTTATCTTGTCCCAACCACACCAGTTACATGATTACCATGAGCAGGCCATTATCATATCTTAAATAAGCCACTGAAACACACACTTGCGCCAAATTAAAAAAACGAGAATTATTTTGATGATGTGGTATATATAGCTCCAGTTCTGGATACAGCACGACACCACGAATTTTTAATTTTCGAATTATATATATTTGCGCCCTTTTTAGGGAACAACGCAGTAACGTATTATTCGTGAACGAGCAAAGATGAAGAAAATATTATTTATAATTCTTGCGGTTTCATACCTGTCGTTCGGCAACGCAGCACAGCAGGCTTTTATGCATAATTTTCCAAAACAAACATTCAATGATATGATAAATGGATTTCGTACTCAAGCAGCACAACCTGGAAACAATTTAAATGCTATTCCATTACCGCATAATACACCATTTACCGAAGTATTGATGCGAACACTGCCAGGACCAAAATTTCCCATACAACTACCTGTATTGCTGACAGCTACTATACGACCGGGACATCTGAAAAGTAATAGACCAGCGATTCCCGCTAATATACGTCATCAAATGGCTCTAATGCAGGAGCAGAAGGATGATGAGGCCGGTCATTTGTTGGCATACTCCTTGGGAGGTGGCATGGACAACGTCTTTAATTATGCACCACAAACATTGCGTTTGAATAGACATGGTTCGAGTGATTACTCTATATGGTTAGGCGAAAAAAAAAAAATTAAAAATTTTCTTACCGCCAATCCTAATGGCAAAGTGGGTGGACTCTGATTGTCATCTATGAAAATACAAAGGCCAAGCGACCGATCGGTTTCTGTTTACAACACACGGACTTTAAGAACGCCAATCAAGGGGTCCCTTCGCCGAAAATGTGTTTCGGCAATGATTCGCAGTACGATGTTCTTTACGATGAGATTAATTAATAAAATGATAAATATTGATGAAGAAATTGTTTAACAGAAAAGTGTGTTTTTTTTTTATAATGCCCACGGATAGAGTCGGTAAAATAACCCGCATTCAGACTATGCTATACACATGATGCGCACAACATGAGTACAGCACGCTATACACAAGATGTGCACGACATGAGTACAGCACGTTATACTCATGATGTGCACGACATGAGTACAGCACGTAATACAATGATACGCACTACATGGGTACAGCAACATCCAAAATTGTGTGAATATTGAAGTGGACCGTATAGTGAGGTGTATTATGTGTCTAAATGGTAAATTCCAATTATTTTAATAATTCTTTGTTTGAAAATTAAAATAATCCACTATTTTTTGATTCTAAAACTATTCGAAATTGTTTGCAGTCCAAGACTATCCAAATATTACCCCGCAAATGCATTTTTATTTGATTATCTGAATATATTTCCCATATCCTTTGAAGATATCTATTTTCCTTGACCCACTTTTACACACATCTTCAAAGCTCATCAATTTGCTTCTTTATCTACTCCAAGTCTTTCGCCTTTCTTAAGTATAACCAACATTTAACACACTCAACACTCAGCATATATGTTGTGGTGAAGCGCACTTCTAACGTAATCGCAAATTAGCTGCTCTTTTGCCACTATTCCAAGGACTCGCTGAAAGGTTCAAAGCACGAAGACTAGTAGTGCCCACTGCAGTCGAAGATGCTGCTGCTGTTGCTGCACTCGAGCATTTCGAGTGTGGAAAGTGTCGAAACTTGAAGATATGCGCAGCATCATATATGAACTCAAAGGCCCCCCAAAACCGCCCTTCCTTTCAACGCAATACAAAAATGAGGCAGCCGGGAATTTTCTTTGAAGTTTGCAAATTGTTGTGTCCTTTGCTTGTTGTTTTTGTTTTAGTTTGCTATTTGCATGCGCTGAAGCACCTCTGAAGACACACTTGCTTTGGTCTTTCCCCTGATAATCAGGTTGCTTTCCATGCGGCGCGCACACAGAACGCGCCAAAAAGCCGTTTAAAGAAGCCGCCAACAAGAGGAAAATAAGGCGCAAGGATCCGCAAGGACACTGCGTTGGTTTGTCTGTGTTTTGAGAAGTGCAACACATGCTCCTCCACTTTGGCAGAAGCATTTAATGACGAGTGGCAACTACTGAAATATTAAAATGAGGAACGAAAATGAGGGACAATAATGAAGACTTGTGTTTTGTAGTTGGAAGGACCTCATTGTTCGAAATAAGGAGAAAAATGTATCAAGAAACGTTTGAAGGATTATAAATTATATCTAAATTTCATAAATATGTCACAGATTTCAGTTAGAATCTAGAAATCTTGAATTGGTTAACATAAGCTGATTTTGATTTAATCTCAGATTGTTCGTTTGGGATTTAATCATAACCTAATTAAAAATATAATGCATTCGATCTTTTTATTTGACATTTACTCATTAGCATCACATCTTTTTTTTTTCATTTTTTTTTTTCAAAATTTTAAATTGTAAAAATCCACCTGTATACAATTTTTTAAAAATTACATTAAATTTAAATATGACTTTTGGGTTATTTCACGGCTGAGATAACAATCTTGGCACGATGTCTTGAGCTTGAAAATGTTAAAAATATTTTTCAAATCACTATTACACTGTTTTAAAAAGCAATAAATATATTTCTTTAAAACCCTTATGTTTCTCTCTTCGTTAAAAAAATAATGTTGATAGAGTCTCCCATAGTATTTGAACTATTGAGATTTAAAGATCTGTTGTCAATTTCTATCCATACGCAAATGTTTCGCTGCCACACTATTTCGTAAATTATAACAAGCTAAATATGAAATTAAAGCAATGAGAAACAAATAAAGTATGTTGTCTGTTTTCTACGCGTTTCCAAAAGTAGCCGGGAATCGGCCTTTAAAATTCCATAAAAATAGATCTACCATAAACTTTCCACAAACTTCCATTCCTGAAAAATGCCTGAAAGTTTTTTCGGGTGGTTGTCAAATTATTATAAGCCTTTGAAAAACATTTCTTTGAAACATTTTACCTTAAATAAAATAAATATAGATAATAGAAATGCAGTTGGAACTCGTCAGAGTTCGACGAAATTTTTTAATAGGGGCTGGACCACAAAAATGATTAACTGTCCGAATACATTGTGAAAGTAAGTGACCATTTGTTCTTCGAAATATTTCCCTGAAGTATTCTTCTTTTGTTTCCAGACTCAAACAAGAATTTTGTATTATTATAATTTTATTTAATTTATTGTTATTTTAAGTAGGTAAACTTAGTGCCTTTGAGGTAGGATAGCACAGTCCGAAAAAATTAATAGTGCTCGGCCAACGAATACTGGAATATAAACCAAATGTATTTATATTTGGATCGGCATTTTAAAATGTTACGCCTACTCTTATCCAGATATGAAAAATAAAAATTTAGATTGTGTCAAAAATTAGTTATGGGTTGTTAAAAAATTGTATATCTGAGTATTTTATTAAACCCTGAAGACAAAAACCAGTTGGGAAGATTAGATCACATGGGAAATTTTAAAGTAGGTGTTATTATGATAGTTAGGATTATCAAAATTATTTTCGGTATAAGCCGACTATAAATACCCCACACATGTGTGGTTACTGTTTAAAGTGGTATATAGGTCACCAGGGTAAACGAATCCCGAAAATAACTACAAACTTTCCATCCCTGAATAATTTTCTTTCATTTTATACCCATTTTTACAAATGGGTAGGTGTACCGAATTTCGATTTTTTTTTGGGAACCACAAGTCGTTTCGTGGGAAAACAATATTTTCATGTATTTGAGCATAATGTCAATATTTATTTGACCAAAAATGTTTACCTAAGCACGTATACAGTAAAATTGATTTGTAGATGTAAATTTTATATGAGGTATTTGAACATAAGTGGTCGGTTCTCAGGTCACAATAGACCGATCATTCTTGTTCAGACAGCTTAGATATATAAGTAATCTTAATTTAAAGTTTCATTGCTCTAGCTCTTCAACTTTTACTGTAATCGTGATTTCAACAGACAGACGGACAGACGGACATCGGTAATCGACTCAGGATGCTGATCAAGAATATATATACTTTTCCATACCGGAGATGCTTTTTTCAGGGTGTTACAAACGGCGTACCAAACTGAATATACCCTTTCACTCTTAGTGTAGGGTATAATAATCTGGTGCCGAATCGCGGCAGTCGTTATCGAGTAAGCAATCGTATCGAATAAAATTCCGTGAAGGAACGAGTTGCTGGATCACGGCACTCGATACGTTACGAGTCGAAATTTTGAGAGAGCATAATAGATTTATCTTTACTTTTTGAAAATTGTAATGGAATAAATGTCAAAAGTCATCAAAATTAATTCAAAATAATATATTAAAATTTTGTTTGCCGTCGATTCCGGGATCCAAAAACCAAGATTTTGTTGAGTGCGCTAAACCGAAAAATACTTAATTTCAAGAAATGTATTTTCTTAGTTGTCAAAAAAGTAACTAAGTAGAATTATTCTTAGATTCAGTTATTAATTTCTTGGGTATCAAAAAAGTAACTAAGTAGAATTATTCTTGGATTCAGTTATTAATTTCTTAGGTATCAAAAAAGTAACTAAGTAAAATAAGTCATGAATTCAGTTATTAATTTCTTAGGTATCAAAAATGTTGTTGTTGTTTTCGTCCCAAAATTTAATGAACACGTGTTCGTATAATTGTTGTTTTTTCGATCTTGCTTTGTCGCTATTATGTTTTGTTTTACTTTGTCCGTCTCTCAGCCCCACCTGTTTGTTCGTGTGTCTATATGTCGATATGTTGAAAGTACCTGAAATCAATTATTTCGAAGCTAACTTAAAATAAAAAAAATATAGTCGAGTTGTTTATTTAGAACTTTATTACCTATTTGCATTTTTGTATAGTAAATGACTTATTTGAATACTTAATGTAATTAAATTGTTTATTTTATTTTATTTTATTTTTAATATTATTTAATTTAATATTATTCTGAAACCGTTTACTTACCTTATACACTTTCTTCTCTTCTGTTGCCTCTTCTATTGGTTATGTATAAACCTTCCGACGTTACCCATAAGCATTGTATAGTGTATTTAGATAACAATTGGAATGAAATCAACTTGGTATTTATGCAAAATTGAACCCAAATTTATGTTTACGAACTGAAACCATACCAATATTCGTAGGAAAAATCGTTTATTCTATTTATATCTTTAACATTCATACATACACAGACTTGCTTGCTTGGCTTGCTGTGCTTTGTTGTTCTATTCGTGAAAACACACACATGCAAATATTGTATATCATGCCGTTTTTTGATACTTAAGAAAAAAAAAATTGCATTCCAGACAAATTGTACTTAGTTACTTTTTTGATACCTAAGAACTTAATGTCTGAATATCTAGAAAATTTTGGCTTAGTTACTTTCAACAGAAAGATAGGCAGACTAACAAACAGATGGCGACCTTGCAAAACAAAGCATACAGAGAGAGCAATATCGATGAAAACAACAACAATACATGGACACGTGTTCTTTTTGCGATGAATACAGCAAACAATTTTGCGTGTTCTTTTTGGTTTTTAATAATCAATAAATTAACTTCTGAAAATCCAGTTGAATAAAGTTTGTTTACTTTTTTGACAACTAAGTAATTTGCTTTCTTGATATGATGACAAATTCTTGAATTTTAGTAGTATTTTATTGATATTAGTCAAATTCTACTATTTTTCTTTCTAACCGAATTCTTCTCGAGTTTGAGAATTTTATTTCCCTTCGTGTAGTGTATATGTAAAGGACATTAAAATTCAATAAATAAATAACATTTTGTATTTATCGCGGTTTCTGTTGAAAAATTTGCATTTCAAATATTTTCGATGGCAGTTTATGTATCGAGTAGAACTTCGTTAGAGTTCATTCGAACGTTTGCTCGTTATCGAATGCCATCATCCCAATATTTCTGATTTTTTGATCGATAACGAGTGCCGTAATTTAATTCTAAACAGTACTTCGTTCATTACGTATTTAATTTTAGGAATATTAAAGAAGAGACTCGTATCTTTTGATATTTATAAAATATCATAAAATAGAAATATTTTCGACTCTTCGGAAATAAGTCTGTATTTTGATTATTTTTTCGATTGCCTTTTTTGAAACCAATAGGTTAAAAAAGGCTTAATTGTAAGGTGTTAAATTCAGTGTTATTACATTGTGGTAATATAATTTTTGAAATACAATTTAAATAATTCTCAAAATAAGTTACACTCAAAATTATGTTGAATGCCTCCAAGAAACAATTATGACTTCCGTTGTTATTTGGAAGTAACCTTTTTTATTCTTTTGTTCGATTGAGACTTATCTCCCACTGTTGCAAACGTGATCACGTCGCGTTTGATTTCATTCATTCATAAATTCATAAAAGATTTCACTAAAAAAACGTGTAATTGTCGCGCGTCTCATGACAAACGATGCCTCTGCGTAGGGTATCTTCGGTTATCGTAGGGTATAGTAGTAGGTTTTCTATAGTAGCAGCAACTGTAAGAACAAAAGCAACACGTAGCAGTAGTCGGCGTGCGTCAGCAGCAGTTTGCGTCAGGTACCAAGTGGCAGCGCCTTCCGAGAAGCGCAGACAATTGATGTCGATCGTGTTAATTGTTTGTTGTGCATGTGAATTGGCTTCGATTGGAATCTCGGGAAACCAAAAAATAAAAATCACGGTCAATCGGTGACAAACGCGCGCTCGTCAACCCATTGGCTGCGGTTCAAGTGTCGTGATGCAGGGTTCAAGTGTCGCACGCGACATTATAAAACAGATCACGCGCGACATTAACACCTCGTGTGACAAAGAAAGCTGTGATTTGGTGTTTTCTAAGAAAAGCTTTGAACGCACTAAATGTAGATTTTTTTTGCTGCATTTTTCTTCTCCTCTGCTTCTGCTTTGCTCCCTTCTCAATCATGTTGTGTCGCGCGTCGCGGAATGCAAAACATTTTATTGCTGCAATTTTGCAAAATTCAATAAAATTACGCAAAATTACGCTGTTCTTATTGCAGCAAATATGCTTTATGTTGTTGCTACTGCTTGCCAGTTGCTGCCACATTTCGCGCGACTGCCGCGCTGTACTTTGACAAGCGATTAGCGTGCGGCTTCCATCGTTGACGTCGACGACGACTGTCGTTGTCGCGCAAATTGCTGCTGCAATGCGTCGCGTCGCTTTGACTGTTTTGTGTTGTTGTTGTTGCAGGATTATAAGAAATGTTGCTGCACGGCTGTCGTTGTCGTTTAATGCAACAATTTATCACGGCATTGAAGGCAACATGAACACGACGACAGGCGCGTAGACAGGTGGACGGACAGCTGGACATATAGACGGCCAGTCGCATGGATGGCTGGACAGCTACAATTGCAGAAAAGCAACAGCAGCAATATCGCCGACAGCAAGTGGCGAACAATTGAGAAATTGTCATTGTCACTTTATGGCGCACGGTGGGGCAAATTCACTAACATTTTATTTTTCAATAAAATTTTAATTTTTCACAAAAAATTAAAATTTTTATTCAAAATTCAATTTTTCACTAAAAATTAAAAATGTCACTCAAAATTGAAGATTTCACTAAAAAATTTCACTTAAAACTCAAATTTTCACTAAAAATTCAATTTTTACACTAAAATTTCAATTTTTCACTCAAAATTAAATTTTTCACTCAAAATTAAATTTTTCACTAAAAAAATCGAATTTTCACTAAAAATTCAATTTTTCACTCAAAATTAAATTTTTCACTAAATATTCAATTTTTCACTAAAAATTAAATTTTTCACTCAAAATTCAATTTCTCACTTTAAATTCAAATTTTCACTAAAAATTCAAATTTTCACTAAAAATTCAATTTTTCACTAAAATTTCAATTTTTCACTAAAAATTCAATTTTTCACTAAAAATCCAAATTTTCACTAAAAATTCAAATTTTCACTAAAAATTCAAATTTTCAATAAAAATTCCAATTTTCACTATAAATTCAAATTTCCACTAAAAAAAATCGAATTTTCACTAAAAAAAATCGAATTATCACTAAAATCCAAATTTTCACTAAAAATTCAATTTTTCTTAAAAATTCAAATTTTCACTAAAAATTCAAATTTTCACTAAAAATTCAAATTTTCACTAAAAATCCAAATGTTCACTAAAAATTCAAATTTTCACTAAAAATTCAAATTTCCACTAAAAATTCAAATTTTCACTAAAAATTCAATTTTTCATTAAAAATTCAATTTTTCATTAAAAATTTAATTTGTCACTAAAAATTCAGTGTTTCACTAAAATTTAAATGCTTAACTAAATATTCAAATTTTCACTAAAAATTCATTTTTCACTAAAAATTCAATTTATCAATTAAAATTCTATTCTATAACTAACATTTTTGATTCTAAAACTTATATTTTTCACTAAAAATTACATTTTTCATTAAAAATTTAATTTTTCCAAAAAAAAAAAAATTCACTTTATCTACCCACTGTGCTTGCGTATTTACAAATCCGCCAGCGCAGCTATAAACAATATTGGCAACGTCTACGGTGCCAACTGTCTGATGCCACGGGAGCAGCAACAATCAGAACAACAACAACAAGAATAGCAGCAACCAAGCAGTCGCATCATCGACGACTACGCTGAGGCATGAGGCTTGATTGATGGTCGACAACTAAATTGAGATGTGCTGCCAAGTTTGGGCAAAAAGTGGTAAACATATGGATTAAACGCTCTTTTTTTTCGAGTAGTTGATGCTGCTTTTTTTGTTGTTGATGTTGTTGCTGTTGTTATAGGTCGCAGCAGCAGCAACATGCGTGTAAATTGGTTGACATTCCTAGCAGTTGATATCAATTGGAATCGATTGAAAACTGGAATAAATTGCAAATCTGGCTGTTGTGCTTAGGTTGGCCAATACACGGCATACGGAGGGAGTCGGCGAACCTCTTTGCGTTGGGGTAAATTTAGAAAATTACAAATTAAACAACTTCTAACAAGTTGTTGCTGCTACTGCTTCCGACAATATGCAGTGTTGCCATATTACAACAAAAGCGAGCCATCTTTCGAAACAACAAGAAGAACAAGAAGATGATGACAAATTTAACTCTTCGATTTGCACGTAGTGTCTGCGAAATTCCTGCGTAATTCTCACTTGTTGTCATTGTTGCTTCGTCGTATTCTCTTTAACCCTTTAACGTCCATTGTTCCGAAAATGAGACGATCGATATTTTATGTTTTTTGTGTTGCATTTAAGTTTTATTAAAAATAAGACTGGCTTTTATTGTTTAAAAAATAAATTTTATTTGATATGTTTGACCGTGGTCGTTAATGGTTTAAATTTCTACACCTAGCTCCCTCTTATTTCCCTTTATACCGTATTTCATTTTCTTACTCTACGCGGAATCCATTGCTGAGCCATGATGTTGCCATCAAATAAGGACATCGTCTGACAATAATTGAGGCATCACAGAGCAGCACGAAGCCCCTGTCAGCTGTGCAGCGATCGGTGTTCGGCGTGGCTTTTAAGAAATTACGGTATGTCGGTCAAAGCAGAGTTTAGAAAATTGCTCAATTGGTCACAGTACGTATGAAGAAAAATTCTGCGAGCAAATCGCTGTTAACGGTGTGCAGTAAACTAGAAATCGAAGAAGCAGATCATTTTTGTAATAAATATACAAAATATAAATTTGAAATTTAGTGATTTTATATTGTGATAATTTTAATTTCATGTGCCAATTTCGATTTAGAGTGATAATTCAAATTTTGTAACAATTTAAATTTTTTGTGATCATTTAAAGTTTTTCTGAAAATATGAAAATTTTATTATATTTTTTTTTGTAAGATTTTTTTTTTTGTTTAATATTTTACATAATTAATTTTACATAAAATATTTGACAATCTTTGTGAGAATTTGAATGTTTTGTGATAATTTGAATCTTTATTTTTAATAATTTTAATTTTGGCCATGTACTAGTTTTTGAAGCCTATGAAAAGCTCTCACCCGCCGTTCGGATTCGAATAAACTGTTGGTCCACAAATATAACACGCACAGCTCCAAATGTTGTTATTATTAATTTTTGAAGCAATTATTTTTGATTGTGATAATTTGAACAATATGTGATGTTGACAGTATTTGTTATAATTTGAAATTTTGTTATCATTTAAAATGTTTTAGAAACATTTATTTATTTTTTTTTTTGAAATATAGGGTGTTTGGTTCATCGATGTCAATAATTCATGGGGTCATTCTATGACTCAAAAAAAGAAGAAAATATTAAATAAAAAATTTCTAATTTAGGATACAGGGTGTTTAAGAAATGCATATTACTTACATAACCTAGTCAAGAAAATTGATTATTAAGTTGATAAATGAATATCCATATTTTGTTCATGTTTTAGAGAATTAAATTACCTTTCCAATGGTATATCACAAGTTAAAGGCCAAAGTTACGTAATGTGGAAATTTCCAAAAAAAAAAAATACAAACAGAATTTGTCATTGATTTTCTCAAAATTTCGTTATCGACCCCCCTGTTTTTCTAATTTATTATGATATACCGGTTCATTCTCAGTTATTTCTAACCAATTACAGTAATTTTAAACTAAAAATCGTCGTTTGGTTAAAAGATTGTCGTATGTTACATTCGACAGGTTGTGGGAAATTGCATTCAAAGTTTAACAATCAATTTCTCAGTAATCTTACGGTAGAAAATATTAAAAATGATATGGTTAGTTGAAAATATCATTAACAATACAATTTATAAGTTTTAAGCATTTGATACTATGTTTACGAGAGATATCGGTATTTGTTGTCAAAATGAACACATACGACAAGTAATTGTAACATACGACAAAATTTAATAACCTGACAATGTTGTATGTAAATATATAAAATACATTATTGATAACAAATAAATAGTAAAACGATGAAAAAAAGCTAAATATATATTTTATCACATTCGCTTTGCAAAACATAAACTTAACCTGTAAGGAAGGTTAGGTCACATGGGACTTTTTGAAGTAGAGAAATTGAAAGTTATATTCGGTCTAAGCCGACTATAATAACCCTACACATATGTATGTGATAATGTGTACGGTTCCCATTTAAAGTTGCCCATATGTCACCAGGGTTTACAAATCCTGAAAATAACAATAAACCTGCAATAGCTAAAGAATTTCCTTTCATTTGAGTACTCATATTTCGATTTTTTTTCGGGAACTACAAGTCGGTACACGAGAAAACTTTATTATTATATATTTGAGCATAAAGTCGATATATATTTGGCCAACAAATTTCACTTAAGTCTGTAAAAGAAAATGTATGTTTTACATGAGGTAATTGTACATAAGTGGTCGGTTTTCAGGTCACAAGGAACAGGTCATGCCCATTTTCATAGAATTCTTTTGATCTAGCTCTTCTAGTTTTTCTGTAATCATGATTTCAAACAGACGGGCATCGCTATCTCAACTCATTAGGTCATTCTGATCAAGAATATACATACTTTTCCATACCTGATATGCTTCCTTTTGACTGTTACAAACCTGCGTACCAAACTGAATATACCCTTTCACTCTTAGTGTAGGTTATAAAAAAAACTTGAAATGTAGAATCTGCAGAGAAAGATCGCTGATGAAGGGGGCTTGGCTGCCTCTGAAACAGCTGTACGATCTGCCACTCAATGCATTTTGACAATTGTTTGTTGTTTTATTTGTTGGTAAAGAACACCCAATTTGTACCGACTGGACCTTGAGCATGTTAAGACAATATCTTAAAATTATCAAGAGGTCGTAAAACAAAAACAATTAATTGTTAACGCAGTGCATGGCGTTTAAAATCTAAAGGATTTTTTATATTTTTTAAATAATAAAAAACCCATTTTTTTATACGAAGTGCAGCCTACGTATTTGATTCTGTGGAAACTCTGCAGCCTATACGTAGCAAATTGCTGCACGCAACAACAACTTTGGCAAAATCTTGAGTTGATGCAGTTTTTGCTTTTGGTTCTTTCTTCAATGCACATAATTCTTATTGTGTTTATTGGAGAAGGAAAACTTAAGCGACTTGAAATGTAGAATCTTCAGAGAAAGATCGCTGATAAAGGGGCTTCGCTGCTTTAAACCAAACGTGTTTTTATTTTGTATACCATCCAGAGATACCAACTTGTAGAACAGTTTTCCGTAGACTGAATTTGCGTAACAATATTTTAAAAATATTTTGCGAACAATACGGATTCTTGAGAATTGTATAAGTATCTGGAAACCTTTAGATTTTATTAGCTTTAAAATTGGATTTCTGGTATTTCTCGTTCCAGAGATACGTAACTTTTTGTTTCGTTTTTGTTTTTCTCTGGAAATAGTGGTCCGAGACAATAAGAAAAAATATGTTAAGACATATCTCGGTAACCTTAATAAGTTGCCAACATTTCATCAAATAGGGTGAGTTTTAACGCCTGGTCGATTTGGTATCGAATGACACTATTAAATTATTTTCACTTTGAAGGTTATGTGAAGTTTTCAACACTTTAAACTCTCACGAAGTCTTTTCTCTCTGGGTGCTTTAACTAAAGACTTCCAGCAATCTGTTTAATATAGCAGATTTCACCAATTTAGTGCCTTCACCCCTTCCTTCCCGAGGGCAACCGTGGGCAAGTACTTGACTGCAAGTATCAATTGTATCGCCGAAAATACAAAACACTCAACTCAGATTCGCATAACAGCGACAACAACATTAATAATTGTAATAATTTTCGGTTTCATTCAATGTTGCTGCTGCTGCATCCCGCTGCGAGTTTATGAGCCGCAATTGAAGTTATTGACTCAGCATAAAAAATGAAATAATTTTGCCAACCCCAATAGACGGCTTCCTGCAGCCCGCGGCAATATATGCCGCCTGGCAAATTTGTTTTCGCAAACGATACATGTCACAGCAAGAACAAGATTCGGATGTATTATGGCGCGTTCCTGCGGCGCGGCAACTGCGCTTCGCTGGACACAACAATCAGCGCAGCTTCCTTCAGTGATGCAACGGCTGACAATTTTTTGAAATTTTTGCGTTTAGAAAGACGTTGGAGCGAAGAAGCAAAAGCAGAAAAGAGAAAGCATGAAGACGTTGCAGAGGAAGTGCCAGCGAAGACTACATTGAAAACCGCAGGGTTCCCCAAGTGCACGACTCTGACGCGACAAAAGAAACGCGTCGCGTCTGTCCTTGAATCTCACACGCTGTAATGCGGTTAATGCGCCTGAAAGACTGCAACAATTCGTGCGTGGGCCATCGACGCGCTTAACCGGAAGACACGGCACCGTGTTCTGACAAAAACAGTTGATTATGGTATTATGTCGCCTCAGTCACAGACCAGACTCAGTATCAGCTGGATGATGAGCATGATTATTACCGCAAAATGTACAACTCAAACCCAGCACCCGGTATTTGAATCAACCATCCAACCAACCACCCACCCATCAAAGTTGCCACTGACTGTTGTTCGACCGCCCACTGCGTCAATTGCTGTTTTACTATGTTATGAAATTGTTTATTATTGCAAAAACCATTCTTCGGTATTGTTAACGAAATTAACGCACTGGGTGGGTGGGTGCTCGGTGCTGCTGATGTAAGCGGAAACGTGGCCAAACGGAACGGAACGATTGTAAAAAAATTACTCACGTTTGTGATTTTTTTTTGTTCTGATACATTCAACAATTTTTAAATACTGTGTAAAAAATATGCAGCATACGAAGATTTTTGTCAACAAGACCCTCTGATTCGAACGCACTTATTAAACATATTTTGTTAATTTACTTTTAAATTCTAATAAATAGTTTCACTAAAGCGGCTTATTAGGACTTGGCAAATTTTAGGAAAATATGCTAATTGTATTCAAACTCTTCTAATAATTGAAAATATGTTCAAGAAATGGAAACGACAAAATTTTGACTAGGACCATAGTCTACATTATCGAACTCGTAGCTAAATCGTTTCTAATTTTCAAAATGTTCGTTTATTTAAATTTAAGGACAAGGTACGATATTTAAACATTTCTCACATCGATTATCGTAGTCTCGAATTTTGATAATTTTTTTCTTCGATATCGTTCCGATTTCGAATAATTTCTCATACCGCGAAAACTCCAATAGAAGGCATCGATATCTACTTACCATGAAGGTCCAATTTGAGACCCGATATGATTGCGAGAACGGGTTCGATATCGTGTTTTCTCCATTTACTCGTATTGATTTCGTAACGATATTGAAACGAATGGCATACTGGTTTCTATCAAAAGCTTCACATTTTCTTCCTTTAAATACTACAAATCCCGACAAAGACTATTTCCGTAAACTCACAGACAAGAAGATCGAAATCATCATAATCATCCCATCAGCTTTTTTCTAAAATATGCCATGAATCTGCATTAGAAACATCAAACAATTTTATAAACTGTTACACGCTTCCCATAATCTTCCAATTATATATGTTTTACGGAAATATGCAAGAAGTATTCCCGAAAATTACGGATATTTAGTTTCGGATTTCCAAACAACATTTTTTGCAGGCTCGTGGCAATAACGTATTGCAAGCAGACAAATTCGAATTTAGTATCCAAAGCTGTATATTTTTCCCGTACCCACAATTTTACGAATTTCATAATCTCCATAGACAATGTTTCTGTATTTTTTCTGGAATATGTGGGACATGTTTTCGCCAAAGCTAATTGGAAGATCTTGGAAAGCGTTTAACGGAATTTATAATTTTTTGGAATTTTGAAATGATATTCCCGGAATGTTTTGGGTGTGGACAGAAAATTGGCTGCTTTTGATACACAAAAACCTTTGGCTAAAATTTTTCTAAAGCCTGAGTATGGGCTATTATATACATTCTATAATTTTCCATTTGTCTGTGTTGGCCGGAAATATGTCAGAAATTTTGTGTCCGGTTCAATAAAGAAATATTTGGTAGCTCGAGAAAGTTTAGAAATTGAAAATATACCAAATATATTCCAGAAATCTGCCTTTATAATTTCACATAATCTTATAACTTGCGGTTCGCTTCCTATAAACTTCTAATTATCTGTATATTACCAGTAATATTACCTTAATATTTCTAAAAAATAGTATAAACATTGTCTCGGGTACCCCATTGAAAATATACGAAAGATAAGAGACAGGTAAGCACAAATTTTGAAATAAACAGTTTTTCGCCAGGTTTACAGCAGACAACGGCGGAGAAGGCTCCTTTTTCACGCAATGCATATGTGTTAATCACAGGAGAGCATAACCGTTTAATGGATGCTTGTCTTGAGTTTGGTAATGTCAAAACTGTCGGAGAAAAACGGAAGCAGGCAGATTATTCCACAACGTATCGTGCGACCGAAGATGGTGTGAGAAATCCCGGAAATCAAGAGAAACACGGAGGAGAATTGTCGATTAAGAGGTAAAGAAACTTGGAAATAGCTGGAACATGTTAATGGCAATTGCCAAAAATCGTTCACGATGGAGTGTAATCGTAGTTAATGTCGTATGTCTTGTTAGAAATTCCAGGAACTGAAAAACAAGACAGAAAAACACGATACCCTATATCTCGCTAGGGATTCAATGAACTGAAGAAAAATATATTACTTAATTTTTATCTTGTTTACATTTTCTCTTTTCCCTGGATTACTCCGGAATAAATGAAATTCTGTTAAAGAACACCATTCATCACGGGCTTCATGTCACACTCGTTTTTATAATTAGAGCTATATCTTTAATCTCCCCGAAAAGGCCGCGATTAAGTCACCCAAGTGCCTTGTCCTACGGGAATCATATTGCCGTTGACGATTCGTTCTGGACATTACAAACGAATTAATAATAATAATAGTTTGGCACTAAAGTCCTATAAGAACTTAGGCTGAGCTCTCTCACCATTTTAAACTGTGCGTGTTATATTTTTGCTCAAAGTGGTGGAACCTACAGTTTATTGCCGAATCCGAACGGCTGGTGAGAGCTTTTAATATGCAATGTTTTACTCTCGTAGGTTTGCCATTTACTGCCGAGAGGTAGCGCGGTATAGAAAAATGTTTCTATGAAAAGATGTTATTAGCCCCAGTCCAGGCTTGAACCGGGGACCTTTCGGCTCGCAGTCCAACGCACTAACCACTGAGCAACCGCGGCTACCAAACTCCATATACCATATCTCTTTAAGTGTATGGTATAAAAAGCTGAGTATGCACTCAATGGGTGTGTTCAGTTTGAGTTTATATATTTTAATCAGTATGACCTCCTGAGGTGATTAAGTGGTAAGTGGTCCGTCTGTCTGTGGCGCAGTTGAAATAACGATTGCAGAAAATCTACAAGTTCAAGATCAATTAAATTCCGAAGTTAGATTTCTTATATATCTGTCAGGCATTGAAAATAGGCATAATCTTTGGTGACCTGGTACCCGGCTGTAGCTTTCATAATTCTTACATACTTCGTTACTCCAACTAAGAACATTTTTCGCTACTTCAAAATGGCCCATGTGACCTAATCGTTACCTAATCCTTACTGATTTTTTCTCGTTTTGTAGAATGTTCTAGAAAATGAAATGTAAAACTATATTTACAATTATTGAATTAAGTATTAAAAAAAAATATAATTTAAAAACCCGATATGTATTAAATTCATAGATCACCACCTAGTAAAGACTCAAGTTACTTGCTGCAATATGCGCATTACCATTCACGTACTGTCCCAACTATTGCTAAAGCATACGAAATACCAAAACTTTCTACTAACTGCTTCCGACAGAGAACTTTGCCATTTAGTTGTGAACAGCTTTTCAGTCGGACAACCCGGCGGAGAGGCGTAGGGTGAGACGGAGGAATGGTTTAACTTACGGACGGGCGTATTAATTAAATCCACTACTGCTGCTGCACTATTCTCTGTGCCGGAAACGGAAATACATCCATGTGTAAGCAATTGCACGCTCGTTGCCACGGGTTACACACTAGATTTAAGACGGAAAAAGTTGGCAACCAAAAGCAGCAACCAGCATCAACACTTTCTATGCAAATGCGACTCGCTCCAGTGCGACACGGTGTTGCGAGAAACTTTCGCTGCGTCGTGTCGCATCGCATCGCGTCGCGTCGACAACGAGGTCCATAAGTAACGCCAAGTGACAGACGGAAGCTGCCCATAAATGCGCCAGGGAGGCGGAGACGCTGGAGCCTGAGAACAACTTGGCAAATAAATCTTCGACGAACACAGCGTTGGCGGGTCACCCAACAAATTTGGTGTCGTCTCTACAGGCTGCGTGTGTCTGTTGTCGGTTGGCCATGCCATGTTTGGTTTCTTTTTTTTTGTAATTAATTGAAATTTAGTGGCAACGCTGCGCCACATACATGACAGCGCTTGGCTGTCAGTGGGCGGCGGTATTAAGCTGTTGTTGTTGTTGCTTTTGTTGCTGCTATCAGTGGGTTGGCGGTAAATTATTTTAATTGAAAATTGCCCGCGTTGCCAATCGACAAATTTTATGCATGCTGAAGAAGCGACAACAAACAATGTTCTGTAGTTGTTGTTGTTGTATTGTATTTGACAGTTGCTATTGTTGTTGTTGTTGTTGCATTGGTGTTGCGGTCGGTGCCACGGCGCGATGTCATTCGATGTAAATGAAACGGAAATTATGATAATTTTTCATTGTGAAAACCTCACGTTAATTACGCTCGAAAAACAAGCGACAACAAAAGCGCTATTTATGTTCGGTACCTCGCAGTCATCCTGCACCACGCCGCTCAGCACCGCAACACAAAAACTGATGCCACCAACCGGCGGCGGTAGGCTGGCAACTCAGACCTCCTCCTGCCGTCACAGCCACCAATGTTTGATTGGGTTTTTTTGTTGCTGTTGTTGTTGCTGTCATTATTTTGTTGGCTCCTTTGTTACGCGCTCAACGTGAAGCCAAAGTTGGTGCGTTTGAAACGCACGACATGCGAACGAATTTCCAAAAGTTCAGGCGACGGCAGAATAATGTTAACCCGACCAAATCGTAACAGTTGCCAAGCATAAGAACCATATAAAGTACACATATTATGTGGTCTAAACAAACTTTCGTTGTGGAATGGGTAAAAAAATTACAGATAAATTTTGAAATTATTAAGAAAATATTAAATATAAAAATTATATAAAACTAACATGTACAATTTGCATGAAAATCTTATAGTACAAATCATAAACTCAAGTTCAAGACTAAGAATTACTACAAAATCGATCTGGAGTTGAAGAACCAATTAATCTTGGAAGTTTTCAAAATTTATTTCCATTAATGTCTAATTTAAATACTCTCTTCTTGAAATTAGTTTAAATTAATTTAGTTTCTTTAAATTGTTACAAATATATTTTATAATTGACTATAGGCCAAGCATTAAGATAAGTATGACCTTATCTTAATCATTTTTCAAATTTTATATTTGAAACTGTACAATACTTTCTCGGTCATTTTTCCGCTCAATTCTTCCCCAAGAAGTTTTGTGTTCCTGATACAACTTTCCCCAGTCACATCTTGTTCTAACAACTCTTCACTGAGCCAGCACAATTCTACCTACAAATTATTATAAACTAAAATAATAATTTACGCAAATACTCTTTAAATTCCTTATACACCGAACGAAAATGTATAAAACAAATTGCTGTTGGGGATGAATTGATTTGAATTGTTTTTCGAATAGTTCAATTCGAAATTGAATTCGAAATATTTCGGAAAATTATTGATGTATTATCCGGAAAATAATCGTCTGTGGAAAAAATTTATTTGAAAGAATTGTCAAATTGAACCCTTGATGATGAATTTTCTGAAAAATATTTTTTACCAAAGAATTGTTTTGTCTCGGATAAGAATTCTCTGGAAATAATTATCCGTATCCCGGACAATTGATATATGATTGAACTTTAGTTGAGATTTGTCACGGGGAAGAATAGTCTCAATGATGAATAATCCGAAAAGGAACTTTCCGCAGAAGATATGTCTTTATGATGAATTTGCGCGAGAAAAGTTTTCTTGATGTTGAATACTTGGCTCGGTTAAAAATTGTCGGGATATAATTTCCGTTCGCAGAAAATGTTAGTTTGAAATCTCATGTTTAATATTCATTGATAAAAGATTGATCTTATGTTGAGTTTCTTAGAATCGAAATGTTCCTATTATAGTTTAAATGCAATAGTTTAAATATTTATACCTATCGATGTAATGTTTTAACCCTTCTGCACAAACTGGGCCAAAATGACCCAATTTCATGAAAAAACACAATTTTAGGTATTTCAAACATAGGTATTTTAAACTTGGGACAAAATGACCCAATTTCATGAAAAACATACAATTTTAGGTACTTCAAACATAGTCAAACCCCCTGCCATTGTTTCTGACCCTCCCGAAATGCTTAAAATTCAAATATACGTTTTGTAAAATAGTGAAATATGTTTATAAATTTATCAATACGTAATAAAAATACAACAAATTTTAACAAATTTAAATATAAAAAAAAAAAAATTGTTTTTTGTATAGGCCATACAGTATGCCAAATATTTAAATGTCACAAAGGATCTTGAACACTGAAGCTATTCAAATTTTAACCAGCATTGGACATTTTTTTAAATTTATATATTTGGGAATAATATGGGAAATAAAATCGTAAATGTCGACATACATTTGTAAGATAGGCACGCAAAATAAAATCTACTATAATTTTTTTACAAAATCCTAAAATAAGGTTTTGTTTTTTTAAAGTTTTTAATTAACTCCATTTTTATGATTTGACCTTTATGTTCGAATATCGATTTTTAAATGTTTTAGTTAATTAAATATTTCCAGGACCCAACTAGGTCATTGGACTTTATTTGTAGTTGGGTATTCGAGAAGTCCCAAAGCATACAATTTGTCTAAAAATAAAATATACAATGACGCACATCCTAGTTGAATTTCAAAGTGATCCATATGCCAAATGATTTTCATTCCCCTCTATAAAAGTTTTATATACAGAAATTGTAAATCAATATTTACCTTTTTCATAACATGCTAACCTGACCTAGAATGTTTTTAATTGTATTCCATTTTCGATCCTATGCCAAGTTATAAAGAAAAAGGTTCTTAGCATAAATGGACACTTTTATAATTGTAAATCTACATTGGCCTTAGTATACTTAGCATATTTGTACTTGGAAGTTTTTGAATTTTGTATTTTTCTGAGTAGACTTACCACACTCAGAAACCAGTTGTCTCATATTAAGGAAAATTTACTTTAAGTTTAAGAACGTGCACCGAAAAAATTACTGTAATAAAAATAAATAAAATGTAATAAAAATAAATAAAAATGTATTTAAAATAAATACATATGTGTTTGATTTACGTCCAAAAGCAAATGCATTTGTTTTTACTACTGATTACTATTGATGTAGTTGTTTTTGTATGGGGAAATACCTACATAGTTTAACTGCATTTTAATTTAATACATTTTAATTTAATACATTTTAATTTAATACATTTGTATTAAAAATTCTAAATTTTGTCTTTATTTATACGTCCTGAAATATGTAGAAAAATTACTACATATACCTTTAATTTTACTTTAAAATGTAGTTATTTTACTTTGTTGTGATAATTAATGTTAAAACATAAAGATTTTTATTTTTTTTTAATAAACACAATTTTATCATTCAGAAAATTATTAGAATTAATATTAAACATTTTTTGATTACCATATATAACGTACAAGAATTATTAATCTGAAAAATTTTTCATTGTATAGTACACAACCAACTAAAGAGTGTTGCCCAAAACTATAAGAAAAATATTCATATAATTATTTAAATAAATTAATAAATAAATAAATAAATAAATAAATAAATAAGAATATATTTTCCTGATTATGATTTGGAAGCACCACTAATCATCATCAGTTCTGAGTTCTGACAACTTAAAGACATGGCAAACACTTAAGTGTCGCTTTTGAGTTGTACCTCATAAACATAATTTTGCTCTCCCAAACATAATTTTGCAGGCATTACATATATCTTTGGAGCTTTATGCAAACAAAAGTATTATTTCATTTTTAAACATTACAGCCAAACATATTTTTGTTTTCGTTCATACATATTTATTTTCAGAATGAATAATTTTCAGCGATCTTGAAAACATATATATGTTTGAATGTGAAAAACATTTTATTTACATGTAAACATATTTATGTTTACATTTAATTTTAATGTAAAAATAGTAAATTTACACAATATTCGTTTTTCCCATTTTTTAAATTACATTTTTTTTTATTTATATATTCTCTATTTATAAACATAAACTTTTATTTTTTTTTATTACACTTATTTTATTTATACTTAATAATTTGATTTCCATCTATTGTTCCTATTTTGAGTTCAGTGATTTACGGATAAATTGGATATTTCACAAGCAGCTCCTATCTGGTATTAACAGTAATTGGCGGTACTTAAAGAAATTCTTCCACCAAAACGAATTTTTGAACTATATGAAAAGTATTAATGTGAGTGTTACTGAGTGCTAAAAGTATGCAGCGTTGTTATTTAATTGTGATATCGTTATGCCAAACATACATATAATCAAAATCATACTATTATTTTTGAATTCGTTATCACCCAGTAACAATCACGAATAACCAAATACATATAATTCAAAGAACCTTTTTTGACGTTGGGTGTGTTAAATAGCGGAAATATCAAACACACATATATTAATATCTGATGAAAAATATATATTTCTACAGAAACATTAATATAGTAAATTCATGTAAATCCGCGATTAAAGCAATTTATGTTTAAATATCGTATAATAATATTTCAATCTGAACAAAATAATAATACAATTCAATTATAATGTAATTAGATATTACTCCCAATAATCAAATGGTGATTTCGAATTACGTTATAATTACATTCGAGCATATTCAAACAAATCTTTTCTATCCGTGTATGAACAATACTCTGCCAATAACGCGCAACAGAAAATTGCAAACTGTTGAGTTACTTATACTTATTTGGCCATTGCAACCCATGATGGGTTTCAGTTATGGAGTTACCAAATTTAATTTTCACTTTTTTATTTTCAAAACTAACCTGATTCAGCGAGAAACCCTATGGGTTGTCAACACTAGTTTTCTGCCGCCAAGTCATTTGTTCGGGTGCTGTTTATACTTGCTACATCCGACTGTGGACTGTATTGAATACGAAATGGGTTCTGTTTCTACCTACTCACTGTTGCAGTCGTCCGTCGTGTATTCGCATGAACTTCATATAATTAAAAAGTTCAGAAAACAAAGACACCGTACAGTTTATGTACTATGTAGAAATTAAATTTTTAATACAATGAGTAGAAATACATTTTTTCAAAACAAAGAAATAAATGTAGTATAATTTACTACAATAATTCAGTTTTTCTTATTTTAAGAAACTTTTTGTTCTTAATAATAGAAAAATTTCCTTATTACAAGGAACATATTTCATGACATAAGGCACATTTCCTAAATATGAGGAAGCTTTTTCCTTAACGTTCAGTTTCCTTATTATGAGGATACTATTTCCTAAGAGCAATTTTTGTATTTCTTTTTATAATATGGCAGGGAATGGAAAGTTCGATATCATTCATATAAGGACTACGCCGAATAAAATTGTCCGTTACATATCTTCCCATAATGTGCTATTGCAAGATTCAAATTAAAAAAATTTGATCATAGTAGCTCTGAATTAAATGGCAGAAAATAATTTGTGTCAGTTATAGTCAATACAAAATTTATTTAATGCGAAAATGGCAAACGAAGTGGAAGTGCGAGAAAATATAATTAAAATTTTTCAAAAACAACCTAGTCGGTCTTTTAAAAAAATTGCCAAGGAGGTAGGGGCTAACCCTAAGACCATTTCTTGCGTTATCAACCGCTTTAAGGAAGACCTGAGTATTGATCGGAAGAAATGTTCTGGTAAAAAAAAGGCCCACATGATCGTGAAAAGTCGAAGAATATTGTGGTTGTGAAAATTTTAAAGAAAGCATATCCGGAAGGAAATTGGCGAGAAAGGCGGATTGCTCAGAATCTTTCGTGCGCAGGACTAAGAAAGAAGCTGGGCTGAAGATGTACAAGGTCCAAAAAGTTCCGGATAGATATTCCGTCACGAATGAAACCGCAAAACAACGAGCTAAAAAGCTGAACCAAGATTTTTTTAATAAATTCGATTGCTGCATAATGGACGACGAAACTTAAGTTTTAGCGGACTTTGCAGGAATTTTATACAGCCCGATTCTCGAGGAAATGACGCTGAAAAATTCAAATTAAAAAAAATGACAAAATTTCCAAAGAAATTCCTTGTTTGGCAGGCAATTTGCAGTTGTGGAAAAAGGAGCAGCTCATTCGTGACATCGGGTACAATTAATAGCGAAATATATGTGAAGGAATGCTTGCAAAAGAGATTGCTTCCATTTTTATGCCAACATGAAGTGTCCACATTTTTTTGGTCTGACCTCGCTTCAAACGGCCAAACGGCTTTAGAGTGGATCCAACAAAATGCAGTGATTTTGGTGCCTAGAGAAGCCAATCCACCAAACTGTCCAGAACTCAGGCCGAGTGAGAGATACTGGGCTTTAGTAAAAAGAGAGATGAAGACAACAAAAAAAGTGGCCAAAAACTTTCAAGATTTTAAAAGAAAGTGGTCTTCAGCAGCTGTGAGGGTGTCGGACACTAAAAATTAAAACTTTTTATTAAAAAGTATTAATTTCTGGTTTTTTATATTTTTTTTAAATCTAAAAATAATTTGCAAAATAAAATATTTTATTCTACAAAAATTCGATTACTAGATTTCTAGATTCTTTCATTTTTGTATTGGACAATTTTATTCGACGCAGTCCTTATTTGAAGAAAAACTTTTCATTTTATTTAAGTTATTCGTGAAAATATTGACAGTATTTTTTTTCGGCAGGATATATTTCTAAAAAAATTTATGATATTCCGAGAAGTCATTTTTATAAACAAATGTATTTTTAGGAACACTCTCTTAAAAATTTATATATTTTTCAAAAAAGAATAGATGTGGGGAAGAAGAAAATTATCTCGAATGCTATGAGTCAAGAACAAAATTGTCTGCAGGAAAAGTAAGTAGTCGGTGTAGATATGGAAAATTTTGTGCTGTAAAAATTCTTGTACAAAATGTGCATTAAATAGTTTTTAAACTGGTTATTATTATTTTAGTAAACAAAATATCTTTCTAAAATCGAATATATATATATTTCAAAGGTTTGAAATATATATATATATATATTTCAAGGTTCTAAAATATATTCATATTTTAGATTTGGATCGATATACTAATGCGTTCTGAAGAATATGCGAAAGACGGAAAATTATCATTACCTCATATTTTTACAACAGTCAACAAATCAAAACTCTTTCGGAAAAGGCAAGAAAAAGAAAGGACCCATAAAAAGGCAAGTTATTATTTTTTTTTCTTGGTTAATTAATTTATGACTCTTAAGTAGAAAGGATTATATCACTATTATTTAGAGTATTTATAGAGACCACATATGGTGCGTGTTTGCACAGAACAAAACCAAGAAATTTCAAAAGTTTTGCCAACGTGCTATAAGCCAAAAGCATAAATAAACTTTTATTTTTTTATCTCGGCTTAATATTTTGACATGCTTGGGCCAATTATCATTGGCAACAGCAGTAACAACTACATAACCAAATTGAACTGAATAATAACAAAAAAACCAATGAAATAAGAAAACTTTTCTCGAAAAAGTTGAAATTATTTCGTTACTCGTTAAACGACGAAATTAACCAGCAAACAACAGCACAAGACAAAATAGTTGGAGACCCTTTTTGGGTGAT
The DNA here is from genome assembly GCA_951804985.1 of Dryomyza anilis. NCBI lineage: Eukaryota > Metazoa > Arthropoda > Insecta > Diptera > Dryomyzidae > Dryomyza > Dryomyza anilis. Next base: position 1,154,084 of record OX638130.1, on the reverse strand, counting down.
AGGTAGAGAAAGCCTCGCACTTTGAGCTACCATTTTGTGCGCGCAGATTTAGTCAAGACGTCGTTGACGGTCGCAAAATTGACAAAACGCCTACTTGACAGTGCTGCCAAATTAGCTGCAGGCAAAAGGGTTTTATGTAGCAGTTGAATGAAGGCTGCAAAAAGCGCAAACATGCGATTTACAGGATATGTACGAAGTGGAAGAAGCTCCTTGCAATTGGTGGGTAACGAGCCATGTGCCAACATGGCACTGGCAGCGACACGACGCGCTGGCGTCGAGGTTCCACACGATGGCGCACGAAAGTTGACGGTGGGGTTATGTAAAAATAGGGCGGCGGAGGGCATACCACAGCATTTTTTTATTATGATCGATGTCACAACTCTTTTGGGCTGCAGTAATTGCTAACGAATTAAAATTAATGCACTGTCGACGGCTGCCATTTGCATGCTAGGCCCAGCGTTGTTAGCAGCGCCTGCTTATTATGCCGCTAATAATAAAAATCGTGGAAGGACGAACGAAGGGAAGTACAAATGGCAGTCAGGCACCATCAAGTGCGGTGACATCGCCACCATTTGGCACGGAAGCCGTCCTCCAAACTATTAACAATTTTATGCTAATTTCTTGCATCCCAACTTAATGGAAAATAGTTGTAATGGGATCAGGCAATACCGCCCACCTCCCATGGGTTTAGTTCGCGTAACGCCCAACTACTTTGTTGTATACGCTACAAACGAAGTATGAAATATTAACTGGCCTCGTTGAGCAATGCTCAACAGAAATATTAACGCATAAATTAGGAAAGTTACCTTTGTAACGGTATCATAGGTGATGCCGTTTGGCAAAGAAAGGGTTAAAGTGTTTAAATGCGTTCGGTTCTTGCGTTTGTTTGGTTAATAAAACAAAAATAAGTGGGTGTTTATTTCGGTAATGAAGCCAAAATGGTATCAAAACTGTCTCAAGCACCTGCGAGCAGATATGTAATTTGCCTATGTTAATAGTTTTACGGTAATTTATGCAAAAATATACAGCAATTAAAGATTTATTAGGACTATATAAGAAATTATGAAAATATGCTTTGCATTTTAAGAATAATAAATTTTTATAATTATTTTTTTTTGTTCAAAATTCAAAATCAAATTTTTTGTAAGTATTGAATTTTTTAGGAAAAATTAATTTATAGTGAAAAATTGAATTTTTAGTGAAAATTTTAATTTGTAGTGAAAAAATGAATTTTTAATATAAAAAAAAGTTTTTTTTTAGTGAATAATTGAATTTTTAGTGAAAATTTTAATTTTTAGTGAAAAAATGAATTTGTAGTGAAAAGTTGATTTTTTTTATTTTTAGTGAAAAATTTCATTTTAAGTGAAAAATTGAATTTTTAGTGAAAAATTAAATTTTTAGTGAAAAATTGAATTTTTAATGAAAAATTGAATTTTTAGTGAAAATTCGATTTTTTTAGTGCAAATTTTAATTTTTAGTGAAAAATTGAATTTGTTGTAAAAAATTGAATTTTTAGTTAAAAATTGAATTTGATTGAAAAATTGAATTTTTAGTTAAAAATTGAATTTTATTGAAAAATTGAATTTTTAGTTACGAATTGAATTTTTAGTGAAAAAATGAATTTTTAGTGAACAATTTAATTTTTAGTGAAAAATTGAATTTTTAGTGAAAAATTGAATTTTTAGTGAAAAATTTAATTTTAAGTGAAAAATTGAATTTTTAGTGAAAAATATAATTTTTAATGAAAAATTGAATTTTTAGTGAAAATTTGAATTTTTAGTGAAAAATTGAATTTTTAATATAAAAAAAAAGTTTTTTTTTAGTGAATAATTGAATTTTTAGTGAAAAATTGAATTTTCAGTGAAAAATTGAATTTTTAGTGAAAAATTGAATTTTTAGTGAACAATTGAATTTTTAGTGAAAAATTGAATTTTTAGTGAAAAATTGATTTTCTAGTGAAAAATTGAATTTTTAGTGAAAAATTGAATTTTTATTGAAAAATTGAATTTTTAGTGAAAAATTGAATTTTTAGTGAAAAATTGAATTTTTAGTGAAAAATTGAATTTTTAGTGAAAAATTGAATTTTTAGTGAAAAATTGAATTTTTAGTGAAAAATTGAATTTTTAGTGAAAAATTGAATTTTTAGTGAAAAATTGAATTTTTAGTGAAAAATTGAATTTTAGCAAAATTGAATTTTTGGTGAAAAATTGAATTTTTAGTGAAAAATTGAATTTTTAGTGAAAAATTGAATTTATAGTGAAAAATTGAGTTTTTATTGAAAAATTAAATTTTTAGTGATAGGTTAAATTTTGAGTGAAAAATTAAATTTTTAGTGAAAAATTGAATTTTTAGTGAAAATTTGAATTTTTAGTGAAAATTTGAATTTTTAGTGAAAATTTGAATTTTTAGTGAAAATATGAAATTTAAGTGAAAAATTTAATTTTAGTGAAAAATTGAATTTTTAGTGAAAAATTGAATTTTTAGTGAAAAAGTGAATTTTTAGTGAAAAATTGAATTTATAGTGAAAAATTGAGTTTTTATTGAAAAATTAAATTTTTAGTGATAGGTTAAATTTTGAGTGAAAAATTGAAGTTTTTAGTGAAAAATTGAATTTTTAGTGAAAATTTGAATTTTTAGTGAAAATTTGAATTTTTAGTGAAAATTTGAATTTTTAGTGAAAATATGAAATTTAAGTGAAAAATTTAATTTTAGTGAAAAATTGAATTTTTAGTGAAAAATTGGATTTTTAGTGAAAAAGTGAATTTTTAGTGAAAAATTGAATTTTTAGTAAAAAATTAAATTTTTAGTGAAAAATTGAATTTTTAGTGAAAATTTGAATTTATACTGAAAAATTGAATTTTAGTGAAAAATTGAGTTTTTAGTGAAAAATTGAGTTTTTAGTGAAAAATTGAATTTTTAGTGAAAAATTGAATTTTTAGTGAAAAATTGAGTTTTTAGTGAAAAATTAAATTTTTAGTGATAAGTTAAATTTTGAGTGAAAAATTGAATTTTTAGTGAAAAATTGAATTTTTAGTGAAAAATTGAATTTTTAGTGAAAAATTGAATTTTTAGTGACAAATTGAATTTTTAGTGAGAAATTGAATTTTTAGTGAAAATTTGAATTTTGAGTGAAAAATTGAATTTTTAGTGAAAAATTGAATTTTTAGTGAAAAATTTAATTTTTAGTGAAAAATTGAATATTTAGTGAAAAATTAAATTTTTAGTGATAAATTCAATTTTAGTGAAAAATTTAATTTTTAGTAAAAAATTTAATTTTTTAGTGAAAATAGTAAACAATTGAATTTCTAGTGAAAATTTGAATTTGTAGTGAAAATTTGAATTTGTAGTGAAAATTTAAATTTGTAGTGAAAATTTTAATTTTTAAAGAAAAATTGAACTTTTAGTGAACAATTAAAAAAATCATATAATTGATATTTGCTTCTTTGCAGTAATAAACATCATTTTTATTTAACGAGGCGCTAATAATCAATGAAATTAATTAATTTGTTGAAATATTATTGTACTTGCTACATAATTTTAGCACTTATTGTGTCCTTTTGGCAGATAACATAACATAACTCATTAGACATTAGTTGCGGAGATGAACTTAAGTGCAAGTCTGTCTGACCGACCGACCGAAACAGCCACCCCCTAAGACGACACCCTTTCTCGGTGACTACGAGACACAAATTAATGCTTATAACTTATTTAGAACTGATTTTCCTACTGCGTCACGTATTCCAACAAATGCATTTTGGCCATTAGTTGGCTGTGTGGTGGTCGGGTGTGGCTGTGACGATGGCACTACGACGTTCATCAGCAACGACGACGTGGTCTCGGGACGTTGGTGACTCTCAATAATGATGAGTGACCACGAGATGTCACTGCGTTCTGTGTGCGACGTAAGGACACCAAATACACATTCAAAATGCAAAACGTATTCAAAGCCCTAAACTCTGACATTTCAAATGTTTTTGAATGCAGCAGTAGCAATTGCTCTGTGAGGGTCTGTGTGTCCATCCAACCGTCCGACGCTGAGGATGTTGCTGCTGATTTTGCTGTTGTGGCGGTGATACTGATGGTGACGATGTCGGGTGGCGCCGGCAACAAAGGGTGATGACCATTCATGCGTACGGAATGCTTCACTTGGTTTTTGCAATAGTCATGGAGGCGCACAATCAAACGTAGTAGCATCTTCTCTGAGTAGGCAACCCTTGCGAGTCCCAGATCCTTGTGTGTCTCTCTATGTGTCTGTCGAACTTGGTGCGTTGGTAAATGTAAATCCGGTGGTGTTGTGTGTGAGTTCGTTTATATTTGTGCTAAAATTCAGCACTTCATTTGGGGACTTTGTTGGATTAGGCGTTACCGACCAGTAGCACCATCATCAGGCCGCTTTTGGACCCGGTCGCCGCACACTGGGATAAAACTCGAATCTAGTTGGACACATTTGCAAATAACAAAAAGGTCTGAAAATCCAAACCATTCGATTCGTAATATAACAAATGAAATATACTATATTAAAAATATGTATAGAAAAAATGTATTAGAAATATGTATTTATTTTTAGTACATTGATGTATTTGTTTTTGTATGGAAAATAACTATATAAATTTACATCATTTCTATGATTTACTACATTCATTTGCAATCATTTAGTACATTTGTACTAAATACATTTTGTATTTACCTAAACGTTCAGAACTATGCAGAAAATTACTACATCTGCGTTTACCTTTACTGCATTCTGTATTTATTTAACTTCATGAATTACTACATTTATTTAAATTTCATAAATATGTTATTACATACTGTTTTTTGGGGAAGAATTGTTTTGGAAAACTTATCTCGTAAAAAGAATCAAGAAAGGATTGTCAGGGGACAATCAGCAAGGAATTATATTTCAGGGAAAAATAAACTTGGATTTCAGATTTATCCGCTGAAAAAGGATCTCGAGGAAGTATTGTTTTGGAAAAGTGTTCTTTTCAAGAATTGTACGTTGAAGTTTTATATCGGGGAAGACAGTCTCCGGAAAAATGTCTTGGAAACAAATATAACTGGAATGAATTATCTTTGATAAGATTTATCTGAGGAAGAAATGATTTGAGAATGAATAGTCTCGGGGAAACTTTACTGGGATCGGAGTAGTATTATCACGGAATAATGGCCTTGGGCAATTTTTTTTCTCAAGTAATAATTGTCCTTGTATAGAAAAAAAAATATACATCATATTGATGAATTTCGTTCTTCAAACCATGATTTATTGAAGAAACATTCATAATATTAGTGACTAACGACATCAATGTTATGAATGCGATTATAAATATGACGAACGCTTAGTAACTGTTGAAAAAGGGTTCTTCAATATTAGTGAAGAATATGTTTTATCATATTAATGAACATGAAATACAACATATAGTATGTACTCATAATGAAGACTGCTGTTCATCAAACTAAATTCTAATCAAAATATTTGTTTTTCGTTTATTTTTTGCAGTACTTCTCAGTTCTCAAGTAGTTCTTGTATGTTATTTCTTAAATAATGCTTGCTCGACATGCATAAATAATGTAAAATGTTTTATAATATATGTATTTATAATAACAATATTAATAAAAAGTTATATTTATAAAAAATATATTTAAAAAAACAACAAAATTTGAAAAATTAGTAAAAAAAATTTCGATCAATTAATTTATTTTGAAAAAAAAAAAAATATTTGTTCCACAATAATCATCATATTGAATATTATCTTTATAAATATTATGGACAAATTCATAGATATTATGATTATATTCATCAATATGACGATTCAAATTCATTGTATGGAATATTTCGTTCTTCACTATGATGTTCAATAGTATGAATAACTTCATATATATAATGAATGCATTCATCATTACGTCATTTAAAGAACGGTGGTATCAATATGATGAATCTGGTATTTGGTAGAAAAATTCATGATATTTATGAATAAATTCATCATATTGATGATTTTTTTTTGTGTGTGTGGAATGGCAGTGGAGCTATTATATAGAATGTCCGAGAACAGCAAGAACATCGACCAGAACATCGAAGATGAATTGTCAGTAGTTCGTTGATTATAATCTAAATACTTAATATAGACATAGGATCAGTACATATTTTATATAAACAGCAACAATTTTCTTCCTATTAATGAAATTCGTTCATCAATCCTTGATTCGTTGTATTGAAGAACAATTCATAATATTGATATCTACAAAACATCAATGTTATAAACACACCATCAATTTGATTGAACAAATTTAATTTTAAGGAGCTAATGCGAAGACTGCGGTTCATCACATTAATGAACAAATACATAAGATACAAAATATATATACATCATATTGATGAACTTTATCCAAATTTAAATAACCGAATTTCAATCAAAATATTTATTTGTTCCTTCATTTTTTGCCATATTTAAAAGTTACGAAGTTGTTCTAGTTTATTTTTTATAAAAAATGGTTGCTTAATATGCACAAATTAGTGAAATGTTTTGTAATATATTATTTATAATTACAACTATTTTTAATAATTACAAAAAATATTTTTTATAGTTTTTTCGAAATTTTTTAATATTTTTTTTCGAATTTTTATTTTATTAAAAAATAATATTTTTGTCGGTTAAAATGTTTTCCTGTAAGTTTTTTGTTATTTTCGAAAAAAATAGGTTTTTAAAAATTTATTCGAACTTTTTTCTTTATTCGATCAATTCATTAATTTTACATTTTTTTAACTACTTATTTTTTAAAACATTTTTTAAAATTTAATTTTCCAAAAGAATCGATAAAAAAATTTAAGTTTATTATAAACAAAAAAAAAATTATAACTAAAAAAAAAATTATAAACTAAAAAATAAATAATATTAGCGCTTGCAGAAATTTAGTTGTCTTTGCATTCTACACGTTTCTTTTAGTTGCTTTGGTTCCGTTTATTATAAAGAAAATACATTAAGCAAAAATATATTTTATTTTATGCAATATATACAAAATGAGTTTCTAATACATTATGTAGTAATATCAAGTCAAATCAATACATGTATACTTAAAAAGTAAATAAATATATTAGAACTATAAGTTCCACTTCGAATTGAATTTGATTCCACTATGCGCCGCCCACATACTCAACAATCAACTGGACCATTCGGCGGTGCATGTGCTCCTCCTGCTGCATGCATGCATCATGCAAACTGGGCTGTTTTGTTTGTCTATTTGTTTGTGCAGCTAGCGCTGCTCTGTGACATTCCTCAGGGGTCACCAGAATGTCGAGCAAGTCATGCAAATGTACGTGCGTCAGGATTTGTGGCAGCATCGGGTGCACGGGTTGCCAGCATGCCAATGCGGAAGAATGACGATTGACAGGAACTAAAAACGGATTTAGTTGCTTTGCTTTGGTTTGCTTGCTGTGGGGACAAAGCAAGAAAATATGCGGCACAGAGAGAGAGTTGATGCAAAATGGAAATCGGGTCCTGCTGTGACGCACCACCGGATTGTATTGGCTGCTGCTGTTGCTGCATCAACGGAATATTGACGAATGTGCTGATGACTTTCAAATAGACGGACTGCAGTTGTCAGCCGCAACGGATCAACAATCAAAATCGCATCATAAATTAATTGCTGCCCACAGTAACGAATGCCAAGGCATACCGTTGTTGAATGGGGGACAAATGGGAACAATTCAAATACTGGACAGCAAGCGAATTGTCAATATATACAGCAACAATTCATTAATATGACTGACTGCCTAGCTGATCTATGACAACGAGTCCAATAAATAATGCCAACTCCGAGAAAACGACACACGCAGTAAAACAGTAAAAACTTGCTGAAGAAACAAACAATGGAGACGCTTCGTCAAACATTTAACACTCAATTTAATTCGAAATTTATGGCGATTGTCAATGTTCCAAAATGCACACTTGATTGGGTACGAACGATGGATGTGTTGTCCACATGACGATGCTAATTCATTAGGACGCACTATCAGCACCCTCGACAGCGGCGGCGGATGGATAGAGAGTCTTCCGACTGTAAGAAGTCGCAACAAATTAATACGATTAGACTTCGTTTAATTGCAGTGTTTGACAGACGCGGCCCACGTTTATGACGCTGTCCAGTTCAGTGCAGTTCGCTCCTATCCAAACCCAATACGTATCGAGTACCGTGGGTCACTTTCGCCTAAGTATGTAGTATGCCTGCTGCCAGTCTGGCAATTGACACTTTATGGTGACAAATTGGTGCGTGGCGAGGGTCAATTCTTTAGCCATATGTGATTGTCGGTAATTGCGAGGGTGGTTTGGTTGGTGGCTGTGCTGTGTAGTTGGGTGTATGATGCGTGTGAATGTGCTACCACCAACATCACCATCATAGTTGCAGTATAAAACAACAACATGTAAAAATAATGTCAATTTCAAAAATTACAACAATTTATTGCAGATGCGCATGAAGAAAGTACGATTGCTAATAAAGATATCAATTGCAGTTTAATCGCCGAAAAAAGGTCCCTCACAGATAGCAACCGCCGTTAAGGATCTGTGAGTGAGGAAGATAATAAAAAGAAATATATGGTTTTTGGCATGTTTATCTGATAATTGTTTAACGACATTCTTTGTCTTTTCTTTGTATTAAGTTTTAGGATATTCGACAGATTAAAGTGGCCGATTTAATACATCAGAGTTTGGAGTTTCCAAAAGTTTTTAAACCAACTCAGCTAATTTTTCGATTCCAAAGTGCTTGCAGAACAAATAACTGTTCTGGTTTCTATTCTATCCCAAAATCAACTGGTACTTTTATGCAAAATTCCCATAATTAGAACAAATGTACTGAAACCCACTCCGGAAAATCCTGTACTGGAACGTGACGGAACACGTAGTTCTTAACCGAATCATCTGCAACTTTTTAATGCCTTTGTCATATGACATCTTATAGATCGCATTACGAACTATCCTTAGTTAGAACAATAAAATCAAAAGATAAAGTAACCTGTCGCAGATATCGTCTCCAAGTTCAACTCATAGAAACTAAGATGAGCACCTTGATTCGTAACCCTGAATTTCTGTGTTTTCGTTTAATATTTCGTGGAATATGTTTTACAATATGTTATTATAACACTAATTCTTAAAAACATAATAAGTATGAAAAGGCATTTGCTCTCCTCTTCAGACCTTCGTCTTAGAGATTCAAGTCTTGGTACACCCAGAGATTTTGCGTACCACTCCCTTGTGTATCATTTGGGGCTTGACAGTATCCATCCTCTTTGTGTATTCATTTCTCCTGTTAGCCTATTTAGGGACAGGTCTGGTGATAGGTTAGTCCAGGGAACAGTCTGAGTCAGAGTTTGCGGGTTCGAGTCCTACAGTGGGCTGGAAGCTGGGATGGGAAATAGGTGAAAGATCGATAATCAGTGAGCTGTTGAACCATTAATAGGCATCAACTGACAGTAATGAATTGAACTTGCCTAGGAATAGAACTCTGGGCAGATTATTTTTAGTTGGCATCCACGTGGAGGGTTGGAAGTAGGATTTTTTTGACCTTGCCTTACTCATTCTTAGGAATAGTAATAATGTGCCCATTTCTAAGAAATGCCTAGATATGCAAGCCTTGGTACACACACAGCGATTTTGCGTACCACTCTGTTGTTTATCATTTGAGGCTTGACAGCATGGAACCTCTTCCTGTTTTCATTGTCCTTGTTCGCCTATTTAGGGACAGGTATGGTGGTAGGTTAGTCCAGGAGACAGTGGTCTGACTCCCACTGTCTCCTGGAGTAACCTACCACCATACCTGTCCCTAAATAGGCGAACATAGGCCGCGGGTCCGACGACTATAGTGGGCTGGACGCTGGGATGGGAAATAGATGAGAGCAAAATACCTCAATGTTCAGTGAGCATATGTTGAAAGTTGTACCATTGATGGGCATCAACTGACAGTAATGAATTGACCTTGCCTAACTCCTACTTAGGAATAGTAATAATCTGTCCATTTATAAGAGATGGGCATATTATTTCCAAAAGTTTTTAAGCCTATTTTTGATATCCAGTAAAATGTTAGCATTCCTGAAGTTTTAGTATTCCTTTTGCCTCCAGAAGTTTATGCAAATTACCTCTGATGTTTGCTCTTCCAAACCCTAAACCGAGTTATAACTTCCGTCGCTCCTCGCACACCACCCCTCCATCATTTACGCTCATTTTCATGCTTCATTGTGTCATGGAACGCAGTTTTGTGAGAATAATCGTCAGGTCACACAATTTCGTTTATCGCGTGATACGATCGCATACCCAGCGATCGTCGATACATGCGATCGACCATATGGAACCGATCAATTAGTTCGATTAGTTTGTAGTGCTAGCCGCAGGGCGAACGTATGTTTTGCGCCTTGCATCTTTTGCTACCTGTAACTGTGTGACTTCGACCTCGACGAAGAACTACACAAGACTCGAATTGCGTTTCGAGTTTGAGGTTGCACGAGTTGGTGCTGCCACTTTGAGACGACGGCAAATTACTTAGTAGTTAGTTGTTAATTTTAATCGTCTATTTAATGCTGCCGAATGGTTTTACTTCAATGATTCTCAACGAAACTAGGAAAGTTGATAATGCGGTGCGGTTACGTCAGCTGTTTTCCACAGCACCTATAATTTATGCGAACCACAGAAAAACCGAATTTCGAACGGCAAAGAAACTTGGTCAATAAAGCGGCGACTAGTACCGCCAAAGTCTCAGGCATTGACACTCAGTGTATTGAGTATTTAAAATCCAATTTGGCGTTGTAAACCACCAAAACAATGGCTTGTTGCGCCTGACAGTCGTCGATTTATGAACCCGTGCGGCAGGCGGCATTCAAATTGTCTTGTTAACCGCTGAATTAATCAGCTCCTCCAGTTGCAGGCGCAAATAACTTCGATTTTCTGGCGACTTCGGTACGCCAAGTAACTACGCCTCGGTGGAGTGAGATTCCGACTGAGTCGCTGTGCCGATCATTAATCTGAGTGTGTCATGCGTAGATAGAGCAATTTTTATTTGCCGGAATGCTCTGACGTTGTTAGGTGTCAGTTTGATAAGTTGCAAGAATTGTGGCGGCGAAATTCGCCAAACCAACGAAACAATTGGATTGTGCGAAAATTCCGGACTTGATTTCGGACTTGACACTTTCTAAAGAATGAGGAAGCAAGAGGTAGCAAGGGAAACCCACGAAAGGTCGAAATTCACCAACAAACGATTCAATAAAATCGATGGAGCCGAACGAATTCTTTGACAACGAATCGAAGACCAATTCTGAGGTGACAGCTTAAATAAGAGTATAATATACGAACGTTCGCGTAATTTAAACGGTTTTCGAAGTTTAATTTGCAAATAATCAAGGTATTTGAAATGTGAAGCGACATTTACACTGAGAGACGTAATTGCAGTAACACGAATTTAGAAAGACAAACATCGAATATCTTTCAAGCACATTGAACTGATCGGATTTTTGACAGCAAATGGAAAATGCCAAGTTGACGAGCTAGACTTTGGCAATTAAATATATACATCGTTTATATAATTGGCAAATAATCAGCGCATAACGAAGTTACACTGATAAACAGATCAGAATTAGAAAAAAATCAATAAATTTCCGAAATAAATTCTCGAATGGATTTAAATATATAACATTATTTTAACGAGAAATTTAAGATAATTGAGATAATTAAGAACAATAGATTTCTTTCACTGATATTCGGAATTATGTCGCGTCAAGGATTTATCAACAATGAAAATAACGAACGAAAACGATTTCTTCTAAAAACATAAGAAATTCGAATGGAAGAATTTTTTAAATTAATAGAACGAAAATGAAGACGAAGTAAAATATTTGTTCTCTCATTATTTGCGCCGTAACAGTATCTAATTCGACGATATGTTTTTACTTTCATTTGCGATTGTGTTTCAAATATAGCTCTGCTCACCGAAAAATGATTTGCTGCGGCAACCGACAGAATTACCCTAACGAATAGCATGGTTAACAACTGATTAAGTACGTAAGCAACAACCTCTTAATTCTATTGTGGTAACCTCCAATTCTGCTGGCATGCGGTTGTGCCAACCTCAAGAAGTATTTTTTTTTCAAAAACAATAATTCGCAGAAAGGCCAACACGCGTTTCTTTGATTTGAGTTTGGAATTTGTTTTGTTATTGATTTCTTCAATCACCTGTGTAGCAGTAAATCGAACACAACAACAAAAACACGTCTCTGCTGAATATGCAAATCGAACAACATCAAATCGAAACTAGTGATAGCGATATTCACGGAAATAGAACAAACAAAAATCTACGACATACCGTTTCTTTCAAAAGCATAAACAACATGATTTCTTAAATCACCTGTGTAGCAGTAAATCGAGCACAACAACAGACACACTCGCTGCTGAATATGCTTAACGAAGAAAACAACGTCGAAAGTAGTGAACGCGTTTTACGCGAAAATACAACAAAGAAAATTTGTGATCTACGGTATACAGTTTCTTTAAAAAAACTTAAAACTGATATGGATAAGAAACCCGAATCGGAAACCATTAATCGATTGGGTTGCAATTCTTGATTAAATAAAAATAAAAGTATTATACATTTGTATGTATTTTAACTTATAAGCAACGGAATCTACCATTTTCTCTAATTGGCTTTTGTCTGCCTTGTAGGGACAAAATTAATCGCTAATGATTTTTCCCACAAAATCATTTGTGTGCCGTGTAAATTGCGTAAATGTTCGCTTAAATTCTGTGCTACTGTCTGGAGTTGCAACATCTTGTTGTTGGCAAAAAGATTCGACTGCAATTTAAATAAAAATCCTACACTGTTTTCAACTGTTGAGATCGGTAAAGAAACTTGTACCACAAGATCAGAAAGAATGTCAGGCACTCCATTGTTTTGGGTGCTGTTGCTGGATGCTGCTTGCAGTCGATGTGTTGATCCTTTGGCCCGCGCAATAAAGGCATCAAAGTGACCGCAGTGCGGCACTTGGTGTTGGAAAGGAATTTTAAACGGCACAGACGATGGATTTTTTTATTTGCAGTGCAGCAGCAGCAGCCGCCGCCAACTTGTGCAGGAGGCCGCCAACTTGCTGCCGTGGTCATTTTCGTAAATTGCGCGCTAAACTGCAGGGATACAGGGGGGAGATGATGATTGCCGGCTGACATGTATGCAAATCGCGACAGCAAACGGGCAAACGTCTTGCATAATTAATCACGGGCATGAGCAGAGATCGATATGGACAGCAAAATTGTCGCAAGTCAATCACAATTATCAGAATTATTGGTGAATGACATGTCGTCAGGCAGTCAGTCAGTCAGTTGCTTGGTTGGTTGTATGATTGGAGTGAGGCGCAGCAAATCGCGTCACGCGTCTTCCAGTTATGACAATTCTCGATGTGGAGGCCGCTTGTTATGTGGTTGCAAACAAATTGACATCGCACCCATATCATGTCACATGTTACACATTGGTGATACAGCGGAGGTCACAGCTCAATAGTTCGATAGTTTTACATAAAAAAACCCACTTCCGGATCGCCTTGACTGACGGACGAACGCATAGACTGGGCTCATAGTCCCATGAGTTCGAAGGGCCCACAACACAAAAGCGCTGTTTAATCGTGCGTAAACTGCACTGTGAGATGCCCCGTCCAAATTTCGTTGGAATTTGAATTTCTCGCGCATTGCGTGGTGACAGACAGACAGAGAGCAGCAGCAGCCAACCCTTTGACACCGTCTGGCGCGGTAGTGGCAACGCTCAACCAAGCGTTGCCAATGCATTTCACAAATGTTGGTTGTTGCATCGTGTGTGTTGTAACCAGGGTGGCCACTTTATTGTTATTGTGAACAAGCGGCTGATTTTTATTAGACCACATAAATTAGGTAATGAAATGTTTGCATTGTTCGCGCAATTGATGCTCATTTGCATATTGGTTTTCATGGTTGATTGTGTAACCCTTTCCGCTGTGGTGCTGCCACACCTGTGGTGGTGAAAGTCACGGAAGTCACTGGAGTGAGAAGTCCTCCAGTTAACTTTTTCGATAATTATACCCTACACTAAGAGTGAAAGGGTATATTCAGTTTGGTACGCCGTTTGTAACACCCAGAAGGAAGCATCTCCGGTATGGAAAAGTATATATATTCTTGATCAGCATGACCTCCTGAGTCGATTTAGCGATGTCCGTCTGTCCGTCTGTCTGTCCGTCTGTCTGTCTGTCCGTCCGTCTGTCTGTCTGTCTGTCTGTTGAAATCCCTACTTCTTTTAAAATTGAAGAGCTAGATAAATGAAACTTATAACTTTGATTACTAATATACCTACGCTGTATGTGCGAAAAAATTGGCGAGATCGGTCCATTGTGACCTATGATCAGACCACTTATGTTCAAATACCTCATATAAAATGTACATATAAAGATCAATTTTTATGTAGACGTGCTTAGGTAAACTTTTTTGGTCAAATATATATTGATATCATGCTCAAATACATGATAATAAAGTTTTCCGGAGAAAAGACTTGTGGTTCACAAAAAAAAAATCGAAATTCGGTACACCTACCCATTTGTAAATATGGGTATCAAATGAATGGAAATTCTTCAGCGATTGATGTGTAGGGTATTTATAGTCGGCTTAGACCGACTATAATTTTGATAATCCTAATTAACATAATTACACCTCCTTTAAAATTTCCCACGTGATCTAACCTTCCCAACTGGTTTTTTTTTCAAGCAAACAAAAACTGTTTCCAATTCTATATTTTAAATTGTTCGTTTTAAGAAGAATTATTATGAATACAGTATTCCTTTAGTTGCTAATCAATATGGGGAAATAATTAAGAACAATTAGTTTATACTCGAAATATATCTATTTATATTTTGCAATGATATCTCGTTTTCTTCGGAAAAGTATCGATCCATTTTGGAATATTATATATTTTTTTACTTTGGACATTTTTCTCGTATTTTTAAATCTTACATTTTTGTCGAATAAATCTATTTTATATCTGTTAATTTCTCTAAAAATATTGAACTTATTTAAAAATACTGTGATTTCATTTGACATAAAATTCAATCGTATCGGTTATATGAAACGCGAGATATTCGAAAATTTATGTGACCATTTTTGAAGGATCTATGAAATAAGTACACTGGAAATAATGCCCCAAACTGAGAAACGAAATATTGTTCCAAAAACTTCAAAAATAATAAATTCACTTAAAATGCTGCATATTTCTGGGTGAAATTTTTTCAAACTGTAAAATTCAATGAGTAAAATTCTCAAACTGTCATATTCAAACTGTAACATTTAAAACTCAGTAATCAAAATTCTCAAACTGTTGTATTCAAACTGTAACATTTAAAACTGTAGCTCTCAATCGAGTAAGTATGAAGTAGGGAATAATACCTACTCTGGAAATAAAATCAAAGACAAATGTTGCATACTTCTGGGTGAAATTTTAAGCATTTTCAAACTGTAAGATTCAATGAGTAAAATTCTCAAACTGTCATATTCAAACTGTAACATATAAACTGTAGCTCTCAATCGAGTATTCGTTATACAAATAGGAAGTTGGGAATGATCTAGGAATAATACCTACTCTGGAAATAAAATCAAAGCTTTGACTAGACACATTTTTATTTTTGTCAAATTTTGACTTAATTTTTAAGTGCTCCATTGTTTATTTTTCTAATAATTGCCAATCACAAAGTAAAAATTTCAAAATTTAGTTGTTATTATTTCAAAAACACCGAAAAGCTTTCTTTGAAGCTTAATCAGTATAATATGTTGCTACTCATGACGGGCGCTATTAATTGCCAGTATCAACATTCCCGGATTATAACCCCCAGACATCAGCCCGGCTGCCAGGGCGACGACTGGCTCAGCAAGTGCTTTCGCGCGCTTTAATGCCACGACGACGACGACGATACAAGGTCCCGGCCGAAAGCCAGCCAAGTCAATGAGGGCGCTTAATATGCATGAATAAATTGACGACATGCCATGATCCTGCTAGCGAGACTCCTGCCATCGGGTGGGCAGCAGCCGTTGGCAGAAAGGGTTAAAAAATATGCCAAGTGCGTTTTTTTATATTTATATTTTTTTGGTTTTATTGACTTGCGGCAACGAACCGATGCAAAGAATTATTTGTCACGCATTTTCCGCATAAATGTGCGCTACAAATGGCAGTAAAGGGTTGTCGTTGTGAAGGCGTAGTAGGGGAGGGGTGGAGGAGAGGTACCAGCACTGCAATTAATAAATTGTACAAATTTGTTATTTATGCGCGTTGAGTGAAGTCAAAAACTTATTGACAACTTTACGCAGAGCCGGAAGTTATGGCAAATGGTGCGTAAAGCACTCAAGTGTAACGCAGCAAAACTAACTACAACTCATAAAATTCATTTACAACAATTAATAAAACAACAACAAGTACAACGACAACAAATAAACGGCAGCAATTTACAACAAAACTATCACTTGACTGATGAGCTGCTAATGTGCGGAAAGTGTTGTTAATTGTTGGAAAAACAATAATAAAAAAAAGTAATATATAAAAAAAAATTAAAATAAAAAAAAGAAAAACAATTAAAAAAATTAAAAAAAAGAAAATAAAAAAAAATGTTATTAATAAAACTAGCATCAGTTAGTAAGGTCAAGTTACCCTAGTAGAAAATGTACTAGGTCTTGATCGGGAACTTATACGGTTACATAATAAACATTACGGTTACATAATAAACATGATCTGGTCAGGCTTATGTCTTCCCGATGGCTCATACCCGATGGATATCGAATTTACTCCAGGGTCTTTCAATACGAGTTGCGATGAATGGTGTTCTGTCAGAACAACATTCCAATAATTCTGCAATTACTCAGGGTTCCGTCATATCAGTGTCCCTATTTCTGTTATTCCGTCATTGATCCAAAATCCAATCCATTCGATCCAGATGACAGTAACATTTGTCATTTATATTCGTTCAACAAGCGCCTAAACTCTTTGGAGATTGACAGTAAAAGAAGCACGATGAATGACACGCTCTATAATGACTTTAAATAAATCTCCGAGTGGGGTCTTGCCAATAGAGCTTTTTAACGCGTGGTCATCTTAATTTTAGGAAACATTATAGCAAAATATAGTTTTAGTGTTATATAAAGTATATATACAAAAGAGTGCAGATCATAGGTCACAGTCGATCGACCATATCCATGTTCTATAAGAGACATCATAGCAATGCAGAAAACCTATGTTCTGAATTTTATTGACCCAGATGTTCTTGTATTCCTGTAATCGTGCTTTCAACAAACAAACAGACAGACTCACGCAGCAAAACTTGATTTTGTTATTATATCGATTCAAAGTTTTCAAGAATTTCGATATAGAACTTATTTCTAAAGTTTTAAGGTACGAGTGTTTGAACTACATGACTTTGATTGGTTATTTCGATATCTGTCGACCATTATGATATAATTTTCCAAATCAATTTGTTTTTTCTGTAAGAACTAGCTCGATATTGAATACATTTTTTGGTATATCGCAACATATTCATTGGTATATCGAAACGAATAGAATACTGGTTATGTCTGATAAATCTTTATGATATTTTCGATGAAATGTCTTAGCTATATCTGACTTTTTCAAAGTTATTACTCGACGCAGGATTTATGAATGACGTGTCTGACATCGTTAATGGCATGTCATGCATGGTAGATTTCAATAATATTTTGATGGACAAAAATGGTATCTGTCGGTCATCGATATATTCGTCTGACCAGAAATCGTTGAGGTACGACTGATGACGTTTCTCAATGGGGTCTAAAAAGCAAAACTAAAAAAAATAAAAAATAAAAAAAATAAAAAAAAAAACAAACAATATAATTGTTTTAATTTCATGTTATTAAATCGAAGATTCAAATATGTTGGCAACACGTCATCCATTAATCTCCCGCTTTAATCTAGTCATCGTCGGCTTAACGCTACCGCTTAATACGAGGGTTAAAGTTTGGCTTATCGAACTGTTTTAATCCTGTACGCGCCAGGACTCGCCGCCTTGACGCCTTTTCTAATAGCATTTTGGCTGCTTTTTGGCCTTGTTTTGTGCATAAAACGCGATTAACTAATTTTATTGTTTTTTTTTTTGCAAAATTCAACGCTTCGCTTAGGTGCCAAGTAGTTGTGCCATTACTGCCAAAAATAAAAAATAGCACTTTATTTTAATTAGGAAGCCGTTTCGACACTTCACTTGAATTACGTCGAAAGGAAAATAAATTCGTGGCACGAAATTACTTAACGTATGAAGTGTGCAATTTAGGCACAAACACGAAAAGGCGGAAATAATTAACCTCGGCACATTTTGGGCGTTTTGTTAGAAGTTTTAGTTTAAAAGAGAATTTACTTATAAAAAAAAGAACTCTTTAACTTTTAAAGAATTCGAGTTTTAATAAATAATATTAAACGAAAAGGGAATGTAGTATCTCCACATAGTACATTTAAAGTAGTGACATTTAGATGATTGGTGTATTGAAAAAAAAAACTAAGAGATTTGTTCACATGGTAAATTCAAAGTAGTGACCTTTAGATGGTTACTGTATTGAAAAAAACTAAGAATTATGAATGTTCTAAGTCGACCAGACAACATAGTTATATGAGGTATATGCACAAAAGTGGTTTAAATACATATCAACCGATACAAGTCAACTGATCATGTCCATTTTATATGCCAGACTAAGTAGGTATACAAATAACCTAAGTTCTAAATGATATTAGTTTAGTTTTTTTCTGTAATCGTGATTTCAACTGAGTATTTATTTATTGTGAATAGTTATGAATGGTTGTAAAGTCGTAACAACGTCAGATAAATTCGCTCTTTCTCTAGTCAAAATTCACCCTAGTAGGGTAAGGTCATATTCTACATGTGACTGACTTTGTGTTGACAAGGCAGAAATACTATGTACTGTTCCCGACATACGGGGAAACGAACTAGTACTAGACTGGGTACGTGACTGGTTTCTTCTGCCATTTTTATATGAAACCAATCGGAAACTTTAACACGGCATTATCCTAGGAAGGGAGTTAATTCACACCTCATGCAGACCTTTAGAGCTATCACAGAACTGGACTTCAAGATCCCGTTCTTAGTGGGTACCAATGGTACTGTTCACAGAACAGTGACAAGTACTCCTTTCACCAGTAACGTGTGATGTAATTTTAGAGCAATTGACATCTTTGTCCCGCAGGGCGATAATGAGCATTATACAAGTTCTACGAGGGCTATATAAGTAATCGTTCTAAATAATTTCCATCACGGTCGCAATGGATCGATCATGATAATTTTCAATACCAGACATCGTAGATGTATAAGTAATCTAAATACGAATCTTTATATAATCTAGCTCTTCTAGTTTTTCTAGAATCGTGATTTCAAAAGACAGGCGTACTGATGGACCTAAATCGACTCAAGAGATCACTCTGATAAAGAATATACATATATATGTTTATTATATTTATTATATATTTTTGTCCATACTGACCACATCTACTTTTGGGTATTACAAACGGAATATAACCCTTCACCCTTAAGTGTATAAAAAAGAGGAAACTATATCGACAAATTGAGGTCATATTGGATCATTTTCAATGTAAATTTACTAATGTTCCAAAAACACAATGTTTGGCAGAAATTATATAACGTCACAAAGAGACTAGTGCCATCATCTATCAGTTTTACAAAAGATTTGTCAAAACAAATCCATTTACTATCTCGACATTAATAGAAAAAGTGTTAATGCTTAACATAAATGACTCTACAATATCATGAAACCTTTTTAATACCAACTTGTCTTATATAATTTAGAGATAACTCTATCAATTGATTCCGAAACATTGAAATTTTGAAAATTATTTGTATCTCGAACGTCAGACATATGAGTTACGGATAATTCATCCCCGAAATTATTCAATCACGCTACACGCTCATTTCTTTTCCAACTTTTTTTCGAGAATATCTTCCTACTTATATCTATTATTCTATTTGAATTGGCCACTGCATTCTAATATAAATTTGGTTGTTACAAATAATAGTTACTTCTTACACTCCGCACCCAAAAGAAAATGACTGGTTGAGCAATTAACTGGTTGAAGTTTTCGCTATTAAAAATAAGAGTTATGGCCAATTCTTCACCGATATAATTCTTCCATCAGCAATTCTTATATAAGACAAATTTTTACCGAGACAATTCTTAACATTTTGTTTATGTCTACGATTTCTTTTATGCTGTGATAACCGAACTCTAAAGTTCCATCAATAACACTGAAAATATTTCGTTTTAATAATATAAATTACGTTGTTACAAATAATAGATCCTTCTCCACATTAAGCTCAAAATAAAACGACAGAAATAAACGAAATCAATTTTTTACCGAGGATAATTTCTATAGTTCAATGCAAGAAAACTTCAAAAATGTGTAAAGATTCTCAACCTTAATATTAACCAAAAAGAAAACGACATAATTTTTTTTTTCAATTTTCATATATTGTTTTTTTTTTTTTTTTGTAATATATTTTTGTGTCTTTTATAATTTTATTTTAATAATTTTTGCAAGGTTTATTTAAAATAACAAATTTACATATGTTTTGTTTGTTCTTTGCATTAGTTTATATATTTTTAAATTTTATTAATAAATTGATATTATTTTTCTACATTTTATTTTTGTGTTTTTTGTTTTTTTTTTTTTTTTTGTAATTTGCTTTAATTTGTAAGTTACAATTCATAAATGTATTTTTGCTTAAGCTTGATACTTAATTGAGAGTTTTTAGTTTTTTTATGTTTTTGTTTAAATTAAAAATCATAATGAAATGATTAGGTTAATTATTAAAATATTTAATAATAATATTTACATTGCATTATATCGCGTGATTTTGTGTCACATGCGAGACAATTAATAATTATATTTTTAATTAATTTATTTTAATTACATTATCATTACAATATTTCTATATATATTTATAAACTATATACAATGCATGTATATTATATATTCAAATACAATTGTGTCTGTCTTGCTGCTGTTGTCTTGTTTAATATGTGTTGATTGCTGTCTCAATTATAAAGTATGTTTGTTTTAATTATTTATATAATAATTATAATTGAAAAACATGCACACATAAAATTAGAGTGTAAATAGCAGCTATTTTGGTGCTAATTAACTATAATTAATATTGCTTTGTTCAAACGTTTTATGGTATTTTAAAAAACAAATAATTATTTCAATGCAGAAATGGAGTTTTTGACGATGTTGTAAGTTTATCATTTATTAGGGGTTTTCAAAATTGCAAAATGCAGAAAAAGGTGTTATATTTTGGTGAATAGTAAGTAGACTTATTGATTTAATAGTATACAGAGAAATATATAAAAATATAATTTTATATAGACTCAAAAATTGCATAATAGTATTCAACATTTTTCAATAATATTTTGTATTATTCAATCCATTTTAAGAATATGTTAATCTATATCAAATTGCAATAGGAGCATCTATTTAAATAATAGAAAAAACTATTAATTGTATGGTATTTTTGTTTTTAATAGTATTTTGTTGTACTCCATGGGACATACCTATTAAATAAATATTTTATCGTAAGGACAAATTTGAATAGCAAAAACTATTGAAACTATAAAAAATACTATTAATTGCTTGGTATTTTATATTTCTCTAAAAACGGAATACCATTAAATTTAAATAAAATAATTTAAGTATTTTTTAGCACAAGTGCTGATTCGGGATTTTTATAATAGTATTCTATAGTATTCAATGCTGTGCACCTATTAAAGAAGTAATTTATACTATTAAAAAATTTAAATAGCAAGAACTATGTAAATAACTATTTAAACAATGAACTGCTTAGTATTTTTTTTTGTTCTGAGTCTGTTATTGAAATGGAGTGTACACCCAATAAAAAAAATTCACTCAAATCATATTTAAATTGGTCAATAGAACAATTATTGATTTAATAGTATACAAAAAATATTTTTTTTCATATAAACTCAATGACAATATCATGGTACTTTTTAGTATTTAATGGTATTTTCCGGTTAAAATAATAATTTATCCTATTGACTATTTTTAATAGTAAAAAACTATTATTTAAATAGTATTTTTTTCTGGGTGTAATGAAATTGGGGTGTTTATTATTTTTTAATAGTACATTGTATGGTATGGACCTATAAAATAAATATTTTATCATACGTTCAAATTTAAATAGCAAAAATATTGAAATAAAACTTTCAACTAGTTAATATTGGGGGTGTCTTTTGTATAAGGTATTTTTAATAGTATTTTGTAGTATTCAATGGTATGCTCCTATTAAAGAAATATTTTATACTACCAACAAATTAATATTTTATAATATTGAAATAGTTCAATAGTATTTTATATTTGTTGTGAGTGTGGTATTGAAATTCTAATGAAATTGGAATGGGGTGTAATGAAATTGTGTTGGGATTTAATGATATTGGGGTGTTGAGTATGTTTTTAATACCTAGTATTTTGTAGTATAAAATGGCATACCTATTAAAACAATTATTTATACTATTTACAAATTGAAATAGCACAAACTATTAAAATAATGCAAAGAAAAAAACTATTAATTGCATAGTTTTTTTTTGTGTGCTGTAGATAGAAATTCTTGAAATTAGGGGTGACTTTTATGAGAATTAATTATATATTGAGTGACATCGCCATTAATCCAGAAAATTGCGATTTTATTGATGTCTATTTTTAAAAATTGGAAAGTTCTAAGTTTTTTGTTTTTTTATTTTTGAGAAATATTACTGAGTCCTGAAACCTCTTGTATGTCGTTACTACGAAACATTCCACAATTACTGCGCTTGAAATAAGAAAGTATTACTTTTATTTTGATCTAAATGAGTAATAAAATGTTTTTTATTTTTATTTTTTTTTTATTAATTTTTATTAAATTTTATTTGTGTATTTGTTGTTGTAGTTGTTGTGTGTATTTTGTTACTTAAACGTCTTAATAATACTAAATGTGTGGTGTGTGTGAACTAAACGTAGTATATATGCTAAAAAAAAAAACTGAAAAACTTAAAAATTAATAGTGAGAAATTTTACAATTTAACAGCGAAAATAAACTAAGTATTTAAACACTCTTTGGTTTTAGAAACATACTTAAAATTAGTCACTGCTGAGTAAATAGTTCCAAGGAGCTACTAGAGAATGCGGCCGACAGGGCGGCTACCATAAAATTGAAATATTTTTTAAATTTATTTATTTAATTAATTAATTTTTGTTATACCTAATATTAGCGCTGAAAACTCGATCGAATGAACGAATTAAATTCGTCTAGAATAATGGGCGAAAGTGACGCCTTCTATTTTATTTTTGTTTCTTTTAATTTGCACGTTGCTCACTCTCTAAATTGCGTACTTAAAATAAAAAGCACTTGAAGTCTGCTCTGAGAAGCGCACATGCATGTCGCTCTTTTTACCGTTTGACAATAGCATGCTCTCTTCGGCTGCTGTCAGTCTTCAGGTGCGTCTAACTTATGTCAGTACTCTAAGACTACATAGGAAAATTGTGTCGGTGTGTTACAAATTATTTACATCAAATTATTTACAAATCAAATTAAATACAAAAAAAAAATCAAATTAATTGGTATTCAGAAAAAACACGCGCGCAGAGCAAGGTGGGGTTACTTGTTTTTGTTGTAGTCTAATTGTTGTTGTTGTTGCATCTGAGTGACACCGTCAAGTGGCACAGCGGTCACACATCGTCGAGATCGATGACGGACGAGGGACGCTCATCTGACTCGTCCCGCTCATACAAATGTCACTGATCCGCGAGCGCAGCCGCCACAGTTGGCGGTGACTTGCCAGTGCCACCGCGCAATTGTTGCTGCTGCTGGTGATGATGCTGTAACATTGCCGCTGCCACGGTTACTTCATCGAGTCCCACGCCACCACCACCATTGTGCTGTACCTCCAGTCCATTGACCATTTTCTCTATGCTCTTCAATTCCGACGGCGAATTAGTGCCGCGTTTTAGCAGCGACGGCGGCGTGGTGGGCGACATTGAGATAGGCCGCGTCGGTGGCGAATTGGATGAGGCACGTGGTCGTGGACTTGAGCTGAGACTACGCGGTCCATGGCTCTGTTCCGAAACATTTCCTAGACCGCCAACTGTACCGTCCGGTGCACTGCGATTGTTGCCAGAGCCCGGTGTGACTGCATCAAATGCAGAGCCCAAACTACCCGGTAGATTGTACGGCGAGAAGCGATGTCCTTTGAGACCTTGCAGCGGCGAGACAGGCGTATGACCGCCTGTGTAGTGTCCGAAAAGCGCCGGATGTTGCGCGGCCAACGCAAGCTGCGCATTGAACAGCAGTCCTGGGTTGAGGCCACCCGGATTCATAGCCGGATTGTGCAGCAGACCCAAATGTGGCGGCGGATACAGACCATGCGGGTAGAGGTAAGGCAACAGGTGTGGCGACGGGTGTATCGGTGGACCCACTGAGATGTTCGGCGATGGATAGCCGCCAGCAGCGGCTGGATTGAGTCCTGCGGCGGCGCTCTCCTTGGGACTGCCCGATGAAGTGGGTCGAAAGGCTCCGCCCGTACTACCGCCGACGCTCTCCGAGCAGCTAGAGTCGCTGCCATCGCGCTCGAGTTCCTCCGATTGTAGACGTCTGCGGAGGGCATCCTCGTTTGCATGTTCGCCGGCACCGGCCAGGTGGTTGAACCAAGCTGCAAGGGCTTTATAACGGTTAAAATATTGTTATAACAGGGGTTGTGGGGTACATTTTAAACAAACAAAAAATAATCAAATATTTAGACCTACCCGAGTGTTGGTGCGCATGCATCTGCTGCAGCGAGTGGCTTAAAGGCAACAATGGGCTCTGAGGCGGTCCAACGACGTCCAACAGCTTGTCATCGTCATCTTGTGCCTGATTGTCGTGCAGCGCCGCATGATGATGCAAGTGATGCAGCGGCGGTCGGCCCGTGTGGCCGAGATGCAGAGGTGCGCGGGAACTGCTGACATGCGTCGGATTAAGTTTATCCGAATCGGACCCGCGATTCGACATGAGCGCCTGCCTGTAACAACAATTTGAAAAGGGGCTCATTAGAATATCCAACGGTGTGGTTCTAGAGGGTATTGTAAAAACTAAACGTAACTGATCTAAAGAACCTAGGCAGAACCTCCCTCGCCATTTGAGATGTGGGTCCCACATGAAAATGATAGTATTATAGGCTTTTTAATGTAGTTTTACTTTATAACTAAAGAGAGTTTCAATGGTAACATTATTGGTCAGATCTATATGAGGCGTTATCCGCTAAATCTAACCTTTGTTCTCCGAGGTTTGTCATTTTCGGCATTACTACTCCATCTGTGTGTTTGTAGTTTCGTGGCTGAGAGGCTTTTTCAATGCTATGTTTTACTCTCTAACCTAGTCTGGTCTATGTGAAGCTTTAGTCGCCACAACAAACTCAATATAATCATAACCTAATATCTTTACGTGTCCGAATCCAAAACCTTTCAGCACACAGTCAAACGTATTAACCACGGAACTAGAGTTAAAAATCCCATAGCTGTTGGTTGAAAAATCGCATGGCTTAACTTCTGATGGGGAAGACAACCTAAGAGATTGTACTCAAAATGATGGGACTTATACATAATCGAATGACGAATCCATACGACGAGGTGAGAGACTTTGCAAAGCAAGGTTTTACTCTCGATTTGTCATTATTTCCGGAAAAATAGAGTTGTGTAGAAATGCAATTAGTGTTTTTGATGTACCAGTCGCAGGTATTCGAACCTGCAACCTTTCGACTCAAAGTACAACGCATTAACCACACAACTACGGATGCACAGGAGTAAAACTTATGACGGGAGGCTGTTTAAATTACATAAACTATCAAAGAAAACCTATAAGATTAGCTGTATTATATCAGGTAAATGTTTTAATTGCCAAGACAGCCACAATTAGATGTCATTAAGCTGTTGCAAAGCAGCTTTTCTTACAAAGCCACAAGAGTTTTTCTTTCCCAGCTCAATTCGAATAGCTTTCTAAGCGGCCTTAACACTCAGGCAACATTTGCTCCACATCCTTTTTTGTCGACTGGGTGACAAATAATAGAATACCGGAAACACTTAAGTTTTCGATGTCAATCTACTCAGCCTCTAATTTCGCTCTGTTTGTTGGTTTTTGTGTTATTTGTACTGCGACCCTTACTTATTTGTTTCTATTAGTAGAAATAATCCCTGAACAATCAAAAAACCATTCGTCACAATGGTAAACACGCTGCTAATTCAGGAGGCAGTTCGAGAGTGGTATCACTCAAAAACAACCCTTTAGAGAGCGCCACAACAATAATAACAAACGATTTTGTGTTATCAACACCAATTCCAGCAATAATAATAATTTCTGTGGTTTTGCACCCCGTCGCAATCCTTTTTCTTTTGGTATCCTGTGACAACTTTCGATTTGTTTGGATTTTCCCGCTGCACCAAAGAGTTTAAACCTCTAATTATTTCTGTGTTACGTTACTTTGATTTTTCGTAAACGTGGAAAAATAAAACTCTTTTATGCTAAACATACGTTAATTGGCGCCCCGACTACATTTAAAACTTTTGCTTAAAATCAAATCGCTGCGGTGGTCCAGCCAACGCAAAAAAAAACTCACATGGAGTGTTGAAAAATATAAATTGTCGATCAACAGAGCGTCGTTCCGTTGGTCGCCAAGTGCAGCAAAACGTTTAAAAGTTTTCACGTTGGGTGCCCAGACAATGATTATGCCACAGCATGTCGAGGGGACGTGAGAAGCAGACCAGTGTTGCAGGACGCTTTGTTGCGAAACTGGCTTTGTTTGCATTGAGTTGAGAATTGCCAACGCCGCGAGGCTTTCACAGACAAAAGACACAATTTTACGTAAATCTAGCGGTAAAGGATATGCGGTATAAGTAACGGAAGAATATTTAAAACTAAGTGACTTTTTTTATTAGCTAACTTCTGTTTAAAATGCCTAGTCGAATTAAAAGTGAAATCATTTTGCAAAAACCCCAAATAAAATCCTGAAGGAAATCCATCAGGATAATGCCGACAGCTCAATCAGCTAAACGTCAAATATGAACGCTGCATGCGGGCCAACGAGCACAAACAGGGGTGCATTAACGGAAATCTAAATTGAAATACAAAAAAATAAATACCAACAATGTGGGTGAATATAATGCCCGCAATTTAAGGTAATTCAAAAATTACAAGGCAAAGTCCAACATAATCTGCCCAAAATAGAGACGTAGCAGCAGCAACGGCAGACTTAAATGACGTGGAAGTAGAAGAAATAGAAACGTAACATATATCCTTAACGCGAGGATAATGATAATCATTGCAGCTTATGTGGGGTGTATACAAGATAAATGTGTGTGGCTCGGCCCATGGCTGTCTGTTCGACGGAATGTTCTGTCTGTCCGTGCGAGTGTTAGACACACAAATTGATTTGCAATTGGATTAGAAGTTGAAATATCCCCGACTAGAGCAAGAAGCGCAAAAATGAAGGAGCTAACGCTGTAAAGACTGGCGAAAGTTTGCTGTCAATAAAAAGGTGTGGATGTGTGTGCAAAAGTAGCACAAGGCATATCATTAGCATGGGTGCTAGTTATAAGCCTAAAATTGCGCAATTTTCGAAAACTGCTCAAGAAAAAAAAGCAGTAAAAAAGCAGGTCTTTGATGTGTCTGCGTGCGAACAAAAATAAATTAAGTGCCAAATTGCGCTAACGTGCGGTGAATTAAATTTGCACCACTTGATGATGATGATATTTCAATTAGAGCAAGAAAGCAGTTGAAAATTGGGGTAGATTTGCTCGGAGGCTTAGAAAAATAGTGTATTTTTGGATGACTTTAGAAAGCCATACCTTTACTACCTTTACCATTTCTGCATAGCTAAAATCGGACGAAGTGTTTTCAGGTTTTATTGATCCCGATTAATACAGAAAACTTTGGAAAACATATTTCTGAACTGTCTTCGGGTTGACAAAATTGTTACCTAGGGAAGCGTATCAAAATCTGGATCGATTTGTATTTCCGATAAACCCGAAATCGTATTAAAGAGTTAATTCCGCCAAATTTGTTGTATAATGTTCTAGAATTCTATATTTCAATACCAAATGCTACAATCGATTTCAATACATAAAAACTATGTGGCATAAATTCGATTCGATTTTGACTGTCAAATGTTCGTCAATCAAATATACGTTCGAAAGTGAATTTTCGATCATCCCGATGATTTAATTGATATTTTGGATACATCTATATCTCCCTCTTATACTCCCATCATATATAAAAGCAACCAGATAACAGCATAAGCCACGAAAACGGATTTCCACATTGATTGATTGATTTTAATTTCCTGTCTCATCATGTTGTGAAGAATTACACACACAAAATCACAGTGAAAGTCAACGTCAAGCCAGAAGAACGGAAGAATAATCGTTGACGGCTTTACCGCTTTGAGCCACAGGACACGGAAATATGCTACCACAAGCTGCAATATTCCCTCCTACACACGAAGACGTAGAATATGCTGCCAGCAAAATAAAATATATAGATAATTGCGCTTGCTTAGATTTTTCCGGGATTACCGGAAATGCGATATTGAGAGTTTTGTCGGACAACATATTTGCACAAGCAATAGTAGAAATAGAAGATTTGAACACATGGACTTGAGTATGCAATGCGCTCAAGCGAAATGATCGATTTGGCAACACTGTTTGTATTTGTCATTAACTGACAGAGGGCGGAGTAGCGCTTCCAAATGGTACTCGGTGAAAAGTATCATGTAACCGGGTCATGTTCTTCAATTTGTGTACATCTTTTCGGTGATGAATTGCAGAAATCTCCAATTTTATTGTGGTTGTTTTTTTTGTTCTTCTTCTTGTCTCTGAGGGGCTGTTATAACTACATCATTGTGAATCAATTTTGATGTTAGTGTTGATGACATTCAACGGCGATGAGCCAGCCACTGACTTGTCAAAACTTGACAACTACATTTTGTCTGTATGGCTGCCTGCCTGCCGTCCGACTGTCTGTCTCACTGACAAACTGACACGAACACCAGCACGAATAGGGTGCCTGACAGTGTTTTTGAGGCTTTACTGTCAGCCAGCATGATTTGCAATATTAACAACGCGATGACTTAATAAACGCTTCACTTGATATGGCTTTAATCGCAGTCAAAAGAAGCGCACTGATTTTGTGGCACATGGCAACCGGAAGAATTGGCTGGCGTTACTAATATTGGCACTGTTGCCAAAATAAGCGCAACTGTTTAAAACTGTCGACTCATTGATATGACAGTTTGTCACATGAGCGACTTGCTGCAAAAACATGCAATGGGTTGGGCTTTTGTTGGTTGATTGCTTTTAATTATATGAAACATTTATAGGACTGACGATTAAGATTTAAGTTTTTAGGTTTTAAAAAATTGAATTGAATTTAACAGGCTCAACACCATAAGGAGCTAGCCCACATTTGTTATCCTCTACAAAATAGAAAAAGTCTGAATTTGCAGAGTTTTATAAATTTTTACTACGATTGCCCATCTAAAAAGGTTTCCAAACTCATTATTGGTATAAACCAATATTTAACTATACCAAATCAAGGTCTTGAGATAATAATCCTCAATCTATAGCTAAAGTCTGGAGTTGCAAGTGTTACCTCGGAAGAAAATACCCATATCAGTTTTCGGGATAGCACCTATTTGGGATACAACCTTTTTTTGTAACACCTTTTTGGAAATAAACTTTTAGAGATATCACCTGTCCTTCCAATTCAGAAAATTCTCTGGGATTCTTATAAGGTAAGGTCCAAATTATAGAATTTGAGACTTTCTAAAAATCTATACAACTATTACCCATCAGAAAAAGTTGCTCAGCTCATTATTCGGCTTAAATAATGTTAAACTATATTGACACTCACTTCTTTTCGCGTTTGCCAGCGCCCGTATCACGAAATCCTTTCGCAAAGGGGTTGTTGTCAATCTTCAATTGAGTTATCTGCAAATAAAAAATACAAAAATAAATGCTAAAACTTCTTGGAAATGTGTGTATATAACTATGAGTGACTTACCTTTTCATTTTGATATGCTGTAACGGCTATGAATTCCGTCTCCTTGAAGACATACGTCCTGAATGTGGAATACGGCAGCTTGAGGATGTCGTTGGCGCGCACCAAGTGGAACCGCGGCTGATATTTATGCATTGAATTGAGTATCGTCTGCAAACAAACATGGTAACAGAAAAGAAATATGGTTAAACCACGTTTGGCATAGACAAGCGGTTGCCACAAAAACTTAACACAACAGTCAGCGAGTCAGAGTCGTCATCGTCGTCATCATCACAGTAGACACAGTCAGAGTCACTGAAAAACGAATGGCATCAAAAACTGTCAACGCGATCAACGTCAGAGAGACCACCCACCCATAATATACGAGCAGTTGTTTGCAATACAGCCAACTTTGGCCAAGATATTGCAAAAATTGTCATATGGTTAAAACTGGAAAAAAAATTGCCATGGCGATTGTCATAAATACTGACACTGCTTTATCGACATTTCAGACCCCCCACATAGCATTGTATGCGCTTGAGCGCGACAACTTGACAAAAAAACTAAAAAATCGGTACAGCGAACTTGGCTTAAATAGCATTTTTACTTTAATTACCATAATTCGTAGCAAATTTTGCCGTTGATCGAACTAAAGTCTTAGGTACGGCACGAACTTGTTGCTGTTGCTGCAACGTTTGATCACTTAATACACGGCGACAAGCAACCACCAAGACCAAAGCATTTGATAGTAAAACTAGTCAATGTACAAAAAGTCTATATGAAAAGTCTGACGACGACGCCCAGGTTTTTGGACCTCACACGAGGTGCTGCTGGTTGGCTAAGTCACTTTATAGAATACCGTCGCAATTCGATTTGGTTTCATCGTTGCAACGACTCCATTTTGTGTGCGCGATCCTCCGGAAAAACAACAACCACATCAAGAACATTGATTACAACAACTGAGCCATGTATTTTATGAGACTGCAAAGTGTTTGTTCGTTCGCTCTGGTCTTTTCTGATCCCAAAGTAGGCATTTATAACTACTTAAACTGCCGCGTCGCGATCATTACTGATCATTTTTGGTTTTTGAATATTTATCTGCGTTTTAATCGTATTCATTAAGAGCTTAAAACACACTTGGTGGCACAAAGGCGCGGTGAAAACAACAAGGTTCTCCTCTCCTCGTGCATTCCTGGTGTTGGATCGTGCGAACGAATGCCGTACAAATCGTTCGAAAAGGTTCGAACGATTTATGTACGACATTGCGAGCGGTGCCAGTGTGACCCGTAGCTAATTAATATTTTGTGTGGTTCGACGACGACGACGACAACGACAACGCGGAGTCACTTAATTACACGATGACATTATTTAGCAAGCGTTAAGCGATCACGATCAGCCGCACTGATCGTGCGAATTCAAAATTTTTGTGTTTTGCATTTGGGCGGTCCAAAAGCTGCGCGAAACTAATTATAGGATTACGTGTTTGCTGATCATATATTAAGTCTTATGTAGACGACGAGGAGTTCGACAGATCTTATGACTAATCCCTAGGCAGCGTCAGCATAAGAAGAAGACGACGACGTTCGTATCATTATTAACTGCACGATCAACAAGTTGAGTAGAGTCCTGCCCCAAAAACGTAAGGCTGCAAATTAGTTTGTTTTGCTCACTGGCGCCATTAAAAGACCTCGTCGACGAAACCCATTTCAACTGCCCGATTATGATTGCATCATTAGCTTAGACAGCTAGCTCGCGGTACTAATTTGGAGCGCTGATTTATTAGGATGCGTCAGTATTGATGCTTCTCAGATGATGTAGTGCCCAAAAAAGGTCGGGGTCCTTCAGAGTAATCACGTCATGATAAGACGTGCGCATTTGCACCTCACCACAAACCGGTTGTCCCATATTAGACCCCCATGCATATTAGCCAAGCCACAACTCACAACAATAAAAATTTATTAATTTTTTGCACATAGCGTAATTAATAGTTGGCTGCGCGGTAATGACGCTAATAATTGTCATTTAAATAGCCACATTAGTGGCTTAGAGAATGAGTTAAATGAAAATGAAAATAATGCAGAGCCCATAAAATAGCCAGCCCCAGTACGTCAGGCCGTCAATGCAACGAGCAACGCGATTAAATGGTAAAACAAGTCTAATTAGACGCGAAGTGCGACTACTGACGCCGTGGCGGTCTCAGTGCGACGGAGTGACGGACAATGCACGTTACATCGACGATGAGGTGTGGCGAGACGAGGCAGCAGGAACTACAGCGACGACGACAAGTCTTGTAGTCATGTTCAGTACACTTCAACGTAAAGTTATTGGTAATGTTTGGTTGGTGAATCGCGACTTAATCGTCAGGGAATTACCAAACACACCTTGCTTGGCTTGGGACAGCCGTTTGAGGCTTGTGTATCGTACGGCATGTGTGGAATATTAACAAAACACAAACCAAAAATGCTATGTGGGAATTGTAACAATGATAAACAGCAAGATTTCGCCAATTTTAGTTTATGATATGGAAATGAAACTCTTTTTTTTTTTCAAAACAATGTCGAAAGAATAACAGAATGTACCGATAAATTGAAGAACGGATATACTTTATCTCTTTAATCGTTTTCTTAGAAATTCACAATCAAATTTAGTATTTTAATGAAATTTGAAAGAATATATCTAATAGAACCTCGTACATCAGTCTTAGTTTAGACACTAACAGTTAAAGGGTGAGTGAGTCTGTCCATCTGTCTGTTGACACCACGATTTCAGGAAATCAGGAAAAGATATATCAATGAAACTCAGAACTTAGTTGACTTGTATTCCTACGCTACTTGGTATTGAAAATGGACGTAATTGTTTGAATTCGACATCTAATCCGCCCACTTTGCTACATATACATCAGAAACACTTATATCCATCTCCGATTTTTCTTTACCATTGCTTCAAATAATGATCAACACTGATTGATAAGGCTGTCATCTTGCTGCAAGAACGAAACATCAAATGATCATAAATTCTTTATAATTTAACACAACCAACATGCTTAATTTATTGGGTTTTCTCACTTGTCAGCACATCGATCGCACACGGTAGACATCTTTCTGTCATTCAGTGGCAATCAGCACTCAGCAAAAATGGTTTTTCATACCATGGCAATCAACAAACGATCAATTTCGAACAGAACAACTCTGCAATAAAACAGTGATCGTGATCGTAACATTCAATGTATTGCGCTTGGACGACGATAACGACAGTCGTCGTCTCATTCAATTAACGTGGTACGCTCTGCTAATGACGAACCGCAAGAAATACGGCAACAACTCAAAAAAATCGCAAAATCCACAGCATTGGATGTGACAATATTTTAACGATGGCGATGTATCAATTGATCGACACTAAAGTGAAAATGTCAACCAGCGCACAAAACGGGCGACACAATATGTCAGTCCATCACATGGGCACAGGCAGAAGTGCTTGAGGTTGAGGTGTAGTCAGCGCAGTAATCAACACGTTGCGACAATTGATGACAATTGTTAATATGTCCTTCATCGAGTCGAGCCACATTACGCGCCTAAATGAAGTGCGCAATCATACAGTTTGTGTCCTCACCTTGAAATTCGGTGACTTGCTGTGATGCTGCTCAACGACGACAACAACATCATCATCATCGACGAATGCGCATTGAAAGTGTCGACGTTGTTAACATCGTCGCAGCAATGTTTTGGCTGCTGTTGGTGATCACTGAGATTTGAGGAACGCATCTTGCAGTACCAGACATGGTTATAAATGTGAGAAGTGCAGACATTTCCGAATTGGATGGAAGTGCGATTTAAAAACATACATAGTTCTTACTGTTCTAGGAATTACATATATGTAGAATATGGGCGGATAACGCCCATTTTCAATAACGGGCAGCGCAAACATTCAAGTTGTCTAAGATCTAAGTTTCATTGAGCTATCATTTCCGGTTGTTTTGTATTCGTGATTTCAACAGTATGGCAGACGAATAACGCTTATTCCCAACCGTAGAATATATAAATATTGAATATTGCACAGCATTGACAGAACTACCACGAAGTTATATATTTCGCACTACCTTGAATTCAAAGAAAGCGAAAAACTTCACCATTCTTCGTTCTGCTGATTTCTGCGAATCTTGCCAACAGTCTTCTCAAGGACATGCGCGTGGAAATCAAAAATTTTGACCCATCAAGCAATAAAATTTGTGGTATGAAATAAAAAAGAACTGCCGTAGCAATCAAGAGGCTATCGATCCAGAGTCCCTCACAGCATGCAGGGCCATTATAATTGTCAACGCACCGGAGTATGTGTGGGTTTTAATAAGCAACAAACTGCCGCAAGAACAACTTCAACAACACATCATTTGCCATTGCAACCAACCGTGAACCAGGCGCAAAGTGCCAGACGAAGTGCTTAAAATCTAAATCAGTTCGGGTACACCATATTGCTGTCCCTCTTCAGTTGGGACCCTCCGCACGCCGCTGCATACAATTATGAATTTTTAGCTGATCGAAGATGTTGCTGCACGTTTTGTTGCTTGTATCGGCAACACCAATGTGGTCGCCGTGGAGCAACACAACAACTACAGCAACGATTTCGATTTGCAAGATAAACGCAGATGTCGAGAGCCACTTAGCCAAGTTGAAGACACACCACGTAAGCAGTGCCTTCGTAGAGAGGGGGAAAGAACCGACAACCAGAACCTCGCCGGTTGGTGCTGGTGCCGCTGGTGGTGGGCTCATGAACAACGTCTGCGCCCGAGTGAAAATCATAAATAATATTTGCCGCGACGACCACGACGACATGTTTTTATTTGCAGTTTTATGCACTCGCACACGCATCGTCGACGTTGGTCGTTGTTCGTTGGCGCACTTGGATGGTGGTCTCCACGCCGTTGGCAGGCGGCAACAGCGTTGACAACAGCGGCCGCCATCATTACCAATAGCAACATATTGCTGCTGATGTTCATGATACTTGCAGTGGTGGTGGTGCTGGTGACGATGGCACAGGATCGTCGCAGTGATCGTAATAATTACCACGTATTTAATCGTCGTCGGCAGCAGTGGCAACAAGTTCCAAATTTAGCTGCGCAGCTCATCTAAAACAGTCATTGATTGCTTAATTAAGTTTGAATTATGTTCATCCGTAGAAGGTGAATTCTGACATTTTTCGTTTTTATTTGTTTATTTTATTTTAAAAATTTATAAAACCTCGCACCGCTACAACTTAATTGCTCCAATCTGTTGCGATCTAACATTGTTTTTAAATAATGGCTTTACTAGCATAGTTGAGATTCGACACGCCATTATTAATCGCTAAATTATGCAAGCAGCTCCGTATAAAGTTGTCAGATGTTAGCCACCCAGGTCAACGAGATCGCGACATTGTTTTGCTCTCCAAAGCCAGTTGAAATGCCACCCAGAATTCCAGCATAACTTAAATTTCCGGCTTTCGTAGAGAATATTTTCTTGACGTGAGAAGTTATTGATTCCAAAATAACCAAAGATTTAAGGGTGTACCTGGTATTTTTAAAAGAAATGGAACGAGACATAATCTCGATTTTAATGTGCACAAGTTCGAGCAGCTTCCCATGTTAACGATGTTGTGATAAATAGTTTAATTTCCAAACCACCAACAATAACTGACGATTCCCGGGTGTTATTGGATCGTAAAAAATATGGACGATGCATGTTTCCGATTTGAGAAGTTCTTAAGTGACATCCCTAATTCGTTCAAGAAATAGAATGCAAATTAAACATTCTCTTGATATCAGAAGAAATGCTCGGACATATAGCTCCTTAATCAACGAGATTCTGATATATATTTCACACAATAAATGCCACTCAGAAATCTGTTATAACTCAAGATTTCCGAATCTATATTAGATCATACAGGAAATGAAATGAGAACGTGGCATGTGCTCGATTTTAGAACTTTTTGCTTTAAATGTCACCTAGTATATAAGAATAACTTATGATATCCGGATCTTATAGTGCTTTCGTACAAGAAATATAATGTGAAACGGTTATCGACTACTTTACTTCTTAAGCAAACGTAAGCAGGTGGAGACTAAAAACCAATAAAACGATATACTAGTTTTATTTGAAAATCGTCTCAGCCATACAACTTCTTCATTACCATCTATTAAAATTCCATTTTGCAGTAGCAGACTCTTTAACTGTTGAGGTGTGAGGTAAATCGGTAAGAACCAAAGTTATGTTTAAATTATGCAAAGTAAATGTGAAAAAATTAGCAACCGAACGGCATGTGTGGCCATTTCTTGCAGCTACCTCAGCAAGTGAGTATGTCTTGTTATGAAAAACTAGTTCTCGACTTAAAATGTTAATTAATCTGAGTGAAACGAAGACCCCGCCGTCAGATAGCAATGCTATTTTGAGTTGCTCATTTTAATGTAACGATTTAGACGAACGAATTGATTGCCTGCGTGCCCGGTGTCTATGTTCGAGAGGTACATTTTGGCACAACCATGATCACGATGCAGCAACATTTGAGTCTCCCACTCAAGCGTTCAACTCCAACTACTGTGCGCGTTTTTGGACTGTCTGTCTGCATGCTCTAGCAATTGCGAACATGGTGCTGTTGGAACGAAGCAGCACAAGTGGCAACGTTGTTGCAACAAGCGGAAATTTGTTAAGGTTGCCTTTTAAAGGGGCGGCGTCTGAGCCACTTTTTGCTCTGTAGTGCAGTTCATGCCAAAGCAGTTGACTCTCGGGCAACATTTGCATATTATGCATTGCGAAAAGTTAAAAAAAAAACGGCAAGCTAATGATGCTTGTAGAGCGCGCGCGATCATCGTGCACGATCACAGTTCAGCGCTGATTCAGTGATCACAACAACAACAATAAAAACAACAACCGCAACAAGAGTGCAATCGCGGATAAATCAATATTGTAGCGATCATTCAAGCGATCTACCGATCGATCGAGTTCCCACTGGTACCTCATCAATTGTCGTCGTTGCATTGCGTTTCGTTTGATTAGCAGTTGAATTGTCGTCGTCGTCGCTGTTGCTACTGTTGGCGCAGTTTATGCCATTCGATTGCGTTGACATTTCAGCATTTAAATTAGAAAAGTTTAGCAAAGCAAATCAACGAGACCCTTGTCAAATGTCGAGTACACACAACAGGCGGAAAACTGGCTATAAATGTCTGATGAAGAGTTTTGTATTGAATTTGTTTCCAAACGAGCAAAGTCGCTGGCGTTTATGGGTGCAGACGGCAGAACGAGTCAAGCAGTTTTATGTGATTATGAAAGCAAATCAAGCATGAAAACTCAGAACATGCTGCAAAGTTACGTCTGTCCAGATGAGTACAAATTGCAATTTGTTAACGATATAAGCGCTAATATGCGACATATGTAAAGTCGCTAAAACTTTGTCCCCCCATGT
This sequence comes from Dryomyza anilis, assembly GCA_951804985.1. Classification (NCBI taxonomy): domain Eukaryota; kingdom Metazoa; phylum Arthropoda; class Insecta; order Diptera; family Dryomyzidae; genus Dryomyza; species Dryomyza anilis. The sequence goes on along the minus strand of OX638130.1, from coordinate 1,116,532 downwards.
ATTTAGAGATTTAAGTAATGCTGCGGCATTGTGCCATGGTTCAGTAACTTAAGAAAATACACGTCCCGAGGTAATGCCTTCTAATGGCGTATAAGTCTATTTGTATTTATGCCAAATCCATTTTAAACTAATGCCTATATCTTAAACTTGCATAATTAGATATTTATACGTAGCTATAATAAAATCGCAGCTCTTTGAAAAATTCTGGCTAGTCGATCGGTCGGTCAGTTGGCATAAAGTACTGTCGTAAATTTTGTCTATATTTAGCGATTATGCATGACGACTTTGTGTCTGTCATATAGTTGGAATATAATTTGTCGAAAGCCGGTTTCCACCCCGCACACGTTGATAAAATAATTTATTTGAACAGTTTTGTCAGCACAGTTAATCGAAGTAGCCGCTCTTGCGCGCGCATTTGCCACACATCAATGACATCAAAAGGCAGTTGCCGCGACGTCAATGAATGACCAAGATAAGCCACCGTACACATTTGAAGACGCAACGCCAAGGTTATGAGCAACGCCGTTCCGCAATTCAGGCCGCGATCCGTTCCGTCGTACGTCCTACGACACTGCTTGTCAACACATTGTCAATGAGTCAATATGAAACTTTGCTAATATTTTCAAATTAATGCGTCGATCGTATTACCGATCATGATGCGTGAGAACCACAAAACGTTTAAAGAGATTTTTGCATACGCGCAATGCCGTGAGGATGCCATCAAATACAGCTGACAGCTATGCATTCTCAACACATAAGATTCGCATGTTTACGTGCGCAGTGTACGCACTCGCGTACCCAGCTCTACTCGGCCCAAGTGGTGGCAATCAGCGATGAGACTGCTGTCGAGGCCACCGCGAAGTCACTAAAAGCCGGCCAACAAGTTGCAAAGGTGCTGCTTTAGTGAATAACACTGATAAAGGTGTTTGCGGTCGCCGACGTTGGTCAGCCGGCCGGCCGGCCATTCGATCGACCATTCGGACGTCGTCCATAATGTCGATGGCACCTTTTGCGGCACCGTTTGAACCGCGTCCAGTAGCTGCTAGACTTGGACATTAATCGATAACACTTGAGTATTTTTTCATGTTCCAAGGCGAGCCATTAAGAGATTGTGCGCGAAGACGTACCGTACAGGGTCGTGCACGATACCCGGTCGCAGCAGCAGTGACAACAGGCAAAAAACACTTGAACGACCGACCAGGTAATGAAATTCTTGAGGATCACTTAGGTGCTAATGATACCACGGCAGCTTCTGTTGGCATGCCGCGCAATTATTGCGAGACAAATTTATGAAGAAAATGCACAGGCACAGAGAGAGAAATTAGTCACAGGAAGCAGAGAACTGGAAGCAATAAAACTGGACAAATGCAGAGAACAAAGTGTGACATTGTAGTGACGGAAGCTATAAAATTAATTAAGTCTTTTATGAGTACGCGGGCAAAGAATTTTTAAATGTTCTTACAGTGTATGCGTTGAAGGGCTCAGAAGCGGTTGCTAAATTAGCCTGCTGTTGCTGTTTCGTTAGCATTTCAAATTCACAACAAGTGTTAACAACAAACGGTAAAGCCTTTTAAAGGAGCTGAAGCTCTACAGACGTTCAAAACTCGCGCGGCTCGTTGAGGGCGCTGTCAAAGGCTGAACAGAGCGAAAGGCAGCTTAATTGAAACGAATCATGACAACGTCCTTAAGTGACAATAAATTAACGTGGCTGCTTGTAGTACGAAGCGGCTACCTTGCGGATTCAACGCGTAGGTGACACTTTGACCACAAGTCTGTCTTTACTCTTGTACGTCTGACTGTCTGTTCGTTGGTACGTCTTCCCTACGTTCGCTCATTAACGAAACACTCGACTTGACACAAAGTCTGCGTCCATTACAACCAGTAGCTGCGTAAAGCTGTTTTGTATTGGTTTCTTCTTTGTTTTTCGGGCTGACATTGTTTTAAATTTAAATTGAAATTTAAATAAATGCGAGCCATTCAAATTTAAATGGATGCTGTTGTGTATTTTTGTATTTTTATTTTATGAATGAATCAAGTCATTAATAAAACTCGGCCCCGGTTCGAGTGTTCACGAGCATCGTTATGCAAATCAGTGTCAGGCAGGCAGTCGGGCCACGCAGGCTCTCAAATCAACGACGGATACGTTGCGTTGATTGTGAGAACTCGTCAATTTATACCGCTTGGTGACGCCATAAAAAATCACTTAAGATAAGCCGTAATGTCCAACGCGGTAATCGCATAAAATCTTCCAGCACGGCAAAGTGAAAGCGGTGGTCCGCACCGAACCGGGTCAGGTCTCACGTTTGGACCATGTTAAAACAGTAGCAGTCAAATGTTTGTTGCCTGAGCGCATTAATTGTTGAACTAATGAACTGTTGTTCAGTTTTAAAGGCCAACTAATATGTTGGGCACATTAATTGAGCAGAGCAATAAGTAGTTAATGCAACCGATATGGTTGATGGGGGTCTATTACCATTAATGAGTGCGGTCTTCAAATCAAAATCAATTTAGTTTGTTCGGACTGTGAAATTTTAATAATTTGCATATCAAAATTCAACCAGAAATGCACTCACTGATGTCTCAATCTAAAGTTAATAAAAATAAATTCAATTTCAACGAGTTTTTGGTTGGTTGACTCACCTCAAAAACTGATTGATTTATGACATTGTAATGCAAATTAATTTAACGAATTGACAGCATTTATAATATTAAGCTAAACGTCAATTTTTGACATTAATACAAAATTATGTTAATATTTCTGTTAATTTAGAATTTAGTCCCAAACAAAAGCACTCTTCTGCTCTACCACCAAATGACGGATATCCGTAGTTGATGTGACTGTCTGTCAGTCTGTCAGCGGATGTGTCAAACATGTTAAATTAAAGACTTTTTAAAATTAAAATCCCAAAAGTTTTGAGTAAACAAATTTAAATTCAATTAAAAGTTTTAGTATTAATTAGCTGAATATGGTATGAAGCACCTACTCGTCGAACACTTCCGCTTTTGGTCAAGTGCTGCGACAAAAATACGCCGTGTAATGAAGCGAAAGCGTTTTATAATTGACACCGTAAGTAATGGGGTCAAGACATGACAATCGAATGTTTATATTGGGGCCCACACAAATTTGAAGATTGGTAATCTGTTCTCTGTTTCAAGAATATTAATTTCTGTTCTCGATTTTGGGAATTACATCAAGGTTTTTAATAAAAATGATAATTTTCGTACTTGAATTTAAATACTATTCTATTTCTAACTGATATGGAGCAAATTACAAATCATATTGAGTTTTCTATTTGTAATTGTGTTAATTCTAAATGAAATTGAGATTTTCATTTGAAATTATGAAAGAAAGAATTGAAATTAGGATTTTTCCTTTGAAATTGATAAAATTCTAAATTATTTTTTATATTTTGTGAGTTTAAATAAAATTAGTGAATTTAGGATTTCTTAATTTCGAACGGAAAATGAAAATTTCTTTGATAATTTTCAAAGTTTGAAGTGGTAGTAGTAATTTTACTAATATAAAAGGAAATTCTCAATATCATTTGAGATTCAGTATGCCATTCGTTTCGATATCGTTACTAGATCAATGCGAGTAGATGGAGAAGTCACACGATATCGAATCCGTTCTCGTAAAGATATCGAGCGCCTAATTGTTATCGAAACGTTCTGTCGGAGTTTTCTCGATACGAGACATTTTTCGAAATCGAAACGATATCGAAGAAAATAATGATCAAAGTTCGAGACAAATATTGCGATATCGATTTAATAAATGTATAATACCGTATCTTGTAAAAAAATTAGATGTACGAACATTTTTTAAAATTAAAATCGAGAAAGCAACGAAATCTAACTTTTTTATCGAAGTTATTCTAGAAAGTTTCGAGACATCGAAGGTCTCCGAGACATGGCAAACTGGGTACACAATTTTAGTTGTAATATCTCAATTTTAAATTAAATTTTCTTTAATTCAAGCAGAAAACTCTCAATTTTAATTAGAAATGACCCTCTGAAGACCCACACAAAATATTAACATATAAAAACATAAAATTTCCACTTTGATAAACCCTAATAGAGAAATAAAATTAACCCAAAATTTATTATTTACATCCAAAACAATAACCGATTTTGATAAACCCAAATTTGATAAACCCTAATAGAGAAATAAAATTAACCCAAAATTTATTATTTACATCCAAAACAATAACCGATCTCAGTTTATAGCGTGATAATATACTGAATTTAACATATTATAATAAGACGTGTTATCAGCACATAAAAAATAATGTAATTTCCAACTATTTATTACTACATTCCCATTAAGTAATATGTAAACCCGGTCTGACAGTTGGCCAAAATATGCTAATCCAAGCTATACCGCTAAATATGACGAGTTCCCTTCGAAATGCCGTTGATAACAACAAAATACGCTATTAATTATATGTATGTCATCGTTGAACATTAAAAATGCTGTAAATAGTTAAAAGTTTATGAGCATTAAATAAACTTGACTTCCGTTCGAACAAAAAAACACATATAGTAGAAGGTACCCTTTGCATTAACATAATTTCTTGAGTAAGATTTTTTATTAACATTTATAGCTTTAGCTTAAATTAAGCATATAAAGCATGTCCACGAACTCAGTTTAAATCTAATGTGTCGACTTTTCTACTTCGATACTCCACTGACTACTGCCCGTCTCGAGAGGTATTCAGTTAATTAAGATCTGGTGTGGTCGTTGGCGGCATGGTTTTTTTGGGCCACATGCTGTGCAGGTCACTCCGTAGGAGTTTTCGTTTATAGCATCGGGTTAAATTGTGTCAATAACTTGTTTTGTTTTGTTAATTACGGGCATTCACAAAATTAATTAAGTTAGACTTAAGTCATACCACGATGATGGGCTGCAATCGATTATCGTACGGTGCCGCTGCCGTTGAAAATTATAGTAGGTCATTTTTTGGATCGACATTATTGTCAGGGGGCTCATAAATGAGTAGCGTTTAAAATTTTGAAAACAATAAAAAAAAAAAAAAAAAACAAATAAAGAAATATATTTATTTTTGAATAAATTCAACGGTGTAAATTTTAATGAAGTAAATTATTTTATGTTGGGCTATAAAATCAAATGTGCAACTGATATGTTTTATGATTTAAAAATCTGTGTATTTCATAATTAAGTGTAAAATTTGTATGGAGCGGGGTTTATATTATGGAAATCAGGGACTATATGAACCAATCGAGCTTCCCTCGGTGGGCTGGTCATTAATTATATAATTTCTTGAAGAATAAATAACCAAAATGTACAAGAATTTGTGAGAATACTTAAATGACTATTAAAGAATTCCCGTCTAGACTTGGGAAGGACCTTTTGATTTATATATCTAATGTGAAAGGTCGATGTAATTAAAAGAAGATCGTTGTGTATATATTCAAAGTCATAGAAACTACGCCGATTTATAACAAGACTCTAAGTAATATTTTGCATTCCAGTTCTCCACTGGTAGAGAAATGGAAATTGTAATTTTATATAAGCTTTTAGTAAAGCTTCGTATATTCGCCCTATTCCCTTATTCTATATAGAGAACACACACACAAATTCTATTCCAACAAATTTAAAATATTCTTAGAATAAAAATATTATCTAGCCAAGTTGATCTATACCACATAGCTTATCTCTCATGCAAATTTTACCTGCGACACATGCGCCAAAGTTAATTGGCATCAACTTGCCAACAAATTTATGTTGTTTTTTTTTTCATTTTCTGTTGTCCAAAAACCGCTAGATTTTGGCGCTATACTGCGTTACATTCGCGCCTACCAACTCAACCGAACATTCACGCCGTCAACTTTTGGCGGCATTTTTCGTACAAATCAAAGTCGATACCAAATTTAATTTTATCAAATTAAAAATTGATTTGTTTTGCTTTTATGGAAATGTCGTTTTGGCTGAGCTTAATTAAAACAAAGCGTTGGATACGCGCTGCGACAAACAGCCACAAAGGTAGACAGACAGATAGACAGATAGCCCGCCAAAGAAGGTGTTGTTGCCCATTTCCACACCAGCCGTTTTTGGCTTAAGTCGCTAATCAAAATAGTGCCCGTTTTTTATAAAACGAATAAAAATTTTAAATCAACCACAACGAAATTAATTGCAATTGGACAAGTGGTGCTCCAGCCTTTATAATTTCAGTATTCTGATATTCAGAGTTTTTGTTTTTTTTTTGTCAGCTCTTGTAGGGCTGCTGTATGGCTTTAACACACGCATTTAAAACACTCGCGCACAAAGCGAGATGCGGTCGTAAAATGCGTTAATGTCCTGCCGCCAAAGCCAAGTTCCTCATAAAGTGGCGAATTCATAAGCGACCGAACAGACAACACCACAGACCCACAACAACAACAACGACCAAGTGCTGGGAATCTGCGAAACGGCAGACATTAAATTTACGTGCAATAAATTCAGCGAATCCGCATTTAAATGTGCTGATGAGAAGTAGCAAAGTAGCTGCTGCTGCTCAAAGTGTAGAGCTTGCGGAGGTCGATAAGACTGACGCCAGACATCGCTGAAAGCAGCTACTACTACTGGGAGTTGGGCGATAAAATTTGCAACTCAGCAGCCTCAACACGAATCTTGATTCCCATCAATGTCTGCCATCGATTTTGTCATTTGTGACCAACGTGATGTCGTCTGTGGCGCGTTTTGTTAACAGATGTTATCACGTACTAGCAAGGTACCTGTGCCGCCTTGGGAGTCAATCTTTGGGAACAGTGCTCGTAAGTTGGAGGGTTCAACTGAGATTGAATTGATCGTGTAGATTAACAAGGCTTACAGCGAATGGAAAGAGGAAACAAATTTCGCGTTGTTTATTATTGGAGCCAGCAAAATAAATTATTGGATAAATTAGGGCCACAGGGCTAAATCAGAGAACTAAACTTGGGTATTGCATTCCGATTTATCAGACGTAGGGACTAAAGAATCGGTGATATATATAAGAGATGTAAGGAAATTAAGAAGAAAAGATATGCAGACGATGAGAAAAGTAGACAGAAAGAAGAGAAGAAATAAGAACGGTAGACAACGGTAGAACAAACGGAAGATATTGCATTCTTTCGTTAGTCTGGAAAGAAATGGGGTATGTTAAAAAGGAGATGAAAAGATATCGAAAGGAGATAAATAGATATCGACAGAAAGGAACGCAATAGGGAATGAGTAGAGAAAGAGCGAATGGAAGAACGAGCGTGGAATAAAAGACGAACGAAAGATGTAGAAACGTATTGAAATACGAAAGAAGGAAATAAAGCAATAAAGAAAATTAGGAATATATGATACAAACTAATAAAATCACATATGAGAATATCTAAGACTTGGACATGATGTACTGTAATTTCATGAGATCCAGAAATTTCGTCCGTTTTTCCGGAATGCAATACGCAAGAAACCAGAAACGATAGAGATAAATAAATAAAGAGAAAACTAAGAAATCATGAAGTGATATTAGTATAGCCGACTCTTATTGCCCCAGAATGCTGTACTGATAGTTTATATAAACCTAGTTCTGGAAATAACAAATCTATTACTTGAAATTTACAAATTTATATTATCTGTTTATGATTTTTAACAAATTAGTATGGATAATGATGTTGAAAATTATAGAATTCAATAAATAAATTTCCATATTGTGGACACACTAATGTACAACCTGAATGAATAGTATTGCATCTACCATTATAGGTAGATGACACAAACTAAATTGTTGTAATTATATTCTACACATAGTTGTTAACTGCTTAGTCCTCCGTGCCGTAATCGCGTATCCCCACATGCCTCATTTATTTCTCATTTGCCACCCATTAGCTGCTGATTAGCGCCGCACCAAATGCCATGCCATACCATATCAGATCTCTGATAGTCGACGGTACGATATTTATTTATGTACATTACGCAAAGAACTGTTTGCGTCAAGCTTGACAAATGCGTCGCCACTGACACCAAAATGCTTATTTACCATTTGGACGGATATCGGTAATCAACGGCGGACGGTTAATTACCTGTGTCTGTGTTGGCCCCGTGGCATTGGTACTGCATGGCGGTACAGATAAGCAGCGCACAGCTATTAGCCAAAATGTAAGTTGCTGGCAAATGAGCAGAGCCCACACGTCCCAGTAGCGCATCGCACTTCGATACAATTGAATCGAAGAAATAATTTACTTGCGATAAATGCCTGCTGATAGCGGTGCACCATGCGACGGCGACGGTATTGGTGGCGGCGTGTGAAGCATTTGGCTGATACTGCGCACGACACAGAAGTCTGTTGCGCGACGCTCTTAACGACCTCGACGCTATCCCGCCAAAGTTGTTGCCATTAATTTTTCTGCGACTACAGCGCGCGTGTTTATGGCGCTGATAGTGCGCGCCGCTTGCGTGTGTCAACATGGACCACTGGGATACCATTCGGACGGCACAGTCATCAGGGGCGGACTGACAAATGTGCCAGAATTTGTGAAATATTTCTAATTGCGGAGTCATCTCCAGATTCATTTGCATATCGACAAAGGCCCGTTCTGAAACAAGGCATATGGAACAGTTACGCGAATTGCTCCGACTGAGGAAATATCATTTTGTTGAACTGAGAGGTCGATGTAAATAATGAATGGCCGCTGGTTATTTCTTTAATATTTTGTGCCGTTTAAAAACCAAAAGATTAGCTAAATCCCAGTCATCTACTGCTTTATGTAGTTGAACGAGACAGAGCTAATTAAAAAAATTACCCCGACCTCGTGAAATTGCGCGCATAACTACTTGGCATAACTAGTCGTCGTTGGTCTGGGCGCCAAGATGAATGATCGTTGCCAAATCATGTCAAAGCCCATTCATGTAATTGGATGGCATTGCAAGCGCCAGTATTCTTCTGGGCGGCGCGGAGCTCTATCACGGTCGTCGTTCGTTCGGCTCGTTTACAACATTTACACGGCATTGAGATGGGCGCGCATGCAAAAGCAATGATTGCGTTACCGATGCCGATGCTGTTGACACAAACGAGACGAATGCGTTCACGTTGGAATCAAAGCAAACGAACAGAGCAGGCAGACGCCGAACGGCAGTGCGCAACCTTTGTTGCTCATGTCCGAACATTTCGCATACACGTCCGACGTCCGAGGAGGTTGAAGAGGTTGAAAAGATTGAAGAGAAAGAAGACGAAAACGAAGATGATGACGACGACGTCTGTTGCAGCCACAAAAGAATACCGCAGGCGCCAGCTAAATCGCAGACATTTAAATGGACGCGCACTTGCGGTGCCACCGTGCCACAGAAACAACAACAGCCATCACAACACAGAACAAAGCATGCTGCTGAGCAAGCAACGACTTTGGCCACATTCAAATCTTAACGCGAAATCGTATGTTGCTGCGCATTTCGATGACGACGACAACGACGGCGACGATGAAGAAGCAGACCGAATATCGACGACAAAGACACTGGCAACTGGAAACAAAAACAAATTCGACAAGCCAAATAATAAGAAGCTGGCTCTTAACATGCTTTTATTTAAGGGTCCCAAAAGCCGCAAGAATGATGACAACGTTGCAGCGCGCAACACAAGATACTAAACGGTCGCGCCGCAGTTGCCTGACCTTCCTGCTGACTGCTACCTCGGCGCCCTGACCGCATATGCCGCACGATTTGCTGAGGAAGAACGGGTTTCTTTTTTGCTTTTGCACAAAATTTGCAAAACTTGGGACTGCGCAGACGGACGGACGATTGGATAAAAATTTGAAATTTCGATAAGAATGCGCGCCGCAGTCAGCGAGCATCATCTTTAAGCATAACTGGTTCGGAATGGTTCGGAACAGAACGACGTTGGCAGCCGCCTGGTCGATCGTTGCAGGTCGCAGACATTGTTTAACGAATTGCTGGTGGTTATTGTGACCAAAGCACGGCCATGGTCGTCGAGGACGTGCCGGAGGTTATGGCGACGACAGAGACGACGACGATGATGACGATGACGACGAGGACAACATGCAGCACGTTGTACCGATGCAGACGCGAGGCGACGCGACTTTGCGCCGCACAGGATACAAATTGGAACGAACAGCGATCTAGATCCTTATCAGAAAATAGAAATCGATGGCAATCGAATTGAATCGCAACGAATGCGACTTGAAATGAATTCCAAATTCGCGAAATTTGTTGCTGCTGGTGCTGTTGTTATTATGCTGCTTGTTGTTCTTGTTGTTGCTGTTGGCTGCGTGTTATGTACACATGTCGCGGCTGCAGCCACTGGCTAAAGTAGTCAGTAACAACAGCAATAACACTAACAAAGACAGCAAAAACTAAAAAAAAATGAAAAAAAAAAACATTTTGGCAACCATTCGTATTTTGACATTGTAAGCGGCGCTCATGGTGGTGGTGGTGGTGCTGCTGCTGGCGGTTGCTGCCACATTGCGCGCACAGCAGGGGGCGCCAATTGTTGTCCAAGTGGCTGCCTCCTCGTGCCATTGCTAGCGCATTTCTATTGGCAACAAACGAATTTCAGCTTATCGCAAATGGCAATCGCAGCAACAGCAGCAGCAGAAGCGACGACAACAATAGGTTGCAGCAGCAACAATAGCACTTACAAAGTTTTAATATCAATGCTTAATCAGCAGCAATAGCAAAAACAGCAGCAGCCCCCAACGAATGAAGCGGCAACACAACGACAACAATGGCGGCAACAACTGCTGCTGCTACTATTGCTGTTGTTGCTGCCAAGTTGGCAACACTACATCGCCACTGTTTACAACCAAAAACGACAAAAGCCATTTCACACCAAAAACCTTACAAAGCAGTTGTAACGAAATGAAAACTGTTGCCAAGTTATGGGCCAGAGTTGCTGCTGTTGGCTGCTGCTGCTGGTTGTTGATCTCTTTCCATCGCTTGTTGGCAGATGCTATCGCCACCGCGCAGGTGACGCCATCATTAATATGTGGCGCGCGTAGCTGTTTGTTGCTGTCTGTGCGCTTCATAATCTTCATTTTCACATCATTAATTAATAATTATGTTCATCAACAACAGCGAGTGAAATTTCACTTTTGAGCCTTAAAGCGCAGCAACAGCAGCAACACAAGTCGAACTATATAGCAACAAAATCCAAGACAACCAAGATAAGACAAATAAAAATAAAATCCAAATCTGTTAAGCTGGTCAAAATGTTAATTTGTTGAAATCATCGTGGGAACCTTGGTTCGTTGTTGAACATTTTAAGAAGTTCTTCGACATTTGCTTTGCTGGGTTTACGCATGTCGCAAGCTTAGTTGCTGCTGGCAACCAGCAATTATACGGATGATCATTTTTCAGTTTTTGTCAATTTAAAATGATTAATTTGTCTGTTTCATTTGGCTTTGCTTTAAAATTACTACCACATCGGAGTGGGAGGTAAAGGGAGAGGAGGTAAATGATTGAGGGCTCCGATCGAAGATGTATAATACAAATAATAACTTGTCGTATGCGTCTAATGTAACTTTATGTTCATATTTTATGGACGAAAAGTTACCCTTAATTTACAAATTATCTTTGGAAAAGAAAAGTAATTAAAAGTTCTTATTTTGTCATATTCAGCGATGTTTCTGTGATTCCTAGTGTTTTTTTTGTTTTAATTTGTCATATATTATCTCTTGTTTCTCGTTCTCCGTCGTAGTTTATTTTCATTCTATTGTTATTTCCTTTATTATTGTTATTTTCTTGTCTTCTTTTCCCTTCCGTGTTAAGTTTGCACTGAGGACTGAAATAGTGGATTTGTTGAAAGGGTTTAATCTCCGCAAAAAAAGAGTAGTGGGGAGGTATTTGCCCCATCCAAACCTAAACTATCTCTTTCTGCCTTGTGTTCTTTTTTTGTTCTACACAAAATATCGGTATTCTCCCATGACGGAGTTAAAAACATTGTCGAAGTTTCATTTAATTCCCTTATCAACCTTTATTCGTTCCGTTCTGTGTTTTTCGTTATTTTCTTTTTCATTTTTAGTTTTGTTTTTAGTTTTTTGTTTCATTTTATTTTATCTTCTTTTTCCTCCCTTGTCATTTCATTTGCTTTTCCCTTTCAGTCATTTCCTTTTTCATATTTTTCTACCACCTAACTTTCGCCCTCTGCGTCTTTGTTCCTTTTCATTCATTTTCGTATCCCTTTTCTATGTTTTTTATTCTTTTTTCTCATTTATTTATTTTTTTCTCTCCCTTTAAATTTTATTCATATTCTTGTCCCTCCATTTTCCTTCATTTTTCCATAATATATTTATCTTTCTCTCTCTCTTTTCCGTTATTTTTCTTTCGTTTTCACTAAATATTCATTTTAATTTTTATTGAAATTTTCCTTCCTTTCCTTTATTTTTCGTATAATTCTTTCAGCTTTTCTTTTATTTTCATTGTCCTTTCCATTTCATTTTTGTTTTCCTTCCTCTATAATCTTTTATATTTGTTCTTTCTTTTTTCCCATCAACAAACTTTCAATTCATTTCGTTGCATAAAATTCCTACATTTTCGCTTTACCAAAACGTTGACATGTCAAGTCCGGAGTTAAAACATTTTCGTAGTTTATTTTTCAATTGCCTGCGTAATTGTTCTATTATTTTGTGCAGCAATTTAGCGCCTATTCAGCACTTTAGAGTTATTCAACCGCTGAATATGGCAATATTAAAAAAAAGTGACTTCTGTGCAAATGTGGCAACACTGTTGGCAGTGTCTGCTGTCTAACTGGCTGGCTGGTTGGCTGACTGGCAAAGACATTTAAGTGAAATAAACGTCCAATTAAATGCAATTTGCAGACAATAACAACAACAGTCGCTACAAAAACAATGCGCTATAAAATATAGCGCCTCAAAAAAGGGTCTGAGCGGCACATATAAACTTTGGCCAAACTTGAGGGCACAAAACTGTCATTCGTTTGCTGCTTCTTCAACTGACTGTGAGTCGTATGGCTGTTTGTCTGTTTTACTGTCTGTCTGTCTCTTTGACTGACTGTCTGTTTATGCTTTGCTTTTTAAGTTTTGTGCAACTTGAGCTAATTTGATTTAGCAGGATGAATTAATTTTAAGGCGCCTGCAGCTATGCTATGCAATATTTGTGCGGGACTTAATTGCGTTTAATGTGCATTGCAAGTGATTTTATGATGATGTTGTTATAATTTTTTGTTTTTTTTTCGTTCCTTTTTCTCATTTATATATATAATTTTTTATGTTTATCTTTTTTAAAGTTTTATTTTTTTTTATTTTGAAGTGTTTAATAATTTTATTTCATATTTAACATTTTTATTTTATATCATTTACTTTTATTTATTATTAATTTGTTTTTTTTTTTACTTTTTTATTTTATTTTATTTTTATTTTTTATTTTTATATAATTTAATTTTATTGTTATATTTTTCCAAAATGTCCAAACGTTTGTTTTTTTTTTTTGTTTTTCAGTAATATGTTCTTTTATTTTATTTTTATTTTAATATTATATTTTTGTGTGTTTGTTTTATTAATAGTTTTTTATTATTATTTTTAGTATTTTAATTTATTTCATATTTTTATTTTTTAATTTTTAGTTTTTAAGTTAATATAAACATTGTTAAATAAAAAAATAAATAATGAAGAAAAAATAAAATTTCTTCATTATTTATTTTTTTATTTAACAATGTTTATATTAATTTTTATATTTTATAAAAAACAAATTTCCATCATGTTTTTTGTTTTTTTTATTGTTTTTATTTTAATTTTTATACTTTTTATTGTTATTCTATTTTTTATTATTTGTAGCATATTTCAGTTTTATTTTGTTTTCTTTTTTGATTAATTTTTGGATTTCTAATATTTCGCTTTTTTATTTACATTTTATTCATTTATTTAAAGTTTTATATTTTTAAAATTTTTTATATTATATTACTATGTTTTTATTAATGGTTTTATAGTTTTCTTTGTTTACTTTTTTTTCATATTTTTTTTTTACTATAAATGTTTATTTTGCAAATTTCACTTGAATTTTTTTTTGGAATTTTTATTTTATTGCATTCTTTTTTTTATGTAATTGTTTTATATATATTTTTATTATTATATACTAATCTGTTTTAAATTATTTGATATATGTACTTTTTTTCCTTTCCCTTTTTTTTTTAATAAATTTTAATTTTTTTGCATAAATTGCATTTAGTTTTAATTTTAGTTTTAAATTTATTTTTTTATTTTATTTTATTTTATTTTATTTCATTTTTGTTTGTTTTTTTTATTCTAATTTTTTTATTCTGTTATTTTATTTTATTTTAATTGTTTTCGTATTCATTTTAATTACTATTATTTTATTATTATATTTTTTTTTATTTTTCTTTATTTTATTTTCTAAAATTACCTTAACAAAATTGCAAACTCCTAACAAGTTCTTCTGATTTTTTTCTTTTTTATTGTAATTTTATTTTTATATTATTTCTTTTTTATTTCATTCTCTTTTATATGTTTATGTTTTAATTTAATTATTTTAATTCTTATTTTTTTATTTTATTTTGTTTATGTTTGTGATGATTTGTTAACCTTTTCTTATTTTTATTCTACTTCTTTTGTTTTTTGTATATTAATTTTATTTTATTTTTTAAATTTTATTATTTTTTTTATTATTAAAATTTTCTTTGCAAAATTTTACAATAAGCTCTGCTTTTTGTTTATTGCCGTCTCAAGTGTCAAGCGTGTCAAATACTCAGCGACAGCTCACAAAATGCCAAGCTGTCAGCACCCTATAAATAGGCTTTAATAAATTTTCGAAAAGACTTTTTGTATGCTTTTGTCGTTGATTTTTAAATTTTTTTTTTCTTTTAATTGAGACACAATTGGCCTGCAGGGGTGGCAACACTGATGTGGCATACAATATTTAAATTTTTAATTGCTGTGCCACGTCATTGAGAGCAAAGCGGAAACGGATGTGCAGCTCAACTCAATGCACACTCTCAAAAAACACTGAGTAAAAAAAAAAATAAAAAAAAAAATTATATGCTGAAGCAGCTAATTTGATGAACTCTCAACACAATCGCAAACGCACACTCAACCGCAGCCCATCGCATTGCAGCCACACGTTGAAGCAGCAACGCATTTGTGGCGCCTCCTTCCAAACATGATTTACGCCGTCTTTGCAACATCATCATCTTTGTTTTTTTTTTTTTTTTTTGTGCTGTTGCCTCTTTGTTGAATGACTGCCTGATAAATGTTGTTGTTGTCTTTGCTTCATTATGCATGCATATTTTCTGCTGCATCTTTCGCACTAATTATCGCGCCCTTTCGCACACACACACTGACACACTCACACATGCACGCCAGACACCGAAGACAGCCATTTTAAGTGTGCGCAACATGGAGACTTGACGTTGGGGACGCACGCACTTTGCTGGTGTTGCCAACGACACATGCGGCAAAAAAAGAAAACTTAGTGTTGCCGCCTTCTTCTTCTCCTGCTGCTGTTCCTACTGCGCCCTGCAGTGGCTCTCCTGCTTTTATTTTTTCTTCTTCTTTTTATGGCTGCCGTAACTTGACACCGCTTGAAGGCGGTGCTGCAAACGTCTTCAAATGCAGCAGCGGCTCTTTCTACCTTGTAGTGCAGTCGCGCGTAGTACAAACGCAAAACATGGCTGCTACTGCAGCATGTTAAAAAGTGCGAAAAGTGTTTTGAAGAGGTTGCCATTTGTTGCGTGCATCTTCAAAACTCTATCAGTAAAGTGGCAACACTTCAAAGATCTTATAGCTCGCATTAAAAAAAGGCATTTAACACGTAACAGTTTTTCAAGTCGCTCTCTGAAGTACTTGAAAACAGCTATGCATTCATTGGCGCACAACAAAAAGAACAACAATAGAAATAACAACTATAGAAACAAATACGATAGAAACAACAACAATTACAACATATTCGAAATGTCGCTCCCCCAGTGATTTGTACTTCACACTCGCCACGTCGCTGTCAACAACATTTTAACTATGGTTACTATTGCCAGCTCTTTCATGCACATGCAGCATGCATTTGAAATGCATTTTACACCCGCATAATTTGCATTTCTTTTTGAGGTGTACGTCATTGTTGTTGTAGTTGCTTTGTTGTTGGAGCCTTTATACAAACGCGTCGTGCTTTTTATTAACTACGAGCCGATTAACACTTTACAAACAACAACTACAACAATTTAATACGACAATATAGTAATAACAACAACAAAGCTTAATTGTAATTAAAATGTTGTTGTTTTTATAGTGCTGTTGCTGACAGTTAAAATCGCGAAAATTACAAAAACAAAGGGAACGCGCGCTATTTTTAGTGACAACAATAACTACAATAATAATAATTATGATGCTGCCACTAATAATGGCGTCAACAACACTTTTGGCATAAAATGTGCGCTGCTTGTCAAATAAATCCACACACACACACACTCGCAAACACACACAATGTTGTCATTTGCATTTTGCATATCCAGCGACATGTCACTCAACAACAACAAAAACTAACGAATGACTGCAAGCAACGAATGCTGTTGTTTTTGTTGGCGACAAACTAACGAGTGCTGATAGAACGAATGAGTGACACAAACCAGATAAACGAAACGCACGGGCCGGGCCTACCGCCTGTACGTTGTGCGTGCGAATATTTTGCACTTGCGTCAATTGCGACAGGTGCTGCGTGGAATGCAACATCCAGAAAAATCATATATATTTTTAAATAATTGTTAATTATTCTTCAGCAGTATTTTTTAAAATTTTCTTATTGTTTTTTTTTAATCAAACATACTATAAAAAATATTTTGGAACCCTCTAAAAACTGCCAAATATCGTTTTTTTTTGGTTGTCAAAACTTCAATATGAAAGATGTCCGATTATTAATTATGATATATCGTTGGAGAGGTCTCGTTGGTTCATACAAATGTACTAAAGGTTTCCTGATTTCCGGGGCTACGAGACAAGTGACATTAGTTTATTTTGGTATTTTGCGATATTTTTAAATTGCAACTAATTTCTGTTCTAAATCCCAATTTTAGTAAATGTGAAATAAATATAGATCTTCGGAAAACTGAAAAAGCTTAATTTCATGTACTCAAATTGAACTCTTCTTCTAGAATCGAAAATTCTCATCGTCAATTTCATATTCCCGGCATGCTTCTTTTTTTCAGAATATTTTCTGTAGTTAAAAAAATAAATACAAGAAAAACTAAGAGTGATTTGTGTACTGATTTGTCAAATTAAAAGTCAACCCATTTCTAGAAACTAAAATTTCATGTGTCCAGCAAGATTTTTCTACACTATATCGTCAGATATGATCTTAAAGATTGATTTAATTAGATTCATTCTATAGTAAGAAAGAATAAAAATGATGTCTGTACATTCACAGTTTAAAAGTCACATAGAAATGCGAACTGTTTTATGCGCTCTCGTGTATAAAACAAAAGTTTCGACCTTGAAACATTACCAAAGAAGGCATTAGCTGCTCGCGCGCGCATAATGTTGCCACTTATTATTTTTTATTTTATTTGTAGTATGTGCAACTGCATTAAATCATTGTTTTTGCTGCCTGCATCCTGTTGCAGACCGACCGACCGACCGCGCGCGCGACTCTCATCAATCAATCAATCATCAAACGCGTCAGCAACATTCAATGCAAAGTGATTTTAATGCAAATTCAGCGCGAATATTACGGCGACGCGATTTCCGTGCCGTTCAACGCTAAAGCGCCCTCCACTGACGGCGGCGGCGATGATGATGGTGGTGCCACACTTAGCGTTGGTTCAAGTGCGCTAATGCGCTTCAAGTGCTGCCAATCGGAATCGCATACACTTGGCGCGTTATTAAATGGATTGGCTAGGATTGTGCGAATTGAGTGTAAAATTTAGAAATAACAAAAAAAAAAGGATTAAGTGAGGGTTTAAAAAAAAAAACGAAAAACTGTCATACATTGCATGTGGCGTACAATGAACACAAAACAGGTGTTTGAAAATCTTAATTTTTTAAATTAATTATAGTTTTTTTGTTTTCTTATCTTGTTCTTGTGTTGAACTCATTTGCACGTGATTAAGTTAAGTGATTTTAGCTGTTGCACATAGTGCGCCCGTGAGTGAGCCCGTGTTCTCATGTTTAAGCGACGTTTATAATTTTTTTTTTTTTTTTTTTTTTTCATTTTTCATTATAATAATTTTTGCCAACCAGTTGCAAAGTGTTGTTGCCTGATTTGTTGTTGTTTTTGTCATTGTTGTAATTATAATTGTTGCTGAAACACATGATATTTGCTGTCTTTATTATGGCTTATTTACATTCATCTGTCTGACAGTTAGTCAGTCGGTCCGACCGTCAGTCAGTTTTGATGTATATGTGTCTGTCTGTCCATCCGTTTGTCTGTCACTCTGACACTTTTTGCATTCACACTGCAGCCAACTGCCATTTGACACGCTAAAATCATGTCAGCGCATATCACGCAGAAATGTGAAAAACTAATCACGCCTTGTGGCACTTACTACATGCATTTCAGCGGCACCAACACATGCACGCGCGCACTTGTTCCGCAAAGATGCCACCCTGATCCCCACACCAATGCCGCCTAAAAGCACGTTTTATGACTTGTACAGCACCCTAAACTCCCTCAACTCACCACTAAATTATGGTGACAATGTGTGATTACAACAAAAACCAAGTCAACAACAAAAATATGATTATATTGTGAAAAAGCGCTAATGAAGTGACATGCATTTTGCGTGCTGCGACACTAGCAGGCAGTGTTGCCAGGTTGCGATAAAAAAAATTTAAAATTTGAGGCATATTTTTAGTACTTATAAAATGTAGTAGTATCCGTTTGCCAAAAAAAACTCGTTCTATAATTCACAATACAAAGTTTGGTTTTATGGATTTTAAGCTTTAACTTTTCCAAATGGTGTATATTACACTCTAACCCCTTTTTACATCGTCTATTCTTAAATTTCTAATTAGTTTTTATCGCTATACTCTGTGCAAATTTCGCGAACTCACAAAATGTCCTGGATTTGATGCATTTTTCTAAAAAAAAAAAAACATAAAACTCACAATACAAAGTACAGTTTTGTTGATTTTATGATTTAAGCCATTCTAAATAGAATATTTTACACCTTGAACCATTTTTACACCGTTTTATATTTAATTTTTAAACGGTGTAATGGTCACATACACTTTCTGCATATTTCGTCTACCCCTTCAATTTCCCAAAATTTATAACATTTTGCAATAGAACACATTCCATAACTCACAACTCAAAGTATAGTGTTATTGATTTTATGCTTTAACATATTCTAAATGGGGTACTTTACATCAAGAACCCCAGTCTATTCTTTAATTTTAAAATGGTGGCAACACCATTGACCCTTATACTTTTTGCATATTTCGTGGACTCATTAAATGTCCTAGAATTGATACAATTTTTCGAAAAAAACACACTATTTAACTCACAATTCAAAGTGTAATTGAGTCTCTTACATTGTAAACTATTTTTAAACCACCTATTCGTTAATTTCAAAATAGTGGCAACACCATTTGCTATCTGCACATTTTGCGTGCTCGCTCTTTTGCACTCTCACGCACAGTGACTCCAACTGACGACTGACTACATTGCTCCCTCACGTCAACGCGCAACAATCAGCTGTAAATGACTTTGACAGCCGCTTTAAATGTCAAACGCAATGTTCGCATGCATAAATCACGCACTCAAATCAACGCATGTCAATTTTGATTATTAATATTGTTAATAAAAAAAATGTTGTAGTGGTTTTTGTTGTTTACAGGGATGCAACATACATAGTTTCGAACAAAATGGCTTTAGTCACTGTATGAAATAAGTTGATTTTGACATTTGAATTAATAAAAAAAAAAATGAAAATAACGCAGTTGACATTGTTGCTGCTATAAAAAAGTTGTATAAATTATGCGTATAGTTGGCGCCATTTATTGAGTTGTGCCAAATTTTTTTTTATTTGAAATTTTGCAAAAGCAAAGAAAATCGCACTGACGCCGACATCTTGTGAGTTTTCGTTTTTTTCGATTGTATTACTTTTTTTTATTAACTTTTTATGTATTTTTATTTGCTGTTTTTTTTTTGCCACGCATCCTCGCGCGGATGCGAATAAGTGGCCGGACGCATATTTTTGCTGTGCTTCATTTACGGGCCGCCCCAATTTGAGTTTTTGTTGTCCATTGGCTCCATTGTGCTGCCCACTGTGCGTGTGCGTCTGAACTGTGTGTTGGCTGCAGTATCAAGTCCAACCATCTTTGAGGTTATAAAAAAAAACCAAAAAATATGGCAACGAAAAAAATGTTAATAAAGAAAATTTTGTGTAAAAGGAATTTCGAGTATGCTGGCGCCATAATAATCATGAGAGCGCACGTTTTCCAGACGGGCGCGGCAACAGCAGCAGCAAAAACACAGGGAAATAATAAAAGTCGCCGCAAAGTGCGGGGAAATACTGTGCAAAAATGAGTTAAAGTTGTGCGAATTTATGCGCATAGTGATACGAGAACTTAAAATATGTATTTTTATATTTTAGGTAATAATACAAATATCAAAGCAAGAACAAGAATGAAAAAAGCAAGAACAAGTATCCTTTCAATTGCAAAGTCTTGCAGTGTTGCCAGATCTTAAGTAAGTGTTTTTAATTCAAAAATGTGTATGCAACATATAAAAATTAAGCCATAAATAGTGACTTTTATGTTGTCAGTTTTTAAATTTAAATGCAAATCGTTAAGGCCAGAAGGTGCCCGCACTAATGGACTCGCTTTAGCAAATCTGATAAAGTAATTATTCTAAGACGTACGTAGTTGGGAAAAGCGAGCGCTCAACCAGACGGAACAACATAATTAAGAGAGACAACAGCAACAACTTTTAGAAAAACTACAGGAAAACTAGGCAAAATTGTGGTCTGCACGCCTACAGCGCAAACGTCAACACATGACATGATAGAAGACGCAGAAAGAATAAAAGAAACCCTGCGGCGGACGAATGCAACGCGCATAACGCTAACTGACAGTAGGTGCAAGAGCGAGAGAGAGAAAAAAATCACATTTGCGAGCTGATGAGCATCGAAAAATCTTATGTTTTTGTTCGCTTCGAAAGATGATGATCTCGCTGTGTGCATGATGTTGCTAATGATGATGATGAGCAGTTGACAGATGAAGACAAATTTATTAGGCTCTGAATTAAGCCCGAACGCACGCAAGAGCGCACGCATGCGAGCAACCGCAACAATGGACTCACGCAGCGTACGTAGAGGCTGATAATAAATAGATGATGATGATGTTGATGATGCAAAGAAACTTAAATATACCGAACGCAAGAAAGGACTTCTTAAGATACAACACAATAGCACTAAACAGCGGGTGTAACAACCGTCATCTAAACGCCATGAAATAGGCAACAAAAGATGACACAAAACCGCAGCCGTCGTAGAAGATCAAACTACAAAAGAGACTCGCACAAAGGAGCCCTTTGCGCAGGGCGCCCAAAAGGACAACGTTAGCTTGAGTTGCCCTGGTTAAGACATCCAGCTGAGATTACGGTTGGCGTCGTCGGCTAATCTTGTTTTGACACTAATCAGAGCGACATGCAACAGAAAGCGGCCGCTGCAAATCGCTTATTTGGGTCAAATTGAAAAAAAGCTATTTTTTGTTTTTCGAACCAAAAAAAAAACAAAAAATATTTCATGATTTTTATGAGTTTGTGGTGGGTGCGTGTTCTGGCGGCGGCAGCTGTTAAAGAATTTTTGTTGGCAGTTAATTTTTTGCGATAACAGAAATATAGAGGTTGCTGAGAACGGAAGGAGGTTGTTTAACCCATTAAAACCCAAAATTAATTTAAGCCATTAATCCGTTTTAATGAAATTTCAGACAGTCATTATGTTTTTTCTCCATATTCCTGTTAATACCTATCCCACATAAAATAACGAATTTTGGAATTTGAAAAAAAAAACGCATATTTTATAGGTACTCTATTCTAATTCCAGCTTGTTTCCATCTTTCATGTCTTTTCGAACTCTCAAATCATGGCATGAAATCCTAACTGTATACCTAATTTAGAACCCCAGAAAGAATTTCTTATTTAGCGCTTCTACAATTTCCCACAGCCATTTCCGAATTTGTAAGTTAGAAAACCCATCGGCGTTACCTCTTAAATTGCTCCTCTTTAGGGTATTATGCAATCCCATAGCCCTTAACGGGTTAAAGCAATAGGCAGTAATACTGGGTAGGTTTAGGGCAGTCGCAAAGTCACACCTTGCCCAAACGAAAATGTCATAAAATTTTGGCTAAGCTTTCATGTTGGAATGTCCATTGAAAAAGTGCCTCAAATCTAATTTACATAATGTTTTAGCGCTTTGGCCGACACCAAAAACATACAGACGCAGGACATTTCATTATAATAAATATGAAACTAGTTAAGGTGTAATAAAAACCTAAGCATGCCTCATTAATTTTAAAGGCGTTGATTATGCGACGCTTGTAAGGGCTCTTAAAATACTGACTGACTGACTGGTTGAGTGGTAGGTAGATGGGTATTTAAAACCTGGGTTGAAAGTCTAAGGGAGGAATGGCATTAGACTTACAGGGCGTTTTCCAAAATTACTACAGTTGATACTAAAATCCTCAACTCAAAAAGCTCTTCAGGTGGTGAAGACTATTTTTAGTGCCAACCCCTTCTACCAATCTCTACTCACTACTTTTTGTTAATTTCGTTTAATTTAGCAAACGTCAAGGAATTCTTCCGCCAACACGATTCGTGTTTATGGGCCATGTAATTTGGTGGCAACTATGCGAAAGTCGCAAAGGTGCGACAAAATCATTATTTTTCGTATTTTTGCTGTATACTGCACGAGTAATTTTTTCATTTTATTGTGTACAATTATTCACAATTTTGTGAAATATTATAAAAAAAATATAAAATAAAAAAAATTGCAATAAATTTGCAAAAGAATTTAACAAAATTGCTTTTGTACAAAAATATTGCATGGGGGGAAACAATTGGCATTTCGAATGAATTTATTTTGGGCCAACATCTGTATATACAAAATGTCTGTGCAAGTCTTGAAATGCAAATATTTCAACCAAATAGCTGGAATTTCATAAAGGTTAAGTGTAAAATTCTTTTATTTGATAAATATAAAAATTGCAATAAAAAATGTATAGCGGAAGTGGTTCTAAATTGAAATACAATAAACATTTTATTATTTATGCCATCTCTAAAAATCCCATATTTCAAATTAGAATACTTGAATATTAGACGCACATGAAAATAAACCAACAGAAATAAAAATTAATTGTAAAAATAAAATATTAATAAAAGAACTTTCAAGTTATTATCAAAAAAAAAAAATTAATAAAAAAAAAAAAAAAAAAAAAAAAATAAAATAAATAATTAAAAAAAAATTATAAAATATAAAATGTTCAACTTGTATGAGATACATATTTGATAGAGCATATTTTAAAAATTAGAACCGATGGAAAAAAGTTAGTTATTTCTATAGTTATTTTGGACTATGCTCTGCATAACTATAAATCATTTTTTTATTTATCATTAGTTCTGAAATGTTAAAATAATCATCCAAATTTAGTCTAAAAAAAATCAAAAATTTTGAGTTTAGATTTAAATATCTCAAAAGCATACAGAAATATTATAATTTATTTGTATATTATAATTAGTCTCGATAATTTAAAGAAAAATTGCGTTTAAAGCTTTTTTGAAAAATTGTTGTTTAAGGGACTGCATTTTTTTTCTTCTAAAAAGTGCCTGAAAAGGGTATACAATACGATAGCAATTTTTTTAAAAACCTTAGGTTATAAAACAAAACTGAGTATGCAGTAAAAATCAGCACCCACGTATTATAAATTATTGATGTATGCTATGTCTAAAAGAACATTTTTTCTCGTTGAGTAGTGCGTATATGAAAATTTGATATTAATATTCATTATTTAAATATGCAGAAATGTACACGAATTAACGAAAATGGTTTCTAATAATTTCATAATTAATGCATTTTAAATATGTTTCCCACCTGGAATGATATTGAAATTCACTGGAATCGAACGTGCCTCAATTGTCAAATCAGTGTATATGAAAATTTCACACAATTTTGTTATAAAATGTTACTGCGTCTACTGCACTTTTCGAATCACATACAACAAACCCCAGCACGGATAATTAATCATTTTATTGAAGCGCACGCATATTAATTGGCATCGCTGCATTTGCTGCATGCCGCAACGTCTTCGCTGGCGCCAACGCATTAGCAGCAACGCGTGCGTCTTAAGCGCCAGCAACATTATATGTTGCTCATAGCACGTCAGCTGCTGCGCTGTGCTCAATTTTTTTTTTTTGTATGTAATGTTTTATGTGTTTTCCAAATAATTCATTAATAATTCGTTAATTATGTGGCTGACGACATCGTCGAACGTTGCCACCTACCACCGAATTTCTGCTGTGGATCCTCCTACTTTTGAGGCTTCATTTTTGTGTCTGTTCGACTGATTCTCGATTGCTTCTTCTTCTTCGTCGACAATCAGCCAAAATTTAGCTCGGCATGTAATCGTCTTGTAAGCGGCCGCTTACATTTGTAGTACTTTGTAGGGTTCTTTTTTTATTATTTTGTTCATGATTATTATTCTTTGACCACTAAACAAACATTTGTTAATTTGAACAAAACACACAGGGTCTAACACACGTATATGACAAGAACATGAACAATGCAATGAAAATGAATTTCCTCAAATTTTCCCTATGTTTTTTTCTGCCTATAATTTTAATTTCATTAGACGTTGATTTTCTGCTGCGTGCGTCTCATTATTAGGGCTCATTTTTGTGCTCATTGTTGTAGTTTTTTTTCTATTTTTTTTGTATTAAGTCTTATCATAGTTCTAAATAGCTAAACTACCTACTTGCTACCTTCTTCTTGTTTGGCTTTGTTTTCTTTTATTTTCCCTTTTTTTTCTTTTCTTTTTCTTTTTTGTTTTTGCCCCTGTTTAGTCTGCTGAGCTCTTACCAAATACTAATAATTTAAACGATCGTTAATCATTTGCCATGCACCCTCGAGCCTTCAGACTGACCTTTGAGGCTGTGGTATTTATTTTTGTAGAATTTTTATATGTTGTGTGTGGGTTTCTCATGGAGTTTCATAAAATATTTGTATAAGAAGCACGTATTTCTATTGAAGACTAGCATTTGGCTCATATTTATCACATTAGTTTGACTAGTGGTCAGGATATTTTTTATGATTTTAGTGTATACTATTTTATATTAGATTATACATCATCATATTTAAACGTATAGCATAATTTTAGTAGTCTTGGCTTAGTTGTTAAAGCGCTGAACTGTAAGCCGAAAGGTACCGGGTTCGAATGCTAAGATTGGCAATTGCTAAATACATAAAACACGGCGCACAGGAAAAAAAGTAATGTTAGCAATTTTACTTTTTTTTTTTTTTTTGGAATATCTACTAAGATCCACAGCACTCAGACAGACTATATCCATTGTACTGTTAAATCTATTCCCTACAATTTTGTGGTTAATATCACCACGAGCGCCCATGCCCAAGCCGGGATTCGAACCCGAGACCTTCAGAATGCAAGTCCAGCGCGCTACCTCTGGACTGTTGTGGCCGGCTAAATGTACTTTACTAGTATCATATATGATCAGCAGAAACTTGTAAATATTTATTCTATGATTGCCTACAATTATAAACCCCATCATAGCATAGATGCTCTTCGAATATGATTACCGCAACCATGTTGATATTTATACTATGAATACCTACAATCATAAACTGAATCATAACATGTTGCTCTTCAAGTATGATCAGCACAACTATGTTTTGTTCGGACGTTTTGTTCGTTAAAAAGTAGAACTGTTGGAAAAAATATCTTAATTTCTATCGTTATTTTGGACTATATTCTGAATAGGAATTAAACATTTTCATGTTAAATATTAGATCTCAAATGCGAAAAAAAAATTCAAGAATTGTCAAAAAAATTAGATTTTCTGAATTTGGATCTAAATATTCTAAAAACTTATCAGAATATTAGCATTCATTAGTATATTGAAATTAGTCTAGTCAATTAGGAAACAAATTACGTTTAAAGATTTTTGAAAACTAGTGTTGTGAAGTACTATATTTTGTTTACTTTAAAAAGAGTTTGAAAAGGTCAAAAAAGTTCGTAATAAAATTTCTCAAAAATGATACGTAATAGTAATATACCGAGTATGCAGTTAAAATTAGCACCAGTAAATGATATAGAATTGATGTGGACGATGGAAATACCACCATAGAAAAAATCGTCTTGAGTAGAGTTCCAAAAATAGTGTGAAAATGGTAACAAACGTGATATCAAATTCGTAAAAAACAGTATAGAGTATGAAGTCAGTATAAGCATCCACAAATGATATATAATTAATGAACACCATAAGAAAAATTTGATTGAGTGGATTTTATATTTATAATTTTAGATGTTTTATCAATTCCTAAACCTCCAATGTTAAATCTTAATATTATCGCCATTTTAAGGCCATTGTAATATCTTAAACACCTACCTATATTTAGAGCATTTTCAGCCTTACAGCTGACTTAATTCTTCCTCAATATTTTGCTCTAAAAACAGAGCCATTGTCAGCCTCAATGCTTAAAGGACCAACATATAAATAGCCTGGCTTTGAAGTATCTCTAAACAGCCACTTTGCCGCATAGAGCCAACCAAAAACCAAATTAACCCAAAAATTGTAGAGGTAAAACGCAAAAAAAAAGTGCAGAGCATACGAATTTATGCTTCACTAAATATATTTCTTAAGTGCAATAGTAGTAAGAAGAAAACAGGAAGGACCAAAAGAAACGACAGCGGGTGACGAAGAAGACTAGACCAGGGTAACGCTTAGACAGGACACGTGTATTTGCCACATACGACGCCAACACACGTCGTAGTCGTGGTCGTGGTGATGGGGTTGAGAGAGATTTCACTTTGTCTCAAAGGACATGACAGCCACCACGACATGGATACAGGCAATAAACAAGGACGAACTCCGTTGATGATGGCGACGATGATACTGATACTGACTACTGCCACGTCAAAAGCAAGCAATTTGGAGCAAATTTCTTTTGATTTTCTATTTGAATTGTTTTCGAGATACCGTGTAGTAGTATCCCGCAGAAGGACACAGAGACAGGACTGCATGTGAGCAGCAATTAATTTGATTTAAGTTGGTTTTGTTGACGGGACAGCATATAGTACAGGGAATGGGAAAGGACTGAGCTTAGAAGGTATGGGAATTAGTGGACTAGTGCTTGCACGTCAAGCATACACATGAATGCCTCAAAAAGAGCACCTTTTGACCCGTCGCCAGACAATATAAGTACCTCAACTATAGAAGTCACAGCACTCCCCCGGAAAATAGCAAAATTCTGTATGGAGCACTCATCTCAATTAGTGTCAAATTCTTGTAGAGATTGCTGAGATTCTTCGAGTGCATTTCTTGTACAATTTAGTGTTAATTTTTGGCAACTGCAAAAAACAAAAAAAAAAGACAGAAAAACAGCTGTTGCATGCCGCACGTAGTGGCTTTTTAAAATGCCTTTAAATTCCCAGCAATTCTACTAACCTAAACAGCTTCCGCAGCAACCCTTTTGAAAAAAAACCTAATCTAAAAAATGGGATTTTTTTTTGTTTTCGAGGTTTTTAAAACATGCGGTTTAGGCGGTACCACTTTTGAGGCAACCAATAATCATTTTTTTTTTCTTGTCAGTTTTTTGGTGTTCAGCCTCTGCTCATATCTATAATCTGATCACAAGTGATACTCGACGTTAGACATTAGTATTGAAAGGTTATTTATACCCTCTGAATGCCTGCCTTGAACCCTACACACAGGGTTCAGGATCAATTGCAGCAGCAGCAGCAGAGAGTAGCAGCAGCAGCCGACACAGCGCCAAATGGTTTCAATATAAAGTAAATGAGAGAGATAAAATCGCAGGCAACGTATTTAGATTGTGGAACGATAGACAACTGCTGCTAATGTCGACGATATACTAGGGCACCGCGCAAGGATCTCTGTTCGAAGGACTTCTTTGAAGGGTGCAAACGAGCGCATGATAACAAAAAAAACGTTGTATAGTAATATAAAAATGTAATAAATAGTCGTTGATATAATAAATCAAGTTTGGTTGACTCAGTTGATAAACGTGGATGAGAATACAACATTCGAAGGACATTTATAAACTTTTTATTGGGCTGGAATATTGGAACAACATAAGTTCTAGCTAAACCACATTTCAAAAATCGATTTATTACCATTACAAATTAATAAAAAATTTAATATATTTAATGTCTACGTATTTAAATTGCAATAACAAAACGAGAAAAAGTAATTGTCCCAGGAAAATCGCATACATCAATTCTTTATAATTCGTGGTGCTGATTTTGACAGCATACTTGGTTTTTTTTCTATTACGTACCATTTTTAACAAAATTGCTATCGGAATTTCAGGCACTTTTTAGAATAAACCAGTTGGGAAGGTTAGATCACATGGGAAATTTTAAAGTAGGTGTAATTATGATAGTTAGGATTATCAAAATTATAGTCGGTCTAAGCCGACTATAAATACCCTACACATATGTGTGGTTACCATTCAAAGTGATATATAGGTCACCAGGGTATACGAATCCTGAAAAAAACTACAAACATTCAATCGCTGAAGAATTTCCATTCATTTGATACCCATATTTACAAATGGGTAGGTGTACCGAATTTCGATTTTTTTTTTGTGAACCACAAGTCTTTTCGCCGGAAAACATTATTATCATGTATTTGAGCATGATGTCAATATATATTTGGCCAACAAAGTTTACCTAAGCACGTATACATAAAAATTGATCTTTATATGTACATTTTATATGAGGTATTTGAACATAAGTGGTCGGATCATAGGTCACAATGGACCGATCTCGCCAATTTTTTCGCACATACAGCGTAGGTATATTAGTAATCTAAGTTATAAGTTTCATTTATCTAGCTCTTCAATTTTAAAAGCCTTAGGGATTTCAACAGACAGACAGACAGACGGACAGACAGACAGACAGACGGACAGACAGACGGACAGACGGACATCGCTAAATCGACTCAGGAGGTCATGCTGATCAAGAATATATATACTTTTCCATACCGGAGTTGCTTTCTTCTGGGTGTTACAAACGGCGTACCAAACTGAATATACCCTTTCACTCTTAGTGTAGGGTATAAAAATACTGTCCCTTATACAACTAGTTTTTTAAAACTGTAAACGCCATTTTTCTTTTAATTGTCTGAATAGTATACCAATTATAATATACCAATAAATGCAATTATTCGGATTTGTTTTTTAGATATTTAAATTTAAACTCGAAAATTTTTGATTTTTTAGACTATTTTTTTTAGATTTTTTTTACCCTTGCGGATATTATAATAAATAAAAATGATTTACAGTTATGCTAAGCATAGTCCAAAATATATATCAAAATAACTAACTTTTGTCCATCGATTCTAATTTTTATAATATGCCCTATCAACTAACTCATACAAGTTAAAAATTTGTATATTGAAATGGACTAGAATAAAAAAATACAGTCCCTTACACAACTAGTTTTTCAAAAAACTGTAAACGACATTTTTCTTCCAATTGTCAGAACTAATTTTAATATACCTATAAATGCTATTATTCCGATTAGTTTTTAAAATATTTGAATCTAAACTCTAAAATCATTGATTTGTTTTAGACAATTTTTGAAAGGTTTTTTAATCTTTCGAGTCTAATGATAAATAAGAAAATAATATATGGTTATATAGAGTATAGCCCAAGCTAACGATCAAAATTACTAACTATTTTCCATCGATGCTAATTTTTCAAATACGCCCTATCAACACATTTATCTGTCAAAAAAGTTTAAATTTATAAAAGTTTAACATGATTTTTGCTTTTATTTGCAATTATGATGGAAATACAACTCGTAAACGTAAAATCGTTCAAAAGAGCATATAAAACAAAACATTTAGATTACATTATACCAATTATTGAGCAAAGTGACAGCGAAGAAATCATCTGACAGTCACAGATGCGTAATATGTGATAAGACTGTAAGTCTTTTGTATGTTAATTAATTAAACGTATTTTAAAACTTTAGATAAGATTGGCTTAATTTAAAAATGTCATTCATAAAAAAGCAGTTTCTAAAAAATTTAACCAAAGTTCAAACATTTCCATTTTCATTCTTGCATTTAACAGATTTCAGTTAATATTTGCGACCGGCAAACAATCTGGATCCCTTTTTTGCTATTTCTAAACGAATTTCTCTAATGCATGCTTTTGGGAGACAGACCTAGACAGACATTTTAGTCAAATAGTCTGCGCTGTCTCTCTGTCTGTCTGTCTAGTTTGCCTGTGTGTCACTTGTTTGGTTGCGCCAACGGAAGTGCAATATTTGTCTTTCAATCACCAGTGTCACAGTGCCACCAAAATGATAACTACTAAACGCACTTGAACTGCGTTTTTAATGGTATCGAATTTTGGAAACAACAGCAAATATCACCGCAAAAACAACAACAACAACTTTGAATACCAAAATCAATATTTGCGCAACTGCTTAAGGCGGTAGCAGCAGCCGCCAGTATTTGAAATTCAAATTCAAATATTTTATTTTTTGGCTGCTACTTACGTCGAGGTGACAGTTAAACACCTTAAATAAGCTACCAACTTTAGAGTTGAACATTTTAACAATTCCACAAAGTGTTAAGCATAAATGTGTTAAGTGTTTTATGAATTTTTTTTTTGTAAAACCTACTTTCCTTCAAATTCTATGTTTTTTCAATGGTCTCTATTGTCTAAACTAGAAAAGTTTACTTTATCAAATTTGGTGCATTATTAGCTTAATTTATGTAGATTATAAAAAACATTTTGAATTTTTTTAGAAAAACGTTTCAAGTGTCATTATGAGCATTATGCTTAATTTGTATAGAAAAGCGTTTGGTTTTTGTTGTTGCTGATTCTGTTTGTTGTTGTTGTATTATTGTTGTTGTTGTTTTTATTATTGTTGTTTTTGTTGGGTTCAACTCAACTCCACTTGGTTTGCGTATCGTTTGCCGTTGACAATCAGCGTTTTATCTGCTTGGCAAACACTTGACAATTCTATGATTTTCCACCGCCAACAACATTTGTCGCCGCAGCAGCAACTGCCACTGGTTTTGTTATTTTCGTTTTTTTTTTTACTTTTGTTGAATTGTATGCTTTCTTGTTTTTGTTGTCTAAAAGTGGCTCTAAATGCAGGGCAATACAAACATTGACAATGAGTTTCAAATATAAAGAAAACAAAACAAAAAAAACAATATTTTAAAGCGCCATTTAAACGGCTTAAATACTTTGAGCATACAGTTTTTCT
This sequence comes from Dryomyza anilis, assembly GCA_951804985.1. Taxonomy (NCBI): domain Eukaryota; kingdom Metazoa; phylum Arthropoda; class Insecta; order Diptera; family Dryomyzidae; genus Dryomyza; species Dryomyza anilis. Next base: position 1,085,119 of record OX638130.1, on the reverse strand, counting down.
GTGGTATTTAAATTTTTGACTTTTTTGAGATAGCGCCTTTTTGTTGACACTGCAGCATCTAAGACATTTCCAACTTCTGACTGCACTAAACAAATATTTGCTGCTAACAAAATAAATAAAATTTTAATTTTTAAGCGCCTCTTAATTGTTGCAACAGTGCTCTAAAATTTACTTAGAGCCTTTTAAAGTCTCTGATAATACTTGAAGAACCTTCTATGTGCTCCTAGATTTACTCAGAGTCTTTTGAAATCATTTATAATTCTCGCAGAACCTTCATTGTTGTCGAAACTACTCTTAGAAACTTTTAAAGTCGCTGAAAATACTTGCAGCACCTTCTTTGTGCTCTAAAATTTACTTAGAGCCTTTTAAAGTATCTGGAAATACTTGCAGCACCTTCTTTATTATCCAAAATGTACATAGAACCTTCTAAAGCATTTGATATAACCTGCAGTACCTTGTACAGCCTTACAGCACATGGGTGCTGCCACCTATATTTATTTCAAATAATTGACTTAAGCTAAACTACTTAATTACGCTGCTTTCTACAGTTTATAGCAAGCAGCCCTGCGAAACTTTCTAAAACTTTGCATTTGTTTTGATTTTGCTGGACTCGGAACGGACTCAGACGCCTACTTTCTGTGCGCGCAGGAGTTTTGTTGACATGTTTTGTTAACCCCGATCCCGGCCTACATTTCGTTGGGTGTTTCAGCAATTAGTTGACTTAATAATTGCATTAAAACTTGGACGTTCTGTTGGTTTTGTCACCGAATATGGTGTGGGTGCTGCACTTGATTGCTCTCAGGCAGCTGTCAACAATTATTTTACTTATAATTGCCACAACCATAATAATGACTACAACAAGAACAACAACATCGGAACGATTAAAACAATTTGCCAACAATTTCGAAATTTTAATTATTAACGCATTGGCAATTGATAGCTATTAGGGTTTGGTATATGGATTGGCACCGAGGCGGCGCATTGGCTTAAAAGAAGTTATTAGTGGGGAAAAGGCAGAATGAAGTGTTTTTCATTATTTAAACAATTAGTGAGGTTCTTAATATAGTGATTGGTGCCTGCAACTAGAAACCGAAAGGTCCCGAGATCGTAGCCAGTCTCTGGTAACATCAAAATTGAAAAGTTTATTTGGTACGACGCTAAATCTCGACAAATGAGCTAGCACCTTTTTTTTAAAGAATTTTTAAAATATTTACTGATTACAAAGAAATAGGCTTGGAAATAGGTTTTACCTATAAAGTATGAGAACCACTCAAATCTCAAAATTTTTTGAAAAATGCTTGATTTCTATAATATGAATGATGCACAATTCTTTCCCGAATTTTTTTCAGAAAATTCGTTCTCGACAAGTTTCTCTTGTACGGCGCTAGGTCTCGATCATATTTCAAACATGTATTGGCTACAAAGAACATATCTTTGAAAAAGACTTGATTTCTTTAATATAAAATCTATACAATTCTTATACGATATTTTCCATATTTCCATGGACAATATTCCCTTTCTCTAGACAATTTATCCGAGAGACATTTCATCTATTTTATCCACGAACAATTTTTCACTTTCCCTAGACAATTGTTTCGAGAGATAGTTCGTTCTCCTAGATTATTTTTTCACGTTATTTTATCCACAGACAATTCTTCAGAGAGACTATTCGTCTATGAATCAATTTTTTGCCAGACGTTACGTTATTTTATCACGTTATTTTATCCACGGACAATTTGTCTCTTTTCATAGATAATTCTTCCCAGCGATAATTCGTTCTCTCAGACAATTCTTCCACGTTATTTTATACACGGACAATATTCCCTTTCTCTACACAATTCTTCCGAGAGACATTTCATCTACGAGTCAATTCATCTACGAGTCAATTTTTTTTCAGACAATTCTTCCACGTTATTTTATCAACAGATAGTTTATCTCTTTCCGTAGACAATTCTTCCGAAAGATAATTCGTTCTCCCAGATTATACCTCCAAGTTATTTTATCCACAGACAATTTTTCTGTTTTCCTAGACAATTCTTCCTAGAGACAATTCTTCCTAGAGACAATTCGTCTACCAGTCAATTTTTTGCCAGAGAATTCTTTCACGTTATTTTAACCACTGCTAAGTTTTTCTTTCCCTAAACAATTCTTCCCAGCGACAATTCGAACCTGAGGCAATTCTTGCACAGATAGTAGTCCTGCTAGACAATTCTTTCCCGAATAATTGTTCTCTGAGACAAATTGTCCAATATTTCAACAGTTCTTCCCCGAAAATTCTTTCTCAAATAATTTTTACCTATAAATTATGTATTAAAATTGTAATATATGCAAATTTTAATTACATTATTCACATAAGTAGTTAAATATTTAATATTTATAAAATGATTTGTTCAAAATTGAAAATTATCTGGTTTTGTTTGGGTATAAATTGATCTGGATTGAATCGTTTGGGTATAAATTGGTCTGGAAGAATTGCCCGGCTTAAATTGTCCATAATCTCTAAACTATAATAGTTTTTAAATCATTTTTTTATACTATTTGTTAACCTATTCTATCGAGCAATGATAATTGTTACCGATGACAATTGTTACCTCCTTTGGCGCCTAAAACAGAATACGAACAGAATACGAGCAGAATACGAAATTTAGAGAATACGAAATTGTGACAGTTATCTAACATTTCTAGAATATTCGGCAAAAAGTTACACTTGAAGGAATTGAAATTTTCAAAATTAATATTGTTAAACTCCTCAAAACATTTAACTTTTGCTGATTTTACAAAAAAAAAGAAAATTGCAAAATAGCACTGTCAAAAGTGCCTCAAGCCTTATTATCCTCTGTACTACTTGCTCACTCACTCATTCCCTCATTCACTCACACCTCAACACAAAAGGGGTGGATTTGCAGCGCATAAATACAATGCACACAAAAGACTCCTCAAGTATAAAACGATTGGAACCGAACAAACAAAAAAATTCTAAAAAAAAACACAACACAAGGGTGCGAAAGTTTCTACCCGCAAATCAATATGGCCGACACGTCATATCGTATTATTTTAATGATGGCCTGCGTGGTATTCCCTGCTACCCTACCTCAGACCCCATGCCATTTCAACACATCCCTAACATATTATAACGTTTTTTAATGTACCATAGCATTTATATTATGCCGTACCATATTAGAATAGAGCTCTACATACGTAATTTATATCCATATTAAGTGCAATTCAATGTTTTCATTTCGCGCCATTCGACAGATAATTTGTGCGCCCGAGTTTCTATTTTTTTTTTTCTTCATTTTCTTCGATATATTATTTAATTTTCCGTTTTTTATTTAGTGCGCTGTTTAAATTCTTTAAAGTGTAATTATATGACTTGATTACACGGGGCGGTAATTGGCGGGTGCCGTTGGGAATCGGCGACTGTTTTGACACGCAGTCGGTCAGTACGACTGCTGACATAGTTTAGCAGCAGTTCAGCAGTTCAGTGAACAGCGTACGGCGCGACCACAACAGCGGGCGCTTGGCAGCCGTCACCCGTTCGAGCGGCGGCGAACGGCGGACTCTATAATGATAGGCTATGTGGTACGGCACGTAACTTTGGGCCCCACCGAAACGGTTTTGTGAAACTAGACAGCTGGAGGTTTAGGCGTTACGGTGACACTAACTAATAGGTCAACGGTTGTGGTCAAAACGCCCCATTTTGTACGTTCTATTGGAGGTTTTTAGTTGTCACGGGGTGTAGCAGCGCAGGGGAGGCGAGTGTCAAAGTGTCACATGTGCTAAAGTTCGAAATGTTGTAGTTTATTTTTTCTTTTGAAATTATAGCAAATTATTTTAATTGCAAGGAATTTATTTATCTCCCCCTCCTGCCTTACTCAAATCCAATTTCGTTACGGCGCAATTTTCGTTCTTTGCCGCCAATGATTAGTGGCTGTTGTCGCGTTGGCGACCGCCGCCGTGGTCGTCGTCTTGTGACGCACGTCGCCGCCATTGCTGTGGAACACACACGCGGTTGCGCCGCCATTCGTTTGTCATGCCACCGCTAGCCGTCGCCGCCAAGATTTACATGCGGCGCTGGCGCGTTACAGCGCGAATGGCACCTACAACGTGCTGCACCGAGCACCCCGTCGGGCAGCAATAGCAAAATAAAAAAAATAAAAACAGAAAACACGAACATACAGAACAACCGACCGACCGATCGACCACACCAATAGTAATAACAGCGAGTTGCAAAAATATTTACTATGGCGATTGCTGCCATGATCGCCTTGATCATCGGCAATAAATAAATTTGCGCCGCAGTCAAACGAACGAACGAATGGACGGACAGACGATTTTTCCAACGTCCGCACTCGTGCGCTTGACTGCGAATTCGGCGGCTCAGTTCAAAGCCGGAATTAGCCTAAAAGACTGATTGGGAGAAATATGAATTGAAGTCGAGTCGAGCGTGCCGAGTGATCAGCCGCCGCGTTCGAACAGTCGGATGGACGGACGTCATATAGATAGCTGGATGAACGCACACATACGCCGGCCGATCTTGCGATTTATTGACGTTGTCATCAGCATTACAGCAGGATGCCAAATGGTGGCGATCGCGTTAAAGTATGGCGCACAAAAGGCGGCGGCGGTGGCGGCATTTTAATCTCTTGTTGCTGCTGCAGATTCTGCCTGCGGATGCCGCGAGTAGACTGCAGTGTGGATGTTGTAAGCACGCATAAATATCGGCATTTAGCAGCGATCTTTGATGTGCAGGCGCCATTTTGTAGTTTCCTTTTTTCAGAATAAATAAAAGTCTATAAATAAGTTGGCGAACAAGTGGCGCAACATGTAGCTCAACAAGCCATTTAGCAAGTGGCTTAACAGGCCGTTTAATGGTTTTTTAAACGCATCTTTGAAATTGAAATTAAATGCATAGAAAGTAGTTATATAAGTCGCTCTAGGTCGCTTAATAAAAGGTTTGAAATAGTAGAAGTTATTTATTTTTCAATTTATTTGAGCTAAATAAGACTAAACTTCTTATATCTCAACAAGTCGCTAAACAAGGAGAGAATATTTAATGTAGTCGCCTAAAAAAGTCGCTAATAGAAGTCGCTTATAATATGTACAGATACAATGATTTTATTGTGAAATGTATTGAACAGAATAGAAGAAATATTCCCAAAACAAATTACTAACGCAGAAAACAAATAGCTAAACAAAAGTCGCTAAAAAAATCGCCAAAAAAAGTCGCCAAAAGAGGTCGCTTATACAATGTACAGTTACAATTAAAAGATTAATATATTAAGCTCAGCTATAGGAGTTTTATAAAACAGTCGCAAAAATCATTACAAAAGTCGCTAATTCCGTCCATTTGTGTTATATGTTCCGCATGCAATCAGTAAATTTTATATAAAATATTTTAAATAATCACTATGTGTGTGGCCAATAAATAACTCACTCAATCTGAATTCTTTTTTTAACAAATTGCGTTACGTTCCAAATACAAATAAATATTTCGACAAAATGCCAGAGGTAGCATTGTGTGTTTGGAGATTGGAAAAATACAAATTGAGCAAATTTCTTATATGGCCATTGCTGTTTTTCCAATAAACAGTTAAAACGTACAGTACTTACAAATCCATGTTTATCACTAATATTATTTGTTAATTTTAATTTGTGAAACGAAACGACCTTCTGCATCCATTGCTCGCCGGTGGTCGGCGAGTCGGGGTGGATGTACATGCGTTTTGGCATTTCCGGATCGGCCTTGCCGGCGACCATCCAGCGACTGAAAAATTAAATAATTTCGAATTATATAAAATGTTTCAAACGTTTCAAGCGCAATGGCGCACATAATCAAAAGCAAGGTTATGCTAGGTTATTGCACTAAATTTGCGTACAATGCTACAAAATCGAGTATCAAACAAAACATGCCGACGAACGGTAGTCAATGCTAAATAAGAGCATTAAAAAATATTGTTATATTTGTGGCTAGGCAAAAAATTAAGTCTTAGACTTTTTATATGCATTTTAAATTAATAAAAATATGTTAAAAAAACGCTTGTGTTTGCGCTTCGTTTGACACTCATATTGAGAGTATAACCTGGCTCAGGTTAAGCTAGGATATTGTGCTAATTGCAGGGTAAGCATTACAAAATGGGTGTCAAACGACGCGTATTGACGAGCTCTAATAAATTTAAATATTTGTTTATACAATTTGACTATGTTTAACAAGTTAGCAATGAAATTAAGTCTTACACTTTAGATACATATTTTATTTTAACAAATATGTGTTTAAAATAAAGAAAGGGTGTTTGCGCTTCGTTTGACATCCATATTGCGCGCATAACCTGGCTAAGGTTAAGCTAGGTTATTGCGTTAACAGCAGGGTGAGCATAACAAAATGGGTGTCAAACGACGCGTATTAACGAGCTCTAATAAATTTTAATATTTGTTTATAGAATTTTGCTCAAACTTAAAAGTTAGCAAAGAAAATGCAGTTTTTTAAAACTCACCTATTATGAAACTTATAACGATAGTCATCGGCGGCGACAATGTCCAGCAGCAGTATATATTTTGCTTTTGCATCTAGCCCGGAAACGCGGAATTTCATCTGAGGAAACATTTGTCTGCAAAGAAGGAAGATAACGGGATTTTAAAAATTTGTAATATAAAAATGTAAAAAAATAATTATAAAAATTTATAAAAAAATACGTAAAAATTAAAGCAGCACAAATGCAATAAAACTGTAAAGATTTATGCATGAAATTATGCAAAAACTATGTTGCACACGGTGGCGACGCAGCCTCATCAAGTGGCGCCAACAAGAAATTTAAATTTCACAAAGAGAAGTTAAAAAAAAAGTAGATGATGAAGAAGATGTTGCAGATGAACGTATAAACGTGCAGCATCAGCAAATTGAAATGCACGTCCGTCCAATACGAAAAGTCGAAAATTCGAAAATTACTTGGCAAACCACCACAGCACAACACTCCACACCATGCAACGCCACGCCACCCATCATTAAACTAATGTCGTGGCTTCATTTGTCCAATTTGTGGCATGGTCGAGGGTCGCGTTGAGCTGCCCGCTGCCCCAGCACAAAAACAAACAACATTTTTATTTTGGACCACAAAACGTGCAACAGCAACGTGGCCTTAACTGCCCAGCACATTTCACAAATATGAAAATTATAACTTTGGGCAGCAATCACTCAATCTGGCCACGCAGACAGACAGACACACAAACAGACGAACCAAAAATGTTGCACCAACACATGCGCCCGACAGCGCAGCACCGCGCACTCGGGTCATGAATCAAATTTAACGAACGTCTCGTTCATGTCCAGATCATCATCAACGGCGGCAGCCGCAGCAGCATCGGTAACTGATGAGCACCAACAAGGCGAACCTTCCGAACAGACGACGACGACAGCCGTCAACGAAAAACCAACAAACAGCCCACTAAGCAGCGCCGACGCCGAACCCAAATCGGCTGCGTTGTTTGTGGCCCCCAAACAAAGACGACGTCGCGTCGCATCGCAAAATTTTTGTTGCCTGGGAAGCGCTTCGTTAACTGCTGCTGCGCGTTGCTACGGCCGCCGCGCGCACGAATTTCGCCTGTGGCATTTCTGGGCGTTCGCCGCAGTACCTCGTTACATTATTGAGCACTTGGCGCCAGTCTGGCCGGCCGCAGGAAGCAACGCAGCGCAGGCGGAAAAGGAGTCGTCTTCGGCGCAGCAGTTGCCGCGCACCACACGCGCGAAGCTGCCCTCGTTTGTTGTCAAACAAGCAGGAGCAGCAACAGCAACCTTTTGCAATGGGCAACAATATTTGAGCTCTTGGACTTGGCTGCTGCTTTTGAATTTGCTTTTTTTTTGTTTTGTTTGTTTCTGCTGCGCGCATTGTACATCTTTGCGAGAGCAAATCATTGCAAGCTAAAGTTGCACCTCGCCAATATGTTGTTGTTGCTGTACTGTTGCTGCTGATTTATACAGCCTCGTTTTGATTTTGACTCTGGTTTTGTGTTCGCGCATACTTTAGCGAAATTCTTGTAGAATTCATCAAAAAACAGTCAAAAGTTGTTGCTTGCCAGGGCAGCAACATGTTTTTGTTGGCGATTGTTAATGCTGTTGTTCGTACAAATGTTGCTGCTTGTTTGGCATTTAGCAGAACAAACATATTAGAGCTTCAAACCGGCAGCAGTCGGTGAAGAAGAGCCGAAGTGAAAGAGTACGAAGATGGGTTTGGGGAAGGCGCAAGGGTAAAAAATGTAAAAAAAAGCTCTGTTAGTTGTCGCATCAAAAGAAGTATTTTGCGTAATTATGTAAAATATGACATCACTTTGGGTCAAGTTCAGACATTTTTGTGATATTTTTGTTGTTATTTGATTTGTTGTTTTATTTGCTGATTTAATTTTTTTTCTATCTTGGTTTTGTTGCTATCTCTGTTGCTGTCAGTCTGGACAAGCGTTGCAGGAATGCGCGACATGTTGCTGCATTGCAGCAGGTAGCTTAAGTTGCTGTTTTATTGGCGCAGGAATTCAATTGAATTAATTAAAACAGAGAGATGAGGCAGCGCATTCTATTGCAGCAAGGTTTTTTGAAAGAGCTTTTTAAGAGAGCTTTTTAATAGATATTTGTTTTTTAGGAGTTTTTAAAAGATCTTTTTTGAAAAGATCTTTTTTAACGAGGTTTTTTAGAAGAGCTTTTTTTTCTAAAAGCTTTAAAAAAAGCTAAAAGCTTTTAAAAGCTTTTTTAAAAGAGCTTATTAATAGAAAGAGTTTTTAAAAGGGTTTTTTTAATACGCTTTTTTGGAAGAGCTTTCAAAAGTTTACTATATTTGTGGCATTTATTATATGTGATAAGACAAACCCGAAAAACATGAAAATTACATGTTGAGCTAGTTTTTGGCCTTGTTAAGCAGTGCCGTTCTTGTTCTTGCATCGGCAAATTGATTCTTTATTGGAATGTATTAATGGAAGGAAGATACTTAAAATACCTAAATCTTTAAAATCTTTTAGAACAAATCAGAATGAACTAATTTCAAATACCAAAATAAACGCTTTCGTTTTTTTAGCGGTTTTCTTACTTTTATAGACTAATAAATTGTAAAATTTTTGAAGATTTAATAATATTTTGATTAAAATACATATTTATAAAAATAGCCTTTTCTTTTTATAATAAAAAAAATTATAACATATTTTTGGTTCGAATTTGAGCAATTGGAAAACATTTCCACTATGAATCTTAAGCATAGAATCGAAACAGCTGTTGTGAGATTATCTGAAATTTACTTTAGAACGTAATTACTCTATTTCAAAGTAAAATTCAAATTATAATTGATTCAATTCTATTGAAATACTTTTTTTTGTAAGTATAACTCAAATCTGAAAATTGTAATGCGTTTTCAATTGAAATTCAAAATTTCAATATTCGTAATAATTTATATATTCAAGAAAATATAATTCATTCAATATAAAATAGTGATGAGCAAATGCAAGAACATGAATGGCAGTCTTGTTCTTGCAGCTTCGTTCTTGTTCTTGCATCGATACGTTAAATTTTTCTTGTTATTGAATTTTAAATCAAAACACTATGAATTACAAATCAATATTCATATTGAAATTTGAAAAAAACCAATAAATGTTACTTGTTTTTGTGAATTTCTAGCAACTTTGGTCTTGATCTTGTCATTGCAGTACCGTTCTTGTTCTTGCATCGGAATGCAAAAACTGCTAGAACAAGAACCAGAGTCTTGAGTGTTAATATTTAAAATTATAAATAAGAATATATTTTTCATGTTTTTGTGCAATTCTGGAAACTTTAGTCTTCATTTTCATCATTGCAGTGCCGTTCTTGTTCTTGCACCTGAATGCAAAAACAGCTAGAACAAGAACCGGAGTCTTGAGATAAAATATGTGTTCATTTTTTTTTAAATTCTAAATAAAAAAACTCTCATATAAGGGAGAAATACATTATTGTATGCTATTTTGCAATTTCTTTTCAATGTGCAATATTTATTTATACTGCTAAAATTTATAATTTATAAACTACAACATTTTGTAATAAAGTTTAATATACCCTGAATTATTTATTTTTTTTTAGAATAATTGACCTTTTAGTCTCCAAAATGATAATAAATAACAAAACATTTTGTAACTTGCTGCCGTCCCCCTTTTTGTAATTCGTTAACTTGTCAACAACTTAATTATAAAATAAATGTTTAAAAACATATTTTACGAGATAATTTCATGCTCACATTACAATTACACAGTACGTCAGTCAGACGCACTGTCTGCGATTTACTACAGCGTAGATAACGTCATTTGATTCATTGCATTACAGATGATGAACGACAAAACTGAACCGAAAAAATACCCAAAAAATTGTCTGTCACTGCAGCAACCTTTTTTCTGCTTCAGCAGAAGAAGAGCAATAAGTAGAAGATGCAGTCCAGATCGAAGCCAGTTCAAAGAGGTCAAGCCTCATAACTCACTGCAATGCCGACGGACGGGCGCAATGTTGAAACAAAACTGTCAACTTTGTTCGGTCGCTACATTTGCCGATATGTTTGACAGTTGTGGCTGATTTATAGTTGGTTGTAAACATGATTAGAGAGCGAGAGCATGTTTGACATTTGAACTGCAACGGAGAGTGAGAGTCAAAATGCATTTGACAGTTTCAATGAATTGAGCGGCACTATATTTAAATTGCATTTTTTTTAAAAGATAATAAAATGAAATTAAAAAACCAACAAAAGCAACTGATTGCTGTCCGTGGGATTTTGTGCGTGAGACACTTAAATCCCCAGAGAGGGCGTTGCAACTGTCAGTTAGTTGCTGTCTCTCTACGTTTTTAATACTTTAGTTTTGTGTGTCCTTTTTTCAGTTTTGCTGCGACTGTTTGTTTTTTTTTTATTATTTTTTTTACTGCGCGCTCATTAGGTTTTTGAGTTCTTTATTATTTTATAGTTTATTGTCGTTAAGTGGCTGCAGTCGTTCGGTTTATTGGTTTTAAGCCAAAAAAAAAGACAACCTGGTAGTTATCTGTTGCTGCATCTACAGCCTTCAGCCGCTGCCAAAATTGATAATTAGCTGCTGAGCAGCTGCCCGTTGCGTGCGGTCCCATCTTCATCAGCAACATTCGAAGATCGGCAAGATCATTAACTCATTATACAACCAACAAAAATATAAACCTCTTCATCTTGATTCTCAGCAACAATATCCGCACTTTTGTTGGCAGCAGCAACATTTTAACCCCATTTCCAATCAAACAACAATCGCCATTAAATCGATTGGCTCATTTCAGCGCCCTTTTTCGTTGCATTTATTATTTGTCAAATAAATTTCTGCATAAATTGTATTCAAATTCGTTTGCAATTCGATTTTTATTGAAATGCAATAAAATTGCAACTGTAACAGAAGTAGCAGCTGCTGCCGATCTTGTCGATCGCATAACTTAACCTCAACGATAAGCAAATTTCGAAAATGCGCTGTGCGACCCCAGGCTACGACCCCAGCAGCAGCAATTGCAACTGTTGCTGGTCGCCAAAAAGTTGTTGACTTTTGTGTCAAATTGCGCGCAGCGCATCGATAATGCAGCTGAATTGTGTGCCGTTGATCGTGCTGATCGTGTTGACAAACTTGCCGAAGATTACAAAATGCAGTAGGTACTTGGTGCTTCACAACAAAATGCTGTTGACAACAATGACAGCGCGAGTGACAGCCACACAAAAGGAGCAGCAGTAGCAGGTGTAACATTTTCCGATTGCCATTGATCGTGCGCTGGTACCTGTGGCAGCAGTAAAAATACAAAAGAAAGAACTACAAAAAAAAAAACAAATAAATTAACTACTAACTGACCGTTCTGTCATTACAGAAGCGCAGCAAATGATCGATCGTACAACTGTTTAAAAGATACTGATCTAGGACTAGTATTCGGAGAAAGTGATCGGGCGCAAAATTGCGCTCTATACTTGGCATGTTGTATAACAGCTGAACTACTGCGTCGATTTGTATCATTTTTGAAGTTTTGTATTGAAAATGCATTGAAGAATTTTATTGGATAATTTTATGATTGTAGCTTCTCAGGTTTTTTAATTAGGCCAAACCAAAGTTGAGCTAATTTTTCATATTGATTTTTTTTAAAAATGTTTAAATATTTTTTTTTTACGAAAATATTAATAAATATTAAAATAACAAATATATTTTAAGAATTATTGAAATAAAAAAAAAAAAAATTTAAAATAATTAAAAAAAAAAATTAATTTCAACTTTTAAAAAACTTGCCTAAAATAGTGCTCTGTAGTTCGAACGTTGTATAACAGCTGAACTATGTGTCGATTTGTATAATTTTTAAAGTTTTTTATTTGGAATTCTTTCAAAATTTTATGTTTGTAGCTCTTAAGGTTTTTAAATTAGACTAAATCGCCAAATAAAAAATAAAAAAAATCTACAATAACTATGAGATATGTTTGAGTAGAAATTAAGTATTTTAAAATATGCATTAAATAATTTCAATTTTTAAAACTTCTCTTGTTTATGTCAAGCAATATTTTTGCAATTCAACACGTACTTTAAAAAAATGAAATTTATGAATGTAGACAACTTTTTGCTAAAAAAAAAAAAATTAACAACTTCAAGAGGAGCAACACACTCAGCTGTCAACTTGTATCCGTTCACTAAATCATAATTAAATTTGCTTATCAGCAGTGGTGCAAATAAAGCAAGAAAAATAATAATTTACAATAAAATAAAAAAAATTAAAAAAAAAATAAAAAAATGTTTAAAAATAAAAAAAAAAATACAAAAAGTATAAAAACAGATAAACCTTAAAAATACGTACACAAAAATTTAAACGAATGCGAACACGTTCGCTTTTTCGAGCCATAAAAATGGCGTCGATCGAGGTGCGAGAGGTTAACAAAATGAAATCGAATAAAATAAAATAAAGTGAATGGACATCGAACCAAACGCAAATAAAATAAAAACGCCAATTTGTTGTTGATGGTTATTGTGCGAAAAATCACACAAAAATATAGCGTATAAATATCTGAAAATAATAAAAAAAAAATCAACCAGACAGACAGCTATATATTCAAAAGCACAGACAGATAAATGACAGACAGACAGACGTATATAAAAAGTTAATAAACAAAACAAATATACGAAATTTGTGGTGTGCTGATGCAAAGCAAAAAGAATATGGAAAATTATATAAAAAAAAAAATTATAAATAAATACAACAAAACTAAGACAAAATAAATTAAAATGGAAAGCAAAACGTATATGGAAAATTATATAAAAAAAATAAAATAATTAAATAATAATATTAAAAAAAAATAAAATAAAGTAAAATATAAAATTTTACAAACAAACTGAGCAATTCATTAAAAATAATATGACAGACATAAAAATAAAAGAAAAAAAAATGAAATTAGATATAATAATTAAAGATAAAAGAATTCAAATATAAAAATTATAATAAATAAATAAAAAAAAATAAAAGTTATTATAAAAAATAAAAAAGGAATAAATAGATTAAATAAATGAGAAATAGAATAAAATAATATAAAAGATAAAAATAAAGATAAAATAAAACAAATTTATAAAAAAAAATTTAAATAAAATAAAATTAAATTTTAAAAGAATATTAAATGAAATAAGACGAAAATATAAAAAAAAAGAAATTAAAAAATTTAAATGTAATAAAAATATAAAATGTAATTTAACAAAAATAGTATAACCGATATCCCCAGTAGAAATTTTGGTAGGGCCATGGTCATGAAGTGATCATGTCATTATTTGAGGTGATCGGGATATGACGAGGGCCATAATGTCCTTGTAACGCAGTGTCCTGATCATGTATTGACCTCAGGCCATTATCATGTACTGATCGGGCAATTCCCCATTTTAATATTTACCCGACAATTGCCTTGTCTGAGCCCGAACATAATAGGGTTTCTCTCATTCATCTCGATCATTGCCTGATACTAATTTCTTTATGAGGAACAAATAATGTAGCTATGATCGGGAACATTGACTGTTTAGATAATGTAAACCCTGCTATGGTAAGCATGATAAGGGCATGCAAAGGCAATGATCATATTTTCTCTAATAGGGCTTACGCAACGAAAACCCGATCATTTCCCGATGGCGCATCGGGCAAATTTCTACTAGGGATGAATAATAACAGATAAAAAAATAATTAAAAAGTATACAAATTCAGTTGAATAATTTATTAAAATGGAATAAAAAATGAGTAGTTGTGAGTAGTTTATTAAAAATAAAAAATAAAAATAATTAAAAATATAAAAAATTAGAATAAACATTTTAAAAAATTAAGAGGACTACAAAAGAATAAATGCAAAGGGATTTTTAAAGAATATTAAATACAATATGACTAAAATATAAAAAAACGATTTAAAAAATATAAAACAAAATTAAAAAAAAAAACAAAATATAAAATTTAATTTTTTAAAAATAATATAAAAGATGAATAAATAAAAAAAAAATTAAAAAGTATAAAAATTCATATGTAATTTATTCAAAATAATATAGCATAAAAAAAGGAAATAAAAATAAAGATAAAAAAAACAGAGAATTAAATAAATAAAAAAATAAAATAAAAAATAAATAACTTTAAAATAACAAAAATCAAATTTTAAAAGAATATCAAATATAAAATGACTAAAATATAAAAATGAAAATGTAAAACAGACAATATATCAAAATAAAAAAAAAACAAAAAAAAAATCCAAATAAAATATAAAAGTGTCACAAATAAATCAGAAATGAAATTTAATAAAGTCGCTGACTCAACCAACGTCCAGCAATGCATGTTCAAAATTGTCAAACACAACCAGAGAACCCAACAACAAACACAACAAAAATATGCATATATTTTAAGCGCGCATTGAGTTCCCGCTGTCACCCGTTGCCACCGTCATCATCATCATCACCACCACCCAAATGTCAATTGACCGAAAACGTTGATGGCGGCGGCCAAAATGGCGAACGAACGGGTGATGCGTGTGCGAGTTGAGTGTTTTGCGTGTAGTTTTTGCTGTTTTTGTTGTTGATTTTGTATTTGTTGTTGTCATTTTGCGTTGTTTTTGTAGTTGCCACAATTACTGCTGCTGCTGTCAATTGTCCGCGTGTACAAATCAAGGCGCAAATTTAGCGGAAAATTTTAATAAAATACGAACGCATGCTAAATTAACTAAATTAACACACAACAAAAATAAATAAAAAAACGGAATTAAATTAAAAAATGTTAAAACAAAAAAACTTTACAACCGTGTGGGCGAAAGGATTGCAAATGTTTGTCGCAGTGTTGCCACACTGCATGAATGCAGACAATTAGTTGCGCGCCAAACAGCTGCACTTGTCATTTAGTTAAGTTGAAAGTTGTTTTTAAATAAATTTAATAAATTTCTAAATGTTTGGTTAATTTATATTTTTAGTAGTTCAGGAATTTTGTGCTACTTTTTAGCAATTATGTTTTTTGAAATTCGAATGAATTTGCATGCATTGCAATAATTGTCAATTAGTTGCTTGGCTAATTTTTGAGTATTTGACATAGTTCTAAGGTTTTTTTTTTTTTTTTTTTGATTTTTGTTTATAAGTTTTTGAATTTCTTACTTTTGTTTTTAATTTAAATGTGATATATTTTTTTTAATTTAAAGCGTCCCTTTCATTATAATGTACTTTAATTCAATTTTATTTATAGTTTAGTTTGTACCTGAAATGCTTTTGTTTCTACCTCCACCCCAAGCCTCCCACCTACAACTCTCCATTTTAAAACACATTTTTCAACTTTGACCTGCTGCCTCATTTAAACACATCGAAGGCTTCTGTTTATTTGCCTTAAATTTTTGCAAGATGGCGCTACTCCGTCGCCTGGCTTTTAATATCTTCATCACGGATGCTGTTTTTGCCACAATTTGCTTTGTACTTTTTTTCTGTTGTATTTGTTTTATATACTATTTTTCGCTTTGTTGTTCTTAGTCACTGTATGTTCTTTACATATAGTATGTACTAAAGGTACTGGTCATTTTGTTAAACACACCAAAACACACACACACACCAGAAATTGTCTCATATACCCTAACTACAGGGTTGCCAACTGCCCAACATCTCGACGGCCTCATTCGTATGCGCGACAGCATCCCGCCGTTCACCATAGTCCCGTACTTGCCATGCTTAAATTCCACCCTCTTCGCATTCTTCGTCGCACCAACATTATCAGCATCATCATCATCATCGACTGTTCGTCTGTCTGTCTCTCCGCCCTGTCGACGGTCTGCCCCCAAACGCCCGCGTGTCTGACTCCACGTTGATTTCCTCTCCATTAAACGTTCATTTTGTTCATTGCAAGTGACAGTTGCTCGTTCGTTTGCTTTGTTGTTTTAATTCATTATTTTTCTTTTTATTTTTTTTATATTTTTTTAATTTTTTTTTTGTCCGACGTTGCTTTGCAATTCGATTTGTCGCTGCACAGGCGCCCACTGTCCAGCACAGTGGCCTCCACCATATGACAAAGGTTTGTAGTGGGTACTGACCCATTTTAGGGGGACCGGGACGCTTTAATTCATGCGCATGACGAGTGCCTGTTTTTTGCCCTCAACAGTTTCTCCTACTACATCCACTACTTCTCGCACTCCTTCGTATACTCCAATCCCCAGTCCTTACATTACACCGCATCACCTACACAAAACACATACACAGTCGCAACATATACTCCGTGTTTCCATATACACATGAGTCCTATACATAAATGCGGCGCTTGCACTCTCGCTCTCGTTTGACAGGGCGCGCGCTCTTATACTGCAGCCTCCGCTGTTGCTACTACTATCTCCCGTATTTTGCACTACCTTTTAGACCCTATTTTGCGAATGCCTGTCAGCACAGCATATAAACGAAAAATAAAAATAAAAAAAAATAACAGAAAATTTCATTCACATCGAGTGAAAACAAAATTTCCAAAATTAATTTAATGAAAAGATTTCTTCTCCAACTCATGAAGCCGCCGCCGTCGCGTCACTGGAACAAGTTGAGTGGATCCAACCAAGATGAAGTAATTTCATTAGCGTCAGGCACAGACGACAACATCAGCAGCAGCTACAGCAAGAACAAGCACCACAAAATTGTTACGTACTCTACTTTTTTTGTTTTGTTTTTTTTTTTTTGCTCTTGGCCAAGTTGTTGCAAATATTATAGGAATTGTTGCTAAGTAATGACTGGTATCTTAAAAGGAAAAAGTCATAATTTTTTTAAGTGTTTCTGAAGTGACTTTCACTCTAACATATTTATTGCCCAAATTTATTCCAAGAAAAATTAAGATGATTTTGCTAGATATTTATATATTCTATATATTTGGATATTAAACAAATTTAATATTTCTTTTTTTTTTCTCTTTGCAGCTGGTAAGTCTTGTGAACTACTGCATAAACCATGTGCGAATTATAACCTATGCATTGTTAGTAAAAATAAGACTAAGTAACTTTTGCTTTCATTTTGATGTACGTTGCACGTAAGACCAATAATATTTTCTTTTTCATTTTCCTGCGTTATTCAATAAAATATTTTTCAGATTTCCGCATTAGAATTATCATTCTCAAGTAAAATATATATTATTCTCAAGTAGAATTATCATTCTCAAGTAGAATTATCATTCCCAAGTATAATTATCATTCTTGAAATAACTCAATAATCTTTCTAAAATCCACCCGTTCCAGTTTATAACTGTTTTAATATCCATTTTATAGGTTTATTAAGACTGTTTTATGCAATATTTTTAATATTCGTCTGAAATGAAACAAGGTCGAATGAACAATTTAAATATTTCTCGAAATAACTTTAATGCATTTTTCGAGTTAGATTCCGATGCATAGAATTTGTTTTCAAGTTTTTTAGTTATACATTTTATTATAGTTGTACTGTATACATTCCCTGTATAATTAGCTTTGTAGAACACTTCGAATTCTTCCGTTTCTCTAAATTCTTTTCATTTACCCTAAGTTTTATGCATTGAGATCGCTTTTTATGCATTCCCTGAATAATTAGGATTCTAGGATGTTTCGAATTCCTCTGTTTTTCTGTTTTTCCGTTTTTTCTTTATTTTTCTCATCTCCCCCAAAGTTTTTGCAAACATAATATGTATTATAAAAACTTCATAAATGCTTTCTTGGCTCCAAGAACGGAAGTGCGCGGTTGGCAACAACGCCCCGACTACGAAAACAACAATTACAACAATTTTTACAACAACAATAATCAAAACAACAACTAATAACCGTCATCACACCACTCAAGTGGCCATAAATTGTAGCTGCAAAACGAAGCTAGCCCCATCTAGCTATCTTGCGCTTCGAGATCACTTGACAAGATCGGCTAAATGCTGAGATCAGCTGCTAAGGCGCAACTGCGCAGAAGAGTTACAAATATGGAAGAAGAAGAAGAAGTAGAAAATGCAAGCACGTCTCGTCTGAAAGATAAGTCTGGCCAACATGCACCATGCATGCTCCCACACGCATTTTATAAGGCGTATCGGCGGCGATCAACGACGACACGCAGCCGAACACAACAACGAACAACTACAACAACGATCTGTAAATACAACAACTACATGTAAGAGCAACATACGAGCCCCAGAGTTAGAGTAACAGCCACAGGATGTAGGACCCACCTGAAAGCTTTGCAGACTCCATGTAAGCGACGAAGCAAGCCGAGCGCTTGTACACTGATCGCATCGACGGCGATGATCAGCATCCGCATTGATCTAACAACGAACAAGAACAACAGCAACAAGCACCGCCAGAGTTACAACTGGAGCCAGAAGAGAATGCGCGCCACGCATGTTCATTCAGAAGATGTTGCTGGGTGGTGCAGCCAGCCAGGCAGCCAACCGATCGACCAACCAACGAACCAACTAAACAACCGATCGCAACTCAGCAACTCAACGCGTTGGAGCCGCGCTGGGACCACAAACAAACATTTTGTTTAACAATGTAATTATTATTTATGAGCGCATCGATAAATCTTTGAGTCCGGTGTGGTGCGGTTCGGTTGCACCGATCGCATAGACTGCGCCTGCGCCGATCGTTTTGTAAACGCGCACAGTTTTGTATAAATCAAATCAACACGATTTCTGCGAATTGCAACGAGACACTGCACGAGACCAATGCACATGACCAGGAAATGTAAGTGAAATGTTTGCAAAAATACGAACATTTGATTTATAAACTGAGCAATACGCTTGGTGCACACAAAACATGCTTCAGTGTAAAGTGCACTTGCTAAGCTTTTATTTGATACCCATATTGCTAAGGTTTTGAACAACTTTTTGAAGGCGGTACCACTCGCGACCTTTTTGAATCCTGCTAGCTATAGACACCAAATTGGTGTCAAACGTTGCATGCTGACAGCAAGTAGTCAAAAATCATAAAATCGCATATGTCGTGCATATAAAATTGTGCCAGAGCGACGCAAAAACATGTAACAAGTGGGGCGCACATTTGTAAAACAGCTTGTCGCACAATCTGTGCAAGTAGCTGGCATATTTGCATGGCTACTAATTGTACATGTTTGACTAATAAATCTTTTTTTTTCTGTTGTAAAGTTTTCAATTTTTATATGTGTACTTTAGGCTTGTAACATGTGTTGAGCGTGGCTCATTACACGAAAAGCACGCTTAATAACTGTTTAGAACACCACGCGGTCACTGCTGGCTGGTCCACCCGGCAGATGTGTCGTCGTCTTGTGACTTGGGAGTCATCAGCACACGGCGATGGCACTGACTTGGGCGAAGGCTTGCGTGCGAAGCAGAGTTGAGTTGAGTCTGCGTGCAGGCGCAGACGTCAGTTGGCTTCAAGGCAGCCGAAGACATTAACCCAGAAGAGTAACAGCCGCAGCAAAAGAGGCAACAGCAGCAGCAGTAGCTGCCAGTAAACGCATAAATAGTAAATTATCGTTACCTTTATTGTTGCTGCTGTTGTGTTTGTGGTTAATGCGCAAATGTCGCAGGGATGCAACAGCGCACGCAGCAATGACATCTGTCATAAATATAAATTAAATAGAGTTTTTAGTGAAAAAAGCAAAAATAAAATAATAAATACGCTCCAACATTTATTTCAAGGGCGGCTAGTCAGGTAGCAAATAATGCAGGGTACGTGTTTGCGGCGCCAACAGAAACCACAACTGTTACACATTGCAAAAAATTCTTTCAAGATATTTTTTAAAATAAAAACTGTAAATTTAGCAAATTTAAATGAGTATTTAAATGAGTATTTTGCAAAATTGTGACACATTACAAAAAAATTCGTTAAATTCTACAATGAAAACTGTAAATTTAACATTTTTTTTGTTAAAATAAAAATGATTACTTGGCAAAATTAGACAACATATTTGATTTGTTTCATTTAAAACTATTTGTATTGATTTATTTTTAATCTTTAAATATGTTTTATTTGCAACTGTTATTTTAACTAATACTTTGTTAAATTAATAAAATAAAATCAAATAATATAATTCAGTTATTTTGTGTTTTACAGAATGTTTTGTTAATTTGTAACAATTTTGTTATTTTATTTCAAATTCATTGATTTTATATATTAAACTATTTTCGTTTATGGTTATTTTAACAAGTGTTTTGTTAAGTTATGAAATGAAAGTGAAATTTCTTAATATTATTCAGTTAAGTTTTCAGTAGTCAAACTTGCTTTATTAAATTTTTGTATTTTCAAATGTGTTCTGGCAATATTTTATTTATTTTACATAAAATTAAAATTTTTTGTTCTTTCTTATTACAAAAAAATGTTGTTATTTTAACAAATTGTTTTTCTAAAAAATATCTGAATTTAACAAATTGTTTCCTGTGCTTATTTTTAATTTTAATAGTTTTTTTTTGATTTTTAATATCAAAATTCAATCAATTTATGTAGATTATTGATTTAATTCAAATTGTTGTTTTAACTAATATTTTGTTAAGTTACTAAGTACATAATAAAATCAAAATATTTCACATTTTTAATTCAACAACATACATTGTCGAAAAAACAACAAAATAACTGCTAAATTTTTGTTGTGTGTACCAAACATTTTTGCCCCACAAATATGCGTCAAGAATATAAAAAAAACTGGCCCTAACAACATTTAATACACACGTAGCAAGGGCAACAACAACAACAGCAGCAGAAACATGATGCACGTCGTGGACAGCAACAACAGCGAAATATGTGGCCCTCGCACGGGCATTTAACGCGCCTAACATGTGTTTATTTTTTGGCCAATTTCGCTGACTCTCTGTTTACTTTATCAACCTCACAATCGCCATCATCGCAACATCAACAACATCAGCAGCAACAAGACGAGACGCAGCAGCAACAGCATCACTGCAGCCACCAATATAATCAACGCTGTTCACAGCTCCATTATCAACGTCATCGAGAATCGCACAAGAGTCCCAAGCTGCAGTAAAATCGAATAATACAAAAAAAACCTGCTGCTGCGAGGTCTTATAAAATAGGGCCACACCGATCGCATCTTGTAGCCCGTTGGCCTGTTTGTTGCTGCATCATCGACATCAGCAACGTCATCATCAACTTGTTCTTCTTCCTCCTCGTCGTCATCGTCGTTATCGTCTGCTTTTCTTCGACACTACCACTTCCCGTTGTTGGTTTAAGCGAAACACGTCTGCTGTGTCCTGCGGCTATTTGACCAACTACGGCGCGAACTGCGCAGAGTTTCGCGCACCGAGCCAAACTAACTGAGCCAAACCGAGCGCCAGTTTTTAATGGATTAGGCGTCGATCAAGAAAACAAACATAGAAAACAATAAACGTGCTGCGGATGCGCACCGATTGTGTACGGTGTGGAGCGCCAGTTGAAGCAGGAGTT
This sequence comes from Dryomyza anilis, assembly GCA_951804985.1. Taxonomy (NCBI): domain Eukaryota; kingdom Metazoa; phylum Arthropoda; class Insecta; order Diptera; family Dryomyzidae; genus Dryomyza; species Dryomyza anilis. Next base: position 1,063,247 of record OX638130.1, on the reverse strand, counting down.
AAATAAATCCTAAAAAAAAGAAGCGCTCAATCCCAAGACAGAAGGTACCACAAAAAACAGAAAAACAACAAGTAAACCATGTGAACGTGGTGCTGAGTTGTCATAAATTACAAAAACCTGCAGCAGCAAAGCAAAGGGAGTAAAGCTGCCGTGGCAGACGAGACGAGTGCCTCATCATACAACGAAGACACTTAATTGGAACAAAAGAAAAATTAGGCTGATATGATTAGCCGATCATGTTGTGTGTGTGTGCAAAAATAGCTGACAAGGCTTTTAGTTGCAAAGGATACTGTCACAAAATCTAAAAATACTTTTTTGCGTTTTATTCTTGTATAGTGGCAGCTGAGCAGCATTAAAAGCGTATAGTGTTAAAGCGCTGGTCATAAGCTTTTATTTGAGCTGCATATTGCTGGATTTCCAGAAGTAGCACACCCCGTATGAACTCTGAAATTTTCGAAACCCCCAATTCAATATTGACAATATGGGTATCAAATGAAGCGTATTGAAGACGACTTTAAGAAAACACACTGACACATTGTGAAAATTATGCCATTGAACAAATAATGCAAAAATACAGTTTAAAATACAGTTTTTTTGATATTTAGTACTGTATTTCAGCAGTACAAGAGCATTAAAAGTTTATAGCGGTAAAGCGCTTGCAAAAAGCTTTGATTTGAGCTGCATATTGTAAGATTTCCTGATGTGCCTAAACCCGATTAAACTATAGGATTTACAAAACCCCCAATTCAATATTGACAATATGGGTATCAAACGAAGTGTATTGAAGTTCACATTCAGAAAAAGCAGTGCCACTTTGAGAAAATTATACCCTTGCCCAAATAATATATGCACATAGTAAAAAACGTCATAAACATGTTATAAAGCTGTTGCTTTTGAAAGGTGAAAAACGTTGTTTGTTTTTCGCATGCATTGTAGTGTTTCGAGTTTTATAGCAATTTATTGGGGCGATAATCATCTGCTACACAGTACCACAAAATAAAAAAAAAAAAACAAAAAAGAAAAAAAGCAAAACAAACACATCGTGTGAATGATTAACGGTGTGTTGCCAACGTATGATCGACACTCAGTTCGGCCAACAGCAATAATAAAACCAAGAAAATAATAACATTAATAAAAACATAAAAAAAATACCAACCCAGGAACCTGCAGGCGACCTAGTCTTCCAGCCAGCCAGCCTGCTAGTGAGCGATCCAGTGATCGTTGCTGCCAGGCACAAAGTAGGCGGAGTTGGCATCGAACTCGCATGAAAGTGAAAAACAAACGTCGTGGACGACGACAGCGTCGTCATCGTCTTCGTTGTTGATCGCGCAAACGTTATAATAATCCGCTCGTTATGCTGCCCTCGCCCTCGGTGCTGTTGGTTGTTAGCCGTGCTAACAAGAAAGCAATTAACATTAATACGTTGTGGCCGAAGGCGGAGTAGGAGACGTGTCTGCGCCAGTCGCGGGGTCAGCAGGGGTGAAGGTGGCGCTGACTGTTGTCTGGCGGAAGAGTTGGCAGCAGGCGCCTGGAGATTGATGTTCAAATTAAATGTCTACAGAGTTGATTTTTGTTTTCTTCCTAACTGATCAGCAATTTTTTTACTACAGAACAATACCTTTAATGTTAGTTATTAATTTCACTATAATATTTAGTTAAGTCAACATTTAACTGTATTTTTTTTGTATTTACTAATTATGTTATTTATTAGTACAATGTATTTCATTAATTTAACTGTAAATGTTGTCATTTAATATAATTGTTTTTGAATTTGCACATATTTTAACGTATTCATTTTAGCAATTAGTTTTGTTGTTTGAACGGAATATTTTGTCATTTTTACAAATGTTTGTCATTTTTACAAATGTTTGTCATTTTTACAAATGTTTGTCATTTTTACAAATGTTTATCATTTTGAAAATGTTTGTCATTTTTAGAAATGTTTGTCATTTTTACAAATTTTTGTTAATTTACAAATGTTTTCAATTTTACAATTGTTTGTCATTTTTACAAATCCTTCTGATGCAAACTTTTTATTCTACTTTTTGTCAGCAATATTTATCGCTTCAACTATCACTTAATACTGATTCGTCATTGTGCATTTGTCAATTTAGCAAACCGTATTGTCTTCTAAGTTTAACTACCTTTTTTTTATTAAATTTGTAAATTACTTTCTGATTTTTCTCGCTTCGATTAGTTTTTTGATTCGTCATTTTGGATTCGTTACTACATCATTATATTATTTGAATTAGACAAAACGCAAAGTTTGTCATTTTAACAATTTTTTTGTTATTTACATTAATTTCTTCATCTTTTTTTATTATTTATTAAATATTTTGTTTTATCAATATGGCAATTGTTTTAGTTATCATAATAAAATGTATTGTCAATTTAACTAAATATTTTATTTTGGTCTACAAAAAAAATGTTTTTACAGAAACCATCAACACTAAAGTGAGATTTGGTTACTTCAACAAAGTATATTGTGGAATTTACAAAATATTCTGTTATTTTAAACAATTTTAATATTTTTACTATAAATCTGCTGTGTAATTTATATAATTGACAATCAATCAATATCATGACTACTTGTTTTTGCAGTTGTTGTTATTTTTATTGCTGTTGTTGTTGCAGTTACTGTTGCATTACAATCAGCCGTTGACTTTGATGTCGCTGGTGTTAATGGCTGCAATCAACAGCATGACGCTGCCGTTTGCTGTTGTTGCTGTGGCGCATGCAATTGTCTGGCGCATTGCTGTTGGCAACACATTTAATTGTTGCTGACATTTGTTGCTGTTATTATTGCTGTTGCAATAAGCATTCAAAGTGCAAAAGCCTCGCGGCGTTAAACATGTAATCGCTATAGTGTTGTTGTTGTTGTTGGGACGGTTGGTGCTGCTACTGATGTTGTTCATGTTGTTGCTCGCAGTGACAGCCCACAATTAAGCACAGATCAGCAACAACAGCAGCAGCAACACTAACAGCAGCAACATGCAATTAATTATTATATTGCTGACAACAACAACAACTGTTAACTGCTGCTCTTAACGAAATTAAAGCAACTGGCGTCCGTGCGCATTAATAAAATCGACACTATGCGCGACACGCAAGTGTTTTTTTTATTTTTTTAGCTGTTGTCGGTGCGGCGCATGTGCAACAGCAACGACAACAACTGTGACATGTTGTTGGTGTCTGGCTGCGACGACAACAAGTGACAGATTTATCAATTTAACGCATTGCATGCTTTAGCAAATGTTGCTGCTGCTGTAATTAGCACCCGCATCATTTGTGCGACGTTTTAATGCGAATCTGTGACATTAAAAAAAAAAACACTAAAAATTGAAAATACAAAAAATCAGCGTTGCACTTAATTAAGTTGTCAATGCGACGCATGTTGCTGCAACTGCGCTGGTAACATGACGTCATGTGTACTGCCTGCACTTGAAACTAAGATTTATGACGCAAAGTTGCTCATCATTTAAAAGTTTTTTTTTTTTATTTCAAATTTTGCACAATCTGGCCACTTTGTTGTGTCGTCGCTGCTGCGTCTTAAATTATCGCGTCCGCTGGCAGTCGCCCGCATTTTAATTTTATGTTTTTTTATTAAAAGTAACAACACTCGACGAGAATTGCTACTTTGATTGCGCATTTTTTGCGACACTTTGTCGCGCGGCCGCCTCGGCAGCACAATTTGTTGATTAATCATAAAAATCTGTCAACGCGCTGCTGTTGTTACTACTGCTGCTCTTGTTGTTGTTGCTGTTGCCGCGCTCAATTTGATTTACAACGCGTCCGACAGCAAATTGACAGCTGCCAGTGTTGCCAACATTTTTGCGAAAGCGCACAATGCAATGCAGTGCGCAACGCCGTTCAGCACCACACAACACAGCACAGCACAGACAAGAAGACATGCAAGAGAAATGCACTAAAATTTCATTGTTGTTGTTGTTGTTGCTATAGAGCTGCCCTTGTACTCTTCAAATATTATTATTATTGTTGTAATTTATGTTTGTTGTTGTTTTTGTAGTTGAATTTGCTTTTGTTTTTGTTGCTCATTAATTAAGAGCACGTTTTATGATGGCATTTGTGAGTGTGTCTGTCGTGCGTGATGGCTGCCAAACCAAAGTAATGCATTCACTCACTAGCTCACGCACATGTACAGGCGGCAGGGTTGCCAAATTCAATAAAACAGTTTTTAATATAAATTTTTCCTTGACTTTGTCTATAACTTTTAGTTTTAAAATATCAGAAATTTCTATTTAATCGAAATACCTATTATTTATAATTTTAATTTATTACGTACCATTTTTTAAATCTTGATATCCGTTTATTTTCGTACATCTCATATGATTCACAACAAAATTAAATTTTTGAAAGTTATTTTGAGGACCTATTCCATTCGCTGTTTCTTATAACTTCGTTCGCAAACTTTATTATAACCTGTTTTAAAATTTGTCATTTTTTTAACAATGAATTTGTTAAATTTGTCAAATGTTTTGTTGATTTTAAAGCTATTCAATTATTAGTCAAATTCATCAAGATATTGTAAATTTTAACTATGAATGATTAAATATAACAAAATATCGATAAATTTTAACAGATGGTGTGCACAATTATATTTTAAACAATGAATTTGTTAAATTAGTCAAATATTTTGTATGTTTTACGAATGCGTTAGTTCAAGTTATCAAATTGTTTAAATTAATTGGATACATTTATCAAGATTTCGTAAATTTTTACTATGAATTGGTTAAAATTAACAATATATCGGAAGATTATAATAAATAGTTTGCATTTTAATAGCTTTAACAATGAATTTGTTAAATTTATAAAATGTTTTGTAGGTTTTTCCAATATATTAATTAGATAAACTTATTGAATTTGTGAAAATTAACTAGATCAATTTAACGAATTATTGTAAATTTGGACTATTAATTGGTTAAATTTAACAAAATAGCGTTAAATTTTAACAAATAGTTTGTAGTTTGAAAATTTCTTTCTCGTAATAGTTTTAACAATGAATTTGTTAAATTAGTCAAATATTTTGTATATTTTACGAATGCGTTAGTTCAAGTTATCAAATTGTTTAAATTAATTGGATACATATATCAAGATTTTGTTAATTTTTACAATGAATTGGTGAAATTTAACAACATATCGACAGATTATAATAAATAGTTTGTACTTTAATAGCTTTAACAATGATTTTGTTAAATTCATTAAATGTTTGTAGGTTTTTCCAATATATAAGTAAAAGTGATAGAATAAATGAAAATTAACTTTATATTAATACTATGAATTAGTTAAATTTAACAGAATAGCATTAAATTTTAACAAATAGTTTGTAATTTGAAAATTTCTTTCTTGTAATAGTTTTAACAATGAATTTGTTAAATAATGACAGCCTTTTAAATTAGGTATATGTTTTGCGAAAGAACCATTTTTTGTGTTTCTTTGCTTTAAGGCCATAAATTCCGCTGCAACTTGGCGCATTCTTTCACTGTAGCTACTACTTAATACAGGGCAACACATGCTGGCAGCAACCTCTTCCCCCCAGCCATCGCCAGCAACGCTATCAATGCAATGCAAAAAATGGGTGGCATGGTTGTCGCTGTTTCTCAACAATAGTTCGCACTTCGTTAAGAGGTTTCCTTTACAACTAATTGAACGCGAACGAACCAAAGAGGCAGCACAGATGCAGCAACAGAAAGTGTTGCTTGTAGAGCGCTGCCTGCGCGCAGGTGTCAGGGTTGCCGAGTGCAGCGGAGCAAGTCAAACACTGCAGCAGCAACAGCCGACAATAGAGAGCGCAGCGCTGGCAGCGGGCAGAGCTTGGAAAGTAGAAGGTTTTGGTTTGTGTTCACAGCAGCGTCTTGAGTGAAAATTATCACACGTTTGCACAATTTAAAAATTCCGCATCACCCCTGCCTGCGACCCTCAATGGCAGAGCGGATGCATGCGCGCAGCAGGAGGCGGTGCAGTGGGCGGTGTTAGTGGTGCGGATGGTACGAGCGGTGCAGTGCAGCGCCGCTCCGCGCGAGGTGACTCGCATGTTGAGCAGGGCTGATGCATAATGTGCACGAGGTGTGAATGAATGAATGTTGAAGCGCTGCATAATAACAGGCATATGCGTCGTTTGTCTGTCCGTACGTACGTCAGTCATTCATTCAGTTGCACAGCCGAAGCCGAACTTATGCCTCAATTTTTCATTGTATGCGTTGGCATCTCTATGTATGGCTGTCTGTCCGTCCGTCCGTCCGCGTGTTAAACTCCTTTGTTATTTCAGTTAAATTTTCAGTCTAATCGGCTCATGTTGCTGACAGAGTTGCCACCTTCATCGTCGTCATCGACATTGTTACCAAGCGCATGCTGGCAACTCTGTGCAGCATTCGCAAACAGCTGTTGTAATGCTTGCTGTTTGGTTTTGTTTTTGTAGTTTTTGTTTTCCTTTCTACTGCACTCTTTGTTAACTTGGCTGCAACGGAAGTTTTAATTGTATGCACTCTTGGCTCTTGTATAAACCACGCAGAAATCAGCGCAAAATGTTAACTAATTGAAGGTTACTAGGTGTTTGTTAAATTTAACTAGTTTTTTGTAATAGCTACAATTAAAACAGTATTTAGCAAAAACTCATTAAAATGCTAATAAACATGTTTAGGACATTTTTTCTTTGCATTTTAGTGCTGACAAAATATTTGCTTTTTTAACAAAAAAAATTTGTTGATTTATTAATAGGCAATTATAGTTAACGAGCAATTTGCTAAACTGACAAATTTGATTAATTGACAAAATTTAACAATTTATAGTAGAGTTTTAACAATGAAAGTGCCACATTTATTTATTTTAACAAATAATTTGTTTATTTACTAATTGTAAGTTGTAAATTATATTTAACGAGCAGTTTGCAAAGCTGAAAAAATGATTATTAAATTTAACAGAGGTGTAACTAGCCATTAGTAAAATATGTCAAAAATAAAATGATTCTGTTAAATTTATTAAATGTTTTGTATGTTTTAAAAATGAATTGTTAAGACAGTTAGTTAAATACATTAAATTATGGATCATTTTTGCAACGAATTTGTTAAATTTATATTATTGGGTATTTTTATTAATATTAACATGACATTAAAAAAATACCAGCATATTTTAACAAATTGTTTTAATAGTTGAATTTATTAAATTACAAATTATTGTAAATAATAAAAATTAATTTGTTAAATTTAGAAAACATGTTAGATTTAACAAGTAATTCATTAAATTTAACAAAATATCAACCGATTTTATACAAATAGTTTGTACTGTAACTCTTTTAATAATAAACTTGTTAGATTTATCTAATGTTTTGTCAGTTTTACAAATGAATTAGTTAATGTAATTAAATTAGTATTTACCCAGTTAATTTTAACATATTATGGTATAGTTTAAGTACCAATTGGTTAGTATTATAAAAATCTTAATCATTAATTAAATTTTAACAATAATTTTGCAAAATTTCAACAAACAGTTGGTTAAAAAAATAAATACAATTTCAACAGATATTTTAAATGCCGATATTTTAACTATTTTAAATATTAAAGTAAAACAATTTGTCAAACAGATATTTTAAATGCCGATGTTTTAACTAGTTTTAAATATTAAAGTAAAATAATTTGTCAAACTCGTTTGTTAAATTTAGAAAATATGTTCGAATTAACAAGTAATTCGTTAAATTTTACAAAATATCAACAAATTTTATACAAATAGTTCGTACTGTAACTCTTTTAATAATTAACTTGTTAAATTTATCTAATGTTTTGTCGGTTTTACAAATGAATTAGTTAATATAATTAAATGTGTATTCACCTCGTTAAGTTTAACATATTTTGGTATAGTTTAAGTACCAATTGGTTAATATTATAAAAATCTTAATATTATAAAAATCAAATTTTAACAATACATCTGCAAAATTTTAACAAATAGTTTGTTAAAAAAAATACATTCAATCTCAACTACTCTTTTAAATACCATTATTTTAACTATTTTAAATATTAAAGTAAAACATGTTTTCACACTCGTTTGTTTTGGAACTTTTTTTGTTATTGAATTTTTGCTTTTTTTTTGTTATTTTAACAACATTTTTGTTGCCACCCTCGGGCTACACAACTCCACATATTTTCAATTACCCATGGCCACTATAATTTTGACTAAAATAGTGCGCCTGCACCGCACTGCGACCTGTGTGTGCTGCTGCTGCTCCACTAATCCGTACCGAAATATGTACGTCATACGGTTCCGTTTGGCCGTGGGCATTGGAAAATTTGCATAGCATTTATTTTGGCATTGCATTGCGTTGTGTTGGCCAACCTGTGCTGTTGCTGCGCCTAATGCTATGCAATGAGTTTTTGGTTTAATGTTTTCTGACGTGCGAATTTTCACACATAAATACCGCGCGCACATGCAAAATTTATTGGGCAGTTGAGCGGCATAAAAAATCGTTTAAATTTTGGCAAACATAAAATATACAAACAAGAACTATTAAAACAGTGAACAGAAAAGAATAGCATTTTTCTAGTTTTAATTTATTTTTTTATTTTTAATAAAGATTTAAGTGTTTTTATGAAATCGCTTTTATTGAAATTCTAACAGTTTAGACAACACTGTTCGCCTGCAAAGTGTTTAATTTATTAAATTTTATGTGTTTTTTAATTTATATTTATATTTTTCTTATATATTTCTACTTTTATATATATTTTTTTTAATATTTTGTTTTGATTTGTTTTTGCTCATTTAAATTTTTTGTTGATTTTGTTCAAGTTTATGACTCGATATCGATGCAAATTAGCTGCTATTTAATTCAAACGCATTATGAATATTTAATTGAATAATTTGGAGCCAACAAAACACGTCGAAAATCACACAGAAGGCAGTCACAGAAATTATGATTTAATAAAATTCATTCATTTATTTATTTTGTGTGTGTTCACAAAAACAAAATAAAATAAAACAGACAAAATTAAATAAATTAAAACTCGAAAATGTTGCGTGTTCTGTTTGCTTGATTTGTTGCTGCAACAAAAATGGCTTCTTCGTCTGCTGCTCCTGCTGATGATGTTGCTGCTGGTGCAACCACAAACAAAAGAAGTAGAAGCATTACGCACATTACGTATTCAACGCCAGCGCGTTACCATTCCTGGAAATCATTGAAATTTCGGTGAAAATTTTGTGTTAAAAAATATTACGAACAAAGAGTTATTATTTTTATTCGATTTTCTACTTATGTTGCTGCCTTTGGCGTCGCGTTTAGGAAAATTACGATAAATCTCTTGTAAAACTGCGACGCTTTTCATTTCATTCAACTTTGCCCTGTTGTGGCAGCAATAAATTGTAGCAACATTAAAAAAAAAATTGAAATAAAAATAACAAAAAATGTTGCAAAACATTAAGACGATGTAGTAACAGCGGCAATGAGGGCGCAAAGTGCGTGCTACAAATTGCATTTGCATTGTGGCTGCTAGTTGTTGTTGCTGTCATTATTTATGTTGCTGCCGCAGCAATTGTTGGCGCGATTACTTTCGTTGCATTTGCATGCATGCAACGCTTTGCTAAGTTTAACAAGTGTCCCAGCTGAAAAGCGTTTCAATTGTGCGCCAATAATTGAAATAACGTGTTGCCAACACAATTTCGAACAACACAAAAATCAAATCATATAATCAGTGTGCAGCGCACAGTGTTACCGATGACATATAATTTTGTGAAATTTGGCAACAAGGCAAATTTAATATGTTGAAATTTGACAACAGCACAAAGTCACATAATTGAAATTTGACAACAGTGCAAAAATAAAATACCGAAAATCTTTTAAAATTGACATTTGATGTTATAAAATCAACTCACATTGATATTTGGCAACCGTGCTAACTAGGGTGATTTTATATTTAGCAGAATTTCGACGAAGACACAATGCAAAAACTTATCGCAAAAAATTACACGTTGAAAATTGACAACAACGCCAATTTAATACAGTATTTTTCTTTTAAATTAGACATTAGTTGATTATAATTGTTATACAAAAAGTTCTTCAGATAGTATGTGAAAATTTTTGAAATAATAAATCACCTTAACTATAAAATTTTGAAATTTGACAACAGTGAAATTCAAAATTTTAATAAAAGCAGCAAAAAAATGCTTTAATGATTCTGATTATTTATTGAAATTTGGCAACAACGCAGATATTTGCCAAGTCACAAAAGTTAATAAAACGGTTTCAGACACCAGCTCAAATTAAAACTTTTAAACAATTAAAACTTTTTAATTGAAGAATAATGAAAATATCGCTACACATTTAGACTTGACAATAATGAAAAACTATATAGATTGTATTGTAAATTTAAATTTGACACAAAAACATACTGTTGAAAAATGGAATGCAAATAACTTCGCACTTAGATATTTAACAACAGCGCACATCATTGTACTTTGAAATGTGGCAACAATGCAAAACAAACATTAAACCTAATAAACTCATAGAAGAGACACAAAGGTTGTGAAATTTGGCAACAGCACCAAGCTCTATTATACATGATACATATATACAACAGTGCATTTGCAATATATGATTTCAATTTAAGAATAGACTGAAAAAGGTTTTAGACAAAATCGCAATTAAAAATTTGACTACTGAAATATTTGACAATATCGCAAAATTATGCAGATTATGTTTGAATATTAAAATTAAATAGCAACACTATGTCCCTATAGCAAAATACCATGTACATAATTTCACACTTTGAAGTTTGAACATTTCTACATTGTCAAATCGGCGCATGTTGAAATTTGGCAACATCGCTCAACTTGACTTATGGAAATTTGACAACTATGTAAAACAAAAGCTGTAAGAAAAACGCAAAGACAAACCCATTATTGATATATTAATTTTTTGGAAATTTGGCAACAGAGCAACAGCATTGGTATTTGGCAACATCGCACAACTTCTCATGTGGAAATTTGACAACTATTAAAAAGAAAAAACTTAAAAAAAACTCAGAGATTATTTTTGGAAATTTGGCAACAGCGCAGATGGGTTCTGTTCCTATTAAACGTTGAAATTTAACAACGACGCAAATTTTGTCTTTGTTAAATTTTGGAAAGAATGAAAAAAAAAAACGAAAATTAGGTGTTTCATAATAGAAAAGTACTACACATTATGTTCTTCATTTTGTTATGATTTAGATACGGTTTATTAAAAGTAAATTTCCATATTTTAAATTGAAAAATTGTTGAATATTATATTGTGATATTTGGCAACATAGCTCAACGTCGCCTTAGAAATTCGGCAACTATGTACTTCACATATTTGACTACAAACCAGATATTGTAGCCAAATTGGCATATTTATAAAAAAATGGTAAAAGAAACCAGTATCATTCATGTTTTACATTGCATACGTGGGAAAAAATAGTCGAATATCGTCACACATTGACATGTGGCTATATCGTTTTACCTCGCTAACAGAAATTTGACAACTCCTCAAATTAAATCTTGGACAAAAGCGCAAAGACAAATTTGTGGAAATTTGGTTACTGGACAAAAAAAGTTCTTATTAAATATTGAAATTTGACAACATGGCAATGACAAAAATTAAAATTTGACAAGTACAAAAATACATTATGGTCAATTTATGATATTTGTAAATCTTATACCAATTTTTTGAAATATGGCAACAAGGCAAAAAGCAATCATTGTGAAATTTGACAGCAGCGCAAAGCTATAAAGTTAATTTTGACAACCACGCAAATTGGCTCAGATTATTTATATGGTAGAACTATGGAAAGAGCGTCATCGTGTCCCCCATTTTGTTATAATTCACATGCGGTTCATTCAAAGTCGATTCACATGTTTTACATTTTATAATTTTTTTTTTTAAATTTCTATTTTTTATTTTAATAATTATATATTATAAACCACAAAGCAGAATACAAAATGCTAATATTGTCCACTACTAAAAATAGCTGCTAATTTGCGCGCTTCATCACCGCCCATCGATCAATCATTTATTCACGATCGCCATAAAAATTCGCATACTACACGCTGACAATGAGCAATAATAAAAATAAATATAAATAAAAAGTATCAAAACAAACTGCCTCGTCGCAGAAATCAAAGACTCCAGCGCCTAGTTAGCTATTCAAAAATCGCGCCACGAAGTCTCGCGTAGCGATTTACGAGCGAGCCCAAACACAGCTCCACCCTCACAACAACTCATTACGAGGTTTGTGAGTTTTTATTTTTTATTTTCAATTTTTTATTTTTTTTTTGTACACCCATTTCTATGCAAAATAGTTAGCGCGGCTAGGCGTTGCGGAAAGTCCAGCCGCAGCGCATGCGCAATGAATTAATATAATAAAGATATAATAAAAATTAACTAAATTGCGTTTAAATGAATTTGTTTAACTTAAAAGCGCGTCGACCGTGAACGCAAATAAATCAACGCCTAATTAAGATCGTTTAAATGTTGCCGCGCGAACGCCGGAAGTAGGCGCAACGGAAGCGGTCAAAGAAAATTGGAAAATGGAAAACCCAAGGCGGAAAAACAAGCTGCCGTTAACATTAACGCGCGTTAATTAAGCGTTAAAAACGTTTAAATCATTTGGTGTGCTTTGCGTTTTTCTAGGAACTTGGGCAACAAAGTTGCGATCGGTCCGCTCATCTGTGCCACGATCGGCGAAGTGTAAAAGTTGAACATAGTGCGCAAACGTAATGCGTTCTTCGCGGAATAACGCGTCAAAAAGCCACGAGACAAAAGTTTAACCCAAATCGAACGTCGCAACGTTACGCCGAAATTCGAAGATCACTTCGATGATCAGTCTGCGTCGATCGTTGATCAGTGATAAGAATCATAAGCATTTGACTGAGCGCAGAAATTAGTCGCAGCTCGTGCTAAAGCCGCTGATATTCGCCGGCGCCCCATCCGACACAGCCGAACTCTTTTGTCGACGCACAAGAGCGCAAAATGAAACGCAAACTCCGCGATTAGAATGAATATAGATCGCTTATTGACCGCACAACCAAATGATCGTGCCGTATCGACGGATGTTGCCCCGTTCAATGTTGTTGGCAGCCGGCACCGGCCTTCATCGCTTTGATCTGTCAGCGACAATCTAGGAAATGTTTGTCAAAACCACTGAACCGTTTTCATTGTCTTTGACAGTTTTTCATTGTCCTTTGCTGTCATTCGCTCTTCGACGAGCATCGTCATGCCCATGATGATCACTCGATCATCAAACGAATGTTCACAGTATCTCGTTTTTTTTTTTGTTGTTATCTCTTTTGTGCTCTTTCTCCCTGCCTTGCTAAGCCTCATCTCAAGGGTTATCGCTTAAATACATCACTCTCGTTGTCCTCATTCTCAGCCTTGTATTATGCGTCCTGTCGTCCTCCGCTACCTCTTCATCATCGCCTGATCTTGTTTGTTTTATAGTGTCCTACGATTTTGTTCGCTCAACACTCTGTGATTTTGCTCTTTGCTACCTTCGAGTCCATCTACCACTATTCTGTCTGTCTGTATTTTTCTCCTTGTCCGCCGCCTTCTGATGGTCGTCATCATCATCATCTACATAACATAAAAACACGCATGTCCGTGGAGTTATTAATAATGAACTCAATTCGTTGGACAATCAAAAAATGTTGTGAACCAAAATCGTTGATATTTTTCTGGCGCCAAAAAGACGGCGCAGTCTGACGCTTGAAACTTTTTCTGGTTCTGGTTTTACTGCTCTGTCGTGTCTCTTTGTGTTGTCTGCACTTTTTTGTTCTACATATAAATATTTTTTTTTCTGTTCTTTGGTTTTGTTTGGCTCTAAAATTATTATAATAAAATAAGATATACAAAAGAATATAAAATAAAGATGCTGAAAATGTGCTCACTGCGCAGAAAGAGTTAAGAGTTCTTATAAATTTCTAAAATACTAAAGATTATTATTTGAAATTTGGCAACAATGCAATAATTATAGAATCTAATTCTAAAATACTCAAACATACCGCTTAATTTAAATTTGGCAACAAAGCTGTCCCTAATAGGAAACTTTGCCAAGTGAAAATCGACAACGGCGCTCTTCCCAAAAATATCAAAAAATACCTTAAAGAAAGAGCACAATACTGAACCTAATAGAAAATTTCAAGAGTCCAGTTATAGAGTGTTTCTTATAAATTACTTAAACACCAAAGATTATTATCTGAAATTTGGCAACAATGCAATAATTATAGAATCATATCTCTTTCTAAAATCCTCAAACAAACAGCTTAATTTTAATTTGGCATCAAAGCTGTACCTAGTAGGAAACTTTGCCAAGTTAAATTCGACAACGGCGCTCATCCCAAAAATATCAAAAAATACCTTAAAGAATTTTGGCAACAATGCTGAACCTAATAGAAAACTTTAAGAGTCCAGTTAAAGAGTGTTACTTATACACCAAATTTAATTATTTGAAATTTGGCAACAATGCAATAATTATAGAATCATATCTCTTTCTAAAAATCCACATACAAACCGCTTAATTGACATTTGGTAACAACGGTGTACCTAGTAGGCAATGTTGTCCATTGAAATGGACAACATTGGCGCTCTTCTCAAAAATATCAAAAAACATGCTTTAATGAATTTTGGCAACAATACTGAACCTAGTAGAAAACTGTAAGAGTCCAGTTAAGGAGTGTTTATAAATTCCCTAATAACATTAATGATTATTATTTGTAATATGGCACAAATCTAATTATAGAACCAAGAATATTTCCTCCAAAACACAACAAAGAAACTGCTTTTTTGAAATTTGGCAACATTGTTCAATCTAGTAGACAAAATTCCCCATTGAAATCGATGCAATGTATAAAATGATTTCGTTATACTTTCAGAGTACAGCTGAAGAGTTTTTACAAATTCATGAAAAAATATCATAATATTTATGTAAATATTTATTAAAATATTCATTTTTAAAATAGAATAAATAATATCTTTTGTAAAAATTTCAAAGAATCTGCTTTATTGAAATTGGGCAACAATGCTGAACCTAATAGACAAGATTGCGTATTGAAATTTGACAACAACGTTCTACCCAATGATATCAAAAATATTTTATTGAAATTTGGCAACAATGCTGAACGTAGCAGAGATCGTTGCCCATTGAAATTTGACAACGGAGCTATGCTAAAAATGTTTCTAAATAAAGAAACTGCTTTATTGAAATTTGGCAACATTGCTCAATCTGACAACAACGCACTGTAGAAAATGTTTTCGTTGTATTTTACGAATACAGCTGAACAGTTTTTACAAATTAATGTAAATATATAATATTATTTATGTAAATATTTACAACAATATTCATTTTTACAATAGAATAAACAATATATTTTCTAAAAACATCAAAGAAACTGCTTATTGAAATTGGGCAACAATGCTGAACCTAGTAGACAAGAGTGCGCATTGAAATTTGACAACAACGTTCTATCCAATAATATCAAAAATGTTTTATTGAAATTTGGTAACAATGCTGAACGTCGTAGACAACGTTGCCCATTGAAATTTGACAACGGAGCAATGCTGAAAATGTTTCTAAATAAAGAAACTGCTTTACTGAAATTTGGCAACAAAGCCTAACCTAGTAGAAAACATTACCAATTGAAATTTGACATTTTAATTATTGCTTAAAGTGCTTCTAAATTATCAGCATTTCGCTTAATGTTTTTATAATTCACATCATGTTTATTGATTGTCACATTGAACAGTTAAAATAACTCTTTAGAAATCGCTTTTGTCCAAAATTATTTTTATATAAATATTAAAACAATTTTAACACCCAAATAACCATTATTTACAACTATTAACTGACTTTTTAAGTCATTAACATTGACATAATCGTCGTATTTACGTCGTATGGTTATTAAAAACCCATTAACTTTAAACAATTTAATGTTTTTCTCCCATAATTTAGTAGGTACTCCTTAAGCTACTGCACAATACGCTTTAATTGTGTGTCCTGCTGCGTTCCAAAACAAATTTAAAAGACATTACTATGCATTTTAAAATGGCATACAAAATACTGCCGCAATTACGCGGCATTTGAAATGCAAATAGGCGGGCGGGCGGTAGGCCACTAAATGCATAGGTCGGTCGGTCGGTCGGTCGGATCGGCCGAATAGTTTTAACGTTTTAGTGGCCCGTTTAACGAGTTGTCACATTGATAATTTTAACGCAATTACAGCGTCGATAATGACCAATTTGCATATAAACAAATGCATGTTCTTCCATACTGTGCGGTGTACAAAGGCATGCGTGGCACATAAAAATTGTGGGGGGTAGTTATTGGGGGAAGTAGTTGGAACATTAGTTAGAAAAGTGCCAAAGGAAGTAGTAGAACCTTCCAAGTATTTATAGAAGACTTTCACAGTTTAATAACAACGACTTGTTTGTAATGATAGAAAATCACTTAAACGCTTTGACATGCACCCAACAAACAAAACACAACAATACGCCCTCTTTTTGAGTCCCCCCCCCCCGTGCTCCCAGAAGCCTACATGGGTCTACCAAACGACTTTCGACGGGTCACAGCTGCAATGACTACATGGCATTCCTTTAATTTGGTAAATTTTTAACATTAGTTCATTGGTGAATCATTTTGGGTTAATGGTTCCATTGGTGATGGTGCTAATAATTATAATGGTTGGGGTCAAACGTGTGAACACGGACATGTGTTGTTGACATACATCAGCGCGTGGTGGGTAGGATTTTGAGCATGCGGTATATGCAGGTGGAACTGTCAAAACATATAACAAAATGGGTGATAAGTTGGGGACAAAAAGAAGTGTTATTATAATTTTTCAGAATACGAATGTGTTTGCATCAAACATATTTTAATTGCGATGGCTGTCACAAACATTTGTTTTTTGTCTAGAAAAAAGTAGACAAATGTTTAGGTAAAATAAAAAAAATATACAGAAAGATAAAGAAAAATATAGAACAATATAGAAAAAAATGTATAACTAATATGAAACAAATATAGAAAAAAAAAATATGAAAAATATTAAAATGAAAAGAAAAATAGAAAAAACTAAGAAAAACGTAGGAAAATATAGAAAAACATAAAAAAAACACAGAAAACATTGAAAAACATTGAAAAACATTGAAAAACATTGAAAAACATATAAAAACATAGAAAACATAGAAAATCATAGAAAACATAGAAAACATAGAAAACATAGAAAACATAGAAAACATAGAAAACATAGAAAACATAGAAAACATAGAAAACATAGAAAACATAGAAAACATAGAAAACATAGAAAACATAGAAAACATAGAAAACATAGAAAACATAGAAAACATAGAAAACATAGAAAACATAGAAAACATAGAAAACTTAGAAAAACATAGAAAACATAGAAAAACATAGAAAAATGTAGACAAAGCTATTCGTCCAAATATTACAAATTTGTAACATAATTTTAATATTTTGGGTAAATACTTCCATTTTTATTTTTAACAGAACCTAGAATTACTTTAATTTCATAATTTTGAATTTAATTATTTTTTTTTTTTTTGTATTTAAATTAGTCAACAGTAGTAAAAACCAAATATATTATTTTTAGTTTTTTCTTCAAATCTTCTAAAATCACTTTCATAGGCCTGGGAACAACTACCGCTGCCTATGCCGCCGCTTAACGAGACGCGTCCGCCGCCACGTCACAGCAATTGTCGCCGCCACCGCCAACATGGGGGCGCGAAATTTGCCGCTTCAAACACAGCGTGTTGCCAACTATTTACAAAGCGGCTGCAGCAGCATCAACATCATCATTGTCGTGTCACAAAGTGTCGACATGTTGCCATAGCGTAAAATTGAAATCATCTGGCAACATCGATGATGATGTTGCCGTTGCTACTGCTGCTACTGTTTGTTGCACCAACAAATTGTCGCTTTCAGTCTCAATTAATTGACACAGCGTTGAAAAAGTGTTGGAAAAAGTGAAAAAGAAAAACTTTTCACATGATTTGCTTGCGCAGTTAATTGGCACGGATTTGGGTGCCTGCCTGGCTGCCATCCATTCAATGCGTTCGACTGTACGTCGTTGCGTACGTCGATCCGTTAAACAGACTGCCATGCGCGTGGCTTACAACGCGATCAAAGCGAATTTTTAAGTTGATTTGAAGTGATTTTTTATTTTTTTTTGCTTTTTGATTGCAGTTCTTTGAAAGGCAATAAAAATCTACTTTGCGACAAAATGCGGAAAATTGCATTTTTGTTTTTTATGCCTTTTGACTTTAATTGACTTTGTGCGACACGCTACACTTGTAAAGCGGGTCATTTGCGCATTTTTATATATAAAATGTAGGCATTATTTCAAAAGAAAAATAGGAATATCAAAATTACAAAAATGTTTTTACTTTAAAAAAAATATATAAAAAAATTAAAAACTAAAATAAAAAAAATGAAGCAAATAAAAAAAATTAATCTATGAAAAAAAAATCAATAAAAAAAAACAAATAAACTAAAAAAGCTAAATAAAAAAAATGTAAATAAAAAAAATGAAAAAATAATAAAAAAATATTAAAAAAAAATAAAAAAATATTTAAAAAAAATAATACAAAATATTTAATACAAAATTAAAATTAAATTTAAAGAAAATAATGAAATTAAAAATGAAAAAAACTAAAACTGAAATGAAGTTTTTAAAGATAATTAAAATTTTTTTTTTTTGTTATTGTACAAGAACATTTTTCATTAAAAAAAGGTGAAATTAAAAAAAACACACAAAAAATTGTAGTCGATATTTAAATATTTTTATTAAAATAGTTTTTAGTGAAATAAAATATCAACAAATTCAACAAAAATAATAAAAATAATAATAAAAAATGATAAAAAAATAATAATAAAATTAATAATAATTATAATAACAAAAAAAATATATAATAAAAAATTCAAAATATTGTATTTGAACCATTTATAATGAAATGTAGAAAAAAACTTATTTTTATTTAACATAATAACAAAATTTTACAAAAAATGTTAATAAAAAAAAACAATTTCTATTAAAAAAAAAAAAAATAAACATTTAATAATAAAACATTTCAAAAATCGTATAAAAAATAGTTCACCTTCAACTCTGCCACCGCTTATTGAACGAATTGCTTTTGACCTCAAATAATTGCTTTTTTTTCAGTAAGCCAAAATTTTAACAACAATTTTGTATTTCTTACTTTTTTCATGTTTTTACTGTTCAAAATGCTGCCAGTGCTGCCAAATTGAATTTGTGTTAAATGCGCGCAAATATTTGTTTCGCATGTTGCAGACGGCGCCGTCGTCAACGCAGCAACCACTGAAGTGTTATTTGCAGATTGTTGGCCATAATAACCACAGCGCCAACAAAACACAACAAAAAAAAACCCACTAAAACAACCACTCCGCCAGTCACTCCAAAAACTCAAAAAAAGTAGTAGTAGTAAATGACGTCGCGCTGACCGACTGCCATAAAAGTAGTTAACAATCAGCGGCGCGGCGCCTGCAACTATGCTGCATTTGCCGACGCACACAAACTAAAGTTACAAAAAACACCAAACAACAAAAACTTGTAACTTTTTTTACAACAATATTTGCAACGTAATTCGTGAAAGTCAAAAAGCTTCCTCCATATGCAAAAGTTACTTAGTGCGCTGCAGCGCTTCATTCAAACACTTGTTGTTGGTGGTTCGAACCAGCAGCAGCAGCAGCAGAAGCAGCGCAGCAACAACGTCTGCTGGCCGTCGAGGGAGTTGCAAAAGCACTTGAAACTTTCTGACGCTTCTTGTTCTTCTTGTTGTAAATAGTAGTATATTCTAGGTGTTGTTGTAATGCACAATGCACTGCGAAAGTAAAATCCGTGCAGCAGCGTGCATTGTTGTTGCTGCTGCTACTTGTACGGCGCCTCAGTTACCACCCAAAAACCCTCTGACCGATCACACTTTTTACCAGACCCCCAGAGACACGCGAGGTGAATGAGCGCTGAGTGAGTGCGAGCGACATTTTACACGCAGAAAAATACGACGTGTATTTCAGTCACAAACAATTAAAAAAAAAAACAAAAATTTAAAAAAAAACATAAATATCTTTCATATTTAAATGTTATAAAATAATAAAAATTGTCCTTAAATTTAAATGTACGAGAAATTTTAAATATTAGAAGCGATTAACCTACGAGATCTAACATATTTATCGAATTTAGTTCGATAAAGCTTCAAAGCGGATATCTCAGAAACATGGATGAATACTAAAAATATTCAATTGTCTGCCAACAACAATTTTCGGTATTAGGTCAAAAACCTGCTACACAAGCCAGCCTATTCAAATACGATTCCAAAAACATTTCATAAACCTGCCGCGGAACTTACAAATTGATGAACGGGCCGATTGTCTGCCCTGCATAAAATCTGTCATTAAACTGCGCCTTTGCCAGAAATCAGTCACTATACATCTTGTTACCTGCCGTCTATTTTAGTTAGGGACGTTTTCACCATGTCCAGTTAGGTGTTTAAATTCTATATATTCTATGGGTAACTCTCAGTTAAAGTAGCAGTTAGCGCTAAACCGAAGATGGTGTAAACGGCCCTTTGTATATAATTTTTTCGACCATATGATTTGAGTTTTGTTGATTTTAATATGATTTAATTCTTCTCAATTCATTATTTGTAACCCTAGTAGAACTTATTCGGGAACTGATCATGCATATCTTAGAGCCGTTTTCACCATCTTCGGTTAGTCACTAACTGCCACTTTCACTGAGAGTTACCCATAGAATATATGGAATTGAAACACTTAACGCTTAAACTTACTTGTTCAAGACCCTACTGATCATTTTTACTTTATCATATTCTAATGATGAAAATTTCAAAATAAAAATTTATTTTTTAACTGACCTTTGTCTTTTCTTATATTTGCATTATTTAAAACATACCAATTTGTTTCAAAAGCATTTATTTTTGTTCTTTTGATTGGATTGAATTTACAATGTTGACAATGTTATATTTTCTTTTTAATTAATTTTTGTATTATTATTTTATAAATTTTAAATTTGAATCGTTCTAAATATTAAACTTACTTCATCATTTTGTACCAAATGTCGTGAAAATTATATACATTTAAATTTTCTCTCACTTCCTCTGTGTTTTTGTCGACTTTCGTGTCGAATTTTGCATAATGTATTTATTGTCGATTTTTAAAAACTTCTATAGTTGTCGTCACCAATTTATTGTTACATATACGTTAACCCGATGTAGATTCTGAAAGATATCGTCGGTGATACTGCAATACCGCACATCTAAATTTTCGAATACCGCTTACAAAATAAATTTTACAGAAGAAAACCAACTTTTTTCAGTATGATATACTTAATTCATCCAAAATTAAGTATATCATAACTTATAATGCCATTTATCTAATTTATCCGATTAACATATCATTTAAAACCGGATTATAAGACAATTAGGCTTATATTTCAGATGTAATTAGGCGGTTTTGCAGTAGTCCTCTTCTAGTTCTTTATAGAGATTTTTAGAAAAAATTCAAGTAAACTTTGTTTAATTTCTTTATAGAATCGCACTCTATGTGTAGATGTTCTAGAAGAGGTATGTCTGAGAAATGTTTTTGGAAAATTATTGAAATCTCAAATATGTTTTGTAATAAGTTGATTTGAATTTGTTTAAGATTTAAGGCAAATGTAGTGTAAATATTTTGAATCGTTGTTTATTTTTTTTTTATTCATTGGTATTATTACAATCTATTCTATCGTATTGTTTTTTTTTCGTTTCCATACACAGAAAATAATAATCAACGTAAATTTAGCAACCGACTTTAATTGCATTTATTAATCAATCCAGCAATGAAATTCACTAATTTAATGAAAATATTTGTTATTTTTTGTTAATTCAGCAATTCCGTTTGCTAATATGAATATTTGTACGTCAATGTAGCAAATAATTTAGTCGGTGCAGTTTTAGCAAATATAATTGCTATATTTACGTCGATTATTTTTTCTGTGTATATCCATTTTTGGAAGATTGTGATCTATCTTTGAAGATTATGATCTCTCCCCTATTTTAATCATTAGAATATTTACGTTTAATAGCAGCAAACTTAAAATAATAAAAAACAAATTTTTGTAAATATTTTTAAAGTGTATTCGTTTCACTTTATTTTATTTGCATTACTTTAAAAATTAAAACTTTCAAGCAGCGCACAAAACGACGAGGCCGGTCGCCTCTTTAAATTATTAAACAACGCGTTTCAATGTCGTTTTAATTAATTGAAATATTTAAATTTCAATGTAAACTCAAAAAGTTGTTAAATATTTAATAAAATATTAAAGTCAACTTCAGTTAAATGCGTTGCCGCCACTTGCAACGCACAACGCATGTCGGACGCGTCATTTTGCGTGCGTTGTCTGTCACCTTTAGCAAAACATTTAAAAAATGCGCTTTTTTAACCATTTTTTTTGTTTGTTGTTTGTTACTACATAAAATCTTAACATTTCTATGAAACTAAAAACCATTTCTATGCAAAAACTTCTGTCTTTAAGCAGCAATTGTAGCCGCCTGCAGCGCTCAAGTGCGTCGCAGCGCCGCACACGTGAAGTGAGTGCGAAGTTATTACGACGCGTTACGTACTACGTAATTGAAGCAAGCTTTTGTATGAAATGTGGGTTGTCTTGTATTTCTGTGGTACATACAAAAATTTAAAAAAACCATTAGAAACATCAGCTGCTGGCAGCGTTTCTCATAATAATGATGATGTTGATGATGATCGTCATCATCATTGTCCTACGCAGCAAAGGACATTGTCAAGAACGCGTGCTTAAGTAGCTGTCTTCAAATAACCTACTACGTATTATATATGCTATACTCGGTATATTTCTCATAGGGATTTTATATATATATTTTTTTTATTTTGTTGCTACTTTGCATTATGACAGGCAGGGTGCGCATAATCAGAAAATTGTGCCATTTTAGCGAGTTATTTACCTTTTAAATTTTAATACATTTTCTCAACGTCAAATGTGAACTGTTGTTGATGTTGGGAACCTTTTCAAAAACCATTGACTTTAGGCACAAAAGTTGCCAGTTGCAGCAGTGAAACTGGTTTTAAATTTATATTTTAAGTTTTAAGTTGTATTTTTTGGTTTCGAGCTCAAAATTTCAATTTTATACCCTATATTGTGAAGTGAAAGGTTATATTAAATTTGTTCATTCGTTTGTAACACACAGAAGGAGGCTTAGACCAACTATAACTTTCATAATTCTTATTAACTTTCTTATAAAAGATAACAAAATTTACGTATTTGAAAATTACCCATGTGACCTAAACGTTCTTACTGTATATTTAATTCTTTAAATTCTTTTTAATTATTTAAATGCTAAATTCTGATATTTAAAAATAACGCAGTTTTGCTTTTGCGAACTTTTCGATGCTGTATCATATTTTGTTACAGTTTTCATATTTATACGATATTTTTGAATTTTGATACTTCATTTTAAATTAATTTCTTCAAAAAATATTTTTAAATGATTCAATTTTGTTTCTTAAATCAGTTTTAAAATTAATTAAATATTATAAAGGCCCTTGTTCCGTTTTTCGTTCGAACTCAAATCGAATTTTATATAAAATGTGTAAACAAACACTTTTGAATTCGAATTCGAAATTATTTTTCAAATCAATTCAGTACATTCAATTTGTTTGGAAAACAATTATTTATTTTGTGACATCGAACGGAAAACTGTTTTTTATAATTTTTATAGGAAATTCGTTTGAAATTCGATCGAACGCCGGAACATTGCCGAAAGCCTCGCATTCCAGAACTATTTCTTTCATTCTATATCATGTTTGAGTTATAGTTTTTAGATTTCCAGCATATTTCTGAGTTACAAATTTTATATGAAGTTCGATTTGAATTCAATCGAATGCCGGAACATGGCCGAAAGTCTTGTATTCTAGAACTGTTTCATTCTGTATCATGTTTCAGTTATATTTTTAAAATTTCCATCATATTCCTGAGTATTCCTGAATGATTTTCTTTTTTATAATTTCTTTCAAAAATTTTGTGTTTTATTTTAACTATGATTTTTCAAAACTTCTGCGACCCGAAAGGTCCCCGGTTCAAGCCTGGACTGGGGCTAACAACATCTTTTCATAGAAACATTTTTCTATACCGCGCTACCTCTCGGCAGTAAATGGCAAACCTACGAGAGTAAAACATTGCCTATGAAAAAGCTCTCACCCGCCGTTCGAATTCGGCAATAAACTGTAGGTCCCACTACTTTGAGAGCTCGGCCTAAGTTCTTATAGGACTGTAGTTCCAAACTATTATTATATAGATTTCAAGACCATATTATCTTCTAAAATTAAATCATTCAGTTATTGTTGATTACAAAATTTGCCACTTATTCAAATTTGCCACCCTGAGCCCGGGCGCATTTGAGCCCTATAATCAACTGGGTACTACAAGAAATGTACCTTATTAGAAAAAAAATGTTCATGCTTATGACAAGGTAAACCTGTTCCGCTTAGGACAGGGTAAAAATAATGTGACAACACAGTATGCTATTCGTTTCGATAGTTTTAGGAAATCAATGCGAGAAGAAGAGGAATTCACACGATATCGGACATTTTCCAGTACCGATATCAAGCGTCAAACATGGTAGGTATAGTATTTTGTAGTATTTAATGGTATTACACTAATTTCAATAGTAAAAACTATTAATGTTATGGTATCTTTTTTCTTGCTGTATCGTAGTTTTCGCGATACGAGACAATTTACGAAATAGAATCGATATCGAATAGAAAAATAATGAAAAAGTATGCCATTCGTATCGAAATCGGTACGAGATCAATACAAGAAAAAGGAAAAATCACACGATATCGTATACTTTCTCGTACCGATATCGAGCGTCAAATTGAACCTACATGGTAGGTAGATATCGATGCATTTTATCGGAGTTTTCTCGGTTCGAGACATTTTTTGAAATCGAAACGATATCGATGAAAAAAACTATCAAAGTTCGATATGCTTCGAAAAATATTACGATATCGATGCGATAAATGTTTATATATCGTATCTTGTCGATAAATTTAAATGTACGAGATATCATAAAAATTAGAATCGATAAAGCAACGATATCGAACTTTTCTCTCGAAGTTATTCGATAAAAATTCTCGAAGTTATTCAATAAAAATTCTCGACATCGGAGGTCTCCGAGACATGGCAGACTGGGAATGTGCTAAATGTTTAAATTTCGTATATTGTCAAAGAATTTAAAGGTACGAGAAAACTTAAAAATAAGAACCGACAAAGCAACGAGATCGAACTTATTTATCGCGGTTTTTCGGGAAAGCCTCAAGGCATCGGAGATCTCCGAGAATATCATACCGAGTAGTTTCTGATAATAACCCTAGTAAAGTTTCGACTTAAGTAAATACATTTTAAAAGTGAAAAATTAAAAGTGAAAAAAAGGAAAATATGAGGTTTATAAATATCAGGTTTATAAATACATTTTAAAAGTGAAAAATTAAAAGTGAAAAAAAGGAAAATATTATGTGCAATAGGTATCTTTAGTACTCTATATATTATTGGTAACCAACAAAAAAAAAACATTTTCTCATGCATTCGAGTGATCTGTTGGACATTTTCAATGTATAAATTGATTCCTTTAAGAATAAACTATTTGAGGTATAGAACTTTCCTGCACCGAGGTCTTCAATTATTTTAGATAGTGCTAATTATTGGATGTAATCTTTAGTAGAAATAATCTGACCATTTTGGACATGCACAAGGTCGAAATACAATAATCCTATACTCCTAAACTATTTCTGCTAGTGATTTTAAAACTTCTATTATATTTTAAAACTTCTATTATATTTAATGATTTTTTTGAATTTTCTATTAGGTATTAACAATAATTTTGTAAATTATACCAGATTTTCCAAATACTTAATTTTAATTTCTTCTAATATTTGTTTTATTTTTCAATTATTTTTCATCGTTACTCATTTGCGAGTCGATATAAATGTTTTTTTTTTCAAACTGATTAATTTCAAGTTCTATAACGTTAATTGATTTATAATTAATTGAATGCAGTTTATTTTTAGTAAAACTGGTTGCTAAATTGCATATTGCCAAGTCTATAGAAATTTATGACCATTTTAAATTAAATATGTCAATTTAGTTATGGAGATTTTATATTTGCCAAATCTTTATTCGGCGAAATATTGAAACTGCGTAGTTTTGTAATGTATAAATCACTGTAAAGACTTTTAAAACTTATTATAATTGAATTTATCAGGTTTCTAAATTCATTAAGAGACAGCTTAGTAATTAAAAAGCTACATTAAATGTAATGCTAATGGAGAAATTAATGTTTTGCAATAGAACTTGGTAAAAATTGTTGTATTTTAATTAGAAATTTTTAAATGAAACTATAAATAAATTACACTACATATAGAATAAAATGTACATTAAAAATAACCGAGTATATTATAAAAAACAGATTTAAACGTACTATATATTGCGATAATATTTTGAAAGAGAGCCATTTGAAGGTTGGACTCACAGAAGAACATATATAATCGGCGTAAATATAGCTACCGACATTAAATGCATTCATTAATAAATACAGCAATGAAATTCACTAATTTAATGAAAACATTTGCTATTCTTCGTTAATTCAGCAATTCCGTTTGCTAATATGAATATGTGTACGTCAATGCAACAAATTAACTAGTCGGCGCAGTTTCAGAAATTATATTATATTTGCTCCGACTAAAATATTTGCTGCATTGACGAACAAATATTCATATTAGCGAACGCAATTGCTGAATTAACGAAAAATAGCAAATGTTTTCATTAAATTAGTGAACGTCATTGCTGGATTGATTAATGAATGCAATTAACGTCGGTTGCTATATTTACGTCTAATATTTTTTCTGTTCTGGTTTGACCGAAAAGTATATTAACAAATTTGAAAATAAGTTGAAATTCAAGTATAGACCTCAGAAGAAAAAGTTATTTCTAAAACCATTTGCAATAAACGAATTTCAATTGAATTCAAAATTACTCAAGTTGTAATAGATCTACTCTGTAAAAAATGTACTTTGCACCATTTGTTATAAGATTGCTAAAAATGCAATTCGATCAGTTCACAATTTAATAGCTTCAGCCATGCGTGAAAATTTCATTTCAACAAAATTTAACGTGTAAAAATTATTTATTTGAATTATTTTCAAATCATTCATGCGCAACATTCAACTACGTTTTACTAATTTAACAGCAAACTTTACAACGATGTGTCAATAATCAGAGGCAGAAACATGACAGCGACAACACTTTATATAAATTAATTAAAACTTTAAGAGATGTATTTTCACAGAAATGTGTTAAATTGTATAGTAATTTAAACGTTGGATGCAAAAATTTGCAATAGCACCAATAACTCGAGTGTAATTTAACCCTTTAACGCATAGTGTGCCCAAAAAGGGACAGTTATAATTTGTACGCTTACTACATTTGTATTTCAAAAGCAGAAATATTTTATTTATTTTAGATAAGTTCTAATTGTCATTGCCAATGGTTAGATTATAGGCAAAATGTATTTCATATTTTTTAGTTTCGACTTTAATGGGTTAAAATCATACAGCATACAGACAAATTAACGAATAGATAGCTAGTTGGTTGGTTAGTTAGTTAGACCGACAGCTAAATAGATAGACAGAGCGCTAACAAACAGTTGTCGTTCTTGCTGAATGATTGTCTGTCTTGACGTTGAGCGGCAACAGCAGCAACAGCAGCTGTTGTTGCTGCCGCCTTCGAACAACATGCATGTCAATTGCATTCAACTCTTGCAATATATACATTTTTTTTCATTTATTTGAATTTTTATTTTAATTGTCTGTCGATTTTAATTACATTGTAAATTTGCGGCTCAACATGCTGTTGCTGCTTTGCGTCTTGACGCGCATTGAAAATTAAAAATAAATAAAAGAAAACATAAAAAATTTTAAGGAAAAAAACTTAAAGAAAAACTGCAAATAATTGCTGCACAATTGTAGCAGCAATTGTTGTTATTCTTAGAAAATTTTGCACTTTGTTGGCAGCGGCGTTGAACAGCAGCAATTCGCACTTGCTGCCGCGTGATAATTAAGCAAATAACTGCTGTCTATTTGCACAAGATTTGGCTAGTAGATAAGTTTAGCAATATAATTTTTGTTGCTGCGAAGATCAACTGAAGGTGTTGTCAACAATGCGGAAATATTTTTAATTATTCAACTGTATTACGACGGTGTGGTTTAGATTTAAAAAAGCATTCAAAATTTTAGGAATTTAATATTATACAAAACGACAGACAAATATACTATAAAAAATAGAAATACTATTAATTCCAGAGTATATTACATTGTATTTTATAGTATTTTATACCATTGTTAATTCATAAAATTATCAGCAAACAAATATACTATTAAAATACTATATTTAGGATATCTTACTCCCATTAATTCAATAGTTTTAATAGTATTTGTACCATTTGTTTAGAGAATTATCAACCAAATCACATATTATTGATTAAACTGCATTTCTACTATAGTATTAATAGTTTATTGGGCATTATTGTTTGAATTATACTATTGATTCTATGCGACATGGAAGATTATGTTGCACCATTTAATTTAAAAGTTTTAATAGTATTTTATAACACTGTTAATTAAGAAATTTTTCAACATCAATGCATTGTTTAAATTGATTTTTATTTAAGTTTTTAATTTGCAGTTGATTTAACTAAAATCTATATAGAATACTTGACATAATTACTTTCTATAAATTGGATTGTAACCCCTAAAATCGATTGTAATCAAAAACTTCTTCAAAAATATGGTTCCAACCATTTTTTGCATTTTCCATCCAATCCATTTTATAATGATTTATAAAATACTGATAATACTACTACTAGAAGTATTTGCCTCTTTTATTCCACATTAAATGCGCATATTGGACCTTTTAGTCTTCTTCTTTTTTGTCAGTTAGTTCCTTGTGGAACATAGGGCCTCTTTTAGTCCCATGACAAACCTATTAAACCTTGAACTGGTATTTTTTAAATCCGATGTCAAAGCACAATACCTGATTTTAATTTCTGATGTCACTGAAAATATTAAAGAAGTATTCTACTCTTTCTTAAAAAATTATATGCACATATTGGACCTTTTAGTCGCATAAAAATCCCATGAAACATTCAAAGAGAATTTATAATAACCGGTATTTTTACAAAATCGAAGCAAAATACTTGATTTTCATTCATGAAAATACAAAAAATGTTTAACACTACTTGTTTCCAACATTTAAACACTTTTTGAACAATTTAGTCCCATGATAGACCTCATTCCTTCACAATACGCTTTTTTTATGCGTTTACCGTTTTTTCCACTTTTAAATATAACAAAAAAACCACTTACCTTCCACTCTTGGTGATGACCATCTCTGTGCCCAGCTTGTGGAACTTCTCCCACAGATCCTTGCCCTCGAGCGTCACCTTAGGATCGTCGACAACGCCGTCGTCCTCCGGCTGCAACGCACGCAGCGGCCGCATTGCCGGATGCAGCTGATGTGCGACTGCCGATGCCAGCACCACGTCTTCCGCGGTCGTGTAGGGAGTGCCCAGCGGATGGTGGGCGTGCGGGTGATGCGGAAAACGCAGACCCGCCGGATACAGACTCGGATGCGGTCCGGCCGGGCTGCCGGCTAAGGCGGCGAGCGCAGCGGCGGGAAAGTAGGCCTGCTGCAGATGCTGCCCCAAACCGTGGTGGCCGGGTACGGGCGAGTGATGCGGATGCGAGGGCGGATGTGGTGCTGACTGCTGCTGTTGCGGATGATGATGCGTGGGCGGTGGACGCGGTGGCGGCACGGATTGTTGCTGGAACGCAGCCGACGGCGGCAAGTTATTATTGTTGGAGCTGTTGTCGTTGTTATTGTTGTTATTGCTGCTCGACTTGCTGCTGCTACTTGCGCTGCTGTTGTTGTTGCTGCTGCTGTGCTGCGGTGGCTGCTGCTGCTGTTGTTGCTGCTGTTGAACGCCGGGAGATAGTTGTGGCGGTTGCTGACCGCCCACGGGCGACGACTGACCACCGCCGCAGTTGAGCTGTTGCTGCGCGGCGGCGCTCAAGTGTTGCTGGTGCGCGGTGGGCGAGGTGGCGGCCGCTGTAAGGGAGGCGGCGGCTACGTCGCCGGACGTTTGACTACCCGCCGTCAACAGCGACGAGACGCTGAAGTCAGTGGGTCGGGAGAGCTGCAGGAATGGATGATATGCCATCCCATTTGCGAACCTGGCGAAAGGATCCTCGGCAGACTGATGAAGTAACTCCTGAACGTCGTATCTCATTACATATCAATTGGCGGCAGCGGCTGCAGTGCAATAAAGAGGCGGCGGACGCAGCGACGAAGAAGGCGGTTGCGTTTTTTTTTTTGTTGGTGGCGACAGAGAGACGCTTTTAAACACTTTTTTTTGTTATTTTAATAAAATATTTTTGCACTTTTATTTGGTTTTACAAGATTTCAATTCTTTGAGCAATTTTTTGCTTTAAAATTTTTTGTTTTTTTTAATTTTTGTCACTTTTTGCTTTATTTAATTTCATTCGGCGAAGAACGCGTGCGGCTATAAAACGTGTGTTGTTGTAGCGCGTACTTGGGGCAAACTTTTAAAAATTTTCACTGGTTTTTTGGAGCAGTGCGGGCGCCGCTAGCGTAGCTCAAAGGCGTAGTAAATGCAACGAAGAAGACGACGACAACAAACAAATACGAATAAAACACACGACAGTGAAAATTTCACACACAGCCGAGATACGAACGTCACGCCGGTCGCTTGCAAACTGGAAACTACACATACGGGCCAAGACGGCGCAACCCCCAGAGGAGCGACGACCGGCGCAGCACGGCGGCGCGTTGACGCACACACACACACACACTTACAGAGGGTATAGACATGGGCAAGAGAACAGCAACAGACCGGTTCCAATAAGAAACTCACTGAGTGACACACACACACTCAAGTCGTTGTCTCAGAGAGAGCGCGCAGAGAGAGAGCGTGAAAATATGAGTGAGTGTACATGTGCCAGAGAGTCACTCGTGGACAATGTCTGAAGTGCCCGTGTGACGCTGGTGACAACAAACATTGTCAACAACAACAAAAATATAGAGGTGCAACAACAACAAGCAGCAAAAGACAAACTAATGTCGACACTTGACGCCCGCGCGCCGCAAACTCGCCTTGCTTGCTGTCGCCTCAACACACACAAGGCGCGACAGAGACAACACGTTGTCGTTGTCGTCGCTGCAGGTGACAAAAGCAAAGAAGATGAACGACGACGACAACAGCAGCAACCGCAACAACAACAGCAACAAAAACAATAAAGACGACAACGGGTGACAAATTCTCACACGTCGTTGGACAAGCGGCAATGACGGCGGCGCAAGCAATGCGCGCGACAGAGATGACAATATGCAGCATAGTCTAACTGACAGACAGACAGTTTCTAATAAGCAGCAGGCCAAGCGGATTATGCTGTAGCCAGCAGCTAAACAACAACAACAACAATATGAAGAAGAGAAGAAGAAGCAGCCAGAGACACAATGCGACAATTTTTGTGCTGCTGCAACGACGGATGCTTCTTCAACGACAATGACGACTTTGCGGTGACAAATGCGACGCCATTGAGTATGACAGAGACAACAACATCAACACGCACACACACAAACACAAACACACGGCGCCATAGTTGAGAGTCACTTATGCGACTGCCGTTTGGCGGAAGAGGAAGACAGCTTCTAATACGTGTAGAAGAAAAATAAAAAGAAGAAGCAGCACAAGAATTAGTGTTGGTTGCAGAGAGTTAGTAGCAGCAGCAGAAGAAGAGGCAGAGCAACGAGTGACCGATACAACGAGTCATGGCGCAGCAGGAGGGAGGATGGGTTGAACGAGTGCTGCGGCGAGTGAGCGAGGTTGTGTGACAAGTTTAACCACAAGCACAACAACACGAACACAGAGACAACATAAGTATTGCAACAACAACTACAATATTAACAACAACAACTACAATAATAACATGAGCACGAGGTGTGCTCGTTGACGCCATTGACGCCATGGGTGCGACAAAGAAAGCGTCGCGAAGACAACAAACAACACGATGTGATGCGGCGCGACACGACTAAACAAAAGCTTAGTTAGGCAGTGTCAAGTAGTAGTGGTAGCAGCAGCAGTAGATGTAGGAGAAAAATGTGGCGAAGGTGCTTAGTAAAAAATATAAAATAAAAGCAAGAGCAGTGACAGCTGCCCATGGAGGGAGGCAGTGTGACAGTCTTCACGTTGTTGACGTCTTCAAAATGGTGTGAGTTGATTTAGACGGCTTCGACCAACCAGGCGCGGGGAAATGTGCTCACAAACACAAATACAAGGCGACACATACACACACACAAACACACGAGCGATGCCAGACGGAAACGCGGACTGACACCCAAGTGTGTCAGTGACGATGACATGCGACTGCAGCGTCGTTAAAGATGACGACGACAAAGACTGGTGTCAATTTGCGCGCGACACTAAAAGGCGACAGTGTACGTGTGGCGCATACAAAAGAAAAGGATGCGTCTTTTTTTTAAGAAACTATAAAGCGTGATAAAGTTGATAAAGAGCAACATTTACAGAAGCTGTTTTAGCATTTTTTTTGTTTGTATTTTAATGCGTTGCAAAGTCGCACGCGACACTGTAACATGAAATGCGCGCGACTGTAGTGTTAAATCTGCTACAAGACAAACAATAATTCAAACATTTCATAACAATAAAAACAATTAATGATAATAAAAAAATAAAACACTTTTTAAAACCGCAAAAAACAACTTCGAAAGTCAAACTTTTGAGGCGTCAAAAGATATGATTTTTCTGCTCTGTATGCGCTGAGTACATAAAAATTGTTCGAGAGTATTTTCACACCTACGCCGCATGTAAACTCAACACACGCACATACAGCTCGCATATCCAACACATAGTTACCACGTAACATGTTCGTACCACCCATAATTTCCACCCAACACATTTTTTATACTCACAGCCCACCTAACAGAGTCATGGCAATGGTGTCGCCTCGACAGAGTCGCCCCCAACAGAGTCGCCTCAACACTGTCGCCTCTGGAAAGTCGCCTACACTTTTGTGAGACAATCAGTGTACAAGTCAAAAATTGAAACAAAAAGCTGAATGATTCAACGGTCATT
Source organism: Dryomyza anilis (assembly GCA_951804985.1). Classification (NCBI taxonomy): domain Eukaryota; kingdom Metazoa; phylum Arthropoda; class Insecta; order Diptera; family Dryomyzidae; genus Dryomyza; species Dryomyza anilis. Next base: position 1,029,955 of record OX638130.1, on the reverse strand, counting down.
TTAAAATTAGAAATAACATTTTTCGAAATTTAAATATTTGACAAATAAAATTGAATTAAATTCGTTCGTTTTTAAGAATATAAAAATTTATTTATACCATATTTCAAGACTGTATTTTGATGGCATCATATTTTAAATTCATTTTTTGCATAATTTTACGATTTTTTGTATTGAAAAATATTTAAATAACAGATTTTTTGCAACTTTGAACCCGTGTAACTCTGAACCACTGTATCACTGGAAATATTATTCTCAAAAAAATTGAAAATAAATTAGTCGAAGTGATATAGACATTCTGTAAATGAGGATATTCATTGATTTTTGATACCTATCCAAAAATATAGGTGAGAAATTTTGTATACGAAATTTTTTGGAATTTGTAGCACAGTGTTATTAATCTACCGTATATAATAATAGTTTGGCGCTACAGTCCTGTATAGAACTTCGGCCGAGCTCTCTCACCATTTTGAGCTGTGCGTGTTATATTTGTACTCAAAGTGGTGGGACCTACAGTTTATTGCCGAATCCGAACGGCGGGTGAGAGCTTTTTCATAGGCAATGGTTTTACTCTCGTAGGTTTGCCATTTACTGACGAGAGGTAGCGCGGTATAGAAAAATGTTTCTATGAAAAGATGTTGTTAGCCCCAGTCCAGGCTTGAACCGGGGACCTTTCGGCTCGCAGTCCAACGCACTAACCACTGAACTACCGCGGCTGAGCTACCGTATATTATTATTTTGAAGATGTTTAGCTCTGTTTAGGACCACTCGGTACTCAACAGAATAATGCATTATAGAGAGAATTCGTTCTGCGTCTGTTTTTCCCGACATTTTTTGATATTGGCAAATTCAAAACAAACATTCACCGACACTACTTCATCTTTCCTTCCTCCCTCCCACTAACCTATAATTCTTTCCTTTACAATTTTAGACGTACGAATGTCCCGTCCGGAACCCCAGGAAATGCCCATATTTGATATGAAAGATCCCGAAATATCCAAAATAATATAATTAAATCGTAAGAATATTTTGTCTGCACTGCACGGAACCGATATTTTCTGAAATGCCTAGAATAAAATTCAAGTTTTTATAGACGTTCGAATTGATATTGAATTTGTTTTGTTATATTTGTTCAATACAAGGTCGTTTATTGATCTCTTGTCACAAAGTCTCAGTACTCAACGAACCGCCAACACGGTTTCATTCAAACAGTCGCTACAATGCACTGAGTCGCTTTAATACTGTCGCACCAACAAAGTCGCCTGCGCACAGTCGCCTTAAATATGACTCCCCGGGGCGACACACATTTGTACCTAAACAAAGATTCGACTGTCGCTTTTGGTCACGTTGTCGTATGTCGTACTTTTCTGTATTACTCTGTCGCATGTCGCTCGGTCGCTAGTGCAACGAAGCGACGCGTCTGTAAGTAGCACCGCGCTGTGCAGCACCCAAACATAATTACGGCAGCGACCGCACGTCTCTATGTTGGCTGCAACTGCCAGATACATATGTATCTACTTTTCTATATAAGACTCTGGGGGGGTGAGGCGAGTGGCAGGTGGACGATGAGGCGCGTTAATCCAATTAAGCTTGTGTGTGCGTGCGTGCGAGCAGCGGATTTTTTTGCCACCTTCGTCGCGACACAACGCGCGACGCGACTCGTTAAGGAATGTGCGGCGCTGCATGCTATAATCACCACACTCGAGGTGAGTTTGCGAGGCGCCTGTGTGTTGGTGACTGTGTGTCTGCCTGTGTGAGTGAGTGTGTTGAGTGTTGTTTGCAGTGTTTTATGTAAATCAACAGCGCGTATGTTAAGCGCTGTGTAAAGTGTAAACTACTCGCCACTCTTGATGTTTAATTAACTTGCAACAGCAGCGGCGGCAGCAGCAACAGCTACAGCGACGGTGTTGGTATCAGTGGCAACGGCAACAACAGCAGCAGCCACGGCAGCAAAAGAAAAGTTAATCAGCATGTGTGAAAAACAAAGTGCATTCCATGCATTTGCAACACTCCGGCGCAACACTCTCCGCATCTGCAACTGCTGTTGTTGCTGCAGCTCCGGCACCTAGCACCCAGCGCCGCCCTCTGCGTGGGTGGCTGTTTGGTTGGCTGGCAGACGTACGGACTGACTGACTGGTGGGCGGCTGCCAGTAGTTGTTGGCCATGTGGCCAAAATTAAAAGTTAATCCAGGTTGTTGCGCAGGCGGTAGGCGGCAGTCGGCGGCAGCATAAATAGTGGCTGCGTTAAAATTTTAATGAACTAATATTTGCACAAAGATTCACCCGCTGGAAAAGCGGAAAAGCGTAAAAACTGCACCCGTCAGTGGACCTTGCTTTATGCTGCTGTGTGTATGTTTTGCAGTTGTTGCTGCTGGTGATGCTTTTGAATTTCATGTTGCTGTGTTTTGGTTCTTTTGTGTTCGTTCAGTTACTTTTATGTGGTGGCGCCAAATATAAAGTTTTTCATATGCTGCTCCATAAGTATTTTTTGGTTAACACTTTGACGTTGCACGGAGACGTTACACCGCAAAAAAAATCATATTTTGCAGTGAGACAATTAGGTGAAAATTTATATATGAAAAAATGAAATGTTTTGTTTAGCTTTGTGTATCAAATTATTGAAAAACTTAAATAACTCATAAAATTTGAAATTGTACAAATATTACAAAATTCAATTTTTCGCAGAACACATGTGAAAATCCTACACAGAAAAATGAAATGAATTCCGTTCTTCAAACCATGATTCATTGTATTGAAGAACCGTTCATAATATTGATGACTAACGACATAAATGTTATTAATACTATTATAAATATGATGAACGCTTGGTAACTGTCAAAAAAGTGTTCTTCAATATGATGAATTGTATGTGAAGAATACGTTTTATCATATTAATGAACAAAAACATAACATACAACATATATGTACTTCATATTGAAGAATACTGTTCATTAAACCAAATTTCAATCAAATTAAATTTTTTGTTCGTTCATTTTTTGCCGTACGTCTCAGTTCTCAAGTAGTTCTCTTATTTTATTCTTAAATAATGCTTGCTCGACATGCATAAATCAGTAAAATGTTTTCTAATATATTGATTTATAAATACAACTTAAACATTTTCATTTATAAAAAATATATTAAAAAAAAAATGTTAGCATTTTTTTTTATACATATTTTTAATAAATTTTTTTTTAAGTTTATTTTTTTTTTTAAGTTTATTTTTTTTTTTAAGTTTATTTTTTTTTTTTAAGTTTATTTTTTTTTTTGGAAAAATATTTTTTTTTTTAGAAAAATATTTATTTCGGAAACATTTTTTTTTATTTATATTATATTCTTAAAGAACGCTAAAAAATAAATTACACGTGTTTCCAAGTTTTTCTGAATCAATTAAAAGGTTTCGTTGCATTTTTAACATTTACCACTTTACCCGATGATTTTTCAAGAGATCCGAAAACTAGCTGTATTGAAAAATTGCACAATTTAGAAGACATAAAAATTGTATTTTGTTAATGCAAAAAGTTAGATCTCGAACCACTCTCTCAAGACCCTTCAAAGAATTTGAAAAAATATTAAATTTATGTTTTTTTGAAGGCAGATCAAAACGTTTCCCACTTTACCCTAGTTTCCAACGCAAGTATCATCAAATCTTAATATAATAAATTTGAATTGATTTTTAAAATGTTTCATAGTAGCATTCCATGGGAATAAAAACTTTAAATGAATTGATATTGGAAAAGTGGTTTCATACTCTGAGAGATCTCAGTACAAGATATGTTCCACCATTTTTTTTTATTTTTATAATGAAAATATGATATGCACTTGCTTTTCAAATGATCTGAATAAAACTGGATACGCACAAATTATTTAAATAATCCCGAGTGTCACGTACGGGTTGATTTTTTCATATGTGCAAAATACTGTCGGGCGGTGTTATTTGGCATTTTTTTTTATTTATCTTCTGCTTTTTTTTTTAATAACTGTAATTCATACAAAGAGTTCAAAATATTTTCATTACTCATTTCGGCCACTCCACGACAAACCGGGCGCTTTTGAGATTTACTAATTTTGATTTCGTTGAATCTTTGAACTTATGTTCGATGTCGAAAATAATTTTATACGAAAAAAAAAGATTGTTAGTTTTATCCCTAATAAATTCATAAATTTCGTTGAAATTCAGCATTTTAAAGGTAATGAATTCGTCTTACTAACGGTTTACTCGTTTTTAAACATTTAATACAAAAATAATATGAAATCATGGTCCGAATGTTTTAAAACCGATTTTGGTGGTCAGCACATCATTTTTTTTTTTAATTTATACCATCACAAAACTAAATCTATAAAGCATCAACACTAGGAAAAAATAAGTTTTTGAATAGAAAGTCTTTTCGCCGGAAAACATTATTATCATGTATTTGAGCATGATATCAATATATATTTGACCAAAAAAGTTTACCTAAGCACGTATACATAAAAATTGATCTTTATATGTACATTTTATATGAGGTATTTGAACCTAAGTGGTCGGATCATAGGTCACAATGGACCGATCTCGCACATACAGCGTAGGTATATGTAATCTAAGTTATAAGTTTCATTTATCTAGCTCTTCAATTTTAAAAGTAGTATGGATTTCAACAGACGGACAGGTCATGCTGATCAAGAATATATATACTTTTCCTTACCGGAGATGCTTCCTTCTGGGTGTTACAAACGGCGTACCAAACTGAATATGCCCTTTCACTCTTAGTGTAGGGTATAAAAATATGTGCTGACCACCAAAATCGGTTTTATAAGTTTCGTATTATCATTTCTTATTATGTTTGTATGAGAGGTTTTAAAAACGAGTACACTTTTAGAAAGAACTATGTATTATCTTTTTAATAAGACCAATATGTTCAATATTGAACATATGGTTCACGTGCTACAGTAGTTTATAAAAACCTCAAGGGTTGGATATTTAATTCACCATACAAATGCCGCGGTAGCTCAGTGGTTAGTGCGTTGGACTGCGAGCCGAAAGGTCCCCGGTTCAAGCCTGGACTGGGGCTAACAACATATTTTCATAGAAAAATTTTTCTATATACCGCGCTACCTCTCGTCAGTAAATGGCAAACCTACGAGAGTAAAACCATTGCCTATGAAAAAGCTCTCACCCGCCGTTCGGATTCGGCAATAAACTGTAGGTGCCACCACTTTGAGTACAAATATAACACGCACAGCTCAAAATGGTGAGAGAGCTCGGCCGAAGTTCTATACAGGACTGTAGCGCCAAACTATTATTATACAAATGCACCATTTAAAATCCACCGTTTCATAATCCTTCCAAATTATATTTACCCGCAAAAAATCCATCCATTCAAAATTCTTTAGTACAAAATCCTACTGCAAAAAAAAAATCAATATTATACCATTTTCCTTATTTCATCTGATCTAAATTTTTTACTGTTTAATTTTTAAAATTCAGAATTTTCTAAAAAAAAAGTTAATTTTGTGTTAAATAGATTTTCATCGGTTAGATTTTGTGGTGCTCCAGTAAATCTTTCTATCGTGAACTTCAGTGGAATCTTCAGTTCATAGGAATTTTGTCGAAAATGTAGACTTTATTTTTTTTTAACTTGACTTTAAATTGGCTTTACATATAATTTGAATAACAAGATATCTTTTTATAATTAGTATAGTTTTTTAGAACATCATTTTTTAGTATTTTATTTTAGCGAAAATTATAAATAAATTCTAATTCTAAAAAATGTTATACTTTTATGTTTCCAAAGGAATTTTGTTCTTGTTAATGCGGAAGAATTGAGGAGCACATTTCCAAAATGTGCTATGTGAAACGAAGATAGGTTTAGTAAAACCCTAATTACTCTGAATCAGTGGTACAATCAAATTGGAAAAAAGGTGTTTTCTACTCCTAATATTTTCGTTATCTCATTCTGTATATTCACTTTTTTTAAATAATCATTATTGCGCCGTAAATATTAAAATAAAAGCATTTAATATTTAAGTGTATATCACATTTTGGAAATGAGCTCTTTAATTGTTTTTCGAATTTTAATTATATTTTTTTGCATATCTGTTCTTTGACATAATGTTTATATAAATAAATTTCAGAACAAATAGAAAACATAAAAACTTTCCGATCAATATCGTTCTATATAATAGAATTTTTTATCGAAAATCTTTTTTTTTTTCTACGATTTTTAATAATTTAAACAATTTTGAAGAGTTCAGAAAACCGATTATTGGGGCCTATAATAGTAATAATAGTTTGGCGCTACAGTCCTGTATAGAACATCGGCCGAGCTCTCTCACCATTTTGAGCTGTGCGTGCTAAATTTGTACTCAAAGTGGTGGGACCTACAGTTTCAAGCCGAATCCGAACGGCGGGTGGGAGCTTTTCATAGGCAATGGTTTTACTCTCGTAGGTCGTAGGCCATTTACTGACGAGAGGTAGCGCGGTATAGAAAAATATTTCTATGAAAAGATGTTGTTAGCCCCAGTCCAGGCTTGAACCGGGGACCTTTCGGCTCGCAGTCCAACGCACTAACCACTAAGCTACCGCGGCTATTGGGGCCTATACTGAACATTATTTTCGAACGAAATTAAAATAATTGTAAACAAAAACGGTTTAAATTCGATTGAAAACGTTTACGTATTTGGTATTTAAAAACGAATTCCGAAAAATCCCAAATCAAAGACAATCAAATTGGTATTTTGACATGATTTCTATCGGATTTGGATTATGCCGGAATAATTATAATAAAATGCATCGAGAATAGCTAAATTATTGGATTTTTTATACTTTTATGTTTCAATATCTCAAAATTATTAGCCAGGTGGTAATTTTTCGTATATCAATAGTTTTGGAATTCCTCTCTCATGTATTCTACTTGATATAGATTTTAAATACTTTTCGAGCATATTACGAGGATCACATTCAATCGAAATTGAAATATTTGGAAACTAAATTCGAATTGAATTCGTTGAACTGAAACGGTTAAAATTTATTTGGTATTGAAAATCGAGTATTGGAAAAACAGAAAGCAAACTAAATTCTCCAAATGTGAAGACTAAACTAAATTGTCAGATTTTTCATTCGTTCGTTATTCAGTTGCCAGTAATCTGTAAAGTCGGTAATCAGTCGAAAAATATTTTTTTTTAGCTGTCATTCAATTTAGTTGAATAAAGACGGCTCGAAAATTTGATTGGTATACCTTGCATTAACACAAATTAAGTTTAGTTTTTAAATTAAGACCAACTCGCCACTCTCTTAACCCTTTAACCGGCAAAATAGAAATAACAATTTTTTTTTATTATGAGTATTTCTGTTTTAGGGTATTTTGAATAAATTTTATTTTTGAATTCTTCACATATATTCGATATTTCTACATTTATCCTAAAATAAATTTCAAGTAGTCCAATAGTTGTATTATAGATTACCCTATCATTTAAACAGTATCGAGTGTAGACTTTTGTAAAATATTTTTAAAAATCCATTTTTACTTTAAGTGGATACAGGCTGTTCAAATGTATATTATATACACTTCTGCCCATTGAATTCTAAATGCATTTCTACTGCCTTTCAAATGCCAGTCAGTCAATCTTTTGCAATTCAGTTATCTGCCGTGTATAACGTGCCAATTGGTCTGACGTGCTGCATGTTTGGCTTGGCTAATTGATTTCGAGACCCTCGGCCCCCGCGTTCCCTCCCGAGCACAGACCCTACTTACGAACGCACTCACGAGTGCTGGTATAACGCCGTTAGTTAATTCAGTCTCAAAGTAATCCGTGATTCCATAGAAGAGAACTTCGTGTGCTTTTATGTATTTTGCACCATTATAATAATGCGGTTGTGTTGCCCGACACCCGACGCCCGGTTCTCAGTACCCGACACCCAGTTGTTTAACACACTAGAAAGAAACCCTTCCAACACTTGCGCTGCTGAGTGCAGTAATAATAACAACTACAACAACAAAGAACCAGAACCACCAGACCAGTGCTAAACCCGATCTGATCCGACCGAACCAACCAAGCGACCGCCCGTCCAACCAGACCAGTCTCGCAGTGCCGACTGCGAAACACATTCCTGCATTTTGCGGCCATGCAGCACGTCAGTCTGTCTGTCTGTCCATCAGTCCGTCCATACATTTGTCCGTCCATACATTTGTCCGTCCATTCGTCAGTCAGCCTTTTGTAGCCTTTTTATTTACGTACGTAATTCCGGCTTTTGTACTCGATTCGCATGTATTGCGTGGCGAGTTTTATATGCCGTGTGTTATTCTTGTTGTTGCTGCCAATGACGACGACGCGACGAGTCGCTGTTGTTGTTAATGATGACGTTGAGGATAATGACGACTACTTCATGATGACGATGATAATGATGACTATGATGTGGCTGGTGTTTACTATCGCACCTCGAGTGTTGACCTGCTGGTGTTTGGTTAACTTTTGCAGAGCAGCGCCGCCAACAATCGCCGTGCTATGTCGTTGCCACCGTTACCGTCGTCATCACCACCATCATCATCACCATCTCCACCAACAATTCGACAAGTCCTGCGCCTAAAAATATGCAATGCATTGCGTTGCATTGATGGAAAGGCTTTTCTTAGTTGGCCGGGTTATTATGTCCGACGCGCCTTTGTGATGTTAATCATTTCTTTACATTTTGACGCGACTGGGTACTCTATAGAATTTGCCCCGAGGCTGTGTGCGTCTAAAGAGGATCCATTTTAAAAATACATAAAGTTCTTTTTGAAGAGTTGCCTTTTGAACTGGTGTCTGGATTCCGTAACCGATTTATACAGAACCATGTAAAAAATATACATTTCAAAAACGCCAGATTTACTAAAATTAGTATTAAATTTGTAAAATACCAGCTGATTTTAAACTGCAGATAATATCAATATTCAAAAAAATGTTAAATATGAAAAATAGATTTCAAAACATTTTTTTAAATGATACAAATCATTCAAATGATAAAGTAGCAAAGGTCTAAAGAGTTCTAAAGAAAGAATTCTGTACGTGTTTAGAATTTATGTCGAAATGTCAATGCGGAAATTTTCACATGAACTGGTATAGTTTCTGGTACTATCCCAGTATACCAATCGTTTCGATATCATGATGAGATCAATGCGAGGTGAAGGAGAATTTACGCGATATCTGATGCTTTCTCGTAATGAGCGTCAAATTGGACCTACCCAGTCTGCCGTTCGTTTCGATATTGATGCGAAACCGATACGTCGGAGATATTCTTACGATATCGAATCAGATTGTGTACCAATATCGAACGTTAAAAGATACTAAAATGTAAGGATAGTCAGAAGCGACATATCGCAGTTTTTTCTTTTCACGATTTTTCGATTTCCCGATGCGATACGAAAAATTAAGCCAACGACTTCGAACTTTTTTTTTATCGATGTTAAGTCGTGAAAACGTCAATCATCGATGAGCTCCGAGACATTGGGTTTCGAGACTGATTGATGGTAGGTGGGTTTCGATGCATGCTATCGGAGTTTTCTCGGTACGGTCTTGATCGATTCAAATCTTTGACTAATTTCAAGGTGGCCTACGGTCAGTATCCAAATTAGAATATTTTAAATTGAAAAAATATATATGAAATGAGTTAATACCAAATAATATCTATTTTTCCTTGAAAACTCGTCAACTTCTTTATAAAACCTCATTTAACGTTTAGTCTTACTCTTACCATGTTATTAATGAAAAATCAATGAATTTGTGATATCAATGATTGTTTGAAGATCAATGATTTTATTGTGTCTTGGTATTCGGTAAACGGATCATCAAGAAGTCTAATATTTTGCATAATTTATAAGACTCATAGTCACAACAAATTTTGAACCAAAGCCTCATTTAAAGTTTAGGGTTACTCTTACTATGTAATTAATGAAAAATCAATAAATTTGTGAAAATCAATGAACATATTGACTCTTGGTATTCGGTAACCAGATCACCAAGAGGTCTAATATTTTGTACAAATTATAAAATTCATAGGTACTAATTACAAAAAAAGTTTGAACCAAAGACATTGAATAGCTCATATATACTTTTTATTTCAAAAAAATGTTGGTCTTGGGGAACATTTTTGTAATAAAAAATAAACAATTATTTTTTTCCGTATTCCTCATTCTATGATATCAAATAAGATTACAAAAAAATCATACCCCTAATGTACAGACATTTTGAAAATTAGAATCTAAAGAGGGAATAGTTTGAACTCGATGTTGGTTCGAGAATACTTCGAGACATCAAAGGTCTTCGAGATATGGTAGACTGGGAAGTACAAAGATTTGAATTAAATTAATTTTCCCCATGAATAGCTGTTCGGTCGAATGATCCCAAAATTGGAGCAATCTTTGAAAAATTATAGCCAGAGCCAGGTGAAAGGTATCGCAAATTGGTTTTCAATAACAGCTCGAGAAAGGATAGGACTACTAAAATATAATTCGAATGTCAAGTTATCTATGCAATTTGAAAATTTACAAAAATAGTAAAAATGTATTGACAATTTTGATGAATGGAAAATCAGAAATCCTTTTTGGTGCATAATAATTTTAGATGACCTCGATCTCACAAAAGAAAATATTTATCCGGGTGGCACCACTTAACTAGTTCACTCTTTTTTTAATACCAGCTTCAAATTTAAGAGGTTCTAAATGAAATATAATGGTTTTTTTTTATTCAAAATGCAGGATTTTATTGGTTAAATTTAAAAATAAAACAAATTTATTGGAAATGCATAGAAAATAGATGTCTTATAAGCTTCTTATCAGATTAAACATAAAACATTTCATTACTTTTTGTGTGAAGTTTCATCAAACTCGGATAAAGAAATTGAGTAAATATTCTCAATTTATTCGTCCGAGTTTGATAAAACTTCACACAGAAAGTTTACGGCTCACCGTAAAAAAGATAATCCATATTTCTAGATATTACTTAATCCCTTGGGCTAAACCTGCTCAAGAAACTTCCCTAAAGTACTAATTTCTTTCAATTGTCTCTTGAGCCCTCCATAGAATTCGCAGTAGTTTTTTTTTTTGTATTTCTCTCGTTTTTAAACGTTTTTGTTGTAGCTCTGGCACACACCCCAAGGTGTCATATAAAGTTACGACTCTCTTCTCCACACTTCGCCGAAGAAGAGTCTTCGATTCGCTCTGACTGTCACTGCCATCACTATGTCCTTTTGTCACTGTGTGACGACAGTGTCGTCTGCTTTTGGCCAATTCCAAAACTGGCAAAGCACCAACTTCTTTCTTTCCAGCGAGTTCTGTCACTTATGCTGCAGAGGCTACTTTTTTGTTGTTCTCATTGTATGTGCTGAGATTCTTTTTGGCGTTGTTGCTGTTTTTGTTTGGAATCTATCGCTATGTGTTTTGTTTGTATTTGTGTGTGAAGATTTTCTTCTACTTTTTTAGACGATTCTCATTGCTGTGCACGGAGTGTTTTGACAATCGCCCGTGGGTCGTTGGCGGCAACATTGCTGATGACAACGCGTTGCTTGAGAGGAGTCGAGAGTCGACTCAGCTCAAGTGGAGTAGAGCAGAGTCTCCTCGTCTTCACGCCAACGATGTCGAGTCGCACGAGTAGTCGTCGAGTGTTGTCTCTGCTGTGTTTGTGACGTTTGCTGTACATTGGAAGTTGTACGGAATGGGGGGAGAGTATTGCTGGGAGTAGAACGGCTCTGGTGTTGGCTTGAGGAACGACGTGTCGCTGGGTGTTGGTGTTGGCGACGAGTGGGGACTGCGACGTGTCGTCGTCGTCATCATCGTGTAGTGTCGTGCAGTGGTGTGAATTTTGTGTACTTTAAGCCACTCCTTCGCTTTGGTGTGCGATAAGCGACGCGGATTGGTGTCCCTCAGCCAATCGCTTGTGTAAATATGCGCTCCGTTGCGTCCGACGTCCCCGGTCGTCGTTGGCGTCGTACGAAGTCCGACGATGGCGCTCCGATGTATGCTTTGCGCTACTCTACACTCTGGGCTCTGCTGGTGTTGCTTTGTTTTTTCTCACTTTTTCTTCTTTTCTTCTTTTTTTCTACTACTTCTTCTTCTTCTGTGTCTTGTGTCTCACACGATTTACCTGTTTATTTGGCTGAGTGTTTGTCTGTCTGCGCGAGTATTCGCATATGTATCTGTCTGTCCGTCTATGTGTGTGTATGTCGTGTACGTATCTATGTGAGGTTTGTTTGTTTGTGTTTATTTGACCATTTTTCTTGCAAATTTTTTTCACCTACTTCTCCATGTTGCATTTTGTAGTGCTTTGTGAGGCACCGAGCGTCGGAGCGCCTGAAATTTCAAATACTATGGTCGGGGTATTTGTTGGATTGGCGAAAAGTTCTCGCGCTCCGTGGCGTTGAGGCTTTTGTGTGCTTAATTGCTTGTGAAGTGAACTGAACTGAAGTTCTTTTCAACCGAGTACTCACTCTCTCACACTCTTACTCTTTCTTTCTCTCACTCGCTGTCTTTTGTTTTCTTTGCTAAAAGTATCGCTTTTTGTTCTTGGTCACAAGAAACACTTTTTCTATCGGCGCACTACGTGGGTGAATTCGTTGGCATTGTTTTGCCGGATGGTCGCCGCTTAGGCGAATCCGGTCGTCATTATGGCTTTCGTTTGGTGCAATGAAAAATATAGTATACAAAAAAAAAAAAAGTAAAATCGTCTGAAGGGAGTCAGATTTAGTGCCGTCAACGACGCGCGTTGTCATTAAAAGCCATCGTTTGCCAAAGTGTCCATTATGGGATACACGGTCTTTGTTTGGGCCTTTAAACTGTTATTAATGGATTTTGAGAAGGTTGAAATGGACACATTTTAAATCAATTCAAGCTGTTTGACACTTCAGACATATTAAATATTTTAAAAAATATATATTTTTAACTTATACTCTTCTAATTAGATTAAAGTGTATAACTCTGGCATGGAGATTTCAAATGTGAAACTCTTTTTGCTTTAGCACATCTGTCTGCCTAAAAATTTGCAGTCAAAATTAGATAATTATGGTATTTATACCTCCCTTTTATGCTAAGTGGGTTAAGTTGATTTAAGACCCCCAATTTATATTTCATGCAGCGTTTTTATCGAATATAATATGATGAATTACATTTGTCTTTCGACATAGTCTTTGTTCGAGATTTTACATATTTTAATGGGATTTTATGGAATTTCTTTCAAAATATAATTAGTATCAGTTTTTCAATGAATTTTAATTTGTTTTTTAATTATAGTAGAAAATCTAAAAAAATTAATATTTGTAGAAATTTTATAAAAATGTTTAAATAAAAATGCAATAATGCTAGATACTGACCACAGACCCGTCTTAATTTTGATGAAATTGTAGCTACAACATGGCATTGTCATAGGAAGAGGTTAATGAGGACTCATAGAGTCCTTTATACCTATCACTGAACTGATCTTCAATTGGAGAATTTTAAACAGAATCAAATTCTTCAAATGAATTTCAATTCAGTGATATGTCTGAAGGGAAAAGTTGCCGATTGGTTTCATATAAAGGGACATGACTAATTCATATTATTTTCCCATGGGTTTACACTGCAGTTTTCATAATCTTATTAATAGTTTAGGAGTTGCTCCGGGTTATTTTTGCACATAAAATATAATTTTCTTTGCCAGATAAATTGTACCGAAAATGCCTCCGTAGTAGGAACGTACTTTTGAGATGTAATTGTACTGAAATCAGTACAATTGTATCGAACTTTACATCACTGAACCCTGTGTCCATCATATAATGTTTACGAAGAAAAAAAGTGGTTTCAATGGTTTCAATGCGATCATAAATATGATGAACGCTTCGTAATTTTCGCAAAAGTGTTCTATATGATGAATTGTATGTGAAGAATACGTTTCATCATATTAATGAACAAAAACATAACATACAACATATATGTACTTCATATTGAAGAATGCTGTTCATTAAATCAAATTTCAATCAGTTCTCAAGTAGTTCTTGTATGTTATTTCTTGTATAATTAATAAAAAGGTTTATTTATAAAAAATATATTTAAAAAAAAAAATTAGAAAAAAAATGTATACCGTTTTTTATAATTTTTCAATACATTTTTTATTTGAAAAAAAAAATTGTTTAAATTCATTTTTTCGGACATTTTTTTTCGAAATCATATTTTTATTGCGAGTTTTTTTTTATACAATTTTTTTCTAACAAAATTTTTAAGGACACTAATTTTGTAAAAAAAAATCTTTTTAACAGGGATGCTACAAAAGTAAAGCGACAGGGACAGCAAACGACGCCATATTTCTTGCCGCTCTTTGGACATTTCTCTTCAGTAAGGCCATTTCATGATGGAAAGATATACGAATTCAAATTTCGGTAGTAAATTTTAATAATTTCGACTCGTTGGTGGCTCATATATCTTTCCATCATGAAATGGCAAACCTTACTGAAGAGAAATGTCAAAAGAGCGGCAAGAAATATGGCATCGTTTGCTGTCCCTGTCGCTCTACTTTTGTAGCGTCCCTGTTGAAAAACCCTTGAAAAAACTTTTGTAGCGCTCTTATTGAAAAACCCTTTATATTGAAAAATTCGTAAAAAAATAATATTTTAAATTATTCATATATATTATGATTATATTCATCAATATGACGATTCAAATTATTTTGAATTAAATATTTCGTCCTTTACTATGATGTTCAATATTATCAATAAGTTCATATATACACTCAAAAAACGAGATGTTTATGAAAGTCTTGCTGCAACTATCCTTTTAAATTTACACCTTGTAGCAAATATTTAAACATCCCATAAGTTTCAATAAAGTTGCAGCAAAACAATTAATATTTTTTAAATATACCATATATGCAGATAGTTACGAGATGTTTGCCACAACAGCAATGCAAATTGAGCTATTTACAGTTGACTGATAGCAAACATACTGAGTTTTTGGACATTTGCAGCAAAACTTTTGAGGTATTTTGACATTTGACTACCATAAAAATGGCATACTTTCTGTTTTATGGCGTGCTTTCGGATTTATCCACAACAATTATGAAAGTGATGAAAAATTTGATGACAGCATCGCCGGTCGGACTTGTTTCTCCTGCGAAGAAATCTCAAGTCGTTGTAGAAATTTACCTCCGAAGGATTTATAAAGACGATGACGATGTACAACCAGGCTACTGTTTTAATTCCAGAATAAATAAAAATACATTTGATTCATTCAATAAAAATTACTCTGCAAATTCTAATGGAGTATCTTTTCCAAATATTCATCAACTATCTTCCAATTTGTAAGATGTTTAATTGATGGTTGCTATACATAATCGTAAATTTGAAAGATTTATAGTATTTGACGGATGTTTGAGAGATGGTTGTCTCAAATGCGATCTAAATAATTTGTAAATAACTTGATATGTAGGGCTATGATATTTCTGGTAATCTTCTTTGTTTTCTTAGTGTATTATGAATGTATTCATCAATATTTCAAATAATGAACGGTGATATCAATATGATGAATCTGGTAGTTGGTAGAAAAATACATAATATTCATCATAATGAAGAGTTTTTTTTCTAAGATCTTTTTTAAGATCTTGAAAACTCTAAAATAAAAAATATATCAAATTTGTGACCCTTATTTTGTAATGCACTTTGTTATATTAGAGAGGTTTGGCGCGATTGAAATAGACATATTTTAAATATCACCAATCCCTTTGGTACTTTAGTCAAAAATAGGAAAACTAAATTTATGACTAGCCATTTTTTTTTTAAATTTTGATCTCATTTATCATTTCAACTTAATAGTGTTTAAATACCATGCTGATTAAGTTATGAAAGGTGTCTGATGATCATGCCAACCGGTGACCTAAAGGTCCATTGTGATTCTTTCCTATAGAGAGCTAAAACCTATCACATTAAATAGGAATAATTGCTAGTAATCCAGTATGCGCTCGTAGAAACCCATACTACATCTTTCAATTCAGTTTCGAGATATCTGCGATGCAATTTAGGAATAATCGTTCATAGAAAATACCGTCTAAAGTTCAAAAGTATTTTTTTTTGTATAATTTTTGAATAGATTTGGTCACTGTGACTTCTGCAACGATGATATGTTGTTGATCAAATGGTTGTTTTTTCACCGGTTTATGCGAAAATACTCGATTCTTCTAGAAATATATTTTTGAAATCATTATTATTTGCACAAAAGTTATTATTTCATATATCCTTTACTATTCTACGAATATACGACATAAAAAATTCCTGACGAAGAATTCTAAAATGAAATAATAGTTTTGACAACCAATACTTTGTGGTTTTAAACTCGAATAAAACAATGTTGAACGATATAATCAAAATTCAAAATATCTCCAACGAATTCTACATTTTAATTTCTCATTTTGCCATTAAATAAGTAATATTTCTTAAGTTTTCTATTTGCCAAATGCTTCAGTATTATAATTGATAATATGACAACTTTACTTGAACTTGAATCAAAAGTTGCTAAACGGCTTTATTAAAAGTGGCAGAATAATAAACATTACCAATTTGAGTACTTCCTATAGTTTGAATGTAATTTGAGTAATCTTTAAATAATTAAAACTATAGCCAGTATATATTGGACTTATCTTTGTCAGACCATCAAACATCAAGAGCCCACATGTGAACGAAAAAAACAAAATCCCTAAATGTGCAACCAAAAATCAGTCTGCAAAGAAGATTTATTTTTTCTGTATTATTTTTTATTTTTTTCACTTGTGAGAATACAAATAATTTCTACTGCCAGCAATGAAATCTGCTGGTAGCCCAAAAACTTTTTGTCAAATACAAACAACAACAAAAGAAGAAGCCTGGAAATTCTTCAAGTTGGCTTTGCCAAACTATTTTCTTTTCTAGTTTGAAAGTAAGATGAAGAACTTCGGTACATACCGTCGTAGCAAGAGTAAAAACTACTATAAAAAAAGCACACACAAAATGAAGATGAATCGATTTTTTGTTTGTTCGTCGAACGACAGTCAGTGGCCTGGAAAGACTTGGTTTTACTATGGCTAGCCAAAGATGCAGACAGGGGCGGATTTGAATACAAGTGTTGAATATTGAATTTTTCTCGGTGGGTCTAACAAGGCATGGATAATAAATATAGCAGTATTTGTAAAAAATACTAAAATTCCTAATGTCAAAACCATAGACGTAGGAAAGACCTATTCATTAACATATCTAATAGAACCATTTTGACAAAGACCTGTTCTAATTGAAAAAATCAATTTCAAGTGAATTATTCGATTTGGGAATTGTCATGTTGTGGATCCGAATGAACGATGTAAATAATAAGACCCTTATTTATGTTAAAAATGACCAAAATATGAATATCAATCTTTTCTAAACACTGTTGGAAGTGTCCAAGAAAATTTTATAACAAATCGTCGAAAATTTGAACATCGTCTATTAACAATGAAAAGCATGACCAGTCATACACAGAAAAAAATTCATTAATGTGATGAATGTATTCATAAATATTATGAATTTTTCTACCAAAATGACATATTGATGAACGCATTCATTATTTACATATATGAACTATTCATACTATCGAACATCATAGTGAAGAACGTGATATTCAGTGCAATGAATTTGAATCGTTATATTGATGAATATAATCATAATATCTATGAATTTGTTCATACTCTTTATGAATATAATATTTAATATGATGATTATTGTTGAACTATTTTCTTTTTTTCAAAATAAATTATTTTATAGAATTTTTTTGACGAATTTTTCGAAAAAAAAATTTTTTTAAATAATTCTAAAAAATTTTGTTGGAAAATTTTTATAAAAAATAAAAAACATTTTTTCGAAAAAAATGATCCGAGATTTCTTAATCATTAATATTATGAATCATGGTTTATATCAATATGATGGAATGTATCAATATGATGTACATTTTCTTCTGTACATTTTCGCCTCTGGATACAACTACAGTTACTGGGAGAGAAACACACCCAACTAAAAAAAAAAATAGAAAAAAAGCAAGTGACACAAACAGATATCATACCCATGACACCGTTCGTATCATCACAGCACCCCCCAACCCAAACAGGGGTTGGTTTTTATGACTGTAGGATCTCGACTCGATATCACTTAATTTTATTTCATACCATTTCTGTAACATCGAGGGCGCAAACAATGCGAAAAACGAAATAAATTCCATACAATTGATAGAAAAATGAATGAAAAACGTATGCGTCACGCATAGGTTTCAAGTAGATGGCATGGTGACGTTGAATAGAATCACATTGAATGAAACGCGTTCTATTCAAAGACTTCAATGTGCTAGATGAGTCACTCACCCACTGACTGAATCTACTACCTACTCTTTACTAAGTCCCCGCGAAGTCCTTTCGGCCACAAACACTTTAAGCAGATTTGCAGCGCCAATAAAAGTTTGGCGATAACGCGTTTTCATGGCACGTCGTACTGCGTACCGAGCGCCCTCTCCTATTTTGTTACTACTTGCCGCGCGCGCACCCACTTCAGGATGTTTGGGGGGTCTTTCGGTGCTGCGCTATCTGTAACTTGGAGGACTGATTGTGGGTGAGAGTGTGGTGGGGACTCACCTCGTGTTGGCGTCGCGTACAAAATCAACGTCGAATGGAGTCGTTAACAAACGCGAAATTGCGCGCCCGCTGCCATTATCCTAAATGATTGCATCAGTTTTCGACAGCCATTGAAAGAAACGAAAACGGGCGGAATAATTTTATTGGTATCGGTCGGAGGGAGAGACGGGGGGTCGCGGGCAAGATTTGTACAGCGATACGGTGAGCTTGATGAGTTTGCGATATATGGTTGAGTTGAGCACAGCAAATTGTTTTACAATCTTAAAATAACTAATTGCTGCGCATTTTTCTTATAAATAATATTTCTAAAGAATGTATAACGCAAGATATTCCATTACTAATATTTCATAGCAACATCGATTTAATGTGGTAAAAAGATAGACCGAGGTGAAACCTGGCATTAAAACTGTAATAGAAACTAAAACCAACTTCTGTTTAATTCCGTTTCATTTTTAAAAGCAAAGCCGAAATAGAAAATAGGGAGTAAAACGAAACCGAAATCGAAACTTTTATTTGTCCCTGATAAAAACAAGGAATTGAAATTCGATGGCAACCCCTTAATTTAAATATCTCAAATTTACCATATTTCTTCAAAGTCTTCATTTCGATTAAGGTTTTTTTATTCTGAAATGGTATAAGTTGAAGTTAAAATGTCATTGTCTGCTAAAGAATTTTTTTTTATTTTTTTTTATTTTTTTACAAATTAACCAACGCTCAGGGGATGCCGCCTATTCATGCAATGCACAGTGTTGATCGTAAGAAGGGATGATATGTTAAATGGAGGGGGGAAAGATGGAGTAGTGTCGGTGAATGTTTGTTTTGAACTTGCCAATATCAAAAATGTCGGGAAAAACAGACGCAGGGAGATTGTTCCACAAACGTATCGTGCGACTGAAGAACGAATTCTCTCGGTAATGCGTGGTTCTATTGAGAGCCGAGTGAATTACGAAGGGGTGGGCTTGGTTCGATGTCCGAGTAAAACGAGAGGACACACGACCTGGTGGAATCTGGCCATGTATCTCCCTCGAACACTTACCATTGTAATACCTATAATGTACATGGAGAGAAATGTTCTTATAAAACACGCATAAATTTTACAAAAATTAATCATGAAATCCAGCCAAGAATAAGTAATCATAATGAGTTGGTTTTTAATCATAATATATGATTAAAAATCAATTATTATGATTAATTAAATAAAATGATGCATATGTTTGCGCATTTTTAGTGTGCAATATATTCATAAGACATGACTAATTGGAATAGGTTCTGGAATATATTTTATGATTTATTATTCATAATTCATGATTAAAATTGCATACATTGTACCAAATATCCGTAACCTCCAGATGGAAAAACAAATCCAAATTATGCAGAAGAAAATGAAATATATTACATTTTAAAATTTAATACGTCAGAAGATAAAATAAGGAGCATTAAAAAATAAAGAAAAATGATTCACTTATGTCTCTGAAATTTCACATTTCTTTTCATATGACACATTTTTCAATTTATTCACTCACTTAAATTGTTTTCTGACTGGACCTTTTTGGAGGTTTTTCCTGATTGAGGTGAATTGCGCATTTAAAAAATGAATATACAAATTATGAACACAAATTATGAATAAATATTCATAATTTCGATTTACATGATTAATAATAAAATTAGTAAAATTTATGAATCCTTTTCATAATGAATACATAATAATGATATTATAATAGTTTGGCACTACGTCCTATAAGAACTTAGGCCGAGTTCTGTCACCATTTTGAGCTGTGCGTGTTATATTTGTACTCAAAGTGGTGGGACCTACAGTTTATTGCCGAATCCGAACGGCGGGTGAGAGTTTTTTCATAGGCAATGGTTTTACTCTCGTAGGTTTGCCATTATTGACGAAAGGTAGCGCGGTATAGAAAAATGTTTCTATGAAAAGATGTTGTTAGCCCCAGTCCTTGAACCGGGGACCTTTCGGCTCGCAGTCCAACGCACTAACAACTGAGTTACCGCGGCTCCATAATGAATACATAGTGATTTAGAATTTTTTATCGAGGAATTTTGCATTTTTTTAGTAGTATACATAATTCATGAATATAATTCATAAATAAAATAATTCGAAAAAAATATGTTTTATGAACATCTCTCTGTATCCACTAAAAATTATGGCGCATGCAGACCACGTTTATAAATCTCTTTATACGAAACCCATTCTATTGATTAAAAAACTATTTTGTTACTCATTAAGAATAGAAAAATATTGCTATAAACACCATTAAGATATCAATGACGATTAACACTACAAAGGAGTCCTTGCTGCGGTACTTTCTTCGCTTTTCTTTTTTGGGTTTTTCGAAAACTTTCGACCAGACGCGACCGACTCCACTACATGGCATGAATGAATGAAACGCACTTCATTTGACGGCGGATGTTGTTTCCATTTGGCACAAGAGGGCGGCAAGTGCTGTTATCGGGGCATTATGGGGGGGATATGAGGGTGGTTTATAGTTGTTTTTGTTGTTTTTATTGTTATACTGTGCAGCTAACGCTGAAATTGTTTGCGACGTTTTGATTGTTTTGCTCGATGGTGCGAATGCCGAATGCTATGAAAGCAGGCAGGCGTTGGATGGATGGATTCATTCAGAGGGGTGGCTGTCTGTTGATGGGCGGTTGAAGAGCGACGTGTTTTAATCCCATTTGCAGGATTGCGGAATCAGGAATCAATTACTTATTTAATGAAATGAATTTTAGCATTAAGCATGAAGAAGAAGTCAACAAAAAAAAATCAATAGAAAATCTATTTTGGAAAAAAATAAAGGAAAAATTTATATTAAAAAAATATAAAAGACAATATATATAAAGCGAAAAAATATAAAGAAAATGCAAAACAGTCAAAACAAAAAACAAGGTGCGAATGAGTAGGTATTATAGAAAATTAAAAATAAAAGTTGATGTTTACGAATTGACCTTGTTAGCTGATAATAAGTCAAGTTTATTTCAGTTCAATACGGTCATAATCTGTTTAATACACTCTAAAAAAAAATATATATTTTAATAATAGTTTGACGCAACAGATCTAAAGAACCTATTTCGCATTGCCGCTCAATACCGACTCTGAACGACAGGGAATGAGACTTTTTAAAAGCAATGTTTGCACTTATAGATTTTTCCATTTTCTTCCGAGAGATAACATCGTACATTTTCTCTTCTTTAAAGTTGCAGTCGCCGAGGTTTGAACCAGCAACCGCTCAGGACGTAGTTCGACGTTCTAACTACTGAGCCAACGACGCTCTATACAATGTATAGCCTTTTTTATAATTTCTTCACTATATATTGCCACTGAAATTAGTTAATTGGATAAATAATGCAGGACAACAAATATTATATTTTATTATCCATCTTCCAATTGAATACAGTGGAAAAAGGTAGTTTTAAGAATAGAGGATACAACTTAAAATGAGAATGAGTGCCCATTGGCTCTATTATTTCTTCAGACTATTAAATCTGATATTTATTTTTTGTTTATAGATCTATAGTAGTGTTCTCATTCTACTCCGATCATACACAGAAAATAACACTACACAACAAAATGAGAAAAAAGTTTGCGTAGTAAATTCCATTATTTTTGTATTATTGGAAATGACCCGCATAATTTGAATACATGAAATAAAAAATCTCTATGGATAGTTTTACGAGATTTCGAGCAATAACTTTTGTATTAAGCTTTCAAAAAGGTGATATATATCCCTAGTGGAAATATGCCCGATGCGCCATCGGGAAATGATCGGGGTTTCGTCAGGTAACCCCTATTAGAGCAAATATGATCATTGCCTTGTCATGCCCTTATCATGCTCACCATAGCAGGGTTTACATTATCTAAACAGCCAATAGTCCCGATCAAAGCTACATTAGTTGTTCCTCATAAAGAAATGTTCAATGCAATGATCAGGTTTCAATGAGGTATGATATTTTATATCATCGGGTATTTGTAGTGCTTTCGTATGCTCATGTTTTAACAAGGCAATGGTCAGATAAATATTGATATGGGGAATTACCCGATCAGTACATGATCATTGCCTGAGGTGAGTACATGACATCGTTACAACGACATCGTGGGCCTCGTCATATCCCGATCATCTCAAATAATGACATGATCAGTTCATGAGCATGGCCCTACCAAAATTTCTACTAGGGATGTGAATATCTCGCGTTTTATAAAACTCATATGCTCCATTGTTATTTCGAATCAAAGGTAATTAAATATCCCTTTCGAATTGGTTTACTGGTTTAAGAGAACTCTGTAGAAGAACTCGAAAAATGTAAATTTGTTCGACCAAAATTTTGTTCAAAAATGCGTATAAAAAATGGCGATGATGCACAGTTTGTAATATTCCAAAATAAGCCTTCACATTTTTAAAGAAAATGATGTAAAAATAAAATAAGTTTATGGATACATTTTGAGTACAGAAAAAAAATCATGTGAAAGCATTACAATTGAGTATTAACTAAAAAAAATCGCATTTTATGTTTATACCCTATACCCATGGGTTACAAAAATAATCGAAGAATAGTTAATTCAGCAATTCTATTTGCTAATATGAATATTTGTACGTCAATGCAGCCGATAATTTAATCGGCGCAGTTTTAGCAAACATAATTGCTGACTACGCCGACTAATTAATTTGCTGCATTGACGTACAAATATTCAGAATTGCTGAATTAACTA
This sequence comes from Dryomyza anilis, assembly GCA_951804985.1. Lineage (NCBI taxonomy): Eukaryota > Metazoa > Arthropoda > Insecta > Diptera > Dryomyzidae > Dryomyza > Dryomyza anilis. The sequence continues at coordinate 1,006,644 of OX638130.1, read as the reverse complement.
TTCTTCGTTAATTAATATAATAATAATAGTAGTTTGGCGCTACAGTCCTGTATACAACTTCGGCCGAGCTCTCTCACCATTTTGAGCTGTGCGTGTTATATTTGTACTCAAAGTGGTGGGACCTACAGTTTATTGCCGAATCCGAACGGCGGGTGAGAGCTTTTTCATAGGCAATGGTTTTACTCTCGTAGGTTTGCCATTTACTGACGAGAGGTAGCGCGGTATAGAAAAATGTTTCTATGAAAAGATGTTGTTAGCCCCAGTCCAGGCTTGAACCGGAGACCTTTCGGCTCGCAGTCCAACGCACTAACCACTGAGCTACCGCGGCTACTTCGTTAATTCAGTTTTCATTAAATTAGTGAATGATTAATGAATGCAATTAATGTTGGTTGCTATATTTACGTCGATTATTTTTTCTGTGTAGTAGATCTACTAATTTTATTTGTATTTTTTAAGTCTACTCCGGTAGTAGCATTTTCTGCTCAATTCTCACAATTTTCTACTCCATTTTACTGAAATCTACATCCTTTGAAAAAAATACTTATATCGCATTCATGATTTTATGGTTTTTCCATAATGGGCGGTTGGCTTCAGAGTGCAAATATTTTAGAGACTAACTGCTTAGTTCATTTCAAGTAAAAATTGCTCTCGATTTGGGGTGTATCTGGAACACCCAATTGAGTTTTTAAAATTTACCTTAGAAAAGTTGATACAAACGTATATTTAATTATAACTTCTACAATTTAAAGTACAGAGCGAAAGATTACATTAATTTTACAGATATCTGATACTAGTTATTAATAAAATTGTAGTATTGACATTTTATTTTGGGCGCAAAGACATTTTTGTCATTACAGTAAAACAATTTATTAGTATTTAATAGTATTTCGTAGTATTTAATGGTATGCGCCTATTAAAATAATAATTTATCCTATTGACTAATTTAAATAGCAAAAAACTATTGATTTTATAGTATTTTTTCTCAGTGTAATAAACGAAATAAAGTCGAATTAAAAAATAGTAACAGCTTTTTTTGACAATTTTCTCATATATTTATTTGTCACATAGAAAGCCCTAACTTTGAAATAGACTTTATTTCGTATATTGTTTAGGCTCAACAACCAATAACCCAACTTTTAGTGCATCGTTTTTCTGAGTGTAGTAACTAAAACAACATAGCACGCACGCCCTCTGGCGACGCCATTTTTCCCAAGTTTTATCTCGTGTTTTGTATCGCTATCGAGTCTGTTAGTTACTGTTTGCGTTCTATGCGTTTTTGCAATTGATTGCATGATGCCACGGCTGTGATGATGATGATGATGATGATGATGTTGGTGCTAGTCCGAGTGCCGAGCCACCGGTAGTTATCGCTTTATCGTGTGGTGTAAATTATTTATAGGACATGTCAAAACGCAATCACACATTTTTGTTACCCCCACCTCCCAATGCTAACAACAACACTTCATTCATTGTTTTTGTTAAATTGTACTATCTATTGTGACCGTTAATTAATACATATTAGAAAATGGATTTCGATGTTTTATCAGCGTCCATTACAGCCAACAGTCTTTTTCGTTTGTTGGTTGTGCAGTGGATTTATTCAACACAAAGTGAAATGAAAACAATGAATTTAGTGCAATCTCTTGAAATATACAAAATTAATATTTTAAAGTGGAAACTATAAAAATAATAGTATCGTAAATTTTTAGCATCATACATTTTGTATTTTTTTGTAAGTTTCAGTCGCGTGACTTTGAACCAGCGATCGCTCGGCCTGTACTCTGACGGACTAAACAACTGAGCCAAGAACGCTACCATAGAATTTATAGTCTTTTTTTATATAATTTCAATAGTTTTTGCTTTGAAATGTTATCTTGAATATTGTATTGTGAAATGATTGAATATAAACAATTCGAAAGAAAAGTTAAGCTCTGGTTCGAAATTGAATTAAATTATAAAGTATCGAACGACATTGATTCTCTCTAATTTATAGGCTTAAAATATCGTTTTCGAGAATGTGCACACAAAAAAAATTCACCGACAACCAGTATTCATCATTTGATGATTTCATTCATTGAACTAAAATGTATTTTCTTGAATGTTTTTCATTTTCAATATTTTTTATCACATGAAATTAAAAACATAAATTTGTCACCATTTACATATGTAAAATATTTGTATTTATAATTCTTATATGATTTATGATATTTAAATAAATATGCACCCAGAAAAAAATTCACTCAAATCCCATTAAAATTAGTCAATAGGACAATTATTGATTGATTAGTATACAAAAAAAAAATATTTTCATAGAAAACTCAATGGCAATATCATGGTATTTTCTAGTATTTAATGGTATTTTCCGATTAAAATAATAATTTATCCTATTGACTATTTTTAATAGTAAAAAACTATTGTTTATATAGTATTTTTTTCTGGGTGTGGTTTGATGAACAAAATGCATCAATATTCATTAATATGATGAAATGTAGTCTTCGCATAATTAGCAATTAAATATTATAAATCTTATAAGAATTATAAATACATAAATGTGTAAACGGAGACAAGTTTTTGTTTGAAATTTGATGTTAAAAAAATATTGAAAATGAAAAAATACAATTTTTTATTTTTTAAATGTTTTTCATTTTCAATATTTTTTTTTAACATCAAATTTCAAACACAAATTTGTCTCTATTTACACATTTATGTATTTATAATTCTTATACGAGTTATAATATTTAATTGCTAGTTATGCGAAGACTCCATTTCATCATATTAATGAATAATGTACATCATATTGATGAATTTTGCTCATCAAACCACATTAATTTAAATATCATAAATTTTATAAGAATTATAAATACCTAAATGTGTAAATGGAGACAATTTTTTTTGATATTTGATGTTATAAAAAATATTAAAAGTGAAAAACACCGAAAAAATACGATTTTAGTTCAATGGATGAAATCATCAATATGATGAATACTGGTAGTTGGTGAAATTTTTGGTGATATTTTTTGTGTGTTGGTGACATTCTTTTTTGTGTGTGCGTAATGAGGTTTTTTAATAAAACATTTTCTATCTAGAACATTACTGCTCTTTTTAGTGTTATAGATATCGAATCAAATATACCTATATATCGTCGTTGTACAACGAAAAGTCACCAAATATATTTTTATGAAAAACTTAAATTTCGAATTTGTTAATTAATATTATAAAAGTTTCAAAGTATTCAAGTTGAAATATCAATTGATAGATTTACATTTTCTTATCATTGAGATCATCGATTAAAAATTGACAGTTACATACAGATTTTTGTAAATGAATATTCGGCATTTAGAAAATGTATTTGGTGACTTTTCGTACTACAACGACGATATATATTTTTTATACCCTACACTAAGAGTGAAAGGGTATATTCAGTTTGGTACGCCGTTTGTAACACCCAGAAGGTAGCATCTCCGGTATGGAAAAGTATATATATTCTTGATCAGCATGACCTCCTGAGTCGATTTAGCGATGTCCGTCTGTCTGTCTGTACTTCTGTCCTTCTGTCTGTCTGTTGAAATCACGATTACGGAAAAAGTAGAAGAGTTAGAGCAATGAAACTTTAGATTTAGATTACTTATATATCTAAGCTGTCTGAAAAAGAAAATTGGCATGATCAATTTATTGTGACCTGAGAACCGACCACTTATGTTCAAATACCTCATATAAAGTTTACATCTACAGATCAATTTTACTGTATACGTGCTTAGGTAAACTTTTTTGGTCAAATATATATTGACATCATGCTGAAATACATGAAAATGTTGTTTTCCTGCGAAACGAGTTGTGGTTCCCAAAAAAAAATTCGAAATTCGGTACACCTACTCATTTGTAAATATGGGTATCAAATGAATGGAAATTCTTCAACGATGGAAAGTTTGTAGTTATTTTCAGGATTCGTATACCCTGGTGACCTATATACCACTTTGAATGGTAACCACACATATGTGTAGGGTATTTATAGTCGGCTTAGAACGACTATAATTTTGATAATCCTAACTATCATAATTACACCTACTTAAAAATTTCCCATGTGATCTAACCTTCCCAACTGGTTTTATTTTATTTTCGATAAACAAATTTTATTTCTCTAGAAAATTTTATTTTTTAACAGATATTTTAAAATTTTGACTTTTATATCGAAAAATTTTTGTTATTATATGGAATATAAAAATAATCATTTCATGTTTTATAGTTATTCTACTTGATTCTATACCAACATTATTCCAACCCACATTCTGTATATTATTTTGACATCAATTATATTTATTGTAGTTTTACTAAAAATTATTAAAAAGTATCCAAATTTTTTTGAAAATTTATTTTATTTTTGTATGAAATAAATATAATTTGAATACCAAATTTTGTATTCACAAAAAGATTAATTGTTCGAATACTTATACAATTTGTACTGCATCCCTAGACAAAATTTTTGACAGGGTCGGACTTTGTACCAAAAGTTTCTTTTTTTTTGCGCATATCCAAAATATGCTGGAACTTTGACTTTAAATACCACAAAATTCGACAACCTGCTATACCCTTCCCAAATACTTTCATTTGTGTGTGTTATCCCGGAAATATTACGGAACCAGATATATAGGCAAGATTTTTTTCGGGTGGAGTTTTTTTTTTTTTTTTTTGAAAATATATTAATTTTTAGTAGAGAGTTTCTAAAAATACATACATGTATAAAAATTAATTCTTTTTCATTTTTATTTATTCGAATTATGTATTTTCAAAACATAAATTAATTTGGCAATATTTCCGACCGAAAACATTACTTTCAATATTTTACAAAAATAAGTAAAATGAAAAGAAAACGTTTTATCTATATATATATATGTAAGATATCGACCATTCCATTCCCTTCCATATTAAAAATCCAAAACACTCTTAATTTGTAAAACTTTACAGTAAAACTTCGCAAGGTATAATAAGTCCAATTTGGATTGTAAGTTTTTTAAATTGTTCATTTTAGCATAAACGAACAATTTAAAAAGCATTTTTGTTTATAACTTGGGTTAAAATCGGGCAATATGTACCTAAATTTGACCGAATATACAGAATCCAAAAAGACATATAATAATAGTTTGGCACTACAGTTCTATAAGAACTTAGGCCGAGCTCTCTCACCATTTTTGAGCTGTGCGTGTTATATTTGTACTCAAATTGGTGGGACCTACAGTTTATTGGCGAATCCGAACGGCGGGTGAGAGCTTTTCATAGGCAATGTTTTTACTCTCGGAGGATTGCCATTTACTGCCGAGAGGTAGCGCGGTATAGAAAAATGTTTCTATGAAAAGATGTTGTTAGCCCCAGTCCAGGTTTGAACCGGGGACTTTTCGGCTCGCAGTCCAACGCACTACGGCTATGCGGTAGCTCCGTGGTTATCTTTATTTTACTCATGTTATTCACATTTTTTTTGATTTTTGGAATTTGTGATACTATATATATCACTTCTTAACATATATTTTATTCGGAATTATTCGTTGAAAATTTAAACGGATATTGAAGGATAAAGTTTTAAAAAATAATATTGATATAATTTCGTCCTGACAGGATAAAATAAAATTGTACATAACATTGCCAAGATTCTCCTTTTCCATTTGACAACAATTACGCCATCATAGGTATTTACATAAAATTTTCGAAAATTATTATTCTTTGAAAGTTTGAAGTCCTTTTAAAAGAAAATGGTATCACGAAATAAAAAAATGTAAATGCAGTTTTACTACATTTGGTCCGTAGTTTCAGACCTATACCATTTGGTTTCACTTTTTGTCGGACGGTGTTGTAAAAATTATCCAAATGGAGTTTTGATTCATATTCTCACAATAACAAATTCATCAAGTAAAAATCGTGAACTGTGATAAATGGACGAATAATATTGATATTCATATATTTCTTCATATATTCATATATTTCCGTATTCCTTATTCCTTAATAATTAGAGATACACACATTTATTTTTATTAATAAACTTCATAATCTTAACAACAGACCATATATACTTTTTATATTTTTGGGTTTTACTGGATATACATTGTGTGAAATCCATCCGAATTTCAAGGGGTTCATATCAAAAACTTAGCTGAAGTATTCTATAGAATACAAAAGAAATCAGATCGAAAAGTCAAATCTACAAAATGCTAAAGTCCAAAATATGTGGAAAATCACGAACATTGCCATATGTTTGTTTTACATAATAAAACAAAAATTTTACGCAATATAAAAAAAACGGAGTAAGGTTTTAATTAGAATACCAAGATCGTGGAGTAATAAAAAAATATCCTTCATTTGTTAGGTAGTATAATTTTCTATACAAAATTCTTATCAGAAATACCATGTTATTGGTTGGAATACAACAAAACTAGATATACTTCCCATTATTTTAATAAAGCAGAAATACTGAATGATTGTTGGGTTCCATATTAATTGTATATTTCAATTTTGTATCTTCATTTTAGAGAATTTACTGAAACAACAAATACTTCCCTTTTTTGCATTTGAATTAAATGCACGAATAATAAATGGAAATAAAGAACCAGTGAAAATTTTTAAAGCGTAGATATATAATTTTTGTTCTCCATGTATCCCTGGACCATACAAACCTATTTAAATTATATTACAAGTATTTTATGTTTCTTTAACACTTTCAGTTAGTTTTCTTGGGGTTCTAGTTGAGTATTTTTATTTTTGCACAAACAGCATAAAAGCCGTCGGAATATATTTTTTATTAAGTACATTTTTTTTTTGTTATTTTGTTAATAACAACACTTTTAATAATAATTTCCAAAATATATATTTTTTAAATTGCTGAATGCATCAATATTTGTAAAGTATATATATTTTTTAATATTTCACACACATTTTTATAGAATGTTGGTTTATTTTGCGAAAAAGTATTTGATTTTTTGGCAAAATTTTGCATTTACACAGATGTTTGCGTATTTCGCGATTTTCGCGGCGGCACAACGCACTGGCGGATACAACACTGGCTCGTAACCAAAGGGTCAGCGACGAACGACAACAACGCGACACGGCGCAGCGCAAAAAATCAAATCGCATCCAAATTCAAATCCAGCATCAAAATCGCCACAAAGTCACACGAATGACAAACACTTCCACTCGAAACGAAACGAACGAAGCGACGCAACGCGACTCGATTCGACGTTGTTGTATCTGTGATAAGTATCTGAGAGGAGGCTGTGTATCTATGTGTGTGGTGTCTCTAACGCTATGTATTGGTGTTACTGTCTGTGCGATGAATGTCTTTCAGACTGTCTCTCTAACTATCTAGTTAGTTGACTGTTTGTCCGTCCAGCAGTCCGTAGGGTTGTCTGTCTACAGTGGAACTATCTGCGATTTGCATTCCTTATGTTGGCGTTGAGCACTCAACGCGCTCAATGTGGCCGCTCCAACAGCGAGTTAGGCAGGCGACTGCAAAAACACGCCGCAGATACGCGATTCACGTCGCAGATACAAACAGCAGATACAAGATACAAACAACGTGCGCGATACGCGACCGACTCGTGCAAAATCTAAAAGAAAAAATACGCCACAGAATCTGTTGTCGATCTGCAACTGAACTGAATTCAATTCGATGCAAGCAATTCAAGCGAAATGAAGGCAACGTTGTTCGAGTTCGAAATTGTATCCAACAGATAGTCGAAGCGGTTACTGCTGCTGCTGCGTTGTATCTGTGCGAAGAGCTCAGCAGGCTGTGATTTTGTTTTTGCAGCATGTTTGGCGTTTTTGCTGCTCTCCATAAATAGTCGTCGTCGTTGTTGTTTTTATTAATGCTGTTTTCGTTGTTTTTGTTGTGAGCAACTCAAGGTGGCTGCAACAACAGCAGCCCGAACAGCAACAGCAACACCGACACCAGCACAAAAACAAGCGCAGCAACATCAGCAGCAGTCAACAGCAGAAGCCAGAGCAAAAACAGCGCCAACGAAGACGCGTCAACACGAACACGTTTTGTGTGTCGCTGCCGCGTGCAGCGTGCGGCATGCAACACCAGACGCGTTGCTGCTGCCGCCAAGAAACTGTTGCGCGTCGCGTCGCCGTCGTCGCGGCTGCAACGGCGTCAATTAACTTGTACAGACTACAACAACAACTAAAACAATAACAACAACAACAACATGAAGAATCAAAATAAATGGCGTCCACTGAGCAAGAATTCGCCGCGTCGCTTCGTCTTCTTCTTCTTGTTTTTCTGCATCTTTAACTCAATTTGCTTGAGCGCATTTTTTATGATTTTTCTTAGCACTTTTTGCAAGTTTTGAGTGGTTTTTTTTTTGTTGCACTCAATACCAATGCATTTTCTTGTATATACTACACACACAGATACATGGACTCACACTCACAGATATACGCAACGCCATCTCGTAGTCGTAATTTTGAGTGGCACGTCGCGGCAGCTGCTCGTTACGTCTTCATTGCTGTTTCTTAATTTGCAGATACTACATACTACCGTTGTGTATCTGTATCTGCATCTGTGTATCTGCATCTGCATTTGTATCTGCAGCCACAGCTGCATATCTTAGAGATGCAAATGCGACTCACTCGCCAAATATCGCATATTGCATGCGCGCCGCACAGATCTTCGTTTTTATTATTATAAATTCATAATTATTTATATGCTGCATTTTAACGAATCACATTTGAATTCATTTTTATGGCGACTTCATAAAACTTTACTATTTTAATTTAATATTCTGAATGTCATATTGGGCTGTTATTTATTTTATTATAGATGATATCCTTAAAATAATGAGCATCAAGTATGCAAATTTATCAGATTTTTTATTTTTATTTTATATTATTAAATTTTAATTATATTTTTTTGTGAACAGTAATTTTTAAATGAAATTTGTTAAAGTTCAATTAAATGAATTGATATTGTTAGTGACCATTTAGAGTTTTAATTAAAGTTTTGAATTTTTAATTTTTTTTTTTTTTTTTAATTTAAAATTTTTCAATTGTTGGTGAAGTATTATAGACAAATATTTGAATTTCTATCGAAAACGAATTTCAGAACATCTTCAATTTGCTATTGAAAATGGAAACATTAAAAAATAATTTGAATAATTTTTTGTGAAAACAATTTAAAATTTTTCAAATATTTGAATAAATATTTAGATTTGAGTATTTATTAAAATTTTTATTATTTTTTTAGTAAAATGTTAAAGATCGAAAGTGAATTTCGAAATTTACAGAATCAATAGTTGTTTGCTATTAAAATTAGTCAATAGGATAAACTATTATTTTAATAGTTAAATACCATTAAATACTAGAAAATACTATTACATACTATTATATTATTTTTGAGTTAATATGAAAATATTTATTTGTTTGTATATTATTGAATCAATAACGGTCCTATTGACTAATTTTAATAGCATTTTTTCTCAGTATTGTACGGAGCGAAAAATGTTTAAAATGCAGTAAGATTTAAAAAGTATACGGAGTGATATAGAGCTAATTGCAAAATCTTAATTTTAAGAAATTGAAATATAATATTGAACCAAGAATTATTTTCTTTTTTAGTAATTTTATTGCAAATAAAAAAAATATTTCTTCATCAATTCATTTTCCTCCGTGCACCGATTAATTATTTGCTAGATTGACGTACAAATATTCATATTAGCGAACGCAATTATATATAACGAAGAATGGAAAATGTTTTCATTAAATTAGTGAATTTCATTGCTGGATTGGTGAATGAATGCAATTAATATCGGTTGCTATATTTACGTCAATTATTTTTCTGCGTAGACATCAAAAAATAATTTTCTTTGGAAACGTAAACTATTATTGTAACATATGGTTAACATTAACCCTTAAAAGCCTGACTTTTTTTTTGAGCTAAAGAAAATGTATGTTATAGAACTCGCGATTCTGGACAACGTTTGTTCTACGACTTTGCTCATAGGTGTTGCTCATCAAAAAATAAACGACAAATTCACAATAATATTTTTTGAAAGTACGCAATTTTACAAAAGTTAATTTTCTTGACAGCCGGCAAATAAAGTTTATTTCAAACGGGTATCGGCACAAACGGTGGCGCTTGGATCAATAAACATTTTAAAAGTCGAAGGGGAAGACTAAATAAAATAAGTTGAACAAAGTTTGAATTTTCATCCGTTGGTTCCTGATGGAACCAGTGGGCATTTAAGGGTTAATAAATAAAAAATAAAGAAGAGATAATAAATAAAAAATAAAGAAGAGATAATAAATAAAAAATAAAGAAGAGATAAGTATATTTTATAACTACTTCGATTATAAAAATATTAATTTCTTGACAGCCCTACTACACCCAGAAAAAAAACCTGAAAAATGTAAGGAATTTTAATAGCAAAACTATTTTATTTACTTTTAAAAGTAATCAACAGGATGCATAACATTAATACAATAATATTCAAACAATTAATAAAGTAGTTTTTTGTACCATTAATTTTATAATATGCCCTGTTAAATATAATAGTAATACCTGGTAGTATTTTTATTTTTATGGTATAGTCGAATTATATTTTCATTTCAAAATTTTTCTGACCATAAATTAAAACGAATAGAATATTATTTGATTTAATGCTTAACAGATATATAGTCGGTGATACTGCAAAACCGCCTAACTGCATGTGAAAATTACGCCTAATTTTGTGTTATAATCGGGTTTTTAATGATATGTTGATCGAATAAATTAGATAAATGGCATTATAAATTATAATATACTTAATTTTGTATAAAGTATTGAATTGAGACTGAAAATAGTTTTGTTTCTTCTGTAAAATACATTTTGTAAGAGGTATTCGAAAATGTAGATAGGCGGTTTTTGAAGTATCACCGACGATTTATTATTAAATTATAGAAAATTAAAACCCACACACAGAAAAAAATTCCCTCAAATCCCATTAAAATTGGTCAATAGGACAATTATTGATTCAATAATACACAAAAAATAAATCTTTTCATCTAAACTCAATGTCATGGTATTTTCTAGTATTTAATGGTATTTTCCGATAAAAATAATAAATTATCCTATTGGCTATTTTTAATAGTAAAAAACTATTATTTTTATATAGTATTTTTTTCTGGGTGCACAAAAAGAAATTCACACATTTTGCACACATTACAATAGACTACATATTGTGTTCGCTTCAGTTTCCACAATGTGAACACGTTTCTATTCTTGTTTATTCTTGTTTTTTTATTATACGTTTATTATTATAGGAGGTAACCATTAAAACAATAGTATGCATACTATTAATATATATATATAAATATACTATTAATATTAAAATATTTAAAATACTGATACTGATTTTTCGAATACTATCAAATTAATTAGAAAATTTTTGAACTAATATGAAAAACTATTAATACATGGAACATTAATGGAACATTTTATTCTGAGTGTAACCATATTTTTGGCTTGTGGCTTCAAAAACATTTTTCGAAAGATTTTCAGCATACATAGGTGTGTGTATCTAAAGCTTCCTAATGTCAGCTCGATTCCAAAAACAATTCCTAACGTTCTATTTATCCGTATGTTGTCGAAAATATACCCGAATTATAATCTGAATATTTCATGACAGAACTTTGAATTTAAACTTTATGATTCCTGGATGATTGATGGTACTTTTTCTTGGTACCGACCATTCGTGAATATGTAAAATAACAAGTAATTCCCTGAAATGTTTACCTTATGAGTAAGAAAAAGCTTTTCTTATAAATATTGCTAAAATTAGTTATTTGAATAATTTAAATTAGTTATGGAACCTAAGTTATATTTTCTAAAGATGGATTTTGTACGGATGGATTTTGTGCGGTTGGATTTTGTACCAGTGAATTTTGTGTGTTGGATTTTGGTATGGCGTATTTCATACCCAACCCGAAATCGTTACACAAAATTCAGAAATAAACCAAAAAAACTCAGATAAAAAAAGTAAGACTACAAAATAAAACATTGAATTTTAGTATGTAAAAAAAAGCTTTATCTGTTTTTCATTTTGTGTTTAAATTATAATGTATAACAACATTTTTTTTAATATCTTTTATAAATTAAATAATTCGATATTGAAATAGATATTAAAAATATGAACAAAAAGTAACATTTATGCAAAAAAAACCAAACCTTTTACTTGGTGCGAGTATACGGTAACGTTTCGTTGAAATATGTTTGGCGCAGATTTCATACTTTTAATGCCTGTTAATACCTACACGGATAGAAAAGATTTGTTTGAATTGATGTTTGAATGTAATTAAAAAGTAATACGAAATTACCATGCATGTATTTGGAATGAAATGTAATTAAATTATAATCGAAATTGAATTTATTTTTGCTCACACCCAGAAAAAACTACTATATAAATAATAGTTTTTTACTATTAAAAATAGTTAATAGGATAAATTATTATTTTTATCGGAAAATCCCATTAAATACTAGAAAATACAATGACATTGCCATTGAGTTTATATGAAAAGATTTATTTTTTGTATACTATTAAATCAATAATTGTCCTATTGACCAATTTTAATGGGATTTGAGGGAATTTTTTTCTGGGTGCACGTGTAAACATTATTATATTGTCCAGCAGAATCTGTCAAATTTACCATAAATATATTACAATACCAACATAACATTTTAATTGCATTTGAATAAACTGTTTCTTGGCAGTTTACTTGGTTATAACTATGTTTCAAAACGAACAGAAAATGCTATTCAAATCTAATTATAACGAATGTTCTCTTCATTCGATTAGTTATCGACACATGAAGCTGGCAACGTTGCGCAGCATTTTCTACCTACGCCATTTTTTGCCATCGTTTGAACATATTGATGTTTAAAAACAAACAAAAAAAAGAAATAGGATTTAAATATATGTATTCTTGCAACATTCTTCTTGTATACGAAGTTGGCACTTGTTGAGCAGAATTTTCAACCTACGTCGTTTGTCGTCGTTTGAAGTATGTATAGGGTAATTTTAAACATACTAATGTTTGAAAACAAACAAAAAAATGAATTCAAATGTAAATAAAGGTATTTTGGCAGCTCTCTTCTTGTATACAAAGTTGACACTCGTTGATCGGCATTTTATGCGTACGTGTCTTTTGTTGTTCGTTGAGAAAACGTGTTCGCGTCGGTAATAATTTTGTTATTTGTAAATTAAATAAATATATAAATTGTGTTACAAAAAGTACAAATAGTAACAGAGTATAATATAGTGCAGTATATAATTTCTGAAACTAAAGTGAAAAAACCACAAATAAAAATCTGTGTTTCGATTTTCAAACAGAATTTGTCATGTTTTTTTACAAAAGCCTCCGTGAATTCCTTGCCTACGCTATGTGCTGTACTGAGATCAACTGTAATTGTACCAAATATAAAGCGAGCCTGGATTGTCTGGTTTAGCGTCTGCTGGTTCAATTGTGCATTCATTGATGCTGTCACTTGTACTTGCAGTTTTAAACCAATTATTTATTTATGCATTTAAAAATTTGTATATGAATTCTATTACTATAATTTTCCACTGTGCATGTTTAAAGATTTTTAATAAAAATAAATAAAAAAAAAATATTTTATTTTTATTTTATTTTCAGGATTTTTTTCCAAAAATATTTAAATATGTTTCTATGCAAACATACTACTTTTTGTACTGAGACAACTGATATGTTTCACTGGAAACATATTCATATTCAGGTCGTTCAAAATCATGTTTTATTTTGAACATATTTATGTTTCGGTTCAAATATTTATTTTATTTGGATGTAGTAATTATTATGTTTCCATTAGAACATACTCCATTTTAAGGGGCAACATTAAAATGTTTCTGTAATATTATAATGTAAGTCAGAGCTCATTACAACACTGTTCAAGTCTCAATACAACCCTGTTTACAAATGATTTATCAGTCAATTATATATTATGTTTACATAATTTTCCAAACATACATGTTAATGCCTGCAAAATTATGTTTGGGAGAGCCTTTTTTTGCAGCGTGTAGCATAAATAAGTGATACTATAAATCAAATTATTATGTATATAATTATTAACAATGTCCATTGGGTGAAAATTTGTAAATAATTATAATTTTTCGGTATAGAACCCTAAATATTTTAAATGTGAAATGTGAATTCCCAGCAAACCAAATGATATTTTAAAGATATGGATTGTCGTTTTCATTAATCTATATTGATACGAAAACGATAGAGTTTTCGATAATCTTTAACGATACGAAAACGATAAGGTTTTCGATAAATACGAATCATTTGAAATGATATCGCTGTTTTTGTCTTTATAGTTATCGAGCTGAGATCGTAAATGGTTTTATTTTCGATAAGCAATAGAAAATTTGATTTTTTTACAAACATTCTAAAGAATATACAATGTAATTTTCAAATACTTTGAGTTTTATATCGAAAATTTATCATTATTATATCGAATTTTCGTCAAATGGTTTGCAGGGTTGGTTCAGTTGTTAATCATTAAAATTACAATTCTGAACAAGTACAATTTATTTATTGAAATGAACAGTTTTGATATCAATTCGATATTTGCAACGACTGACTAAAATCGCAATAACGTGCTAGATAGGTTCGATTTTAACACTTTTAGTACCGTTTAATTATAGATTTTGGAAAACTATAGTTTTGACTAATTAATAAAATTGTTAAAATATCATTTGATTTGCTGGTAAAATTAAATTTATGATACTCAAAACATGCAATAAAATAAAGAACATATAAAGAACCAAATTGTATATATTTCCAATATAAGTTATTGAAGAATTCATAGTATTCGTTCATCGATATTATATATCGAGTTGCATCATGTGCTTTTAATAATTTCATCGATAATTTGTACTGTTTTTCATTCATAAATCACATTTCCAAGAATTAAAAAAAATCGCAATTCCAATATCTTTAATACGAACAAAATTTTAATTTAAAAAATTCAATTGATTTTTATGCCGCTCAACATATGTTATTGATAACTACTGTTAGTCCTGCAAAGGACGAATTCCGAATAATAAATGGCTCACAATATATTGCTGCCTCGACTGCTTGCCGTGGCCTGTAACTGGGGTGGAAACGCCTTCGCTGCGTAACCCTTGCAACGACCATTTTGCAAGACTGCAACAGGGGAAAAGCAACAACAACAGTAACATAAAAGGTGTATGTAATAACAACAACAAAACATCGCAGCGACATATAACGCGCTCTCTTGCACCAATGCGCAAAATCGAAAAAATACGAATTGCACTCAAAAGATACTTTTGTGTAAATTGAGATACTTTTGTGAGTGAGTGTGTTGTAGCCATGGACAGTTGAGTGACTTTGACGTGCTGTGGTGAATTTCAACATCACACAACCACTGACATTAGACTCAAAGCACCAACACACAGATACGTGCTGTAGATACACAGATACCTGATATGTATCTGACAGATACTTTGTGTTGTTAGCGATCGCCCGACAGGGGCGGAGCTAATGTTTTGTTATTCTTTTTGTATTATTTCAGTTTTTGATTTATTTTTTTCGATTATATTTTCTATGAAGTGCAACTGCGATCGTTTGCAATTGTCTGTTTTTTTTTCTGTTGTATGCAGCGAAATGCAACGAATTTTAATTTAGTTCAATTAAGAGATATGAATTCTGAGAAATGTGTGCGGTTCGAAAATTCCATCAACACGTGTAAAACTGTAGCATGTTGCTGCTGCATTAAAGTATTTTGTACAGGAGATACATGTGATTTTTATGGCGAATTTTTAATTGCGATTTAGCGTAGAGTTTATATAAAATAATCATGTAAGAGATAGTGAATGTATATCAAGGTCATGTGTTTATTTGAGAAATTTGCGGGTAATAGAAATTGTATTTTTTCTTTAGTTTTGAGACAATTTACAAATATGCATTTTCTTTAAAAGGTATTTTATATTTAAAATAAATATTATTATAAATTTTATGAAAATGTTTACTAAGAATTTGAAACAAAATCCGCTGTTTACGAAATTCTGAATCCTACAATAGAATTTTCACAGAATGCACTACACCATTTATTAATGTAATTCAGAAATTCCATTTGAAATTCAAATGACACCAATTGAAATTCAGGAAATTCACTTTGAAATTCAAAAGACATCAATTGAAATTCGAAATTCCCTTTCAATATCAAAAGACATCAATTGAAATTCAGAAATTCCATTTGAAATTCAAAAGACATCACTTGAAATTCAGAAATTCCATTTGAAATTCAAAAGACGTCTTTTAAAATTCAGAAATTCCATTTGAAATTCAAAAGACTTCACTTAAAATTCAGAAATTCCATTTAAAATTCAAAAGACACCAATTAAAATTCAGAAATTCAATTTGAAATTCAAAAGACATCACTTGAAATTCAGAAATTCTATTTAAAATTCAAAAGACATCATTTGAAATTCAGAAATTCCAATTGAAATTCAAAAGACATCAATTGAAATTCGAAATTCTCTTTGAAATTCAAAAGACATCAATTGAAATTCAGAAATTATATATGAAATTCAAAAGACATCACTTGAAATTCAGAAATTCCATTTGAAATTCAAAGACGTCATTTAAAATTCAGAAATTCCATTTGAAATTCAAAAGACATCAATTGAAATTCTGAAATTTCTTGTAACCTTTTGATTTATTTTTATTTGTTTTTTTTTTTTACATATAAAAAAATTATTTAATTTTTGATCCATTCTTGAATTAAATCCCAGTAAACCAAACGATAATTTAATAATATCGACGCGATATCGTTTATATACTTAAATTATCTTTTTCGATAATAAATTATTGATGCGAAATCGATAGGGTTTTCGATAAAATCGAACCCGTCTAAAATGGTTTAGATGTTTTTATCGATATAGATATTGAGATGATACCCAAGTTAATTTGTTTGGATTTTTTTTTTTTTTGTTTTTTTTTTGTAGACAAAAATTATAAAGAACCCACAATTTAATTTTATACTTTGATCGTCAATTAGTTTGTAGGGTGGATTCGACGCCTTGTCGATTTTTGAGGTTTGATTTTGTACAAATAGATTTTGTGATGGTGGATTCCATACATTAACCCATCGATTGTCAAAAAATTTACAAGACTGAAATTTTGAATAATAAAATTTTTAATTTTCAATTTGCGTACACCCAGAAAAAAATTACATCAAATCCCATTAATATTGGTCAATATGACAATTATTGATTTAATAGTATACAAAAAATAAATCTTTTTAAATAAACTCAATGGCAATGTCATAGTATTTTCTAGTATTTAATGGTATTTTCCGATTAAAATAATAATTTATCCTATTGACTATTTTTAATAGTAAAAAACTATTATTTATATAGTATTTTTTTCTGGGTGTAATAATATTTGCGAATATTCATAAACGCTGCAAATAAAGGGCTCTCCCAAACATAATTTTGCAGGCATTAACATGCATGTTTGGAATTGTATGTAAACATAATATATAATTGACTGATAAATCATTTGTAAACAGGGTTGTATTGAGGCTTGAACAGTGTTGTAATGAGCTCTGACTTACATTATAATATCACGGAAACATTTTAATGTTGCCACTTAAAATGGTGTATGTTCTAATGGAAACATAATAATTACTACATCCAAATAAAATAAATATTTGAACCGAAACATAAATATGTTCAAAATAAAACATGATTTTGAACGACCTGAATATAAATATGTTTCCAGTGAAACATATCAGTTGTCTCAGTACAAAAAGTAGTATGTTTGCATAGAAACATATTTAAATATTTTTGGAAAAAAATCCTGAAAATAAAATAAAAATAAAATGTTATTTTTATTTATTTTTATTAAAAATCTTTAAACATGCACAGTGGAAAATTATAGTAATAGAATTCATATACAAATTTTTAAATGCATAAATAAATAATTGGTTTAAAACTGCAAGTACAAGTGACAGCATCAATGAATGCACAATTGCACCAGCAGACGCTAAACCAGACGATCCAGGCTCGCAGTGGATCTCAGTACAGCACATAGCGTAGGCAAGAAATTCACGAAGGCTTTTGTAAAAAAACATGACAAATTCAGTTTGAAAATCGAAACACTGATTTTTATTTGTGGTTTTTTCACATTAGTTTCAGAAATTATATACTGCACTATATTATACTCTGTTACTATAAGGACCTTTTATAACACAATTTATATATTTATTTAATTTACAAATAACAAAATTATTACCGACGCGAACACGTTTTCTCAATGAACAACAAAAGACACGTATGCAGAAAATGCCAATCAACGAGTGTCAACTTTATATACAAGAATTTCTTTTTTGTTTGTTTTCAAACATTAGTATGTTTAAAATTACCCTATACATACTTCAAACGACGACAAACGACGTAGGTAAAAAATTCTGCTCAACGAGTGCCAACTTCGTATACAAGAAGAATGTTGCAAGAAAATATTTATTTAAATCCAATTTCTTTTTGGTTTGTTTTTAAACATCAATATGTTCAAACGATGGCAAACGATGGCGTAGGTAAAAAATGCTCCACAACGTTGCCAACTTCGTCAGTCAATAAATTATCGAATTAAGACGAGTGTGGCGAACATACGTTGTATTTAGATTAGATTAGCATTTTCTGTGTTTCGAAACTTAGTTTTAACCAAGTAAATTGCCAAGACACAGTTTATTCAAATGCAATTAAAATGTTATGTTGGTATTGTAAAATATTTATGGTAAATTTGACAGATTCTGCTGGACAATATAATAATGTTTACACGTGAGCAAAAATAAATTCAATTTCGATTATAATTTAATTACACTTCATTCCTAATACATTTATGGTAATTTCGAATTACTTTTAATTACATTCAAGCTTATTCAAACAAATCTTTTCTATTCGTGTAGACAATTTAAAGTCAACTTTAAAATGAAAATCAGCTTTTTTGAGAATTTTCCAATAAAATAAAATGTCAAAAAGCTGAATTTATCAGACTACATAATTTTCTTTTACGTATTGGCAAAATTAGAATTATCTATACTGGTAGCAGGTTTTGAAACCCTAACCGAAATTGTTTAAAATCACTTTATAAATCTAAATACGATATTCATAACCCATATTTGCAGTTCCAGCTACTGAAAAAAAGTCGCTGTATTTTTGTTTTTGATCATGAAGAACATGCACTAAAAGTTGGATATTATTTGAATCGTAAAATAAAAAAGAGATATCATTCTATATAGTTTCGTTTTTATTGAAAACCCTATAATTTTGTATTATAAATGTTTAAAAACGACGATTATTGGGAATAATAAATATGCGCTCGATATCATTATCGAACGAAATTCTAATATTTGACAAAGAAAATTAAGTTGATGTTTGTATTTATTGATTATATTGTATTGAAAAATCAAATTTGGAAACAGAAAAAAAACTAGTTCGATAGAATTTAAATTTTAATACAATTCGATTGGAAATGTTAAACGGACTTTTGCTATTTTAGGAAAATACATAGAACTGAAACTGTGTCTGAAACTATCAATATAAAAGATCAAAAATTTGACTGTTTTATATTTTATATTAAAAAAAATCACTTTCCTAGTTAAAAATTATCTTTTAGAATTTGTAAAATTTAAATTTAAGAAAAGAATCGAGAATGAAGTTCTTATATGACAATTCCTGGGATACCGACCGTGAAATTCTCACGCTTAAAACTTTATTATCTCGAATCGAAATTTATTATCGAAAATTATAGAATTCAATATGGTATATCAAAAGATATGAATTAGTGGTCGATCCGTACGGGACAAAACCGGAAGTGCTTCTCGAGGTTCGTATAGAAATTCCAAAAAATCAGCGAACTTAGCTTATACATTATTTTTTGAGTTATTTTAAAATATATTTGAAATCGTGTGCTTTCTTTGTATATTTACACTTTGTTCCTAACCTTTATAGTTTTTTCATAATAAATCACAGAAAAATTCCGGACGTGACAATTTTTGTATTGAGTATTACGATTTTTATTACAAAAGTATTTAAATCAAATTTAAATAAATTTTATTTAATTTTATTACGTCACATTTTTCTTAGTGAATCCACAAATGTGATACAAAATTAAATTCTTCTGAATTAATAATCTTAAGCTGGTGACAATCTTCTTCTTCATCAGTTCCCTCAGCTGGTGGCAATGAGATTATTTTATTGGATATTCTTCTCATTATTTTGAAACAAAGATTCACCATTGAATTGTTCACATGTTTAAACCACACAAATTGTATACAAATATAAAAAATGTAATATTTCCGACATGTATTCAAAAAATATGAACTAAAAAGTATGTTATTCACAGTTGACACTGGTGTCGATGTCACCGCAAATTCATTGCGTCAATGGATTGCGTGACAAACCATAAAGCGTAACTAACCGTAAAAAAAGAAAAAAAAACACACAAAATTACAACAGTTGCGAAACAAAAGTTGGTCGCTGCGACCGAATTACAAACAACGCACCGTCAGCCAGACCCTATCGACTGACTGAATGTCTGCGTATCTATCGGATCGCATGCCAAGAGAGAGTACTGCGTTCGCATCATTCAAGCATAAAGCATTATTGTATCCAAACACTAGAAAACAAATTGAAGTAATTACTGCATGAAGAGGACTCGACCCGATCCGTGTCGAGTTGAGTCGAGCCGATACGTAGTCGAAGGGAAGGAGGGTCTGAGGTTGCGCTGCGTTTCTAAAAAGTTGCAAAAATGTAACGAAACCACGATGATGTGTAGCATGTGTGACCCACGCAACAACCTGCTACTTTTTCGACTCCTGGTCTTCGACGTCTCGTCTCGTTTCGTCGCAACGATTAACCTGTCTTTGGGCTTCAAAACTTCACCGATGCGAGGAAATAATTATTGTATGCGCGTCGAGCTGTTTGCTTTTATTTCAGCTTAGTTTTCCATTATTTCACTCACTCATTATTTCAAATGCGGTCGGGAGACAGACAGACAGACTCACGAACGGCTAGATGGTTCTGGTCCGTTTGGTATTTTCTATAGTTGCCGTATTTTGTCTGACTCTCTGTCCGTCTATCTTCTCGTCTGTCCGAAAGTCTGTATTGCTGTCTGTCCTTCAATGGGCGGTCCAAGTGTTGCGGAATATTATTGACGTGTAAACGCATATTTTCCGCTTACCTCGACCAATTTTCCAAAGCTGTGATGCGATACTTTAATGGGGGACCCTATGCTTTACGTCATTCTTTTTCAATATGGTACATGGGAATTTCTTTCTTTCCTGGTAGGGGACATAATTTGTGACAGTTTTGTTTCGAGATTATTTTTAATAATTAAAAATTCATTGACTGACATCAATAATTCAAAAACCAAAATTGAAATTTTACCGAACATTTTATTTTTTTAGTAAACATTTTAATTTTGGTGAAAAATGTATTGTTTTTTGTTGTGAAAAATGTATTTTTTTTTTTGTTGTGAAAAATGTATTTTTTTATTTGTGAAAATTAAATTTTTAGTGAAAAATTGAATATTTTGAATTGAATATTGATAAATTGAATTTTTAGTGAAAAATTGAATTTTTGGTGAAAATTGCTTTTTTTTAAGTGCAAAATTTTTTAGTGAAAATTTTAATTTTTAATGAAAAATTTAGTTTTTAATGAAAAATTTAATTTTTCGTGAAAAATTGCATTTTTAGTGAATAATTGAATTTTTCGTGAACCTTTTATTTTCAGGTAAACAATTTAATTTTTAGTGAAAAAATTAATTTTTGTTGAAAAAGGAATGAAAAATTTCTTTACTTCTTTATTTTTTAAATTCTTTATATATTTCTTTCTTCCTTTTATTCTTTCTTTCTTTCTTTTATTCTTTATTTCTTTCTTTTTTTTTATTTATTTCTATATTTCTTTATTTCTTTATTTCTTTATTTCTTTATTTCTTTATTTCTATATTTCTTTATTTCTTTATTTCTTTATTTCTTTATTTCTTAATTTCTTTATTTCTTTATTTCTTTATTTCTTTATTTCTTTATTTCTTTATTTCTTTATTTCTTTATTTCTTTATTTCTTTATTTCTTTATTTCTTTCTTTCTTTATTTCTTTATTTCTTTATTTCTTTATTTCTTTATTTCTTTATTTCTTTATTTCTTTTTTTCTTTATTGCTTTATTTCTTTATATCTTTATTTCTATATTTCTATATTTCTTTATATCTGTATTTCTTTATTTCTTTATTTCTTTATTTTTTATTTCTTTATTTTTTCTTTATTTCTTTATTTCTTTATTTCTCTATTTCTTTATTTCTTTATTTCGTTATTTCGTTATTTCTTTATTTCTTTATTTCTTTATTTCTTTATTTCTTTATTTCTTTATTTCTTTATTTCTTTATTTCTTTATTTCTTTATTTCTTTATTTCTTTATTTCTTTATTTCTTTATTTCTTCATTGCTTTATTTCTTCATTTCTTCATTTCTTTATTTCTTTTTTTCTTTATTTCTTTATTTCTTTATTTCTTTATTTATTTTTTTTTAATAGTGAAAAAATTTAATTTTAAGTAAAAAAAAAGGTTTTTTAGTACAAATTGATTTTTTGAAAATTTTCAGAAAATTCTGAATTCTAACAATTCAACTAAACGAAAATCCACCCGGACAAATTCGAATGGGAGCATCAGAAAATTTAGAATTCTAAAATTCATCCGTATGGTGAATTCCATACCGACCCCTATTTCCATTCATTTGGCAAAAATTCGCCTTTTCTTAAAATACTGAATTCTAAAATTTCATGGTTTTTCAAATTTAGTAAAGAAAGTGTGATGGTAACCTAAGTTCTCCGATTGTTGTAATCCCACAATTCCTTAAATTACACTTTCCGATTTATTTGGTTGCCATATAATAAAAAATTCACTGCGGCCAGAACCAGCACTTGTTGTCGGCTCATCTGGCAACCTGCATCTTTTACCTTTTTTTTTTTATTTATTTTTCTTTTATTTTTACTTTTCGTGAACTTGTGAAAAAGTCAACTAATCATCACTTCATTAACTTTCCGTAAGCTGCACATGCAGCATGTTGCATGCAGCGACAGCATCAACAGCAACAGCAAAAACTTTCCGAGTATGGAGGAGCCCGCGATAAAGCATCCTCCGAAGGCAGGCATTCTTCGAACTAAAAGACGTTGCGATTAAAAAATAAAATAAAAAATTGAAAAGTTGTTGCCGAAGAAGTGAACGAATGAACGTGCTTTACAACTTGCAACACGTCACAATTAATTAAGAAAATTTAAGCAACATTGCAGGCCAGGCCAGGCAGCAGCACCAGCAGCGGGAATAAATGACACAATCATGGAACTCATTAAAAAAACTCCCCAATTAGAGGCGAGGTAGGCGCCAGATAAGGACCGGTGCGACGGCCGATGTGACGATGCCTTCATCGCCTGCCTGCCTTCTTTCTACTTCCATGGAGGAATGCAGGGGGGTTTTTAATTTGACACATGTGAGAGTGCAAAATAAACAGGATGTGACCAAAATTAAAGATGGTAAACATTGTACATTATCTGTGTTCGGCATGTGCTGGAGCGACGATGACTTACCGAGGAGTAGCTGTCAAAGATGGCGCCATCGATTAGGTGGAGAGAATTCAAAAAGTTGGCGGAATTTTTGATGAAATACTTATAATAGAGAAATATACAAAAATATTCAATTAGAAAATCGAGTATATTTTAATATCATTCATATATTTGAAAACAAAAGTCGGATTGGATTCGTTTCATAAATATTGAAAGATTGCTTTCAACTGAAATATTTCGAAAAAATCTAAATTTTTAAGAAAAATCACAATTTACATAGAAAAATATGAATTTTATAGAAAAATCCATATATAAAATCTTAATTTGTTATAGAAAAATTAATATTTTAATAACAAAAATTAAAGCTATCTTTGAAAATCACTAGAATATCTAAATTTTCGTAGATAATATTTTTAATTTTTATTAGAAAACAAAAATTAAATAAAAACTTATATGAAAATTCACAATTTAATGAACAACTTTTTGAATAGCAATTGAAAAATACGAATTTCATACAAAAAAAAAATTCATAGATAATCCAAATTTGAAAATATAAAAAAAATAAATACCGAGTTTTCTAGAAAATCCAAAATTACAAAAAAAAAACACAATTTTCAGTGGAAAACATATTTTGTAGAGAAATCCAATTTTTTTAATAGAGAAAATGAAAAATTTCATAGGAAAATCACAGTTAAAATATAAGGATAAATTCAAAATGACGAGAAAAATAAATCAATTTTTTTTTGGAAATCCACAGTTTTGTATTTTATTTACAACCGGTTGCATACAACTTTTAACTATCAATCTGACAGATAAATTTAATTTTTTGTTTGTATTTCAATATGGAATTTGTGAGTTTAACTAACCGATTTCCATCTATTAACTTTAACTCATAGTTAAAAGGTTAATGTAACCGGACCTTAATTGTTAAATAAAATCCAAATTGTGATTAATGAAAAACACAATTTTTATAGAAATTCGCTATTTTTATAAAAAATGTTATAGAAAAAATCAAAAATGTTCTAGTAAAATAAGAATTAATTTAAATTTCATAGAAAACTACCAATTTTCTAAAAAAAAATATATTTTTTGAAATAAATAAAAATAAAACAAAAAATCAAAATTTGCATTGTAAAACTCAGGGTATATAAAAAAAATCCATAATTTAAAAAAAAAAAAAACAAATTTTCATATATAAGAGAACCTGGGTAAAGTGGGATGTGTGATAATGTGGGCAATTGTAATTTTTGGACATCTTTTTGCTCTAAAAAAAAGAAAAACAAATTTCACGTGCTTCTTAATATGGCATCAACTTTTTCATCTATGAAATGAATACCTTTTTATTGCATTTCGTGAACAACTCAATAAAACGACCTCTCTTACGAAAACCCACACGTTTCAATTTGCTTACGAAAAACAGCACATGTTTTGTAACTACGAAAAGAGCACAAATTCAGTTTCCCCACGAAAACAATCACATTTTTATTATACCCAAGAAAATAAGCATATACGTTTTATAACCACGAAATGAAGTATAACTCCATTTTCGCCACGAAAAGAAACATTACTAAGAAACACTAGAAAAACTCATCTTTCATTTCGCCAAGAATAAAAGTATTCCACACCAAATCGACCAAAAAAAAGTCAAATTTGAGATTTTACCTTTTGGATTTCAATAAAATTTGGGCAACTAATAAAGGGTATCCAGATATGTACTGACCAATTTTTTTTTATTTTTTTCGCTCACTACTTTCAGAGATACAGTGGCTCAAGATAAATTAAGTTGTAACTTCTAAACGTAAAAATATGGTCCGTGGTCATTATCCTTGCACTTCAAAATTGATGTCCTTGAAAATGACCCTTTTTAAATTCGGAAAAAAATCCTAAGTTTTCGTCAATTTATTATAAATGTTCAAACAAAATTTCAAGATGGGATATTTACGGCATCATATTTAAAAAAATAATTTTCTAAATTTTTATTTATTTTTTGTATTTCTAAAAAAAAAGTTGTAATAATTCCTGAATATATATGTAACTCAAATTTCTAAAATGAAGTCAGTTTTATCATATACAATCTAGTTTTTGAGATATTGATTTTGGCATATAGTTTTTACGATTTTCAAAAAATGGTATATATCTCAATAACTAGAGACAATTTGATGAAACTGACGTTATTTTCGAAATCAGAGTTACAAACTCATTGAAAAATTATTGCAAATTTTACTTTTGAAAAAAATATATATTTTTTTTCAATGCAAAAAATACGTAATAATTTTAAAAAAATAAATTTTAAATATGATGCCATCAAAATACCATCTTGAAATTTAGCATGAACATTTATATTAAATCAACCAAAGTCCTTTTTAATGACATCCATTTTGAAAAATTACCACGGACTACATGTTCAAGTTTAGAAGTTATAACTTAATGGGTATAAAAGCTTGTTGTACTAGCTTTAAAACGAGCCATCAACGGAGTTCCTGGTATTTCTACTTTAAGAGATATTGAAATATGAACAACCACATAAAAGTGAGTTTTGGCTCATTTTTTGTAAATTTGAACCACTGTATCTCTGGAAGAAGTGGGCGAAAAAATAAATCAAAAATTGATCAATGCATATCTCGATACCCTTTATCAGTTGTGCAAATTTCATTGAAATCGAATAAGATGAGTTCCAACCGCTGGTCGATTTGGTGTGGAATGGCCCATATATTTCTTCAAGAAAGTTATCCCAGTAGACTGTTTGTGCACAGAAGCAAACTTAGGCCATTGGGATTTGACCAGAACCCAATTGCGTCATTGGACCTTTTTTTTTTGTAAAAATGTGTTAACTTGGGATTTATTCCTCCGAATATGAAAAGAACAAAAAAAAAAGTCCAATGTCGCAGTTGGGTTCTATCCAAATTTTAAAAAAAACCAGTTGGGAAGGTTAGATCACATGGGAAATTTTAAAGTAGGTGTAATTATGATAGTTAGGATTATCAAAATTATAGTCGGTCTAAGCCGACTATAAATACCCTACACATATGTGTGGTTACCATTCAAAGTGTTATATAGGTCACCAGGGTATACGAATCCTGAAAATAACTACAAACATTCAATCGCTGAAGAATTTCCATTCATTTGATACCCATATTTACAAATGGGTAGGTGTACCGAATTTCGATTTTTATTTTTGTGAACCACAAGTCTTTTCGCCGGAAAACATTATTATCACGTACTTGAGCATGATGTCAATATATATTTGAGCAAAAAAGTTTACCTAAGCACGTATACGTAAGAATTGATCATTTTATGTACATTTTATATGAGGTATTTGAACATAAGTGGTCGGATCATAGGTCACAATGAACCGATTGTGACCTATGATCCGTACAGCGTAGGTATATTAGTAATCAAAGTTATAAGTTTCATTTATCTAGCTCTTCAATTTTAAAAGTAGTAGGGATTTCAACAGACAGACAGACAGACAGACAGACAGACAGACAGACAGACAGACAGACAGACGGACAGACGGACAGACGGACAGACAGACGGACATCGCTAAATCGACTCATGAGGTCATGCTGATCAAGAATATATATACTTTTCCATACCGGAGATGCTTCCTTCTGGGTGTTACAAACGGCGTACCAAACTGCCAAACTACCCTTTCACTCATAGTGTAGGGTATAAAAATATCGAATGTCGCAGTTAGGTTCTGCAAAATTCGAAAGGAACTAATTTTTCCAACAAAATGTCCAATGATGCATGTGATTTCTGGCCAAATTCCAAAGGAACACATTTTTTCAAATAAATGTCCAGTGACGCAATTTCGTTCTGCATGCCCATTGGAACAGTTTCATCAAAAAAAAGTTCCAATGACGCATCAGAATGTGAATCTGTTATCCATTGAAACAGTTTCATCAAAAAACCTAGAGAACACGTCACCAATAAAAAATTGGGATATCTCTCTCAAAAATAAAGGGTTTTTCAATAAGAGCGCTACAAAAGTTTTTTTTAAGAGACGAAATTATTAAAATTTACTACCGAAATTCGAATTCGTATATCTTACCATCATGAAATGGCAAACCTTACTGAAGAGAAATGTCAAAAGAGCGGCAAGAAAATGGCGTCGTTTGCTGTCCCTGTCGCTCTACTTTTGTAGCGTCCCTGTTGAAAAACCTTTTACATATATGCTTTTATTCGTGGTGAAATTAAAAATGCGCTTTTGTTCGTAGATAAAATATAAATGTGCTTCTATTCGTGGGAAAGATAAAGTTATGCTTCTGTTCTTGGAGAAAACGAGAATGAGATTCTTTTCGTGAATAAAGTATTTAAATGTCTTTCTTTCGTGGATAAAATAAACTTCTGCTGGTTTTAATGAAACTTTTTTTTAATGTGCCTTTTTTCGTAAGCAAATCAAAACGTGTGGGTTTTCGTAAGAGGCGTCGAAAAAGAGTTATTGATTATTTTATTCGTTTTCAGTTGGGAAGATATGTTTAAAATTATCGGATGTTGTTTATTTTTTGAAACACAAACGGGTTTTGCAAATAATTTAACATTGCTAAAATGTTTAAATTGTGATATTGGGGTAAAGTGGGAAACGTAATTTATGCAATGTTTGTTGTAATTTTAGTGAAAATATTGTGTTTTATGAATTATTTATTGGTTTTGAAAAAAAAAACATGAAAAAGAAAGACTAAAATTTCATTTTGGTGAACATTTTTAAATTTCCCAGTTTACCCCATCAATTTTCCGAAATTGAGCTGTTTTGAAAAATCGCTCAAAAATAAATTAAAAGACATATAAATTTTATTCTGTTAATGCAAAATGTTCGATCATGAACCAGTCTCTGCAATAGACACTACAAAATAAGTTATTCATCTATTTTGGAGAAAAATCAAAACGTGTTCCACTTTACCACAGGTTCCCCTAGTAATTTCGCAATTTTCATAGAAAATCACAAAAAATCGAAATGAATTTTGAAAAAAGCTTCTTACGCCTGAATTTTACTACTGGGATTAAATTTTACCAAGAAATTCGTAAATAATTTGTGGGGTATAGAATAAAAATTTATTCTATCTATTATTGCTACAAAAATAGTGAACTATCTTCAAAATGTATACTATAAGTGAAAAAACGTAAATTAAAAATACATAAAATTCAAATTTCATGAAATCCAAAATCGTGTGAAGAAAATTTTGACATCAAATTTGAAATTATTTTGCTCCAATGAAAACGTTATATTTTAAATTGATAAATATAGTTTTTTTTATAATTATCATTTGGAACTTTATTGTTTTTCGTTCCAATTCAAATTTTTATTTTGAATATTATGTTTTTGTTCAGTACCTACCCCTGTTTTAATGTAAACCACATAAATCACAAAATTGAAAAACAAAAACCAAAAATTCAACATTTTAAAAGCTTTTCAAAATTAATTACGATAAACAGTCTTAAAGCCTAATTTAAACGCCTGAAGCCTGCCACGTCGATGACACTTAAAGCCACCCTTTACTTTTTTTTTTGTTTTGGTTTGAAATTTCCATGTATTTGATGATGGCAGCCTCTTTTTTGTGCAAATATTCTTAAGCAGCTCTAAAGTAGCTGATGCTACAGCAGAAGGAAAAAAAGCAGACGAAAAAGCGCCGCCCCCTCGAACCGCCTGCATGTGGCCCTGACCAGGTGAAACTTCTTAGCAGCCACTTATAACACGACAGCCAAAACAGGAAGCTACGGCGCATTTAAATGGAGCCACTTGGCAACCCCTGCGACAATGAGCGGCCATTATGCAATTTCAACACACACCAACACATGCAACACATACAGCCCGCCAAACACATTTGAATGCCTCAAGAGTTGCAATAAGTAGCTTCAAGAAAACGAAAAAAAAAAAACAAAAAATTGCTGCATCGTAGAAAAAATGAACTTTGTACCGCGTTTAAGAGGTCTCAGGCCGCTGCATGGCAGCCGGAAGCAGCAGCCGCCGCTGCCACCGCCACTCGGGGGCACTCGTGATACTCGTGATGTGTTGCTGCACGAATGGAGTGAACTTCCGTGCGCTTTTACACATAATGGGCTAATCACCCGCCAGAGAGCGCTACTCTCAAACAGCAACAGCAGCAAGAACCGGAACAACAGCATGCATGACCCAACGCAAGGGACCCGTCGTCACCCGACCCACCCATTATTCAGCGCTACTTCGATAAAACTCATTTCGTGTTGCTCCTGTTAATTTTGTTGTTGCTGTTCGCCTTTTGGTAGCAACATCAACAACCATTTCTTGGTTGTTGCAAAGGTGTTGCTGCAACCCGGCTGCCTCCTGCCAGTGCTGCTGCCACACCAACGTCAAAGTAACTCACTTGAAGCCATGAATTTCCGTCACCATCGACTTGAGCAACGATTTTTTCTAGAATTCAGCCATAAAATAACAATGAGCGGGTGCTATTTGCGACATTTCACTAAAGGGGGTTGTGGCGAACGATGGGCTTTAAGAAAATTCAATGGGGCAAAGTTAAATATTTTAGGTCACAACTTACAGTAGCTACTTGTATAATTTTTTATGGAAAGTATTTTTATATTGAGCTCTACAGACAACTAAATATTTCATAGTTACAGAATAATATAAACCTTTTTTAAAACGGCAGAGAAACGTATTATTCGTAAAATCCTATATGGGGCATTTCATTATTATTTTTTTTTTTGGGTACACTTAAGAGGAAGGATTGAAACCTAAACGAATAACGGATTCGATTTCGGTTTTGGTTTTCTTCCTCGTTTTCAGTTACGGTTTCGGTTTTCAGTTTTAATAACGAAACGGTTTCGGTATACCGGTTCTAAATTAAGGTTTCGGTTTTGATTTCGGTTTTTGTATGAAAGTTATTTTTTGTCCATATTGTCTTGAACAATAAAATATATTATACTATTACAAGTACCAAATAAAAAATCACTATAAATCTTGTGATGCGGATGAGACTATTTTAAAAACAATTCAACGAGATTGACTTTTTTTTTTTTGTTAATATATGTTGTAGGCTCTTTTGGTCTTATAATTTTTTAATGGAAATAAAAGATTTTACTGCATTTTTCTCCGACTTTTCGCTGTTTTTTGTCAGCTTCTTCATGGATTTTGATTGAATAAGTCTAGTTTTATATTTGTCAAATTTTAAATACAAAACATATTCAAGAATTTGTCAAAAATTAAAATAAGTAAAAATATCACAGCCACATAAAGTTTTTATATTAAAACTTGACACTCATAAAAAATATATATGTTGTACAGGCACATATGCAAATTTATCAAAAAAACGAGTTGGGAAAGTTAGGTCACATGGGGCGG
Source organism: Dryomyza anilis (assembly GCA_951804985.1). Classification (NCBI taxonomy): domain Eukaryota; kingdom Metazoa; phylum Arthropoda; class Insecta; order Diptera; family Dryomyzidae; genus Dryomyza; species Dryomyza anilis. Next base: position 975,705 of record OX638130.1, on the reverse strand, counting down.
ATTTTTATAGTCGGTCGAAAGAGTTATATAAAAGTGACTTGTATGGGAGGTGGGCGTGTCCGTTGACCGATTTGGCTCATTTTCAAACTCAGTTCCTACTTTTGGCTAAAATGTATTGAAACGAAATTTCATCGCATTCTGATCAGTATTTCTCAAGTTATTCTGTATTCGGACAGCAAGACGGACAGACGGACATGGCTAAACGGACTCGGGTAGTGATGCTGATCAAGAATATATTTACTTTTCCATACCGGACACGCCTCCTAAGGGGCGTTACAATATATGCACAAAGCTAATATACCCTGTACCTCATAGGTGTAGGGTATAAAAAGCGATAGTGATGTTCAAAAATGAAATGGAACAACAACAAAAACATTAATGAAGATGTGTGTTTTTATTTTATTTATTATTTTTTTTTTTTTCAAAGAAGAATATAAGCATCTGAAAAATAAGATCTGTGAAGCACTTTTGAAGTGGTAAATAGCTTCAAAAGTGCTTCAAAAGTCGCTTCAAAAAGATAAAATAGACAAAACAATGTTATTTTTCTTCGTAAGTTCGTACATCGATTGAGCATATGCACTGTATTATCCACATTATTATTTTTGTTTTACTTTTATACATAGTTTTTTTGTTAATTGTAAAATCATGAAGTTTTTCTTAAGTTAAGTTCTATGTGCATTATTTCATTTAACTTATAAAACAAAGAAATATTAATATATGATCATTTTCACAGTGTACCTCATTTAGCTGATATTGCTTTTTGTTTTTGTTTTTTTTTTTTCACAAATCCGCTGATTGGTTTGAAAGTACAACAACAACAAAAATGCGAATAAAGCAACATCCAAGCTTTTGATAGAATTTTTGGCGGGACATTTTTTGTCCCACAAAGAAAACTCGTTGTTGTTGCTAACTAGATAGCTGTAATAGATACATATATGTAGTGTGGTGCCATGCGACTGTCTGTTATCATGCGTATGTCCGTTGTCATGCGTCTGTCTGTTGTCTTGTTTCTGTTTGTTGCCATGCGATGATACAGGATAACAACGAAGAGTTGTCGTTGTGAAAGTGTGTGTATGTATCATAATTCGTTATTGTTGTACTCTTTTCTTTTTGTTACTGTTCGATTTGTTGCGTTTGAATTTGTGTTCGCAAAGATAAATGTTACCCTGCAAGATTGTGTGTGTGTTCTTTTGACATACGGTACGTATAACGTACGTTTTTTTAATCTCTGAAGAAAACAGAAATATGCCTATATGAAATATTCCGTATATTATTTAAAAAATAAAAAATTTCCCGCCAAAAAATCTATAACAAGCATATTGCTGCACTTTAATCCCAGTAGTAAATTTCAGGTGCAAGAAGCTATGCTAGCACTGATTCTCAAGCAGATAGAACCCCTTCCCGACTAAATGATTTCCTTTCTTCTTTTTTTATATGAAATGAACATTTTTGCAGGACTTCCCTATTCGTTTCTCAGAGAACGGGTCTCAGAAGGTCTCACAAAATAGTTTGACTCATTACTGTTAACATTCCATTAGAAGGTGAGCTTGCAGTGCTTCGCTTTTGTATTTGAAAAATATTAGAAATAGTCACCAAATCGATTGACGCTGATTCTTTAGAAGGTTTGTTGGAAGTACACTTGCTTCAGAGATGACAGAATGTGTGATGAAGAAGTTGTTATAGCAGAGCTTCTGCTGGTAAGGCCTGGACAATTTTACTACTGGGATAAATCTTTCAGTAAAACAAAAATCTTGTTAATATACATCGTCCGATTGACTTCGAACGAATAAAACTTTTATACGTTTTAGGGCCAGTTTTTCATTGCTCGTTTAAACGTAGTTTAAACTCCGTTTAATTAATCTTCTCATTAAATTAAACGTCATTTAATTTTGTTAGCAGTTTTTCAGTGATAGTTTAAAATGAACACAGACCAAGACAATACATATAGCACCACAGGCAAATGACAAATAATTCTCTCGATTTTGACTTCTGATAAATGTCATTCAAAATTAAATAAATAAAAAAATTGTTTCAGAAAAATAAAATTAATGAATTTTTAAATTTAAAGCAACTAAAGTGCACGTGAGACTTTTTTTAATGCATAGTGTGCCAAAATACAAAATTTAATAATAATTTGTGAAACAGCACAGCGACAGAAAACAGTGAAAATGGTGTTGTGAAAAAAAATTCATGTCAAAAACTTTGAAAGTTTAAACCTAGTTTAAACCATCAGCATTGGTCGTTTTAAATAAGTTTAAACGACGGTTGAAGTTCACTGAAAAAATCGATTTTGATTTTAAACGAAGTTTAAACCACAAACAGAGTTCAACTAGCACTGAAAAAGTGGACCTTAGAATTACTTTTCTCAACACGGAGATTCATCGCATTGCTCACAATAATAGTCACAAAATAATAACCAAATGTATTAAACAAAATTTACGCGTAATATATAAATGTATGTATCGTATTTTATGTGAAAACCGCAGTTTTTTTTTGTTTGTTTTTAATTAATTTTTTTTTAGATAGATGTTAATTTTGGTTTTATTTGTTGCGTGTTTAGATTTAGTGTGTTTAGTTTTCTCGTTTTTGTTTGTGCTATTCTTTTGTTTTTGATTTTTTATTATTTGCATTTTTTTCTTCGTTTGTTTCTGTTTTTTGGCATTTATTTTTTGATTTTCCTTTAGTGTTTTTATTTTTGTTTTTGGATTTTAGTTTTTTTTTTTGTGTTTTTCAGTTTTTTAGCTTTAGTTTATGCGTTTTTGATTTTGGTTTTGCGTTTTTTAATTTTGTGCTTTTACTTTTGTGTTTTTGATTTTGCTCTTGTGTTTTGTGATTTTATTTTTGTGTTTATTATTTTTGATGATGATTTATTTTTGTGTCATGGATTTGGTTTTTTTTTGATTTGTTATTGTTTTTGTGATTTTGGTTTTTGATTTTGTATTTTGCTCTTGTGTTTTGTGATTTTGCTTTAGTTTGTGTTTGTGTTTTTAATTTTGCTTTCCTTTTTTTTTTTTTTTTTTGTGTCATGCTTTGGTTTTTTTTGTTTTGTTATTGTTTTTGATTTGGTTTTTGAGTTTTTTGCTTTTGTGTATTTTATTTTGTTTTTATTTTGTATTTTTGCTTTTGTGTTTGTCTTTTTGATTTTGTGTTTTTCTTTTTGTTTTCTTTGGTTTTTGTGTTTTGCTTTGGTTTTTGTGTTTTTGATTTGATGTTTGTTTTTGCGTGTGTTTTTGTGATTTTGCTTTTGTTATTATGTATTTTCTTTTGTTTTTGTTTTTACTTTTGTTTCTATGTTTGATTTTTGCTTTTATGTTTTTGCTTTTATAATTATATTGGTTTTATCTTCTTAGCTGTGCACTTCTTTAAAATACCGATACTCCCATCTCAAGAGTGAAAAAATTATTTAAAATTAGTTGGTTACTTTAAACTATTTAATATAGTTGTTAGAACTAATTTTTTATTGATAAACAATGCGTACCAAATTGAATAAATTGTTTAAATTCGATTTTATAGAATTTTATGGAAAAGATCAACCATTAAAAATTGTCTATTGGATAGAAAATCGATGTGCAGGATTTTAAACGAAGTTCGAACAAGGGAAATAGACCCGCCGCAACCCAACAGTTCGCTTTTTGGTACACGGATAGAAAAGATTTGTTTGAATATGCTTGAATGTAATTATAACGTAATTCGAAATCACCATATAAATATTGGGAGTAATATCTAATTACATTATAATTGAAATGTATTATTATTTTGTACAGATTGAAATATTATTATACGATATTTAAACATAAATTGCTTTAATCGCAGATTTGCATGAATTTACTATATTAATGTTTCTGTAGAAATATATATTTTTCATCAGATATTAGTATATGTATCTTTTATATTTCTACTATTTACACACCCAACGTCAATAAAAGGTTCTTTGAATTATATGTATTTGTTATTCGTGAGTGTTACTGGGTGACAACGAATTTAAAAATAATAGTATTATTTTGATTATATGTATGTTTGGCATTACGATATCACAATTAAATAACAGCGCTGCCACTCACATTAACCCCCAAATCATGTATCTTTTTATTTTCGTGTGACTACGATTCGTTTCCAGTCCCCTTCGTCTAAAATTTGTATAACGTATTTCAAACGATTCGTTCGTTTCGCTCTTTGAATCGAACGTTTGTTCAAAATTTTTGTTTTGCCAACTATTTTTCATAAACAAAATTTAATTTTTTTTTTTACTTTGTCGTATGATTTATATGCTGGCAACAAAAAAACTCTCAAAACGAGCGTACTCAACGTTTCGTTTGATACATGAATCAAAAGTTGTAGTCACACGATATTCAACCGACATTCAAACGAATTGTAGCCGATATCGATGTCACCGGGAAATACATGATCGACACGTTATACTTTTCATATAGTTCAAAAGTTCTTTTTGGTGGAAGAATTTGTTTAAGTACCGCCAATTACTGTTAATACCAGATAGTGGCTGTTTGTGAAATTTCCAATTCATCCGTAAAGTACTGAACACAAAATAGGAACAATAGATGGAAATAAAATATGTGTAATAAAAATAAAATAAAGTTTAAGTTTATAATTATATAATATAAATAAAAAAAAAGTAATTTCAAAATAGGGAAAAAAACGAATATTGTGTTAAGGAGATATTAGCACTAAATTTACTATTTTTACTTTAAAATTAAATGTAAACATAAATATGTTTACATGTAAATAAAATGTTTTTCACATTCAAACATATATATGTTTGCAGGAACGCCGAAAATTATTCATTCTGAACATAAATATGTTTGAACGAAAACAATACTATGTTTGGCTGTTATTATAATAATGTTTGGCAATGAAATAATACTGTTGTTTGCATGAAGCTCCAAAGATATATGTAATGCCTGCAAAATTATGTTTGGGAGAGCCCTTTTTTTGCAGCGTGTACCCAATTCGACAATTTTGCAATGACGTCTACCAAATAAGGCTATTAACACTCACTTTAAATGTTGCATTTGAAAATATATGATTATGAGGTGGTAAAAAATTAATACCAAAAATCACAAAATATAATCCCGCGTTCTCCAATTAAATAAAAACACCATGTAGGAAAAGGAAAAACTACTAAATTCTAAATTTGTAGAATTAAGTATTTTTGCGCTATTTGTTTTATAATCCATAAACATAAATAAATATTTTGAACATATTTTAAATATATTGATTCCACTGTTTCCATTACTTTGAAGAATGCCATTTCATTTATTTTAAATATTTGCGTACAATATTTTTGAGTAAAATATTCAAAGGATTTAAATCGCATTTACAATCGCCATGAATTAAGAAATCTGCGCAAATTAATATGCATTACAATGGCATTAAATTAGCTTAAATCAGTGCTGCATTCACGGTACGTTGTGACTCTCTCCCGCCATTCATCACGCCCTGCCATCCTGACGATCGACGACCCAACGAACGAAGGCACTTCGCGCAGCCAGTCAGCCAGCCATGCAAGCCATGCGAACCGTCAACGACCCCGTTAATCAAAGGGTTGCAAAAGCATGAAATCTACGAAAAATTAAAACAGCAACAACTGCAACCGAGGAGGACGACGATGATGATTATGACGATGAAGTAGTTCGTCGTCGTCGCCGCCGCCATTCGCACTCATCATGGCGGCCGTTTAAAAACATTGCAGCGGCAGCAATAGCAATAGCAACAACACAATGTGAAAAGCGAAGTAAGAGCGCCTCCCGCCCTCGTGTATTCACGAGTGCCCTAATTAGTCGACGTGCGATCGCACTTGTGTTGTTGTCGTTGTACGTATGTGCTACATATGTTTGTTTGTTTGTGTGTGTGTTGCACTTATGACATTTGCATACAACAACAACATGAAGAATAATAACAACAGAAGCAACAACAACAGCAACAACTGAAGCGCATTCGCTGCCATTGCCGTGTTGTAGTTGCTTTGAGTCTCATTTAAAAAAGCGTTAAGTGTTCGCACACCAACAGCAGCAACAACAACAATAAAAGCAACAACAATAAAAGCACTTCACTGCTTCACAGTCTGCCGCATGAAGGTAGTAGCAGCAACAACAACAACAAAATGGGGGCGCAAATCAGCAGCAGTCGCAGCAAAAATCGCGTGAAAACCGACAAAAAACTATTTTTCAGCCAGCCATTTTCCAGCAGCACGGACCACGAAACGTACTGCAGTCATAAGATATAACGTCATAAATAAACGCAAGAACAACAATACCAACGAAAATAAAAAAACATGGCTCATAACTCATGTCATAAACTAGAATTTCGTAAAAATATGGCAGCACCAGCGAATGGCGCTGGTTGCTGTTTCTGTTGTTGCGGCTGCTGCTGTCGGTGGTCAGCAGTTTTAAGGCTTCCTTCTGCCACGAAGAGGGCGTCGCGGGCGGCCGTTTTATATTGGGGCCAAATGCGGTATGCGGTAAAAACAACAATGTTCTTTTTTTGTATTATTTATTAAAAAATAAAAAAAAAAAAAAAACAACCTAATATTTTACGCTAATTTTATTTGCAACGAGTGAACAACTTAAAGGCGCAAATGTTTTTAGTGCAGCGCTGTGGAGTGCAACGCAAAAAATGTTAGTCGAAAAGTATTAAAAATTCATTATATTATTTTTACATTTTTATTTATAACTCTGGAATCAATAATAATACACCTATGAAATTTCATACAAACGTTAGCAAGAAAATCAGCAATAACATATATCTTTTTTTGAAATTTTTTAAAATATGAGTTTTTGAGAATTATCATTCCAAAATTTCGATTATGTGATAATGACCTTTAACCTTTGGATACAAAAATAAAATTATGTGCCATATTCCCTAGTAGAAATTTTGGTAGGGCCATGCTCATGAACTGATCATGTCATTATTTGAGATGATCGGGATATGACGAGGCCCACGATGTCCTTGTAACGCAGTGTCCTGATCATGTACTCACCTCAGGCAATGATCATGTACTGATCGGGTAATTCCCCATATCATTATTTATCTGACCATTGCCTTGTTAAAACATGAGCATACGAAAGCACTACAAATACCCGATGAAATAAAATATCATACCTCATTGAAACCTGATCATTGCCCGGTGAAAATTTCTTTATGAGGAACAACTAATGTAGCTTTGATCGGGACCATTGGCTGTTTAGATAATGTAAACCCTGCTATGGTGAGCATGATAAGGGCATGACAAGCTAATAGGGGTTACCTGACGAAACCCCGATCATTTCCCGATGGCGCATCGGGCAAATTTCCACTAGGGTTAAAGACCATCTTTATACCTTTCCTATGATTCCTCAATTTAATCGTAATTATTATTTACGTGTACGTGATGAATTTGACTACCTCCACAAGTTTTTATATAATCAACATCTTTTTTAAAATTGAAACGAAATTAAAATCGGATCCATCGTCTTTCTGGTATTATATAAATTCAAAGAGAAATACGAATGGATTTCCTACCAGCATGGAATATGATGGAGATAAATCTAGCACAACAATTGAGTCATGTAATTTGTTTGCAAGATTTTTCCAGTCCGTTTTTCAAACATGTAACAATACAATTTATCCAGATGTTGATTCTCTGGATATGCTTATAGTTTACAATCATTTGAAATATCTGTTGATGATGTTGCATTTGCAATTTCAAACTTAAAACCAAGCACGAACTATTTGTTGAACTCATTATGACTTTCCATCTATCTTTTTTAAGAGTTGTTCAGTAAATGTTATAGAACCAATAACAATACTGTTTAATTTATGTTTAAAAAATTGCGTTTTCTTAGATACATGGAAATGTTGCTCTATTGTTCCTATATTTAAAGCGGGTAACCGAAGTGATGTAAATAATTACAGAGCAATTGTTAAACAAAAAACTTTTGCAAAATTGTTTGATCACATTATAAAATTTTAGCTATTTGATCACGTAAAATCTGTTATTAGTGACTGCCAACACGGTTTCTTTTCGGGCAGATCAACATGCACTAATTTAATATTAAATACAAATCACATTGTTAATGCAATGGAACATCATGATCAGTTAGATGTGGATCATAACGTGTTATTGCTTAAATTGAAAACACTTGATTATCCAAGCATCTTATTTCTTTTTTTTTAAGTTTTCTAATTAATCGCAAATTAAAAGTGAAAATAGGCTCATGTTTTTCTGAATTTGTAGTTAATGCATATTCGGGATTAACACATTGTGGACCGCTTTTATTTATAATGTTCATAAATGATTTACCACAACAAATCAAATTTTCTAAATGCTTAATTTTTGCAGATGATGTTAAGTTGTTCCTTAAAGTAAATCACATGGGCGATTGTTTTAAATTACAACATGATTTAACAAAACTTAATGAATGGTGTTATTCAAACAAATTAAATTTAAATGTTAATAAATGCAATGTTTTATCATTTACGAAAAACAACACTTCTATCAATTTTAATTATACTTTGAATAATTAAATTTTAAATCGTAAATGCGAAATAAAAGACTTGGGAGTTATATTCGACTCTAAATTAAAATTTACAAGTCTAGGTTTCTTTCAAGGATCCAATGACAATAAAGGCTCTGTACATGTACAAACACATTTCGACAGCTATATAATTCAGAATAATTTTACTATAATAATAATGAGCGTGATGAGATAATGACCGGGATTCGGGAACGGAATACAATTCAGGGTGCAAAGTATGTATATTTTTCTGAATTTTAATAATCAAGCTCAAATAGAAAATAAGTGAGCTATACTTTAAATCAAATAATTAAATTTTTGTAGGTATGTGTATAAACAGCTACAATTCTATATGATCTCAAAATGGTTGGAGATTTGTCAAAATGAAGAAATTAAGTTTTTTGAATGCACTTTAAATAATTTTTTATCTCACATCACACTAACAAAATTGCTGCGGGTGCAACTCACAATTTTTTGCATATGATTTGGCAGCACTGGCGACAGCGTGAACCAATCCGAAGCCAACTTCGTCGCTTCAGCGACAACGTGAAACACGCAACGCACTGCGATGCGATGCGATGCAACACTGAAAAACCGTGCAAAGAAGCGTGCAAATCGCACGGCAGCTTAATTGTTGTTGCTTTTGTTATATTGTTGCTGTTGCAATATGGTTGTTGTTGCTTGCGTTGACATATGCGGCATAATTAATTCATGCAGCATAATTGCAGGCGCGCACCTTACGCACTGCACCGAACACAAAAACAACGCAAAGTTACGTTTCAATGAAATGCAACATCGAGAAAAAAAATACCGCATGCAAATTATAGCATAAAAATGTAAAAGAAATATCTCAAAAAAAGTGGCCATAATGACGGCTGCCATTAGGTTGAATTTTTCCTGCAATTTTTTGCAGTTAATTCTTTCACTTTTTTTTAGTTTGTGTCATGCTGACAAATCAAGTCAAGTGCGTTGCCAGCAGCGCCATTTTTAGCGTCTTTGAGCCTGCGGCACAGCAAGTGGCCTCCACACGGCACAGCGCAGTGCAGCACCGCTAGCAGGTGAGGCCGTTGTCGACGGTAGTCTCCTCGGTGGTGCCGCTAATTGGCTGCATGATGACACTCGCTAAAAGCATAAAAATTGATTAGCTGCTGTTTGCCATCGATAATTTGCTGCTGTTAATTGAAAAAAATACAAAAAAACCAACCACGAATCATAAAAGAAAAACTTCAAGTATGTGATTTGCATGGCAAATGCAGCAGAGTTGGCACTTTTCTTTGTGCCGCGCCACTTAGTTGGTACTCGAGTGGGGCAAGCAGCATGAATTGCAATTTTATGTGAAAATAAGTAGCGAAAATTGTTTGTATTTTATGCTAATGCGTTGCTTTTACAACATCGTTAACGTACAGAGTTCCGATATTTTTATAATTTGTAAATTATACTTGTTTTTACGAGTTTAAAAAGTTTCTTGAGACAGTAGCGTACTTTTAAAATAGCTGTAATTAATTTGAAATCAATGACTCTTTAGAAATTTTAAAATTTTTTTTTATATTTTATATATTTTGATTATAACAAATACTTAATAATTTTGTACCTTCAATCTAATAACAGGTTTGGACTTGTTTATAGTCAACAGAATTTTTGATATATTTAAAAAATACCCTATTTTGATTCTATAAATGTGATCTAAGACAAGTGCAAGAACAAGACATAGCCATTCTTGTTCTTGCATCGGCGGTTTGATGTTTTTCTCGCAGAGTTAGTCCTTGGCTTGCTCTTTTTGGATTGTTCTTGTTCTTGCATAAGCAGGTCGATTTTGTCGATTTGGTTTTAACTAGTATTATTTCAACTAGTATTAATTAAATTTATTTAAATAACAACTTCAAGAATAATCACTTATATCAACTACTTATTTTATACAATTTAGCTTAACAATGTTCACTCACGAGACGCACTAGTTCACTATCAAATCACAACAGAAGTCCTGTGCCTCCGATGCGGCGGCCTTATATACTGCAGGCAACAGTTCGACACGTTTCGACAAGCTTCGACTTGATTCGAGAACTTTCTTCTCGTTTCGTGAATGACGCATGCTATTGGCATCTCATTCGCACCCATGTGTTTTAATGTGTTGATCTTCCCTCTTTTTCTCGCACATTGCTTAGTGCGCTGAATGATCTTCCGTCTCTTTCTAACACATTGCTTAGTGCGCTGAATTGTCTTTCGTCTCATTTATTATTGTTGATTGCTTGCACTATGGGGAAAATTACATCTTTTCGTAACAATAGCTGCGTTCCCGTGGTACTTGAACCAGATCTGTTTCACGGGAACGCCATCGGTTCTATTTTAATAAATTTTGCAGCACTGTTTTCTTCTGCCCTTTCCTTTTCAACACAAATTCTTCTTCTTATTAAGTGCTATTCACAATAACAAACAAATTTACTCTTGATACGTACAGTACCAGATCAGTAATTGATCCAAAAACGAACCTGGTTCTAATTGTTTGTTTTGATTTTGTATAAGAAAATGATCTACGGATCAGGATCAAAAACCACGGGAACGCAGCTAATATTTCAAAATAGTTACTCGAATTTTAAAGTTTTTTACAAAACAAACGGTGAAGAGTTTTCAGAGAAGATATGTCCGGCGAAGAATTTCCCGTAACTCCAAATTTGAATACATTTTAACATCGGTCTTTACCATATTTGTATTAAACTATAATAAAGTAGCATATACACCGAATAAATTACTGTAGTAAATTATATACAATTTATGTCTTTGCTTTGAAAATATAATAGTTCTACTACATTTTGTTAGTTATTGAGTACATTTATTTTTATTTGTCTTAAATTGACTACAAAATGTATTAAAAATTCGTTTTTCTCTACATTTCTCTATTGTTATATTTTTTGCTTTCATTTTAATTAATTGAAATTCTTGTGGGCACTGCCCTACAATAATTTTGGTGCATTAAAAGTTGCAGCAAATATTGGATACGTCTATGACGATGATTCTGAAAATGTCAAATGTGCTCTAGTTTTTGAAATATAGCCCGTCCATTGTTTTGGTATACTTTTACTTTTATAAAATTCCAACAAAAGAAAATACTGAAATTACCTATTCGATATTAGACGCATAAAATCTTGCGCAACAATATAAAAATTTTATCTTATGCGTCCAAAAATTTGTTTGCGAGATATAAGCAAAAAATGTTCAAAAAGTAAAATACTGTGAGAATAAAATTCATTACATTCAATTCATTAGAAAAAATGAAAAAAAATATTTATATGCATTGTTATTTGGCGCCATGTATCTCCTTTAAAACTCTATTTAAGAAATTAAATAACGAGTCTTAGTTAAAAAGTTATTAAACACGACCGACGACTGCTAAAGTGAGAAGGTATAAATTAAAAACCCAAATAGCCCATCTGACCGAAACGAGAAGGAGTGCTGCCAACTTATTGATATTATTTCGAGTTTTGAGAACTGATGACTGAATGCAGACCTAAATTTAAATAAAACAGCACAACAAAAAAATTATCTGCGTTCAAAGTATGATTTACCGATGGACGTCAAGATTTTAATCACAACCTCATTGTCAGTTTTTTCAGATTGCCTCAAGTTTTTGAGTTATTACGTAACACAAATATATGTCAATTCTCGTGTTTTTCTACATATTTAGATCTATAACTTTATACAGATTTGAGTTTTCGATCACATTTTTCTTGTATTCCATTGAGATTACTTCAGTTAATATTTTGAAATAAACCACATGAAATTCGGATTGATCTGACCAAAGTTATGACCAGTCAAAAGCAAAAAATATGAATTTTAAGGTGTACATATTATAAAGCCGGAAAATCATAATAAGATCGTGGTTAATTAAAAAGGTCTCCATTTGTTGTCTAGTGTTATTACACCCAGAAAAAAATTCCATCAAATCCCATTAAAATTGGTCAATAGGACAATTATTGATTTAATAGTATACAAAAAATAAATCTTTTCATATAAACTCAATGGCAATGTCATAGTATTTTCTAGTATTTAATGGTATTTTCCGATTAAATTAATAATTTATCCTATTGACTATTTTTAATAGTAAAAAACTATTATTTATATAGTATTTTTTTCTGGGTGTATTCATTTCAGAAATAATCACTGAATTGAATGCCTAAGTTAAATAGCAAGTCCGTAAATTAGCTAAGTACTGAAATCTAACCTAAAATTTTAAAATTTTACGAGTTCAAAATCCCATTCTATTGCCCTCAGAATAAAAATCCTATGAAAATTTGTCAATAGGAAAGTTATTAATTTAATAGTATACAAAAAATAAATATTTTTATATAAACACAAAAAAAATGTTATAGTACCTATACCAAAAATAACTATTTTCATATTTAGTATCTATTAAAATCAAATTATATTGACTTATTTAAATTGCAATAAAACTATTTATAGTATTTTTTTCTGAGTGTGGCAGTAATTTTTACAACTCATTTTTATTTCCGTATGCAGTTTTCTTTGTGTTTTATATGACCTTTCTGACCTTTTCTTTTAATCTGAAGCAAAAAGCTTTGTAGTTTCCAATGAAGTTCATGGACCGAAGAACCGTAAGTGTGTAAGCCTATATCATATTTGATTTCAGAAGGTCCAGAAAATCTCAACTCGGGTATATAACCAAGCCCACCCCTTTGTTGTTTAGTCCACTCTCAATATAGCCACGCATTACATTGAAATTTCGTTTTTCAGTCGCACCATACGTTTCTAGAACAATCTGCTTGCGTCTGTTAACGGGAATGCTCACAGAATACTGCGAATTAAGCTCAATCTGGAGCAAATGCCAACGTGAATCAAACGAAACTTGCAGAAACTATGGCAATGAAGAATAAATAGAGACGATTCAACATTTCATCTGTCCGTTCACTGTTCACTGTCCCGATTTTAATGGACATCGCCAAAAACTTGGACGAACATTTGTTGAATAAAATAGCAGACATCTCGAAGACTGAATTGAAAGTTATTTACGTTTCATAAAGAGTACAAATAATCAGACGTAGAGTGTACTGTCTAAATTTGTTCCTTGATCGAGGACTTAATAAACAGAATTCAGTCTGTCAATTCCGGTTGAGTCTTGGACAAATGTTTATATTACATTAGTCTGCCTTGGTAGTTAGATCTTATGTCTGTCATCAAGCCTACATGGGTTATAGTTACCAAAAATGAATTACCCATTTCCATTACTTACTACTTGTTTGTATAATTGATTCCAGAAGGTCCAGAAGATCTGAATTCGGGCATTGGACCAAGACTACCCCTTTGTTGTTCAGTCTACTCTCAATATACCGATGCATTATAGAAAAAATTCGCTTTTCAGTAGCACCATACGTTTCTAGAACAATCTCATTGTGTCTGTATGTTCCTAGATTTTCCCGATATTGACAAATGCAAGGCAAACATTAACAACCCCCGTCTTTTCTCACTCCCTTTAATCATTGCACGAATAGATATCATCTGAGTATGATGATTCTGTTATTAGGCTAGAACTACAGAACTATAGACTTGATTTTTGAAAACTTGAGATGCTTCAAGTGATAAAAATGTCCCAATTTCACTTATCTAATAATCTAATATAATATAGTTGTTGACTTAAAAGCAAATAGCTTTTAAGTCAACAACTATATTATATTAGATGCATTTCTTTTCTTCCTTAACGAAATTATCTTTGTTCGGCTTAAATAACACTAGTCTACTACTTCCGACCTCTTCCACTTCATTAAGACAAATCTAAGACAAGACAATAATAGGCTAATCTTCTTTTTAAAATATCCTTTCTTAAGCATTATTTCCTTAAAATTGAAGCTCCTTTGAATGAATAGCATTATCACTCTAAGCTCTCCTTGTTCTCCTACTCCACATCTGTGGCATGTGCTAAGAATCACTGCTCTCTATTTCTCATTGTTTCGCTCTAATTAGCAATCCCGCCATTGTCTTCTTGTGCCCAAGAAAGCGCTGCTTAGCTAAGTGCCTAGCTTAGTAAGTAACTGACTCCTGAAGCCAGCATGAAGATATCTTTTTATTGTTTGCATGAATATCAGGCAGGTAGGTAGGTTATATGAGCCTAGATTCCTGAATCTTGATCTCTGGTTGTGCATGCAAATTTGAGATCGTCGTCTGTGCGAAGAAGAACAGGAGACATGAAGATGCCGATCTCGATCGTGTAATTGGTTTATGCCACAGACAATAGATGGCGGGAAAGGCTTCTAATGAAGACAACAAACTGTTCGGGAGGCTGTTAATTGTTTCGCTTGTTGTTGCGCCGCTCCGCATTGTCATGTGCTTCCTTGCAGAGTACACAGGATCACTCGAACAGCAGGATGTTTCGCTTCAGTTTTTTTTTAGTTTTTCGGTAAATGTCGGTGCTTTTCATCAGTTTTTTTTATTTTTGTTCTTTGCGCCTGATTGATCCTCTCTGCACAATGGCGACAAAAGCGTACGCAAACCTTTGCACAAGATCATAGGCTGACCGACGACTGCGCGAAATTTGATCTGTGGCGGCAATTTGCACAATTTGCATAAAGGATCTTTGAGCGAAGGATGTGTGCAGCAGAACGGTCGGAAGGTTCAATGGACAGTGGACTCTAATAAAAAAATTTTTAGTTTTAGAAAATATATTAAAAAATGAAAACATATCTAAAACCACCAGTTGCCTAATCGACCGATTGCGGCGTTGCAGGAAGTCTTCACACAACGCCGACGACAAGAAAGACAAGTGACTCAAGCGTAACCCTTTCATGTTGTTGTGGTATTAGTTGTTGGTCCAAATGCTGGGTTTCTTTTGTCGTCGTCGTCGCATTCATTGCTCAATAAGTAATTTTGCTGTGAAACCAAAGCAATTATAGGTTACACTAATAACAGCGACAGCAACAAAGACAATACAAATGTGGCAACTGCAATTGCAACATTCATGCGTATATAGTATAGGGTACAATGGGACAATTTTTAGATCATCTATTAGAAAATTATGAACAGTTGAAAGGAGGACGGTTAGTATTATGAAAGGAGTAAAAATGATCTACATTAAAGTCGCTGTCAGTTGAACTATTACATAAAATTTAATTATTACAAAGGTGAATTCATCTAGCATTCCCTTTTAAAATACCCGACAGCGTAGATTTGCAAGTAATCAAAGTTCGAAGTTTTATTTATATAGTTCTTCTTGATTTCCTGTAATCGTGCGGACAACAGGCAAAGAGACAAACGGACAAACAAACGAAGCTAAATCGGCGCTGATCAGAAATATATAGATGGTTAATATTTGAATTTGAATACCGAAATTGGAATAAAACCCAGTCTGTTATGTCTTACCTACCACGAAGCTTTCTCGAATAATTTCGATAAAAAAATTCGAACTCGTTGCTTTATTGATACTAATTTTAAATATTTTTCGAACGTTCAAATTCTTTGATAAGATTCTCGAACTTTTATATTTTTTCTTCGATATCGATCCGACTCCGAATAATTTGTCGTATCGGGAAAACTTCGAAAAACGCATCAATATCAGGTACAATTTAAGGTACTCTCGATATCGCTATGAGAATGTGTCCAATATAAATTCTCCATCTAATCGCATTGATCTCTTAAACGCTATCGAAACGAATGGCATACTGGGAAATTACAGAATCAGAACTGAAATTGAATCTAATATTATTTTAACAAAATCCGTAATTGAGAATGTTAAAATAATAAATGAAAAAAATATATATATTCCATATCTAAATTGGTCCTACTCCCTAAACACAAACGGCTAAAGGAAACCAACTTAATGTAGCGGACACAATATGTCCAAATCTTCCTACATTAACTCGATATGCCTGCGGAAAAATGTGTCAATTGCTCTAAAACTACAAATCACGTGACCGACTAAGGACAGTATCTTGAATACCACTTTTGTGATAGGTCTAATGGTCAGCATGAGGAAACGGATCGTGGTCATGCTAAACATGTCGCTAGTGAAACGAAAATGCACAAGGTGGTGTCGTAGTAACGGGACTTATTTACTCGTTGCAACTAATGCGTCTATAATTCGTAGACTGTTTTTCGATACTGTATTGATTTTAATACAGTATGTTTTCGAAGTAATTTTAATGCACGCATGCAAGAATGGAATCATTAATGAAATGTGAATGCACGAAGGAGAAGGTAAAATAAAATATAATGTTAAGTAAAGTAAAAAAAAAAAGTCGGTAGCTCAGAGGTTAGTGCGTTGGACTGCGAGTCGAAAGGTCCCAGGTTCAAGCCTGGACTGGGGCTAACAACATCTTTTCATTGACAAACATTTATCTATCCGACGCTACCTCTCGGCAGACAATGGCAAACCTCCGAGAGTAAACACCGCCCATGAAAAAGCTCTCAACCCGCCGTTCGGATTCGGCAATAAACTCTAGGTCCCACTACTTTGAGTAGAAATATAACACGCACAGCTCAAGTGGTGCGAGAGCTCGGCCTAAGTTCTTGTAGGACTGTAGCGCCAAACTATTATTATTATAAAGTAAAAAAATAAAAAAATATAAAATATGTATATAACAAAATAACAATAAAAAAGAAATAAAAAATATTTAATTTAAAAAAATAATGAAAAATACATTTTTTTACTGAATGTACCATTGATTTCTGTCACAAAACAGGATTTTATGTAGTAGTTCTGTGGTCGGTCTAAAGGTACCGAACACGACTTGAACGACTAATCCTGTAATAGGTCTCAAGTGTTGCAGGAGATGTTAATTGACCCCTCCCTAGGACAATACCATGTTAAAATTGCCGGTTGGTTTCATTTAAAAGCGACAGAACTAGAACCGGTTAACTATCTCCAGAACCAGTTACGTGCATAGTCTAGGACCGGTTCGTATTCCCTTAGGGATATGCTTGTTTCCCAACACGTGCCCTTTAACCTACCGAACGAATGCCGAGTCTTGCTTCGAATTTGCGTATTTGAAAAAGCAGCACTGATTATCAAAGAAAGCTTTATTCATGAAATAGACTCAGCTTGTTCTACAAGGAACGTGAAATGAATGATTTAGCGGATGAAATGGCTCGTACTAATTCCGCCCTGGATAGAAGCGAGGCCGACAAAATGATACTACCACCGATTAGGAACATTGTTAACGCTATCGACGAAATAATAAACGAGACTAACCACAAATGGCAAGTTAGAACAGACTGTATAGTATGGCCCAAGCTAAACAAAAAGAAAACAGACAACCTTCTGTCTCTACTAAAATCGTCCATCAGACTGCTAACAGGATTTCTCAGTAGACACAGCTATTTAGGCTCAATGTTAAGCAAATGGCTACGTGAACCAAACGAAAGAAGCAGAAGCTGCAGCGATGAGGAAGAATAAAGACGATTTAAAATTTCATCTGTGACTACCCCGATTTTCATGGGCATTGCCAAAAACTTATTCGACATAGATTGACGAATAGAACAGCAGATATCTCGAAGACTGAATTGAAAGATGTGTTACGCACAAATTGGATCTAGCTATCAGTTGTAGAGTGCACTCTCGAAGACTGGTCTTTGTTCCATCAGTTTCTACTAAGTATTTGTCGAGGTTTTATTAAACATCTGTCAATTCTGGTTGAGTCTTTAGACGAATCTTTATTAACGAAACATTGGGCTACCCAGTCTGGTAGCTGAGTCTTCAGTCCGTCGTCAAACCTACATAGCTTAGAGTTACCAATATATAACCCACCAATATTCTGCCTGAGATGGAATACAATTCGCATATTTGGAGAGAAGCTTTCAACTCTTCTTTGGAGTGTCTGCATCAAACGTGATATATAGTGTCCTCTCGAAGAGTGGTCTTTGGTTCGTCAGTTCCTACTAAGTCTTGGTCGAGGGCCTTTTGAACAGGTTTCAGTCTGTCAATTCTGCTTGAGTCTTTAGAAGAATGTTTATTAATGAAGAATCTGCATAGTCTGGTAGCTGAGTCTTCAGTCCGTCGTCAAACCTACATAGCTTAGAGTTACCAATATATAACCCACCAATATTCTGCCTGAGATGGAATACAATTCGCATATTTGGGGAGAATCTTTCAACTCTTCTTTGGAGTGTCTGCAACAAACGTATTTATATTTAATAGAGAATATTGAGCATGTTTTATAGGTATTACGTTTTTTTTTTTTTTTGGAATAACTACTAAGATCCTACTAAGATCCACAGCACTCAGACAGACTATAACCATTGTACTGTGAAATCTATTCCCTACAATTTTGTGGTTAATATCACCACGAGCGCCCATGCCCAAGCCAGGATTCGACCCGAGACCTTCAGAATGCAAGTCCAGCGCGCTACCTCTGGACTGCTGAGGCCGGCCTATGGAAATACATAGTATATAGTTCTACTCAAACATTTAATTAAGCTGAAACCTACGTAGTTTACTCGGCTCTCAACAGAATCACGCATTACACAGATAATTTGTTCTTCCATCGCATGATACGTTTGTGGAACAATCTCTCTTGCGTCTTTTTTTTCCCGACATTTTTGATATTGGCAAATTCAAAACAAACATCCACCGACACTACGGCATATTTCCTACTTCCATTTAATCTACCATCCTGTTCTATTATCAACACAGTGCATTGTATGAATCGAGGTTGGTTAACACGTTGGTTAATTTGGAAAAACATATTTTTATTAAAAGTGTGAGTCCATCATTTTATTACCGACTCCGAATGGCAGGATGTGAGAAGCTTTTTAACACTGTATATACTGTTGGAATTTTGATAGTCTTTGAAGAAATACAGCGTCGTATGGAATATGTTGGCAGTCCCTAGGTGAGATTTGAAACTGAAATACGCAAACTTTCGACTCGTAATCTAATCCACTAAAAAAATAGAGCCAGCCAGTGGGATATGTCATCAATGATTCCTCAATGATTTTTATATGTCAGGTCAGGACCATCAGTACATGATTTATATATAAATCGAGGGTGTTTATTTTACAAGTATACTCAGTTTAAGATTCAATTCTAATTGAAAACCTCTTTTTAAAACTCACATAAATTGATTGAAACATTAACAAGCATTAACAAGAAGAGTCAGAAGCTTTAAATCTTTTGAAGAGTTAGAAGCTTTAAAGCTTTTGAAGAGTTGGCAGCTGAAAGCTTTTGAAGAGTTGGAAGCTTTAAAGCTATTAAAGAGTGTGGCAATTAAAAAAGCTTTTAATACTTTTTATCTTAAAATTAATTTAAAATATGGACACTGTGCGTTGTTGTAAATAAACAATAGTACATAATTACAACAATTACAACAATGCAACATTTGACAACAACAATGACAACTGCTGCAACTAATGGACACTTTCAGCCCAGTTGCACATTGATGCTGACCGGCCAGCCCAGTCCAACGCAACGCAACCACAGCAGCAACAGCACCGAACGAGCCGTCTCCTCCGCGGCGGCGGCAACGCCTACAACAATAACAAACGGCGGCGCGATTGCATGTGAAAAATTTCGTCAACTAGGCGATCGAATGCAGTGCAACTGATGGAGAACAATGGACGACAGCAGCAGCAACCAACAATCAAACATCTATGCTGTTCATGCGACTCCCGTTGTTGGAGCAACGTACGTTGGGTGGCACCGCGCACTGGACAGCGGTCCACTCGCATTTCGCATGACAGCGCGTTGTCACAACATGGCGACCGAACGATTGCGCGACTTGGTGAAAGTAGCGACTGTTTGGAGGCGGCACTGGGTGGTGTATAATATACGAATAGACGGATGGTTGGTTGGTTGGGTGGGTGGTCGACCCCCGCATGTGTACTTTGCATAACTGTATTTTGCAAGCGGTGCTGCTGGGAATGCAACACGATCGCGCGATCGCCATGAGACTCAAGTCGTCGCCATGTTGTTGCGCCATGAAGTGGCCTGAGAAATCACGTTCACGTCGTTCGGTTCCGCCATCATCATCGTCATCGTCGTCGTCAGTCTTGGTCGTCAACGTAATCTTTTTAATAATTGAGTTTAATTGAGTGATTGACGTTTTTAGAGAGTGCTCGCTCACCCACTACTCAGCAAAAACTACAACAATCATAATAATAAAACAGCAGAGCAACAATAAAAACAGCAGCAACAACATGTATGTCGTTCAGGGGCGGACTGGATTGTAGAATTATAGCGTCTTTTTTTTTCTTTTTTAATAGGTTCAAACAAGAAAACTAGCTAGAAAATTTGTTTTTTTTTATATTTCCGACGACTATGACCTTTGGGAACAAAGTGTATATCAACCAAAATAAAGTAAATTATCTCAGCTATGTTCTGAGATAATTCAAAAAAAGTATTTTTAGAAAAATAATCATAGTGATAATTTCTATACGGAACTTTTTGTCCCGTCCGGAATTTTTCTATGATTTAATATGAAAAAACTATAAACTTTGGAAACGATGTGTAAATATACAAATAAAGCACATGATTTCATATTTTCGGCATTTATTAGGGATAAACAGAAAATAGAAGACTAATTGAAGACATATTTTGGGGCAAGCAGAAAATTGGAAGCATTTGAGATAAACTTCGCCTTTGTCTGCTTAAAATCTTTCGAAAAACTGTCTATAAACTCTGTTGAGATTGCCAAAAAAAAAAAAAGGGACTCTTCAAATAAATTTCATAATCTGTGTGTTATCCGGTAATATATTTTGTTAAATATTTCAATAAATTTTAAATAATTTGTCTTGGGATACTTATTTCCATATACAACATTTTTGGCAGGGTTTAGGAAGTGTGCATATATTTTTAGCAGAAAGAGTTTGTATCAAAAGATGCCTTTTTTCTGACCGTTTCCTAAAAAATCCTACACATTTGCCTCTAAAATTTAAAAAATTGAATAACCTACCGAGTCCAAGTTTCTGAAATTTAAGAAATAATTCAGGCAAACACACAGTGTAATTTGAAAAGCAGATATTTGTTGAAAAAGCAGAAAATCGAAACCATTTAATACACACTCCGCTTTTTTCCGCTTGAATTTTTAGGAACATCCCGAGACAAAATTTCTGCTATTTTCACGAATTCTTCCGACATATTTCCGGCATACACACAGATAAATGGGAATTTTGTGATGTGTATAGCAGGTTGTAAAATTTTGTGAAATTTTAATTGCAGATTCAAGATTTTCAGGAATATTTCGTGCATATTTCCAACAAACGCACAGATAAATGGAGTATTGTGGGAAGGGATAGCATGTTGCAAAATTTTGTGGAATTTGAATGGCAGATTCACGTCGTATTTTGTGAACGGACAGAAAACAGACAGCTTTTGATATAAAACTCCACCTTTGTCAGTTTGAAATATGTCGAAAAAAGGTTTCAAAACTGCTCCGACCCTGCCAAAACTTTTGTCTGGAGATGTTTTTCAAAGCTACCATGATCCGGTCAAAAATTTTGTCAAGGGCTGCTATACGCAACAAAGAAAATGCTATAGATGACGTTTAGAAAATTTTAATTAGAAGATTTTAAGCATATAATATCGGCGTTTATAAGAAACCCTGCCTGTTTTCTACACTTCCCAAAAATATGTCGAAAATATGCCTTTAAATTCCACAAAATTGAATAGACTTCCAATACCAAATGTCTGTAATTTTTCTCAAATAGTTCCGCCACATCCTCAAAGAAAACAGAAATGGAAGATTTTTAGAAGTGTATAGCATATTGTCAAATATTACAAAATTATCTGTGCTGCCCAAAATATTCCTGACAAATGCCAGAAATGTTGTCTCGCGTTGTTTTGGTTATTTATTCTTTGATATTTTATAAATTTATTGATCGGCCCACCGAGGGAAGCTCGATTGGCTTGTATGATCGGTCCGCCCCTGATATCGTGGTCCCTTGTTTAAATCGTCCGTCTGTCTGCGGTTTTTGTTTCACAACAACGCGGAGTAGCAGCAACAACATTGAGCCACCAATAAATGCTGAGGTCTAATCGTGTTGCTAAATTATGAAAGGCCTACCAGAGGCCAGCAACAACAAAAACAACAACAACAGCAGCAATATTAAGAGCAACAACAACTAGCCAGCAATTCTCAAGACAGCAGCAACAACAACATAAAAATCAGGAAATCAGTTCAGCAATGATGTTGGCGATTGTTGTTGCTGCTTTTGCTGCTGTTGTTGCACATGTATTTTAGGCATTTCACCAGCAACAATAAAAACAGCATTAACAACATCGACAGCAACAACAACAATATCTACTACAAAATAACAACAACAGCATCTTCTAAAAAGCAACAACAACAGCAACATCATCGACAACAGCAACATGTCGATCTTCAAGTTGCCAGCGCTTCAACTCTGCGGCGCGGCTCGGCTCGGCTCGGCACATCCCCAGCGCTTGGCTGGTGGTCTCCTCAATTAGAGACCCTTTGATTCGTCGTCGTCGTAGTCGTCGTTGTTTTCAGCCTCTTCATCGTTGGCTTTAATCAATTAAGTGGGAAATGAGCGTAATTTCTGGAAGTCGTTTAAAGCGGCCAAATACTTGCTGGCAATTTTTTGTTTACTGCCTCCGCTGTTGTTGCTGCGATCTTCTCGGTTTCTAAATATCAACTCGTTAGTAATGCGTTATTTTTTATTAGGTTTTTTTCATCACAAATACTTGATTTTTTTAGTTGTACTTTTTATATTCGCAGTTTTACCCAAAATGTTTCTGATTCGATGCTGCCCGCGTAGTTCTTTCAACATTTAAGTATCGTCAATTACTTTATGAGCACTCATCAGACGCATAATTGAACATTCGGTATATAAGAAATATTTTTGAAAATTGCTTAATAAAAGCTGTGTCATTATTTGACAGTTTACCACATTTACAAAATAACCAGAACCCAATTAATCATTTTTAATTTAGAGAAATAAGAATTTACAATAATATGTTCTAAAAACATTTAATCATTTGGGAAATATATCAGTAGAAATGATGAGATTTGTTTATTTCTATTTCTCAGAACGACGGACTTTGGTCTGAACTTTGTTTTGCTATTGTTTTCTTCGATCTCTTGTGATTACGGTAAATCGACAAAAAACACACGCAACTCTAAGAACAAAATAGATAAAACAATTTGTTTATTCTTTCTTCGATACGCTTGTGTCGTTCGTAGTGCCACTATGCATGTGTTTTGTTTTGATTTTTTGGACCACAACTACAAAGAAACATGCTACGCTAGTGTCGTTCGTTGTTTGCGAAGCACGCACTTGCACTGAAATTAAACAATATTATATTTTTTATGCTTTTTTTTATTTCAAAATAATGAAGTTTGATCTGAAGTTGAGATCTATGTTTTATTTATAAAACAAAACATTATATTTTTAATATATGCACGTTTTAACAGTGTACCTACATTTGAGTGTTATTGCTTTTGAGTGTGTTTTCGCATTTTTAGTTTCACATATCTTCGACTTCTTCTGAAAGCGCAAAAACAATAATATGCGAATCGCAACAAGTGATTGATTTTTTGCGGGAAATTATTGTGTACAACAAACACAACTCGTGGGTGTTGTTGTACATGCAATGTGTGTGTCAAGCCTGTCTGTTGTCAGCGATTTATACAAGATATAAATGAAAACAGAGATAAACACATAAAAAAAACCTTGGTTTTTGTTATATATGTACATTTAATAAGAAAAATGTAAAATAGTTTTGTGAGTTTCAGAACTAAAACTAATAAATCTCGTTGTCTTTTTTACGTTTTAACTTTCAGAGGTTATTTCATTTTCGATGATATCGAAACATTACAACACTATCTTTTATTTTCAACCTTTATTTCTTAAACTAGTAAACCCATGGATGAAGTATATACAGGTTAAGTCATCTTTCAAAATTCAGTCACCATTTACTTTGTTTTGAAAACTGTTTTAAAAATTTAAAACAAAACATCAATTCTTTGTTTACAAATTCATAAAAAAAATTGAAACTCTAAATTTTAAAATAAATAAATTACAACACTTTGGTAATTTTCAAGCTTTCTATGGGCTCCAGAAGAACACCGCAGTGTATAAAAAAAAATGAAAAAGTGAATTTGTGGTGTGAAATTTTAATAAATTAGCAAATTTAAAGTGCAAAAAACATAACCTTGAAATAAAGTTTAAATTGACAATTAATTGTTGTATTTTTTAAATTTTCTTATTGACATTCTCAGCATAGTGTATGCCAACTAACTGTCTAGATGAACTAACCTGTATATACTTCAACCATGAGTAAACCAATTTATCCTATCCATAGACACATTTTGAAAACCTCGAGTCGTAATTTTTTATATATTTTGAACTTTAACTTTTTTTTATTTTTAATTTAATTTAAATTGTTTGCTAATTTCGGTTGTAGACCTGTCAAACGTGAATATTCAAATTTTTAAGGTTTACATATTAAGTATTACATAAAATTTAGGCATGAGGTTTTAATCTATGATGACCATCTGAATAAAATATTAAGATCGTGGATAAATAAAAGAGTCATTAGTTTTATTTAAATTCAATTCTAAATGCAGTCTTCAGTTTTCAAGTCTCTATTATTTCTGTACTTCAGAACTGAATTCAGTCATACCTTAATACTGCATATAATTCAGGCATAAATACAACATTTTTATTTATTTTTTAGTTATACAAAAAGGATGAATACAATTCCTAAATAAGTATTAGGATTTCGCTCACGAAATGTCTGAAAATATTGTCCTTAATTATTAGAATTTAACAAAATTATTTT
The DNA here is from genome assembly GCA_951804985.1 of Dryomyza anilis. NCBI lineage: Eukaryota > Metazoa > Arthropoda > Insecta > Diptera > Dryomyzidae > Dryomyza > Dryomyza anilis. The sequence goes on along the minus strand of OX638130.1, from coordinate 950,457 downwards.
GTTGCGGAATTTTATAATATTCATAAAATATATGCACAAATTCATATTATTGAATTATAATGCTGATAAGATTTATGATATTTAAATAAATTTGGTTTTATGAACAAAATTCATCAATGTGATGTACATTTGTTCATTAATATGATAAAATGGAGTCTTGGCATAATTAGAAAACATATACGAATTATAAATACATACACACACAGAAAAAAATACTATATAAATAATAGTTTTTTACTAATAAAAATATTCAATAGGATAAATTATTATTTTAATCGGAAAATACCAATAAATAAGTACTAGAAAATACCATGACATTGCCATTGAGTTTATATGAACATTTTTAAATTTTGTATACTATTAAATCAATAACTGTCCTATTGACCAATTTTAATGGGATTTGAGGAAATTTTTTTCTGGGTGCATGTGTAAATAGAGGCACATTTTAGTTTGTCTGTGTCTCTGTCTGTCGGTTGAAATCACGATTACAGGAAAACAAGAAAAGCTATTTCATTGAAAGTCCGAAGTTAGTTTACTTGTATACTTACGGTATCTGGAATAAAAAATGGATATCGACCAGTATCTCTATATTGCCTAATTTCTCAAATAAAAATGTCACATTCATTATTTGCAAAACTTTTTGCTTCAAATCAAAGGTTCTCCTTTATGCGAACCTCTTCTCAGGATTATTATTTATTTTCAATTTTTTTTTTCATTTTTTTTTTATATAAATTTATTTGGTTTCCATAAAATCTTCATTGCTACTAAAAACCAAAAAAAGCACCTCATCTTGATCGTGATGAACACATTAAGTTATGATCGATGATACGTCGCGATCTAAGTAAAAGTGATCGCTTAAATTTCTCCAGCGCCTCGGCAATTAACTCGATCATCAAGGGTCACGTGCACTGTGGCCACTGCTGCTGTGGCTGCTGACAGCGCACAAATTTCCACCGCTCACAAATTGTGTGGTCCGTGGAATGATGAGCTCGTCGCCGGAAAAGCAAGCAGCGCCACATAATGATCGAACTACTTTCGCAGTTGTTGTAAATAAAATTTAAAAGTTAATAACTTATTTCATACAGCAAACACAGAAACTACTACTGCTGCTGCGCCTACGCCATGCACCAAGTCCCTCCTCCCTGCGTCTCGGCCCATTTTCATTATGAAGCGCTGCCCAAACTACCGGCCCAAACTACCGCAGGCACAACATGCGGCCGGTCGGCCTAATTGCGCGCGCTGGCAACAAGACTGGAGCAGCGCAGATCAATGTGGCTCATTATCCACTTTGGCTAAGAGAGGGCGCTGCACATTAACCAAAATCTGCAGTGGCGGCTCCACCGAGCGCTCGGTCGTAAAAGTGAATGTTTCAAGACTTCAAGAAAAAAAAAACGAAAAACACTCAAAAACGAGACGAGCTCTCGAACGCGTTGTGTGGCGATCGATCGCACTGGTAGCGCCAATAGACTCATCATGTGCGCGTAATTAAAGACACGCACTTGCAGGTTTTGGGACCGGCCACCGCAGTGCTGATTTCTGGATCAACATGATTTAAAAACTCACAAAAAAAAAACCGAAAGAAACAAAATTTAAAGTTGGCTGTTAGTGATGGCACTTTGCGTGTTTGGAAATAAAAAATGGAGATGGAGATTCAAAAATATGAACTTAATTTAAATAAATCTCGACGCAATATTTAATACAAATTTTAATAATACCTAAAATCGCTCAGATTTCTTAAAATTTTCGAAATTATCAAAACATATTCCTATTCTTACTACGAACCGTCATTTCGGGGCAGTAATTATCACCTTTTATGCTTTTGTTCGAGTTTGTTTCCTTTGAAATAAAACTCACCGGAAAAATATCCATCGAAAATGTCTAAATTATGTATATTTCATTCGAGAATCAGGGGAGTCTTTTTTGAATTAACGCGATAGAAGCCTGATTCGAAAATATTCACATCATCGATTTTCGAAATTTATCACAGAACTCAAGGATGACCAATTATAGCATTTTCTTAAGTCTCACATAAAAATATATCAAACAAACTCGAGAGTTGAATAACATATCTAAAATATTATGAAGACTAATATCGAGAATCTGATGATTTTTTATATTCTATACAAATTTTATAGATTTCGTTATTAAGTATCATCTCATTCTATTCTAAAAACTTGATAAAAATATCTCAAATCTGATCAAGTATTACAAATAGAAATCGAGATTCTGGAGAATGAAAGATCCAATTATGAACCTTAAACTCGATTTTGAATCTAAACAAAATCTTAAATCTCATTAACATTCACATGTTCGAAACTGAAAAATATCGAAATGCTCGATAATCAAATATACATATTCCCATTTAGTCATGTTTTGGAGACTTTCGATGCCTAATCTCAATACGAATATCGTAATTTTCATTCCTTCTATTTTTTTTTAAATTTCTCATACATTTTAATTTTATGACAATATACGATGTTGAAGCATTTAGCAATATGCGCAAAGATCTAAGCTCTCTAGGCGCTGAGTGTTGCCGGATCAACATTTAAAAATAGGAATCTATTTTTTATTAATATGAGATTTACGCAATAGATGAAATTGCGATGCATTTTTTAATATTATCATGAAATTGATGAATTTAATAAATTTAATGAATATAATAAATTTAATGAATTTAATGAATTTAATGAATTTAATGAATTTAATGAATTTAATGAATTTAATGAATTTAATGAATATAATGAATTTAATGAATTTAATGAATTGAATGAATTTAATGAATTTAATAAATTTAATGAATTTAATGAATTTAATGAATTTAATGAATTTAATGAATTTAATTCATTGAATTTAATTCATAATAAAATTAAATAAATTCATTAAATTCATGAAATTCATTAAATTCATAAAATTAATTAAATTCATCAAATTCATTAAATTCATTAAATTCATTAAATTCATTAAATTCATAAAATTCATAAAATTCATAAAATTCATAAAATTCATAAAATACATAAAATTCATAAAATTCATAAAATTCATAAAATTCATAAAATTCATTAAATTCATTAAATTCATTAAATTCATTAAATTCATAAAATTCATAAAATTCATAAAATTCATTAAATTCATTAAATTCATTAAATTCATTAAATTCATTAAATTCATTAAATTCATTAAATTCATTAAATTCATTAAATTCATTAAATTCATTAAATTCATTAAATTCATTAAATTCATTAAATTCACAAGATTCATAACATTTATTAAATTTCAATTCAAAAAATTCATGAATTTTATTAATTTGTAAATTTTATGAAATTTATGAATTTCAAAAATTTAATGAATTTTATACATTTTATGAATATTATTCATTTTTGGAATTTTATGAATATTTAAAATTTTTACAATTTAATGTATTTGGTAAATTCACGTATTTTTTATGAATACCTTTAATATATTTCATGAATTTCAGTAATACTTTGAATTTTCTGTTTTAATTTTGTGCACAAAAAATAAAAATTTTTGGCTAAAAATTAAAAATTTCCCACAAAACTAAATAACAATAAAAAAAAAAACCTGATGCACTGCTCTGAATTTTATTATCCAATTAAATTTCTGTACAAAAACCTGCTGCTGTTGCTCAACAATTTTCGAAAGCAGCTGAAAACGTGGGTGTTCCGGGCGCCATTTGGCCTCCGCCGGAGGTGCTTAAAGCAGCTTCGAAATGCGTATAACTCATAAACTCGATGTGCTTTAAACCGAAATACTTCCGTTTGTCTTTGAACGTGCTGGAAGGCAGTCAGGCAGCCACCCGTGGGCATCTTTCTGCTGCCCTCTTTCTCCCCACCGCCCTCACAACACGAACATGATTCGGCAACTGTTGCGGCTGCTGTTGCGACGGCTGCTGTCTGTATCTCTGCTGCACTCTTTCGAGTCCAATTTAATGCGTTTTTAAATGAGTTTATTGAAAAATTAGTGTTGAAATGTTGATGAGCTCTGCTGGTTTTGGCTTTGGGCCTTTTTGGTCTTTTTGGATGCCTAGACGTTGACCCAGACGCGCTCTAAATGAGGCTCAAATGGCAGCCATTTATATGTCTGTCCGTTGCTGTCTCTACGCGGCGCCAAAAAACTTTATTAATTGAGCGATATTTATGTTGTTCTTGTTGTGTTGCTCCACCTGATGACCACAAACGGACAGACGACAGACGAACAACTATTCGGTCTGTCGGCCGGCCGGCCGTTCGAATCACCATGACGATCAGACGATCATCAGTCGAGCAGCCGAGAGCTCATAACAGAGTCGTTTATTTTTTACACTTGAACCTCAACGAGACCCTGATTAGCAGGCGACTGGCTGCGAACGGTAATCAAGAGTAGCTGCTGATGTTGTTGCTTGTTTGCCACGATTTGACAAGATTGATAATCTGTTGAAAGCTGCTCTGGTTGTTCTTCGGGTCGGGGCAGTGCAGGGCAACACCTGGGAAATAACAACATGCCACACGTCGCGTCGTGTGGCCACTAGTGATGCGCAAGAGTTTGCTTACTGTCGAAAATCCGATCTTTAGATATGATATTCCGAACGATATTTTTAACTCGATTTTATTCGAGATTAAAAATTTACTTTTATTAAAACCGAATAATAGACTTGATATTTGAAAAACAGAACTGGACAGGTTGAGATTTTTATTAAGAGAGAGATATTATTTTTTTTTTAAATATAAATGTCTTTGGTTGAAAGAGATTTTTTTTAATATTTTAAAAAATAAAAGTCTTTGGTTGAGAGTTATATGAAAACCTTTATTTTAAAGGTATTTTATTAATGGTTGTTAGTAGACAGAAAATTCATTTGGTCTCTTTTATAGACAATTTTTTGTTGTTGCATTGGATGGACATACAAATTTATTGCTTGAAAAAGTTGTTTCGAGCATTTAACAAAATTTCTCGAACATTGTTGTTTATGTCGAATTTTTTTTGGGAAATGGTTATTTCGACCATTGCGTGGTTTTTGTCGTCCAACTTTTTTTTTTTTAATTTTTGAACATTTCGACGAATATTTTATTTTTTTGAAAAATGAAGATTACGACATTGTGTGGTTTTTGTCATTCAAAATTGTTTAAAGAACATTTTTTTCGAACATTATCGAACATAAGAATATTTTTTTGAAAATGGTGATTTCGATCATTGCGCTGTTTTTGTCGTCCAATATTTTGTTTTACATTTTTTTCGAACATTGTTGTTTTTAACAAATATTTGTTTTTTGGAAAATGGTGATTTCGACCAATGCGTTGTTTTTGTCGTCAAAATTTTTGTCGAATTTTTTTTTTATAAAACATTGCGTAGTTTTTCTCGTCCAAAATTGTTTTTTTTTAGAATTTTTTCGAACATTCGAATATTTTTTGGAAATTTGTGATTTCGACCATTGGGTGGTTTTTGTTGTCCAAAATTTTTTTTATTTTTTTCGAACAATGTTGTTTTTGACGAATATTTTTTTTTTTTGTTGGAAAATGGTGATTTCGACCATTGCGTTGTTTTTGTCGTCCAAATTTTTGTCGAATACTTTTTTTTTATAAAATATTGATTTCGAACATTGCGTTGTTTTTGTCGTCCAAAATTTTATTTTAGAATTTTTTCGAACATTCGAATATTATTCGGAAAATGGATTTCGACCATTGCGTGGTTTTTGTCGTCCAACATTTTTTTTTTATTGTTTTTCGAACAATGTTGTTTTTGACGAATATATATATTTTTTTTTGGAAAACGGTATTTCGACCATTGCGTTGTTTTTGTCGTCCAAATTTTTGTCGAATACTTTTTTTTTTATAAAATATTGATTTCGAACATTGCGTTGATTTTGTCGTCCAATTGGTTTTTTGCGATATCGACGAGTTTGGAGCCGTATCTTCCATGTCTTCGTTCAACAGCTTTGCCCTCGGCTGACAAAGTGACATGATTGCGTTTGATACCATTGATCAAGACACCATTCAGAACAGGAAGCAAAGGCGGCGGCTGCTGTCTTCGTTGTTGCTGCTGCTGATCGCGACTGTTGCTGCTGCTACTGCGCCTGTTGTTGTTGTTGTGAAGATGCATGTTGTAATTGTTGTTCTAATAGTTGCTGTCGTGCAAGCGTGCTACGTTTCTATTAACATTGTGACTTGTTTCCGCCAGGTTTTTATGAACGTCTCAATCATGCTTCTAATTGCCAGCCATGCCGCGTGCAACTGCCGCCTGTCGTCGAGTCGCGTCGCGTCGCGTCGTCCGTGCCGCAGCTGATAACAGTTGAAACGATCCAAAAAACAAACAAAAAAAAACGACAGATTCTCGCAAACTGGTGGCATGTCGAGCAACAGTAGATCGTGCCCACTATCAGCGACTACGTGCCAGTTGACGCATTGCAACAACAACATGAACAGCAAGTAGTAGTAGCAACAGTCGTACCAAAGTAGGATGTTGCAGCAATTGTTGCTTGTGTCACGAATTTGTCTGATGACGCGCTGTTACTTATTATAGTTGTTGTTGTGTTATTATTGAGATGATTAATAGACAACAACGACAGCAAAAACAACACGTTAAGCAACTGTCGTCGTCTATGTCGTTGTCGTCATCGTCTTGGTCGTCGCCAGACGTCTTGCGAGACTAGTTCGCGTGTTCTGCTTGAGTAGCGACACGCAGCAGCCGCGACAGAATCGCGCGATTTCTGCTCCAATTACGCGAAAGCGACACTGAAATAGACGCCAAATCATTGATTGCTGTCATAAATACACTTTTTTTATTATTTTAGAATAATTACATATTATTAATTTGTATCTTTATAAAGAGGACATTATATGCATTTTTATAAGATGATGACATTCGATGAATGTTTGCACTTATGTTGGAAAAATTGCATTATGTTTAGAACAATTATGAGCATTTTGTGTTTTAACATTAGATCTTATTGCAGAAATAGGCGAACAATTGTTTTTTTTCTATATTAAATCCAAATATTATTGAAACAAATTGTAGTATTACCATTGCTTTTTATGGTACAATGTTTGCTGATAATTTGAATAATTATAGCGCAATAAATATGCCTTTATTTTGTCTAAAAAGAACCAGACAATTGGAATTATATTGTGTTAAAATGTGTATTTCTTATGATAAACTGCGTATCAGTCAAAGTAATAACACTAAAAATATATATTACCCAGTTAAACCTTCTGTTTTTATAAATATGTGCCTGTAGAATCACTGATACTCCTCTAGAATCTGTTAGGTTTTCTCTTCTAGCGATGATTTCGGTTTTGAAACCAAGCGTTGTCTTTTATAAAAAAAATAGGTAATACAAAATATGTGTTTTGGACATAGTTTGTCTGCCTGTTCTTCCTCTTTTGGACCTTATAATGATGGAAAATTATTCACCAAAAAAAAACCTGATCCACACCTAACGATATTGAGAAACACTTCTGAATAGTGTTGACGTTGGTAATGAATATTTGTATCTTGAGAGAAAAAATGTATAAAATCCAGAAAGAATGAAGAAGTATTCTGGATTTTAAGAAACAAATGCACTTAGTTATCAAAAAAGTAACTAAGAGCAATTATTCTTGATATTGCTGTGGTTTTTTGTCATTCCAACGAGTTGTCGGTATTGATCACCTTTAATATAATACACAAATTGAATTTTGTTTCCAAAGGGTACTGAGATATGTACACCTTCCTAAAATCAGAGACCAATAATTATATTATATATTTGAGAAATATAAATAAAAGTTAAAGTTAATATTATTAATGTAAAAAATAATGATTTTTGATAAATACTTTCAAAATTCAAATATAATTTTAATTTTAGATACATATTTATTGAAATCAAAATTCATTATTATTTTTGATATATATATGGAAAAAAAGTCGTTACTCCTACCAAAAAATCTCCAAACAAATTAGCTAACAAATTAGCTGAACTTTAGATAACCGGATGAAGTGAAATATTTTTTCTTCAAACTATCGGACTTGTGGTATCCCAGATAAATCGAAACCTTATACACCTACCTATATGAACATGTAGGTACTGAAATGAAAGCTATTGATCTCACGATTAATATGTTATTATGTTCATGATCCGATAACCCCAGTAACCTCAGGACCCTTTTTAGTTTTAACAACTGAGTTCATTTTATACACGAATTATATATAGATACAAGTGTGGGTACCCAAACGAAAATAAATTTAATCAGGAGTCTATTATACACTTTTGTGTTTATGTTTTAAAAAATATAAAATTTAATATTTTATAAAATAATTTCGCCTGCGCCGCTTCTTCGATATAACTTGCCAACGAAATATTAAAATTAACGGTTGGGCCGCTTCTAGAAAAATTTTAAGAAAGCATTTCGGCGTTACCTGTTCATTTCAAAATTTTCTTCGTCATTTTAATAAATAATTAAATATTTTTCTCAACAATCAGCATTTCGTTTTAATTTTATTTTTTACATAATTACAAATCCTAATCGCTATGGTTATTAGATCATAAAAATAACCATTTAATTACAAATGTGGCATTATTACCTTTCATTTGATATATGATCAAATATGTAGATTCACCGGATATCGTTTTTTCTAGGGTACCACGGATCCGAATGCACCCTATATTTTTTTATTTTTTAAGCAAATAAAACGGTTGATTTAAAGAAAAAAAGTTGATTTAAAGAAGTACAGTTGTGTATAATTCATTATTCACTGTATTTGATGAGAAAATATAAAAAAGGGCGCAAAATAAATGTTTGGGGCGCATTTTAGAAAAAAATGGAAAAAAGGCGCAAAAAAAAACCAATCATAATATCAATTTTACATTTTCAATATCAATTTAACATTAAAATTGTCAATCTATAAAGTTTCTTGTTAGATTAACATTGTTTATTGTTAAATTGATATGAATTGGAAATTGATATGAAAGTGTGATTTTGAAATGTCATTTTTTTGGAGTGTATGAAGTAGAATAAAGTAGAATTTTTGAAAATTCGAATTATAAAGATTTTTGTAGATTTTTGTAATTAAAAAATATATTTTATAGGCATAAAATATATGTTTTAAGTGTAGAAATTTCAAGTATTTCGATCATTTAGCACCCCTCTTTAACTGCCCAGCATTACCGAGCTTGAAAAACACAGATCCGAATCCCTTTTGCAAAACTTTAAAATCAACATCACTTTAATCAATTTATCAATTGTTTCGCTGAAAACCCACCGAAATCCATTTACAGATAATTATTGCGCATATTGTCAAAATATTTTCGGTCAATTTAAAGAAAAGGGGGCGCCGACGCGCCCCTCTACACGGCTGGCAGTTTAAATTGTTGTCTGATTTATGGCGAAATTGCAGAGGCGCGCAGTCGATTGAAAATTGCGGCATTGAATGACGCGCTGTGTCACCCTCGCAGTTCACAGATGCACAGTGTATCTAGATACAATGGTGCATAACAGGGTGAATAACAGCGCAGTTGCTAAACCATTGAGATTTAATTGCAAGCGGCAGCAAGCAATAAAATTTATGACCTACAAATAATAGGTCTTGTCGATACTCAGATACTCTTGTTCATGTTGCAGATACATTTGTATCTGCTGATGCCAGAACATGTACAGACTTTAAGTGGTTTTGTGAGAATTTTCTTGCAGTGCATGCGCAGCGATTTCTGCGAATTGTTATCAACAGCAACAACAATAAAAACAATGCGGTAAGCGGGGGAGCTGCGATATCCGACGGATCGCGCGCATATCTCGAAAGAGGGAGAGGGATGAAGCAGCGACAACAATCAACAGCGCGTTGCAATTGAGTTGCCTGTCAGTTTCCAGTTTAAATCATTCGTGTACAACAAAAACAAAAATAAAATAATATCGATTACCTTTGCCTGTGATTTCCTGGTTGAGGAGGTTATACGCGATCTCAACGCGTTGGGCGTGCGTTGCGTTTTACGTGAAGGTAACCTTGTGAAAGAAAGAATCCCGGCGACTGGTCACAAAAGCGTTGCATTCTTTGTTGTGCAGCAGATGCAGTTTTATGGCCAATGATTACAGAAATGTTCAAAGAACAAAAGGCAAAACTATCTGCAACTATAGGAGGTACTTACTGCCTATTGTAGGTTGTTGAATTTACGAAATGCAATGAAATCGATATGGTACGAAATTGTTTTGAAATCGTTGCCCTGTAATTAAAATCAGATAAGCGAAGGTTTATCGTGTTTACGCTGGGTACCACCTTACAAATGCCACAGAAAATTGCGATAATCGAAATTTATTTCATGTGCATATTGATTACAAACAACATAGACACTTTAAAGTTGTTTTTGGTGCAGAATATATAAATGAATAATAAAATATATATTTCAAACAATTTTACCTTTTTCCTGAAATCTCTATGAGAAATCTCCATGGCAATCCCTTAGAATTCACGGTCACAAAAGTGGCAACAACCACAAACGTTGAGACTTTGATTAGTCACCGGAAAGTGCAACAAACCATGGCATCATCAAAGCCTTTACTTTCTCACCTTGCTGCAAACCTCCTGCAAACCTCCTGCAAAGAGCCAACTGAAATTTTCATTGCCAATAAGATACTTATAATCCAGGGGCAAATGGGTAATGTGAACATACTAATCTAAATGGTATTTGTCATTTAAAGTTAAATATGTGATATCTCGACTCCTACTAAGTTGATCCCTATGATTTTTATATCATTTAATCAGATTTAAAATGAGATAAAAACTGCAAAGTTTCAGATTTAAAATGAGATAAAAACTGCAAAGTTTGACCCCTCTACGACGCTCCGTTTAGATTCTACAGCCATTTGAAGTTAGGATAAAAAGTGCAAAGTTTGACCCCTCTACGACGCTCCGTTTAGATTCTACAGCCATTTGAAGTTAGGATAAAAAGTGCAAAGTTTGACCCCTCTACGACGCTCCGTTTAGATTCTACAGCCATTTGAAGTTAAAGATGTGATATCTCGACTTCTACTAAGTCGATCCCTATGATTTTTATATCATTTAATCAGATTTAATATGAGATAAAAACTGCATAGCTTGACCCCCCTTACGACGCTCCGTTTATATTCTACAGCCATTTGAAGTTAAAGATGTGATATAAAAACTGCAAAGTTTGACCCCTCTACGACGCTCCGTTTAGATTTTACAGCTATTTGAAGTTAGGATAAAAAGTGGAAAGTTTGACCCCTCTACGACGCTCCGTTTAGATTCTACAGCCATTTGAAATTAAAGATGCGATATCTCGACTCCTACTAAGTGATTTTTATAGTGATAATGATGATTTTTATATCATTTAATCAGATTATGAGATAAAAAGTGCAAAGTTTGACCCCTCTACGACGCTCCGTTTAGATTCTACAGCCATTTGAAGTTAAAGATGCGATATCTCGACTCCTACTAAGTCGATCCCTATGATTTTTAATCTTTTAATCAGATTTAATATGAGATTAAAAATGCAAAGTTTGAACCCTCTGTGACGCTCCGTTTAGATTCTACAGCCATTTGAAGTTAAAGATGTGATATAAAAAGTGCAAAGTTTGACCCCTCTACGACGCTCCGTTTAGATTCTACAGCCATTTGAAGTTAAAGATGCGATATCTCGACTCCTACTAAGTCGATCCCTATGATTTTTAATCATTTAATCAGATTTAATATGAGATTAAAAATGCAAAGTTTGAACCCTCTGCGACGCTCCGTTTAGATTCTACAGCCATTTGAAGTTAGGCTAAAAAGTGCAAAGTTTGACCCCTCTACGACGCTCCGTTTAGATTCTACAGCCATTTGAAGTTAAAGATGCGATATCTCGACTCCTACTAAGTCGATCCCTATGATTTTTAATCATTTAATCAGATTTAATATGAGATTAAAAATGCAAAGTTTGAACCCTCTGCGACGCTCCGTTTAGATTCTACAGCCATTTGAAGTTAGGCTAAAAAGTGCAAAGTTTGACCCCTCTACGACGCTCCGTTTAGATTCTACAGCCATTTGAAGTTAAAGATGTGTTATCTCGACTCCTACTAAGCCGATCCCTATGATTTTTATATCATTTAATCAGATTTAATATGAGATAAAAACTGCAAAGTTTGACCCCTCTACGACGCTCCGTTTAGATTCTACAGCTATTTGAAGTTAGGATAAAAAGTGCAAAGTTTGACCCCTCTACGACGCTCCGTTTAGATTCTACAGCCATTTGAAGTTAGGATAAAAAGTGCAAAGTTTGACCCCTCTACGACGCTCCGTTTAGATTCTACAGCAATTTGAAGTTAAAGATGCGGTATCTCGACTCTTACTAAGTCGATCCCTATGATTTTTATATAATTTAATAAGATTTAATATGAGATAAAAACTGCAAAGTTTGACCCCTCTACGACGCTCCGTTTAGATTCTACAGCCATTTGAAGTTAAAGATGCGATATCTCGACTCCTACTAAGTAGATCCCTATGATTTTTATATCATTTAATCAGATTTAATATGAGATAAAAACTGCAAAGTTTGACCCCTCTACGACGCTCCGTTTAGATTCTACAGCTATTTGAAGTTAGGATAAAAAGTGCAAAGTTTGACCCCTCTACGACGCTCCGTTTAGATTCTACAGCCATTTGAAGTTAAAGATGCGATATCTCGACTCCTACTAAGTCGATCCCTATGATTTTTAATCATTTAATCAGATTTAATATGAGATTAAAAATGCAAAGTTTGAACCCTCTACGACGCTCCGTTTAGATTCAACAGCCATTTGAAGTTAAAGATGCGATATCTCGACTCCTACTAAGTCGATCCCTATGATTTTTATATCATTTAATCAGATTTAATGTGATATAAAAAAATGCAAAGTTTGAACCCTCTGCGACGCTCCGTTTAGATTCTACAGCCATTTGAAGTTAGGATAAAAGTGCAAAGTTTGACCCCTCTACGACGCTCCGTTTAGATTCTACAGCCATTTGAAGTTAAAGATGTTATATCTCGACTCCTACTAAGTCGATCCCTATGATTTTTATATCATTTAATCAGTTTTAACATGAGATAAAAACTGCAAAGTTTGACCCCTCTAAGACGCTCCGTTTAGATTCTACAGCTATTTGAAGTTAGGATAAAAAGTGCAAAGTTTGAACCCTCTGCGACGCTCCGTTTAGATTCTACAGCCATTTGAAGTTAAAGATGTTATATCTCGACTCCTACTAAGTCAATCCCTATGATTTTTATATCATTTAATCAGATTTAATATGAGATAAAAACTGCAAAGTTTGAACCCTCTGCGACGCTCCGTTTAGATTCTACAGCCATTTGAAGTTAGGATAAAAAGTGCAAAGTTTGACCCCTCTACGACGCTCCGTTTAGATTCTACAGCCATTTGAAGTTAAAGATGTTATATCTCGACTCCTACTAAGTCGATCCCTATGATTTTTATATCATTTAATCAGATTTAATATGAGATAAAAACTGCAAAGTTTGAACCCTCTACGACGCTCCGTTTAGATTCTACAGCTATTTGAAGTTAGGATAAAAAGTGCAAAGTTTGAACCCTCTGCGACGCTCCGTTTAGATTCTACAGCCATTTGAAGTTAGGATAAAAGTGCAAAGTTTGACCCCTCTACGACGCTCCGTTTAGATTCTACAGCCATTTGAAGTTAAAGATGTTATATCTCGACTCCTACTAAGTCAATCCCTATGATTTTTATATCATTTAATCAGATTTAATATGAGATAAAAACTGCAAAGTTTGAACCCTCTGCGACGCTCCGTTTAGATTCTACAGCCATTTGAAGTTAGGATAAAAAGTGCAAAGTTTGACCCCTCTACGACGCTCCGTTTAGATTCTACAGCCATTTGAAGTTAAAGATGTGATATCTCGACTCCTACTAAGCCGATCCCTATGATTTTTATATCATTTAATCAGATTTAATGTGATATAAAAAAATGCAAAGTTTGAACCCTCTGCGACGCTCCGTTTAGATTCTACAGCCATTTGAAGTTAGGATAAAAAGTGCAAAGTTTGACCTCTCTACGACGCTCCGTTTAGATTCTACAGCCATTTGAAGTTAAAGATGCGGTATCTCGACTCCTACTAAGCCGATCCCTATGATTTTTATATCATTTAATCAGATTTAATGTGATATAAAAAAATGCAAAGTTTGAACCCTCTGCGACGCTCCGTTTAGATTCTACAGCCATTTGAAGTTAGGATAAAAAGTGCAAAGTTTGACCCCTCTACGACGCTCCGTTTAGATTCTACAGCCATTTGAAGTTGAAGATGTGATATCTCGACTCCTACTAAGTCGATCCCTATGATTTTTATATCATTTAATCAGATTTAACATGAGATAAAAACTGCAAAGTTTGACACCTCTAAGACGCTCCGTTTAGATTCTACAGCTATTTGAAGTTAGGATAAAAAGTGCAAAGTTTGAACCCTCTGCGACGCTCCGTTTAGATTCTACAGCCATTTGAAGTTAGGATAAAAGTGCAAAGTTTGACCCCTCTACGACGCTCCGTTTAGATTCTACAGCCATTTGAAGTTAAAGATGTTATATCTCGACTCCTACTAAGTCGATCCCTATGATTTTTATATCATTTAATCAGATTTAATATGAGATAAAAACTGCAAAGTTTGAACCCTCTGCGACGCTCCGTTTAGATTCTACAGCCATTTGAAGTTAGGATAAAAAGTGCAAAGTTTGACCCCTCTACAAGTTAAAGATGTGATATCTCGACTCCTCTAAGTCGATCCCTATGATTTTTATATCATTTAATCAGATTTAACATGAGATAAAAACTGCAAAGTTTGACCCCTCTAAGACGCTCCGTTTAGATTCTACAGCTATTTGAAGTTAGGATAAAAAGTGCAAAGTTTGACCCCTCTACGACGCTCCGTTTAGATTCTACAGCCATTTGAAGTTAAAGATGTGATATCTCGACTCCTACTAAGTCGATCCCTATGATTTTTATATCATTTAATCAGATTTAACATGAGATAAAAACTGCAAAGTTTGACCCCTCTACGACGCTCCGTTTAGATTCTACAGCCATTTGAAGTTAGGCTAAAAAGTGCAAAGTTTGACCCCTCTACGACGCTCCGTTTAGATTCTACAGCCATTTGAAGTTAAAGATGTGATATCTCGACTCCTACTAAGCCGATCCCTATGATTTTTATATCATTTAATCAGATTTAATGTGATATAAAAAAATGCAAAGTTTGAACCCTCTGCGACGCTCCGTTTAGATTCTACAGCCATTTGAAGTTAGGATAAAAATGCAAAGTTTGACCCCTCTACGACGCTCCGTTTAGATTCTACAGCCATTTGAAGTAAGGATAAAAAGTGCGCCGATCCCTAAGATTTTTATATCATTTAATCAGATTTAATGTGATATAAAAAACTGCAAAGTTTGAACCCTCTGCGATGCTCCGTTTAGTTTCTACAGTCATTTGAATTTAAAGATGTGATATAAAAAGTGCAAAGTTTGACCCCTCTACGACGCTCCGTTTAGATTCTACAGCCATTTGAAGTTAAAGATGTGATATCTCGACTCCTACTAAGCCGATCCCTAAGATTTTTATATCATTTAATCAGATTTAATGTGATATAAAAAAGTGCAAAGTTTGAACCCTCTGCGACGCTCCGTTTAGATTCTACAGCCATTTGAAGTTAGGATAAAAGTGCAAAGTTTGACCCCTCTACGACGCTCCGTTTAGATTCTACAGCCATTTGAAGTTAAATATGTGTTATCTCGACTCCTACTAAGCCGATCCCTATGATTTTTATATCATTTAATCAGATTTAATGTGATATAAAAAAATGCAAAGTTTGAACCCTCTGCGACGCTCCGTTTAGATTCTACAGCCATTTGAAGTTAGGATAAAAAGTGCAAAGTTTGACCCCTCTACGACGCTCCGTTTAGATTCTACAGTCATTTGAAGTTAAAGATGTGATATCTCGACTCCTACTAAGCCGATCCCTATGATTTTTATATCATTTAATCAGATTTAATATGAGATAAAAAATGCAAAGTTTGAACCCTCTGCGACGCTCCGTTTAGATTCTACAGCCATTTGAAGTTAGGATAAAAAGTGCAAAGTTTGACCCCTCTACGACGCTCCGTTTAGATTCTACAGCCATTTGAAGTTAAAGATGTGATATCTCGACTCCTACTAAGTCGATCCCTATGATTTTTATATCATTTAATCAGATTTAACATGAGATAAAAACTGCAAAGTTTGACCCCTCTAAGACGCTCCGTTTAGATTCTACAGCTATTTGAAGTTAGGATAAAAAGTGCAAAGTTTGACCCCTCTACGACGCTCCGTTTAGATTCTACAGCCATTTGAAGTTAAAGTTGTTATATCTCGACTCCTACTAAGTCGATCCCTATGATTTTTATATCATTTAATCAGATTTAATATGAGATAAAAACTGCAAAGTTTGAACCCTATGCGACGCTCCGTTTAGATTCTACAGCCATTTGAAGTTAAAGATGTGATATCTCGACTCCTAAAAAGTCGATCCCTATGATTTTTATATCATTTAATCAGATTTAATATGAGATAAAAACTGCAAAGTTTGACCCCTCTACGACGCTCCGTTTAGATTCTACAGCTATTTGAAGTTAGGATAAAAAGTGCAAAGTTTGACCCCTCTACGACGCTCCATTTAGATTCTACAGCCATTTGAAGTTAAAGATGCGATATCTCGACTCCTACTAAGTCGATCCCTATGATTTTTATATCATTTAATCAGATTTAATATGAGATAAAAACTGCAAAGTTTGAACCCTCTGCGACGCTCCGTTTAGATTCTACAGCCATTTGAAGTTAGGATAAAAATGCAAAGTTTGACCCCTCTACGACGCTCCGTTTAGATTCTACAGTCATTTGAAATTAAAGATGCGATATCTCGACTCCTGTTAAGACGATCCCTATGATTTTTATATCATTTAATCAGATTTAATATGAGATAAAAAATGCAAAGTTTGAACCCTCTGCGACGCTCCGTTTAGATTCTACAGCCATTTGAAGTTAGGATAAAAAGTGCAAAGTTTGACCCCTCTACGACGCTCCGTTTAGATTCTACAGCCATTTGAAGTTAAAGATGTGTTATCTCGACTCCTACTAAGCCGATCCCTATGATTTTTATATCATTTAATCAGATTTAATGTGATATAAAAAAATGCAAAGTTTGAACCCTCTGCGACGCTCCGTTTAGATTCTACAGCCATTTGAAGTTAGGATAAAAAGTGCAAAGTTTGACCCCTCTACGACGCTCCGTTTAGATTCTACAGCCATTTGAAGTTAAAGATGTGATATCTCGACTCCTACTAAGTCGATCCCTATGATTTTTATATCATTTAATCAGATTTAACATGAGATAAAAACTGCAAAGTTTGAACCCTCTGCGACGCTCCGTTTAGATTCTACAGCCATTTGAAGTTAGGATAAAAATGCAAAGTTTGACCCCTCTACGACGCTCCGTTTAGATTCTACAGTCATTTGAAATTAAAGATGCGATATCTCGACTCCTGTTAAGACGATCCCTATGATTTTTATATCATTTAATCAGATTTAATATGAGATAAAAAATGCAAAGTTTGAACCCTCTGCGACGCTCCGTTTAGATTCTACAGCCATTTGAAGTTAAAGATGCGATATCTCGACTCCTACTAAGTCGATCCCTATGATTTTTATAACATTTAACCAGATATAATATGAGATAAAAAATGCAAAGTTTTAACCCTCCGTTCATATTCTACACAACCACCTAATATTTGAAAGGTGAAAGGTGTGAAAGGATTTTCTCTGGGACGAATTATAATTAGAACTGGGACAAATTTTTGAAGACAAATTATTTATTTAAGAATTTCTCGGGAAGTCTGAGTAAAATAAAAATATATTGGCAAAGAAATATCTCTTGTAAAATTATTCTCGTGGATGGAAGAAGAAGTTTTTCGCGATATTATTGAATGGCTCCCATATAAATGTAATGCAAATTTATTGTAAAAAAACATAACATATAATTTAATTTAGTTATATTTTATTTCATTTATATTTTGTAATGATACAGAAACGTCAAAAACAACTACCTATCTAGAACCTGCAATAAACCTGGACAATTCGCCACATTTTCGCACACGTTGCCATACTTCTAACAGTCGAAAGTAGTTCCCAAAGAAGAGCAATTAGACGACTTGGTTCTGCGGAAAAACCTTCAAACGAATCCGTTGACGTCAAGACAAATATGTGAGTAGCACTTGTGTCTATTAAAAAACTAAAAATACTAAAAGAATAAAAAAGAGTGGCACTAAAATGCCACTAAATGTGAGGTTGTTTGTGGTGTTCTTTTTGTTTTTATCGTTGGCGTTGTCATGCCCAAAGACTTTGCTGATAGCGCGGGAATTTCTGGCGCTTCAGTCCAAACACAGTGCGAGTCCTTTGATTTGCAAAAGGCACAGGCGCTATGTGCCAACGTCTGTATGTCTCTGCGTCGCAGAAGACGTAGCAATTTCATGGAATTTTCGCATATAAATTAACACAGCACGTTGTGGCGATGACGGCGGCGCCGCTACCACTCAGCCGTAGTAGCACAGCATAGCGACCCAGCGACGCGGCGCTTTCAACTCGTTGCCACTGAAGCGCGTCTGCAGTTTGACCTCTTTTTGCACAAAGCCGCCAACAACGCCATTGACTCCGCCACAGCCACACCACTGCATGCCGCCAACGCCGCCACCGCCGCAACGGTTGAACGCACAGTAGCGCCGCGCATCAACTTCAAAAATGACAATTCGCAGAAATCTGTCATCGCCTCATCTTGATGCACGGTGCTCGTCGTCGTTCACAGAGCGCCACCAAAACTTATGAAATATGAAATTAAATCAAAGCCGGCGTGGCGCAGATTTCCGCTGATCTGAAGCTGCAGATACGGCGCAAGGAAAGCGCCAGGCGGCACTTTAACGACAACAACAACAACCACGATGACAGAAGAGGCTGCGGCAGTAACGAACGCCGCCACCGCCGCTTTGACAGCACACAGATGCTTTGGCATTGATATGGAACATGAGTGGTGTTGCTCTGGTTGTAGTTGAAATGAGATGAGATGAAGTGGTATGGGGTGCAGAGGGCGCAGGACGTAGCACATCTATCTACTCGACAGTGGCAGCTACGATTTATATAAACAATAAAACTTGAGGCTTTGATAAGCATGATGAATCTGCGGATGGTGACAATAAAAAATGTCACTGCTGATGCCTCGGACTGCAAGTTTAAAGGCGCTGTGACAATTTAAGAGAGCTGTAGCAAAAGTTCTCATCATAGAAATGTGGTATTTTTAAAATTCGGTATAAAGTATGCAGATTTATACCCCTCTTGACTTTGAGCCCTCTAGAATGATCCATTTAAAAGTTATGAAGGCTTTAAGGAATGTCTTTCTTAAAGCCTCCATAACGTTCGATAATTTTCCATTACAGTTGGTTCATTTTAACGATTTATATACCAAAAACTACAGAAAAATAAACCAAAAGACGCTCCCTTTAGAAGTCTGTATAAACTATGCAGTCTTTGAACCCTCTAGGATGTTATATTTAGAAGTTATGAAGGTTTTAAGAAAAGCTTCTTGCCACCAGTGATTACTTCAATTTTAGTTAGTATATTTAAACGATTTATGTACCACATAATATAAGACGATAAGTTGTCGTGAAGGTTTTAAAAAATAACTCCTTCCTTGATTTATTCAGTATTAATTGGTCGATTTTAACGATTTATATACCGATCAATAGAATAAAAAGTAAACATACTTTCCTATTCTAAACAACCATAAATCACAAATTTTTACGATTTTAGTTGGTAGATTTTAAAGATATGTGTACCGAACAACACCCTAAAAATGCAGACATTGAAAGGAGTCAACATCCTTTTTATGTTCTGAAAGTGTGAAGAATATAATCTTTCATCCGCGTATTTCTTTTATTTTATTTGGTACATTTATAACGATTTATACTTATATCGAATAATATCTTAAACATTCAGTATAAACTGTGCAGATTTTGACCCCTCTAGAATGCTACTTTTAAAAGTTATGAAAGCTTTAAGAAAAACTCCTTTCAAACGATGATTTGTTTTTGTTTGAACTGGGGGATCTTGAACACAGAAAAATCCTCTAGAACACTACTTTTAAAAGTTATGAAAGCTTTAAGAAAAACTCCTTTTAAACGATGATTTGTTTTTGTCTGAACTGGGGGATCTTGCACACAGAAAAATCTTCTTTTGACATGGGGTTGGAAGAATGAAAAAGTTAGATGGACCAACTAACTTCATTCGGTTAAATCGAATGGTTTACATATTTGCTAGCGGAACTGCCATATAAGCCTATACACTTGAAATATTAATCTATACACACTCCTAATAGTTCTAAATCTGTACTAAATTGTTCTAAATTCGTTGCAATACAAACGACAACTCATTTTATTTTGATAATAACAACCGACTAAGCGGTTGAGAGAACCGAATAAGTCACTCCTAATGGTTCTAAATCTGTACTAAATTATTCTAAAACAATTTTAAATTCGTTGCAGTACAAACGACAACTAATTTTATTTGGACAATAACAACCGACTAAGCGGTTGATAGAACCGAATAAGTTGGTTAGGCAAAGAGTTGGTTGGCGCAACAAATCTCTATTTTGTGTGTAGAGATGAAGCAAATCAAAATGATTATTCAAACATCAATTGGAAATAACTTCGTAACTGAATCACTGTGTGATTTTTAAGTATTTACAAGTCGACACTAATCCTTTAAATATATTTACATAAAATTCTTTATTTCACGTGTTTTATTTTTGTCAACGTGCTTTTTAAACATTCGCGCACATTCACCGATGGGCGTCCGCCCTCTGTGAGTCACTCAATCAAATCCAATAAAAATTGTAATTTACGAGCGATCATTAGTCTTAATTACCCTCAATTAAATGATGGCAGATACAAAGATTAAGTGAGGCCATCTTTTGAAGTCGCAGTTTTTCGCTTTGTTTTAGCGATTATTGAAGAATGGCGAGTGCGGCATATAATTCATAAAACTAAAAAGATATTGATGCATAGCTCTAGTTGTTATAAGTAATTATTTTTTAATCTCTGAGACCTCTCTGAAATAAAATAGCAAAAAACTAATTCAAAAAATGGTATTCATGCATTGTATTTTATATTTTTTATACTGAAAACTTTCATAACAAAGTTAAACCTAATATTAAAAATTCGATCCTCTACAGACCCTCTTTAGTTTGCATATTGAAACGAGTATCAATAATAAATAACCGTGTTATTAATAATAAAAATAATACAAAAAATATTTTCTAGGACATTTTACGATATATTTTTTCGTAATTGTTAATTTCGTAAAATACACGAACAATTCGTAGAATAAATGAAACATTTGTAGTATCTATTTTTTTACAAAATAACTCCTGAACTTCTATGAGTAGAGTTATTAAAATCGAAATAAATGTTCATATTGAAAGCTCCAATCGTCACGTAGAATGTGGGAGGGATTGGACAACGAGGCATGACACCTCCCATATAACTGAAACTGAAAGCAATGGTTCATATTTAAAATTCCAACCATCAGGTAGAATAATGGCGGTATTTTTCAAAGGGGCGAGGCACCACCCATATAACAAAAACTTTAAAAAGAAATAACTGCTGACCTACAAAGAATAAAGTTATAAAAATCAATATATAATCAAATATTTAAAACTCCAATCGACACATAGAATGGAAGTGGGATTGGACAATGGGGCGTGGCACTTCCGATATAACTAAAACTCTAAAAGTCCTATAACTCCTGACCCACTAAGAGCAGAGTTGTAAAAATCGAAACAAAGGATCATATTAAACATTGTAATCTTCACGTATAAAGTGAGCTGAATTGGACAAATGGCGTGGCACGTAGGCGGGGAAAAATAGGCCTGAATGTATCGGCACTTTAAAAAGAAATACTTTTGCATTTACTGAAACACGGGTCCAGCTAGTATTATTATTATTATTGCTTAGGGGTGATGCACTGCGACCTGAATAGATCTATTGTGCCCCGCTTGATACCATGACTGAAGCCATTCTCAGCTGTGGCATCTCCCTATACTATTTATAGGGGGTTTTGGTTTTAAATAGTTCTATAAGATGTCCGTCAAGCCTATCTCAGTTAAAAACCTGATTATATGGTTAGGGTTCATCTTTCTAATATCTTTCTAATTATCTCAGTTAAAAACCTGATTATATGGTTAGGGTTCATCTTTCTAATATCGTTTGGACTTGGTTGTCGATTCCCAAGTATTTGCATTCTTGTACGCATTAGCACTGGACACGTTTCTAAAATGTGTTCTGGATCTTCATCGTCTTCTAAACTGAATCTACATGTACTGTCAGTTTGTATACCCATCCTAGTTAGATGTTTAGCAAGCCGACAATGACCTGTAAGAAGTCCTGTTAGAATTCTCAGGTTTTTCTTCGATAGCTTAATGTATTCTTTAAATCTTTTTAAGTCATAGGACCCAATGAATTTCTTTGATTGACGCATTTTAGCCTGCCCCAACCATAGGAGTTCTCTGGTGTTAAGTAGTTCTTCTCGTAAAAACTTTTTTACAACACTGTCACCGATTCCACAAAAAGGTTCGGGTCCTATTAGCTTTGTGGCGGCTCCTTTCCGTGCAAGTTTGTCAGCTTCTTCATTGCCTTCTATTCCTCTGTGGCCAGGGACCCAGAGTATGGTGACACTATTATTTATACCTAGTTTATTTATTTTACCTACCTTTTTTTGAATAATTTTTAATGTTAGTCCGACCGACCCTTGCTGCCAGTCGTCTCTTTTCCCATCGCAATATTTTGCATCTAGTATAAAAAAAACAATGTTTTAATAAATTGTAATTTTTTTGTAATTCAATTTTTTTTATTGGCGGTATTTATTTGTTGGCGATTTTTCCACGCCATGCCGGAAGTTTCAATTCGCAACTCAGCTTCCGCTGCACGTGTCGACGCATCGCAGTCGCTTCCGCCGACTGTGCCAACTTCCGGCACTGGTGACAATTGCTCATGAATACTTATGAAGGAGGACCAACGAGAGTGGTCGCCGAATAGATGGATGAATGGATGGGTGCGAAAGGAGTAGGTCGGGGGAAAAGCTTATTAATGGTTTATTTAGTGGCTACGAAAAGGATGCGCTATCGGAGCGACCCTCAGCAGTAAATTCGAATCTGCACCAGAGAAAAAATAAAAACAATTTATTTGTCAGTTTTAAGTGTCGCGCATTGTGACTAAATGTTGGACGCTGCATTGTCATCGAGCACAACAAACATAAAATGCATTAACAACATCATCATCATCGTCGTCGTCGTCATACACATAATGTTCAATGACACCCTAAACAACCCCTTGGTGGAAAGGATATTTGTATGGTTGGTGACGTGGGTTCCACAACGTTTCGTATGCGCCGCGCCGCCGCGCGTTTAATGGTCCGGAAATCGAAATTTCGACGGCTGCAGCGACGCCGGAACAGTTGAGCGCCGCATGTTTTGACAAGCACGCTTAATTGCCTTGAAGAGGGGGGACAGTAAATTCAAGTTCGTTTTTATTTGTTTTCATTAGAATTTATTTAAAATTAGGCAAATGTTTTTCAAAACAAATAAATTGACTAATTAATTAATTGCCGTGGATCCCCCGCCGACGCAACAACCTGCTGCGCCGTCAATGACAAAACTTCTCCATTTACTGTCTGCTCAGCGACGCATTCGGCGATAATGATGCGATTATCCGTAAATAAACATCAGATAAGCAAACGGATCGACATGCTGATAAGCGCAACGTCCAGCGCCGTCCGTTTAAATGATTCGATAAAAAAAGGGTAAAACCTAACCTCAAAAGCAACCACAACAACAAGATCACGTCAAACCAAACATTCAGCCGTCGCTGCGCATTCTCCGAGCGCAGGTATTCAATTCTCTCGAAGCCAATTAAAGGCGCCGCCAGTGCGCGCACATCCTCGTCTTTGCCAGCGCCATCAAGACAATCGATGGGCGCACTATGGAACTAACTCATTTTTTTATAAACTTAGTAACCAAAAAAATAAAATAATTCCATTTATCTTCAAAAATATGTTCCCCAGATATAAATTATTCCGGAGATAACTCTTCCCAGAGCAAATTTTACATAAAAAACCATTCATTACAGAGATAATTCTATCCCGAACAAGATATATAAACCGTTTATTACCAGATACTTATATCCCGGACAATGCTTTCCCCGTCAATCCCAGATAGTTTTACCATTCCATATGTAGTGGTAAGTTTTTTGTGTGGTTAGTTTTAGTGTGGTGTGTTTTGAGTGGTCAGTTTATGTGTGGTGAGTTCAGATTATTCATTCATTACCAGATACTTATATCCCGTACAATGCTTTCCCTAAACAATTTTTTGCATTCACCTCCAGGAATATTTTCCCCAGATAGAATTCTTTCTGGAGATTACTCTTGCCAGAATACATAAACCATTCATTACCAGATACTTATATCCCGGACAATGCTTTCCTTGACAATCCCAGATAATTTTACCCTTCCATGTAGTGGTAAGTTTTTTGTGTGGTTAGTTTTAGTGTGGTGTGTTTTGAGTGGTGAGTTTATGTGTGGTGAGTTCTGATTTCTCAGCCACACGTGAGTTCTGATTTTGCATTTTAGGGCGCAAATACAGCCTATATCCCCATTGTGCGCCGTCTGCCCTCAAATGTCAGCGAGGCTGCTGGCTGCTCCTTCTGCGTGTTTTTTTTGTTCATCGCATCACTGGAGCCACCTTTCGTCTGTCTTGCTGACTGCACAACAGCGCTAATAGCAGCGCCATCGATCAAATCGCAGCACAAATGTCTGTCTCTCATGTGTCCTGCCCCTCCTCATTGCATTGGTTTTTCACTTGAGAACGCGTAGTTGCTGCTTCTCTTGCTGCTCCTCCAGATCGTTTGTTCAGCTGTCTTTGAGTTGCACATCAACGCGTTACCACGCTCAATTAAGCACTGCTTTTGGAGATTTGTATTGTTTTTTTTTGATTTGTTGACGAAGTCTTTTTGTTGCGGCAACCTAATCTGTGATGTGATAAATGCGCGCGCATATTCACCTTCGTCAAAATTTATAATTTAGGCATCAGCTTAATAAAACTTAAGCAAAGTGATGCAAAGCAGTGAAATGTATTTTATTTGACATCATAAAATATCAATCAATGTTCTTTCCGAAAGGGACATTTACCGAAATAGACACCTCGGATAAATGATCATGGCGGAATATTTCAGGGATCTGTAAATTCGGAAAAATGATTTCGGTGAAATGTTTTTCGGAGTAATGAACCATATCACAACAAGAAAAAATACCCGCGATGGACTTAAAGATTCAAAATACAGTTTTTGTATATTCCTAATTTTGTATATTCCTTAATAAATTAATTCCATTATAAAGTAATTAGGGTTTTAAAATAATTTTTACTTCGAAAATTAAAGCAAAAGTCAAAATTTCTGTATAATATGTGTATAATAGAATATCACATAGATTTAGCTTTACAGTGTAGGCAGTGCAACATTTAAATTTTTTATAAAGTGATGGCTGAGCCGATGCTCTGAGCTGGTGCTCCACATCAGGCATTGCATGCGTCGTGCTCAGCGATCGATCAATTGATAATGAGACAGAATTGAGAAGGGCAGAATAAAATACACCGACCAAAAAAATCGAAATATATTTTGAATGAAATAACAATCAAAACATTTGTGTATGACTTTGAATTTTGAGCATTTCAAAATAACTATTTTAGGGCCTGTACAAATAAAGACGAATTGCCTAAATTGTGGCTTATGTCGATAAAATAGTGTGAGTGTACTGTTTATCGATAATTGATTATGGGTGTGTGCGTATTCGATTAAATTGCTGACTAAACTCAATTGAACGCTTTTTCTTTCGATTTTCATTCTGTAACCAATTGTTAAAGTCCATAATCAATCGATTATCATAAATCTATTTGCTGTCATCCATATTAGTTCAATTTAGTTTGCTCGAAAATATGCTAAATTGATTGCGAATTCGACTAAATTGCTGCCTAAACTAAATTTTGTCGGTAATGCAGTGTTCGAATTTTCAATTTAGAACATTCTCGAGCAGACTAAAATGTAACTAAATTGAATATAAGACATATGAAACCAATTGATTTTAGACTTTGAAAATTATCGAGTACCGAATGGCGATCGAATAAATGCCGTTCGCACACACCCTTAGTGTCATACACAATATTTTTACCGTGTAGCCCCCAAGTCAGCCGTGTGGCGCTACCGCCTCAACGCCGCGCAAACGCTGATGGCGGCTGATCACAAACTTCAAAGCAAATCCTTGCGTCGTGTTCTGTTCATGTCCTTTACGTAAAATACAACATTTAGTTTAGTTTTAGTTCCGCACTCTACGTTGCGCCGCATCGCATTCATTGGGGTCTGTGTGAGGTTTTTATGCCAAGTATTTTGCAGCCGCAGCTAGCAACAGAACCTCAAGCAACTCCAGCATGAGCCGCAGCCTGTGCCACGGCCGGCTACTGACTTGTTGTCTGATCGCCAAGTGGCGCCAGTTGAATTTTCGACAACCGAACAATGAAAATTTGTGTGCGTTTAAAATTCCATGAATGTGTAGTGTGGATAGCATGCCTTGGAGAAGTCGGAGCCGAAAAAGAAGGTACCCAACCGACATAACGCAAATACACGGCGCAAAAAGAATGCAAAACTCTCAACCCTAGTAGTATTTAATATCGACTGATATCATTTTTGGTTAATAATCGCGCCGGCTTGAAGAACTGAAGACTCTTCAGACTACTTCATTAAATTATTAAGACGAAATAACCAAAGGTCCTTTGTTGCTGTTTGGGAAAAACAGCAAAACATCCGCAACAAAGAACGGTTTAAGCATTATTATTATTATTATTTGCTTGAGACACAATTAAAGGATTACTTTATAGGCCAACAGTTTTGAAAACATTTCTATTTTCATTATTTTCGCTTGCAGTGCTCGACCTAATTGCTTGACGAGCTTATAATATAAAAACTAATACAAATCCTTGGGCTGAGCGTCGTCTGAGAACCGATTATCCGTTTAGGTAGCGAATACTCGGGTTGATGATCTATATCTATAAGAAGTCTATTATCGGTATGCTGAAATAATTAGATTTAGTAGGCTTAAAAATTGCAGACAACTAATCAAAAAAATAAGATTAATCTTCATAGATTATTGATAGATTATTCATAGATTTTGTATAAATTGTTTTATGAAATATTATATAATTATTAAATGTATTATAATTTTTATCATAATTTATAAATCTGCATTTTCCAACGAAATCGTAATTTTTACTTTTCTGGAATTCTATATTTTCAATACTACTCAAGTTCTGTGACAAGAATTCAAATCGATTTTTATTGTAAATTATTTGAATTTCAATAGAAAATAAATTTGGCAATTTGCCCGAATATAAATATTTTGATAGTCACAGATAAGACAAATGAATATAATTCTAAGCATCGATAGAATATAACACAAAAGAATATAATTCAAACTTTCGGTTAAAATTCAAATATATAAATATCGAATTAAATTCGTTTCAAAAGCCTTAAGTGTATTGAATTGACTATAATGAGAATTGAAAAATAGAAATTAGAATTACAAAAAAATTGAATACAATTAAAATTGTTTATTTTAAAAATTGAATTCAGGATTCCGGAAATTTCGGTTGGTAATTGAAATATTCCGAAATATTTTTGTGTTTGAAAAAAAAACAAGTTTTTATTAAAATTAAAACATTAAAAATTAAATTAAAAATAGATATTCTGCACAATATTAATAAATCCAATAAGAATTAAACGCATTCTAATTGAACATGCAAAATCAGTTCGCCGATTTGGAAATAATTAAAGGCAATGGTGTCTAACGCAGCTGCAGATCACACAGTGCATTCATGCACTGCAAAAACACGACGTCGACGAAGGTGTTCGCGCGGACTACCAAAATGCCGTGGCTTCGTGATTTGTTTGACATTTGTACTAATTAATGCATAAAAGTTGAAATGTAAATTTAAATCGTTTGGTGCAAGGAAATAAATGTTTTATAAATAAATAAACGATATAAATGTTATTATAAGTGTTTCTAATGAATATCGTGTTGGTTTTCGGCAATGAATGAATGCACACTCAGAACTATTACGATATAAAAGTGTTTGTTTAAAAAAAAAGTGTGTGAATTCAAGAAAATTATAATATAATATATTATATAAAAATTAAAAAAAGGAAGTTTGCCGTGATTATAAATTTAAGTAAGTAAACATTTATTTGTATTTTTGAAATAGTTTAAGTTGTTATAATTCGACTTCTGCCTCCAGCAGCTGCTTCTTCTTTCTCCTGGCTGTGTTGATGAGGGGGCTCCAAACAGTGTTGTGTGCTTGAGGGAAATTTTCGATTTTACGGGAATTTACAAATATAGGGGAATTATTATATAATTATACTTAGACAACATTGTTTTCAACATTTGCATTTGATCCGATTGTTATATTTGCCGTTCATTGTATATACAAAGTGGGTGAACAAAGATGTATCCATGATCGGGAAATATTTTTTTTTCTTGTATTTACCCGATAAGTTATATAATCTCATGATGGTTCTGTAACGAATATTTTATGTATTGATTAAGTGAATACATAGTACCCAGATAAATCTATTCATAGTACAGTCTATAGTTTTGTTAAATTTCAAATCGAATTTTAAACTATGTCATATTCGAACTCATAAATTGGGTATTCAGTCCCATACAAAATACTCAAAAAATATGTTTTAGAGAAAAAATGTTGGTTTTATCCAAATTTTTACCCAAAAAAAAATGTTCGGAGTATTTCTATATTTATCTATTTTTTAGCCATACAATTTTGAAAATATTATAACTATTTTATATCAAAATTTTTATTTGGAAGTGTTCAATGTTTATTTTTTGAGTGACGTATTATCGCTTAAACACTATTAAAGTTTTTATTTTTTAAAAAATTAATATTGTTTATTAATATAACAAGTGCTGAAAAAAGACTGGTTCAAATTATAGAAGAATAAAAAGTAAAACAAAAAGGTATTTTTTGTGACTATGGAAATCGAATAAATAGAAAAATAATCGTTCCAAACTAATATCAAAAACGGACTGATTATTTTCAGTCGAATAATTTGTTCGTTAGAAAATAATTATTTATGTTATTGTAAATCAATGTTCCTTTTTTATTAAATGAAAATGTTTTTACTGAAAATACATTAAAAAATGGAATCTTGTGCGATAAGTCCAAGTTGAAAATCTCAGAACTAAAAATATCGAAACATTTTCGATATATTTTTATTTATCTTCATTTTCCTGTTTTTATACACTACACTAAGAGTGAAAGGGTATATTCAGTTTGGTACGCCGTTTGTAACACCCAGAAGGAAGCATCTCCGGTATGGAAAAGTATATATATTCTTGATCAGCATGACCTCCTGAGTCGATTTAGCGATGTCCGTCTGTCCGTCTGTCTGTCCGTCTGTCTGTCTGTCTGTCCGTCTGTCCGTCTGTCTGTTGAAATCCCTACTACTTTTAAAATTGAAGAGCAAGATAAATGAAACTTATAACTTAGATTACTAATATACCTACGCTGTATGTGCGAAAATCGGTCCATTGTGACCTATGATCCGACCACTTATGTTCAAATACCTCATATAAAATGTACATATAAAGATCAATTTTTATGTATACGTGCTTAGGTAAACTTTTTTTGGTAAAATATATATTGACTCATGCTCAAATACATGATAATAATGTTTTCCGGCGAAAAGACTTGTGGTTCACAAAAAAAATCGAAATTCGGTGCACCTACCCATTTGTAAATATGGGTATCAAATGAATGGAAATTCTTCAGCGATTGAATGTTTGTAGTTATTTTCAGGATTCGTATACCCTGGTGACCTATATATCACTTTGAATGGTATCCACACATATGTGTAGGGTATTTATAGTCGGCTTAGACCGACTATAATTTTGATAATCCTAACTATCATAATTACACCTACTTTAAAATTTCCCATGTGATCTAACCTTCCCAACTGGTTTTATTTGCATTTTCTTACTTATCAGCAAAGTCAAGCATGGGCTAATGTCTTAAATAATCGAAAATCGAAAAATTGATAGGTTGTTAAACAAACAACGAATTAAGAGTTCATTAAAATTGACTAAATTGTGGCTAATTTCGACTTTTGAATACTTATTACGTACGGTTTTATCAATATTAGTCAATTGACTTATTCGCACAGACCCATAGTCTCAAAATAGTTACTTCGATTTCTTTCTTATTAATTAAATTCATTTCTTGCGGTACCGATTACCTGTCCCACACAAATCGCCGTCATCAGCACTTAAAGGTGGCAACCTATAATTTCGCCATTGAGGTGCTGGTAACCACGTCGATCTGCCTTCTTCTGTACGCCTACGCACTTTCAGTGTTTCTTTTGTTGTCCATAATTAGGCACCGCAAACATTCGGCATTCCGACAGGAGGCAATCAGGCAGCGCACAGTGCGTTATCCCTTGATTCAATTGAGTGCGGATTATGCGCAAGGATTTCTCCTTTTTGTAGTTTTTGTTGTAGTTTTTTGTTGCTGTAGTTGCCTAGTTTTTGCACAAATTGTCATTTGCCTGCAAGCAGCCAACAACAAAATTTGAGAATAACAACTCGGTACTTGGTGCGCTGTCAGCCTGACAGGACATCTACAAACACGAACACATGCACTGCACTCGAGTGTAGGAAAACAAAGTGCGAGTGACAGACGGACATACAAACAGACAGACGAACCAACGAACGGATGGCAGGACATTCGAATGAATATTTTTCAAATACGGGCCACTGATGCCTAAATATATACCGAGCATATTATTCGCATGGATTAAGGACAATTTGTATTATCCTTTAGTTGCGAAACTATGCTCGGTCGGTCGCTCTACTTTAAGTCGGGATGCAGTTTTCGGATTTAATTGAATGTAAACAAGCGCAGCGCTTCCTTTTCAGTCAGTCAGTCGTTCCTACCGACCGCCCGTTTGCCTGCATTTTGCTTTTTTCCGTTGCTGCTTTGCTATCCGTTGACATTTTTAAACCCATTCTGCATTTGTGCCACGTCCTGCAGAAGACCGGCCCGTTGTTTCTTTTGAAGAGCGCTCTTGAGCGTGCAAGAAAGGACCTTTTTGTTTGTTTGTCTCTCGGTATGTTTTCTGTTTGTTTGTTAGTTTGTCTGTTTGCCTTCTTGTATGTTAGGGAAAATTTTGCACATGTCGCAGCGACAGTTCTTATCAAGTTTTTTTTTTCAATTTCTCGAGCTCTTTTGCTGTCTTGACAGTTTTGCTGTTTTCCGTAAATGTTTTCAGGCCTTTGTTGCATATTTCAAAAGGCAAATGTTCATTGACACAAATTTGGAAAAATTTGCTAAAATCCCATCAAGTATTGTTCTAGAAATCTGCTACGTCGTCATAGGCAAAAATACCAGTCGTTAATTCCTCTAATTGCCTGTGACATTTTCGATATGCAGAGGGGTTTGTTTATTGCGGCATAGAACTGGATATAAATTACTGGGAAAAGAAGAAGAAGAAGATTTGGCTTAGTTTTCTAAAAATATATAGTACTTTTCTTTGTTATTTTTTTAATGAATAAAATAAGATTGTTTTAAAAACCTTTCGAAAAATATCCAATTATTCCAGTTAAAACTTTTTAGATTAAAAACTATTAAAACTTTAAACTATATACGGTGTGTTCGTGTTTCTCTAAATTCGAATACTCAAGAATATTTGTAGGTAATGCAGTGTTTTTTACTCAATTTTGACAAAAAAAAAACAAACAGATGATTATTTGACTGATAACCGTGTTTGCAGATTACCGATTGACTGAAAACCAAAACTTCGGCTTAGACTTCGAATCGGTAAAGTCGGTAATCGGTAGAATAATCATCTGTTATTTGCTGTCATTCAATGTAGTTCAATTTGGACTACTCGAAAATGATTTAAATTGAATACACTGAAAGACAACATTACCGACAAATTTAGTTTAGATTTCCAAATTTAGACAAATGGCATTTTTTTTCCATCAAACGATCTTTTGATATAATTCCAGATCAATCCAAGCATTTGAGATTTAAAAGATTGATTTAAAGTTTTTTATTTTGCAAAACCTGTATAAAACCGTAACCGTTTATGTATGTTTTGGATATTAGTTTATTTGGAGTTTTAAAATTAAAACGGTTATCGGTTTCGGTTTAACCTTACTTCTTTAAATATAACTCGTAACAATTTGGTATATTTTTATTAATTTCACCAACGATTTCGTCGAAAATTAAAGAAATTTAATTATGCTTCACACAAAATCTCTCTCTCACAAACTGACGATGCAAATCAGACCGAAATCACTCACGATCTTTGATCATTACAGGGTCTGATGTCGATACGAATAACGGCAGCAGGTCGACCATGGCGCCATGCAAAAAGAAAATCATTTTCCTGGACAGCATTGTGTATGGCATAAACTGCGCCAGAAAAAGAAAAGAAATACATAAAAAGCACGTAAAGCTTTAAAGCGCGCTCCCTCGAAAGCAATTATTAAATACCGCCGCGCCAAGTGGTGCTGTGTTTGGTGGTGGTGGTGTTTCAGCCGCCGCTACATGATCAGCGAATTCTCATCGTGATCATCTTCATTTATTCATCATCATCGGCATCTGCGTGATGGTCTTCCGCAACTATTCTTGGGGGATCTTGGCCACAGCCACGTCTGTACGTTGATGTATGTTGCTGCGCGACGCCAACAACGCCTCATCGTGTTGGGCCAGTCGCCTGGCGTCTGCTTTGTGAGTACCATCACAGCAGCAACAACAACCACAATATCTCCAACTACAGCATGCTGTTGCCGGTCTTGGACGCAATTGGCCTTGGGCAGCAATTGCTGTTGAATACTTCACTCGGTTTGCACCTCGTTTAAGGCAGTTAAAGACGCGATGCAGCGACGCCAACAGTCAGTCCAGCGCAGTTCATATCTCGCGTGGAGGCAGTTGAGGCGCAGCCCGACTCTTGTGCCGAATCTGTAGACCTCCCGCAGATAATTGCCCATCATCTCGATGAAGTTCCGCCCAGCTATTTAGCAACAACAAGGCGCTCATTTCAGTCAGACGTGTTGTGGGTTTTTTTTTTCTTTCAATTTTTTTGTTTTTATATTTGGCCCTCTTGTTTTGCCAACTTCATGTAGGTTCTTTGTTGCTATATGCGTCAGCAACATTTTTCTCAGGGAGCCTGTCAATTCTTTCCCGAGAAATATGATTGATTCGCAATTTTCATCATTTCTCTAGAGGGATTTATCATGGCAAATAATTGTGTGTAGAGAGGGTTTATGTTGTGGAAATAAATTGTCTAAAGAATTTAAATAAGACTGCGAGCAAGAGTTACCTGAGGTAAATAATTGTTGAAAAATATTTCCTGAGACTCTTTTTCTCCATTCCAAAGTTTCGAAGTTTCTTCACAAACAATTATAGAGAAAAAATCGATTATGGAATATTTTTCTGGGTTCTAAATTTCACATTCACAAATCATCTATCTGGAGGGAATTAGCATGATATAGAATGGTGGGACATTTTTTTCTGGGAATTATTGTTACGAATTATGTTTTGAAAAAATATAGGGACATCTTGACTTATCCAGGAATTATCTGGGTTCTAAATTTCAAATTCGCAAATCATGTAACTGGAGCGAATTATAATGGTAAAAAATTGTGGGATATTTTTGGAATTATTGGGAATTATTGTTACGAATTATGTCTTGAAAAAATGTTTAATATAATGACCTCTTAAATAATCTGAAAATAACAAAGTGCGAGGAGGAATTAACTGAGGAATACAATTATCTACTGAAAATATGTCTCTGAGAGATTTATTCGAATATATGGGAAGAAATGGCCGTAACCCTTTTTATCATTCTTTTCATCAGTACACTACCTCATTATAAACTTCATCAAAACCAACTTCATCATTAACTTCATCATCATTTACTTAATCATAATATTGGCATTCGTCATTATCTTCTGCAACATCATCATGATCGGCTCCATCGATATTCGTACGCCTGCGTTCGTTCACTTCGGGTTGTTCTCTGTAGTATCAATCGTTAGTTGGTCGTTGTTCGTCGTTAGTTCGTCGTGCATTTGATCGGCTGGGTATATTCGTATGCCAGCAATTGTTCTTGTGGTTGTTGTTGTTGCTGCTGATTGCTCTCGTATAATTAATGAGTGTTTGCAAAATTGCCATCACGACATGTGCTCGTCGTTGTGGTCAGTCGGCTATTTCGTTAATATCTCAATTCGGCGGCATTCGATCGATATTTGATCGTTGCTGCGATCTGCATTTGAAACGTACCACATGAACCACACGCAGCCATTGCGGAAGAGACGCATTTGACGAAATTGCGTTCGCGTTCCGTCCTATATTGGGGCACGCACTACCTATATCTCTCATCAATTTTACTAATTACTTAATTATGTATTATATTTTAAATTATTGCGTTTGTTGTGGCAAGAAGATGACTTCCGAAAATTAATGGTGGGTCCCGTCAAAGGTGGTCTCACTGGGGAGTTTTTATGATTATATTATGTAGGAACAGATGGAGCGACTGTGTTAACGCAATCACCTGTCGTTATTCTAAAATAATGTATAAAAACGTAAAATTTATGTTTTAAATTAATTAAATTTATTTTTTTAAATATTAATCCAATTTATAAATATTATATAGAACAAAATTTGAATTCTTTTTGCATTAAAACATTTGAATTCTATGATATTAATATATAATCATTATAAAATAAAATCGATAAATTGAGTCGATAATTCTCGATAATTGAGTCAGCCCTGATGAATTCAGTGTTGTATATAAAGGGTTTTTCAACAGGGACGCTACAAAAGTAGAGCGACAGGGACAGCAAAACATTTCTCTTCAGTAAGGTTTGCCATTTCATGATGGAAAGATATACGAATTCGAATTTCGGTAGTAAATTTTAATAATTTCGACTCGTTGTTGGCTCGTATATCTTTCCATCATGAAATGGCAAACCTTACTGAAGAGAAATGTTAAAATAGCGGCAAGAAATATGGCGTCGTTTGCCGTCTCTTTTGCTCTACTTTTGTAGCGTCCCTGTTGAAAAACCCTTTATACTCGATTAATTGAGTCGATAATTCTCGATAATTGAGTCATATCTGACGAATTCAGGGTTGTATGCAGTTCTGAATATTTTGTATTTTAGACATTCAGTTCTGAATTATTGAATTTAGTCAGATGTGTAAATTATGACCTCAATACAGGACTTCCAGTTTTGCACTCAGCATGAATGGATTATTTCAGAAGTATTCAATTCTGAAATCATAGCGACCTCAAATATTATTAAGGGTGTGTGCGAATTCTACTAAATTTTGACTAAACTAAATTGAACGGCTTTTCATTCGCTCGGCATTCGGTAATCGGTAATTGACAAAGATCATAATCAATTGGTTAACATCTATCGTTTTGCAGTCTTTCAATTTAGTTCAATATAGTCTGCTCGAAAATTTGCTAAATTGAAAATTCGAACACTGCATTACCGACAAAATTTAGTTTAGTCAGCAATTTAGTCGAATTCGCAGACACCCTTAAATCATAAATTGGTGATTAGTATGAACCGTATAAAGGGAAACTGAACGAATGGACGAATAGTATTCACACAGGCTTCTGATCAACCCATATAAAGTTCTAATAAATTTTCAAGTTATTGTTGTACATCTCATAATATTATAAAAGTCAAATAAAAATAGATAGAACCGTTTGTTCTTTTTCAATTTCAATAAAACAAAATCACCAATAAAACATAAGGTAGCTTTTATTATTTACCCCAATATTTTACTAATTTAAAATTCAATTTTTATGCATAAACAAATATGAGTCGTCTTGTTAAAGGTTAGTCATACAAAACATAAAATTAAAAGCACTTTAAAAACAAACCCCTCATAAAAATCCCAAATCTAGCCACTCGGTTGTTGGTTCAATATAAATACACTGGCGCTTATCTCGATATTATTTTCTGTGGATTTATACTCGAAGAATATCATTTCGCAAAGGACATCATTTTTCGTAGAATATTAAGTATTTTGTAAGGATTTGCTATGCTCTCTGCGTTTAACCCCAACGATTTGTTTTGTGTCAAAGCGGTCTGTATTGCCAGATAGTCGCACAGACAGACCGACCGCCAGTTTGTCCGACACACAGCTTGCTAGACAGACAGTGAATAAAAAAAAAAAACAATTCTACGCCGTAGATGGTGCTGGTCTCGCCGCGGTACGTGTTACAACGCATCATATATGGACCATGTCTAATTCTGCGGGTTTCGTTTATTTGCGACATTTTTCCCTTGTGCGTGTTTTGGCTGCTTTGGCTAGATGTTGTAGCAGTGATAGCGGCGCGCTCTATTTTTGGCAACGCGTGCCGCATCGAACGTACGGATGGACGGACGTATGGCAGTACAGACGAACGGAAGGCGGCGCTGCACGGTTGCCCAACGTCAAGCGTTTAAAATCCAGTTGGCTACAGTGGCACGAAATTAAATATTTACATGTCTCGCTCGTTCATGTCGCTCCGACAAATGGTCTCGATTTCATTTGGTGGATTATATTTTGACACGGTTTACGGCTTGACATTTATTGGGCAGCGATTTTATGTTTGTCCTTCCTTCCAACTTGTGGTTTTAGTGGCATTAGTGCCGGTGGTTGTGGAATTAGTTTGGTCAAGTAGCAGGTTGAAAGTGTCCCACTGCAGGTGGACGTGTTTCGATTGTTGCTTATTTAGGGCTTATTAATTGCCGATATTTTATTGATACCGCTTCACGGTTTAATTCGAAGATAAGTGATTGAGTAGTCCAGGGGATGGAAAAATGGACGAATAGTTTTTTTTATAGTTTAAGGTTCATGTATTGAACACTTCGTACTTCAAAAATAATTTATTAAAAAACGAATAAGTGCTGTTAAATAAAAACTTGTAAAAAATGGAAGTAATCATATCATTTTTTCATTGTTATAAACTGATCCGTTATATGACTAACATGATCTGAGCTGAACATATCTACCCTAATAGAGTATATTTCGTATATGTTTCGGGTACTTCCAGTTGGTTCACGAGAATAAGATGATTTCTATATATTTGATCATAAAATTATGGAGTTTTACAAACAAAAATTTCCAGGACACATATGGATTTCCTAGTAATTCTAGAAAAATGTTGACAG
Organism: Dryomyza anilis; assembly: GCA_951804985.1. Classification (NCBI taxonomy): domain Eukaryota; kingdom Metazoa; phylum Arthropoda; class Insecta; order Diptera; family Dryomyzidae; genus Dryomyza; species Dryomyza anilis. The sequence goes on along the minus strand of OX638130.1, from coordinate 913,087 downwards.
CTAATTGAAATCTATCCCCTTCGGAACTTTGAATACCAAAATTGTAAAACCACATGAAACAAAAAATGTGTCTCAAAAATAGTAAAAAAAAAATAAAAAAAAACTTAAACCAGTTGGGAAGGTTAGATCACATGGGAAATTTTAAAGTAGGTGTAATTATGATAGTTAGGATTATCAAAATTATAGTCGGTCTAAGCCGACTATAAATACCCTACACATATGTGTGGTTACCATTCAAAGTGATATATAGGTCACCAGGGTATACGAATCCTGAAAATAACTACAAACATTCAATCGCTGAAGAATTTCCATTCATTTGATACCCATATTTACAAATGGGTAGGTGTACCGAATTTAGATTTTTATTTTTGTGAACCACAAGTCTTTTCGCCGGAAAACATTATTATCATGTACTTGAGCATGATGTCAATATATATTTGACCAAAAAAGTTTACCTAAGCACGTATACATAAGAATTGATCTTTATATGTACATCTTATATGAGGTATTTGAACATAAGTGGTCGGATTATAGGTCACATTGGACCGATCTCGCCAATTTTTTCGCACATACAGCGTAAGTATATTAGTAATCTAAGTTATAAGTTTCATTTATCTAGCTCTTAAAAGTAGTAGGGATTTCAACAGACAGACAGACAGACAGACAGACGGACAGACAGACGGACAGACGGACATCGCTAAATCGACTCAGGAGGTCATGCTGATCAAGAATATATATACTTTTCCATACCGGAGATGCTTCCTTCTGGGTGTTACAAACGGCGTACCAAACTGAATATACCCTTTCACTCTTAGTGTAGGGTATAAAAATATCTGGAAATTCGAATTGTACATCGCTTTTCATTTCGTAATATGGCCATTCCACACTAAATCTACCAACAAAGTAAAATTTTACCCTTTGGATTTCAAAGAAATTTGGGCTACTGATAAAGATTATTGAGATATGCATTGTCCAACTTCCAGAAATACAATGGTACAAAGATTATTGAGATATGCATTGTCCAACTTCCAGAAATACAATGGTACAAAGTTACAAAAAATGGGCCAAAAATCACTTTTGTATGGTTCTTCATATTTCAATATCTCTTAAAGTAGAAATGCCAAAAACTCCGTTGATGGCTCGTTTTAAACCCAATGAAATACTGTTGAAACATATATATATATATATTTTCTATACAAAAAATATGTGATAATTTTGAAAATTAATTTTTAAACGCACTAACCACTGAGCCGCGGTAGCTCAGTGCGTTCGACTGTGAGCCGAAAGGTCCCCGGTTCAAGCCTGGACTGGGGCTAACAACATCTTTTCATAGAAACATTTTTCTATACCGCGCTACCTTTCGGCAGTAAATGGCAAACCTACGAGAGTAAAGGTTGCCTATGAAAAGCTCTCACCCGCCGTTCGGATCCGGCAATAAACTGTAGGTCTACAAAAATAAAGTAAATTGTCTCAGCTATGTTCTTACATAATTGAAAAAAATATATTGTACGCAAAAAGTATTTTTAGAAAAAAAAATCGTAGTGATAATTTCTATACGGAACTTTTCTGTGATTTATTATGAAAAAACTGTAAACTTTAGGAATAAAGTGTAAATATACAAAGAAAGCACATGATAAAATAATGACTTTTTGGAATTTCCATATGAACCTCGACATGTACTTCCGTGTTTGTCCCGTCCGGAACGACCAATATTTAATCTATATCTCTTGATCTACCATATAGAATTCTCTAATATAATATGTTTAGTCCTATTTAATTTTTAAATTTAAATTTAATTTTTAAACGCACTAACCACTGAGCCGCGGTAGCTCAGTGCGTTCGACTGTGAGCCGAAAGGTCCCCGGTTCAAGCCTGGACTGGGGCTAACAACATCTTTTCATAGAAACATTTTTCTATACCGCGCTACCTTTCGGCAGTAAATGGCAAACCTACGAGAGTAAAGGTTGCCTATGAAAAGCTCTCACCCGCCGTTCGGATCCGGCAATAAACTGTAGGTCTACAAAAATAAAGTAAATTGTCTCAGCTATGTTCTTACATAATTGAAAAAAATATATTGTACGCAAAAAGTATTTTTAGAAAAAAAAATCGTAGTGATAATTTCTATACGGAACTTTTCTGTGATTTATTATGAAAAAACTGTAAACTTTAGGAATAAAGTGTAAATATACAAAGAAAGCACATGATAAAATAATGACTTTTTGGAATTTCCATATGAACCTCGACATGTACTTCCGTGTTTGTCCCGTCCGGAACGACCAATATTTAATCTATATCTCTTGATCTACCATATAGAATTCTCTAATATAATATGTTTAGTCCTATTTAAATACAAAAAAAAATTAAATAAATTCATTAATTTTCCTACGAGATATTAAAGTTTTAAGCGTACGAATCTCCCGTCCGAAACCCCAGGAAATGCCCATATGAAAAAGGGGTCGATTACGATGGGGGGCGCGTTTGCTCACCGATCATTTAAGACCCAATCATGGGACACCACATTTCAACATATTTTGGACGTGTTTACGAGAAATCCGAACGAGTTCTTGCCTCGATTCGTAACCGTGGATGCAAATAAACTAGCAATTTCGGTTCAATTCGGTTCAATCGTTAAAAAAAGTCGATAAAATTCTCCGAAAAATGTGAGGAGAGTGGCACATTTAAATACATAATCAACTAAAATAGTGCAATTAAGATTCAGTGGTCAGAATTGATCATTATGATAGACGTTGTCTTCCAATACGATAATGCTGGATAACGCTCTCTCCGGGTTAATTCTCTTCGAAAATTAACCCGGCAAAACTAGCAAGTTTTGATGCAACCACCATATGTTCGGATCATTCCGGACTCTACACACTCAGAAAATAGTTTCCTCATAATCAAGAAAAAGTTTCGTCATATCAAGAATATTTTCCTTATTTTAAAGAAAGAATTTTCCAAAAAAAAGGGAAATTACCGCTATTTCAAGTACATGTTCCTTAATATTAGGTATCTGAATACACGCTTCAAAATAAGTTTATGAAAATCCGTTTATTCAGTTTTTCCCATAAAAATCCCAGAAGTTCAACAGTGATGTCATAATGGTTTTAATAGAAACATGGCAAAAGATTATTGATCAAGACGACACATATTTGGGGTAATAAAGTTCATTTTAAATAGACATAAAAAAAGAGTTTTGATCAAAAAATAACACTAACTTTTTCCGTGACTCAAATATGTAAATCTAAAACAAGAACCTAAGAGGTTAAATTCTGAACTCCTCACCTAAATCGGCTTAATAAACAGCGCCACCCACAAAGTTCCAAATAAACCTGCTGCCACTTAGACGACGCCGCCGTTTTATACCCAAACCCCACGCAAATCCTTTTTGGTTTTGTGGCGGCATTAAAAATCAAATGACAATAAATGAAATTGTAATAAAAATACAAACGAAACAACACACACAAAATAAAGAAGAATAACATGAAATAAAATCTCATAAACACATAAAACGCGTGTTTCATACAAATTGAAATAAACGCATTGGGGTGGCAACGCAGCGCAACGCAACCCACACGGCAGACGACCCAGCCGATTGCGCGCGGTTATTTAAATAAAACTTTTGTGATTTATTGGAGAGGGTTGAACACAGAGATAGGATAGACAGACTGAAAGCACAGAGGTCGTGAGAATGGGAGAGAATTTGTCTGGTGTTGTTAAGGTTTCGCCGCGCTCATTTGTTTAAATTTTATTTTTATCGGCGAAGGATTTGGCATGGTTTTGCTGATTGTTGTTGTTGACAAATTTGAATGCAAAGTGTTAATTCGATTGTTGTTGTGGATGCTATTGATGTTGTTGTTGCTGCGCATGTTGTTGCTGTTTTTATTGTTATTGTTGCTCTTGTTATTTGTTGTTGTCAGGGCAATAAACGCAATGCAAAGTAGATGAAAGTAAGATTAAAAATTGTTGTTGCTGCTGGTGACAGTTGCTGCCTTTTACCGCGAAGGTGTCGCGCTGCGGTTGTAAGTAAATTAAATATTTAATTTATTAGCTGCAGCTTAACATGTAGCAGCTTAATTTGATTATGCCGCACAGGGGCGTGGCGAAAGCAATAAAGGCGCCTTTTTATTCGAAATTCAAAACAGGCTGCAGCAGGTCTCAAAAAGAGCAGGTTGCTCTTTAAAAAGCAGTCGATAATTTGTATGAGAACACACGGCATTTGGGAGCCCATTTTGTGTATTTTTTGTATTGAGTTTTAAAAAATATATAATCACGCTGCGTCGCCTAACAAGTGCCTTTTAATGTCAGCCTTTGGTAGAGGAGGAAGAAAAAAAAAGGAGCAAAATATGAATTTCTTAGGCGCCAATATCAAACAGAACGTGTTTCCATGTGCAACACGCAGCAGCAACAGCAACAAAAAAAAAATCAACTGCAAAAACGCGCAACAGTGAAAAAAGCACGCGCAACAACAACATTGAAAAAACAACAACACTTCCAATACAAGAAGTGACCACAACGCAGCAAGGAGCCACTTTTGTAGGGCTTCGTGCGCGCTGCAGTCGCCGCCCATATGACTTGGCGGCTTTCGCTCGTTGGCCACAACTGTCGGCCGAGACAATTGGCTGCAAAAATATTGCTGCATGTTTGTTGTTGTTGTTGCCGTTTTTTTTAGCAATGCGGCCATTTTTTGTATTATTTGTTATTTGCGTCGCGGCAACAAACGTAGGCGCATTTTTCAAATGACAACAGTAACACAACTTCAAGTCAAAAATTACGACAACAGTGAAAAAGTTCTAAATTAATGTCATTTACAATCACAGCAACATATGCCACAAATAAAACACTCGGCAAACAAACCAGCCACCCACTTACCACAGTCGGAAATTCAAACTCAACTCCACGCGGACTCCATAAAAAACACCCAAAACTTAAGATAATCTTGAGCTTAACCCATGTCCACCGATTTGTTTGTTCGATTTTCAATCTGATAGAAATATACCACGTATGTTTTTCTCCAAATTTATTGGAATATAAATTATTTATTATTCCCACAGCGTCGTTGGCTCAAATGTTTAGTGCGTTGAACTATGAGTCGAAAGGTCGATGGTTCTAATCCCCGCGACTGCAAAAAAAATAGAATTTGAGTACGAGAGGAGCTAGCCATGGATTATTATTTCTGACATTGAAAAATTACAAGTTTTTAACACCGAATTGTTATTTAATGCCCAATTCGGTCCCACCTAGTTAAACACCATCCAATAAATACTATTTTTGTAAGATAAGAGGACCACTTAGGCTATAAGGCACCAATTTCCGATTCAATTTGTACTGAGTAGTTTTCAATCATTTTATCGACTTTACAAATTTGCTTTCTTTTAACCCGTTAACATATTTTCATATTACATAATAATCTAAAAATGCTGTCTATCCATGAAAACCAATTCGCGATACCTCGCATCCGGCTCTAGCTGCAACTGATTCCTTAGTCTATTAGGCACCAAAACGAATACCCGATTTTCCACTCCCCCCAATTTTACAAAGCCATTGTGAATCATTTTTCTCGACTTTGCAAATTTGCTTCATTTTAACCCGTTAACACCTCCTCCAGGCATATTACCAAAATGATCTTAATATCTCTTGTCCGGCTCTAGCAATATTTTTTTAACTGATGACTCATTTGTCTGGTCTATTCCACTCCGCTCAATTTTACAAAGCCATACATTAATTTTTCTGCAAATTTGGTACTTTTGACCCTACCTGCTCAAGCAATGGTACTAGGGGTGTGTGCGAATTCGACTAAATTGCTGACTAAACTAAATTTTGTCGGTAATGCAGTGTTCGACTTTTCAATTTAGCAAATTTTTAAGCAGACTAAATGGAACTAAATTTGATGACAGCAAACAGACAATTGATAATCGATCGATTTTGGACTTTTACAATTACCGGTTACCGAATGGCGATCGAATGAAAAGCCCTTCAATTTAGTTTAGTCAGTAATTTAGTCGAATTCGCACACACCCTAAAGATAACAATTATCATTAACTAGTCTTATGCTTCATATGCCTTTCCATGAAAACCAATTCACGATAGCTCTGATCTGGCTCTAGCTAGATTTGTCCGAAGAGCGCATTTTTCTACCCCATAGTCTTTAATGGGTTAATAAAACATTAGTCGTAGTTCAATTTATTTGCTTTTGTATTTGTAATCTGCGCTTTTGTGTCCTGCACAAATTGTTTGCACAAAATCAAGCCAAAGTTTTGAGATCCTTCGCAGGACCCTTTAATTGTTTCCTTTATTTGGGAAGGCATCTAATATATGTAAAGCTCTGTCCATGATACTAATGCTAAAGCTATGCGTAAATATGCAGCAAACACCGCACTGACAGTCAGTTCATCAGTCATTCCGTCCGTCAGTCAGTCACACAGTAAATCGCATCATTAGCAGCGCGCCAAACAAATCTCACGCAGCCTGCATATTAAGAGCCACAAACTCAACCTCGTCGTATGCGCGATGTGCGCCAATATCTAATTTAATTTGGTTTCAAAGACTCACAGCACGACAAGTGCCCGCGGGCAACCCTCGCACCCGCACGTTCTGGCCGCACAAACGGACGCACAGGCGGACATACGAACGGACGCATAGTGTTTGTTTTTTGGTTTCTCTGACGGATGTTTTCAAGTGGTTGATTGGTGTTTACGCGCGAATTATGAAAGCTTAGACGGATGGTATGACTGACTGGATGGATGGATGGATGATGGTTGGTTGTATGGATGACTGACTACAGGACTACGATAGATGATGCCATTGCTGGGATGGATGACTGCATAGATGAATGTAAAGCTCTGTCTTCCCTGCAGTCCGAAAGTCAACGTGCGCGGAATAAATTGTTTTTGATTTTGTTTGCTAAACAAACAGAAAGTGGGCGTCGGGGAGACTTGATTTCGTTCGTATCAGGCTCAGGATCACACTCAATGTTTGCGCCACTGACTGTCCAACAGTTTGGCTGTGATTTAGGCCTCGGAGTATCTTCATTAGTTGTGCCAACAATGCATACTATCAGTGAGTTGGTAGATAGAATAGGTTCAAACTAAAATCATTTTTAGTAGTCTTTTTGTATTACTTTTGACACGTACAAAAAAAACTAAATTTTATATTAAAACAAACTTAAATTTTTTAAAGTATTTCCAAAACATTCCACTCGCAAAGGTACGTTCGACATGGCATATATTGACATTACGAGGTACATCTTTTAAAATACTGTCTTCCTTTTGTTCTTGTTTGTTCTAGAATTTAATTTTTCAACACAAAATAAACGTCTTGCAATCGAATACAATCCATTGAAGTACCCCCATATAATGAGTTCAGTTAAAAATAGCTTTTACGGTACAAAATTACGGAATACGATTCCGTAATCGTTCCGTTTTCTGATTAGGAAAGCGATACTGTAAACGGTTATGGAGAATCATCGAACCGTATTTTGAATCCATTACGAGTACGTTTAGCCGCGGTAGCTCAGTGGTTAGTGCGTTGGACTGCAAGCCGAAAGGTCCCAGGTTCAAGCCTGGACTTTGGCTAACAACATCTTTTCATAGAAACATTTTTCTATACCGCGCTACCTCTCGGCTGTAAATGGCAAACCTTCGAGAGTAAAAAAAACTCGTAGTACTCCATTTCAACGGTACGTCAACGGCAATCATACGGAACAAAACGAATTGCAAACGGGTACGTGAACGTTCTGACGAAACGCACGTACGTTAACGGACTGCTTTACGTTAAAGATCAATTTTAGTTTCATTCTTTATTTTGTTATATTCTTTTCACTTTCATACTTGGTAAGGTTCACTTGTTATTTGTAATATCCTGTGATATCCTCCTATATAAGGAGATAAGTTAAAAATTGCTTTTACCGTACAGAATTACGGAATACGATTCCGTAAACGTTCCGTTTTCTGGTAACGAAAACGATACTGTAAACGGATATAGAGAAACATCGAACCGTATTTTGAATCAATTACGAGTACGTTTCGACGATACGTTAACTTTTTGTAGAACGGAGTAAATTCGTTAAGAATACGTTTCAATGATCCGTTACTGCCATTCTCTACCAAACCGGAGTACTCCATTTCAACGGTACGTAAACGGCAATCATGCGGAATGAATTGGAAACGAAGTCGTTACGTTAACGTTCTGGTTTCCAGCGTGCTGACGAAACGCGCGCACGTTAACGGATCGCTATAATTGATGCAGTGAATACGTTGAGAGTACGTTTCAATGGTCCTTTTTAGTTTCATTCTATATCTAGTTTTATTTTCCTTTCATTTATACTTATTAAGGTTCTGAATTCACTGGTTATTTGTGATATCCTATCATTTCTATGACTCTAGATTATAAATTGGATATAATTATTTCATTTGAAGTACCTCCGCAAGGCCTATTTCAGTTAAAAGCCTTATTATATTATGCAATTATAAAATTCTATTCCACTGTTTGCGAGAATTATCTGCAAGTAGACAAGTGTCTTCTGGGTCACAGCCCCCCACACTATTTCTATGTTTTACAAGCATTTTTCAGAAAATTTCACCTTAGCAAATGTCTTCCCATATAGCACTAGGTGGTACCTGTAGTAGGTACTCCTAATAAACCTTTTGGCAATGTTTACATGCAAGGTTGACTAACTTAACAACTCATTTCCTACACTATCTACAGAATACCAACAAAAAAAAATTATGTTAGATTCTTCGACGTTTTTTTTTTTTGATGTTTCTTCTTAGAAATGAAAACTGCATAATTTTCATTATTTTTCTTGTGTTTTCTGCAGTCTCCTGTCTAAGCTAAATGTTGTTGGTGACTGTCGGGAATGAATGAATGAAGCATATGCGCCGGTTTTATCCAACATTCGTAGTAATTAGCTGCACACGATAAACGTGACATTATTTGGCAGCCTCAGCAAAAGTCACGGTTTTGGCGTAACATGTTGTGAAGATACAAATGAGTACGAGTGAGGGCTCAAAATGATTAAAAATAGAAAACAAAAAGTACAACATGGTAAAGACTTGGAAAACCTCAAAAACAATTTAAGAATACAGCAACAACAAAAATATGAGTGAGTTCGTATATCATGTGAGTTCTGATGAGTACCATTAATATATTTTATTTACAAAACTTCCTAGGGCTTTTGTTTTTGTATTCTTTATAAAACCCGAACAGGAACAAAATGGGCTCAAACTTAGCCTAGTCTTGCGCATACAATACATTACTCTGGACCCTAGAAAACATAACTTAAAAAACTATTACCTATTTTCACCAACAATGCACTTGTTTTTTTTAGCCCAACTCAGAACTATCCACATGTCCAGATCCACCCAACTTAGTGTATTTACAATTGCATCCTGATTTGTGAAGGACATTTGTTGATTGACCACATTTCATTTTTTTGTGTTCTTTTGTGCTTTATCTACTGTTTGTTTTAGATTTTGTTGTTTTTGAGCTAATTTAGAAAATTTTGTGAATAGGTTTTTTTTGGTATTTTGAGGCTGTGCTCTTCTGTTTGTCGTATGAGTTTTCGCCACACTAATTGCACAACTTTGTACGACATGTTTTTCCGATTCTCTTGACAACGACGACGATAATGATGATGCTGATGACGACTACAACTTGATGGTTTTGTGGGCGACCAACAACATATCTATGGAACCAAGGAACCTTTGTCAATATTTGTGCTGCGCATAAAAGACAAAAACTGAATGGCAATGAGAGCAGCTTCATTAGTTTGAATGGTATTAGTTGATTTTGGTTATTTTAAAAAATATATATTTTTTTTTTCATGAGATTAGTTTGAATTTTTTATATTTTTAAATTAGATAAATTCGTAAAGTATGTTAACAGTGAATTGTCTGGCATTATATAATATCCCGACTGAAGTAAAACTCAAAATAATTTAATGCTTCGCACTAAATGAATTTAAAAAATAAACATAAATTAAAATAATAACACCCAATACCAAAATTCAATAATCCGCACGTTATGGGTTTTTTTCATAATCGGCATTAAAAAAAAATATTATACCCAATAAAATAAACATTATTTAAAATGTAGGAAAGCTCAAATCCCCAAATCAATCTGGATATTTTCGGGAGCACCACGAATCCATTTTATCACAATGTTCTGAATTCTACAAATCCAACTATACACCCAGATATAAAAACATGGTAAATTAATAGTATTTCAGTAGAAAAACAATAATTTATACTTTCAAAATTGGTCAATAGGATGCGTCCCATTAGTTCAGTAATATTGAAACTGTTAATACAATATGTTGTACCATACATTTCATAATGTAATCTTTTAATTACAATAATTACACCTATAAATACTTAATGAAACGTATCATTAATTTTATGGTATATTAAATTATGGTGAATTACATTTTCCTAGTAATTTAATAAAACAAAAATGGATGGTACTTATTTTATTGTATGACCCATTAAGTAATTTAGGAGCGCTCTGCAATTGGAGTCATTAAGGAGAACAATTTTTGAGTGTTTTATGAGCCCCCAGAAAAATGACTTATAAAGGTATCTCATTTAAGACCGTTTTCGGAGATCTCAAAAATATTACTCATAAAAGATTCATATTTAGGAGCAGCCCTCATAAATTATACTCCTAAAATCATCAAAAATTAAATAGTTTCTGAGAATAGACTCATTAAAGTTCTATATTTTAGAATGTTTTAGGAACTCTCCAAAATTTGACTCATAACAGAGTCTCATTCATGAGCGGTTTAGAAGCCACCTCAAATGAAACTCATAAAATTATCAAATTTAATAGTATTTTAGGAGCACTCAGAAAAGGGAGTCATAAAAGTATCTTATTTTTGCTGACTTTAGGAGCCACTGTTTAAATAAAATGGACATACTAATATTCGTTTTGAATTTGAAAACAAAGGAAAATTAATTTTATTAGTGTAAAATTCAACAGACAAACCTACAGATTTAAAGGATTTTTTTGAAATGAATGCATTTTCTCACGTATGTCTTGACTAAGAAAAGTAAGTACTATGTTGGATTCATTTAAGACACATTCTATATTTCTGAAGAAAGAAAAACTCCAAAAATGAAGTAATTGTGGTGTTTAGAAATTCTCAAAAATGTGAATGTTTTAAGAATATTTTAAAATGATCAAAAATACGCGGATTTTTGCGCTCTTAAAAAACTACTCAAATTTGTGTAGTCTTTTTGGGCTCTTTTAAGTGCTCATATATGAGTGTTTTAGAGCAATAAAAGCCTGATAAATTTGATGATTTTTGGGCTCATACCCAGGAGCCTTTTTGAGCTCTTTTAAGTGCTCATATATGAGTGTTTTAGGAGTAATAAAAGTTTCATAAATATGAGTGTTTTTGGGCTCATAAAAAGTGACCCTCTACCCAGGAGTAAATATGAGTGTTTTTGGGCTCATAAAAAGTGATCCTCTACCCAGGAGTCGGGAGCCTTTTGGACTTTTTTAAGTGCTCATATATGAGGGTAACACTCATAAATATGACACATTTAGGAGTCTGAAAAGACTCAAAATGTTTGCTGGGAATTTATTTTATTTAAATGTCGATATTGAAATTAATTTTTACAAAATCACACACATAAAAAGACACTTCTCATTGCAAAAGGTTATAACACATTTGAAGTTGGCTTCAGTTTCCAATAATTGATTGTAATACTTGAGTTTGCATTTATATTTGAGTACGTTGCCATAATAGAAGTTCGATGTATTATTTATTTTCCATAATAAATATAAATATAAAGCATTTACATTAAACATATTGAGTCCTTTTATGCCACGATTATTTTTTATAGGATGAAACCATTAAAACAATATTATTTATTCTATTAAAAATAATAATATTGAAATATTTAAATAAAATTAAATGAATTTTTCGAATACTATCAAAAAAACTTTGAATCAATATGAAAAAAACTATTAATACATGAACCATAAAATAAGTGGTCGTACCATTAAGTACTTAATGGGACATTTTGTTCTGAGTGTACAAAATTTAAATTCCCTTAATATGATTATTTTTCATTTCTATTAAACATTTTATTTCAATTTTATATTAAAACCTCAAATTATGAAACATTCAATTAAAATTTCAATTAATTATGTATTTAAAATTTAAAAACTCAAAATACAGTCACTACTTTTTTTCTAGAACCTTGTAAAAGTAGCCTGAAATTCTTATAACTATGAATTTCATAACATAATAAATAACAATTCTATTTTAAGATCATGTTAATATTATTCACTCAATTCCAAATTTAAAATGAAAAAAAACCTCCATCGTCTCTAAAAACCGTGCGGCAATTTATCGGCGCATCTCCTCGGCTCATCCAATAATTATGCACCTTCCTTCATGCAATTGAGCCTCTAAATTAAAGCATCCTTCGACGGACATGCAACGCGAATAACTTCTTTATCTTGTGGGCAATTGAAGGCTCGCTGGCTTGCTAGCTGCATGGCAGACCAGACCGTACACTCTTCCCTTCGTCCGTCTGCGACTCACATGAAAACAATAGCAGATTCATGTGTCGCTCATCACGTTTAGCCAAGCGTCCAAGCGACGCGGACGCAAACGCGAACGCCGACGACAAAAACAGGCAGCGTCGCAAAAACAAAGTGTGAGTCGAGGTATGAAGCAAGTCGGCTTCTTCTCGCTGCCACTGCACTGAAAAAAAGTCAAATGTAAAATGAATACAATTTATGTATATATGATTTAAAGCAAAAATGTATTTTAAATGCATTTGTATTTATTTCACTTTGTTTTACTGAAAAATGTAATTAATGAAAAATGTATTTTGTATTTAACGAAATACAGAATACAAACAATTTGTTTTGTTTTAAGTGTGGCATTTCGAAGAGAAAATAAAAACAAAATGTAGTTAAAATAAAATCATTATGTAGTTTATTTTATGTATTAAGTTTTTGTATAAAAATTCTATACATTTATGTATTTGTTTTTATAAAAACTAGTACAGGAATTCAGTTGAAATAGGAGCAATTAACTTTGGAAGTAAAACAATTACAAATGTAATTAATTTTAAGACACTTTTATTTGTTTTTAATACAGTATTTCTTGGGTGTACCAAGACGGTTGGTGCATCGGAGAGAAAGAGAGAGTGTAAGAGGAGAGGCCGTCGAACAATGGGCGCAGAGCAGCAAATCTTTGATGTTCGGACAACAATCGACAAACGAGTCGAAAATTCAATTGTTTTTGTGGCATTTTTTGCAGTTTTTTTTTCACATTTTTTATTTTTTCTTGATGCAGTTGCTGCTGTTCCGACTGCTGCTGCTGTTGTTGTTGCTGATCTGTTGTCGTTGCTGATCTGCGGCTTGTTTCGTTGTCATGTTGGTGGCCCTAAATTATGCGCAAAATAAGATTTAGAGTGGCGCCATCTAGACGCAAAAGCGCGCTTCTGTTGCTCTCGTTGTTGCTGTTGCTTCTTCGGCTGCTGACGGACTGACTGACTGCGACATTGAGCGGTGGCTGCGTCTGCGCCTGGCACCTCCGACGTGCCATCGCTTGATTTGGTTGGCAGTCGCCGCATTTTGGCAGCAACATTCTGACCTAATCATCGTCAACAAGTTGCAGTCACTCAACAGCATTTAGTTGGTTCGTTGTCCGTTCGTCTGTCCGTCGCACTGACCACCGTCCTTTCTTTTGAATGATGATCGATCGTTGGTTTTGATTTGTCATTTTTCGGAAATGTTACTATGCTGTTTTTTTTTTTTTGTTTTTCGGATTCTGTTCTTCCAAATGATCTGCACGGCCTTCGGCTCAATTAGTTTGTGGTATTTTATGATTTCTTGCGATTTGTCAAACATGCCGATGAACGCACAATTTTATTAATTTATGCAATAATTGTGGTTTTTAGATATTTTGCAAATACCAACAAACCAATTAAAATTTAAAAGAAGCAGGACTAAAACGCCTTCTGACATTTTAGCTAAATAGACGGCGCTAATAGTAAAAAATTGTCTGACTTCAAGGATAAATATTTGTCATATATGAATAAATCATTATCATTATGAATGAATTATTTTTTTATGTTTTCATTTTTCCTGCTACTTTTCATCCTTAATAATTTTGTGTTCACTTTGAAAAATATGTTGATGGAATTTTTAACAAATTTTTGGACGCCAGTTTCGAAATATATTTTTTTAATGATTTTTAGCTGTGCCTTGTTTTTGTCGTACAACATTTTTTTTTCGAAAATTTTCAAACATTGTTATTTTTGTCGAATTTTATTTGTTTTGGAAATGATGATTTCGAACATTGTGTTGCTTTTGTCGTCCAAAAATTCTTTTTAAAATTTTTTCGTATGCTTTTTTGTTTTGGTTTGTCGAATGATTTTTTTTGCAAAATGTTAACTTTGAACATTACGTTGTTATTGTTGTCCAATTTTTTGTTCGAAAATGTTCTTGTCGATATCTATTTTTATGATGTACTCTTTTGGAAGAGAGTCGACATCTAATTGACTGAAAGCCCAGGTCATGGCAAAGTTCTATTTTTCATTGTTATTTTGTGCACCAAAAATTTATTAACAATTTTTTTTTATAAAAAATTTAAATTTTTGGTTTTTTAGGTTTTATTTACATACATACATATATATCCACATTTTTAATCAAAAACTGTGGTCCAGTAGTATTGGGAGACATCTGAAAAGCTTATCAGCCTTTCAAAAATTACTAACGAGGGATATATTTTGTTAACCTATAAGCTTTTTTCAAAAATAAAGTTGACTTTTACCACACACAGACAAAAAACATGGAAAATTAATAGTATTTCAATAGAAAAACTATTACTATTAAATACTATTAAAATTGGTAATAGGATGAGTCCCATTAATTCAGTAATATTGTAACTGTTAATACAATATTTTATTGTACCATAAATTTTACAATGTGCTCCTTTAAATACAATAACCAAAACCTATAAATATTTTATAATACGTGTTATTAATTTTATAGTATAGTCGAATTACATTTTCCTAATAATTTATTAAAACAAAAATGGATTTTAGTTATTTACTGTATAATTTATTTTAATTAAATGTCGATACTGAAATTCACTTTTATAAAATCACACACATATATGGACACTTCTCGTTGCAAAAGGTTATAGCACATTCAATGTTCGCTTCAGTTTCCAATACTTGAGTCTGCATTTAGAGTCCGTCGCCATAACAGAAGTTCTATTAAGTATCTGTAATAAATAGAAAACGGTAAAATATAATGAATTTACATTAAATACATTAATTCCTTACCAATGTCTCTATTAATAATGTGGATTATTACAAAAAATGCATGCGACCATTTTGAGCCAACACAAACACGCAGAATGACGTACAAAACGAACAAGTTTATATTCGTGTTTATGTCTTTTATGCCACGTTTATTATTATAGGAGAAAACCATTAAAACAATAGTATTTATTCTATTAAAAATAATAATATAGAAATATTTATAATTTTTGGAATACTATCAAATTAATTAGAATACTTTTCATTCAAACAGAAAAAAACTATTAATTCATGAACCATAAGATTGATGGTCGTACCATTAAGTACTTAATGGGGCATTTTCTTCTGAGTGCAGACGTGTTGGGGTATAAGTATATACTACACACACTTTTTATTGGTAGACTATATACTAGAGATGGGCATGTGAGCGTGATTCAGCGTGATTCACGTGAATCACGCGTGATCACGCGTGATTGTGATTGAATCCTAATTTTGCTCACGTGATTGTGAGTGAGTGTGAGTAGACCAAAAAATACAGTGAGTGAGTGTGCGTGAGTACAATTTTTTCGTGAGTGAGTGTGCGTGAGTCGAATATTTCATAAAATAAAAAATCTCAGTTTTATTTTTTTGCGATTTTGTATATTTTTGCTGAACTACAGAACAAGGCTCAGAACTCGGAAGGCACATTTCAGAACTATAATCAATTCCTTTCTAACGACCGTCATATACCCACCCCTTCTCCAACTCAGAATAAATTGCAAGGTTTCAGTCAACAATTGATCTAACCCCTGCCAACCGGCCGTACTTAGTATGGACTAGTCAATTTTTGTGGGGTCATGTCAATAGTTTTTGCTTGGTTTCATACGACCGTTCATGGTAATGGACCTAGAACGCATTTTTTTTCGATATACTCGTTTTTGTAAAAAGTTAAATTTTTCAATTTCAAATATACATGATAACTCTGTATTGACTTCCTTTTGTTTATTAAGTTTAGTTTGTTCCAGAGGTTCATGTGGGGTCCAATTTTTATTCGAGTTATAAATGTAGTAACCAAAAAAATCGCTTCAAAAAAAGTTGTTCACAAAGTCAATTCATCCCTGGTAAATTCTACCCAGCACTCTTTATTTTATCAAACTCACATCATAATATCATTATTGCGTTTTAAAGATGTGGGTTTAATTAGAGGTTTCACGCTCGGTACACCAATCTCACCAACATATACAAATGAAATATGTATTTTTATGCATTCTGAAAAAAACACGTGATTCAGCGTGATTCACGTGAATCACGCGTGATTGTTATTGAATCCTAATTTTATTAACGTGATTGTGATTTAGTGTGAGTAGAGCAAAAAAGACCGTGAGTGAGTGTTCGTGATTAGAAAAATTCTTTCGTGAGCGTGAGTGAGTGTGAGTCAAAACTCACTCACGTGCCCATCTCTACTATATACCCTAGTAGAAATTTTACCTATTAGGGAAGACATGATCATGCTCCGATCATGTTTGTCATGTAACTGATCGAGTTATAGACAAGGTAAATGCAAAGATCATTTCCCGATCAGGACCCTTGTATAATTTCTATAAAAAATGGCAGTTAAATTAAAATTTTTTTTTGCCGCAATGTGTATTAAATTAATAGATTCTAAGAGAAACATTTCATTCAATTAATTTAATTTTGAATTTCAAAATTGTTAATAAAAAGAGAATTTAATAATTTCTTTCCAGTTCAAGAAATTATACGACATTCACTTCGTCAAAAAAGTACAGTGACAGAATTTTTCAATTAAATAAATTAAGAACGAATTAAGAAACGTCACTGAAATCTCTGACGAAACGAATTTCGTTTTACATTATATGGGGGTTAAAATTAAAAACACATAAAAAATCAGATTTTTGATAATCTGATTAAAAAAATGAAATGAACTAAATAAAATTAAGTGGGTTCCGATTCCTGTTCCGATTCCTGTTCCAAAAATCGAAACGGTTCCGATTCCGGTTCTTTACGGTCCCTGACATGGACTAACATATTGATTCCGTTTCCAAGATTTTTAAAATAGCAATTCCGGTTCCAGTTCCAACCTGAACAATTATATGGATTCCGGTTTCACACATTTTTTTAATAACGATTCCGATTCCGGTACCAAAAATCGAAACGGTTCCGGTTCCTTGCGTTCCTTGCTGAAATTTGAGCAAATAACGCCAGACTATAAATGGGCGCCTTTCTAAATTATTCACGATCTAAGTATGACTTTCCGATGGTTTTCAAGATTGTAATCATGAGCTCATACTCAGTTTTTTCAGATTTATCAAGTTTTTTGAGTTATTACGTAATATATAAAATTGGAAATTTTCGTGTTTATCTACATAATTTGGACTTTAACTTTTTAGAGATTTGAGTTGTCGATCCAATTTCTTTTATATTCCATTGAGAATACTTTAACTAATATTTTGAAATGAACTACCTGAAATTTGAATTAAACTGACCGAAGTTATGACGAGTCAAACACAAAAAATAATTATTTTAAGGTGTACCAATTATTTATTGCATAACAAATTTAGTTTTCATAATTCAATAAAATTATACATTATGTGTTAAACTAGATCCATAATTAAATGATTCCACTTACTTTGTTTTTACTAATCACTCTTTAATTGGATCGATAACTCAAATTTGTAAAAAGTTATAGTCCAAAATATGTAGAAAAATACAAAAATTGACAATTTATTACGTAATAACTCAAAAACTTGAGGCAATCTGAAAAAACTGAGTATAATCGGTTCTAGATTAACAAATAATATTCCGTTCGGTTGCGGTTCAAAAAATTACAATATATTGCCACTTGCATAAATTTTTGTGAAATACCAAATTTTAACGTTAGTCAATTTTTTATAAAAATTCCCGTAAAAATCCAGCGTAGAAATCGATATACAAACTACATCGTTTAAGGGTACCAAGATGTTTCTGAGATTTTGTTCATCGAATTTTCAAATTCAAACAAATCAAATGATTTGTAGAAATGCTAAAAACAGGGCTTTTCTTAATTTCCCAAAACATTTGTTCACGTAGTAACTAAGCTCAACCATTGTTTCAAAAATATGTTTAATTAGTAGATTTTTGCATTTACCCCGATTGGTTGCAATAAGAAAAACTACCACAAAAGAAGCCATATTATGTGTTTTTCGAAGCAGCGGCAGCAGCAGTAACAGCACAAAAAGCAAGTTTGCTACAACTACTAATGAGTGGAACAATCTCAAAAAGTTTCTAAACATGTTGCTGTTTTTACTGATAACAACGCCAGAAACAACCATATGTTTTTGTTAACTTTATGCATCCTTAATGCAAATCATGATGATGCTGCTAACAACAAGTAAAACATAAAACCAAAAAAAAATAAATAAATAAAAAATATTTATGAAAAAAAAGTACTAAAACTTTGCACTAATTGACTTGCGGGCGCAAAAAATAGTTTTTTAAGTTTTGCAATTTTATTGTTGTGGTTTGGCCAAAATTTATAGCAGCGCAGCATATAACAATTTCTTCAAAACTGTCCAAAGTTATGGTAGCTGCTGCTGGTCACACAACTCAGCAGCAACAGAGCATCATGTGAAGTTTATGGTTTTTAATTATGCGAAAATAAGTTGTGTGGTTTTTTGCGTTTTATTTTATTTTGTATATGGAAATATTTCACTATTTAATTGCGTGTATTTATAATTGTTGTAAACAGTTTAGTAGGTGGTACATTGAATATACATTGCAGCAAGATAACTCGGTTATCGATTTATTAATTAACTTCTTTTTTATTTGTAATAATTGTTAATGAAAAAAAAAATAGTAAATATTATTTATTGATTTCAAATTAAATTAATTGCGCATTATAAATTTGCTGCACATGATAATTACACTACTCAACAGGGTAGGAATTCCATATATCATTTCTATGTAATTCGCGAGTGCTGATTTTCACCTCCAACTCAGTTTTTTTACGTACGTTTTTTTTAGAAATTTGCATTCGAAATGTAAGACATTTTTTAGTTGTTTTTGAAAGAGCATAATACATAAAGTTGAAGAGATACCAGAATGTTAGTAATTTTGAACTTTAATTTGGACTATGTTCTAGAAAACCATGAAACCATTTCTTAAACATTAATTCTTAAAATCTAAAAAAAAAAAATGAATAATAGTCTTAAAAAAATCACAATTTTCTAGTTTAGATTCAAATAACTAGTAAACTAACTGGAATATTGGCATGCCTTTTTATATTAAAATTAGTTTGAACAATTTAAAGAAAATATACGTTTAAAAGTTTTGTCTAACTATTTTTGTTATGCTCTGTAATTTAGTTTTTTTTAAAGTGTCTCAAAATTGCACCAAATTTTAATTGGAATTTTCTTAAAAAAAAATATTATGTAATAGGAAAAAAACTGAGTATGCAGTCAAAATCAGCATTCTCGTATTATATAGAAATGGATGTTGGGAATTTTTAATTCAAAACATTTTACACGTTTTGCAGAGTAGCGCTATTATTTAAACATAAAGTATATAAAAAAAATGTTATTAAAATGGCAAACCTTAACTAAAAAAAACTAAATATTTTATTTAAAATAAACTTAAGTTAAGCAAAATTTCGAAAATTTGTTTTTATATAAGTATTGAGCATAGTAATTTTGTTTAAACACCTAAAAGCGGCCATTAAATGCACTAATAAATTTGCTTAATTCGATTTGTATTCATTTTTTACTTAATACTTATTAGTTAATGCTAATGTGTATAACAGTTAGTAACAGTTTAACGTTTTAGTTAATCACAGTTAAGTTGGCAAACTATTGCCGCATAATTAGAAACTGTGTTGTGTTTTTTGAAAAAGATAAAAGAAAAAAACAAATTAACAATATTGATAAATGATTCTTATTGAGCATTTTTGTGGTTGAGGCTTAAGTATGTCTTTCAAAAAAAAAGTAATGTTACGCAGGGAGTCCTTCAATTATAGTTTTTTTTTTATATTGTAGCTTGTGGTAGTAATAAAAGTAATTAAATACATTTGTAAATATTTAAAAATGTACTTGACGATTTTTAAAAATTCAATAAATCGATTTAAACTAAACATCTGCACAAGTGCATTTGAAACCCACTTCAAGACATTCACTTTGTTTCAAAACATTTACTGTCGTCAACTCTAAACTTGAAAATCAAATGAATGTGTTTCTCACAACAACAAAGCACCAAGTACTGTCAAAACAAAACACAAACAAAACTGCAGTGAAGAGGTCGACTGTCAGTTGCAAAATGCATTGATAACTGTAGTGCATATTTCCAGAGAGAGTGCATATTTGCAAAGGAAACTTCAAAAACATTTGTGTAGATTTCTAATTTTGCAATATTTGGTGATATCGACATATTTTTGAAAATTTAATGAGTACACCCAGAAAAAAATACTATATAAATAATAGTTTTTTACTATTAAAAATAGTCAATAGGATAAATTATTATTTTAATCGGAAAATACCATTAAATACTAGAAAATACCATGACGTTGCCATTGAGTTTATATGAAAAGATTTATTTTTTGTATACTATTAAATCAATAATTGTCCTATTGACCAATTTGAATGGGATTTGAGGTAAATTTTTTCTGGGTGTATGTTTAACTTCTAAAGTACAAAATTTTCCGTGCAAACTTAAAATTAGTTTAAACTTTTTTCACATTTTCCTAATCAAAACAGCTAAATGTCGTAAGAGTTTTCAGATAAAAAGACATTTGTAATCAGGTAATATTAAATATTTGTATAAGCTCACTGTAGACAAATTTTAATATAGTTTAATTTGAAAACATGACTGAAAAACTGTACATAAATCAACAATTTTGATTTGTAAATGTTTGATTCATAACTTGTTATATGTTTTTAATTTTGAGAACGTAATGTTTTTTAGTAGAACGTATGTAAACTAAAGGTTATCTAACGTAAAATGTATCATGTGACAGCCATGTGTAACCTCTACTTTTCGTTTCGTTAGCACTTTCGTATAATTCGTTTTCTTTTACGTTGGAGAGAGCCAATTCGAACATAAAGTCCTATGAAAACAAAAATATAGAATTTGACAGTTATCCCTATTCTGAAGCCCGTCGTAACGTGTATTTTCTATTCGGATTCAGATGTGGGTATTCCAAAATATGAATTGAACACGAAATTTGTAAATACGACATCACAGGATCCGTGCGAAATAGAATTATGACAGATTTTTCTAGAGATTTAACATAGAATAGCTACGTATTTCGAATTTTTAAGTTGCATTTATTGCACACAGATCCTAGAATAGTTTAACAGTCGTAGCGGTGACTTGAATTCGGACTTTCTCTACGACGGGGTTCAAAATAGAGGTGAATAGCTTCGATGCAGTTATTTTTCACTTCACACGAGATATTCGTTTTATTTAATTGAATAAAAATTGTGTCACACGATGTTTCAGTGTTTTGTAGCGAGTTCGTTTCGTTTTACGTAATCAGTTGAGATGATTCTATTGAAGTGACTACCCGCGTAGGTTTTGTTTATTTTTATGTTTCAAATGAAACATATCTTCGAATTACAATGTTATTCCGTGGTAATTCGTTTTCGTAAATTACAATTTTTATTATATGTTCATTTATGGCTACGTATTCGATTAATTCAATAAAACTATTCTTGTTTGGCTCTTTTTCTTTTATGTTATGAGACGGTAATGGCTTTAAACTTTTGTTTACCTACGAATTGATTTAATTAATTCAAAAAATGCTGTCCTAAACTTTACTGTATCGCTCGATTTTCGGATATATTTTTTCGATTTCATGTTTGCTTCGTTTTGGTTTTCGTTCTTAGGTCGTAACAGTTTTTAAATTTTCTTTAAAAATAATTCAAGTTTACATTTATTTCCTTTCCTTCTTTCATATCCATCTTTTTCTCTCATTATATTCAATGTTTTCATTTTATTTAATTCGAAAAATGCTGTCGTATACTTTTACGTTGTTTTTATTCTGTCTCACATGTTTCAGTCACTCGATTTTCGGACATTTTCGATTAGTTTCGTTTCACGTAATAGTTTTAAATTTTATAAAGTAGAAAAAGCCAAAGAAAGAAATTTTCAAAAATTACATATCAAATTAGAAAACGAGTTAATTGAATTCAAAACAGTTTACTTCAAAAATTAAAAAAAAACTATGTATAATTTAAACAATATGGATCTCTCTCTCATGTTCAACATTACTTTTTTTTTGTTGGCGAACCAAACAAAATATTCAAACGTACATTAATTAATAACAATTGTGCTTAAATCTAAAATGTCTTTTCGATTAAATTTTAAATACTGTTAGGATGATCTTAAGCTTAGTTAATATGCCCCCTGACCGTTGAAATTGTTAATGGTTAACAGTGATTTATATACAGCAAAACATAGTTATTTTTAAATGTGATTTTTACAATTAAGAAAATAAAATATCAAATTTGAAACTTTGCGCATTTGAAACTTTAAAACCCCCCGCTAATTATTGCTTGTTTGCACAATTCGCAATGTTGCTTAATCAAAAAAATTAGGCCCCCACTTAAAATAAAGCCCTATTTACAGTAACTAACTAATTATTATTTAATATAATATATATGTGGTAGTTATTATGAGCTAAATTGTCTTTTTACGATGGCACTACAATGTCTGTCTTTCATATAAGTTTATATAAAAAATATTAGTTTGTGTGTGTGTGTTTAGTAAGTTTTTCTGTGCTCTTCTGTTACAACTACTCAGTGAAACATTTCACTCTGGCTCTATTTCTGTTTGTGCGGCTTGTAGGCCTTAAACCGCTTGGAATAAATGTCGCTACAACGAATTTGGCTTCGCTTTTGCTTTTTTGTTTTTCAGGCACTTAAATATTCGTAATTTTCGTAGGCTGATCTGCTTCAATCAGCATCGGGTGTAAAATTGAGATTTGGACGTTGCTAGTCGTTTTCTTCGTTCGGGTGAGTGTTGCTCAACACTGGTGGCAGCCGTTGGTGAAGTCGTCGCCGATGATGATGATGACGATGTGGTCGTCATTGTTGCACTGACGGAGGCTTCCAGCTTCTTTTTCTGATCGGTTAGCTTTGCATTGAGACGATGAACCCTTTCGGGACTTAATATGGTTATTCGATTGCTGGCGGGCGTCTTATTGGAGTGCGTGCTGCTGGCGGTATAGCTGCGTTTGAATAATGGAACTGGAATATTTGGAATGCAGAAAAAAAATATTAGAAAAATACGTTTCTTTTAAAATTAAAATATCGATAAAAGTTTTCTCCTACATTTTCTTGTTTATACGATAGAGCCAGAGATGGAGAAAAAACATCTCAAAGAGTTGTGCAAACGCTACATAGAGTTCTTAGGTAGGGAGCTCTACAATAGATTTTTTTTTAATCTCTAGCTAATTTCTCTGTCGTGTATTCGAAGCTAACATTTGGTAAGATTTATCCATAATAAAAGTTTGTCCATGGTAGAATATAACTTCTTGAAAATTGAAATATGAATCACTCTTTTCGGAAAAGAACATTTTATTTTTTTAACTTAGTGTTCTTTTAACTCGATACACTTTGTCCAACGTTTCTTCAAGTTTGTGATGCCCTCCAAATAATACGGTTTCTCGAGGCCCTCAAAATAAGCGTGTGTTTCATCGATAACCTCTTCAGATTTGATATCTCTAAATGCCGAATCATTTCTTCGTGTTTAGAAACAGCATATAATCGCCGGAGTTTAAACTGAAGAATATCCTAGAGTTTTGCATTGCATAATATCCACCGGTGATCGTTTTACCCTCTTCAAGGTAATTGATGTGAATGACACCGCGTGCATCCCAAAAAAACCTTCGGTTGGAAAAGTACTTTATTTTGATTGTTCCTCAGTCTCTTGTCTCTTGTCTCTCCTTTGAAGCCGTATCTTTCCTTAATCTCATAAAATATGTAAAAAAGGGCCCATTTTCAACTAGTTTCGGGATAAGATTGTTTAAGATCGGGTTAATCTCATACCAAACAAGTCATACCAAGATATGTCATGCCAAGACATATCATACCAAGTCATTCCTACCAAGCTACTTCATACCAATGAACATCTCATACAAAGATACCTAATACCAATTGACATCTCATACCAAAGGATACTTCACACCAAGACATCTCATACCAAGACCTCATACCAATTACGTACCCATCAATAATCTCATACCAAGACATCTTATACCAACGGGCATCTCATACCGACTGACTCTTCATACAAATGAACATCTGATACCAAATCATACCAAGACACCTCAAAGCCATACCGTGTCTTACCTGTGGTTGTATCCTGTTTGTTGTTGCTTTTCTTAATATCGCTGGACAGCGTCTTCGTTGGCGACACCACCTTCGTTGCAGGTCGTCGCAGGTTGATCTCCGCGGGCGGCAACTGTTGTGGCACAGGTGGCGATTTTGCTTTGCGCAGACCCAGCATGCGATTGCCCAGCTTGCTGCTCGATTCCTGCTTTACGGGCGATGTTGCTTTGGTGCTGGCTACCAAACGATTCTTCTTTGCAGAGACTTCAGTCGGTTGACGCGTTAGAGTAGGCGCTAGAGTAGCCGCCGACTCGTTTAAATAGCTTCTGAATGTAGTTTCTTTGGGTGACTTGGCGCGTTTGGCAGGTGTCGATTTCTTGGGTTTCTCTTTGGACACCATAACAGGTGGCGGAGAAATGTGCGGTGAAGTTGGCGATGTAATTGGTGTTGTAATTGCTGCGGCGACAGTTGTTGGCATCACAATTGACGCAAGATTCTCCAGTGATTCCGAGTGCGGCGTAAAGCGTTCCAGTGGCTTTGTCGAATGTCGTCGCCCAAAGATAGGCGTCTGATTGATACGCGTCGTCGTTGATGTAGCCGGCGCCGCCGTATTTGTGCTGCGCTCAAACATTTTCAACTTTTGTGGCGGACTCGCGTAGACTACTTCGCTGGGTTTTACCTTAAAAAAGGTCTTCATAGAGTTTTGCGAATTCGAGTAGTTTTTGCGATTCGCCTCATCAAGCGTCTCAAACTTGGTTTTGCACAGATTCAGTTTGGCACGTATGTCATCCAAAGCCACGCGATACGAGCGCTGCACGAACTTGCGTATGGGCGTTGGTGTGCTGCTCGGCGTGGGCTCTGCCGTTTTGGCATCTTCCTCCGCCTTCTCCGGCTGCGGTGTCTGTTCCGGTGGCGGTAATTCCTGCGTTATTTTTGCATTTATCTCATGATAGTTGAGACTTGTATCGCAGCTGGAATCAAAGTCGGAGCAGTTGCTGAGATCCTTGACATGATTGAGACGTAAGTCGCCATCACAATGGACGTTCAACAGAAATCCTTTCTCGCCGTAGGGGCGACTTTTCTTTGAAACGCCGCCGCTGCCAACACCTTCGGCAGCACTCTGAAGACTTTGCTTCACTGCCTCCAAGATGTCGCTGGTTTCTTGTTGCTCCGCTGTTGCCGTCAAGGTTGGCGGCTCGGGTGTCAGATTTCGCTCGATGTAACGTTGCCGCCTACGCGCACGTATGCTGTCGCGTATGCGCTCGCCGGTGGGCGAAAAGTCTTTGCCCAGATGCGGCGACTTTGGAATCTCTGTGCAAGTAAAACTATTTTCCTTCTCC
The DNA here is from genome assembly GCA_951804985.1 of Dryomyza anilis. Taxonomy (NCBI): domain Eukaryota; kingdom Metazoa; phylum Arthropoda; class Insecta; order Diptera; family Dryomyzidae; genus Dryomyza; species Dryomyza anilis. The sequence continues at coordinate 887,164 of OX638130.1, read as the reverse complement.
TCGACGCGTAGTACAGCTGGAGGTGACAGCAATAATTGTGAGCTGGCATCGCAGTTTAGCGGTGTCTTTGTGTTGCTATTGCCCAACTCGTCCAGGTCGTCGCGACTCAAATTCGACTTGGGCGTTAGAATGCCGTCGGGCGTGGAGCTAATGCTGATGCTGCCCTGAAAGTTCTCTATGTCGTAGAGCAGCTCCTTGGGCAGTGCTTTATTTAAGGAGACGTGTGTCAAGAGACTCTCGAGCCACAACTCTAAAATGTCAAAGGAAGGTCTGCAAAGAATAGCATTTAGATTTATTTTAAAATTACAAAGCTGCATCAACTACCTTCTGTCGGGATTCAAATCGCAGCAAAGAAACGCCAGCCGATAGAAGGCCTCCGGACACTGTTGACAGAACTTCTCGCGGAACAGCTGCTGATTCAGACCGAAGTCGGATGTGCGAGGCAGAAAATCCGGGTCCGCCTGTACGCGTCCAATTATCTGATGGAATAATGGTTATTTTATTAGGATTTAGAGTTTAATAGAATTACAAATCAATTTTTATCTAAAATTGTTACATAAAATCACCACTTACCTCGCACAACACGATGCCAAACGAGAACACGTCCACCTTCTCGTCGTACTTGCAGCCCTTCATCATTTCCGGCGCCATCCAGTATGGGTTGCCCACCACCGTATAGCGCTGTCGCCGCTGCCGACTCTTGCTGCGTCCCAAAGTACCACCCGTTGAAGCGCTATCGCTGCCGCCACCATTGGGCGAACACGCCGCGCTGTTGCTCCACCTATCCGCTGCACTATACACGGGCGAATTGATGATGCGCGCCAAGCCAAAGTCCGCCACGATGACTGTGCGATCCTCGCGCACCAAGCAATTTAACGAATTGAGATCGCGATGTATGATGTTCATCGTGTGCAAGTAACACATGCCGCACGCAATGTCCTTGGCAAAGGAGACGCGCTGCGCCCAATGCAGCGGCAGTCCAGAGTCGTGCAGCAGCTCCTTCAAAGCACCGCCAGCAATGTACTCTGTCACCAGATGCAACTTCTTGTCTTTGTACAGAACACCAATAAACTTCAAGACATTCTTGTGGCTCAACGAACGCAGCACCGCGACTTCTTTCAGAAAGTTGCGCTGCGCCTCCTCGTCGACGCGATACAGCTCCTTGAGCACCATCACCTCCATGGTGCGACGATGCGTCACCTTGAAGACCTGCCCGAAGAAACCTTTGCCAAGCAATTCGCCCAGCACCAGATCGGCGGCGCGAAAAATACGCTGTGGCTGTTGCTGCTGGTCGAGGCGAAATGATTGTGTGCGTGACAGGTCGTACATTTGTGGCTGCTGCTGCGCCGGATGCTGCTCATCCAGCAGCTTCGACATGCTGGCACAGCGCTCCTTTTCTCGTAGTGTGTGCGTCGTGAGCGGCGGCGTCACCAATGCATTGACGTTGTGCAGCTGCAGCTGTTTGTGTTTTCGCAACTGACGCGTCTTGGTGCCGCTGATGTAGCCCTCGTCTTTGCGCTTGAAAATGCGCTCTTTATCAAGTGGCTGCAGTGGCGCATTATTGCGCGTGAAAACTTCGACACTCGAGTGTGAGGTGGCCAGTGGTGGTGGCTGTTGAACGCGTGACATGTCCGCCTGCGAACAGCTGCGACAGACCTGCAGCGGATCGTGCTCCACAGTCAGCTGTAATATTTTCTCGGTGCTGCGTATCAGTTGGTCGATGTGTTCGATGGAGGAGTCGCTGACCGGCGTGCCGTTGACCTCGAGTATGCGATCGCCAATGTGCAAATTGGCCAAATTTACATCGATTCTGCAAGTGGTTATTGTTCATTTGAAATGATTAGTTGGGAATGTGAGTGGATTTGTTAGTGAGTTGGTTTGAAAAAAGCGTTAAATGCCTGTCAATTGTTAGCAGTTACCTGTAGGCACCGCAACACTGATCGATCACCGAGGTTATGAAGGAGAAGACGTACTTTCCCACTCTGCCATATATTCTACAAATGAATCTTAAGGAGTGAAGTTTTGTTTAGTTGATTAGTGGCTACAAATGAAGTCATTATTATTGGAGGCGTTAAATACATTGCAAAGGACAGTTAGAAGGGGAGCTAGAGCATGAGATGAGTAGCAGTTAATAAAAAAAATATGCAGTGCTGTAAATTTTCAAATTTGTATGCTTAAAAATTAATTTGTATGCTTAAATATCATAAATTTAGAATTATTACATTTTATTAAGTACTTAAGTACTTTAAATGTTTTTTTTTTTATTTTAAATAGTGACAATCAAATTTCCACTTCAAATACTTTTATGTATTTATAACATACAGAACATTTCAAGTGTCAGTATCTCTTAAGTATCTTTCAGTAATTCAACATTTTACAACAAATCTTATGAAATTAAAACCTACGAAACTATTTTCCCCATCACTTTTAAAGTATTGCAAATAAAGGGTTTTTCAATAAGAGCGCTACAAAAGTTTTTTTCTCTTCAGTAACATTTCTCTTCAGTAAGGTTTGCCATTTCATGATGGAAAGATATACGAGCCAACAACGAGTCGAAATTATTAAAATTTACTACCGAAATTCGAATTCGTATATCTTTCCATCATGAAATGGCAAGAAATATGGCGTCGTTTGCTGTCCCTGTCGCTTTACTTTTGTAGCGTTCTTCTTGAAAAACCCTTTACATGAATTGACTAGTATTGTGTGAATGAAACAACGTTTGAGAGACATGGATAAACATTTTTACTTTCGAGCATAATATATTTGTCTCCTTTTATTTCAACTTGCTGGATACTTTTTAAGCATGAAAAAAAGCCAGTGTCATAACAACTATAGCACTGGTCGGACAGTGTGTGGCCGCTTGCGACTTACTCGACAAGTGAATAGAAAAACTGGCTGGATATGGGTAGGATACTGATAGGAATTGTTACTTGGGAGGTCTTTTAAAATATTTGCAAACCCTTAAGGTACCTTTATTCTTACTATTTTTCATTTAATTCTATTTTAAATAGAAATATTCTAAATTTCAATTGAAATATTCTAAATTTCAAATAGAAAATCTCAAATTCATTTGGAATTATCTCAATTTCATTTGGAATTTTCTCAATTGCAAATGGAGAAATCTCAATTTCAATTGTAATTTTCTCAATTTCAAATGAAAAATTTAAATTTCATTTAGAATTTTCCCAATTTCAAATGAAAAGTTCTCAATTTCAATTAGAAATAGTATAGTCACATTGATATATGAATAGTACCTACTTTATAGTATTTTAAAGTAAGAGTACATTTTCAGAATCAATGCATTTGAGTATTTTCAAGTACAACTCCGTTTTAAGCAGTTCTGGAAAAACCCGACTTCAAAAAATCTGACATATGACCTTGAAAAACGGATCAAAAAAGGACCTTCCAGAGTTGCCAAGGTCTCCATATTTTCACATCTTAACCCTTGAAGGTTGCTGAATCTTGTCGTGTAATCGATTTCTCAGTGAAAAATCACGTTCGTGAATTATCGTGAAAACCCCTCAAACGAGACACATTTTTCAGAATTATGACCTTGAAAAACGGATCAAAAAACTGTTTAAAAACATTTTGTTGAAACATGCTTTGTGTAAAAAAATTCACCGTCTTGGATCTGGATTGATTTCTTAACCAAACTTATTCCGACTGTTCTTCGTATCGATATTTTAGCCGTTTTCCTCAGTATACTGGATCACTCATATTTGCGTGAAACCGAAACGCCATAATCGCAACTCTTCCTCAAAATCTAATAGATTCTTCTATATATCTATCGCTTTGGAAATAAGCATAGAAACGACTTGAAGTAAATCCAAAAATTCGGCGACTACATCCAACTGTTTCAGTAAATAATTTGCATCTACATAGAGGCCTGAATCAACTGAATCAATTGTTTGTAGCCAGGTTTTAAACTTTCAAAAAAAAATATATGGTACTCTGAAAACCACGGTTACATTTAGTACGTTGTAACTTGCATTAAAGTATTAAAGAAATAAAATAGTACTGAAAATATCACAGAAATGAAATCAAAACCAGTAACGAAGGTTAGGTCACATGTAAATTGTCATTGTTGGAGTGATGACGTTAGTAAGGATTATGAATGTTATAGTCGGTCTAAGCCGATTATAAATACCCTACACATATGCGAAATGTGTGCGGTTGCCATTTAAAGTGGTGCATAGAAGTCACCAAGGGTATTCGAATCCTGAAATTAACTAAAAACTTGCAATCACTGAGGAATTTCCTTTCCACAAAGCGATAGGTGTACTTATATAGTGTATATTTTTTCAGGAACCCCAAGTCGGTTCACGGAAAAACATTATTTTAAAATATTTGAGCATAAAATCAATATATATGACCAAAAAAGTTATTTTTAGTCCGTATAAAATAAAATGCATTTGCAGATGTAAATTTTATGAGGTATTTGAACATAAGTGGTCGGTGCACAGCACAGTGGGGTAAAACTCAAATCTAGTTCGACAAAATAGCAAAAACGGAACACATCTAAAGATCTTAAAACTAATTCCATTAGATTTGTAATATGTTATATCACAGTACTGCATATTAGGATTTTCGCAGATGGGTCTCTGTGTTGCTATGGCAATGCACAAAGTAGTGTTATCTTACTTATCTTATTTTTATTGTATATTAAGCTTGCATTCTAAACGTAATATAAATTGAATGAATTTATATTGGACTTAAATTATACTTGTATATCATACAACAATGAAATACCTTACTACTAACCATTATTTTATTCTGGTAGCTCTCATACAAGAGCTTCAATAACTGTTATAAAATTGGTGTCTTTTTTTATGATTTTTTTATTTTTTTTATTATGAGATTTTAAAAAATTGTGCAAAAATGTTTAACGGCTAACACACAAATTTGCATTTATTGATGTCTTTTCTACATGAATTATTGAATACATTTTGCATTTACTTGCATTTTTGTGATTTATGGACATATATAACTCGGAAAACAAGTTAAAAAAACATATTTTTATATTTTGAAAGCAATAAAAAATGTTACATAAATAAATGTTGAGTCTTTTATATCGTTTTCAATAACACAGAAACAGCTTTATGTAGATTAATCATTAGATTTAGCGTTTGCCTAAAATTTTGCCAATATAGTCGTGTTCCAAAAAAAAAAAAAAAAATTAAAAAACAGATTTCTTTTATTTTAAGTTTTTTAAAGGAGTTATGGAAAAATGTGTAACGTCTAACTTATATTAGCTAATATAAAAAGGAACCTTCTATCCGACAGTTGCATACACCTGCATTTTTGGAAATTATAATCGAATTTGTATAAAACAATACCGAAATTCGTATTAATTTGGGAGCGTATTAATTTGCAATTGCATATTTTAACGAAACCTCAAATTTAAGTCGGACAAAAACAGAATTAATAATTATCGTTAAAAACTAATTTGAATTATGGTCAATCTGTTTTGCATATTTGCATATTTTGAATATAATTTGCATATTTTGCATATTTTGCATATAATTTGCATATTTTGCATATATTTTGCATATTTTGCATATTATTTGCATATAATTTGCATATATTTTGCATATTTTCGGAATATCATTTTGCATATAAATCCGCTCTCTAGTTATTAAATGATTTATGCAAAAATATGTAACGTCTAACTTTTATTTTCTAATTAAAAAAAAAACCCTTCTATCCGTCTCTATCATTAGAAATTGCATACAATTGCATTTTTGGAAATTATAATCGATTTTGTATAAAAAAAAATACCGACTATTTATTCAACCGACTATGTATCAAAGTTCATAATTGTACGAGTACGAGTACGCAGCAAGAATTAGGAGACCGAAATCAACCAGAATTGATAGGTTTCATTCCAGATTGAAATCCTTGTAGAACAGTGTTATTGGTTAAATAAAATATGCATATTTGTCTTAAAAAATTGATTGCAATCTTAAATCAAAGCTGTGTTTAAGTAATCCAAAAATATATGTGATTTTAGCATATTCCGTACAAGCAGCTATAATTTTTGGAAGTGTATAATACTGCCAAAATAGCGATAAACTCCGTATTGTATTTTTAAGTGATGCATTAGTTCGGAAATATGTCATATTCTTGAAAAGGATTATAAAGGAAGTGGATTTAGAAGTTGACAAAACGTTATAATTTTTGGAATGGTGGTTAGTACTGTCAATATAGCGATATACACCAAATAATAATAATAATAGTTTGGCGCTACAGTCCTGTTTAGAACTTCGGCCGAGCTCTCTCACCATTTTGAGCTGTGCGTGTTTTATTTGTACTCAAAGTGGTGGGACCTACAGTTTATTGCCGAATCCGAACGGCGGGTGAGAGCTTTTCATAGGCAATGTTTTACTCTCGTAGGTTTGCCATTTACTGCCGAGAGGTATGTTTCTATGAAAAGATGTTGTTAGCCCCAGTCCAGACTCGAACCGGGGACCTTACAGCTCGCAGTCCAACGCACTAACCACTGAGCCACCGCGGCTACAACAAATTGTACCAAATTGTATTTTTAAATGATGCATAAGTTCGGAAATATGTCATATTCTTAAAAAGGATTATATGGGAAGTAGACTTAGAAGTTGACCGATCAGAACAATTTTTGGAATAGTTGTTCGTATTGCCAAAATATCCATATACACCAAATTTTATCTTCATATGATGCAAACGTTCGGAAATAAAAGGTGTATTGTTAAAAATGTATATGGGAGGTAGGCGTGGCAGATGCATAACACGACCCCTTTCATATATATCATATTGGCATTGATGTAATATAGCAATATATCATGTTATTTAATTTTGTCCAGCGGACATAAAGAATATATATATACTCTACTAATTTCAAAAAAATACATAAGACAATTTAATAAAATGATTATTTCAAGTACCAGTACATTTCTGAAATGACTAGTCCGAGTACATTTTAAGTACTTTTTAGTTCTTTATAATAATAGTTTGGCGCTACAGTCCTGTATAGAACTTCGGTCGAGCTCTCTCACCATTTTGAGCTGTGCGTGTTATATTTGTACTCTAATTGGTGGGACCTACAGTTTATTGCCGAATCCGAACAGCGGGGTGAGAGCTTTTCATAGGCACTGTTTAGTATATTTTAAGTATTATAAAAGTTGGGTCTTTTCTTGATCTAGTACGTATTACATAAAGTACTTACGACTAACATTCTCTAACTTTAAAGTTCTCCAAAATTAAAATATTATAAATTATGTGTTGCATTAGTATTGTGCATTTGTGTTTTTCAAGTACAAATACATTTTAATTTACAGTACCCCGCCATAAAAATAGAAACACTACACATTTTCCGATTCGAAAAAAAAAAATGAAAAATATATGCATTACCTAGTTCTTCATAGAATTTAAAAAACTTAATAAAAGTTAATATTAAACAGGCCACCTTTATTTTTAGTAATTTCGTTTAAACAAAAATTCTTGCTTTTTATATATGTTTTTAACCAGTAATGTAGGTCTAAATCGCAACGCAGAGGAGATTTTTGTCTCAAAATATTTAGGTAATCATTTGTATGTCGTCATTAGCACAAAATTGACAGGCGGAGTCACCGCATACATCCGACGCTAGTCGCTAAAGATGTTGTATGAATATTATTATAATTTTTACAAAAAGGACCCCATATAACAGTTATTTGGAGTACCACTATAATAAACCATAACTCAATAGTCATCCTTATGACTTCCGTAATATTTACGACAAAAGAATATATTTTATTAATTCTCTAAAACTGTGTTCGACGTTCCTTCATGATTTCCATACTCCTGCGTGATTCGTTTCCTTAATCATTTCCACTGATGGATTCCTTCTTCTTTTTAATGCCAATTTGACTACCATTATTTTCAAATTTTTATTTTGATTACCAAAATATACGTCCTATGTGTTGTTAACTCTGAACTTTTTCTCTTGTTTCTTCCAATTTTTGCGATCGTTTGATTTCGTCACTTTCCTATTAGACAAAAGTGTGTTCGGCAAATATCCATAAATTACAGAACTTTTTGTTCAATATTATTTATTTCCATTTATGTGAAAACAAAATTTCATTATAAAGATCATGGCGAATCTTCAAAAAACTTGAATGCAATAATTTTTTTTTTTTTTGTGTAAGTTTTACTCTCTACCAGCGTATAAAATTTAAATGTTAACTATTTGATTAAAACCGATAAATATAATCTAAAGGATCAAACTCATTTAAAAACAAAATTATAGAATCACAAAAACACCTGTTGCCGCTATTAAAATTATTTATTTTCACTGCGTTTTTTTTTTGGAAATAACTAACTAAATTGCATTTAACCCTTAAATGCCCACTGGCCACGCCAGGAACTAACGAGGAATTTATGATCTGATTGAAGTAAGTAACATCTACGAGCAAAGTCGTAGAACAAACCTTGGCCAGAATCGAGAGTTCGATAATAATTTTTTTTTTCAGCTCAAAAAAAACAGTCAGACTTTTAAGGGTTTATATCTTTGCGTAGTTAAAAAGTATTTAAAAAATTTGGTTTCCTTGTAATAAGAAAAAATATAGAAATATCAAGGTGTTTCTATTTTTATGACTGGCCACGCCAGGAACTAACGAGGAATTTATGATCTGATTGAAGTAAGTAACATCTACGAGCAAAGTCGTAGAACAAACCTTGGCCAGAATCGAGAGTTCGATAATCATTTTTTTTTTCAGCTCAAAAAAAACAGTCAGACTTTTAAGGGTTTATATCTTTGCGTAGTTAAAAAGTATTTAAAAAATTTGGTTTCCTTGTAATAAGAAAAAATATAGAAATATCAAGGTGTTTCTATTTTTATGGCGGGGTACTGAACTCTGTAAGATTGGGAACATTATTGTAACATCATTTTTTAAATGTTTGCGAATACTTTGAAGTAAAACAAAAACATTTGTTTAAAATGAGTTAAAGCAACATTAAAATAATTTAAAATACTCAATAATGTTATACTCAACAATTTAAAATGTACTTTTTTTTTTGTTTAATTGTTTGCAACTCCGAAGTCGAACATGGTCGATTTTTGTATTAAATAAATTAAATGAATTCAATGTAATCTGTATGCCAGTTGATGAATTGAAATACTTCACAGCACTGCTCAAGTGTTTATCTAGCTTTCGACTCACTCTGAGATTCGCACCGCCGGACAGCCCTCGTTCGGCGTTTGTGGCGTCTGTGTCGGCGGTGCATGTGTGGCCTCCAGATAGTGACGCTGCACACTCACATTGTCCACAGACAATCGCAGCCCCGGCGTCGCATCCTTCGGTATCTCCACCAGTCGTATGGAGTGAAGCGGCTGCTGACCAGCAATCGCCGCCGTTTCGCCGCCTCCGTACATCTGTAGCTGTTGCTGCTTCTTGTAGCAACTATCGCAGTAGAGCTTAGAGCGCTCCACCAGCGCATATGATTCGCCATCGCCAATAAAAGCAGTACAGGCGGTGCAGCAGAAACACTCTGGATGAAATTTATGTTCGCCTGCCACCATCACCGGTCCGCTGATGACGGCACTGCACTGCTGACACGACTCGCCGAAGCGTTGCCAGTAGTCGTCCTTGCAGAAGAGCAACCCATTCTGCTCAAAGTACCAATTGTGCAGATGTTGATCGCACACTGAACAGCGAAAGCAGTCACTGTGCCACTCTTGGCCCAGCGCAATGACAAACTCCTCGCGGCTCAGGTGCAGCGCGTTCAGGCAGCCGGCGCAGTTGATACGACCAAGTGGCGGCGTCGACAAAGTGATGGCGTCATCTGTGTCGGAATGTTGTACTCGCAGTCGCAGCGGTGTCGTTTTCGTTGATGTCGTTGGAATGTGATCTGAAAACACAAGAGATAGACTCGAATTAAAGCGCACACAGTTTATTTTTTTCGTTTTCAGTGGTTTTGTTGTTGCGAACGCCGCGGTAAACAAACAAACGAAATAAAAAACAAGCCAGACGGACGGACGGACGATTCGACGTTGACCATGAGACTCTTCAAGGCGTGATTCATCGTCAAAGTACGCAGCAATTGTTGGTAGATTGGTCAAAATGCAGCTGTGTGCAAGAAGCTCTTTGCTAATCGCATGCAATTTCAAAAATAAACGCTGATAATAGTTGCTGCTGCTGCCAACAATTACCAGGCCAGTAATAAACAAAAAAATAATGAGGCATTGCGAATTCTGCAGAAAAAACACTGAAATTCACTGCATTGCTCAACCCACGCAATTCATGTTTTACTCCAATTTCAAACATTTTGCACTTTTATTTTGAAAAATTGTTTTAGTTTCATATAGCTGCTGCATTGTTTGTTGCTTTTTTGCATTATTTTGTTAATTTTTCGTTTTAATTATTTACCGAAATTAGTTTTTTTCTCCATTTTAGACGCTACATTATTTTTTGATATTCTTTTTGATCTTCATCTTTTTCGTAACTGCTATTCACAATAGACGAATTTTGAGTTGTCAAAATATGTGTCATATGCGTGAAGTTAACAACACTGTTTCAACAACAGAACGGGAGGAATCAACATCTGCCACCAAAAGTAGGCAGATCTGATTTTCACTTCGTTCTCTCTGTAAAGAAGTGTAGTTGTGTCAGTGTTGCCACTTTTTGTGTAATTCCACAAAAACAGTGCATTTTTGATCTCATTGTGTATTTTTGTGTATTTTTTGTGTAATTTAGAATCAAATAAAATTATACTACAAAAGAAAAATTTAAAGAGTTTCAAGAATATTTCCAGATATATATATGGGCCATTCCACACCAAATCGACCAAAAAAAGTCAAATTTGATATTTTACCTTTTCGATCTTAATGAACTTTTGGCAACTGATAAAGGGTATCGAGACATGCACTAAACAATTTTTTTTTATTTTTTCCGACCACTACTTCCAGAGATACAGTGGCTCAAATTTGGAAAAAAAGTGCCAAAAATCACTTTTGTACTGTTGTTCATATTTAAATATCTCTTGAACTAGAAATGCTAGAAACTTTTAATGGCTCGTTTTAAAGCTAATAGAACAAGCTTTTAGAAAAATTAAGTGGTAATTTCCAAACGGTAACATGTGGTCATTATCCTTGCACTTCAAAATTGTGGTCCTTAAAAAGGACCCTTTTTAAAATTCTGAAAAAAATCCTAAATTTTTGTCAATTTATTGTTAATGTTCCTGAAAAATTTCAAGATGGTATTTAGATTGCATCATATTTTAAAAAATAATTTTCTAAATTTTATCAATATTGAGCCACTGTATCTCTGGAAGTAGTGTTCGGAAAAAATAAAAAAAGTGCATGTCTCGATACCCTTTATCAGTTGCCAAAATTTCATTGAAATCGAAGAAGGTGAGTTCCAACCGCTGGTCGATTTGGTGTGGAATTGCCCATATATAAAACCCTATCGCCTACTGTAATTCGAAGGCAATCATATAAAAGTTCTGTAGCGGTACGAATCGCTACGTGATTGAAGTATTTGAGTATCCGTCGTCTGTAGACAGTATATATGTACAAATTTATTACCTATGTATTTTGAATATTCACTAATTTTTATATTATTTCAATCATAGAGGCCTCTCTAAATAGTGAAAAAGGGAAAATTTGAAAAATGTTGTTGTCAAACTATATTAAATTTCAAACAGTAAATGTACTTGGATTATTAATAATAGTGATATCAACATATTTAAAGATTTTTGAATTTAGATTAAATTTAAATTTATAAAATTCGAAAATGAGAAACGCTTTTGTATTCCGCAGAACCAGTTAAAAGGATGTTTTATCTCAGGAAGTAAAAATGACAAAATGATGTAATATTTTAGATATAGTTTGTTTAGACTTTGCCCAATATTTTCAGTCAAAAATATTATCTTGCATTAAAAAAATCCTTTATTAAAATAGTATGAAGTTATATCGATATCTTACAGGCAAAAGATAGCAACCAATAGAAAGCACAGAAGGAGAAAAAAGTCAAAAAATTGAGTAGATAAACTCGAAGTGTCATTTAATTGAGCTAACAATAATAATAGTGTGGCACAATTTTCAAAATATCCAATACTTGCAGGAAAATGTAGATGTCCCAATTTATTTCAAACAATTTTTCAATTCTTGAATTTTTGGAAACTTTTGATGCTAACTTCTATGTTTTAATGTATATCAAATAACATACTTATTAAAATGTAGTTAAAAACGTTAAATTCTGAAATTTTAAAAATACAATATATGTAATACCAGCTCTAGAATACGAATTTTGGCCTAGTTTAACTTTTTTTTCCAAAAATGGACTAAGCCTTTTTGATTCTCAACGACACATTTTATTATACTTTTTAATGTCATAAAAAAATTGTGTAATTTTTTTTTGCAAAACTATGTTTAGTGTTTAACAAAATTACTTCAACAATTTTTAGTCCATATAAACGCAAATGCAGAAAATGTTTTTAATATCGTAAAATCAATATAATATAAAATATCACCTGAGAATTTATTAACCGCTTTCTTTTATTCGTTTCATACTGTTTTATATGAAATATCGTAATTGTTACCAAATTATGGTTCCGGAATTAAAATGTTACCGGTAAAATATCAGTATGAAAAGTTTTTCAAACTGTAGAAATTGTAGAAAATTATATACTTTTCATATTTTATAATTTTCAATTTTTTTTTTTTGTGAATATCCAATATTATCTTTCAACAACTATAGACGATTTTTCATTTTAAGGATTTTCACAGCAATGTGAAACAAAAAGAAACAAAACAAACAAAAAGGTTTTAATTCGTTTTACAAAAGCATTAAATAATAATGAAATAATCGTACCTTTATCGATTATTACAATGGCAAAAATCAAGATTATTAATCTGGCCACTCTGCTCACTGACGTTTGAAATTTAATAGAACGAGGCGGAAACGGAGTGAAATTCAGATCTGCCTACTTTTGGTGGCAGATGTTGATTCCACCCGTTTCGTTGTTGAAACGGAGTTGTTAACTACACATACGTAACTTCACATACGTGCTAATATATTTTGCGCCATTTTTATATTTCATTTTAATCAAAAACAGTGAATATTTTAATAATTAAATTTTTATATATCAATAACATATTTAACATTTTTGCTAAAGTAAAAAAAAAATTGTCACGCGCTTTATTTTCGCATAAAATATATACCAAAATTAAAAATAAGCGCCGCTCGGTCCCGTGGGACCTTGGAAAGTCTGGTAATTATACAGTGCAGTAAACGAATATTTCACGTTCCCAGCGAAGAATTGGATTACATACTATTAAAAAGTTCATCGGCAATTTACCAAAAACATTTTATTGACCCCCATCCATCTGGTGTGCCAAAATTCTTTCCTCATTGTCTCGTGTTATTAAAATATATTAAAGTTAAATATACCGTACCGTACCGTTAAATATACCGTATGCCCCTTTCTATGTCGTACACTGCCATCGAAAATAAAAATTTTTGAAAACATTTTTCAAAAACTTTTATTTGGAAAAAATATTTTCAAAAACTTTTATTTGTATTTCTCAAATAAAATTCTTAAAAATTATTTTAAAATTTAACAGTCCTATAATAAAAATAAGGCCATAAATTAAAAATGTTCATAGAACCTTATCTAATGGTAACCCTTGTAATATAGTTCCTTCATTTTTTGCAATGTCTTTTCAGCGCAGTGCCGCTTGGACATACTTAAAAAATATATTTTAAGAAATTTGATTTGTAATTATGAAAAATACACACAAAAATCTAAAACTATGAATTGTCGAACTTTTATTGAATGTTCAAAAATACAAAGAAATCCGTATATTTTCTAAAAACTATGGCGCATTATCATAGACAATTTAAAGTCAAATTTAAATTTGAAATCATCTTTTTGACAACAAAGGCTCTTAATTTACAGAATATTAGTAATCTGAATGTAGTAAGTAATTTAAAAAAAAAGGCGCAATTTATAGAGAAAAAATCCAAAAGGCGTTAACTATTCAAATAACAATCAAAATTAAAACAGTGTTTACAGAATTTTTGCGTATTTTTAAGATATTTATTAAGTTAGTTTGACACAAAAATAAACACTATTTTCATCAAGTGTTTTGCGAACTGAATTGTCAAATATCGTACCAGTGTGATGCTATTACTTATATACACCGATGGCATCCGATACTGTGGCAATACCGACCTAAAGGACCCATTGTACACCGCTTAAAACCTTGCAAATTACTCAGGTTAAAAATTTTTACATTTCTTATTTTTGGAGTTGTTACATCAGCACTCCCATAATCATTCTGCTTTCTTAGTGCATGATTGGCTACCTACCTATACTGGACGAGTATTGGCAAAGCCCTGGTAGTAAATACGGCCCAGCATTAGTATGACTATGGCCCAGAGATATACCTGTAGGAAACCAGCGGTGTGCAAGTACTGCGCCAGGACTGTATGCCTAGCATCTGGGTGTGCCAGTACTGGGCCATTTGTTTCAGTCTGGCAATTTCTGACTGGATACTCATATTAAAATAACTACAAAAAATTATGTTTTATTTTCAAAGTAACTTTTTATGAATTGTTTATCATTATCGCGTTGGATCGGATCGCCTCAGAAACGCAAGCAGAATATAATAAGTATTGACTTGCGTTTTATTTGCATACTAATAAAAGCTTCGCTACTCAGTAGACATTGATGTAGAATCGTACATTAGTTTTGTTTTTTTTTGTATTTTACATACACATATATATTTTATTACAATTAACACACAGATATTAGTTTACACAATTATTTCCATTTGATTTTGCGATTACGTTGACAATTTGAAGTGTTTGAAACATGTTTTTTTTGTATCTCTTTTATTTTCCAAGTATCTATTTCAACTTCAAATATGAATATATGAACTTTATTAGTTTGCAGAGATTAAGTCAATCTTCTTTAACATTCTACTTAAAACATGTAGTAATGTTTTATAATTATGCTGTATTTAAAAAACGGTTTTTTATTTTTTCTACCGAACTGTCTGACGTTATGGTTTTTTACCAAATTCAATTGTTAAATTTATAATTTTTGCAATTTTTATTTATATATATTTTCTTTTTCTTTAGATTAAAGTTTCCTTTGTTGTAGCTATATCACAAAAAGTATTTTATTTAAATAATTATATCTTTTTTAAAAAGTTAATACAAATATTATAGTTTTCTTTAATTGGTGTAACTTTTGTAATTATTTATTTATTTTAGCTTGATAAATGTTTTTAATTGCTGTGTTGCTGATTAATAGTACTATCGATATCTTTATTATTATAATAATAATTATTAATATATTTCATATATATACCAAGTATTACCTAGGGCTAACTTTAAAGTAGATTTAATTTAATGTTAAGTTTCTACAGCTAGGTTAGTCAATTTTAAAAAGTTTTCAAATTAGCAGACTACATCGGATATATCTCGGTTACATTGATAAATTGTATGCATTAGTAGTAGGTCGGTTATTAGTGGTGTCTCGATTTTTAGAGCTTGTTTATGGTTGTTACATAGAAACAACTAGAGAAACAGCAAATACTAATTACTTTTACAATTACATGTACAAACGATGTAATGCCCTAAACTAGTCCATGTTTAATCTAAGCTTAAGTTGATTGCATTTTGAATGTTAATCGATTTTTTCTTTTCTTTAGTTTAATCTATAATTTTTGTTTTATATATATTTACACAAATCGTTGCAAGGCATTGATTCCATTGCAACCAAATTTATACTCATATTAAGTATATTTAGTGGTCGTAGTTTGTTGCTATGGTTACTCTAAAAATCCTTCAAATCGTTTAACAATGAACAAGATTTACAAATTACAAAATATTGTTTGTTGACGCCGTGTAGCAACATGGCTGACAATGACCCCAATGCAAGTGGCGCCAACGACAAATTTCAAATTTCGGTTTATCCAAAGAGCATATGCGGTCCTTTGGTTTGGGGCGTTGATAACACCACCAAAGACATATGTACCATATGTTGAAGACCCTACTAAAAATTACAAATAAAAACCTGCTCGCGCTCAAAATAAATCAAAAAATTGCCTATAACTCTCTTCGGATGACAACAGCGTACAGCGTGTGGCCGATTTTGTCCAATTTAAAAATATTTCAAAATTCTCCGCACTTTCTTGGAGTAGAAGTGGCATTAAGACTCGCGCTCCTTCTTCACCTTGACCTCTTCGCCTAGAATGGTTGTAATCTCGCCCTGCATGAAGGCCCACGGTATGGTCGAGTTGGCTAAGGGACAGCGATCTCCACTGGGGCAGTAGACCTCGTTACCAAGACCCTAAAATGAAACAGATAGAAAGATAAAATTTAATTTTTCTTATTAAGTATTGAAGTTTAAAACTTACATTTTGCCGCTTGATGCTTTCTCTGCTGCATGGGAAACAGAACTTATGATGATTGACTGACGGGCACTGCACGAAATGCGTGTCCTCCAGACGCTCCTGACACAGCGTGCACTTCAATGTTGCATTCTGTGTAGGATTGGGTGCCGCTGTACCCGCTGCATTCGGTGTCGAGTTCATGCCAGCCGCTTGTGCGTTGCCGTTGCTGCCGCTGGGTCCATTCACGGCATCGGTTACATTTGCGCCTGGCGGCAAAG
Source organism: Dryomyza anilis (assembly GCA_951804985.1). Classification (NCBI taxonomy): domain Eukaryota; kingdom Metazoa; phylum Arthropoda; class Insecta; order Diptera; family Dryomyzidae; genus Dryomyza; species Dryomyza anilis. The sequence continues at coordinate 870,529 of OX638130.1, read as the reverse complement.
GTCCACCGACGCCAGGTCCACCATTGCTGCCACTCACCGAGCTTCCAGGACCGACTTGTGGTCCGTTCGCTTGATTCGATTGCACCTCTGAGCTGGTTACAGTGGTGCTGGAGACGTGGCGTGAGCCCGACGAGCGTCTACCGGATGAAGATCCAGCTGCACGAGAAGTAACAAAAAAATATATTTTGGTTACACACTCAACTGAATGTTATAGTTATACTTACCAGAACTGTTTGGTGAATGTTGACTACCACGCGATGCTGTGCGTGGTGGCGGTGGGCCTGGTGGACTGGGTCCGTTCCGTGGACTACCGGGCGGCAATGTCTCTGTAATGGACATTAGATTAGCCATCGGACTTTGAGCTAATTGTGTGACTGAACAGGCGGTTGATAATTGTGGCAGAGGTGGTGGAGCAATTGATTGTGGTGGTGGAGGTTGTGATGTTGGTAGTGCTGGAGGCGTCGAATTGCCCAGCGAGGCCGGATGTGGCATTGTTGTATAAACTATAAAATCACATGAAGATACCCGCAGCAACAGGAGAGAAAGATAAAACATAAATATATTGGAAATAAAATAAAATAAATAAACAACACAAATAACAAATTAACGTAATTTCGAGAGTAATTTATGTACAACATTTACGTATAGCCTTTTAGAGTGGATGTAACACCCTGTGGGCATGGCGTAAAGTAACTGGACGAATGCAAAAGTTACGCAGCGTAAAGTGACCTACAGACGTACAACAAAGTTGTTGAAATTATTGAAAAATGTCGATAAGTTATAAAATCTAATTACTGCGTTTAGTGTAAAATAATCTCGAATACAACCTACGCTGACAATGTGAACTCTGGCTGATGCAATTATAAAAAGATAAGAGTACCTATAAATAAATCGTGTATATGGAATCACCGTAACGAGGCGAGGTCATAGGTTGCATCTGCGATTAGCCATCTCATTAAAAAGCGGCTCCAAACAGCGTACCTTGTGGTTGCCGCGTTTCAAAGTCTATGCAGTGCGGTACGTGTTTATTGAGTTCGTACATCGTTTCGTGTCAAAAGAGATGCTTGGCGTCGATTCCAAAATATTTAAATATCTGTTCTACAAACAAACAAATGAAGAAAAAACTCAACAAACAGCATGGCAACAATAACAAAACAAGCGACGACTGAACGAAACCAAAACATGGCATCACAACATCTGCTACGCGTTCTGCGTTTTCATCCGTACCCCTGGTAGCGCAGAGAACTACTACGTCCGTCCTTCTGTCTGTCAGTCAGTCCACCTGCCTGTCGCACGCTTGCTCTCTCGCTCACTCTGTGCGTCAGTTGCTTTGTTGGTGGAGCCAGCGGTGGGTGGGGGAGCGCAATGTTTTCATTCAATTATCAGCGCATACGTCATTTTTGCATTAGTATAAGTAGTTTATATATGTGTCTCGGTGACTGTGTATGGGTGAGTCGTGACGCGCCGTCAAAGAGATAAACAAAAACAACAAAGCTAGTGTCGAAAAGGCATTTACGACGCAACGACGGATGTCGTTGCCAAGTTTTGGCAGCCTTTACAGCACAAAAACTACAACACAAACACATGTACAGTGAAGACCACACACATAGGCATAGTCACACTCGCACACTCAGGCACTGACAGTGAATAGCGTACGTGTGCGGTTGAATGGTTGAACTCGTAATCGTTTGGATACCGAAACGAACGAACGAACGAAGAAGGAATGGATGGAGCCAACAACAGCAGTGGGAACAACAACCGTAAATGACATAAACAAAATATAAGAAATAAACATGAAATGAAAACATATCTAAAATTATGCGATTGCTATAAGCCGAAACGCAGTAACAGCATCTTTCGAAACGTGCTCCCAATTATGAATGTAAAAATGGGTTTAACGGTAATATTTAGTATTTCAGTTTTTTTGTTCACTCTTTTTTTATTACAAACATAGTCGAAATACTTAATTAAATCCTTTTTGGTGACTATGTCGAGACTCAAAAATTCAGAACCTATGAGAATTTCTATTCAATCAGAAATTTATTGCGACAACCAGTCCAATTCGCAAAAATACAGTTTTTTTTTTAGCAAACATTTACGTGGTATTCGAGCTGTGACAGATCGAAATTAAATAATTTTTAGAAATTTTCATATATGTCCATTTTCGCTATATTTTTGTTAGGTGCAAATTATAAATTTTGATTTTATTATGTTTAATGTACACTTAACACAATTATGCTTAGTACAACCATATATTTGTTTGTTTCAGTTTTGTTTGTATATTTGATTTTTGCTGTTATTCTCTCTACTGAGCTTTTTGATGGCATTCGCCTGTGTTTATAGTAGATACACATTTGAAACGTCAGGGGCTGCTCAACTAAAAAAACGTAGAATGGTAGATAAACGACAGAAAACAGCCGCGTATTTATTTATAGCAACGATTTGTTTATAAAACCACGTTACGTGTATTTGTAAAAAAATAACCCAATGGGAAATAAATGTAGCTCAGTCATCAATTATATCAATTAGTTTGAACTAGTTATTATTCTCTGATAATAACGTGAAAACTTTGGCTGGTACACTATCAGCGATCATATGAGAGAATTTTATGCATATAACAGTGTATTTTAAATTATAATATTTTATTGGTCTTCTTTTATAGTTTTTGATTTATTTTTATATTTACACAGAAAAATACTATGTTAGCTAGCTATAGGTTTAAAGAAAGAAAGATTAAAAATATGATAAGAAATATTCGGTTACCACAGATAATATCACACGACACACAACAGTCTGCTCTAAATTGGTTGTTGTCCACACTTATTTACATTTGCGCGAACCGAATAACTAGGTTGTGTAATTTATATTATTGGACGTTGGAAGAAATTTGAAGCATGGTTTTCCATCTGGGATGTTTGCACCAAATACACTCAACAATTTTGCGATTTGTGTATAACACCACAAGTTTTATTGAAGCAACAATTTGCAAAATCCAAATCAAAACAATACGTATGTAAAATTATATGAATTTCAACATAATCAGCAACAAAAGCGATCGCTTTGAACGTAACCTTTAAATTTAAATAACGTACCGTAGTAGTCAGTTATGGTGTTAAAAATAGAGATTTATGAAACGAGCTAAGTGACAAAAATACGATCCATATTTAGTTTTTATTTTACTCAGTTTTAGCTAAATCATTTTGAAAGAAGATTTTGGGAATGGACCTTTGCATATCTGAAATCTTTGGAAATGACAATTTACACTCATTTTGATATTTTCCAGGTATGCCATTCGTTTTATTTCGTTACAAAATTAATGCGAGATGCAGTAGCGATATCGAGCGTAAAAATATCAAAATTTCAAACTTTTATCGAAAGATGTCGCGATATCTATAAAACAAATCTTATAGATATCGCGATATCTATAAGACACATCTGTTGCGATTTATTGTCGAAGATAGTTTGAGACAGCTGCGAAGTATTGAAGGTCTACAAGACATGGCAGTTGTAATACCTTTCGAAAGATTAACAAGTTCTTATCAATTGCTAAGAGTATGGGTCTTATCGATCCGGAAAAAGTGATTTTGTACATTTTTTTAAAATATAGTTGGTGACTTAACTTCTACAGCGACAAAATTAAAAAATATACTAAGAATTATATGGTTGATTTAAGAAAAAAATCAAGCATATAAAAAGAATTTCTGAGAAAAGATGTCGCGCTTTGAAATAACGTCGTTATATAACGTTATATTGTAATATATAAGCAATATTTTACATTCAATTTCTGAGGCAATCAGTATTTCTGTATAATTTTATTTATATTTAATTTTTTAATAACACAAACAACAGCTGATAAGAAGTTAATTCCATCATGTCGAGATTGTTTCGCTAAGTGTCGCTGGCGTTGCGTTGTAATCGTACTGGTTGCGGGTTCATTTTCAGAAATACATTGCAATATTTTAGCCAGATAGCGATAAGCGTTATCAGTCAAAGTTTCAATTTACTGCGATAAGATAAGCCCAAGTCGCCCAATATGTTTTAGTGAGTAAATAATGAAAGTTGCCTAATGGAGAAGTAGGAGGATGAGGCCGTCTTTTCAACCAACCGTACGACCATAAACCTTATCTCCGACAGCGATGTGTTTTGCGCTTATCGCATACAACAAACAAAACTTTTTATTTGTTATTAATAGACTGCTCTCCGATTGGGAACAATATCAACGGTTATCAATTGAACAAAGTAATGCGCTGATTTTTATTTGCCTCATACAGGCGGGAGGAGTCTATATGGTGCTTAAGTCCTCGAGTGTCTATTGAAACTCTGAGAACCCCGCTATAATTAAATTTGGTACAGCGATAACGTTACGTTTTGTGGAATATTCTCGAAAAGCTATAATCGGCAAAGCAGAAATTTCACATTTAGTAAAATAGCTACATATGATGCCCCGTCACTTAGGGCATTCAAATAATATTTTAATGAGTTGACAGTTTATATATATATTTATATTTTTAGTACGATACGATTATCAGTTTATTACCCACATTTATAAAGAGGGAATGAATGTAGAACTGTACAGTTGCAGATAATTATAAACTCTGATAATGGGCCCTGTGGTCTATAAAATTCCATATTTGCATACTTGCTGAAGGTATGAGATTGGGGGTTTCCATATTGAACAACTGCTTATCACGTCTGATGTTTAAAAAGAGCTTTGTCGAGCTCATAAAGGGGAATATTTAAGGCATACTTTCCAATTGCATGTCTCATCGACACATTTTACAAATGGTTGTTGTTGATTTTACAGAAATTTATTTTGTTACACATCATTAAAATTAAATTTAAAATATACTCTATTGATGGGGTTACATTTTGTAAAATTACACAATCTCTGAGATATTTAAGTGCATAGGCATTAATAAATAAACTTTTTCAATTGACTGGGACATGTGTTTTCAAATCATACCCTCTACAGTTTCATGCGAGGATACTATATACAATCGACTGGTGTGAAAGAAATTTATTTACTACTCCAAAACGTTCTAGTAATATAACTAATTTTAGATAATAATATTGATTTTAGAGAAAATATTTTTTCGTTGGTGTTATAAATACCCTTCCAAAGCATTTTGTATCATTAGTTTGCTTATCCAAACAATCAATAATATGGAATATATAACTAATTTTAGATATTAGTAATGAATGATGTGATAAATACTGAAATGATTGAATTTCAAGAATGTTCTTCACCTGCTTCCCTTTCTTTTTGGACTCTTCAAATGTAGATAATGTCATAAAAAAGCTCTTAAAACGGTAATCAGTTCAGCGTATAACTGCGCAGCGAACACCCGGTCGGTCTTATGGTTCGCCCGATTGGGACAATTTGTAGTTTATCTCTAGATCCGATCGACGTCTACAAACTTGTTTCTTCATATTTTTATTTGTTTTTTTTTTGTTTTCGCAATAACTTGTGTGAATATTTTGCAAACTGGTTTGTTAAGTTAGCATTTTTTTTTTGTATTTGTCACATGAGGCATAAGCCAACAACATAGGATTTCACGTGTACCGACCAAACATGTCTGCGTATGTAACACATACACAATTGACATACAAACAATGTCGCTGGTGCTTCCTCTTCTTGGCTATACAACGGCTATACACACATGTATCCATCTGTATTTAGGTACATATATATTTAGGTAGGTATATATGTCTGTACTCGCGCATATACATAAATAAAATACGATACGTCTGTAAGTACGTAATTTTGTTTTGGCTGGCGAGTAGTTGCATGAATACTGATCAGCATTTTTTACATTTCATTATGGCCACCGCATCTGCCCAAACCCCCACCATTCCCGTTCCGAGCCGTCCCATTCCAATGTGTCCCGTGCCAACGTCCCACCCATCAACGTCCCCTAACCAATAATCGCACCAAGACATGCGATAGATGCTGGTGTCGTCTGTGGGTTGCGTGTGTGATTTTCTTATAGTACCCGTCTCACGAACATGGGGTAGCTGTGGGCATATCGTACATATACTATATAGTTATGTCTATATGTACGTCCTGTGGCATACGTAGTAAGACTACTACGTATGGCGTAGTCATCTTCGTCTCCGTCTTTGCCGTCTTCAACGTCTCTGTCGTTAAAATGAAAACAAGTTTAATGACGATAAAAATTCACGAACCAACAAACAAACCACCAACCAGCTCAACTTAACTTGACTCGACTCGTATCGACTCAATTCAAGTCGGGTACCACGAATGATTTTTGCACGTTTGCACTGATGTGCGCATGACACTTTCGCAAAACCCATCAGCCGAAGGGGGGAACAAGGGCTACGACATATCTTTTGTCACAGTGGAACAGAAGAGCAAATGCTTTACTGCCGAGATAAGATAACATTTATCATTATGTAAAATTATCAAAAGTGTTTTTTGCAATCACATTGAGTCTGATAAAGTCTCATGCTTTGGTCAATGAGGCCTCGTGGAGTATGTGTTGTTGATTTAGCAAACCAGTTTCAAAGTTCTTTTCAAAGTGCGAACCTCTATTTATGACCTCTCAAATGTGATTATTGTTTATGGGACTTCCCTTAGTTGTTAAATTGAATCATGTTGAAACATATATTTGCAATAACTATAGATTATTTTACTGATAACAATGTTTTCATTGCTTAAGTTTCATCTTATTGATATTCATACTATACTAAAGAAGTTCTATAGAAGATACACTGTTCTCAATGTCCTATTAGGTTCGGAGTTAAAACTTAGTATGGATCTATAGATTAATATGTATCGAATATTTTTTAATACGTAGAATTAAATCGTATATTGGCTACGAATGGAAATCTGGGATAAAAAGAAAACTGTGTCATTGGACAAAAAATTCTATACATTCATATAAATGTACTGCCAACCATAGACAACATTTTTGGCAGAGTCGAGTAAGATTTTATTATTATTATTGTACCGGAAGATTTTAAGGGGACAAAAATGGAATTTACATGAAAAGCTGTCTTTTTTCAGCCCATGCCTAAAATATTCCGAAAATCCATCTTTAAATTCCGTAACATTTGATAACCTGCCATACGATTCCCAAAGTCTTCCAATTACCTGTGTATTTGAGCCAAATATTTCAGTAAAATGCAAGAAATTTTGTTCGAAATGCGGAGTTTGTATCAACATCTATATGACGAGAATATGCTCTTAAAATTCCACAAAACTCCCCAAGTACTTCCATTTATCTGTGTGTTTGCCGGAAATAGTCCCGAAATATTTCTAGAAAATGTCAGAAATTTTGTCTGGGAAAACGAACGAAAATATAATTTATCCAAGTGGTCGTCGATTGTTTCCAGTCAAGGTTGCATTTTAAATAATCTCCTCATGATATCAAATTCATCCCACTGTGTCCCAGATAGGGCAAGCGCGCCAACTGTAAAACTATGTTTCCAATAGGGAGCGTGTTTTGTATTTTTTGTTTTTTTTTTTTTTTTGCTTCGCTGTGTGTTTTGTACCTCGTTCGAGATACACAGCTGAAATAAATGTCTATTCAGCGTGCAGCTCGAGTCGACGAGATACACACACGAGAACGAATCGAATATTTGCGCCAACAATTAGCAGCCCTAAATGCGACGAAACTTTCGGGTGCCGTGGATGGTGAACGGGACGGAACGATAAGGGTACGTAGAGCTCTTATCGGACATGATAGGCCGTATCTGTACTTATCGCAGAAGAGTAGCAGCGATAAATGAGATGTTTTGTGTGTGGAAAAACTTAAGTGATTTTCTTATCAACGCTAAACGAACGACTTGATAACAACTGATAACGATAAGGACGACACTTTGCCAACATCCGACCGTCGTAGGTCTGGAACTACTACCAACAACAACAATATCAACTATTATACTTATAACAACAACAAGATAATGCTGTTATTGCCCTTCCTCCTGTCAATGAAATACATACCTCCTGGCTTGAAGGTGGACGTATCAAAGGACGGCGCTCGCACGGGTTGATGCTTGTCACGCAATCCGGACTGTCGTTCGGATACAAATGATACGGCCGCTGGCAGCGATTCGCCGCGTGTCAGTGGCGGTCTTCCACCGTTTGGATCCTCGACAGCGCTACGCTTCATACCAGGCGGACCGCCACCACCGTTGCCGTCATTGTGACTGTGTCCATGGTCGTCATCTTCGGATGGCGGTCGCTTTAAATTAACTGAAAGCGAGGGCGGAACTGGGCCGCCTGGTCCCGTCGATGCAGCGGCTGAAGCTGCATTGGCGGCTGCCACTGCGCGCGCCGACATGGCCATGTGATGCGGTGCCATGTGCGAAATGCGCACTGGACGAGCGCTTGCGTCGTGTGCTTCCATCTTGACGGGGAAATCCATGAGATGCGGCTGTGGTGGACCGATGCGCTGTGTGGTATATGCAGCATGATGGTGTTGCTGTGAACCAACGCCGCCACCGATATTGATGGGTGCACCACCTCCTCCGCCACCGCCTCGATGCGGTGGCTGCGCTTGCATGGACTGAACGCTCTGTGACTGCACCTCGCCATTCTCGTGGCTGCGCGACTTGGACGCCTGATGCAGGCGTTTCATCTGGCGAGCGGCGTCCAGCACTAGCTCGATGCGATCGGCGCCCTCGTAATTGACGCAGCCGCGGCAGACGGCCTCCGTGAAGTCGTTGATCATGGCCCACGGCATGCGTGGCAGATCGCAGAGGTAGCAGTGCTGGCGTTTTGTCTGTAGGGACATCGTAGGGATTTGAGTTGGACAACTGTGGGCGCTGAGGCCTGAAGTCAATGTGTTCGGAGACGGTAGACGTTACCGCGTGTAGAGCACTATTTGAAATACACACGTAGCTGTTTCAAAAACAACCAAAAAAACCTCAAATTGTTTTATACGCTGTTGTATCTATTTATCTTTTATCATGTATCTCAAACCAGTATCGCGTATTTATTGCTTTATAACTGAGTCGCACAAATTGTTTATTTTGGCCATTTTGTCACTTTTTGTTGCTGCTGGACACTTTGCACTGGCTCTAGTATCTAGTACTTGAAACACTGGTAATCCATGAGGCCGTTGTCCTTAGAGGCAATTATCGATTTTTCCGAAATCAATCGAAACCAAATCGCTTCGCTAACAACAACTACAACGTGTATTTCGAGCGAACACTAAGTAACTGAGTAAATATTTTAATTTTCTATTAATGCGAGTGGTAACTGGCCAGATTTGTACGTATTTTAAATATATAGTGTGAAAATCGTTTATATATATTCAAAAAATACCGCCGCAAAACGACGAACACGACGCGCACAACACAGCGTACCACGAAGAATAATCACTTATCGACGACGAGGGTCTGCAACCGAATAAAAATGTAGCGCAGGCAAAATTTTGTGAATCACTCGTCAATGTGGTCTGGTCTGGCTCTGGCCTGTGAGTAGCAGCTACTGCCGCGGCAGAACACCCTTGCATTAGTGTGTGTGTGCGTGTCGTACGTGGCGGTGTGTGTGTTTGTGTGATAAATAGTCACACGTATAGGGGTAACACGAACACCAGCGTATCAAACGAGCCAAGCACTGTTGCCTGCTGTGTTGATATAAAGTACAGTTCTGTTGCACAGTGGGCCAGTGTGAAAAGAGAATAAATGTATTTAGTAGTTTTTCAATCGCATTTCAAGATCTTGATTGGCTTTAAATTTTGATTCGGTTCCATAAACTAATGCTTCGTTTTCACTATGCCATTTTGTGTCAGTTTCATGTTCGAAAATTTTTCATATTTGTTCTTTTTCGACATGGCAAAGGTTTAAAAAAAATGCTTACCGAATTATTCGATTGCAGCAACATGAGGTTGAAGAAAGAGGTTGTGCTAGCCTCCTAGTCAGCAAGCATGAGGTTGTGCCAACTTCCTAGTCAGCAAACATGAGATTGTTTAAACCTCCAAGTTAGCAAACATGTCGAAACCTCACACAAAAAAATAATTGCTTGCCGTGCACTGTACGCCGTACAGTTGCTTCAACGAATATTCATTTACATCTACAAAATGTAGTTTGCCTGCACTGAAAATCATTTGTGGCAAACAATAGCATGAAGCGTAACCAACTATTAGTTGCAGCAACATTCATTTACAATTTTTTATTGCCGTTGCTATGGCAATGAGACAATATTTAGTTGACTCAACATATTGTTGGTTATATTTACTAAATTATATAGCATTAGGTTGTAGCAACCAATATTTATTTGGTTTAACTATGAAATCAGCTGTTTTGTAGAAATTGTCAGAGCAGGACAACATCAGTCGCACAAGCATCAGATTTTTTACTTTTTTTGTGCTGCGGACAGCGCGTTCTACGTGTAAAATAAACTTTGAATTATTTTCTCTGTTATATCTTACTGTTCAGTTTTGTCAAGCCCAATTACACTTTTTTCAACAAGAAACATACTATTCTGCAGAGTTCTTGGTGTTTGGTTTTCATCTGTTGTATTTGTATTTGCAGCCCTAGCGTTCTAACGCGTCGTAAACACGAAGTCAGGGTCACAACGTGTTGTTGTCGACAATTTATGATGAAGTATGTAAAGTTCGGATATTACCGTTGAATCGTTGACAGAACTAAATAAATCGGTTGTCAAAAAAAGATGGTTGCCCCAACTGATTCGTTCTATGAGTGCTCCCATGGTTGAAGTATATACAGGTTAGTTCATCTAGACAGTTACTATGCTGAGAATGTCAATAAGAAAATTTAAAAAATGCAACAATTAATTGTCAATTTAAACATTATTTCAAGGTTATGTTTTTTGCACTTTAATTTGACTAATTTATTAAAATTTCACACCACAAATTGCCTTTTTCACTTTTATTATGCACTGCGGTTATCTTCTGGAGCCCATAGACAGCTTGAAAATTACCAAAAAGTTGAAATTTATTTATTTTAAAATTTGGAGTTTAAATTTTTTATGAATTTGTAAACACAGCATTGATGTTTTGTTTTAAAATTTTCATAAACAAATGTTGAGTCTTTCAAACAGTTTTCAAAAAAAAGGAAATGTCGACTGAATTTTGAAAGATGACTTAACCTGTATATACTTTAACCATGCACCCAGAAAAAATACTATATAAATAATAGTTTTTTACTATTAAAAATAGTCAATAGGATAATTTATTTTGTTAATCGGATAATACCATTAAGTACTAGAAAATACTATGACATTGCCATTGAGTTTATATGAACAAATTTATTTTTTGTATACTATTAAATCAATAATTGTCCTATTGATCAATTTTAATGGGATTTGAGGGAAATTTTTGTTTGGGTGTGGGTGCTCTAATTGAAATTTTATTATAAGAATTCTTTTAATATATATAACACTTATTCGTGTAGAGTTTTCTATATGTATTTGTGATGTGTAAATATGTAATGCACACAATTTCAAAAAGTATATCTATTAATTCCTGTTCCTTGAAAAATAAAAACAGTATGAACACACTATTAATATTTTATTTCAACATAATTAAACAAAATACAAACTAATGACACATATGATCACATATTTTGATATTTTTATTATATTTCATTATCTAAACAGAAATTTGTATTGAATTACTACTTTATTTTATTAATATTCATAAATTTATTTCGCATTTTTACTTAATTAATGAATTTACTATTGTTTGTGACTTCTGAAAATGCTTGACGTTAATTATTTCTGCATGTATCCATAATTGTCGGCAAGAAAGTGAGCTTCTGATTGACATGAGATTGCCGTTTGTCATTTATTTTGTTGACAGTTACATACTCAGTTGCCGTAACAAATGCACAAACGTCAAATTATGGCAGAATAAAAAATCATGAGGTTACGACAACTGAACGTGCAGTTGCGCGGACTAACATTTCGGTTAGAGTAAAAGGTTCAATTAACCTCATGCCAAAAGAGAATTTTTCACTGGTAGCTGCCCAGACTATCACTCTGGCGTATCAAAAATGGAAATGTTCAATGAAAAGTTAGGTGATAAGTATCATTATCACTTCACGATTACGCAGATCCAGAATCTACCCCCTGTTACACAAATTTCAATAATTCGGGACTAATCCTCGGATTTCCGGTTTTATATTCTAATCCTGGGATTGTCAAAATACTTCGAGATTGAAACCCCTAATTGAGACCTCGTTTTTATTACTGAAGAATAAATTATTTGTTTTTTTTTATTTTTTTATTGAAAAAAATATTTTTTGCGCATTTACAATTTGTTACACTGTGCAGTTTACAATGCTTGAGCAAAGCGTATGGCAGACTTTTAACAGCTGCGTGACGTCACATGCCCTCACTAATTATTACTGAACCCTTACATTTCTATAGTTTGCAACCACCAAAAACATATAGTTTTGGTACTATTTAACATTTCACCTTTTATTTTATCGCCAATTGTTCCCGTTTTTATTAGACGTTCCTATTCCGATCGGCACAATGACGTCACAGTGCCGTAGCACTGCAAATACCGCCGAACTGTGATCTCGTCGCGGACAGGTTCGGGCCTATCAGCAGCAAATGTGTATCTACACCATGGTGATGATGGTGAGTGAGGAACGCGCTGCTACCGTCGTCTATATGTGAGGTGCGGCGCGTCATAATCGCACCAACACATGCACGAACGTTGGAAAAATAAACACAGAAAAATATAATCAATACACGAGGAGTAATCATCTGGTGCGGGCAACGCGGAGGTAGACGACGAGGCTGCTCGTTGTTTGTCCGAACGTGGAGAGGGCTACGGGAGGAAGCAACACTGCTTCGTGAATAACTCCGAAGAATGTGAATGTTGATAATAAGTAATCGTGTTGTCCGTTGGTCGGGTGGGGTGGCAGCGGGGTTAGAAGCAGTGGCATCAGAACGTGGTGTGTGTGCACGAAACGTATCTGAGTATAGCAACAATAACAGCAAGAACTAAACAAAAACAACTACAAATAGCAATCATCTACGTAGACTGGAATGTGGTTGATGCAAATTCCGCTTTGTACATTTCGTGTACACATTTTCTTCAACGTCTTCCGTTTCTACCTCACCTCGGTGCGGATGGTCTTCTGTTTTTTTATTCATTTCATCAGTTTGTACGAAATAAACCAAAGTGCGTATGTGTGAGAAAGAGAACACTCGATGCGGGAGAGCGACAGCGACAGCACGAAAATATGAGCAACAAACACGTAGCGTCCGGCGACACCGGCTATCGATTGTGCTACAACAGACTAAATATTGCATCAGAAGTTCAGTTCTTCGTTTGAAAATAATTATAGTGGATTAACTAGTTTAAACTTCAGCGTTTAAAAAGTAAATACGTTGGACCCAAACATAGGCTTAGAAATCGCAAAACAGCTGCAAATGTATACATATATTTAATATAATGCACATTTGTAAATCGTTTATGATGCTATTAAAGATTTCAGCATACATTTAGATCTTTAGGATAAGCAGGTTGATTCGTGCTTAGCTATTAATAACCCGAGTGGAAATTTAGTTTAAAATGCGATCATTGTTTGATCAGGCTGTCTGATTTCAAATAAAGTAATGATCAGCGTCGGTGGCTCGTCGGTTAGTGCGTTGGACTACACCCAGAAAAAAATTCCCTCAAATCCCATTAAAATTGGTCAATAGGACAATTATTGATTTAATAGTATACAAAAAATATATCTTTTCATATAAAATCAATGGCAATGTCATGGTATTTTCTAGTATTTAGTGGTATTTTCCGATTAAAATAATAAATTTATCCTATTGACTATTTTTAATAGTAAAATACTATTATTTATATAGAATTTTTTTCTGGGTGTACGAACCGAAATGTCAACATCGTTTTCATAGAAAACATTGTTCTATGAGACGCTACCTCTCGGCAGTCAATGGAAAAACTACGAGAGTAAACATTGCATATGAAAAGCTCTCACCCCGCCGTTCGGATTCGGCATTAAACTGTATGTCCCACCACTTTGAGTACAAATATAACACGCACAGCTAAAATGGTGAGAGAGCTCGGCCTAAGTTCTTCAGCACTGTAGCGCCAAACTATTATTAATGATCAGTGATTCACATCAGTGACTGATTTAAAACGTGACGCTATTCGAAATTGCTATCCTGATCAGGCTTCCTGTTCTTACCCTTATCCTAACCTTATATCATTCGAAATATTGTATATATAAAATTTTCTCAACAAAGTTGTCTAAAAAACTTTTACAATGACAAATATTCAACGTTTTGTGTCTAATACTTGAGAGAGATATCTAGTATTATGATAATACTATAATATTCTAAATACTAGATAGGTGACAGACATAACGTCGTATAGTTTGCTAGTAAATCAAGCTATGAAAAGCAAATATTGCATATTATTAATTTTGTTGGGTACCAATAATAATAGAGAACATTTAATCCGACCGTCGCCGACAAAGAAACGAAACCTACATATTGAAATTTGCAAGGTCGTGGTCATTTCATTTTGGTGCTGCCTTAAATGTAATTCAATAAAATTCAATTTCAAACAATAATTTATTTTATGAAAAATCTTAATTTCATTTGGAATTCTATCAAATTCAAATATAAAAATAACAATTTCTTATAAAATTTGCTCAACTTCGGTTAGACATTGTGTAGTATAGATACGATCCGCCTTGTTTCTTGGTACCTTGGACAATACACTGTATAATTTTATCAGTTCCACAACAACCAAAGGATTTTCATTCGATTTTCTTTTGATTCTTCATATGTCTTGACATGAAATATTAAAAAGAAAATCCATTCATAGGCTATATTACGTTTTTGGTCTAGGGAACAAAAGCAGCTGCTCAAATGCACGTAGCGGTGCAATTTATATTGGAGGCATGTATCCGAGTAGCAAAGTAGCTGAATGAGCCAGCAGCAGGCAGGGTTTGCATTATATACAGAGATACATACTACGTGAGCATATATATAGTATATATAAGCACAGACCTTGAATACGTAACGGCTCGATTACTAACAGTTAGTGGTTTCGAGCGAGACCAGTTGAAGACTGTAGACCTCCGAAGACTTAGTGACGTCAGTAGAGCGCATAGCTAACAGCAGAGACTGGCATTCGCTAAGGTGTCTCAGAGTACAAATGAGCTAGCGAAACCTTTTTGCTCGTTGAAAGACCAAAGACACGCTGGCTGGCAAAGGGTTTTAGCTAGCTCTGTCTGTATCTATGTCTTTCTGTCCGTCTGCCTGTCACTGTGTGTATATCTACACCTATATAACGGTTTGCAGCAGCGCATATGAGCACAGGTCGCTTCCGCAGATTGCAAACAAGTTCAACTACCTTGCAGGCGCGCAGGTACCTGCCAGTCTGCCAACCCGTGTGTCTGTCCGTCCATTCGCCTGCCCAACGACCTCACTGTATTTGGGACACGCTCAAGCACAGCGCTGCGATTTCATAATATTGCAACCTCTTTATTTTTTGTTGTAGTTGATGGTTTTGCTCTTGTTGTTAGGGGGCTGGTTGCGATTCTGAGCACCCAGCCAGCCGGGCCAAATGACAAACACAAAAACGCACACACAAACAAACACTAGTCTGTCTGTCTGCAATACAACGACAAAATTTAACCCATTAAAGACTAACCCCCCCAGAACTTCGTTCGATATTCATACAACTAATACAAAACAGAAAAGCTACCACCGATATGTCATGCATTTCATTATATTTTTTATAATACAATTGTTTAATTTTTTAATAATTTCATTTTTATTTAAAAATCCCTTTAAAAAATGTATGTCCAACTCTTCTCGGCCTTTCCGACCGTAACCAAAAAGTCTTGTTGTTATAAATCAATTAGATTTTTTAAACAATATGGTGAACATTATATTGCCAATGGATTTGTATGATTTCGATGTGGATAACTTTCAGGGTAATCCGAATATGGAAAATGGACCCGCCAAGACCTCAAAGTTCGCGTTTGTATACTCAAATTGATATTCAAATAACTTTCAGGGTAATCCGAATATGGAAAATGGGCCCGCCAAGACCTCAAAGTTCGCGTTTGTATACTCAAATTGAAATACAAATGGTGTCTCCCAAACAATCTGTTACAAAATTTAATTACTATTGAAACAAACTATCAACTAGCAAAATTGGATAAAAATACGGAACTATAAGGGACACTAATAGTATTTATTTTGATCAGTATTTAAAAATCGAAAAAATGTGAGTGTTGTTAAACAACAAATTTACTTAATTGTTGTGAATAAATCGAGCGTAAGGAAAAATACGCCATTTTCCTTTTTTATGTTAGTCAAATGTCAAAATACCTTAAAAGTTTTGCTGCAAATGTCCAAGAACTCTGGATGTTTGCTATTAGTCAACTATATCTCAATTTTCATTGCTGTTGTGGCAAACATCTCGTAACTATCTGAATATATGTCATATTTAAAAAATATTAATTGTTTTGCTGCAACTAAATATTTGCTACAAGGTGTAAATTTAAAAGGATAGTTGCAGCAAGACTTTCATAATCATCTCGTTTTCTTACTGAAGATAGTTTTTTTAGACAAACATCTTTCAAATATGCGAAAAATACTATAATTTTTGCTTGCAAAAATTATATTCAAAACATAATTACTTGCAGCAAACATCAATTAAATTTATAACAAACATAAATATACTTCAGGAATTCTTAAAATCGAGTTTATTTAATTGATAATAAAATTAATCAAATGTAGGTTATTTTATAAAAAAGGCAGTTGTACAAGATGCCTTGCAGTCTCCCTTTTTAACCCTTCGACGGATGAACAAAGTTCCGCCGATTTTTTAGTAGTCCTGTCCATGAACACCATTTCGCAATAGCTCTCACCAAGCTCTATCTGAATTGTGTTCTAAAACTTTTTGGTCTTTTTCTACCTAATAAACGTTAATGGGTTAAAGTTGTATACAACAACCCCATTTAGACAGTGGGCCTCTGTTTTTTGCTGCTACTGCTGCGACGAAGAAGGCAACGGCAGTATGCGAACGATTGCTTCCTGCAAAGGACTTTGGCACCGACCACTGCGCATGTCCTGTGTCCTGCAGGGCGCATTCTCTCCGTGTTTACAGTGTGTACATTTCGTGTGTGTGTCTATCCAACTGAGGGTTGTTCCGTTTGGCTGGGTTAAATATCGATCGGGTTCCACTAAAAAGTTGGCCATGGTCTGGGACACACACGAGCTGACATGGCAGGCAGCTCGTTGCGTGTGTACAACAACTTTTGTTTTGGCACAACATATAGTAGTTACAGCTTAATAGATACATGCACATATATATTACATACATATGTATATATATATGCATATATATGTGCCTGCACGCACCTGTATTGACTCGTGCTGCCCCGGCACATAATGTACCGACGAACGGGTGGTCGGCTGTTGCAGTGGGCCGGGCCGTCCGCAGGGTGCTGCTGTTGAAGTTGTTCGTTACAAGGCGCCAGATACAGGCATAAATTGTCCTAAATAGGTGTGTGGCGGCTGCACTCGAAAAAGTTCAGCCGTGAGACCTAATTTTATTGATTCGTCGTTGTACGTTTTGATTGAGGAGAAAGGGGTTTGGAGGGTGTAGATGGTGATTGAATGAGCGAGAGGGCAGCAGAATATTCACGGAACAGATACATTTTGCGCGGGTTCCGGAAAATGTATTGGCACAATGATTGTACAGTAAGGAGACCAAATTTTATCTATCTATATATTTATTTTATAATATATTCTGAATTCAAAAATTGATATTTTCCTTTCAAAATTCGTCACAGTTTATTTCTGATTCTGGTAAAAATATATATAATTTCAAATCAGTCAAAATGTCATAATCAAAAAATTTCAAAAAAATGGTATATCAAACATGTGGGGTTTAGAACGATCAAGTCGGTGACGATGAGGTTGGGCTAACCTCCAAGTCAATGTACATGGGGTGGTGGCAACCACCTTGATAACGGGCCACGTTATAAAAAAAATTGAGAAATTTGAGAAATTTTCAAACATGAAACTGACAAAAAATTACATAGTTAAAACCAAGAATTTGGTCAAATAGGGATTTTATAGATATCTTTTTTAAGGATTCCTGAACGAATCATTAATTACCCTACCGAATTATTTGGTTGCGGTAACAACTGATAAAGTATTTGTGACAATCACCAAGTCGGTGACTAGACTCATAATTAAATGTGCTTAAATTACACGACAAAAAAATCATGAAATTTATCTACGAAATATAATTATTTGTTGAGATTATTTGAGGCAGAGAGTATAAACCAAATTTCCATGGTATATCAAAAACAAAACTTCAAGTAGTTACCAAGAAAACTACTAAAATAGAAATTTAGTGGGTTTAAACAAAAGACAAAAAGTAGGGCTGTGCGATTAATCGTTTTACCGGAAATTCTGATTAATCGCAATCACGATTAATCCATAATTCGATTAATCGTATTTTTGAATTTACCGAAAATACGATTAATGGGTTAATTATAACTTTAAATTAATCAGAATTCAAATAATTTTTATTTGAGATTTTTTCTTTAAAAAATATTTAATTTAATATACAAATGCCAAATTAGATGCGTAACAAGTAGAATGTCGTTATTTATACTCATGCCAAAAACAATTAATCGTATTTTGATTAATCACATTTCTGATTAACCGATTAATCGTTATTTTGATTAATCACAAAAGCTGATTAACCGATTAATCGTATTTTCGGTTAATCAAAAAATACGATTGATCGAATAATTGATTAATCGTAATTACGATTAATCAGACTTTCCGGTAAAACGATTAATCGTACAGCCCTAACAAAAAGACAAAAAGTAATAAAACATTAAAGATCAAGTTTTACTTCTTAAGTTAAAGTTAGAATATCATAACTAGCTAAAATATTTTTAGATTTGAAAATAGAAGGAACATCCGTGAAACTTGATAATGTACAAAATTGAATGAACATTTGTCTGAAAGAAGGACATTGCAAAATTTGATGATGTAAAATATCTGGAGTATTACATAAATCACATAAATTAGAATCATAAATACCAATTCTTGTCAAATGGATTTTGTCATATAAGTGACCAGCAAGAATTTCGTTAAGAAGTTTTGTCTCCCAAGGTGAGAGACCCAAATTCCAATGCTACAAAAATTCTGGGGGAGATGAAAAGAGGTTAAAGAAATATCTGACCTTTTGTAATGAGATAATTTGATATCTAGAGGTCAATTCCAAATATAGTTCTTTATAGATACAAGTTATTAAATTAAAAACTAAAGGTTCTCCAGCCCAAGAGGCTTGTTTAGCTATAGTGTCAACAATTTCATTGGAAGAGATACCAACATACGAAAGAACTTTCGTAAATTTATGATAGAATTATGATTATTATTTGGTGTATTTTATGAAACTATTCGTAGATTTTATCTACGAAAATCATTCGTACATAATATGAACTATTGTTATTTTTATTTATAATTTATTGAATATGTTTGTACGTTTTGTAGGATTTATACGAATCTTTCGTAAAGCACACGACGAGTGCTTAAAAAAATGAAATGAATATTATGCACTGATTTGATACTTTTGACACAAATATAACTTACACAGAACATTTTTTGCTTGCGGCCGCGATACCAATTAAAATACAATACAGTGTTATTTGACGCAAACGTATTTCAGTTTTTACTATTTATTTGTAAATGTTTTGTAAAATTCTGCATATAGCCTCACAATTTACGAAAGTAAATTCGTAAAATAATTCGAGTGGAAATTTAGTTCAGAAAGCGATCATTGTCTGATCAGGCAGGTTGATTTCAAGTCAGACAATGATCAGGGATTTTGATCAGTGCCTGATTCAAAACGGTTTCGAAGTTGCTATTCTGATCTGGTTGCCTGATCAGGCTTCCTGATCTTACCCTTATATAATTCGATGTATATTTAAATTCTTCTTAAACTGCTTTTACAAAATTTTAACCCTTTCAAACAAAAAAACAGTTTTGTGAACAAAGGTATCTCAATAACTTTAGCAATGAGATATTTCATTTTTTTAAAAATGATGAGAATTTGTATATCTCTTGCATTTATTTATTAGAGTATTTTATTTATTATAAAAGATTTTTAATAAAATCTCGATCATATTATATTAACACGATATCCAATAAGGTTTTTTTCATAAGTGTCACATTAGTTTTCATCAAGTAGACTTTATTTCAGTATTTTTTATGAACGTTGGATCAGGTTGTCTTACGTGGATTTGAAATTAGGACTCCCTAATCGACCCTGATCAGATGTCTTTTGGTAGGGATAACTTATCGTATTCTGATCAGGGACGGATGCGAAATAATAAGGCTACGATGAACAAATTTCCACTCGGGATGTAATTTTTTTTTAATAAAATTTTAATACAAAATAATATAATGAATATTTTGTAACTTAAACGAAATATTTGTAATTTTGCTGTCATTTTTATTTTACGAATATTAATTCGTACTATATACGAATCGTTCGTAAAAATTATTTTAGAAACAAATATAAATTCCCAAGTAACACTAAGTACAGATTTCGTCACGAATTCTAGATATTTTCGTTCGTTTGGCAGTAGATACATAGCGAAATTTAAATGGAAAACTGTAGAGAATTCCTTGTCCCATGACACAGTTTTTCTATATATCGATTCTCAATTTTTTTTTTTTAAGTCTGAATAGAATTTTTCGAGTTTCAATACAGATTTCTACATAGATTTCCATTCTTAGCCAAGAACCGATTCAATTCTACGTATCGATACATTTTCGTTACATGTTAATCTAAAGATCCAGACTAAGTTTTGAAGTGTGTTACTTGGGTTACAAATGTTACGTATATTCTACGAATTATTCGTGTATTTACAAAATACGAAAAATATGTCGTAAAATGTCCTAGAAATTATTTTCAGGGTGGAACCAGTATTCGGAATCGTGACAGATAAGTGAAATCGAAAACATTTGTTAGTACATATGGCCCGTTTCTATATCATTACTCGAAGAAGTTTCTCGAATGTTTTATCCGAAATGAAGTCATTGTGACGTCAAACAATGTACAATAAAATGTAAAATTATAGAAATTCTAACATGACTCTTCGTCAAGTCGTGGCGCCACGTTCATTATTTGATATTTGAAAAATATTGTTGATTGTTGATGCTTTGCATCAATCGTGTGCTGCTACCCAGTAGTAAAGTTGTCCAGGCCCTGATAACCCTGCTATAACAACTTCATAACATGCTCTATACACATTCTGCCATCACTGAAGCTAGTGTACTTCCAACACACCTTCTAGAGAAATAGCGCCAATCGATTTGGTGACTATTTCTAATATGGAATGCTAACAGTAATGAGACACACTATTTTGTGAGACCTTCTGAGAGCCGTTTTTTGAGAAACGATTATAAATGTCCTGCAAAAATGTTCATTTCATATAAAAAAGAAGGAAATCATTTAGTCGGAAAGGGGTTCTATATGCTTGAGAATTAGTGCTTATTGTGCCTGAAGTTTACTACTGGAATATATTAAAAAAAAAAACTCCTAAATTGTTTTAAATAATTTTATTAGCCTTTTTATAAACTGTTTTTATAAATTTGTAGTTAAATAATTTTGTGTTACATTAATATATATTAATAATAGTTAATAAAAATTACATACATAGATTAGTTTAAATATTTAAGTAGAAGACACGCACGAGCAGTGGTTCATTGATCTGAGACTAACCCATTCTAAAGTAAGGCAAAATTAGATTTTGCCTAATTTGAAAAAATTCAAAAACTTCAATGTATATTTACTACGTATCTAACAGTTGAGTATATAATGGGTATTTTATTGTGAGCCGTTTAATTTAATTTTGTTAATTGAATTTCGTAAAAAAAGGACACTTTTTTGTACAACGCGCTTTTTGTTAATCATAATTGAGCTGCAGTGTTAGTTCTTGAGTTATTTGCCAATTGCAAAGTTATTTCGTTCAATAAAATAACTATAAATGCATTAATTTTAAAAACTACTTCGAAAAATGGGAGACTATTGAACATTTTTCAACGGATTACAAATAATTCGCCAATTCGAGTCAGCCAACGAAACAAACAAAACATCATACAAAACATAACGAAAAATACTTAAAAATGGACGCTATATTAGGCCGTTCAAGGGGTGCTAATATTTCTGAAACGATAAGAGATCCGCCTGCTCCGGCTTGTCGCGTGTCGCATGGTACGCCTCACGCTCCTTGTCCGGGAACTTGGTTGGCAAGTTGGGCGAGTGCAGATTGACTTTGGCCTCGAAACGTATGCCGGCCACCTCGACCTCATACTCGCCGGACAATATGTAGTCATTGGTCACCGGCAACTCGTTGCCCTGCTCGTCAAAGTGACGCACGAAGCCGAGACAAACCTGTTTCTTGAACGTGAAGCCGTAGCCGGTGGTGGTCGTCATGCCGCAGTACTTGCCATCGCGATAGATCGGCTCGCCGCCCCAGCACCACAGATCGACCTCGTGATCGTGATCGTTGAGCAGCAGCTGCACGTACATGCGTTTGACGCCCTCCTCACGCTGTTTGAGCAGTGCCTCGCGTCCAATGAAGTTGATGGGTTTCTGAAGGAACACAAACAAACGAAAAACGAGTCTTAATTAGCGAACGATTTGCGTGCATGCGATGCGTGCTTGTGGCAATTACTTTGAATTTGACGCGCCAACTGCGGCCGCACTCAAGCGGCGTGGTAAACGTGTCCAGATCCTGACCCCAGAAGGCGTAGAACTTTTCGATGCGCAGCGTGCGTGTGGCATAGTAACCTGCGAGGGATCAACAGGCATTTTTTATGTGTTGTATAGAAACAAAAATCAACGGCAAGGATTGAAATCAAAATAAAAAAAAAAATATTAACTTGAAATTCAAATATACACTAAAAATTTTATTTTCATTAAAAATTATAAAATTGAAATTATAAAATTTCACCAGCTATTATATTATTTTAAAAAATCCAACTTTTCACTAAAAATTTGATTTATAATAAAAATTTTAAAAAATTTCACTGAAATTTCAAAATTAACAAATTTCAAATTTTCTGTTGTAAAATAAAAAAAAAAAATCAAATTTTCTTTAAAAATTCATTTTCTCTAAAAAAATATAAATTTTCTTAAAAAATTCCAAATCTTTCTAAAAATACAATAATTTTTAATAGGCTTAAAATGCTCCTTATAAATTTAAAATGTATCTAAAAAATCTCTAAATTTTCTTTAAAAATTCAAAATTTCACTAAAAACTTCATTTTTTTTTTTAATTTCACCTTTCTCTAAAAATTCAAAATTCCTCTAAAAATTCAAAATTTCTCTAAAAATTCAAAATTTCTCAAAAATTCAAACTTTCCCTAAACTTAAAATTTTAGCTAAAAATTTAAATTCCATATTTTTCTAAAAATTTAAAAATTCATATTTTCTCTCAAAAGTAAAATATTCTCTAAAAATTCATATTTTCTCTTAAAAATCAAATATTCTCAATAAATTCAAAACTTCTCTACAAATTAAATTTTTTTCTAAAAGGTCAAATTTTTTCTAAACATTTTTTTTTAAATTAACATTTCGCTAAAAATTCAAAAATTTACTAAAACAATTAAAAATGTCTCTAAAAATTCAAATTTTCTCTAAAAATTCAAGTTTTCTCTAAAAATTCATTTTTTTTTTAAATTAAAATTTCTCTAAAAATTAAAAATTTCTCAAATTTTGTCGAACAAATTCAAATGCTCTCTGACAGTTCAAATTTAATGTTGGTTTCGATTTCAATCTTTGCACTGCATACCTACCTGCATGCTGAATGCCATACTTCTGACCGGCCTGATAGAGTCGCGAATAGACGTGCAACGCAAATTCATTCGGAATATACATGACGTAGCCCAGCTCGCCGGTGTGCGTTATATTCAGAACGCGAATGCCGTTGGCCAGACCCACATCGAGTTCCTGTGTGTGCACAAACATTAATTAATACAAGTGCCACAGTCTGGCGACCATCAACGCACCTTGTAGGTGAAGAACGGAAAGTTTTTGGCGGACAGATCGGTGTCTGTCAGTTCGGAGAGCAACACGCGCGTATAGGGTCCCAGAATGCAGATCGCAGTGTACATAGAAGTGACGTCTGCCACGTTGACGCCGCTGCGCAGATGGTTCGGCATGTGTTTGCGTATCCAGGCCATGGAGCGCGTCTGCTGTATGGTGGGTGCGATCATCATGTAGCTGCGAAGATATGATTACAACTTTGGAAGGATTTTTTTTCGTTTGCAAAATACTCAACTGTTTCTCCGAGAGACGTGCCAACGAGCAGTCGTTTTCGTAGCCGCCCTGTTCATTTTGCATGCCCGTGTGTATGATGGAACCGACCGGCACGTCGACGTCGTTGGAGCACAGATACTGCAAAAGATCGATAACCTCGCGTCCCTTGGACCACAAATCGTACTTGGTAAAAGAGCTGTAGTCAGCGATGCCGATGCGCTCGCGGCAGGCGTTGTACTCGACGGCCACGTGATCGAACCATGGCGGTTTGCCAAAGGTCTTGGTGGAGGCGATTCGAAAGCGCGGAATGCCAAACTCATCTGCGTTGTAAGAATTTAATTTTGACCATAATATTCGTATTTTATGATGTAAAAATGTGAAATTTTGATTAAAGTTAAAAATTAAAATTACGAAATCGTAACATGGAACCATTTTTCAATATTTTCTGAGTCTTAATTTGTAACAAAAATAGCCAACCTTTTTTATCCGCCTGATCAAAGTAGTTCGGTCGCTCGTAGCCCATCGACTGTCCAAAGACGCCGCCCGCCTCCTTGAGCGCCGGATAAATAGGTGACATGCGCAGATTACGTCCAGTCACAAACTCCGGAAAGGGATAGTTGACGGCAAAGTGTTTGCCAGGCACCTCTGTGCAGCGATCCTTCAGAAATTTGCGATTATTATGCAAACCCAAAAATCGATTGATATCGAGACTGTGCAAATCCAGCGAAGTGCAGCCTTTGACAATAAGATCGGCCAAGGCGCGTCCAATACCGCCTGCGGCAGATACGCCAATAGTCTTCATTCCCGCCGACACATAGTAGTTTTGTATTTCGGGTGCCTCACCCAGTATCCATTTGCAGTCGGGCGAAAAGGCCTCCGGCGCATTGGACAAACGCTCGAGCAGTGCCGTCTTAAAGATCGGCACGCGATGCAGCAGCGCGTCGAGCAATTCGTGGAAATGATCCCAGTCGGGTGGCAGCTCGCGATCCTGCTGCGAAAGCGGTATGACACCGTCCTCGTAGGCGGGTTTTGCCTCGCGCTCAAAGCCACCTATGGGGGGAGAGAAAATAAAAAATATAAAATCAAAAATACTCTATTTCGTCAAAAGGGTTTTATAGAACTCAATTTAAATTCGATTAATATTTTAAGTTATTTTTAATTTGATAAAGTTGATTTGTAGTAGTCACTTATACAACTTACCCGCTATAATGCGTCCGTCCTTTTCGCGAAAATAGACACCACCATCGTAGTCGCGCACAAACGGCGTCAACGGATCCAGCTCCTCGATGCGCTTCGTGTGCAGAAAATGATGCTGTACCGCCTTAAGCGGCACCTTGACCACCGGCGTTGATAGCGTGCCCACCTCGCGCGCCCAAAATCCAGTGCAATTGACAAAGAACTCGCAGCCGACGCTGCCCGCAGTCGTATCCACGCGACTCACTTTGCCATGTGCCGACTGCAGCTTGCGCAGCGCGCAATGTTCCACCACCTGTACTCCCATACGCTTGGCCTCCTGAACAAAAGAGTTGCACACGAGCTGTGGATCGCAAACGCCATCCTCCGGTATCCAGAAGCCACCTGCCAAATCGCCTATCTCGATGAGCGGACACTTATGTTTGCACTGCTCCGCGTCCAGTATTTCGCAGCGCACGCCCCACGCCACGCCCTGAGACTTCATGCGATTGAAGGAAGTCATGCGCTCAAATGTGCGTGCAAGATTGAGACTGCCCACTTGACGCCAACCCGTTGGCAAACCTTTGTCCGTCAGCTCTTGTATCAGATCGACCGAGTATTCGGCCAGTTTAAGCTCCGGGTAGCTGGGCTCAAAGCGCCCCGCCAAACCACTCTCTGCCCAGGGACTGCCACCACCCACTTGATCCTGTTCGATCAACAGCGTATCTTTGCCCCAGCCGAGCATCGCCAGATGATAGGCGACGGATGCACCCATGATGCCTCCGCCGCAGATGACAACACGCGCATGTTTTGGCAATGCCGCGGACACATCTACCTGCGGTTCTATGGGCACGAACTTTCGCTTTCGCAGCACATTTGGCACTTGATCGGTGGCGTCTGTTTGTATGAGGTGCGCCGCGATTGACAATGGTTCATATAACAGTGGCTGGTGGCACCAGTAGCCGGGTGTGCAGAAATTGTTAGCAACGCAACGTTTAATTAACAACATTTTGGCCGGTTTGGAAGCTGATATATATATAATATTTATTGTTTCATGGGTTGTTGGGCAATTCAATAATATTTATTTCCCGTTTCTGCGGTAACGTCGTACTTCGTTGTGTTTTTTTTCTCTTTAGCGTATGGCTAGGAAAATTGCGGAAAATCGTGGAAAACTTAATTTAACGAAATGAAGGAAAACGCAAACAGGTGATTTGTGTTGACGTTCGTCAATGACAGTTGACCGAATTCGCCTTCTTTATGACTTGTAAACAAAACTCATATTGATTGCGATAACAGCTGGTGTTGCCAGATCTGATTTTTTGATATTGAGCATCTGTATAATGTTGCTCAACATAGCTATAGTTAACTAATTTTATTCCACACATATTTTTCGTATACAAATTCTGTTTTTAAAGATTACTTTAAATTATCTGTGATTATCCACCTTTATATTATATAATTGTTAAATGAATTGACTACATTTATAAATATATCATTATTTTATACCAGAGTTGGGCAGTATCAATTACATTTTGTAATTAATTACACGAGCAATTACAATTATATGTAATTGTAATTTAACTTTTGTCAATTGCAACTACTTGTAATTGAATTTTTTTCAATTACAATTGCTTGTAATTGTAATCGATTTTTTTTCAATTAAAATTACATTTTGAAAAAATGTAATTTGAAATATGTAATAGAAATTAAAAGTAATTGAGGAATAAAAAGTAATTATTACATTTTTTAAATTTAATTACATGAATAGTAATCCATTGGAAGAGGTGTAGATTCACAGGTGCGTCATTGGAACTTTTTTGGATGCACCTGGTCCAATGGGCCAGGATTTACAACCAGGTGCGTCATTCGAACTTTTTTGAATGCACCTGTTCCCATGGGCATAGATTCACATCCAGGTACGCCATTGGAACTTTTTTTTGATCCACTTTTTCCGCTGGGCTTAGATTCACATCCAGGTGCATCATTGGAATTTTTTTTCAATTAATTACATGAAAATTAATGTATTACAGCTGAAGTAGTAATTTCGAACACTCAATGGAACTTTTTTTGGTGCGTCATTGGAACTTTTTTGGATGAAACTGTTCCAATGGGTATAGATTCACATCCCGGTGCGTCATTGGAACTTTTTTGGATAAAACTGTTCCAATGGGCATAGATTAACATCCAGGTGCGTCATTAGAACAATCAAAAACGCACCTGTATGTGAATCTATGCCCATTGGAACAGTTTCAACCAACAAAGTTTCAATAACACACCGGGATGTGAATCTATACCCATTGGAACAGTTTCATCCAAAAAAGTTCCAATGACGCACCAAAAAAAGTTCCATTGAGTGTTCGAAATTACTACTTCAGCTGTAATACATTAATTTTCATGTAATTAATTGAAAAAAAAAAGTAATTGTTCCGATTTTAGCTTCAATTACATTTATTTTTCAATTACATTACATTTTTTTGTAATTGAAAAAAATTAGTCTAATATGCAATTAATTGTAATTGTAATTGCAAAATTTTCCATTACAATTACATGTAATTGTATTTTTATTAATAACTATTACATGTAATTGAAAATGTTTGTAATTGTGAATGCCCATGTCTGTTTTATACTGAGAGATTTCGTTCAAAATTATATGAATTTGAGGGATTTGTTGAGAAATAGTGAGAATTTGTGTTATGGTGGGGTTTTGAGGGATTTGGTGGGAAATAGTGAGAATTTGAGGTACGGTGGGATATTGTGAGAATTGCATGAGGGAAAAAGGTATTTCGTGTGAGAATTTCATCTGGCAACCGTGGTTAGTGCATAGTTTTGTACGTCTAGCACCGAAAATAAAATTACATTATTGTTTTTGGTTCGACTATTAAAAAGAAAAGGAGGGAAAAATAATTAAAAAAATTAAAAAAACGACCGTATTCTACATAATTAGCTCCCGTATCAAATAACGGCGAAATTAGAATAAAACAAAAAACATAAATTTGGACTTTTATTAAAAAACATATTGACAAGTTTTTAACCAAGAGACTTGCTTTGCACAAACTGGAATTGGAATCATTTTCACATTTTTTTTTTTTAGTAAGTAAAACTTTTTGTATTTCTAGACTCACTTCTTCCAGAGATACTGTGGTTCAAAGCAGTGGTGGATCCACAGGGGGTTAAGGGGGCGATCGTCCCCCCAAAGACGCCATGATTTTCTTAAAAATGTATATAGTTAAAGAAATATTATTACAAAAGTAGTAAATTTTATACTTATCTGAGTACAACTCTACGTTTACTTTCAAAATATATCAAGAACACAGTTGATAAGTATCTGTAATTCATTATTTAAAATTTGTCATCGGTATTTTATTAGATAAAACAAAACATATAGTGCAAAGTGCTCGAATTTAAAAATGGCGCTGATTCCGAAAATAGCATTAGTTTTATCAAATTGGCTATAGTTTTTGAGATATATGCCTTTTTTCAATTTCTCATTATTTTGTTTTGTTGGAATTTTAAAAATAAAAGAATATTTTTAAAATTCCAACAAACAAAATAATAAAAATGTCTTTTCGATATTAGAAACATAAAATATCGCGCGTTACAATACAAAAATTTGAGTTAATGCGTGAACAAATTTCTTTGCGAGATATAAGCAACAAAAATTCAATTTTGTTAAAAATTTTGGTAATAAATTATTACTTAGTGGACAAAAATGTTAAAAAATATTTGTATGAACTTTTATGTGGCGAAAAGTATCCTCTTTAAAACCTCATTTATGTAATACAATTTTTCATACATAACTTTTACTTATATCTCGCAAAAAAAATTGTACACGCATAAAAGCAAATTTGTATTTTATGGCGCAAGATTTTCTGCGTCTTATATCGAAAAGATAATTTAATATTTTTCTTTTATTTAAATTTTAAAAATAAAAGAAGACTAAAATAATGGGATATTATAAAATTGACTAAACTGATGCCATTTTCGGAATTAGCTCTAGAATTGTGTCTAATATTAGCTGTATCTTTTACTGCACCATGTCAAAATTTGAATTTTGTCGGGCAGTGTAATGCTGAAAAATATAGATTTACTATATTATTTTTGTTTATTAATTTTTTTCTGACGTTTGAACTGCGTTAATTAATTAAGCTTGTCTAAAAATAACAAGATAATTAGGGCCTAAAATATACATTGTGTTTGTAGGTTTACCACAAAATATTTAACAACTTGTATTCGCACATTGCAGATGATGTTAAAAAAAACATTTTAACCCCATATTTTTATTTTTTTCGGCACACATTTTTTTGTGGTAAACTTTAGCAACAGAATGTAACTTTTAGGCCCTATTACATTTTGAAATAAAAATAAAATTTTGGTTCTGATACGTACCTTATGTATATGTCAAACATCGAAGTAATGGGTATTTAAATAACTTGAATATTTTACAACCAAACTGGAATACAAATATTTTTATAAAGAAAAATTATTACATTCTTCTCATGGTATTTTCCGTAAATAAGCATGTTATATCTATGTAATTTAAGAATGTTTACGTACTTCAAACCTAAAAAAAAAAATTAAAGAGAAAATGTTCGAAAATAGTAAGCCTATGAGGTGTCACTCTAAATTTCTAAAATTAATGCATTATTTTTATAAGAGTATGATGAATTAAAAACAAACAAAAAAAAAAAAAAGGATCTAAACCAAGGATTGAAACCGTAACCGAAACAGAAACCGATATCCGTTTAAAACCGTTTCATTTTTAATACCGAAACCGTAACCGAAACCGTTATACGAAAATCAGAAATAAACCGATATACAAAACCGAAACAAACGGTTTCGGTTTTATACCGGTTTAAAACGGTTTTTAAAAAAGCATAAAAAGAAACAGGAAAACATATTTTATTTTATATAGATCTTAAGTACAAGGCATGTTTAAATGTCATTTAATAAAATTTTGAGTTCCCAAAATAAATTTTTTTTGTTGTACAAAAATTCATATGTTGTTTTTTGAGAATAATTGTTTCCAAATAACAGTCTTTGGTCTAAAATTTGTTTTTTTTCATTAATTTATGTAGCGGTAATTCGAATTAACAACAAAACACTAGCAACCCCAAGCACATTTTTTGTTAAAAAATGATTAAATTTTGAATGATATTCTTTTTTTATTTATTGTATTAGTAAAATAAAGTGGGACAAGTTTTGAAAAGTTCATTTGAATAATTTTTAAATTCTTTTAAAGGATCTATTCAATAGAATACCATTTATAAGTCTGAGTTTGATTGATTTTTGAATCAATCGGACATATGTATTAAGGATGCTTATAATAAGGTAAAAAAAACAATGGTGATACAAGAAAAAATTAGTAACTAATACGGAATATAAAGTACAAGTTCGATTGCGATTTGCAGATATTGCAGTTCACTGAATTTTTGAAATTTAATTTCTTTGGTTTTATGGATGGAAATTGTAGATAATTCTTCTTCTTTTCATGAAGTTTAAGAACATTTACCGATGTATTCTTGCTTTTATTTAAGGTTTGCTTCTCGGCTCTCCTCTGCAATTCAGATCTCAGGTGAAGTCAAAATGTTACTTTTCATTGATTTGTGGTCACGACTGAATTTTTTTATTGGAGAAATCAATTAAATAATTCATATAACACAATATTTTCACTAAAATAACAAAAAAACATTGTTAAATTACGTTTCCCACTTTACCCCAATATAACAATTTGAACATAACTTATAAACTATATAAACTATGTTAAATTATTTGAAAATTATGGAAAAAAAGAAATTTTATACAAAAACCGAAATCAAAACCGAAACCGTAACTTGGAACCGGTATACCGAAACCGTTTCGTAATAAAAACCTACACCCAAAAAAAAAATCATGGTAAATTGATAGTATTTCAATAGAAAAACAATAATTTATACCATTAAAGTTGGTCAATAGGATGCGTCCCATTAGTTCTGTAATATTGAAACTGTTAATACAATGTGTGCTTGTACCATACATTTTATAATGTGATATTTTAATTACAATAAGAAAAACCTATACAAATTTAATGATACGTATTATTATTTTATGGTATAGTCGAATTACATTTTCCTAATAATTTATTAAAACAAAAATGTATTTTAGTTAATTTATTGTATATATTATTTTATTTAAATGTCGAAATTGATATTCACTTTTACAACACACACATAAAAAAACACTTCTTGCTGCAAAAGGTTATAACACATTTAATGTTTGCTTTGGTTTCCAATAATTGATTGTAGTACTTGAGGCTGCAGTTATTTTTGAGTCCGTTGCCATATTAGAAGTTTGATGTGTTATTTATTTTCTGTAATAAATAAAAATATAAATAAATATGTAAATATAATTTATTTACATTAAATACATTGAGTCCTTACCAATGTCGCGTTTAATAATGTGGAATATTACAAAAAAAATACATGCGACCATTTTGAGTAAACACGCAGAATGACGTACAAAACGAACATGTTTGTATTAGTTTTATGTTTTTTTACACCACGTTTATTTTTATAGGAGGAAACCATTAAAACAACAGTATTTATTCTATTTAAAATAATAATATTGAAATATTTAAAATTATGGTACTGAATTTTTCAAATGCTATTGAATTAATTAGAAAACTTCTGATTTAAAAAGAAAAAACTATTAATACATGAACCATAAGATCAATGGTCGTACCATAAAGTACTTAATGGTACATTTTCTTCTGAGTGTAAAACCGAAACGCGGAAAAAACCGAAACCGTTATTCGTTTAGGTTTCAATTCTTGATCTAAACCTTTCTGACCATCTTTCTTTGTATATTAAATTATTTATATTTATATTATTTGTATATTAAAAGTTTGGAAAACGAGTACAGTGCTGGGATTACATATGGCCACTTTGTAATCCCAGCACTGGGGACTGCAATAACAACTCTAATGTGACAAAACATGACTGGCAGGTTGCCAGATTGGTTGTGTACGATGAAGCTATCCATTACGCAGTGGCTTCTTTTGATGGCTTCAAGTCACCTGGATCGGATGTCATCTACCCAGTCATGCTACAGGAAGGTATAATAAATCTGGTTGGCCGGATCGAGCATGCTTTTCAGAGGAAGATGTACGTGATGGGCATATTTGTTGACATCGAGGGTGCTTTTGATAATGCGACTTTTGATGGAATGTGTGACGCAGCTAGAAGGCATGGAATAGATGAAACATTGGTCAAATGGCTAAGGTCAATGCTAATGCTTAGGACCATCACCTCTGAGGCGGAGTGCGGGCAGTATATTATGGCAGGGGTGAATAGAGGTTGTCCTCAAGGAGGCGTTCTCTCCCCCCTGCTCTGGCGTATGCTGGTTGACTCTCTGCTCAACGATCTTAATGGACCAGGTGTCTATTCCCAGGCCTATGCAGACGATGTTGCTATTCTTGCCACAGGCTTTTCCATCAATGAGGTCTGTGTTAAAACACAAAACTCATTGAACCGAATTGACAGCTGGTGTACTGCAAACGGACTTTCCGTCAACCCTCACAAAACAGGAATTGTTCTCTTCACTAGGAAAAGAATAATGACAGGATTATCTCAACCAGTACTTAAGGTTGTCACTATTCCTCTGTCTAACGAAGTAAAATATCTGGGCTTAACTCTAGATAGTAAACTACTTTGGACAAAACATGTTGAAAATAAAATTTCGCGAGCATTGAATGCCTTCTGGCAATGCAGAGGAATTTATTGAATGCCTTCTGGCAATGCAGAGGAATTTTTGGGAAGACATGCGGACTATCGCCGAGCAAAACCTTATGGATTTACACGGCAATGATAAGACCGATGATATAATATTCATCGGTATATCTGGTGGAACAAGCTGTCGCGAAAGTGCGACAGATTCAGAGAACCGTGTGCCTGGGTATTACGGTGCCTTCCCACTACACCTGGTCCAGCACCTAATGCAATCTTAAACCTACCACCACTTGACATCTTCATCAGAGGCGAAGCCATGAAAGGCTGCTGGAGACTAAAACGAGGTGGTTTCTGGTTTAATGTTCCCTGGAATATCTCTGACATTGCACTTGACACTCCATTAGACACCTGTCTACTGGAGATGCCCTCTGATGCAATGATAACAGTAATATTACCAAGAAAAAATTTTGAGGTTTGCCAACCTGACATTCAAGACTGGCTAACGCCTGACTGTGAGCCATGTAGAGGGTCACACCGCATTTTCACAGACGACTCTAGAACCGATCAGGGATCTGGTGCTGGAGTGTTTGTGGAACCGGATGACCGCAGACTGCACTTCGCCTTAGGCGACAATGCCTCGAAGTCTATGCTATACTTATGGCTATGGACTACATTGCGGACTAGACTGCTCTTATGGCTTTGAAAAACCCGGTCATCACATCCAAAATTGTACGTCAATGCAGATCACGTCTCAATTGTGTTGGTAAATACAATACACTGAAACTGATTTGGGTTTCGGGCAATGAAACATCTGTCGAAAAAAACTCTGGACTGTAGAATTTTGCAAACCTCGTTTTAAGGAAACTTCGTCGTAACTCCTAAATCCGAAAATCTAATCAATGGTCATTGTCCTTGATTTCGGTTTTTTCCGCGTTTCGGTTTCGGTTACGGTTTTAAGTTTTTATAACGAAACGGTTTCGGTATACCGGTTCCATGTTACAGTTTCGGTTTTGATTTCGGTTTTTGTATAAATTTTCTTTTTTTTCCATATTTTTCAAATAATTTAGGACATACTTATACCCATGTTGTACTGATGGATTCTGCCGCGACTTCTGACTGTTGGCCCTTTTGCTGGTACACATTGCGGACAACTGCGGATCCAATGGGCGATTAACTCTTGGCATCCAACCCAATAAAATCGTTTATTTACTTTTATGACTGTTTTATTTATGCCCAAGTGTCCTCTATTATATCCACCATGGTATTCCGCTAATATCTCTTTTGTGTTTGACTTGGGAACAATACTCAACTTCGAGCGGATGTGCCATCTTCACTTTCCCATACACGATATAAGCAATCATCTTGCAACTTTAAGCTCTGCCACTGTGCAAAGTACGCCTTAGTTATTGGGCTGTCCGAAGCTATCTCTTCCCATGATGGCTTTCTTTGCTGATCCTTGAACATCATGATTTTTGTGAAGTCGGGATCACTCTTATGATCAATTTGAATTTGTTTTCTTCAGGTTAAACATTCAGCAAGCGAATGTCAAGTATGTCAGCCTTTCCTTCACTTAAGCAATGACTGCATTCCAGTTTACACGGTCGCCGTGATAGAGCATCTGCATTTCCATGATGTCCTCCTTTTCGATGTTCGATGGTGAAATCGTAGCTCTGTAATCGTTCTATCCAAAGCGCAATTTGACCTTCTGGATCTAGGAACCGAAGTAACCATCTCAGTGCTGCGTGATCGGTTCTCAACTAAAACTGTTGACCGTACAGATATTTGTGGAAATTATTCACACTTTCGATTACATCAAGAAGCTCCCTCCTAGTGACAGTAATTTCGCTCTGGCTTGGACGAGATTTTACTGTAGTATGCGAACTCCGCCTATTCTGTATCCACTTGCATCCGTGTCAAGAACAAATTTTTCACCTGGAATTGGATACGCAAGAATTGGAGCCGAGCACAGTAATTCTTTCAATTTCAAAAACGCTTTTTCTTGATCTTCGGCCCATTGAAAAGCTCGGTTCTTTCTTGTTAACTCGTGAAGACTAATTGCAACATTGGCAAAACTCGGAACAAATCGTCTGTAGTAAGTACACGCTGCAATAAAATGACTCTCCCAAATATAATTTTGCATGCTTAACATGTATGTTTGGAATTTTATGTAAACATAATATATAATTGCCTGATAAATCATTTGTAAACAGGGTTGTCTTGAGACTTGAACAGTGTTGTAATGAGCTCTGATTTACATTATGATATCACGGAAACATTTTGATGTTGCCCTTAAAATGGTATATGTTTTAATAGAAGCATAATAATTATTACATAAAAAAAATATATTTGAACTGAAACATAAATATTTTTAAAATATAACATGATTTTGAACGACCTGAATATAAATATGTTTCCAGAGAAACATATCAGTTTTTTCAGTTCAAAAAGTAGGATGTTTGCATAAAAACATATCTAAATATTTTTGGAAAGGAATCCTGAAAATAAAAATAAAATATTGTTTTTTTATTAATTTTAATTAAAAATCATTAAATACAGTGGCAATTAATAATATTTGAATTCATATACAAATTTTTAAATGCATAAATAAATAATTGAATTAAAACTGCAAGTACAAGTCTCAGTGCAGCACATAGCGTTGGAAAGGAATTCACGGAGACTTTTGTAAAAAACCGTGCCGATTTATGCTTGAAAATAGAAGCACTTATTTGTCAGTTGTGGTTTTTTTTGATGAAATATCCGTGTCGGCTTTTCACAATAATTTTAGAAAAACATTCAGGAACAATTAAATTATATATACTGCACTATTAAATGATATTATTTGTTACTATTTGTACTTTTTGTACCACAATTTGTATACTTTTTAAATTTACAAATGACATCGTATTACCGATACGAATACGTTTTCTCAACAAACATCAAAAGACACGTATGCAGAAAATGGCGGTCACCGAGTGTCAACTTCGTATACAGAATATTGCAAGAATACTTTTATTTACATCTAATTTAATTTGTTTGTTTGATTTGAAACATCAA
The DNA here is from genome assembly GCA_951804985.1 of Dryomyza anilis. Taxonomy (NCBI): domain Eukaryota; kingdom Metazoa; phylum Arthropoda; class Insecta; order Diptera; family Dryomyzidae; genus Dryomyza; species Dryomyza anilis. Next base: position 834,318 of record OX638130.1, on the reverse strand, counting down.
TATGTTCAAACTATGGCAAAAGATGGCGTAGGTAGAAAATGCTGCGTAACGTTGGCCACTTCGTCTGTCGATAACTAATCGAATGAAGACGAGCGTTGCGAACATTCGTTATAATTAGATTTGAATAGCATTTTCTGTTTGTTTTGAAACATAGTTATAACCAAGTAAACTGCCAAGAAACAGTATATTCAAATGCAATTAACATTTTATGTTTAAATTGTAACATATTTATGATAAGTTTGACAGATTCTGCTGGGGAATATATAAAATGTTTACACATTGTAATATGTTATTACAATCTGAACAATAATTTAATTACACTAAATTCGTAAAACATGTATGGTTATTTCGTATTATTTTTTAATTACATTCAAACATATTCAAACAAATCTTTTCTATCCGTGTAGGGGATAAGTTCACTTTACCGGCCGAAGCGAAAAAACAATAATTGCCACCCCTATATTTTCGCAAAAAAAAAACAAAATTTTAAAAAATGCCGCTCGGACCCGTGGTGACCTTGAAAAATCAAAAACTTACAAGTACATATGGGTACTTAAATGAAAGGTAATTTTCTCACGATTCCAAATCTGTATTATATACTTTAATTATTACATACAAGTGGCTCATAAAACATATTATACATATTATTGAAATAACATAAATCGCTAGGATTGGCAGATCTGAAAAATAATTTGGAATCGTGAGGAAATTACCTTTCATTTGAGTACCCATATGTACTTGTAACTTGTAAGTAGGTGCACCAGTTTTTGATTTTTCAAGGTCATCACGGGTCCGACCGGCGCTTTTTTGTTAATTTGTTTGTTTTTTTTGTTGTGAAAATAAAGCGCGTGACATATTTTTTTAATTGCACTTCGGCCGGTAAAGTGAACTTAAGCCGCGTCCTTCTCCAGCCGTTGAAAAATGTTTGGTTTAATAATTTAGAAGCAGAAGTCGTCACAGCAGAAGCAAATACAAGAAATTGAGGTAAGTGAAGAACTTTTGGTCAATTGTGCGGCAGCGGCTATGATTGAAGCAGAAGATGATTTGAACATTGTGTCTGAGGTAGCGCGTACAATGGATGCAGATGCAGAGAACATAACGTTTCCAGAAACAGCGACAGAAGCAGCAGAGAGACTAGAGACAGATGAAGTAGATAAAAGAGCAGCGGAAAGACTTAGATCATTGAGAATAGCTTCAGAACAAATTGCGGCACACATAGTAGCCTCAGAAATAATTCCTGTAGACAGATTAACCACAGACATGTCAACCGCAGAAAGTATTGCAGCAGACAGCGAACCTTCAGAAAGTGTTGCAAATAATGATGCCCCCAATATTCTTTGTTATGAACAGACAATAAAATATTATTTTAAAAAAATGATTGATGGGCCACCACGTCGCTCTGCAGCGCATAGAATCCCAGACAGCGACTCATCAGATGAAGTTGAGCTAGAGCAAAGCGGTAGCGCAGCACCGTCCATTACAATAAGCGATACGGCTGCTGCCGCCAGAGTAATAACAGATGCAGAGAACATAACGTTTCCAGAAACAGCGACAGAAGCAGCAGAGAGACTAGAGACAGATGAAGTAGATAAAAGAGCAGCAGAAAGACTAAGATCATTGAGAATAGCTTCAGAACAAATTGCGGCACACATAGCAGCCTCAGAAATAATTCCTGTAGACAGATTAACCACAGACATGTCAACCGCAGAAAGTATTGCAGCAGACAGCGAACCTTCAGAAAGTGTTGCAGCTGCCGCCAGAGTAATAACACGCAATACTACTACTGCCAATACGGACGCCTCGATGACAGAGCGTAACAACAAATATTGCGCGCTTTGTCGTCACTACAAACCCAGAGATCTAGTCAGGCACTATGTGCGCGTGCATAAATCAGAGTCGTATGTATCGCGCCTGACGTCGCTTGAACTGGAGGCGATGCAGATAAATGTCCCTTTTGCGGTGCTTTGCACGCAGACTGCGGACACTCAAATTTACCAGCTGAATTGCGTGTTTTGTAAGGAGCAACTGCGAGACAACTTTCACAACTTCCATATGCACTACTCCATGCACACAGGCGAATATGCCTTTCAGTGTAGTAAGTGCAAATTTAAGCAGCCGTATGATCTGCAAGTTAAATGTCATCAACTGGAATCGAAAAAGTGTCGCACCGCGAGCACCGAAACTTTGTACGTTTATGCTGCGAATTTGAAGGTGATCTATTTGCATTGTTGCACGTTGTGCAATTTTGTGCAGCTCAATGAGGCCAACGTTTATAAGCATTTGCGCGAACATCATGGCGCACAGGAGGAGCAGGCGGCGCATGTGCAACGCTATGTGGCGGCGACAATAACCGATGGCGATAACGAGTAGGCGGAGGAGGCGGCGGCGATTGAAAAACATTAAAAAAAAGAACTTCGACGATGAGGCTGGCGCACAGGCGGAGCAGGCGGCGCATGTGCAACGCTATGTGGCGGCGACCATAAATGATGGCGAAATTCAGAACAACGAGGAGCATGAGCAGCAGGAGCATGATGATGATATTTCAGAGGTCTCGTTGGAGTCAACGTTGCTGGTGCTCAACGCCGAGGATGAGGAAGAAGCTATGTCCGTGGTGGTTGAAGAGGGTAAGTCACAAACTAACAACTCTTTACGCAAATTCCGATTGTCGAAGACAGAATTTAACTCTGCTCTATTTTTAGTAGTTCCAGCCATCAATGTTTTCATCAGCGTTTATCTCTGCAACGGCAGAGTTTCGTCGTCGGTGATGCTGCGACATAGTGACGCTCATGGCAGCAGCGCATGTCCGCCCAGTTGGCAATTTGAAGCTCTCGCACAACTCGCGCAATATGTTAATTCCAATATGGTAAACATTAACAAAATATATTTATATATGGGCCATTCCACACGAAATCGAACAAAAAAGGTCAAATTTGAGATTTAACCTTTTTGATTTCATTGAAATTTGGGCAGCTGATAAAGACCCAAGAAACATTTTAACGTAGCTCCGTAAACAAACGGAATCACAATTCCGTTTGTAACGGTACGTTTACGGAATGTAAAAGACGGATCCGTCGATACTTGAATGAAAACGGAATATTTACGGCATGCTAAAATATTTCACTCCGTTTAAATGCCGTATATTGTCCGTAATTCGAACATACCGTTTTACTACCGTTTTGTCTCCGTAGTGACGTATACGTTAGTACTCCGTTTGCTACGGAGTACACCGTTTTTATATGGTTTGTACTCCGTAAAGTACGGACTTCATACACCGTTTTTTTCTATTGTTCTTGTTTGAATTTTAGTTCGTATCAAATCAAGATGTGCAGCAGAAGTGTAAGTATGTTAATGAGTTCAACTCGCGGATTAATAGAATTAATATAATTAACTATATATTCATACATATGGTGACTTGGATGGCTGCGTCAACACAATGAATCCTACATAAAACAGAAGCATCATTTGGGAGCGACGCCATGGCCCATTGGGCAGCATAATGAACAATGCCAGTGAAGCTGGTCCAGGATCTGGTGGATCAAACAAGCAACGAGCTGCTGCTGAATGCATTTTCGGAATTTTGTCCGTATTTTGGAAATGCTATGGTGACTACTTCGGAATGCTTGTGGGCTCGAATGTGGAAATGCGTCGTTTCGATTTAAAATTGAATTTAAAATCAAAAAATGTAAATAATATTGACATTTGTCATTATTGTTGGCAGACCGTGGGACATATAACATTTGTGCATTAGTTGCCATTTCTGTATTTCCCATGTGTGGAATTTTTAATTACAGTGGAAAAAGAGGGTAAATTTGTAAAATAATTTTATTTGTGGGATTTTTTTTTGGCAAGATAAAATTTTATGTAACTTTATTTCAATTCTTTTTTGTATTTTTCTTTATTTGTTTAAAAATCCTATATTTTAATTACAAATAAATGTATTAAAAAATTAAAACTTATGTTACTGACTACGTCAATTAGAATTAGTAGTAAATCGTAAAATATGACAATCCGTATTTTTTAAAAATTACGGCATAGAAACGTACCGTATATGGTACGTTTTTCAATGCACTCAACGGAGTCCACTCCGTTTAAAAAAAATAAAATACGGACCGTATACGGCACTGAAACGTTACGTAGACTACGGAGGACACTCCGTTTTATTTTAAAAATACGGTTCGTTAACGATCCGTATTTACTGTATGAAAAACGGTTTCGAACACCGTTTTCGATGTCACGTTTTATCCGTTCACTGTACCGTATACGGCTCCCTAATACGGTACGTTTACGGAATCTGATTCCGTATATGCTGTACCGTTAACCGTACGTATACGGTACGTTTTGTTTCTTGGGGAGTATCGAGATATTCATTAATGTTTTTTCCTACCACTTCTTTCAGCGATACAGTGGTTCAATGTTACATGGCCAATGGTTATTATCCTTTTACTTAAAATGTCAAGTATTTTGATGGCATCATATTTTAAAAAAGTATTTTCTAAATTTTTATTTATTTTTTGTAAAGAAACCCAGTCATAAAGGATCGCAATTTTTGAGTGTTTTATGAGCCCTCAGAAAAATGAATTAAAAGAATCTCATTTAAGACTGTTTCGGAGCTCTCAAAAATATTACTCATAAAAGATTCATATTTAGGAGTTATTTAGGAGCCCTCATAAATTAGACTCCTAAAAGCATCAAAAATAAAATTGTTTCTGAGCGCTCAGAAAATAGACTCATAAAAGTTATTTATTTTAGAATGTTCGTTCTAAAATTTGACTCATAAAAGAGTCTCATTCATGAGCGTTTTAGGAGCCACCTCAAATAAAACTCATAAAATCATCAAATTTAAGAGTATTTTAGGAGCACTCAAAGAAGGAAGTCATAAAAATATCTTATTTATGCTGGCTTTAGGAGTCTACTGTTTAAATAAAATTAATATACTTATATTCGTTTTGAATTTGAAATCGAATGAAAAATAATAAAATATTAGTGTAAATTCAGCAGACAAACCTACATATTAAATCTATTTTTTAAAATCAATGTATTTTCTCACGGATGACGGGACTAAGATAAACATGAACATGTACTAGTTGGATTAATTTCAGACACATTCTATACTTCTGAAGAAAGAAAAACTCCAAAAATGAAGCAATTGTGGTGTCTGGAAATTTTCAAAAATGTGAATGTTTGAAGAATAATTTAAAATGATTCAAAATACGCGGAATTTTGCGATCTTTAAAGCGTGTGCACTACCCAAGTTTCTGTAGCCTTTTTAGGATCTTTTCAATGCTCAAATATGAGTGTTTTGGGAGTAATAAAAGTATAAGAAATATGAAGGTTTTTGGGCTCATAAAATGGTTCCTTCTACCCAGGGGTTGGGAGCCTTTTTGGGCTCTTTTTGTGCTCAAATATGAGTGTTTTAGGAGTAATAAAAGTGTCAGAAATATGAAGGTTTTTTGGCTCATAAAATGGTACCTTTTACCCAGGGGTTGGGAGCCTTTTAGACACATTTAGGAGTCTTAAAAGACTCAAAATGTTTGCTGGTAAAAAATAATATTCAAATTTTGGTCAGGAAAAAAAAATAGCCAATGCATATCTCGATACCCGTTATCAGTTGCCCAAATTTCATTGAAATCGAAGAAGGTGAGTTCCAACCACTGGTCAATTTGGTGTGGAATGGCGTATATATATTTTGATTTAAAAACAAAAATTAATTTAACCTGTATTCATTATTTTTAACCCCACATATATAATTTTGGAACAGGTGGCTGCACAGGCGGCTCATGTGCAACGCTATGTGGCGGCGGCAATAAACGATGGCGAAACTGTGAACGAGGAGCAGGAGCAGGAGGAGGCCAGCAATTGTTCCCTATCGTCGGCGATGCTGCGGCGTAGTGACGCTCATGGCAGCAGCGAATGTCCGCCCAGTGGTTTGCTCAGTTGCAGCAATTGGCAGTTTGAAGCTCTCGTACAGCTCCTTAAATAAATAGCCAATGCATATCTCGATACCCGTTATCAGTTGCCCAAATTTCATTGAAATCGAAGAAGGTGAGTTCCAACCACTGGTCGATTTGGTGTGGAATGGCGTATATATATTTTGATTTAAAAACAAAAATTAATTTAACCTGTATTCATTATTTTTAACCCCACATATATAATTTTGGAACAGGTGGCTGCACAGGCGGCTCATGTGCAACGCTATGTGGCGGCGGCAATAAACGATGGCGAAACTGTGAACGAGGAGCAGGAGGAGGCCAGCAATTGTTCCCTATCGTCGGCGATGCTGCGGCGTAGTGACGCTCATGGCAGCAGCGAATGTCCGCCCAGTGGTTTGCTCAGTTGCAGCAATTGGCAGTTTGAAGCTCACGTACAGCTCCTTAAATATATAAATCAGCAGCATTGTGGAAGTTGCGTCGTGCGTTGCACGACTGATAATATAGATCAGCATCGGGATCTTCAACAGCTCGACGAATTGGCGATTGTCTGCAGGCGTGTTTTAATAAATTCCAATATGGTAAACATTAACAAAATAGTTTTATATATGGGCCATTCCACACGAAATCGAACAAAATACCGCGCTACCTCTCGGAAGTAAATGGCAAACCTCCGAGTTTAAACATATTGAAAAAGAGTTTTTTCTACAAAAAGTGATTATTGAATAATTTTTTTGAAACATTGTCTGAACACTGTAGGCGTTACCAATAATCAAAAAATAATGTCCAACTTAAAGTAGTAGTCGACTTTTGACTCAAATTTATATGGAAGATTTGTTAAAAAGCCAACTATTTGCTAAAGGTGTACATTATTTTGATTAATGGTAACGTTGTGTATCTCTGGAGAAGGTGAGTCTTGAACTCTGGTAGATTTGGTGTGGAATGTCTCTAATACAAAAAATTGCACTTACTAAAAATACAAAATATAAAATAATTCCAATTTGTGCAAAGCAAGAGTCTTGGTTAAAAAGTTGTCGTTTTTTTTAATAAAAGTCCAAAGTCTGATTGCGCCTTTATTTCATACTGGAGCTGATTCCGAAAATGTTTTTGTTAAATAGGGTCCAGTTTTTGAGATATATAAGTTTAATTAGCTTTCTCTCCTTTTAAATTTATTAGTCGAACCAAAAACAATAATGTAATTTTCTTTTCGGTGTTAGACGTATAAAACTATGCGCTATCATACATTTTTCTTATATGCCGGCGAAATATAGCTAAGGGAAATTCCAAACTTTACAATAAATTTAAAATTTTATGAATATAAACAATAACACTTGATGAAAAAAAAACGCCATGTACAATATTTAAAATGACAATTAAGAAAATAAGTTCATATTTTATTTTGTGATAATGTTTGCATCTGCAACATGTCGAAATCGTGCAATATCTTGCGATATAAAGTACCAAAACCGTCCTTTTTTGCAAATTTGACTCGATTTTGTGAAAAATCTCGATGTCCCAACAGATTTTTTAGCAATTTGTTCCGAAAAGAACAACTTCTAGAATTACATTTATTTGGAATCTACTTCTAGTTAAAATCATATCGCTTCTAGTTATATAATATTAGGAATCACTTTATATTCGAGAGTACTAAAGAGTACACAAATTTAAATTTAATTTAATTGAACAAAGTTCTGTACTACATCCAATTCAATAACAAACGTTCGCTTCTTTTTGAATGTAATTGAGAATATACAAAATGTTTCAAACCTCTTTGAAATATTTTATTAAAAAAAAATAAAGTAAGCTGCTTATTACTAAGTACTTTTGTTATTTAAATTTAAAATAGCACATGTTCGCTTCTCTTAGAAGCTGACGGAAAAGTACTTGCTCGTGTAGACATCGCCTGCAAAAATAACGACTTCTGGAACCATTTTTGGAGGGACTCCCTTAATACATTATAAATTGGCAAAGTGGTTGCAAAGTACTTCTAAAATCTGCAGGGGCATAAGGAGACCGAAATCAACCATAAATAATAGGTTTCATTGCAGATTAAAATCCTTGTAGAACAGTGTTATCAATAAGCGTTTGCTTCATATTTGTTAGTATAAGCATTTGCTTATTTTTATTCATACTGCCCAATGTGTGCGGTTACCGTTTAAAGAAGTCCAGATGTCACCATGGTTTACGAATCATGACAATAACAAACTTGCAATCTTGAATGATTTTCCTTTCATTTCATACCCATATGTACAAATGGCAAATACCGGTCGGTTTCCAAGAAATCCTTATATTTGTATATTTTAGCATAAATTCAATGTATATTTGAACAAAAAAGTTTACTTAAGTATAATTTTTCTGTAGATGTCATTTTTATATGAGGTATTTGAACATAAGTGTTCGGTTCACATGTCACAATCGACCGATCATGCCCATTTTTTGGCACATACAGCGTAGGTATACATCTAAATTATGAATTTCTTTGATCAGTAACAAAATAAAGATGAATTCTTTAGTATTTGTTTGGAATAAATTGCAATAACCAGTAAAGAAAATTAGTTCACATGGGATATTTTGAAAATTGGTAGTTGGTGTAATGAAGTTATTAGGAATTAGAAAAGTAATAGTCGGCATTATCCATTTATAAATACCCTACACATATGGGAATTTCCTGGAGTTCCGGACGGGTCATTCGTACGCTTAAAACTTTAATATCTCGAAGGAAAATTATTGAAATTTACTTGATTTTTTTTTTGCATAAAGTATTTAAATAGGACTAAACATCTGCAAATAATTATAGAATTCTATACGGTAGATCAAAAGATATAAATGAAATAATGGGCGTTCTGGACAGGACAAAAACAGAAGTAAATATAGAGGTTCATAGGGATATTACGAAAAGTCACCGACAGGGCCGGTCCTAAGTAGAATCTTAAGGGGGGTGTGACACATAAAAATTGCGAATATAATTTTTTTTTTATTATATTTTTATTAAAAATAATACATAATAATTGAATTCATTTAAAATAGGAAAAGTGTCGTATACCGCCTAAATATACTGCATAAATATACAGTCGCGTAAAAGATTTGTTAACAAATAATAAATAATTTACATTAAACAAAAACTGAAACAATACATTTTTGAAAACGTCATAATTTATATTTTGAATATATCAAAAGTTATTTTCATTATGACTTGAAATAATAAGTAAAATTAGGTTATCCTCAATCCGTACTCAACGGACCTACTTAAAATGAATTAATTTTGTTGCTTCGAATTTTCGAAAAAAATCCGTTGAAATATGAATTCGGGGGATATTCATGGTAGGAGAATTCAATTCCCGGGCGGAGAATTAATTCGAAGGATTAGAAATTCTCCCGGAATTCATGATAAGGCTGAATATATTTGCAATCGTAAATTTAATGTCTTTAACAGGATTTTACTTTTAATTCCAAATTTTTTAAATGATTTTTGTATTAATTTCAAGACTTATGGTATGGATTTATTTTAAAATCTTTTAAATTCATGTATGTTTCATATGTTTGTAATATATGTTTGCTCCAAAACATAATTTTACCGGTAATGTACATTTTCTTAGGGAACATTTCCTATTTCAAGGTAAATTTCCTTTTTAATCCAAATATTTCTACCATTATTCTAATATTTTTTACTCGCTTATATTTATTTGGCAATTTTATGCTATATAAGAATAAATGTCAGTTTTCAAAACTGCTTTTGTAAATTTTCCGACTGCTTCCAAATATTTTCATAAGGATATTTTTAAAAATAAAAATATAAAATTTGTTATATTGTTCCAATATGTTCGAATCGGTTCATATTTATTTTGTAATTGTATGGCTATCTAATAATAAATATTGGTTATTAAACATTTACAAACTGCTTTTTGAAAAATTCCGAATGCATCCAATTATTTTCGAATTTTTCCGAATCGGACTTTATTTTTCTATTTAAAAATGTGTGATATTTTCCAATATAACCGACTCCGACTTTATATATTGGCCATTTTATACCATATAAAAATACATGACAATTTCTATGTTTGTATTTTTCGTAAATTTTCGACTGATTTTAAATATTTTCGAATTTATCCGAGTCGGATTTAGTACATTAAATCGATAAACTATTCGTGTTAAATATTTAAAATATTACGATTTTTTATCATTTTATGATTTATTGCTACTTAAGAAATTGTGATAATGTTGAATATCTACAACCTTTCGAATTTTTACAATATTTCCGACTCGTGTTTTTCCGAATAAGTCCTACTGGCTGAGAAAAGGAGTGTCACACATCCCCTATCCTCCCTATAGGTCCGGTCCTGGTCAGCGAATTTTGTCCGTTATTTTGATTTGTATCATTATTTTTAAGTTTTAGAAATAATTTTTAATATTACAGAAAAAACAGAAAATAATATTTTGTATCTGTATGTCTTTAAAGTTAATTAATGGGTTAATTAATGAAAAATTGGTATATTTACATATTTTATACACCCAGAAAAAATTCCATTAAAATTGGTCAATAGGACAATTATTGATTTAAAATCTTTTGATATAAATTCAATGGCAATGTCATAGTATTTCTAGTATTTAATGATATTTTCCGATTAAAATAATAATTTATCCTATTGACTATTTTTAATAGTAAAAAACTATAATGTATATAGTATTTTTTTCTGGGTGTAGTAACGTAACTTTATGAGTATTTTTTTTTTAACGTTACCGTTAACGGAGTAGAATTCTTTTTTTCAGGTATTTAGATTCAGATATTTAAGATTCCAAATCCATCGTTATTTTAATTATTTGAGCCATTTGAAAATTTTCAACTGCACTATATTCTAAAAAGTGGCTGAGAAAGGCCTAAAATTTCGATAGCAATTTTCTGAATAACGATATGTAATAGGAAAAACACTACTAGTCAAAGTTAGCACAACATTTAAAATTTATTTTAAACTCATACTTTGACTTTAACCTTAAAAAATTAACGTTAAACCTCAAAAAATAACCTTAATCTCAAATAAAATATTAAACCTAAAAATAAATTTGAACCTTTTTATTTAAGGTCGACACACTTTGCGATAGCGATGATTTCGTGGAACGGGACACAGCAGCACCACCACCTTCCACCTCACACTGCGGCATAGATCTAGAGCAAGTGTTGTTGGAAGATGTATTAACAATGCTACATCGACTCACCGTCAACACGGGTCTCAGTCCTGATCGTTTGTATCATTGCCCGGTGACTGTTTGTGGCGACTTCTTTTCGACATATGCCCTATGGACGCGTCATATGCAGCAGCGGCACAAATTACTGAGCGCCCACTGTCCTCACTGCGACATTGACGAAGAATTGATATTGGAACAGTTTGAGCAGCATTTCGAGCAGCACTGTCGTCAACTTTATGTTTGCTATTATTGTGCGCGCACTTTTGCCAACGAGCAGCAAGTAGTCGAGCATTTCAAAGAGACGCACGGCAACTACCATCGTCTCGAAGCTATTGCAATGAATGCCACCTACTCGTATCACATAGTAATAGCAGCGGAAAAACTCTCGGCGCCCGGTGCAGAACGTCTGGAATTTTTGCAAACATTGTTCGAAAACGTTCTGCGACGATTGGCAGCGAGCACAATTTGTGCGATACGCCACTGTTGCACTTGCGACGTTCGACGGCAGGCACTGCTTTTTCCTAGTGCTATCTTTTTGCAGTGGACTGTAAAACTTTGTAAAACTTTGTGGCGCAGCCGCTCAAGCTTTATTGTGTGTTGGGCTGCAGCAAAAAGATGCACGTACAGTCGATACATCCGTTGAGTGTGACGGTGCTAGAACCAAATTATCAGTCGTCTGCTCGGTGGAGATTAGGACGCCCAGACGGTTGCTGCTGGCAGTAACTGCGGCGCCACAGAGTGTTATGCCCAACAATTACTACGAAACTCCAACGATTAGTATTTAAATAGATTTAACTTATGAATGTAATAACCACTTATGACAAATTTAAAAACAGAAATGGTATTTGTTACGAAATTCATTTAATTTTATTTTAATGCCTGTTTATTAAATAATCATTAAATATAAACAAAATCGTTTGTCTGTAAATCGTAAAATATTTAGGGTGTGCGAGTTTGACTAAATTGAATCCCAAACTAATTTTTCATAACGATCGCAATTCGGTAACCTTACTTACTTACAAGGATTGAAACCTAAACGAACGGTTTCGATTTCGGTTTCGGTTACGGTTTCGGTTTTAAGTTTTTATAACGAAACGGTTTCGGTATACCGGTTCCATGTTACGGTTTCGGTTTTGATTTCGGTTTTTGTATAAATTTTCTTTATTTCCATATTTTTCAAATAATTTTACATTTTATATATGGTCCTAAATTACTGGGGTAAAGTGGGAAACGTAATTTAAACAATGTTTGTTGTTATTTCAGTAAAAATATTGTGTTATATGAATTATTTAATTGATTACGTCAAGAAAAAAATTTAATTTAAAATTTCGTGACCACAAACCAATGAAAAGCAACATATTGACTTCACCTGATATATGATCTGAATTGAAAAGAAGATGAATTTTGTACAATTTTAATCCATAAAAGCCAAAGAAATAAAATTTCAACAATTCTGTGAACTGCAATATATGTGAACTAGCGATGATCATTTGCAAGAGCAAGGCAAGAAATGTTAATCTTAGTCTTTTAAATTTTAAATAAAGATCGAAGACAAATATCTTAAACTGCATATTAATTATGAAAACGAATAGAATTTGAACACTAATTGTATTTAAGTTACTTATTTTCCATATTTTCAATTTCTTCAACATTTTACGAACAAAAAAAAAATCCAATAACATAAAAATTTGAATTATATTTTAACAAGAATTAACAAATAAAAAAATAATTGTATAAAACGAGTGATGTTGACAAGACAATTCAAAATCTCAAGGCCATAATAAAATGAACGAAAAGTCACCAAATACATTTTAAAAATTTTCAACAAACTCGAAAATTAAGTTTTTCATAAAAATGTATTTGGTGACTTTTCGTTCTACAACGACGATATACAGTATACGATATACATATACAATAAATATAAGGAATATTTCGTATAAGCATATTTCTGTTTTCGTCACAGATTAAAAAAATCCGTATGCTACACGTACCGTATGTCAAGAGAACTCAAACAGTATCTGGCAGAGTAACATTTTTTTTGCGAACACCATGCGAGCACAAACTCAAACGCTACTAAGCGAATACTAACAGAAAGAAGAGAATATAACAATAACGATTATGATTCGTATACACACACTTTCACAACGACAACCCTCAAACAGACGCATGACAACAGACAGTCGCATGACAACGGACAAACGCACGGCACCACACTACATGTATGTATCTAGTACAGCTCTCTAGTTGGCAACAACAACGAGTTCTCTTTGTGGTACAAAAAATGTCCCGCCAAAATTATATCAGAAGCTTGGATGCTGCTTTATTCGCATTTTTGTTGTTGTTGCACTTTCAAACGAATCAGCGGATTTATGAAAAAAGAAAAACACAAAAAGCAATATATCAGCTAAATATATCACACTGTGAAAATGTTAATATATTATTTTTTATTACTTCATGATTTTACAATTAACAAAAAACTATATATAAAAGTAAAACTAAAATAATAATGTGCATAAGCACAGTGCATATGCACAATCGATGTACGAACTTGCGTAGCGAAGAAAAGAGAAAAAAACATTGTTTTGTCTATTTTATCTTTTTGAAGCGACTTTTGAAGCACTTTTAAAGCTATTTACCGCTTCAAAAGTGCTTCACAGGCCTTATTTTTAAGATGCTTATATTCTTTAGAATTCGACAAAAACAAAAAACAACACACATCTTCATTAATGTTCACGTTCATAAATATTTTGCACGCTTTCCATTGTTACTTATTGTTCAATATTTAGTAATATCATGAATTCTTTTGTATATCATTATTATCTTAAAAACATAATAAATACATTAAAATCATAAAAAAACGCAGGAGTCTTCCTTTTCTTGCAGTCTTAGTCTTGCACTTGCTCTTGTTCTTTTTCTTGCAAAATCTCGATTTTGTTCTCGCTTTTGTTCTTGAAAAAAAAAATGCAAGAACAAGAAGTTTTTAATCATCACTAATGTAAACAAATATCTGCCTTATACTTGAAATTTTTAAACTTATCTAAGTTGCACTTCATTTTTCGTATTTCCTTAAATAGGTACTGAGATGTTAATAATTTGAAACTTTTTTTACATTTTTTTTTGCATTACATTGTTTTGTTTATGTCCGAAATTGAGCTGTTTTGAAACATCAGTCAAAAATCCATTAGAAGACTTATAAATGGTATTCTATTGAATAGATCATTTAAAAGAATTTAAAATATATTCAAATGAACTTTTCAAAACTTGTTCCACTTTACCTCAAGCTCCCCTATATATTTTACTAATAAAATAAATAAAAAACCAATATTATTAAAATTTTAATCATTTTTTGGAGTTGCTGGTGTTTTGTTGTTAATTCGATTAATGAAACAAAAAACAAATTTTAGACCAAATACCGTTGTTTTGGAAATATCGTTTCTCAAAAAACAACATGTAAATTTTTGTGCAACCAAAAATGTTTATTTTGGGAACTCCAAATTTTAATTAATGAAATTTTACGTAAGATCTTCTATATAAAATAAAATATGTGTTCCTGGTTTTTTTCAAAAACCGTTTTAAACCGGTATAAAACCGAAACCGTTTATATCGGTATTGGATATCGGTTTATTTCTGATTTTCGTATAACGGTTTCGGTTACGGTTTCGGTTTTAAAAATGAAACGGTTTTAACCGGATATCGGTTTCGGTTACGGTTTCAATCCTTGCTTACTTACTTAAATGGCCCTTAAAATCGGGGGTCGGTTTTGGCCGCTGAGATGAAGCCGCGCCAGTCGGATCTGCTTTGCGCGCGCTGACGCCAGTTAGAAATACCAAGCGTTGCCAGGTTGTCCTCAACTTGGTCTTTCCAACGCAGATTTTGACGCCCTCTTCTACGCTGTTCACCTTCGAGTTTCGATTCAATCATCTTCTTGGCTGGAGTGTTTTCATCCATTCGTTCGACATGACCTAGCCAGAACCCTCACTCTGAGGGAGATGCTCGCCACTCACTTTAGCCGACTTCTACACCGGGTGGTGTAGAGCGCCATTTCCAGGGACTTCCACGAGGAGGACTTCCACCGAAGTGGAGGTGTCACCATTTGACAATTTTCCAATTCTGGTGACCAGTGAGACGACACCGACAAGGATTGCGCTGGCTTCGCCATGTTGAAGCACTCAGACACGTTGCCTTGTGATAATCGCCCCCATAGTCCCCGTAAATAATATGCCAAATAAAAATGTGATTGAATATATCTAAGTAAGCCGCGGAAGCTCAATGGTTAGTGCGTGGGACTGCGAGCCGAAAGGTCCCATGTTCAAGTCTGGACTAGGACTAACAACATCTTTTCATAGAAACATCTTTCTATACCTCGCTACATCTCGGCAGTAAATGGGAAACATACGAGAGTAAAACATTGCCTATGAAAAGCTCTCACCCACCGTTCGGATTCGGCAATAAACTGTGGATCCCACCACTTAGAGTACAAATATAACACGCACAGCTCAAAATGGTGAGAGAGCTCGGCCGAAGTTCTATACAGGACTGTAGCGCCAAACTATTATTATTATTATTACAATATTAGTGAGGCTGATGATAAATAATGTCATTTTTTTAAATAATTGATGTCAGGATTTCAGTATCCTTGATCAAGTTATATTTTGATTGAGGTATTCTTTAAAATGCTATCGTGGACTAGTTTTAAGTTAATTTGAAAAATTGACTTTTAAAATAATAAAAAAATAGCCACTTTAAATGTGTTGTACTAAAATTTTCATAAATCCTTTGCTTTGCTGTGATTTTCATCATTAATTTAAAATGGCCTAATTCAAGTGGATCAAAATTTTACTGTATTTGTTTTTGAGTTTTTTTTTTAATTAAAGTATTTATATTTTTAGCACAGTAAGTACTGATTGCCACACATATATATATATATATATATATATATATATATATATATATATATATATATATATATATATATATATATATATATATATATATATATATATATATATATATATATATATATATATATATATATATATATATGTGTGGAATATATATTGGAATATATTAGTCATTGTTTAATATACCAAATTGTAGTGTTACAAGAATTAAGTATTTAATATTAAACAAAATAATAAAAACAATCAAATCTGTCAAGCTTGCAATGTCTTAAGTGGACCAACTGGCGGCGGTTGATCGTAGTTTTATGTAACACTAAATACACTACACAACAATGATGCCCTTATTCCGAAAATATGATTTAATAATGTTTCTTTTTGACCTTTCATTAAGGTGGTCACATATATTTGCAAATATCTCGCGTAAATATCATATATGATCAAATGTTATATCGAATAAAAGTTAATTGAATATCGAATAAACCTTTCTTAGAACATTTTTAAATTGGTTCATTAGTTTAAGAGAACTCGAAAGGAAACTTGAAAAAATATTTTTTTTCAACAAAAATTTAATAAAAAATTCAATAAAAAATGTGAGCGGATTTCGATTATTTTTTTGAGCACCTACTGATAGATGATTACTTGTAATTAATTTAAAATTTTATAACTTTATCTTTAATACTTGACGAGATATGAGATCCTAAAAAGTGAACCCATATTTCGTAGTGGATGTAGTAGATTACGTTCTTACAGACAGACGGTCATATCTAAATCGACTCGGAAAGTGATGTTGACCAAGAAAATATATACTTTTTCATACCAGTCACGCCTACTAAGAGGCGCTAAAATATCCTCACATATATTTTAAAACTTGTTACCCACGGGTATCCTCACATATATTTTAAAACTTGTTACCCATGGGTATTGGGTATAAACATATTATGCGATTTTTTTAGTTAGTACCCAATTGTAATGCTTTCACATGATTTTTTTCTGTTCTCAAAACGTATCCATAGATTTCTTTTATGTTTACATAATTTTCTTTAAAAATGTACAGGCTAATTTTTCGCCATTTCTTAAATGCATTTTTTAATAATATTTTGGTCGATAAAATTTACATTTTTCGAGTTCTTCTATAGAGTTTTCTTAAACCAGTAAACCAATTCGAAACTATTGTAAAAAATGTTTATTGAATATTTAATTATCTTTCATTCGATATAACAATTGAGTTTATGGGTTTTATTAAACGCGAGATATTTACAAATATATGTGACCACCTTTTTGAAAGCTGAGTAGAAAAGATTGCTCGAAATCTCGTAAACCTATCCGTACAAAATTTTTTAATTCATGTATTCAAATTCTACGAACATTTCCAATAATACAAAAATAATGGAATTTACTGCTCAAACTTTTTTTTCTCATTTTGTTGTGTAGTGATATCTGCCATCAGCACCTAATTGGTATTGGACGCATGTGCAATGTTAGTAGCGCTTCATTGTAAGGCCATCCGATGTTTCTAGTTCAAAATGATTTTGTTTTACTGGTTCTTCTCATCTTCCACGAAAGACCCAGGCTACGGAGCTTCCAGAGCGTTGCATATGGCGTTTATTGCTACACTTAGAAGAAAATGTACCATTAAGTACTTAATGGTACGACCATCAATCTTATGGTTCATGAATTAATAGTTTTTTTCTTTTTGAATAAAAAGTATTCTAATTAATTTGATAGTATTCGAAAAATTCAGTACCATTAATCTAAATATTTCAATATTATTATTTTTAATAGAATAAATACTATTGTTTTAATGGTTTCCTCCTATAATAATAAACGTGGCATAAAAAACATACACACGAATATAAACTTGTTCGTTTTGTACGTCATTCTGCGTGTTTGGGTTTGCTCAAAATGGTCGCATGCATTTTTTGTAATAATCCACTTTATTAATAGCGACATTGGTAAGGAATTAATGTATTTAATGTAAATTCATTATATTTAACCGTTTTCTATTTATTACAGATAATAAATAATAAATCGAACTTATGTTATGGCAACGGACTCTAAATGCAGACTCAATTATTGGAAACTGAAGCAAACATTGAATGCGCTATAACCTTTTGCAACGAGAAGTGTCCATTTATGTGTGTGATTTTTTAAAAGTGAATTTCAGTATCGACTTTTCATTAAAATAAATTATACAGTAAATTAACTAAAATCCATTTTTGTTTTAATAAATTATTAGGAAAATGTAATTCGACTATACTATGAAATTAATAACACGTATTATAAAATATGTATAGGTTTTGGTTATTGTATTGAAAGGAGCACATTATAAAATTTATGGTACAACAAAATATTGTATTAACAGTTCCAATATTACTGAATTAATCGGACGCATCCTATTGACCAATTTTAATAGTATAAATTATTGTTTTTCTATTGAAATACTATTAATTTTCCATGATTTTTTTTCTGGGTGTATTAACAAACACCGAGTCCAAACCAATGATAATAACGTATTTGATCGTTGAAAAGCATGACTCTGGTCCGCTTCTATGACGGCAGATAGTGCAGTGCAACAACGGTCACTGTTCTTCGGGTTCTCGCATATGCTGATCGATGTCATGTCCCAATCGATACTAGTAAAAACTTTACCGATGCGTGTCAGCGCTAGTTTAATGCGCTCACCCCCGATTTTTTGGTGCCAATTTAGGTAAATTTAGGTCGTTCGATTTTAACAATAACATCTGAGACCAAACCTACCATCGCGTTAACCTTGAAATCCTGAGAGACAAAATATGCATATATGAGACGCAGCCGAATAAAATTAATATTAATACTAATAATTTTAATATATTGTTATTACCTTTTAACGCATGATACAATTATTTAAGGTAGAAGTATTAGAGTTACTGTTCTTCTTAGCCGTCCCGTTCTTCTTTGGCATCCCGTACAAATTGGCATCCCGTAAAAATAAAATTCAATAGAAAACCAATAATTTATACCAAATTGGTCAATAGGATGCGTCCCATTAGTTCAGTAATATTGAAACTGTTAATACAATGTGTGGTTGTACCATAAATTGTATAATGTGATATTTTAATTACAATAAGAAAGATCTATTCAAATTTAATGATACGTATTATTAATTTTATGGTAAAGTAGAATTACATTTTCCTAATAATTTATTAAAATAAAAATGTATTTTAGTTAATTTATTGTATAATCTACTTTATTTAAATGTCGAAATTGATATTCACTTTTACAACACACACATAAAAAGACACTTCTTGCTGCAAAAAATTATAAAACATTTAATGTTTGCTTTGGTTTCCAATAATTGATTGTAGTACTTGAATCTGCAGTTATTTTTGAGTCCGTTGCCATAATAGAAGTTCGATGTATTATTTATTTTCTGTACAAAATAAAAATATAAATAAATATATAAAAATAATTTATTTACATTAAATCCATTGAGTCCTTACCAATGTCGCGTTTAATAATGTGGATTATTACAAAAAAGTAGCCGCGGTAGCTCAGTGGTTAGTGCGTTGGACTGCGAGCCGAAAGGTACCCGGTTCAAGCCTGGACTGGGGCTAACAACATCTTTTCATAGAAACATTTTTCTATTCCGCGCTACCTCTGGGCAGTAAATGGCAAACCTACGAGAGTAAAACCATTCCCTATGAAAAGCTCTCACTCGCCGTTCGGATTCGGCAATAAACTGTAGGTCCCATCACTTTGAGTACAAATATAACACGCACAGCTCAAAATGGTGAGAGAGCTCGGCCTAAGTTCTTATAGGACTGTTGTGCCAAATTATTATTATTATTATTACAAAAAAATACATGCGACCATTTTGAGTAAACACGCATAATGACGTACAAAACGAACATGTTTGTATTCGTTTCATGTTTTTTACACCACGTTTATTATTATATGAGGAAACCATTAAAACAACAGTATTTATTCTATTTAAAATAATAATATTGAAATATTTAAAATTATGGTACTGAATTTTTCAAATGCTATTGAATTACTTAGAAAACTTTTGATTTAAAAAGAAAAAACTATTAATACAGGAACCATAAGGTTAATGGTCGTACCATACAGTACTTAATGGTACATTTTCTTCTGAGTGTACAGAATATTAATGCTTTGTTTACAAGTTCACAAAATTAACAAAAACTCCAAAATTTAACATAAACAAATCTCAACATTTAAAACTGTTTTAAGATCTCCAGGACTTCAAAATGAACCATCGTGTTTTTAGAATGTTAAATAATTAATTTGTGCAGTGAAATTTTAATTAAATAGTGAAAATTAAATGCAAAACCATAACTTTTAAATAAATTTTAAAATGACAATTAATTGTTTTATTCTCGAACGCATCTTTTAACAAAACTACTTGTAGTGAAAACTCAGTTCAGCCCTGACAATTTCCGTACCAAAAAATTCTGTCAGTTAAGCCTTTTTCTTTCTTTCTAATTCTATTCGTAGAGAGACTATTTCTTTGGAATGGCTGTCGTTTTGTTGTTTGTTTTGTGTTTGAGCATTGACATTTAAAATTCAGAACGAAAAATTTTCAGTGACTTAAAAATTTTAAGGGAAGACGGTAAGATGAATTGTTTTATTATAAAATTTCAATTAATTATTTCGTTATAATTTTCAGACATGGATATCAGCAGACGATGGACAAATATTTTCAGGATAATTGCAAAATAAAATGATGCCGTATATAAACGCCGCAAAAGCCGCTGCTTAACATCGAGCGAAGACAACATTGCATTTATTTGATAGCGCATGCAGCCGTCAGCTAAGCACACAACGCTCGAACAAAATGCGGTATACCCAATAAGCAATGAGTTTAAGGTTCGATAAATTTGGAGAATTTTCTTTTCCAAGCAGTGTGGATGTAATGTCATGATCAAGCCGAAGAAATGGATGTTATTCCAACGTTGGTTTTCGAAGTTAAAAAACTTGACACGAAATTCACTACACAAAATTACTCAGTGGCAACCCAGTGACGTGAAAATTAAATGTCAACAAGAAAATTTTCATTTTTTTCGCCACTACATTCACACAATCAGTGAGATCATTGTTTTTCGCTAGAATTAGCAAACAGATAAATCAATTAGTATATAAGTGCAGATCCAAACACGAAAGTCATTCCGAGAATTCTACTGCACGGAAAATGCACGATGAGTTGTTAGTTTGAGACTTACCCTCTTCAACCACCACGGACATAGCTTCTTCACCATCGCCGCCGTCTCCTCCTGCTGCTCATGCTTTTTTAAAATGTGATGCCATCAAAATACTTGACATTTTAAGTAAAAGGATAATGACCATTGGCCATGTAACATTTAACCACTGTATCGCTGAAAGATTTGGTAGGAAAAAAAACAATGAATATCTCGATACTCTTTATCAGCTGCTCAAATTTCAATCAAATCAAAAAGGTTAAATCTCAAATTTGACCTTTTTTTGTTCGATTTCATGTGGAATGGCCCATATATAAATATATTTTGTTAATTAAAACACGCCTGCAGACAATCGTCAATTCGTCGAGCTGTTGAAGATCCCGATGCTGATCTATATTATCAGTCGTGCAACGCACGACGCAACTTCCACAATGCTGCTGATTTATATATTTAAGGAGCTGTACGAAAGCTTCAAACTGCCAATTGCTGCAACTGAGCAAACCACTGGGCGGACATTCGCTGCTGCCATGAGCGTCACTATGTCGCAGCATCACCGACGATGAAACTCTGCCGTTGCAGAGATAAACGCTAATGAAAACATTGATGGCTGCAACTACTAAAAATACCATTTCTGTTTTTAAGTTTGTCATAAGTGGTTATTACATTCATAAGTTAAATCTATTTAAATGCTAATCGTTGGAGTTTGGTAGTAATTGTTTAGTCAAACTCGCACACCCTAAATATTTTACGATTTACAGACCCGTGTTGACCCGTGTTGACGGTGTTGACGGTGAGCCGATGTAGCATTGTTAATACATCTTCCAACAACACTTGCTCTAGATCTATGCCGCAGTGTGAGGTGGGAGGTGGTGGTGCTGCTGTGTCCCGTTCCACGAAATCATCGCTATCGCAAAGTGTGTCGACCTTAAATAAAAAGGTTCAAATTTATTTTTAGGTTTAATATTTTATTTGAGATTAAGGTTATTTTTTGAGGTTTAACGTTAATTTTTTAAGGTTAAAGTCAAAGTATGAGTTTAAAATAAATTTTAAATGTTGTGCTAACTTTGACTAGTAGTGTTTTTCCTATTACATATCGTTATTCAGAAAATTGCTATCGAAATTTTAGGCCTTTCTCAGCCACTTTTTAGAATATAGTGCAGTTGAAAATTTTCAAATGGCTCAAATGCAACTGAGCAAACCACTGGGCGGACATTCGCTGAGCGTCACTATGTCGCAGCATCACCGACGACGAAACTCTGCCGTTGCAGAGATAAACGCTGATGAAAACATTGATGGCTGGAACTACTAAAAATAGAGCAGGGTTAAATTCTGTCTTCGACAATCGGAATTTGCGTAAAGAGTTGTTAGTTTGTGACACCCTCTTCAACCACCACGGACATAGCTTCTTTCTCATCCTCGGCGTTGAGCACCAGCAACGTTGACTCCAACGAGACCTCTGAAATATCATCATCAAGCGCCATCGCCGCCGTCTCCTCCTGCTCCTGCTGCTCATGCTCCTCGTTGTTCTGAATTTCGCCATCATTTATGGTCGCCGCCACATAGCGTTGCACATGCGCCGCCTGCTCCGCCTGTGCGCCAGCCTCATTGTCGAAGTTCATATTTTCAATGTTGGTATCGCGCACCAGCAACGTTGACGTTGAAATATTTTCAATCGCCGCCTCCTCCTCGTTATCGCCATCGGTTATTGTCGCCGCCACATAGCGTTGCACATGCGCCGCCTGCTCCTCCTGTGCGCCATGTTGTTCGCGCAAATGCTTATTTAAAAACAGAAATTGTATTTGTTACGAAATTCATTTAATTTTATTTTTATGTCTGTTTTATTAAATAACCATTAAATATAAACAAAATCGTTTGTCTGTAAATCGTAAATTATTTAGGGTGTGCGAGTTTGACTATATTGAATCCCAAACTAGTTTTCATAACGAACGCAATTCGGTAAC
This sequence comes from Dryomyza anilis, assembly GCA_951804985.1. Taxonomy (NCBI): domain Eukaryota; kingdom Metazoa; phylum Arthropoda; class Insecta; order Diptera; family Dryomyzidae; genus Dryomyza; species Dryomyza anilis. The sequence continues at coordinate 811,153 of OX638130.1, read as the reverse complement.
CGGTAATTGTTAAAGACCGTAATCAATCGATTTTCATGAAAATTAAAAGAAATGTATTTAAATGGAAAAGTTTTTTTAAACAACATGATTTTTGTGTATGAAATCCTTTACATCTTTTAAATACCAAATAATTCTATATTGTTTGAGTTTACATCCAAGTAACCTAAACACAATTTGGAATATTTATATTTCTTTTTAAATTAAAACTGGGTTGAACAATTTAAAGAAAAATTGTTTTATTATTTTTCCAATAATTTTGACAAAAATGTTTATTTTGAAATAGTGAATTTTTTTATATACTTATTTATAAATTTTAAATTAAGGTTATTAATTACAGTATTTTTTGAGTGTTTTTAATTAAAGTAATCTCAAAAGGCATATGCATTTCGGATTTTAATTTTTGCTATGGGGGCAGACGCGTAACAAAGCAATCTATCGAACAGCATACAACAAATGTTGATGCATTATGAAAAGAGCGAGATATGAGCCAAAATTTGACTTTAAAAAACTGGCCATATTCAAGTGGCGCGAAGTATATATATATATGTGGAATATATATTGGAATATATTAGTCATTGTTTAATATACCAAATTGTAGTTTTTAACAGTGTTACAAGAATTAAATATTTAATATTAAACAAAATAATAATAACAATCAAATCTGTCAAGCTTGCAATGTCCTAAGTGGACCAACTGCCGGCGGTTGATCGTAGTTTTATGTAACACTAAATATCTGCCATCAGCACCTAATTGGTATTGGACGCATGTGCAATGTTAGTAGCGCTTCCTTGTAAGGCCATCTGATGTTTCTAGTTCAAAATGAATTTGTTTTACTGGTTCTTCTCATCTTCCACGAAAGACCCAGGCTACGGAGCTTCCATAGCGTTGCATATGGCGTTTATTGCTATTAACAAACACCGAGTCCAAACCAATGATAATAACTTATTTGATCGTTAAAAAGCATGACTCTGGTCCGCTTCTATGACGGCAGATAGTGCAGTGCGACAACGGTCACTGTTCTTCGGGTTCTCGCATTTGCTGATCGATGTCATGTCCCAATCGATACTAGTCAAAACTTCAGGTCGTTCGATTTTAACAATAACACCTTAGACCAAAGCTACCATCGCGTTAACCTTGAAATCCTGAGAGACAAAATATGCATATATGAGACGCAGCCGACTAAAATTAATATTAATACTAATATTATTAAAATTTTGTTATTACCTTTTAACCCATGATACAATTATTCAAGGTAGAAATATTAGAGTTACTGTTCTTCTTAGGCGTCCCGTTCTTCTTTGGCGTCCCGTACAGAATATTAATGCTTTGTTTACAAGTTCACAAAATTAACAAAAACTCCAAAATTTAACATAAACAAATCTCAACATTTAAAACTGTTTTAAGATCTCCAGGACTTTAAAATGAACCATCGTGTATTTAGAATGTTAAATAATTAATTTGTGCAATGAAATTTTAATTAAATAGTGAAAATTATATGCAAAAACATAACCTTTAAATAAATTTTAAAATGACAATTAACTGTTTTATTCTCGAACGCATCTTTTAACAAAACTACAGCAAAGATTCTGGAAACTGGTAACATTCAAATGAATCTGGCAACATTCATTTGTTACGGCGAAATTATTTTTGGGCGAAAAGTCAGCAACAGCTGTTCTCCATTTAATATTTATATTTTATGATTACGATGAGTTTCAGTGGTTTTGATTAAAATTAATATTATAAAATAAAATTAGTCAAATAATATGTGGTCGGCGGTTATTGCAAAATGTGCGATGTGCTTTAAAATGGCGCCAAGTGCAGCTGGTACTTGCAGCAAACAACAGTGATAAAAAATTATGTAGCCAACGGATGACCAGTGGAAGTGGCGCTGAAGCCGTAAAACACGAATCATGTAAGTGAGTTTAAAATATTTTGTTAAAATTTACCTAAATGCAGCAAACAGTAAAAATATGAATAGACCTTCTTTGAATTGTCATGTATACGGAGGCATATAAAAAGTAAGACGATCAAAAGATGGCTTGTTTTCATACCCTGCAGTGTAAAGGACTAATTGAATACTAGCATTGGTCTAGTTCTCCGTAGACACTCAAATAGCCCAAATTCGACCTCATTTTCATACAATGAACTGTATTATTTTCAATGCTCATATCCTACTATGTGTCAATTGTCCCCTCTTGCATTACATTTAAAATGTTTTTTAACTAGTTCCTTCTAACCAGTCAGTTTATAAATTCGTTCCTTTAATCCACCTTTAAACTAGTTACTATTTAACAGTTGAAACACTAGAGCTGTAAGCTAATCGACGACGATTGACATAGTCAAGCTCATCAAGATACAACGATTTCGCAGTCTAGGTCATGTGGAACGAATGGAGGAAAATTATCCAGTCAGGAAGGTTCTTGAAATGAGACATGATGGTGGACAGCGTAGTAGAGAGCGATTATCGTGGGTTTTTTCAGCAGCCAAGACACTGTTGTAAGGCACTTTCACATAGGTTATTTGTTAAATTATATAAGTCCATGGCGGAAAGAAATAAAACAATTCGCACGATGGAACCCACCACAAAATTAAAAAGAAATATGCTTGCTACAAAACAAATAAATGAAATATAATTTGTATTTCAAAATTTTATATATTTTTTGACAATTTTGACACGTTCCTCTACGAAACAATTTTTTTAACTGATTTTCTCTGCGTCCATTTTAACTAGTTACCGATCTAGACACTTGGTTACTAGTATGAATACTACATATTTATGCTACTAGTTAAGATTTCACTGCAGGTAGTCTTGCATCTTATAGAATCAAAATGATATACAATACTTATGAAATATTGGTATTTTTTTATATTTTAATTTATATTTTTATAATTTAAAGCTAGGAATAACATTTTTGATTTCGGATAAGTTTTTATGTTTTTTTGTATTAAGGTTCCAGTTCCAATTCATATATTTAATATCTACAGTCAAGAGAGAATTATATTATCCAAGTACTCAAATCAATTACCATTAAATTTGATTTGCAAGTTTAATAATGATAATATTAAAAATTGGATTTCATAAAATTAGTTTTTTTTTCAGTTTCTCATACTATCTTAAAATCCTTTTAAATCCTTATAAAACCAAAATCATTTATAATATTTATCGGTTTTAGATATCTGTTTATTTCCGATTTCGTTTCGGTCACAGTTTAAAAAAAATAAAACAATTGCGATGCGTGTAAACTAAATAAGCGGAGACATGAACCTTTTGGTCTGTTCGAATTTCTATAACTGTTCCTAAGAAGATGGTGGCATTCCATGATACTTTTACCAATCCCGGTATTTACGAGATTAGATACAAAAATACTCTGATTTATCTAAAGAAAAAATCAATTCTTATATTATTAAAACGCTGCTTTTAAATTAAACCATTTTTTTTTATTTTTGTTTAAATTTAAACAAATATTTCATGTGGTTTTTAATGCAACTTAAATGTTTAGTTATTTTCGAGACTTGGCAATTGAACAAACTGATTGCACAAATATTTTCTGGACTGAAAAATATCTGGATTTTCACTGTTGATTTTTCTATATTCCTGGGATTGGAAGACCTATTGTAATTTTATAACTTAAATGAACAAATTGTCGGGTTGCACCTTTGCACCTATATTTTTACAAGCTTTTATTTAACTTCACTTGTTTGTACCTTTGTTCGTTTGTTCGTTTGTTCGTTTGTTAGTATGTCGGGCACAAAAATATCAAATTTAACATACTTCCTTATTTCCGATCGAGTTGAAACTTGGAACACATATAGTATTCGATGTGGCACATATAAAAATAAATTTTAAAGTTCGAATTTTGGCCGATAGGGGGCGCTAAAACTATTTTTAGACCGTGTGAGATCTGTTCTTTACCTAGAATGTTGAAATTTAGAATATGTATAGTTTTAGACACGGGGAAAAATATGGCAAACTCAGAACTTTGAATTTTGTCCGCTAGGGGGCGCATTTGCTATTAATGGACCCTCTAAAGTGCGTTCTTCACCTAGAAAATTGAAATTTAAAACATGTATAGTATTGGCAACGGGTAAAAATTTGGCAAACTTAGAACTTCGCATTTTCTCCGCTAGAGGTCACATTAATTATTAATGGACCCTCTGAAATGCGATGTTCACCTAGAAAGATCAAATGCTTTTAATATAATAAATAAAACTGCTCATCCGATTTTCTTGAAATTTTTACCACAGATGCGGTATGATTTGGAAGGAATGATAGGATATATATGGGCGGTATTGGACAAATAGGCGTGGCACCTCCCATACAACCTAAACTTTCAATATGATATAACTCGACACTTTCACCAGCTACGAACATGAAACAAAAAACTCAAATACAAAAAAAAAAATGAAAAGTAAAAACACAAAAGCAAAAGCACAAAACAAAAGCAAAAATACAAAAAATAAAATCAATAACATAAAACTAAAAACCAAACTAAAGGAAAAACAAAAAAAAGGAAAGATAAAGAAAAACCACACTAAAACTCACCACACTAAAACTCACCACAATAAAATTCACCACACTAAAATTCATCACACTAAAATTCATCACACTAAACCTCACTACACTATAACTCACCACACTAAAATTCACCACAATAAAACTCCCCATATTATAACTCACCACACTAAAACTCACAACACTATAACTCACCACACTGAAATTCACTACACTAAAATTTTCCACAATAAAATGTACAACATAAAAATTCACCGAACTAAAACTGTCCACAATAATATTCACCTCACTAAAACTCACCACACTCAAACTGACCACACTAAAACTCACCACACTAATACTCACCACACTAAAACTCACCACACCAAAATTCACCACACTAAAACTCACCACACCTAACTCACCACATTAAAACTCACCACATTAAAACTTCTACTGGGAATAACTCTACGGTGAAGAATTCTACGGGAAAGCGTTCTATGGAGAAGAATTGTACGTCTGTATAGTATTGAAGACTGAAATATGTCATATTTATTTATATGTTATATTTATTTACTTAGAGCTTTGATTTTCCATCGCTAGAGGACGATAAGTACGAAATTTTATATCGCAGTAACCACTGAACAGATCTCTGTAAAACTTGGTGCAGTAATTCTTTCGAGCACGCAAATGAATGCAGTTCAGAAAGTAGTTCTAAATTTCATCAAGAGGGGGCGGTAAAGGCACAATTTTATATCTCGGTAACCATTGAACCGATCTATGCAAAACTTCATTAAGTGACTTCTTCGGGACCCCAATTTAACATATCGTCGTTGTAGAACGAAAAGTCACAAACTACATTTTTATGAATAATTTAAATTTCTAGTTTGTTGATTAATACTATATGCGGGCACCAAATCTAACATACTCTAGAGTGTAGTTATAAATTATATCGATAGAGGGTGTTAAGATCAAAATGTTATATCTCGGTTATCACTTAACTGATCTCGACAATGCTTGGTACACGAAATCGTTGTGGAAATTTTCAAAGACTAGAAAGTAGTTCAAATTACATCGACAGAAGGTGTTAAGGGCAAAAATTATAACTCGGTAACCGCTGAACCGATCAATGCAAAATAATAACTCTAATGACCATATAACGACTAAAAAAGTAAAAATAAAAAAACTAATAAAAAAAAACTTTTTAAAAATCAAGCTTTTATAAAAATCTGTACTAAAAAATTAAAAATAAATTTACTAAAAATATAAAATATATTTATAGTAGGTATGTATATTTATAATGAATACATGTTAAATATGAAATAAATTAAATTAAATCTTATTCAAATTATATTATTAAGATATACGTTTATAAGAAATAAATTTTAAAATTTACTAAGAGGTTTCCAAATATAAAAATAAAAGCGTGCGGCGAAAATATTATAAATTACCATCATATTACATTTGTAAATGTGTAGCTTAAATATGAATTTTAACTATCAAACTATATATATATATATATATATATATATATATATATATATATATATATATATCTTATACATCACAAACCTACAACTCTTTATATTTTAAATCTCGCAACCGCTCAGAACACTATAACTCTTCACAGCATAAGGCAAGATTGTATAGGATATATCACGTCCCGTTGTCCACTTACACCCAGATTCTACATGACGATTATAATATAAAATATGAGCTTTTACTTCAATTTTCAAAACTATGTACTACTTTTATAAGTCGAGAGTTGTAGCATTTTAAAAGGTTTGCTTATTTGACAGGTGCCACAAACCTCTGTGAAATTACAACCCTTTATGGCAAGGAGATATATCGTCGGTGATACTGCAAAACCGTCTAACTGCATGTGAGAATTACGCCTAATTATACCCTACACTAAGAGTGAAAGGGTATATTCAGTTTGGTACGCCGTTTGTAACACCCAGAAGGAAGCATCTCCGGTATGGAAAAGTATATATATTCTTGATCAGCATGACCTCCTGAGTCGATTTAGCGATGTCCGTCTGTCCGTCTGTCTGTCCGTCTGTCTGTCTGTCTGTTGAAATCCCTACTACTTTTAAAATTGAAGAGCTAGATAAATGAAACTTATAACTTAGATTACTAATATACCTACGCTGTATGTGCGAAAAAATTGGCGAGATCGGTCCATTGTGACCTATGATACCTCATATGAAATGTACATATAAAGATCAATTTTTATGTATACGTGCTTAGGTAAACTTTTAAACTTTCATGCTCAAATACATGATAATAAAGTTTTCCGGAGAAAAGACTTGTGGTTCACAAAAAAAAAATCGAAATTCGGTACACCTACCCATTTGTAAATATGGGTATCAAATGAATGGAAATTCTTCAGCGATTGAATGTTTGTAGTTATTTTCAGGATTCGTATACCCTGGTGACCTATATATCACTTTGAATGGTAACCACACATATGTGTAGGGTATTTATAGTCGGCTTAGACCGACTATAATTTTGATAATCCTAACTATCATAATTACACCTACTTTAAAATTTCCCATGTGATCTAACCTTCCCAACTGGTTTTGATTTATAATCGGGTTTTTAATGATGTGTTGATCGGATAAATTAGAAATTAGGCATACTTAATTTTTATGAATTAAGTGCAAAATTGAGATTGAAAATAGTTTTGTTTCTTCTGTAAAATTCTTTTTGTAAGAGGTATTCGAAAATGTAGATAGACGGTTTTGCAATATCACCGACGATATAACGTTAATCTACATCATTTAGCCAAATTACATGAATTAAATTAAATACATAAATAAATATTTCTAATTAAAAGTTAAGTTTTACCAGATTATCCTGAGGTAAAAACATAACATAGCTTCCGATATCAGCACTGTCTACAAAACTCATAGATTCTTCCATACAGATCTACCCCTTCTCCAAAATTATATTGAAAACTATTGCAAAGTTGAATTAAATTGCAAAGTTTATTAGTGCTAGAGTTGGACTGTAATATTCAATAATTTTGCCGCACGCTTTTATTTTTGTATTTGGAAACCTCTTAGTAAATTTTAAAATTTATTTCTTATAAACGTATATCTTAATAATATAATTTGAATAAGATTTAATTTAATTTATTTCATATTTAACATGTATTCATTATAAATATACATACCTACTATAAATATATTTTATATTTTTAGTAAATTTATTTTTAATTTTTTAGTACAGATTTTTATAAAAGCTTGATTTTTAAAAAGTTTTTTTTTATTAGTTTTTTTTGAAATAAATTTTAAATGAAAGGATGATTTCAGTGAAGGAATTTTAAAAGTACCTAAAAAAATGTTATTTTTTTTAGTAATTCAAATATTCTTAATCTAGCATTATATATTATTAGCATACAAATTTAAGTTTACGCAATTCGAAGAATACAAATTTTTGGGTATGTGTATTTGCTAAAAGAGCTGCAGTGTTGTGTGTATTCGCTAAAATAGTTCGAAGTTTACACACACAATATAATAGCATCAGTTTTCACCATAAATAATTTAAATCTTACAATAAATTCTTTGTAATTTCTAATAACTTCAAAATAAAGACTTGTTTGTGGTCTTGGAAAAGATCAATCTGTGGATGTATTTTTATGAGATAAATTGGACTTAAAAATGTTTTTGCTTTTTAAAAGCTTGATGCTTTGGAATACATGTGCTTATAGTTTGACTCTACTCAATCCATGTTGCTGTTTCTAACATGTAGCAAATTTAATTGAGTTCCATGGAGTCTGGCCGTCGCAGGAGCGCCAGGACATGCGCGAAGGACATGCGCGAAGGACATGCGCATCATACCAAACTTTATCACCGCGGAAGAGGAGACACAAATCTACGAGGAGGTCGAGCCCTATATGAAGCGTTTGCGCTAAGAATTTGATCATTGGGATGATGTAAATAATTTTATTTAATAATAAGTGATATATACAACAAGCTATTCATATTTATAGGCCATACACGGCTTTCGCGAGACTGAGCGTAAGCACTGGTATCCGCACAATCGTCAAGTGGCTTTCGATGGTGAAATTACGCCCTCCGTGCATGTGCTGGATCTGGCAGAGCAGGGTGTCATTAAGCCGCGTGTGGACAGCACTAGAGCTGCTTAGATTAATATTCAAATTTTTAATTTTGTAAACAATTTAAGTACTGCGGCACTTCAATCGCTGGTATTAGTTTGCTCTCTGATTGTGTGATGCGCTTGGTGCGCACCGACGAGCGCAAATAACAGCAGAACAAAGAGGATGACGCGCTAGTCGATGCTGCCTACAGAGATCAACCGCACACGACGCTGGAGAATAACTTCTATGCGGATTTTCTGCTGCAGCGCCGCTCCCTGTACATTATGAGGTGCTAAGTTTAGCTAAAGTATTTTTTCATAATTTTCTTTCAATTTCTGTTTATTTTTAGTTACTCTTCACGCTATAATTTCACACATGAGATACTCGCGAATGAAGCGTCCAAATTTCAGGGGCAGCCAGTGCAGAAGCAACGTCGCATTTCTGTTATCTGTCGCAACGAGCCTTGATTTTAATTGAAAAATATTTGTAAATAATCATATTTATTAAAAACAAGTTTTAAAGTTTTTAAATTAGATTTTTACTACAATTACGGTTTCTTCTTAAATTATCGATCAGGTCGTTTTACGTGGATTTAACATTAGGCTCACTCTGATCAGAATTATGTTAGGTGGCCTTTGGTAGGGAGGACGGATGTGAAATCAACATATCTCGGAGAAATCAACATATCTCATTTAAAATTGAAATTTTTATAAAGCCATAAAAATATGAACAACAATGCTTCGAGAATGAATGATACAAAAAAAAAAACCATTTTTTTTTTGAAATTCCCAATCTATTTTCATTTGGAATTTTCCCAATTTTAAATGCAAAAATATCAATTTAATTTCAAAATTTATCAATTTTAAATTGAACATCTCAATTTCATTTGGAATTTTCTCAATTTCAGTTGAAAATGCTGTATAGACAAAATGCCCCCAATAAATTTTAAAATGACAATTAATTGTTTTATTCTCGAACGCATCTTTTAACAAAACTACTTGTAGTGAAAACTCAGTTCAGCCCTGGCAATTTCCGTACCAAAAAATTCTGTCAGTTAAGCCTTTTTCTTTCTTTCTAATTCTATTCGTAGAGAGAATATTTCTTTGGAATGGCTGTCGTGTTGTTGTTTGTTTTGTGTTTGAGCATTGACATTTAAAATTCAGAACGAAAAATGTTCAGCGACTTAAAAATTTTAAGGGGAGACGGTAAGATGAATTGTTTTATTATAAAATTTCAATTAATTATTTCGTTATAATTTTCAGACATGGATATCAGCAGACGATGGACAAATATTTTCAGGATAATTGTAAAATAAAATGATGCCGTATATAAACGCCGCAAAAGCCGCTGCTTAACATCGAGCGAAGACAACATTGCATTTATTTGATAGCGCATGCAGCCGTCAGCTAAGCACACAACGCTCGAACAAAATGCGGTATACCCAATAAGCAATGAGTTTAAGGTTCGATAAATTTGGAGAATTTTCTTTTCCAAGCAGTGTGGATGTAATGTCATGATCAAGCCGAAGAAATGGATGTTATTCCAACGTTGGTTTTCGAAGTTAAAAAACTTGACACGAAATTCACTACACAAAATTACTCAGTGGCAACCCAGTGACGTGAAAATTAAATGTCAACAAGAAAATTTTCATTTTTTTCGCCACTACATTCACACAATCAGTGAGATCATTGTTTTTCGCTAGAATTAGCAAACAGATAAATCAATTAGTATATAAGTGCAGATCCAAACACGAAAGTCATTCCGAGAATTCTACTGCACGGAAAATGCACGATGAGTTGTTAGTTTGAGACTTACTCTCTTCAACCACCACGGACATAGCTTCTTCCTCATCGTCGGCGTTGATATTTTCACTGTCCCCGGTGAGCACCAGCAACGTTGACGAGGCCTCGGAAATATCTGCATCAAGCGCCATCGCCGCCGTCTCCTCCTGCTCCTGCTGCTCATGCTTTTTTAAAATATGATGCCATCAAAATACTTGACATTTTAAGTAAAAGGATAATGACCATTGGCCATGTAACATTGAACCACTGTATCGCTAAAAGATTTGGTAGGAAAAAAAAACAATGAATATCTCGATACTCTCTATCAGCTGCTCAAATTTCAATGAAATCAAAAAGGTTAAATCTCAAATTTGACCTTTTTTGTTCGATTTCGTGTGGAATGGCCCATATATAAATATATTTTGTTAATTCGCCAATTCGTCGAGCTGTTGAAGATCCCGATGCTGATCTATATTATCAGTCGTGCAACGCACGACGCAACTTCCACAATGCTGCTGATTTATATATTTAAGGAGCTGTACGAGAGCTTCAAACTGCCAATTGCTGCAACTGAGCAAACCACTGGGCGGACATTCGCTGCTGCCATGAGCGTCACTATGTCGCAGCATCACCGACGATGAAACTCTGCCGTTGCAGAGATAAACGCTAATGAAAACATTGATGGCTGCAACTACTAAAGAGAGAGCAGGATTAAATTGACCATTGGAATTTATTAACACACGCCTGCAGACAATCGCCAATTCGTCGAGCTGTTGAAGATCCCGATGCTGATCTATATTATCAGTCGTGCAACGCACGACGCAACTTCCACAATCCTGCTGATTTATATATTTAATGAGCTGTGCGAGAGCTTCAAACTGCCAATTGCTGCAACTCAGCAAACCACTGGGCGGACATTCGCTGCTGCCATGAGCGTCACTATGTCGCAGCATCACCGACGATGAAACTCTGCCGTTGCAGAGATAAACGCTAATGAAAACATTGATGGCTGCAACTACTAAAAAGAGAGCAGGATTAAATTGACCATTGGAATTTATTAACACACGCCTGCAGACAATCGCCAATTCGTCGAGCTGTTGAAGATCCCGATGCTGATCTATATTATCAGTCGTGCAACGCACGACGCAACTTCCACAATGCTGCTGATTTATATATTTAATGAGCTGTGCGAGAGCTTCAAACTGCCAATTGCTGCAACTGAGCAAACCACTGGGCGGACATTCGCTGCTGCCATGAGCGTCACTATGTCGCAGCATCACCGACGATGAAACTCTGCCGTTGCAGAGATAAACGCTAATGAAAACATTGATGGCTGCAACTACTAAAGAGAGAGCAGGATTAAATTGACCATTGGAATTTATTAAAACACGCCTGCAGACAATCGCCAATTCGTCGAGCTGTTGAAGATCCCGATGCTGATCTATATTATCAGTCGTGCAACGCACGACGCAACTTCCACAATGCTGCTTATTTATATATTTAATGAGCTGTGCGAGAGCTTCAAACTGCCAATTGCTGCAACTGAGCAAACCACTGGGCGGACATTCGCTGAGCGTCACTATGTCGCAGCATCACCGACGACGAACCTCTGCAGTTGCAGAGATAAACGTTGATGTAAATAGTGATGGCTGGAACTACTAAAAATAGAGCAGGGTTAAATTCTGTCTTCGACAATTGGAATTTGCGTAAAGAGTTGTTAGTTTGTGACTTACCCTCTTCATCCTCGGCGTTGAGCACCAGCAACGTTGACTCCAACGAGGCCTCGGAAATATCTGCATCAAGCGCCATCTGCATCAAGCGCCATATAAATATATTTTGTTAATGTTTACCATATTGGAATTTATTAAAACACAATGCTGCTGATTAACATATTGTGCGAGTTGTGCGAGAGCTTCAAATTGCCAACTGAGCGGACATGCGCTGCTGTCATGAGCGTTACTATGTCGCAGCATCACCGACGACGAAACTCTGCCGTTGCAGAGATAAACGCTGATGAAAACATTGATAGCTGGAACTACTAAAAATAGAGCAGGGTTAAATTCTGTCTTCAACAATCGGAATTTGCGTATAGAGTTGTTAGTTTGTGACACCCTCTTCAACCACCACGGACATAGCTTCTTCCTCATCCTCGGCGTTGAGCACCAGCAACGTTGACTCCAACGAGACCTCTGAAATATCATCATCAAGCGCCATCGCCGCCGTCTCCTCCTGCTCATGTTCCTCGTTGTTCTGAATTTCGCCATCATTTATGGTCGCCGCCACGTAGCGTTGCACATGCGCCGCCTGCTCCGCCTGTGCGCCAGCCTCATCGTCGAAGTTCATATTTTCAATGTTGGTAACGCGCACCAGCAACGTTGACGTTGAAATATTTTCAATCGCCGCCGCCTCCTCCGCCTCCTCGTTATCGCCATCGGTTATTGTCGCCGCCACATAGCGTTGCACATGCGCCGCCTGCTCCTCCTGTGCGCCATGATGTTCGCGCAAATGCTTATATACGTTGGCCTCATTGAGCTGCACAAAATTGCACAACGTGCAACAATGCAAATATATCACCTTCAAATTCGCAGCCGCCTCCTCCTCTTCCTCGTTATCGCCATCGGTTATTGTCGCCGTCACATAGCGTTGCACATGCGCCGCCTGCTCCTCCTGTGCGCCATGTTGTTTAAAAACAGAAATTGTAATTGTTACGTTATTCATTTAATTTTATTTTTATGTCTGTTTTATTAAATAACCATTAAATATAAACAAAATCGTTTGTCTGTAAATCGTAAATTATTTAGGGTGTGCGAGTTTGACTATATTGAATCCCAAACTAGTTTTCATAACGATCGCAATTCGGTAACCGGTAATTGTTAAAGACCGTAACCATCGATTTTCATGAAAATTAAAAGAAATGTATTTAAATGGAAAAGTTTTTTTAAACAACATGATTTTTGTGTATGAAATCCTTTACATCTTTTAAATACCAAATAGTTCCATATTGTTAGAGTTTACATCCAAGTAACCCAAACACAATTTGGAATATTTATTTTACTTTTTAAATTAAAACTGGCTTGAACAATTTAAAGAAAAATTGTTTTATTATTTTTCCAATAATTTTGACAAAAATGTTTATTTTGAAATAATGAATTTTTTTATATACTTATTTATAAATTTTAAATTAAGGTTATTAATTACAGTATTTTTTTGAGTGTTTTTAATTAAAATAATATCAAAAGGCATATGCATTTCGGATTTTAATTTTTGCTATGGGGGCAGACGCGTAACAAAGCAATCTATCGAACAGCAAAAGAGCGAGATATGAGCCAAAATTTGACTTTAAAAAACTGGCCTTATTCAAGTGGCGCCAAGTATATATATATATATATATATATATATATATATATATATATATATATATAAATATTTGTGGAATATATATTGGAATATATTAGTCATTGTTTAATATACCAATTTGTAGTTTTTAACAGTGTTACAAGAATTAAATATTTAATATTAAACAAAATAATAAAAACAATCAAATCTGTCAAGCTTGCAATGTCCTAAGTGGACCAACTGGCGGCGGTTGATCGTAGTTTTATGTAACACTAAATATCTGCCATCAGCACCTAATTGGTATTGGACGCATGTGCAATGTTAGTAGCGCTTCCTTGTAAGACCATCCGATGTTTCTAGTTCAAAATGAATTTGTTTTACTGGTTCTTCTCATCTTCCACGAAAGACCCAGACGATTATTGCTATTAACAAACACCGAGTCCAAACCAATGATAATAACGTATTTGATCGTTAAAAAGCATGACTCTGGTGCGCTTCTATGACGGCAGATAGTGCAGTGCGACAACGGTCACTGTTCTTCGGGTTCTCGCATTTGCTGATCGATGTCATGTCCCAATCGATACTAGTCCAAACTTCACCGATGCGTGTCAGCGCTAGTTTAGGTCGTTCGATTTTAACAATAACACCTGAGACCAAAGCTACCATCGCGTTAACCACGAAATCCTGAGAGACAAAATATGCATATATGAGACGCAGCCTACTAAAATTAATATTAATACTAATATTATTAATATTTTGTTATTACCTTTTAACCCATGATACAATTATTCAAGGTAGAAGTATTAGAGTTACTGTTCTTCTTAGCCGTCCCGTTCTTCTTTGGCGTCCCGTACAGAATATTAATGCTTTGTTTACAAGTTCACAAAATTAACAAAAACTCCAAAATTTAACATAAACAAATCTCAACATTTAAAACTGTTTTAAGATCTCCAGGACTTTAAAATGAACCATCGTGTATTTAGAATGTTAAATAATTAATTTGTGCAATGAAATTTTAATTAAATAGTGAAAATTAAATGCAAAAACATAACCTTTAAATAAATTTTAAAATGACAATTAACTGTTTTATTCTCGAACGCATCTTTTAACAAAATTACAGCAAAGATTCTGGAAACTGGTAACACAAATGTATCTGGCAACAATCTGGCAACATTCATTTGTTACGGCGAAATTATTTTTGGGCGAAAAGTCGGCAACAGCTGTTCTCCATTTAATATTTATATTTTATGATTACGATGAGTTTAAGTGGTTATGATTAAAATTAATATTATAAAATAAAATGAGTCAAATAATATGTGGTCGGCGGTTATGTGCGATGTGCTTTAAAATGGCGCCAAGTGCAGCTGGTACTTGCAGCAAACAACAGTGATAAAAAATTATGTGGCCAACGGATGACCAGTGGAAGTGGCGCTGAAGCCGTAAAACACGAATCATGTAAGTGAGTTTAAAATATTTTGTTAAAATTTACCTAAATGCAGCAAACAGTAAAAATATGAATAGACCTTCTTTGAATTGTCATGTATACGGAGGCATATAAAAAGTAAGACGATCAAAAGATGGCTTGTTTTCATACCCTGCAGTGTAAAGGACTAATTGAATACTAGCATTGGTCTAGTTCTCCGTAGACACTCAAATAGTCCAAATTCGACCTCATTTTCATACAATGAACTGTATTATTTTCAATGCTCATATCCTACTATGTGTCAATTGTCCCCTCTTGCATTACATTTAAAATGTTTTTTAACTAGTTCCTTCTAACCAGTCAGTTTATAAATTCGTTCCTTAAATCCACCTTTAAACTAGTTACTATTTAACAGTTGAAACACTAAAGGCACTTTCACATAGGTTATTTGTTAAATTATATAAGTCCATGGCGGAAAAAAATAAAACAATTCGCACGATGGAACCCACCACAAAATTAAAAAGAAAGATGTTTGCTACAAAACAAATAAATGAAATATAATTTGTATTTCAAAATTTTATATATTTTTTGACAATTTTGACACGTTCCTCTACGAAACAATTTTTTTAACTGATTTCTCTGCGTCCATTTTAACTAGTTACCGATCTAGACACTTGGTTACTAGTATGAATACTACATATTTATGCTACTAGTTAAGATTTCACTGCAGGGTAGTCTTGCATCTTATAGAATCAAAATGATATATAGAATACTTATGAAATATTGGTATTTTTTTATATTTTAATTTATATTTTTATAATTTAAAGCTAGGAATAACATTTTTGATTTCGGATAAGTTTTTATGTTTTTTTGTATTAAGGTTCCGGTTCCAATTCATATATTTAATATCTACAGTCAAGAGAGAATTATATTATCCAAGTACTCAAATCAATTACCATTAAATTTGATTTGCAAGTTTAATAATGATAATATTAAAAATTGGATTTCATAAAATTAGTTTTTTTTTCAGTTTCTCATACTATCTTAAAATCCTTTTAAATCCTTATAAAACCAAAATCATTTATAATATTTATCGGTTTTAGATATCTGTTTATTTCCGATTCGGTTCGGTCACAGTTTAAAAAAAATAAAACAATTGCGATGCGTGTAAACTAAATAAGCGGAGACATGAACCTTTTGGTCTTTTCGAATTTCTATAACTGTTCCTAAGAAGAGGGTGGCATTCCATGATACTTTTACCAATCCCGGTATTTACGAGATTAGATACAAAAATACTCTGATTTATCTAAAGAAAAAATCAATTCTTATATTATTAAAACGCTGCTTTTAAATTAGACCATTTTTTTTATTTTTGTTTAAATTTAAACAAATATTTCATGTGGTTTTTAATGCAACTTAAATGTTTAGTTATTTTCGAGACTTGGCAATTGAACAAACTGATTGCACAAATATTTTCTGGACTGAAAAATATCTGGATTTTCACTGTTGATTTTTCTATATTCCTGGGATTGGAAGACCTATTGTAATTTTATAACTTAAATGAACAAATTGTCGGGTTGCACCTTTGCACCTATATTTTTGAAATAAATTTTAAATGAAAGGATGATTTCAGTGAAGGAATTTTAAAAGTACCTAAAAAAATGTTATTTTTTTTAATAATTCAAATATTCTTAATCTAGCATTATATATTATTAGCATACAAATTTAAGTTTACGCAATTCGAAGAATACAAATTTTTGGGTATGTGTATTTGCTAAAAGAGCTGCAGTGTTGTGTGTATTCGCTAAAATAGTTCGAAGTTTACACACACAATATAATAGCATCAGTTTTCACCATAAATAATTTAAATCTTACAATAAATTCTTTGTAATTTCTAATAACTTCAAAATAAAGACTTGTTTGTGGTCTGGATGTATTTTTATGAGATAAATTGGACTTAAAAATGTTTTTGATTTTTAAAAGCTTGATGCTTTGGCATACATGTGCTTATAGTTTGACTCTACTCAATCCATGTTGCTGTTTCTAACATGTAGCAAATTTAATTGAGTTCCATGGAGTCTGGCCGTCGCAGGAGCGCCTCAATTTTGCGAAGGACATGCGCATCATACCAAACTTTATCACCGCGGAAGAGGAGACACAAATCTACGAGGAGGTCGAGCCCTATATGAAGCGTTTGCGCTAAGAATTTGATCATTGGGATGATGTAAATAATTTTATTTAATAATAAGTGATATATACAACAAGCTATTCATATTTATAGGCCATACACGGCTTTCGCGAGACTGAGCGTAAGCACTGGTATCCGCACAATCGCGCCGTTATGGAACGTGTGCGTCAAGTGGCCTTCGATGGTGAAATTACGCCCTACGTGCATGTGCTGGATCTGGCAGAGCAGGGTGTCATTAAGCCGCGTGTGGACAGCACTAGAGCTGCTTAGATTAATATTAAAATTTTTAAAATTGTAAACAATTTAAGTACTGCGGCACTTCAATCGCTGGTATTAGTTTGCTCTCTGATTGTGTGATGCGCTTGGTGCGCACCGACGAGCGCAAATAACAGCAGAACAAAGAGGATGACGCGCTAGTCGATGCTGCCTACAGAGATCAACCGCACACGACGCTGGAGAATAACTTCTATGCGGATTTTCTGCTGCAGCGCCGCTCCCTGTACATTATGAGGTGCTAAGTTTAGCTAAAGTATTTTTTCATAATTTTCTTTCAATTTCTGTTTATTTTTAGTTACTCTTCACGCTATAATTTCACACATGAGATACTCGCGAATGAAGCGTCCAAATTTCAGGGGCAGCCAGTGCAGAAGCAACGTCGCATTTCTGTTATCTGTCGCAACGAGCCTTGATTTTAATTGAAAAATATTTGTAAATAATCATATTTATTAAAAACAAATTTTAAAGTTTTTAAATTAGATTTTTACTACAATTACGGTTTCTTCTTAAATTATCGATCAGGTTGTTTTACGTGGATTTAACATTAGGCTCACTCTGATCAGAATTATGTTAGGTGGCCTTTGGTAGGGAGGACGGATGTGAAATCAACATATCTCGGAGAAATCAACATATCTCATTTTAAATTGAAATTTTTATAAAGCCCTAAAAATATGAACAACAATGCTTCGAGAATGAATGATACAAAAAAAAAATCCATTTTTTTTTTTGAAATTCCTAATCTATTTTCATTTGGAATTTTCCCAATTTTAAATGCAAAAATATCAATTTAATTTCAAAATTTATCCATTTTAAATTGAACATCTCAATTTCATTTGGAATTTTCTCAATTTCAGTTGAAAATGCTGTATAGACAAAATGCCCCCAATAAATTTTAAAATGACAATTGTTTTATTCTCGAACGCATCTTTTAACAAAACTACATGTAGTGAAAACTCAGTTCAGCCCTGGCAATTTCCGTACCTGTCAGTTAAGCCTTTTTCTTTCTTTCTAATTCTATTCGTAGAGAGAATATTTCTTTGGAATGGCTGTCGTTTTGTTGTTTGTTTTGTGTTTGAGCATTGACATTTAAAATTCAGAACGAAAAATTTTCAGTGACTTAAAAATTTTAAGGGAAGACGGTAAGATGAATTGTTTTATTATAAAATTTCAATTAATTATTTCGTTATAATTTTCAGACATGGATATCAGCAGACGATGGACAAATATTTTCAGGATAATTGCAAAATAAAATGATGCCGTATATAAACGCCGCAAAAGCCGCTGCTTAACATCGAGCGAAGACAACATTGCATTTATTTGATAGCGCATGCAGCCGTCAGCTAAGCACACAACGCTCGAACAAAATGCGGTATACCCAATAAGCAATGAGTTTAAGGTTCGATAAATTTGGAGAATTTTCTTTTCAAAGCAGTGCGGATGTAATGTCATGATCAAGCCGAAGAAATGGATGTTATTCCAACGTTGGTTTTCGAAGTTAAAAAATTTGACACGAAATTCACTCAGAGTTCGGAAATGCCCGTGTGCGTGCGCCCGCACATGCCCCTTTCTTCATACACTGACGAGCAAATTTGTTTTACGCAGACACTGCACTCGGGCATCACATTTTTTTTACAACACATCCCGTCGCAACGAGTGATGCTTTGCATTATTCTCGGTGCCTGCCCTCGTGCGGGCTACGAAACTAAAAACTGCAGCCCGTGCAGACGTGGAATGAGAAAATAGAGAAGCATATCGCGCAAGTGCTATGGTATTTATTTCTCGGGGCAACTCCGTGCAACAGCGAAAACAGACTGCCCCTGGCAGCACGCGCATTTTTCACAGCCAGTAAATTTTATTGGCACTGTTTTACTAGACTGCGCAATGTTTTAATAATTTTTATATAAAACTATTGATAATACAGACAAGTTTGGCAATACTCAAATACACTTTTAATCGCAGTTTTATTTTGGTTTATAAAAATTGTATCTTTTAATTGTTCGTTGAACAGAAAAATAAATTTAACATGAAATCTTAATCAACATTTTTATTCAAATACAAAAATTATTATGTGCAAAAATCTATTTTAATCAAAAAGCTACATGATAGGCTTCGAAAAATAATGTATATCCTCATTTGTAAAAATGTACACTAAGTTTAAACTTGCACTGAAAAACTAGTACTAAATTATACAATTTTTATAAACCAAATTAAAACTTCGATTAAAAGTGTATTTGAGTATTGCCAAACTTTTCTGTATTAACGATAGTTTTATTTAAACATTGCGCAGTATATTATAACAGTGCCGTACTCTTGCGCCACATAAGAATGTCATACAAGAAAAAATTAACTGGCTGTGAAAAACTGCCCCGCGTGCTGCCCGGGGCAGTCGGTTTTCGCTGTTGCACGGAGTTGCCCCGCGAAATAAATACCATAGCACTTGCGCGATCCGTTTCTCTATTTTCTCATTCCACGTCTGCGCGGGCTGCAGTTTTTAGTTTCGTTGCCCGCACGAGGGCAGGTACCGAGAATAGTGCAAAGCATCACTCGTTGCGACGGGATGTGTTGTAAAAAAAATGTGGTGCCCGAGTGCAGAGTATGCGTAAACAAATTTGCTTCTCATTTACTTAAGGGCGCGGGCGCGGGCGTGCGTGCAAATCCGAACTCTGAATTCACTACACAAAATTACTCAGTGGCAACCCAGTGACGTGAAAATTAAATGTCAACAATAAAATTTTCATTTTTTCGCCACTACATTCACACAATCAGTGAGATCATTGTTTTTCGCTTGAATTAGCAAACAGACAAATCAATTAGTATATAAGTGCAGATCCAAACACGAAAGTCATTCCGAGAATTCTACTGCACGGAAAATGCACGATGAGTTGTTAGTTTGTGACCGCCGTCTCCTCCTGCTGCTCATGCTTTTTTAAAATATGATGCCATCAAAATACTTGACATTTTAAGTAAAAGGATAATGACCATTGGCCATGTAACATTGAACCACTGTATCGCTGAAAGATTTGGTAGGAAAAAAAAACAATGAATATCTCGATACTCTTTATCAGCTGCTCAAATTTCAATGAAATCAAAAAGGTTAAATCTCAAATTTGACCTTTTTTGTTCGATTTCGTGTGGAATGGCCCATATATAAATATATTTTGTTAATTAAAACACGCCTGCAGACAATCGCCAATTCGTCGAGCTGTTGAAGATCCCGATGCTGATCTATATTATCAGTCATGCAACGCACGACGCAACTTCCACAATGCTGCTTATTTATATATTTAATGAGCTGTGCGAGAGCTTCAAACTGCCAATTGCTGCAACTGAGCAAACCACTGGGCGGACATTCGCTGAGCGTCACTATGTCGCAGCATCACCGACGACGAACCTCTGCAGTTGCAGAGATAAACGTTGATGTAAATATTGATGGCTGGAACTACTAAAAATAGAGCAGGGTTAAATTCTGTCTTCGACAATCGGAATTTGCGTAAAGAGTTGTTAGTTTGTGACTTACCCTCTTCATCCTCGGCGTTGAGCACCAGCAACGTTGACTCCAACGAGGCCTCGGAAATATCTGCATCAAGCGCCATCTGCATCAAGCGCCATATAAATATATTTTGTTAATGTTTACCATATTGGAATTTATTAAAACACAATGCTGCTGATTAACATATTGTGCGAGTTGTGCGAGAGCTTCAAATTGCCAACTGAGCGGACATGCGCTGCTGTCATGAGCGTCACTATGTCGCAGCATCACCGACGACGAAACTCTGCCGTTGCAGAGATAAACGCTGATGAAAACATTGATAGCTGGAACTACTAAAAATAGAGCAGGGTTAAATTCTGTCTTCAACAATCGGAATTTGCGTATAGAGTTGTTAGTTTGTGACACCCTCTTCAACCACCACGGACATAGCTTCTTCCTCATCCTCGGCGTTGAGCACCAGCAACGTTGACTCCAACGAGACCTCTGAAATATCATCATCAAGCGCCATCGCCGCCGTCTCCTCCTGCTCATGCTCCTCGTTGTTCTGAATTTCGCCATCATTTATGGTCGCCGCCACATAGCGTTGCACATGCGCCGCCTGCTCCGCCTGTGCGCCAGCCTCATCGTCGAAGTTCATATTTTCAATGTTGGTAACGCGCACCAGCAACGTTGACGTTGAAATATTTTCAATAGCCGCCGCCTCCTCCGCCTCCTCGTTATCGCCATCGGTTATTGTCGCCGCCACATAGCGTTGCACATGCGCCGCCTGCTCCTCCTGTGCGCCATGATGTTCGCGCAAATGCTTATATACATTGGCCTCATTGAGCTGCACAAAATTGCACAACGTGCAACAATGCAAATAGATCACCTTCAAATTCGCAGCCGCCTCCTCCTCTTCCTCGTTATCGCCATCGGTTATTGTCGCCGTCACATAGCGTTGCACATGCGCCGCCTGCTCCTCCTGTGCGCCATGTTGTTTAAAAACAGAAATTGTAATTGTTACGTTATTCATTTAATTTTATTTTTATGTCTGTTTTATTAAATAACCATTAAATATAAACAAAATCGTTTGTCTGTAAATCGTAAATTATTTAGGGTGTGCGAGTTTGACTATATTGAATCCCAAACTAGTTTTCATAACGATCGCAATTCGGTAACCGGTAATTGTTAGAGACCGTAACGATCGATTTTCATGAAAATTAAAAGAAATGTATTTAAATGGAAAAGTTTTTTTAAACAACATGATTTTTGTGTATGAAATCCTTTACATCTTTTAAATACCAAATAGTTCCATATTGTTAGAGTTTACATCCAAGTAACCCAAACACAATTTGGAATATTTATTTTACTTTTTAAATTAAAACTGGCTTGAACAATTTAAAGAAAAATTGTTTTATTATTTTTCCAATAATTTTGACAAAAATGTTTATTTTGAAATAATGAATTTTTTTATATACTTATTTATAAATTTTAAATTAAGGTTATTAATTACAGTATTTTTTTGAGTGTTTTTAATTAAAATAATATCAAAAGGCATATGCATTTCGGATTTTAATTTTTGCTATGGGGGCAGACGCGTAACAAAGCAATCTATCGAACAGCAAAAGAGCGAGATATGAGCCAAAATTTGACTTTAAAAAACTGGCCTTATTCAAGTGGCGCCAAGTATATATATATATATATATATATATATATATATATATATATATATATATATATATATATATATATATATATAAATATTTGTGGAATATATATTGGAATATATTAGTCATTGTTTAATATACCAATTTGTAGTTTTTAACAGTGTTACAAGAATTAAATATTTAATATTAAACAAAATAATAAAAACAATCAAATCTGTCAAGCTTGCAATGTCCTAAGTGGACCAACTGGCGGCGGTTGATCGTAGTTTTATGTAACACTAAATATCTGCCATCAGCACCTAATTGGTATTGGACGCATGTGCAATGTTAGTAGCGCTTCCTTGTAAGACCATCCGATGTTTCTAGTTCAAAATGAATTTGTTTTACTGGTTCTTCTCATCTTCCACGAAAGACCCAGACGATTATTGCTATTAACAAACACCGAGTCCAAACCAATGATAATAACGTATTTGATCGTTAAAAAGCATGACTCTGGTGCGCTTCTATGACGGCAGATAGTGCAGTGCGACAACGGTCACTGTTCTTCGGGTTCTCGCATTTGCTGATCGATGTCATGTCCCAATCGATACTAGTCCAAACTTCACCGATGCGTGTCAGCGCTAGTTTAGGTCGTTCGATTTTAACAATAACACCTGAGACCAAAGCTACCATCGCGTTAACCACGAAATCCTGAGAGACAAAATATGCATATATGAGACGCAGCCTACTAAAATTAATATTAATACTAATATTATTAATATTTTGTTATTACCTTTTAACCCATGATACAATTATTCAAGGTAGAAGTATTAGAGTTACTGTTCTTCTTAGCCGTCCCGTTCTTCTTTGGCGTCCCGTACAGAATATTAATGCTTTGTTTACAAGTTCACAAAATTAACAAAAACTCCAAAATTTAACATAAACAAATCTCAACATTTAAAACTGTTTTAAGATCTCCAGGACTTTAAAATGAACCATCGTGTATTTAGAATGTTAAATAATTAATTTGTGCAATGAAATTTTAATTAAATAGTGAAAATTAAATGCAAAAACATAACCTTTAAATAAATTTTAAAATGACAATTAACTGTTTTATTCTCGAACGCATCTTTTAACAAAATTACAGCAAAGATTCTGGAAACTGGTAACACAAATGTATCTGGCAACAATCTGGCAACATTCATTTGTTACGGCGAAATTATTTTTGGGCGAAAAGTCGGCAACAGCTGTTCTCCATTTAATATTTATATTTTATGATTACGATGAGTTTAAGTGGTTATGATTAAAATTAATATTATAAAATAAAATGAGTCAAATAATATGTGGTCGGCGGTTATGTGCGATGTGCTTTAAAATGGCGCCAAGTGCAGCTGGTACTTGCAGCAAACAACAGTGATAAAAAATTATGTGGCCAACGGATGACCAGTGGAAGTGGCGCTGAAGCCGTAAAACACGAATCATGTAAGTGAGTTTAAAATATTTTGTTAAAATTTACCTAAATGCAGCAAACAGTAAAAATATGAATAGACCTTCTTTGAATTGTCATGTATACGGAGGCATATAAAAAGTAAGACGATCAAAAGATGGCTTGTTTTCATACCCTGCAGTGTAAAGGACTAATTGAATACTAGCATTGGTCTAGTTCTCCGTAGACACTCAAATAGCCCAAATTCGACCTCATTTTCATACAATGAACTGTATTATTTTCAATGCTCATATCCTACTATGTGTCAATTGTCCCCTCTTGCATTACATTTAAAATGTTTTTTAACTAGTTCCTTCTAACCAGACAGTTTATAAATTCGTTCCTTTAATCCACCTTTAAACTAGTTACTATTTAACAGTTGAAACACTAGAGCTGTAAGCTAATCGACGACGATTGACATAGTCAAGCTCATCAAGATACAACGATTTCGCAGTCTAGGTCATGTGGAACGAATGGAGGAAAATTATCCAGTCAGGAAGGTTCTTGAAATGAGACATGATGGTGGACAGCGTAGTAGAGAGCGATTATCGTGGGTTTTTTCAGCAGCCAAGACACTGTTGTAAGGCACTTTCACATAGGTTATTTGTTAAATTATATAAGTCCATGGCGGAAAGAAATAAAACAATTCGCACGATGGAACCCACCACAAAATAAAAAAGAAAGATGCTTGCTACAAAACAAATAAATGAAATATAATTTGTATTTCAAAATTTTATATATTTTTTGACAATTTTGACACGTTCCTCTACGAAACAATTTTTTTAACTGATTTTCTCTGCGTCCATTTTAACTAGTTACCGATCTAGACACTTGGTTACTAGTATGAATACTACATATTTATGCTACTAGTTAAGATTTCACTGCAGGGTAGTCTTGCATCTTATAGAATCAAAATGATATACAATACTTATGAAATATTGGTATTTTTTTATATTTTAATTTATATTTTTATAATTTAAAGCTAGGAATAACATTTTTGATTTCGGATAAGTTTTTATGTTTTTTTGTATTAAGGTTCCGGTTCCAATTCATATATTTAATATCTACAGTCAAGAGAGAATTATATTATCCAAGTACTCAAATCAATTACCATTAAATTTGATTTGCAAGTTTAATAATGATAATATTAAAAATTGGATTTCATAAAATTAGTTTTTTTTTCAGTTTCTCATACTATCTTAAAATCCTTATAAAACCAAAATCATTTATAATATTTATCGGTTTTAGATATCTGTTTATTTCCGATTTCGTTTCGGTCACAGTTTAAAAAAAATAAAACAATTGCGATGCGTGTAAACTAAATAAGCGGAGACATGAACCTTTTGGTCTTTTCGAATTTCTATAACTGTTCCTAAGAAGAGGGTGGCATTCCATGATACTTTTACCAATCCCGGTATTTACGAGATTAGATACAAAAATACTCTGATTTATCTAAAGAAAAAATCAATTCTTATATTATTAAAACGCTGCTTTTAAATTAAACCATTTTTTTTTATTTTTGTTTAAATTTAAACAAATATTTCATGTGGTTTTTAATGCAACTTAAATGTTTAGTTATTTTCGAGACTTGGCAATTGAACAAACTGATTGCACAAATATTTTCTGGACTGAAAAATATCTGGATTTTCACTGTTGATTTTTCTATATTCCTGGGATTGGAAGACCTATTGTAATTTTATAACTTAAACAAATTGTCGGGTTGCACCTTTGCACCTATATTTTTGAAATAAATTTTAAATGAAAGGATGATTTCAGTGAAGGAATTTTAAAAGTACCTAAAAAAATGTTTTTTTTTTTAGTAATTCAAATATTCTTAATCTAGCATTATATATTATTAGAATACAAATTTAAGTTTACGCAATTCGAAGAATACAAATTTTTGGGTATGTGTATTTGCTAAAAGAGCTGCAGTGTTGTGTGTATTCGCTAAAATAGTTCGAAGTTTACACACACAATATAATAGCATCAGTTTTCACCATAAATAATTTAAATCTTACAATAAATTCTTTGTAATTTCTAATAACTTCAAAATAAAGACTTGTTTGTGGTCTTGGAAAAGATCAATCTCTGGATGTATTTTTATGAGATAAATTGGACTTAAAAATGTTTTTGCTTTTTAAAAGCTTGATGCTTTGGAATACATGTGCTTATAGTTTGACTCTACTCAATCCATGTTGCTGTTTCTAACATGTAGCAAATTTAATTGAGTTCCATGGAGTCTGGCCGTCGCAGGAGCGCCTCAATTTTGCGAAGGACATGCGCATCATACCAAACTTTATCACCGCGGAAGAGGAGACACAAATCTACGAGGAGGTCGAGCCCTATATGAAGCGTTTGCGCTACGAATTTGATCATTGGGATGATGTAAATGAATTTTATTTAATAATAAGTGATATATACAACAAGCTATTCATATTTATAGGCCATACACGGCTTTCGCGAGACTGAGCGTAAGCACTGGTATCCGCACAATCGCGCCGTTATGGAACGTGTGCGTCAAGTGGCCTTCGATGGTGAAATTATGCCCTACGTGCATGTGCTGGATCTGGCAGAGCAGGGTGTCATTAAGCCGCATGTGGACAGCACTAGAGTAAGCACTAGAACTGCTTAGATTAATATTAAAATTTTTAATTTTGTAAACAATTTAAGTACTGCGGCACTACAATCGCTGGTATTAGTTTGCTCTCTGATTGTGTGATGCGCTTGGTGCGCACCGACGAGCGCAAATAACAGCAGAACAAAGAGGATGACGCGCTAGTCGATGCTGCCTACAGAGATCAACCGCACACGACGCTGGAGAATAACTTCTATGCGGATTTTCTGCTGCAGCGCCGCTCCCTGTACATTATGAGGTGCTAAGTTTAGCTAAAGTATTTTTTCATAATTTTCTTTCAATTTCTGTTTATTTTTAGTTACTCTTCACGCTATAATTTCACACATGAGATACTCGCGAATGAAGCGTCCAAATTTCAGGGGCAGCCAGTGCAGAAGCAACGTCGCATTTCTGTTATCTGTCGCAACGAGCCTTGATTTTAATTGAAAAATATTTGTACATAATCATATTTATTAAAAACAAATTTTAAAGTTTTTAAATTAGATTTTTACTACAATTACGGTTTCTTCTTAAATTATCGATCAGGTTGTTTTACGTGGATTTAACATTAGGCTCACTCTGATCAGAATTATGTTAGGTGGCCTTTGGTAGGGAGGACGGATGTGAAATCAACATATCTCGGAGAAATCAACATATCTCATTTAAAATTGAAATTTTTATAAAGCCATAAAAATATGAACAACAATGCCTCGCGAATGAATGATACAAAAAAAAAAAATCAATTTTTTTTTTGAAATTCCCAATCTATTTTCATTTGGAATTTTCCCAATTTTAAATGCAAAAATATCAATTTAATTTCAAAATTTATCAATTTTAAATTGAACATCTCAATTTCATTTGGAATTTTCTCAATTTCAGTTGAAAATGCTGTATAGACAAAATGCCCCCAATAAATTTTAAAATGACAATTGTTTTATTCTCAAACGCATCTTTTAACAAAACTACATGTAGTGAAAACTCAGTTCAGCCCTGGCAATTTCCGTACCTGTCAGTTAAGCCTTTTTCTTTCTTTCTAATTCTATTCGTAGAGAGAATATTTCTTTGGAATGGCTGTCGTTTTGTTGTTTGTTTTGTGTTTGAGCATTGACATTTAAAATTCAGAACGAAAAATTTTCAGTGACTTAAAAATTTTAAGGGAAGACGGTAAGATGAATTGTTTTATTATAAAATTTCAATTAATTATTTCGTTATAATTTTCAGACATGGATATCAGCAGACGATGGACAAATATTTTCAGGATAATTGCAAAATAAAATGATGCCGTATATAAACGCCGCAAAAGCCGCTGCTTAACATCGAGCGAAGACAACATTGCATTTATTTGATAGCGCATGCAGCCGTCAGCTAAGCACACAACGCTCGAACAAAATGCGGTATACCCAATAAGCAATGAGTTTAAGGTTCGATAAATTTGGAGAATTTTCTTTTCAAAGCAGTGCGGATGTAATGTCATGATCAAGCCGAAGAAATGGATGTTATTCCAACGTTGGTTTTCGAAGTTAAAAAATTTGACACGAAATTCACTCAGAGTTCGGAAATGCCCGTGTGCGTGCGCCCGCACATGCCCCTTTCTTCATACACTGACGAGCAAATTTGTTTTACGCAGACACTGCACTCGGGCATCACATTTTTTTTACAACACATCCCGTCGCAACGAGTGATGCTTTGCATTATTCTCGGTGCCTGCCCTCGTGCGGGCTACGAAACTAAAAACTGCAGCCCGTGCAGACGTGGAATGAGAAAATAGAGAAGCATATCGCGCAAGTGCTATGGTATTTATTTCTCGGGGCAACTCCGTGCAACAGCGAAAACAGACTGCCCCTGGCAGCACGCGCATTTTTCACAGCCAGTAAATTTTATTGGCACTGTTTTACTAGACTGCGCAATGTTTTAATAATTTTTATATAAAACTATTGATAATACAGACAAGTTTGGCAATACTCAAATACACTTTTAATCGCAGTTTTATTTTGGTTTATAAAAATTGTATCTTTTAATTGTTCGTTGAACAGAAAAATAAATTTAACATGAAATCTTAATCAACATTTTTATTCAAATACAAAAATTATTATGTGCAAAAATCTATTTTAATCAAAAAGCTACATGATAGGCTTCGAAAAATAATGTATATCCTCATTTGTAAAAATGTACACTAAGTTTAAACTTGCACTGAAAAACTAGTACTAAATTATACAATTTTTATAAACCAAATTAAAACTTCGATTAAAAGTGTATTTGAGTATTGCCAAACTTTTCTGTATTAACGATAGTTTTATTTAAACATTGCGCAGTATATTATAACAGTGCCGTACTCTTGCGCCACATAAGAATGTCATACAAGAAAAAATTAACTGGCTGTGAAAAACTGCCCCGCGTGCTGCCCGGGGCAGTCGGTTTTCGCTGTTGCACGGAGTTGCCCCGCGAAATAAATACCATAGCACTTGCGCGATCCGTTTCTCTATTTTCTCATTCCACGTCTGCGCGGGCTGCAGTTTTTAGTTTCGTTGCCCGCACGAGGGCAGGTACCGAGAATAGTGCAAAGCATCACTCGTTGCGACGGGATGTGTTGTAAAAAAAATGTGGTGCCCGAGTGCAGAGTATGCGTAAACAAATTTGCTTCTCATTTACTTAAGGGCGCGGGCGCGGGCGTGCGTGCAAATCCGAACTCTGAATTCACTACACAAAATTACTCAGTGGCAACCCAGTGACGTGAAAATTAAATGTCAACAATAAAATTTTCATTTTTTCGCCACTACATTCACACAATCAGTGAGATCATTGTTTTTCGCTTGAATTAGCAAACAGACAAATCAATTAGTATATAAGTGCAGATCCAAACACGAAAGTCATTCCGAGAATTCTACTGCACGGAAAATGCACGATGAGTTGTTAGTTTGTGACCGCCGTCTCCTCCTGCTGCTCATGCTTTTTTAAAATATGATGCCATCAAAATACTTGACATTTTAAGTAAAAGGATAATGACCATTGGCCATGTAACATTGAACCACTGTATCGCTGAAAGATTTGGTAGGAAAAAAAAACAATGAATATCTCGATACTCTTTATCAGCTGCTCAAATTTCAATGAAATCAAAAAGGTTAAATCTCAAATTTGACCTTTTTTGTTCGATTTCGTGTGGAATGGCCCATATATAAATATATTTTGTTAATTAAAACACGCCTGCAGACAATCGCCAATTCGTCGAGCTGTTGAAGATCCCGATGCTGATCTATATTATCAGTCATGCAACGCACGACGCAACTTCCACAATGCTGCTTATTTATATATTTAATGAGCTGTGCGAGAGCTTCAAACTGCCAATTGCTGCAACTGAGCAAACCACTGGGCGGACATTCGCTGAGCGTCACTATGTCGCAGCATCACCGACGACGAACCTCTGCAGTTGCAGAGATAAACGTTGATGTAAATATTGATGGCTGGAACTACTAAAAATAGAGCAGGGTTAAATTCTGTCTTCGACAATCGGAATTTGCGTAAAGAGTTGTTAGTTTGTGACTTACCCTCTTCATCCTCGGCGTTGAGCACCAGCAACGTTGACTCCAACGAGGCCTCGGAAATATCTGCATCAAGCGCCATCTGCATCAAGCGCCATATAAATATATTTTGTTAATGTTTACCATATTGGAATTTATTAAAACACAATGCTGCTGATTAACATATTGTGCGAGTTGTGCGAGAGCTTCAAATTGCCAACTGAGCGGACATGCGCTGCTGTCATGAGCGTCACTATGTCGCAGCATCACCGACGACGAAACTCTGCCGTTGCAGAGATAAACGCTGATGAAAACATTGATAGCTGGAACTACTAAAAATAGAGCAGGGTTAAATTCTGTCTTCAACAATCGGAATTTGCGTATAGAGTTGTTAGTTTGTGACACCCTCTTCAACCACCACGGACATAGCTTCTTCCTCATCCTCGGCGTTGAGCACCAGCAACGTTGACTCCAACGAGACCTCTGAAATATCATCATCAAGCGCCATCGCCGCCGTCTCCTCCTGCTCATGCTCCTCGTTGTTCTGAATTTCGCCATCATTTATGGTCGCCGCCACATAGCGTTGCACATGCGCCGCCTGCTCCGCCTGTGCGCCAGCCTCATCGTCGAAGTTCATATTTTCAATGTTGGTAACGCGCACCAGCAACGTTGACGTTGAAATATTTTCAATAGCCGCCGCCTCCTCCGCCTCCTCGTTATCGCCATCGGTTATTGTCGCCGCCACATAGCGTTGCACATGCGCCGCCTGCTCCTCCTGTGCGCCATGATGTTCGCGCAAATGCTTATATACATTGGCCTCATTGAGCTGCACAAAATTGCACAACGTGCAACAATGCAAATAGATCACCTTCAAATTCGCAGCCGCCTCCTCCTCTTCCTCGTTATCGCCATCGGTTATTGTCGCCGTCACATAGCGTTGCACATGCGCCGCCTGCTCCTCCTGTGCGCCATGTTGTTTAAAAACAGAAATTGTAATTGTTACGTTATTCATTTAATTTTATTTTTATGTCTGTTTTATTAAATAACCATTAAATATAAACAAAATCGTTTGTCTGTAAATCGTAAATTATTTAGGGTGTGCGAGTTTGACTATATTGAATCCCAAACTAGTTTTCATAACGATCGCAATTCGGTAACCGGTAATTGTTAAAGACCGTAACCATCGATTTTCATGAAAATTAAAAGAAATGTATTTAAATGGAAAAGTTTTTTTAAACAACATGATTTTTGTGTATGAAATCCTTTACATCTTTTAAATACCAAATAGTTCCATATTGTTAGAGTTTACATCCAAGTAACCCAAACACAATTTGGAATATTTATTTTACTTTTTAAATTAAAACTGGCTTGAACAATTTAAAGAAAAATTGTTTTATTATTTTTCCAATAATTTTGACAAAAATGTTTATTTTGAAATAATGAATTTTTTTATATACTTATTTATAAATTTTAAATTAAGGTTATTAATTACAGTATTTTTTTGAGTGTTTTTAATTAAAATAATATCAAAAGGCATATGCATTTCGGATTTTAATTTTTGCTATGGGGGCAGACGCGTAACAAAGCAATCTATCGAACAGCAAAAGAGCGAGATATGAGCCAAAATTTGACTTTAAAAAACTGGCCTTATTCATATATATATATATATATATATATATATATATATATATATATATATATATATATATAAATATTTGTGGAATATATATTGGAATATATTAGTCATTGTTTAATATACCAAATTGTAGTTTTTAACAGTGTTACAAGAATTAAATATTTAATATTAAACAAAATAATAAAAACAATCAAATCTGTCAAGCTTGCAATGTCCTAAGTGGACCAACTGGCGGCGGTTGATCGTAGTTTTATGTAACCAACTGGCGGCGGTTGATCGTAGTTTTATGTAACACTAAATATCTGCCATCAGCACCTAATTGGTATTGGACGCATGTGCAATGTTAGTGGCGCTTCCTTGTAAGACCATCCGATGTTTCTAGTTCAAAATGAATTTGTTTTACTGGTTCTTCTCATCTTCCACGAAAGACCCAAACGATTATTGCTATTAACAAACACCGAGTCCAAACCAATGATAATAACGTATTTGATCGTTAAAAAGCATGACTCTGGTGCGCTTCTATGACGGCAGATAGTGCAGTGCGACAACGGTCACTGTTCTTCGGGTTCTCGCATTTGCTGATCGATGTCATGTCCCAATCGATACTAGTCCAAACTTCACCGATGCGTGTCAGCGCTAGTTTAGGTCGTTCGATTTTACCAATAACACCTGAGACCAAAGCTACCATCGCGTTAACCACGAAATCCTGAGAGACAAAATATGCATATATGAGACGCAGCCGACTAAAATTAATATTAATACTAATATTATTAATATTTTGTTATTACCTTTTAACCCATGATACAATTATTCAAGGTAGAAGTATTAGAGTTACTGTTCTTCTTAGCCGTCCCGTTCTTCTTTGGCGTCCCGTACAGAATATTAATGCTTTGTTTACAAGTTCACAAAATTAACAAAAACTCCAAAATTTAACATAAACAAATCTCAACATTTAAAACTGTTTTAAGATCTCCAGGACTTTAAAATGAACCATCGTGTATTTAGAATGTTAAATAATTAATTTGTGCAATGAAATTTTAATTAAATAGTGAAAATTATATGCAAAAACATAACCTTTAAATAAATTTTAAAATGACAATTAACTGTTTTATTCTCGAACGCATCTTTTAACAAAACTACAGCAAAGATTCTGGAAACTGGTAACACAAATGTATCTGGCAACAATCTGGCAACATTCATTTGTTATGGCGAAATTATTTTTGGGCGAAAAGTCAGCAACAGCTGTTCTCCATTTAATATTTATATTTTATGATTACGATGAGTTTAAGTGGTTTTGATTAAAATTAATATTATAAAATAAAATGAGTCAAATAATATGTGGTCGGCGGTTATTGCAAAATGTGCGATGTGCTTTAAAATGGCGCCAAGTGCAGCTGGTACTTGCAGCAAACAACAGTGATAAAAAATTATGTGGCCAACGGATGACCAGTGGAAGTGGCGCTGAAGCCGTAAAACACGAATCATGTAAGTGAGTTTAAAATATTTTGTTAAAATTTACCTAAATGCAGCAAACAGTAAAAATATGAATAGACCTTCTTTGAATTGTCATGTATACGGAGGCATATAAAAAGTAAGACGATCAAAAGATGGCTTGTTTTCATACCCTGCAGTGTAAAGGACTAATTGAATACTAGCATTGGTCTAGTTCTCCGTAGACACTCAAATAGTCCAAATTCGACCTCATTTTCATACAATGAACTGTATTATTTTCAATGCTCATATCCTACTATGTGTCAATTGTCCCCTCTTGCATTACATTTAAAATGTTTTTTAACTAGTTCCTTCTAACCAGTCAGTTTATAAATTCGTTCCTTTAATCCACCTTTAAACTAGTTACTATTTAACAGTTGAAACACTAGAGCTGTAAGCTAATCGACGACGATTGACATAGTCAAGCTCATCAAGATACAACGATTTCGCAGTCTAGGTCATGTGGAACGAATGGAGGAAAATTATCCAGTCAGGAAGGTTCTTGAAATGAGACATGATGGTGGACAGCGTAGTAGAGAGCGATTATCGTGGGTTTTTTCAGCAGCCAAGACACTGTTGTAAGGCACTTTCACATAGGTTATTTGTTAAATTATATAAGTCCATGGCGGAAAAAAATAAAACAATTCGCACGATGGAACCCACCACAAAATAAAAAAGAAAGATGCTTGCTACAAAACAAATAAATGAAATATAATTTGTATTTCAAAATTTTATATATTTTTTGACAATTTTGACACGTTCCTCTACGAAACAATTTTTTTAACTGATTTTCTCTGCGTCCATTTTAACTAGTTACCGATCTAGACACTTGGTTACTAGTATGAATACTACATATTTATGCTACTAGTTAAGATTTCACTGCAGGGTAGTCTTGCATCTTATAGAATCAAAATGATATACAATACTTATGAAATATTGGTATTTTTTTATATTTTAATTTATATTTTTATAATTTAAAGCTAGGAATAACATTTTTGATTTCGGATAAGTTTTTATGTTTTTTTGTATTAAGGTTCCGGTTCCAATTCATATATTTAATATCTACAGTCAAGAGAGAATTATATTATCCAAGTACTCAAATCAATTACCATTAAATTTGATTTGCAAGTTTAATAATGATAATATTAAAAATTGGATTTCATAAAATTAGTTTTTTTTCAGTTTCTCATACTATCTTAAAATTCTTTTAAATCCTTATAAAACCAAAATCATTTATAATATTTATCGGTTTTAGATATCTGTTTATTTCCGATTTCGTTTCGGTCACAGATTAAAAAAAATAAAACAATTGCGATGCGTGCAAACTAAATAAGCGGAGACATGAACCTTTTGGTCTTTTCGAATTTCTATAACTGCTCCTAAGAAGAGGGTGGCATTCCATGATACTTTTACCAATCCCGGTATTTACGAGATTAGATACAAAAATACTCTGATTTATCTAAAGAAAAAATCAATTCTTATATTATTAAAACGCTGCTTTTAAATTAAACCATTTTTTTTTTTATTTTTGTTTAAATTTAAACAAATATTTCATGTGGTTTTTAATGCAACTTAAATGTTTAGTTATTTTTGAGACTTGGCAATTGAACAAACTGATTGCACAAATATTTTCTGGACTGAAAAATATCTGGATTTTCACTGTTGATTTTTCTATATTCCTGGGATTGGAAGACCTATTGTAATTTTATAACTTAAATGAACAAATTGTCGGGTTGCACCTTTGCACCTATATTTTTGAAATAAATTTTAAATGAAAGGATGATTTCAGTGAAGGAATTTTAAAAGTACCTAAAAAAATGTTATTTTTTTTAATAATTCAAATATTCTTAATCTAGCATTATATATTATTAGCATACAAATTTAAGTTTACGCAATTCGAAGAATACAAATTTTTGGGTATGTGTATTTGCTAAAAGAGCTGCAGTGTTGTGTGTATTCGCTAAAATTGTTCGAAGTTTACACACACAATATAATAGCATCAGTTTTCACCATAAATAATTTAAATCTTACAATAAATTCTTTGTAATTTCTAATAACTTCAAAATAAAGACTTGTTTGTGGTCTTGGAAAAGATCAATCTCTGGATGTATTTTTATGAGATAAATTGGACTTAAAAATGTTTTTGCTTTTTAAAAGCTTGATGCTTTGGAATACATGTGCTTATAGTTTGACTCTACTCAATCCATGTTGCTGTTTCTAACATGTAGCAAATTTAATTGAGTTCCATGGAGTCTGGCCGTCGCAGGAGCGCCTCAATTTTGCGAAGGACATGCGCATCATACCAAACTTTATCACCGCGGAAGAGGAGACACAAATCTACGAGGAGGTCGAGCCCTATATGAAGCGTTTGCGCTACGAATTTGATCATTGGGATGATGTAAATGAATTTTATTTAATAATAAGTGATATATACAACAAGCTATTCATATTTATAGGCCATTCACGGCTTTCGCGAGACTGAGCGTAAGCACTGGTATCCGCACAATCGCGCCGTTATGGAACGTGTGCGTCAAGTGGCCTTCGATGGTGAAATTATGCCCTACGTGCATGTGCTGGATCTGGCAGAGCAGGGTGTCATTAAGCCGCATGTGGACAGCACTAGAGTAAGCACTAGAACTGCTTAGATTAATATTAAAATTTTTAATTTTGTAAACAATTTAAGTACTGCGGCACTACAATCGCTGGTATTAGTTTGCTCTCTGATTGTGTGATGCGCTTGGTGCGCACCGACGAGCGCAAATACCAGCAGAACAAAGAGGATGACGCGCCAGTCGATGCTGCCTACAGAGATCAACCGCACACGACGCTGGAGAATAACTTCTATGCGGATTTGCTGCTGCAGCGCCGCTCCCTGTACATTATGAGGTGCTAAGTTTAGCTAAAGTATTTTTTCATAATTTTCTTTCAATTTCTGTTTATTTTTAGTTACTCTTCACGCTATAATTTCACACATGAGATACTCGCGAATGAAGCGTCCAAATTTCAGGGGCAGCCAGTGCAGAAGCAACGTCGCATTTCTGTTATCTGTCGCAACGAGCCTTGATTTTAATTGAAAAATATTTGTACATAATCATATTTATTAAAAACAAATTTTAAAGTTTTTAAATTAGATTTTTACTACAATTACGGTTTCTTCTTAAATTATCGATCAGGTTGTTTTACGTGGATTTAACATTAGGCTCACTCTGATCAGAATTATGTTAGGTGGCCTTTGGTAGGGAGGACGGATGTGAAATCAACATATCTCGGAGAAATCAACATATCTCATTTAAAATTGAAATTTTTATAAAGCCATAAAAATATGAACAACAATGCTTCGAGAATGAATGATACAAAAAAAAAATCCATTTTTTTTTTGAAATTCCCAATCTATTTTCATTTGGAATTTTCCCAATTTTAAATGCAAAAATATCAATTTAATTTCAAAATTTATCAATTTTAAATTGAACATCTCAATTTCATTTGGAATTTTCTCAATTTCAGTTGAAAATGCTGTATAGACAAAATGTCACATGTGACATTCACACTTTTCGCCAATGCAAAAGGAGTAGATTTGAAAATATTGAGAACTAGAAATGAGTAAAAGGGAGTAGAATTGAAAATATTGCAAAATATAGTAGATTTTATGTAAAAGGAGTAGACAATTAAATATTTGAGTAAATATAATGCAAAGGGAGTAGAAATATACACAGAAAAAGTATTGTACGTATATATAACAATTGATATTAATAGCAATTAAAATCGTATTCCAATTAAAATTTTTAATGTATTTACTAATTAATTAATTGTATTTACACATTTTTTAATTAAAATATTAATAGGAATTAATTTAATATAATTTCAATACAACTAAATCTTTAATAGTATTAACTACTTTTATTTGTTACTTTCGATTTATTCATTTTCTTAAATTGCAACACTGTTTTTTTCTTCTGGATTTCATTTTGTTTTTTGTTTGTGCGTCTCGTGCGTCGGCGGCGTCGTTCAGTTTCTTCTAACATTATTTTCTTCTACGTTGCTATTTTAAAACAGGATATTGCATTATTTAGTGTATGTTATGTTATTAAAGCATTAAATGGCTCAATTTATTTTTGCTGTCAAGAATTTGAACAAACAGCTTATGATGCTCATTTTGTTGCATATTGAATCATTAAAAAGCGAATATCAAATTTTATGTTTGACTCAATTAATTGGCCCACCTGTAAAAGTTGTGAAAACTGACTTCGGTAAAACATTCGTTAGGTTGAAAGAATTTTACAACGCATATCAAACATTATAAATACTTATTTAATATTTATTTTATGTTATATATTGAATTAAATTATTTTTATTTTCATATGTTTCTACTCGACAAATATTTTATTTAATTTAAAAAAATATTTAATTTATCCAATTTCTATCGAATGACATTTTTAATTGATGTTACTAATTAATTAATTAATGATTTAAAAATTCCCAATAAAAAATATAATATATAAAACAACTTTAATATTAATATGACAAAAAAATTAATTAAAGCTTCTCCAATTAACATATTCTCATTATTACGAATATGGAATTCAATGCTACTAAAAGTTACATCGGCTGAGTTTCAATTAAAAATTAATTGGATTGATTAACATTTTAGTTACATTTACACACTTTTTTTTCTGTGTGTGCATTAGTGTATTAGAATACTAATAAATTAATAGATATGTTAATTTTGAATATTTTTATTCATTCTTGATTTTATGGATTTTCTATAATGCTGATGTGTACAGGGTGGTCTTCTATAGTTGGGGTGTTTCTGGAACACCCAATGAAATACATGGTGTTTTTAAAATTGAATTTGTAAAAGTTGATACAAACGTATATTTAATTATAACTTCTATTTTAGAGATAATTGATCATAGTTATTAGGAAAATTATAACATTGACAATTTATTTGGGGCGCCAGAAATTGTTCTCATCAAATTAAAAATGTATGCAATTTTTGCAAAGGGAGTAGATTTCAGTAACAAAGAGTAGAAAATTATGAGAAAGGAGTAGAAAATGCTACTACCGGAGTAGAGGAGTAGATTTAAAAATACAAATGAAATGGAGTAGATCTACTCCGATCGGAGTAGAATGAGAACACTGATTATATATTATATGATTATATATA
Source organism: Dryomyza anilis (assembly GCA_951804985.1). Taxonomy (NCBI): domain Eukaryota; kingdom Metazoa; phylum Arthropoda; class Insecta; order Diptera; family Dryomyzidae; genus Dryomyza; species Dryomyza anilis. The sequence goes on along the minus strand of OX638130.1, from coordinate 772,531 downwards.
TTATACTGATTATATATTATATTCACACAGAAAAAAGTGTGTAAATATAACTAAAATGTTAATCAATTCAATTAATTTTTAATTGAAACTCAGCCGATGTAACTTTTAGTAGCATTGAATTCCATATTCGTAATAATGAGAATATGTTAATTGGAGAAGCTTTAATTAATTTTTTTGTCATATTAATATTAAAGTTGTTTTATATATTATATTTTTTATTGGGAATTTTTAAATCATTAATTAATTAGAAACATCAGTTAAAAATATCATTTCATAGAAATTGGATCAATTAAATTATTGTTAAATTAAATAAAATATTTGTCGAATAGAAACATATGAAAATAAAAATAATTTAATTAAATATACAACATAAAATAAATATTAAATAAGTATTTATACTGTTTGATATGCATTGTAAAATTCTTTCAACCTAACGAATGTTTTACCGAAGTCAGTTTTCACAACTTTTACAGGTGTGCCAATTAATTGAGTCAAACATAAAATTTGATATTCGCTTTTTAATGATTCAATGTGCAACAAAATGAACATCATAAGCTGTTTGTTCAAATTCTTGACAGTAAAAATAAATTGAACCATTTAATGCTTTAATAACATAACATACAATAAATAATGCAATATACTGTTTTAAAATAGCAACGTAGAAGAAAATAATGTTAGAAGAAACTGAACGACGCCGCCGACGCACAAACAAAAAACAAAATGAAATCCAGAAGAAAAAAAACAGTGTTGCAATTTAAGAAAATGAATAAATCAAAAGTAATAAATAAAAGTAGTTAATACTATTAAAGATTTAGTTGTATTTAAATTATATTAAATTAATTCCTATTAATATTTTAATTAAAAATATTACTAGGAATAATAGATTGAGAGTAAAAGGCGCACAATGAATGATACACACAATAATAACCTTAAAACAATCTCCGAGTAGGGTCTTGCAAATAGAGTTGATTTTAATGCTAGCAAGACCCAATGTTGTCTGTTATCTCACTAAAGAATGGATTCACCTCTCCCTCCCCTCAATATGGACTCTGTGGATATTGCGCAGTCAGCTGCTCTTGACTTTCTGGGTATATTAAGTGACCTCCGTTGGAATGATCACATATTTGATGTGTCGTAAGAAGCGGCCAAGTGCCTCGGTTTTTTGAAACGGTGTAAGACATACTTCACTCCCGCTGACTTGCGCATTGTCTACACCACCTATATTCGGCCTAAGATGGAATACAATTCGCACATTTGGACAGGGGCTTCAAAATCTTCCTTGGAGTTCCTGGATCGAATCCAACAACGTGTAATATATTTAATAGGGGATAAAATATTTCATCCTCTATTGGTTATCTTGAGCACCAAAGGACCGTAGGGTGTGTAAGCCTGTTGTATAGGTTATACGAAGTAAGTGTTCGAGGGAAATACATGGCCTGATTTCACTAGGTCGTGTTTTCTCTCGTTCTACTCGGGCATCGAACCAAGCCCACCTCCTCGTAGTTCACTCGGTTCTCAACAGAACCACGCAATACAGAGATAATTCGTTCTTCAGTCGCACGATACGTTTGTGGAACAATCTCCCTGCGTCTGTATTTCCCGACATTTTTAATATTGGGAAATTTAAAGTAAACATCCACCGACACTACTCCATCTTTCCTCCTCCTTTGAACCTATAATCCTTTCTTACGATCAACACTGTGCATTGCACGAATAGAGGGCATCCCCTGAGCGTTGGTTAATCTGTAAAAAAAAAAATGGAATATGATTTTGTTTGCTATTAATATCAATTGTTATATATACGTACAATATTTTATTCTGTGTTAAGAACCTCACTTATTTTATATTTTGTCAAGAACCTTGTTTGTGATCACAAACGATAAAATAGACAAAATAACTTCTTTTGTGTACTTCTTTTGCGGGTAAATAAAATTGATTGTTAATAAAAATAATATATATGTATTTTATTTTTAGTTTTTTAATTATTTATTATTTATTTTGTTTATTAATTTTTATTTTTTGTTTATTCCCGAGACAAAATTTTTGGCAGGGTCGAGGCAGTTCAGAAACATTCCCTGGACATATTTCAAACAGACAAAGGCGGAGTTTGTATCAAAAGCTGTCTGATTTCAGCCCATTCCCCAAATATGGCGTGAATCTGCCATAAAAATTCCACAAAAATTTACAATCTGCTATACACTTCCCAATATATTCCATTTAGCTGTGCGTTTGCCGCAAATATGACCGAAATATTCCAGAAATATGCCAAAAATTTTGTCTCGGGTTAATTTTAATTTTTATTTTTTTATTATTTTATTTTTTTTATTTTTTTTTATTTAATTATTATTATATTTTCCCATTTTAGCCGTCATCGGTCCATCAAACATCCACGTTATACCAACATTTATTATTTGTGTTTTATACAAAAAAGTGTCTGAGGATTATATTACGAGCATTCGTTTAAGTGTTAAAGTTTCAGTTTGAGAATTTCGCTCGCAGAATCGTACAGTTTAAAAATACCTGAAAATTGCTCCCAGAAGTATGCAACGTGAGAAGTAAGTGAATTTAGCGTATAGCTTTTGAATCATTCTGAAATTAACATTTTTATTTTAACAAATAAATCTGAAACCGATTTTGATATTCGTTACGTCAGCCACATAGAGTGGCGGATTTAATTGTACAGTTTAATTTTTAATTGTAAACCTTAATTCTGCGGCCGATTCTGATATTCTTTACGTTACCATACCCGAATTTTAATTCTCTATTTATATGATTTTAATTCTACATTGTAATACTAGTTTAAAAGCATTTACCTGTTTGCTGAAAATAATAAAAGTTGACCCAACATGCGCCACCCAGTGTATATTTCAATTGTCACCCACCTAAAACCTTCTACGCTTTGTCTCTAAAGTCGCGTCCTTTATGTGAATACACGTTTATATTCGGCAATAAACATATTTTCACTTCAATTGCCTCCATGTTGCTTCTACGTGCCACAGCACTGGCAACCAGCATCCATCGAGAATGGTACGTTCCTTATCTCCTTTTTCATAACTCAAACTATTCAAAAACTAAATGCAAATTTGTAAATTTCCTCACTTGTAGCGCGAATGTGTCCGTTCGTTCGTACATTGGTGCTTTGTACACTGCGCCATCGTTTGCATATTTTAAATGTGGGAGACTTGGCGCAAGGATGCGGGAGACGCGTAAGGATGTGGTGCAGCAGTTGTGGCCGTGTGGTATGTGGTACTTTATGCGTCTGTTGCTTTTGGCAAACATGGAAATGACAATGAAATTTTGTAATTGTGTTGTGTAAACTTGTTGACAAACGTTTTAGATACACTTTACAGATACTTGGCTAAATTGTAATTAATTGTTTTGGCGTGTGTGTTGTAGACAAATACATTTATTGTTTGCAGTTGGAGGGTTTTTTTGTATTCAAGACTTTTCTAAAATGAAATATTCCTTACTTTGTGTATTGTAAATGAATAAAAGGTTTTAAGTTCATTTTTAACCGCTAATATAACGAAGATCACAATATTTTTTAACTTCTCAAATTAATAAACAGTTTGTGAACCTATAAAATTAGACAGATAGGGCTTATTTTCGGAAAAGTTCACGTATCGCTTCAAATTAATTGACAAATGAAGTCTTCAGATTACGAAATATACAAAAGTAGAATTTTATCTATACGACCATGTTCTAAAATTCAATATCATTCGTGTTTCAAATATTTGACACCAACAATCGAATTGAACTCATTTAAATTGATTTTCTGTATTGATTTTGGTTTAACATATTTATTATATTGATATTTCTAATGAAGTTTCGGTTAATTCCAAAAAGATTGCGTCCAATCAGTTTCAATTCATTTCATTTAATTGTAATTTGATTTATAATTTATTCGAATTTGCTTTCATTGTAATCTCTTATTAATATATTTGATACTAGAACGTTACTACGGGACCGAAATAAATTACATATGTAAGTATTTTTAGTTACAATTGCTGAATTGTGGTTACTTGGGTTGTCAAAATTGGCCTATTATGCCCATTTTCAATACCAGACAGCGTAGGTGTATAGGTAACCCAACTTCTGAGTTTTATTGCTCAATCTCTTCTAGTTTTTTTGTTATCGTGATTTCAACAGACGGACAGACGAGACACAGTCGGACAGTAAATCAGAAAATGCTAATCAAAGAAGATTAAATTTATCTACTTTAAATAGAAACACAAGTCTTTTAATTAACTTATTTATTTCAGTTTTTCATAAATCTTTTTTTTTTGTATAATTCATTAGTTTTTTCTCACAGTGTATTTTTGTATGTTTCTCTTTGTAAATTACATTTATGTATAATATTAAAATTTTGTGTTGTATTGAGTTTCAAATTATTTCTTTAATTTTTGCGTTGTTTTTTTTTTTGTCTCAATGTATTCAAATTTATAAATGTTCGCTAACAAATTTTATAATTTTTACAGTTCGTACACTGAAAATAATTTTGCTTACATATGCATGCAACATTGGCTAATGAAAATTTTGTTTTCTTCTTGTTCTGATTCCTAGGCTAAAATATGAAGCCAACTTTTTATATAGCTTAACAAACACTTAATTTCTGGCAAATTGCTAAATTATTTTAATTTATTTTCTGTAATATTTAAGATTATCTTCTTCTCTTTCTTCTTCTATATATATATTTTTGTTGAATAAATCTTTATTTGAGTATGCAAATCACATGCTAACTTTTAAATTAAAATCAAAATAAATTCTTGTTGGCCTAATAAAAATTCAACAAATTGTATTGGTGTTTGTCTTTAACAGACTAACACAAAAACAAAAAAAACTGTTAAAATGACAACTGAAATTGTAAGCTCATTGACTAGTTTATAGTACAGCGTCTGTTGAGGGATAGTTAAACGACGAAGCATTAGTTATGAAGAGGGCGTAGATTTCGTAGTAGTTGAAAAGGCACAGAAGAAATGTTGTCATATTGTTACTATTTTTAGTAATTTCTATGAATGTTAATAACAACAGTTTTTATTTGTTTAGTTAAATTGACAGTTTGAAATGTTTTTTGGCTGAATAACAATTTTTCAATTTTCAATATTCTCGATTTCGTTGATAGTTATTTCACTTTAAAATATGTTTCTTTTACGGCTAAGCTAATTTTTTAAAATGTTCAACAATTTAACGTTTTTATTTTCACATTTTATGTTTTTTGTAGTTTTTTTTTTTCGTAAAAAGGCAAAAGTTAGAAGTTATTTAGTTAATGCAAACATCTTTAACGCTACAATTCTGAATTGTTTTCAAGAACTACTTTAAATTCATTTATTAGATTTAATTATTTCTTTATAAATGCTTTTTTCTTACTAAAAGTTATATTTTCTTAATTTTTATTATGCCTAATTATTTTATCCTAACACACATTTTAAGCTACACTGCTAACTAACTGTTATACTGCTGTTGTAATTTTTTTGTTTTGTAGTTTGAACAGTGCACACTGGTAGCTGTTACAACTGTCTCTGTGAAATACAAAAATACCTGCTAAATTTGTTTAAGACTATCATGCAAACAACTCTTTAGTTTATGCACTATGTATTGTTACAGTCAACACTGTTGAGTTTATGTTAAGTTTTGCTGTTAATTTAACATTTTTCATTTTGTTGAATACTTTAACATTAAAGTCACTTATATTACTAGTAATTGCTTTTGCTTCATATACATATAGTTTTTGTTTAAACTGTACTCTTAGAGTTTATATTTAATAGTTGTTCCATCAGTTGGTTGACTCCATTTTGTTTATGTTAATGAGTTTTTGGCATTTTGTGTTGCTTCTTACATAATTTCTGTGTATGTTGTCAGAGGTACTGAAGTTTTTGTTTGTTGTGCTACATAATTATATTTGGATTTACTTTTTCTAATACAATTACAAGTTTAACAAATATATAGATGTTCTGTTAATTGTGTAACAGTGTTGTATTAGTCAGTTTAGTGTAGTAACTATACAGTTTTATTACAGTAAAATTAATACAAATTAATAAATCATAAAAAATATATATAAAAAAAAGAATTTAATGAATGTGTGTGTGTGTGATAATAAGAAATAAATGAAAATATGTTGACACAAATGTCACTGCTTTAAAGAGTATTCTACAAATAATATACAGAAATACGTTTGATCTACTGTTGATGTTCTGTAAACATTCTGTAAAATATATAACAGTGTAGTGATTATAATGATTATATTAATACCTTACAGGCAGAACATCGTAACCAACATTTTGGGAATTTTTGTTTTATTGCTGTTTTGGAAACCTCTTTATGAGTAGAATGTCGCTTCATAAGTGATATTTTTGAATTGCGCGGTCCAAATTTGAAATAAAGCCAAATAACACTTCTATCATATATAAATAATTTTAATATTTCTTCTAGTGACTACTTTAAGTATTGTGGTAATGCTAAAAAATCTAAAAATATGAGTATTTGTAGATAATATATCCACCTTAAAAACAAAAATATAAAATTTAAATTTATAATGTACTTCCAATGCATTTCTCCATCAATGTAAAATACTGACCACTGGCTAGTCTCAATTTCTATTAAACATATGCCAAAATTAAATATATACCAACATTCGGAAGTGTATAAGACGATTTACTTAAGTATCGTAAGTAGTACAATTGATAAATTTTTCGAAATAAATTGGGACAGACAAAACATCGTAACTACATTTTTCTTCAAATATTTCTGCATGTACTGGATATATTGCAAATTATTATTGTCAGCTCATTTAAAGGATACTTTACGAAAAAAATCAACAATATATTGAACTACTCGATTTTGAGACGTCTTTTTCGCCTCGTGTGAAATTTGCTTTTTGTGGTTTAAGATCTTTTGCCTGTAAGGTATCGATATGACTCTAAAAACTAATTCATAATAATAATAATAGTTTGGCGCTACAGTCCTGTATAGAACTTCGGCCGAGCTCTGTCACCATTTTTGAGCTGTGCGTGTTATATTTATACTCAAAGTGGTGGGACCTACAGTTTATTGCCGAATCCGAACGGCGGGTGAGAGCTTTTTCATAGGCAATGTTTTACTCTCGTAGGTTTGCCATTTACTGACGAGAGGTAGCGCGGTATAGAAAAATGTTTCTATGAAAAGATGTTTTAGCGCCAGTCCAGGCTTGAACCGGGAACCTTTCGGCTCGCAGTCCAACGCACTAACCACAGAGCTACCGCGGCTACACTAATTCATGAATTACTTTTCATTTGGGAGTTACAAATGACGGACCAAACGTAATATACCCTTTCACAGTTTTTCTAGGGTATAATTACTAAATCATGAAACGGCTGAATTATAAAATTGAACAAAAATATTCTTTGTTGTATGGCTGTTAACGTCTATTATTCGTAACAGTTTAAAAATATAAAAAGAGAATTTTCGAAGTTATTAATAAAATTCAAACGCGTGTGTAAAAATTAAGTCAGTGTAGTAGATTAAATAAATAAAAAACTCATGATATTGAAATAGTAATACAATTTATTTAAATTTAAAGAAAATAACAAAAAATGTGTGTTCGAAAATGTTTTAACTATTTTTAACATAATTTGAGCTTGTGTTGTCATTAAGAAATCAACTTTAGCTTACATTCTTGGAGTTATATTTTATAGAATTTATATTTATATGTTTTATATTTTACATATATATATTTTGTAACATTGATTATACACAACTGTATGAAACTGTTTAGCTTATGGCAACTGTTTTGAAATTTACAACATTTACAAGATGAACATTTTTCTTTTATTTGTTTTAAGAACTACTTAACACTGTAATCGATTATATATGTTATAATACCTTTGTTATACATGTATAGTAGCTTTATAATAAGTTTTTTTTAATAAACACATGACTGTCGCAGAAATATACAAGAAATACCAAGTGAAAGCTGTTATTTCACTGTTATTTCTTTGGACGATATTTATGCAGCACTCAGTGTTTTCGGCAGCTCTGTTAACCTGCGCTGTTAACGCACTTTTTAGCAGAGCCTTTATATACTACACTATTATATACGAAAAAAAAACAATTCATAGGCTGCTAATTTGAATTAGGAATTTATAACTACTTTTTTACAAACTTTTTTTACTACTTTTTTTTTACTACTTTTTTCTGTTTTTCTACTATAACTAGGAGTACGTATCTATGTGTGGGTACATAGTTTGTTTTACATACTCGTTTACATAATATATTGTTTGTTTTACAGCTAATCACAGAGTTGATGATTTAGTTAATTTACTTTAGTTCCTATTTTAAAACGTAGTTTAGTTTGTAGTACTAAAGTAGTATATGACGTACTTTTAACGCTAGCATGAAAACCATAAATTCCGCTAATTATACATAGAACATAAACTAATTTCTGGCTCACATAGAAAATTCCCTAATTTTAATTTATTTGGAGTTTTTACATCTTTTCTTTTTTATTGGCTTGATGATGTTGTTGTGGTTTGTGTGTCGGCGCAGGCTTTTTAGCCGTCAATGGAAGACGGTGGTGTCTTGACGAGCAGCAACGCATTGTAGTCGGCATCTTCGTTGCCGCTGTTGTCGCGCTTGTCAATGTGTCGCCGTTCGGAAATGATGCGCATTATTTCCGCCGAGTCAGACTTGCTCAGACCCTCGCCGATGTCGCTGGTAGCGGCGTCGGCACGCGCGCCGTTCTTGTCACCAAGAGCTTCGCCCTCCACTAGTGCCGACTGATCCTGTTGCGTCGGCAGCAGCAGTGAATTCTCATCAATGTCTGGATCTTCGTCGAGTGCTTGCTGCTTAAAAAGCTGTTTGGTGCTGCCGCTACGGCTTCGTGGTGGCATAGCGCGCGGCACAGCCAAAAGCACGCTTCTTGGCGGTCCTAAGCAGCTTTGATCTGTGGAGACAGAGCGACCGTAAGGACGGCGCGCTGGTGGCGGCGCTGTGGCAGCTGTTGTTGCTGCCGGCGCCGCCAGTACTGGCTTCTCACTGATTACGGCGGCAATTATTGTTTTAGCGGCTTCGTCGCAAACTGTGCGACGCACGTCTTCGCTGCGTACACTACGTATGTCACATGTTGAAGTGGGACTGCCATCCGATTCGAGACTCTCGAAGATAGTACCACGTCTATAGTCGCTGCCACCATCACCACCCCATGGCAGCGAGTCGCTACTCATGCGCTTTGACTCAAGGTTGCGCCGTCGTATAGCCTGCTCGTCCAGTGAGCGCTCTTTGGTGAGTACACCACGCTTACGAAATGCCGAGCTGCGTCGACCGCGCCTTGCCTGTGGCATCATCTGCAGCTTGACATCAAAGCTGTTTTCATTGGAACCACCGCCCTCTTCTCCAAGCATTGCAAGCGTTTGTGGCGTGAGAGCACCACTGTCAGCACCGAAGTCTGCCATCCCGAAGGCGTTAGGCGTCTGATTGAAGTACTGTATAGTCTGACGTCGGCCCGTGTTGGTGAACTTCTTTTCCAGCGACGGCGTGCTATACGTGAAGTTTGACGGCAACGATGCGACTTTCTCGAGTGGCCGCTTGACCACCGCCTCCGTTTGTTGCTGCAACTGCAGGCAAAGCGCCTGCTCCTGTTCGAACTCCTGCTCCCGGACGAGCTCACGCTCAAGCTCAACATCCATGTCCATTTCGTCCTCCATTTGTTTGTGGCTCTCCTCGAGATGTTTCATCAAAACAGCCACGACGACATTAACCAATACGAATTGCGCCATTAGCACGAAGATCACAAAGAAGATCGGAGCAATAACCGAACTGACGCAGCAATTGCGAACGCAATCGGCCGCATCATCGCAGTTATCTCTCAGCGTGTCCTTCATGATTCCGTTCCAATTGTCGCCTGTCGCTACGCGAAACAGTGTGAGGAAAGCCATTCCGAAGTTTGCGAAATGTGCATGTTCGCCGAGACCCTGACAGGGAATCTCATCCGAGCACTCCAACCGCCCGAACAACTCCACGCCCAGAGCGGCGAAGATGAAGAAGAGCAGAAAAAAGAGCAGCCCCAGGTTGCCGACCTGCGGAAGCGCCTGCATCACGGTGTCCAGTAGGGCGCGAATTCCTTTGGCCATTTTGAGCAGCTTTAGGACGCGCGCAATGCGCAACACGCGCATCACACGTATTATTGTCGGATTGATGGGTATGATTTTCGTCTCTAGCTCTTCGAGCACTATGCCGACTATCGAGAGTATGACGATGCCCACATCCAGCTGGTTCCACTTATCTTTCATATAAAGGCGCCAACCCAGAGCGACCAGCTTCATGATGGCTTCCAGTATGAAGACAGCCGTAAAGAAATAGTTGAATATCTTCAGCGCGTATTCGAGTGGAAATGGCATTCTGTAGTACTCCAATGCCATGGTGACAACATTAAGTCCGATGACCGCTGCAATTGCTAGGTCAAAGTACTTGGAAGTGACGACGCTGTGCACGAAGAGACGCGTTGGGGAGTAGTTCGTGTAGTAGGGTGGCTCGTGCATGCGTCGCCGTTTCTTCTCCATCTGCAGTGCACGCTTTGCGGCGCGTCGTATCTTCTCCTCTTTCTCCTGTTCCTCACGACAACGATGAAAGTTCTCTACCACGACACCCACGAACATGTTAAGCACGAAAAAGCCCACAAGCAAAATGAAGGCGATGAAGTAGAGCAGTCGCCATTCGTTGTAATTGACGATGGGTTGCTGGTCAACGCCCACGGCATCCAGACCCGTGTACATGATGTTAACCCAGCCGTCACGTGAGCTCAGCACGAATAACGACATGAGCGCCTTTCCGAGATCATCGAAATTGTACTTGCGATTGATCCATGCGTTGCCTGCTATCGACTCACAGTCGGTCCGGTTGCGCACATGCTTGATGTTTTCGCCCTCGCAGTAGAAGAACGTACCCTTGAAAAGTTGCACTCCCAGTATACCGAAGATGATGAAGAAAGTGCAGCAAATGAGCACGATGTTGCCGATGGGACGTAGGGACGATAAGAGCGTTTGCACGACTAGTTTGAGACCCGGGGCGCGGTTAATTACACGCAGCGGCCGTAGGGAACGAAGTAGTCGAAACACCTGTGGAAAGGATGGAGGGGATTTTTGGAGAGGTGGTTTTGAATTGTAGGAATAGGAAAAAGTACAAGAAAAAGCAGTATTAGTTACGTAGTAGAAAACATTGTTTATTTGCTGGACATGCTCGACGAAACTTTATGGTGCATGAGAACATATGAAATGTGATGGAGAAAGCATCGAGCACGTCCATTAGAAAATAAAAATAATCTAATTAACGCTGTTTGCGTAACTACAGAGATGAGGTACAACAGGAAAACGTTTACGACAGATAAACGGAACAGAACATAGTATGTACAAAGGAGAGTTTCCGTTTAATGTAACTACATACAAAACTTATTACATCAAGATGTTGAAAATGTGGTTAAGAATTATTATACCAGAGTTGTTTAGTAATATTTCTCCCAGAGAATGGAGCTTAAATTTACAAAATAAACTTATATAATATTGGATTAAAAGCTCGGAACAAAAACGATAAAATTCAGTGTATACAAAACAACGGATTAAACATTAATAAGTTTCACTACTATGCTTGGTATATAGAAAGCTTTAAGTTCAAGAAATACAAACAAAGAAACTGTATAAAAAAATTTATTTTATGATTTACCAAATTTGCTGTCATTTTATTTAACATTTGAAAAAAACAGCCCCAATTTATTTACATACATATTTTATTTGACAATAACTATACGTTATCATCACCCAATTTACACGAACACCTGTTGTTAATATTGCAATTACTGTGTTCTACCAGCAGACCCCCACAACAGAAACCCAAAGCCGAATCCAGTCATCAACAGACACCACTTTATTTGACATGCAACATGCAGCATTGTACTTACCCTTAAAATCCCAAATATCCTTGGACTTGACTCGCTAAACAATGACATTAGCAAATCAATGATTGATATGGTAACCAAAGATCCATCCATAATGTTCCAGCCGGATGTGAAGTAGGCATCTGGGCCGTAAAACATACCAGTTGCTACCACCTGTTTGCAGAAATTTATCAGTTATTATTGCATAAAACAACTTTCGATTACATTGGTTGTGATACGTGTCGCCACAACCATCGTCCAATTGTGGCGACACGAAAATACCCGCAATTGTGGTGTGACTGACAGGATGTGACCGAGTGCACAAAGCAGATAATAATGTGGATATCGAAGAAATGTGGTTTATAATATTGCAATTATTACTGAATTTATTATAACACAGCATAAATAAAGAAGTAAATGTTGTGATGCGAGGATTATTTTAAATGCATTCAGTATTTTGAATTAGGGTAGACCGGGAATACATCGACTAAACAATGTTCAACTCCTCAATTTGATTAGAATTCAATTTCTTCCGTTATTATCTGTTCATCTACATTTGAGAGTCTCTTCACCGAAAACACAATTGCAGGAACATTATCGCTACGGGAGCTTAAAACTAACAACCGTCCAAATACGTCATAGAAGAAGAAGAATCTCAGTGCACAATGCACTCAACCTTCACCCGCCTGCCAAAGCCTTCAAGAGCTTTGTTGCTTTTACTCGAGTGTTCCGTATCATGTGGTGTGTAATGTAAGCCTTACCTTAATGAACATTTCCACCGTGAATACGGCTGTGAACACGTAATTGGCCGTAGCCAGAAACAATCTCTCTTTGCAGTCTGGAGGGATATTTGGTCGTTCCATTGCCAACGTTATACAATTGAGCGCAATGAACAGCAGGACCACATTGTCGAACCACTTTTGATTAACAAACCACGAACAGATTTGGCGGAACCTGTTGAATGGAGAGGAAAGAAACACATAAAAAAAGAATGAACAATATAAAAGAAATAAAATGAAAAAACACAACGAATGCGAGATAACAATGTTGCCGCAATGTAGTAATAGACACAAAGAGTTGTTGGAACCGAGAAGTGGTTGTGGAATGAGGGTACGCTCAACGGGCGGTGTGATTTTTGAAACACGGCTGGGGATTTGCAGCAGGATGCTGTTGAAGTTTATGTTGGCAACAATTGTTGATGCAGTTGAAACAAGTTAGTTTCAATGCTTGGCTGAACTTAACACACACAGAGGCCAAAGATACCAGTAGGAAAATATATTTATCGATAAACATTATCCAGACTAAATTTTTGGCAGGCTCAATATTCATGGAAACCTGCCTTAATATTTGAATAATATTGCTATACGCCTTCCGCACAATTCCCGCTGTCTCAGCGTTAGGTGAAATAATCCTCAAATATTCCAGAAAAAAATTGATGTCGAGCACTCCGTGCTCACTAGGCAACATATTTGGTAGTCTCAAGGTAGTTTAGAAACATTTTTTCGAAAGATATCAATTTGTTTCAAAAAATGCCTATTTTCATCCTATCCTCAAAATATGTGGCAATTTACACTCTGGTCATTAGGAAACATTTGGAAACATATTTTCGAAAGATTTCAGGTAGATTGTTTCAAAAGTTGCCTATTTTTTTTCTCATCCCCAGCATAAACCCGGCAATATGTTTGTCAAATTCCACAATTTCCCAGTAAAAAGCCTGACATTTTTTCTCATGTCACTAGATATAATTTTTGGCAGTTCAAGACAGTTTAAAAATATATATTTGAAAGATTTAGACATACGAAGCGAAATTTGTATCAAAAGCTTCATATTTTCTGTATGCATCAAAAATATGCCCAGAATATTTAACACGCTTCTTTTTTTCAGTGTATATATATATTCCAGAAGAATTTTACAACTTTAAGTCTTCAAAATTATATTTGATTGAACCTTAAGAATATTAACAATTGCGCTCTACCCTTCTGACTTTATTCACTACGAGTCATCGAGACGTTTAGTAGGTACTGTTTTGTCCGAGGTCACAATGTTTTAATTTTCGCACTAGTACATTTAAACCACGCGGAAACATCAACTCCCATAAGCTGTGGAAATGGGGAATTAGTGTCGTTAAAGGATTACGTGTGGTTTTTTGTATTAGTTATCAAGAACATGTGGCAAATACTCATTGTACGCGGCTTAAATAAATGTTTGAAGTCATTGAGCACTAATTTTTGACAGAACAAGGTTTTGGATTTTGGGTGTAACTGCGATTAATTAAAACCTTTTTTTATCAGGAGCCTTTAAAGCCGAATATTTGTATACCTACACTAAAAGTGAAAGGGTATTTACTTTGATCATCCGTTTCAAATAGCCAGAGGAAGACGTATTGGGTATGGAATCTGCGTCTTTTTTGCGATTTCCGTACATTTTTACAATAGCTATTACAGGAAAACAAGAGAACCTAGATGAAACTCATAATTTAGAGGAATTTTAATGCTTTTAATTTCTCAAAGCCTAAGACTTTGCTACTTTGGGAAATTTCAAACGCCTTATGATTTTCACTACTGTTGTCTGGTTGAATACATCACTCACCTGTTGTCCTCCGGAAACACATACATCGAGTAAGACTCGCGCTGCTCGGTAAAGTTCGTCGGTTTCAGACGTTCGATTAGTATCTTGATCTTCGACACACACTCCGCATTCGAAGACATCATGGAATGTTGATCCTTCTGTGGCTGCAACTGCATCATCGACTGTTTGCGCTCCTGTCGCTGCTGACTCAGCGACTGTTTGCGCTTTTCCTGCTCCTGCACGAACTGCTGCAACATGTCCGGCTCATTCAGCTCCGACAGCGACTTTTGCCACTTGTCTAGATCGATCTTCGAATTCGTATACGACATCGACTTGCGATTTGCCTCCAGATTGTACAGATTCAGATTCGAAGCCTTGCCGAATGCGAGTTCGATGGACGACATGCGACGCTGTCCCGGCGCCCAGTTCTTTTGACCAGCGCCACGATTAAGATTCTGATAGAACTGTGAATTGTTGAAAATACAGGCAGAGGCGCGACGACTACCAGCGTAACCAGCGCCACCACTGCCTATGCTCAACGAGCTGGACAAACGTCTTGTGGAGTTCTGCGGACTGAGCCGATTTGTGTCCTTGGTATTGTTCTGTATGCGCGTAGAGCTAGCGCGCAGAAAGGGATCCATAAGGGCGGAACTACCGCTCGCGCTGCTGCCGCCCAATAGTTGTGCATTCTCACGGCCATTGTTGAGCACGATCTGCTCCGGTTCCGGTTCTGCGGTACCGTTGGCTGTTTCCGGTTTTTGCTTCTTGGAGCTGGAACGCCGAAAACGTTTGAAGCTGGAGGTACGCTGAGCGGTCGTTGAGCTTGGAGCCTGTAGTGTGGCGCCATTGGACGACGTATGTTGCGACATCTGTGTGGTGCTATCATCGGGTTGCAGTGACGTTGCTGGCTGCAGCGCGGCTGCCGCGGAGGATACAGTTTGTACGAACATGGTACTAGTAGAACCGCTGGTGCCGCTGGAGGAACTCTTTGATACCGAGCCGACTTCAGTGGCGGCGGCGGAAGCGGACGCAGCACTCATGAGGTTGCGCGTGCTGCCGCTCAGTGGGCTGCAACAAGAGTTGGCGGCTACGGAAGTGTAGGAGGAGGAAGAGGACGAGGTGGGGTGTAAATTACTAGGCGCTAAATTATTAGTGACGGTACTAATGCTGGTATTGCTGCCCAGCTGGCTGGCGTTGAGTATATTGAGCGGCTTGTGCGCCAGCACGGGTGATGGCGGGATGAGATCAATCGACGGAATGCCTTCGTCGAGCGAGCGTTGGCCCGTGAACAGCGTCGGTGGACGCAGCAGCGACGTAGAGCTGTTGCTTGTTGGCGCTTCGGCTGATTCACCCCAGTTGCGAAAACTGCTGCCCGGCTCGAGTGTAGTGCTGGGCGAGTCCTGCGGCGTCGCAGCCGTTGTTGTTATGATGGGCGGATCACGCAGTGGACGTATTTTCGAAAGTTTAGGTGCATCGGCACGACGCTCTTTTATTGAATATGTCTGTGGGTGTGAATGAAGCATGATAGACAAAACGAGCGATATAGAATTAAAGTAATGAAACCTTTTTTAAAGTTTTGCGATCATCGTCCTGCATAAGACGACTTACATCTTTCTCGGTGGACTTGCTACGCGCTTCACGCGTTGGCGGCGCCGACATATGTGTCGATGCCGTCACCGCGTTGGCAGCCTCGTTTAACTGGTAGTCGAGACTCGGCTGCAGTAGACGTTGTTTTTGTATGTTGCACTTCGGATCGATAATCAGCTCGTTTGAATCCTGTAACTACACGACAGATGCAGGATTTTTTTGTTTCAAATTATTTGTTGCCTATAATTCACATCGTGCGCAACGAAAGAAAAGCTTTACAGCGAAAGCTTTTCTTCGTGGGCACTCTTACTTACTTTGCGCACATCCTCTGCACTGTGCCACTTGTTGCGTATCTCGTAGTAGCTCTCGTTCGTCGACGATGAATCCGAAGTGCTTCGTGATTCATCGTACATTATATCGCTGTAGTTTTCGGCTAACGTCTCCTCGCGTAGTTTTTTCACCAATTCGCGTTGTTCACGCTCTCGACGTTCATTTCGCTGAGGGAATCAAAATTTCAAAATTAGACTTTTTCGCGTGCGTCTCACTTAATAAAGTTCGCTCTCGTATTTGAATTCATTTATGAATAACATGCATTTGATGACAATGCACAACATTTGTGTGCGCAAAATGAATTTATTTCCACTGCGAACTAATCACAATGTGATTCATTCGTGACTGAATCACGTGTGCAGTGTATGTGCTTTTCGGGTGCTTTGCAAGGTTTGTGCGATATTTGCAAATATTGCATTTTTATTTACAATTCGTAGTAACAATTTCAAAATGCAGGGAATTAAAGTCATTTTGTTGTTGGACACAAATATTGTTCATTGTTCAAATTCCTTATGTTGTCATTGTTATTGTTGTTGTAAAACTCTACCTCTGAACTGAATCCCTCAACCAAAATGGCGACCAACAAATTAAAGAGCACATAGTTGCCGAACGTCATTAGAGCCACAAAGTACAATGCGGCCCAATGACTCGTTTTTTCCATGCCGTTGAACAGGACGACGTTCCAGTCCTCCTGCGTGAGAATCTACAAATTTTTGTTGTAGTTGTTGTTGATTTTTATTTGTTTGTTTGTTGGTGACAAAGTTAAAGTAAAGAAAAAATATTTAAAAAAAAAATCAAAAATAAAATAAGTGACCGATTGCTGAACGCAGTATGGGTTAAATGCTGGTGCACGACGCCAAGGGTTAATCAAGTGCTAAAGCTGTTTTTTTTTATTTTTCTAATATTATTTAGTCACAAACATTTAGTACATTAGCACTTAAATAACTTTTGACGCGTTAATTGAATTTTTAAAATTAATTAAGCAAATAATTCAAAATTGTATGCACAAAATATAAATTAAATATCTAGCAGAGAAGCGCTGAAAGCTTTTAAGCTGCGCAATTTTGCTGTGGATAAATAAAGCACCACAGAGTGCAAAGTATTAAAAACTCAAATATAATTCAATAAAACTACAAAAAATAATTTAATTTAATTAATTATAATTCGTGGTGTGATTTTTTTTTTGTTTTCAAATATCCTAAAAGAAAATAAAGCTCGTAAAGCTGTTTTTTCATAATTGAACAATTCTAAGTAAAATTAACGTGCAGAAAATGTATTAGCTTTAGAAAATTTTGCAAATAAAATTATTTGAGTATTAATTTCAAATATAAGCCAAATATAAAAAAAATATAAAGCGCTGTGCAAAAAAATGCTGTACAAAACTTTGGATAATTGAAATCTTTTAAAAGGTAAAGCTTATCATGTTGAACATGCTTGAAATGTTAACACAATACAGTTAACCGTCTTTGTATTCAAATTGGAATATATGATTCTTGACATGCAGCTTTTCTATGTGTTTTTTTTTGTCAAAAATTGAAAGCTCTAATTGTGTGGAGATACATTTGGGCAAATTGTGTTCTAACTAGAGTGGGGCGTGAATTAACGGAAATTGTATGTAAAGAACAGGAATCCGTTTATAATTAATTTATAATTTTTTTTTTCTAAATTGAGGAGTTTTCTACAAAATTAAAGCTGTATTCAAAGCATTCTTAAAATTAGTGTGTGAAATAAATTGTCATATAGCTTTGCAAGCTTTCCTAATAACTATATTGATTTTCGGTTTAAAAAGCTCTTTAGTGCTTTTAAGTTAATCTTGATATTTTAAAAACTTTTTATATTTTAAAATTGTCCTGCAAGCTCGTACTGAGCTTTAAAAGCTTTCATAGAATTGTAAAAGCTTTTGTAAAAACTCTATTGACTGAAAATCTTAAATATCTTAATGATCTTTAAAAATGCTTTTATATTATTTATATTTTACAATTATTTGTAAACCTTGAAAGCTTTTACATGACATTGAAAATTTGAACAAAGCTTTGAACTTAAAGAATTGTAAAATATATTTATATTTTATATTAAATTGTCTTGAAATTGTAAAAGCTTTTTTTAAAGAACTTCGTCGATTTTATGTTAATAAGATTTTTAAATCTCTTCAACATCTTACATTCCTTATTGATATTTTAAAATCTTTATTTTAGCTAACGAATTATTTTGGTTATAAAATTATTTAAGAACAATCAAAGCTTTTACGGAACTTTGAAAGTTTGCACAAACCTCTGAATGCTTTTGTAAATAATTATTTTTATTTTTAGTTTCAAAGATAAAGCTTTTTAAAACGTCAATTTTATTTTTTATCTATTTTGATTTTATTTGTTAATTATAAAAGCTTTTTACATAACTTTGAAAGCTTGTACAGACTTTTGTACTATATATAGTTTTTGTTAAGCAGATATTTAAAAGATTTTTTTAAATTTAAAAAACTTATTGATTTTTTGAAATATTTTTATTTTAGTATCAATATTAATTGCCAAGTATTAAACCTTAAAAGCTATAATTAGACCATAGTTTTAAGAATTTTTAGCTTTTATAATGTTTTAAAGCTTTTACAAGAATTTTATGAATTTTCTGTTAAAAATCTTTTAAATTAAAAGCTCTTACAGAGCACTGCATTTTAACATTTTGATTTGCTGTTAAAAAGCTTTTCTAGAATTTTAATTAATTGTTAACCCTTTTAAAAACTCTTTAGAAGCTTCTTGCGACTTAGATTAAATAATATCAATTGAGCTTTTCTTAAAATAGTGCCATATAATGTTTATACTGCTATGAGTCAAATAAAAAACTATTTTAAATTACATAAAACAGTGCAAAAGTTGCGTGTAAGCTGCAGCAGTGGCATTAAGCTTTACTTAAACTTTATAAAATAATAAATTAAATATGACTAATTGCAACATTTTATCGAAAAAGCTAAGAAAAATGTAGAAAGTTGTTTTTTTTTTGTACAATTTTTTTTTTCTAAATTTTCTTTTGTTTTACACAGTGTATACATACTTGTGACAGCGACTGTAAAGTGTGTAGAGTAGTGTGAGAGTGTTTTATAAACTTTAGTTAATGAAATAAACAGTGGCTAAAAAAACTACAACAAACTATAAATCTTAAAACAGAAATTAAAACAATTTAAAATACTCTTTAAGGTGTTTATTCAAAATTGAAAACTCTCAAATTCAAACGAACCAAAAACGAATAAAAAAAAACTCAAATTCAAAAACTAAGTTTGTTTGATTTACAAAAAATAATTATTGTACTCTAGTATCGAAATATATATAATTATGGGGGGTATAATATATTTTTTTAATGGTAGTAGTGGGGAAAATAAGTGTTCTTACTTGGAAGACTGTGACTGTGGCCCATAAAAAGTTGTTGAAGTGTTTGCGATCGCATTCGCATTGTGGATGTTTGCTGATTATTTCGGGACACGTACATTCGCGTTCGAGTCCGGTATCGTCCATAAACTTACAAAACTTACCGCCAAACAGATACATGCCCAGTATGCTGCAGGTTTATACATATATATATATAGACGTGTAGTAGTTTTGGCATATATATGTATACATATTTTTAGTAGTATATTATATACGTAGGTATAAAATGTTCGGTACATGTTTGTTAATAATATATAGCAAAAAATTCATGTTTAAATCATAGAAAATCAGTAGTAATTGGTTTTATTGTTGTTTAGAGCGCAAAAATGTTGTTGTATTTAAATACGCCTAGAAAATAGTTTCTTAATATCAATAAGTGCAATTTAACTTGACGCTATTTCAAGTAAAATTCTGCTTGATATTAAGCAACTGTTTTCTAAGTGTTGTTTTGCTGGTTTAATGCTAAATTATTCAATATATGGTTTGTAAAATACAGTAAAATGTTTCTTTTTTTATTAGTTTTTTAATAGTCTGTTTAAAAACGAACTCAACAAAAGCTTTTTTTTTTTGTACATAGAAATTATATGTATTAGTAGCCTTATTTGTTAGAATAACAAAAAAATGGTTGGAATTTAACTTGTTGCGATTTACATATTGGTCTGTTTTAATGTACGAATTGAAAAAGTTAGTTGTTGGTACTGAGTGGGGAAAACTGCGGAAATGCGGTTTGGTTTTGCGGAATACAAAATAGTGAGAAGAGCGGAAAGTACTGATAGTGACAGCCTTTTGAATGTAGTAGAATTTAAATGTTTTTTAAATTTTCAAAGAGAGTGTAGAATGTAGTAGAATTGAGTGGGTGAGTCGATTGCGTGAAGTGGAGTGGAGTAGAGTTGATAGCGATAGAGTTTAGCTTAAAAATACTTAGTTTAAACGATAAGTTTAACGATAATGATAAAGTTGAAGCGAATTAATAGTGACAAATAAAGTACGAAAATATTTTATAGTAGAGCGCAGTAAATGAATGAAACAGAGAAGCGACAACAAGATGGTTTCGTAGGCGTGCAAATAAATTTTAAAATTTGTTTTTTAATTTTTGTATTATTTATTGTTTTAATATTTATACATTTTTTTTTTTGGAATAAAACATGCCACAACTAAAAAACACAAAACTAGTACATGCTAGGGTTTTCTAATCCAACTATGCTGGCTTACCTTGTTTGTGTACGGGTGGCAATATACATTTCATTTTGCAAAGAGTGCTGCCATACTTTTGCTTTTCTTTAAAACAACACTAAACTATGAAATTTTTTTTTTATTCTTGATAACTTTGTACATTTGTTGGGACTAAAACTACAGCAAACGTTGTAACTTAGTATGTATAAAAATGCTTGTCACTGCTAAGTGTTTCCTTTATTTTTTTACTACTATTTTTTGTTTGTAAACTACTACTATTTTGCTAAATCTGCCCAAACCAATACAAACTGCTATTTTGTTGTTTTCAGTGTGTTGTTGGTGACTATAATTTACTTGTTGTTGTAATTTTTACAATTTTAGTATTAACTAGAGGTAGTAAATAGATTCTGTACAAAACTAAGTATGTGTTAAAGAAAACAAAGTAACGTAAAAAAAGAACGCTGTATAGAAATCATAAAACACACCACAAATTAAAGCAGCTTCAAGTACAGCTTAGCAGGCAATTAAAACCAATGCAGCTCAATTTTTCAAAAAAAAAAAAAAAAACAAAATACAACAAAATACAAATCAAATTTTAATATAAATTAATTTTTTAAAATTATCACTAGAAATAGTTGAAAAAATTCACTATACAAATGCAAAACAATGCTTGACAGTCAAACACACTGACACTTAATAAAAATAACAAACCAAGTTATTTAAACAGAAAATAACAAAAAATATAAAACATAAAATTGCCAGAAAAAATGAAAAACAAATGCTGTTATTTAGTTTAAGGTTAATTAAAATATTAGGTACAGTTGCTCTACCTGAAACACCGTGACGAGCGCCCACAGTAGGCTGTCGAAATTCTTGCGATCGCAAATCTTCTCTCCGTTCACCTGCTCGCAGAATTTACATCCGAACAGATTCATGCCGAGTATACTAAATATATTTTGATTTCGTATACATATATATATTATATATATTTTTTAGATTGATTGATGTTGTTGTAGTAGTAGTAATTAGTAGTAGGTTAATTAGTAGTAGATTAGAGTAGTACGATAGCATAGTTAATACATAAAACAATTTCGTTTGGTTTCGGGGGAATTGATTAAAGACATATTTTAAAAATGCAATTTAATCGTAAATTTTATGTATCATTTTTTTTTTTAAATATCATTAGATTTAGTATTTGTTTTTATATCAAGTACAGAGTAGTAGAGAATAGAAGCAATGAGAGAGTGTGTAAGTGAAAGAGAGAGAGAGAGAATAAAAGACAAATCACAGTATTAGATAGAGAGTGAGAGAGCGCGATAGTAAAGAGCATGAACTTAAAGTAAATAGGTACTAATAAAATAAAATGGTTGAAGCTAAATGGCAACATTAGACAAATTGATGTGGCAATGATGAAATCTATGTATGTCGTGAGTCAGAAGTTAAGCTATCGATAAATTAGGAATTGCTATTAAAAGAACTTATGAGTTGATTAGAAAAGGAAATTAAAAATGAACAAAAATTTGAAGTATTTATGTGTCAAAAGTACTCTGCAAATTGAGAAAATAGGTTCCGTTTTATATAATTTTGGTTTGCTAATTTTGCCTTCATACTAAATTTTTTTCCTAATGTCCGTAATTTTTCAAGAATATTTTCGGCATATTTCTGGAAAACACGCAGATAAATGGAATTTGTGAGAACCGTATTGCATATTATCAAATTTTACGGAATTTTAAAGGCAGATTCCCGGCATATATTAGCAACGGGCAGAAAACAGACACCTTTAGATAAAAACTCCGCATTTGTCTGCTTAATATCTCGCGAATTGTTTTGAGCCTACCAAATCAAATAGTGGTATTTTTTAGAAAAATGTACCTCCTATATAAGTAAAATGTATAAAATGATATACATATATTGGGAAATATTGGAAAAATATAAAAAGAAAATTTACTCTAGCAATTTTTTTTTAAATTATGAAGCATTTCCAAAATTATGATATTGAAAAAATTTTAAAAAATTTCAGATGTTGACGACTGCATTATAAAAAAAAATTGTATTTTTGTTTAGTAAAAAAAAATGGTCAGAAATTTGACAATATTGTTACGAAAAGAGGTAATTTGCCCATAGTGCAGTCAATCAACAATAATAAATGAGACGCAAGACAATTCAGCGCACTATGCAATGTGTTAGAAAGGGACGGAAGATCATTCAGCGCACTGAAGCAATGTGCGAGAAAGAGATAGAAGATCAGTGCATTAGAAACATATAAGTGCGAATGAGATGCCAATAGCATGCGTCATTCACGAAAAGAGTAGAAGGTTCTCGTAACATGTCGAAGCTTGTCGAATCGTGTCGAACTGAGGCACTGCATTTCAGTTGTGATTTGATAGTGAAATAGTGCGTCTCGTCAGTGAACATTGTTAAGCTAAATTGTAGATTTGTGTTCTTTAAGTTGTTATTTAGAAATTTTATAATATTATTTCGAGAAATTGATGCAATTTTCTGTGTTTATGAGTATAAAAAAGATATGACATAAATTGTGATGACACATTGCAGGTAATTTAATTTACTACACTATGAAAAGAAATTAGTGTCTTGGCTAAATTTGGCTTTTAAGGTTTTCGCACATTTTAGGTAACCGTCTCAGAAATCAAAACCGTTAAGTAAAAAAACACCAATATCCATAACTTTCTGGTTTCGGATTTATTTAATATTTTCTTGTGTTAGTAAAATTATTTGGTTTTTTGCTGAATAACTTAGAATCGGTACAAAGAAAGAAAATATGTTTTCTTATAGAAAAATAGTTCTTGAAACTACGATTCATTGTGTTAATGAACATTTAATAAATATTAAGAATTCATCATACATTTGATGAAAGACTGAACATTTTTTCTTCGATTTGAGGAAGCGTTTGAGAATACTACGTTTCATCACATTAATGTATAAATACATAGTATACTTTCAAAATATGTACGTCATACTGATGAATTTTGTTCATCAAACCAAATTTCAATAAAATATATATTGGTTTTTACCAATAAAAAAATCTTAATTAAAAAAAACACATTTTTTTTAGATATATTTGTATTTAATAAAACAATTTTTGAATTATTAATTATTTGTTAGTAATTTTGATAGTTAGTATGAAATATTATTTTAAAAAATGTCTGAACAAATTAAAATTTTCCGAGTTTAGAGTCAAATATCTTAAAAACGTGTCTGCATATTAGCATTCATTAGTATATTAAAATTAGTCTGGACAATTAAAATAAAAATTGCATTTAAGCTTTTTTGGAAAACTATTTTTCTACACTTCTATATATTTTTTTAGTCTATGTTGTGGTTAAGAACGGCTTAAAATTACGTTTGCAATATTCGTATAAACATTACGCAATAGCAAATAAAATTCAGTACACAGAAAAAAAATCGTAAATATAGCCAAAAAGGTACATCAACACAATCAAATTATTGCTAAAACTGCGCCGACTAAATTATTAATTGTACTAGCGTACACATTCTTCATATTAACAATCGCATTTGCTGGCAACAGCTATGTGTATTCGCATACCGCGTTGATGTTATAGCAGTGCGTGGTCGCTATAGCAGTGAGTGGTAGCTGTAGCAGTGCGTGGTCGCTATAACAGTGCGTGGTGTGTGTTCGTGTACTCGCTTACAGCGCTGGTGAATTTTGTGGAATTCGCTTAGAATTAGAATTTATAGTTGGCGGTTGGCGCGCATATCAGTTCACATTTGGTTCATGTCAAAAAAAACGCTTATATAGTTTGATCATACTCTATTGGTATCGTTGAAAATAATGGTGACGGCAATAGTTGCATATTAAATTATGCATCATCATCAGAAAAGTATATTTGTTATATACTTTCACAAGAATTTATGTTATTTTTTTTAATAAACTAAAAAAGAATTATACGAATACTGTGAAAATACCAAAATGCTTTTAAAACGTCGACCAGACCAATTAAATAATTTGCCACTTAAGCAAAATCATTTATTGGTATATTTTTGGACGCAAAATAACATTTTTAGCCAATGTGTTATCTCAATACATGAAAATGGTAAAAATGTCATTGCTAGACCAATGAATGGTGTACAATTAATTTTGATTGCTGTATTTACGTCGATTATTTTATTCTGTGTATGCAGTCACAATCAGCACCACGAAATTACATAGAAATGATGTATGGAACAAATCTCTTTTGTGGAGTAGTGAAACTAAATTGTTTATGTAGCTTAATAAACAGAATAGTATGGCTCTCTAGAGTAGTAAACTAAAAATGAATAATGAAAAAAAATTAAACAACAGTAGTTAGAGAGTAAACTTACAATTGGAAAATCATATATGGAAAGCTTATTTAATGCTAAGAAAGTAGTTGTCTACATTTAAGAATAGTTTGGCATGATGACTAGAGAGAGAGAGCTGTTTGTACTTTTTGCTATTTATTGTTGTATGCTAGTTTTAGTTTGTCTTTTTGGGGGGGTGGGTTCAATTTAGTTAATTTTCTTAGTTAAGATGTTTATGTTTAATTGTTTTATTGTTTAATTGAAACTTAGTTTAATTCGCTTAATTTACTAACTACTGGAGGCAACAATTAAACTAAATTTCGTATGTTTAACGAACTCGCTACACAATTAAGTAGTAAAGTATTTGTTTTTAATTTAAATACGAGTAGTAATGTTAAGTAATATAGGATAAAATATCGATTTTTAATGGCAAATACGCTAAATTCTATGAGCTAATACACACATTGATAGAAATACATATTGTTGTTCGACTTAGTTATTGTGTGAAAGTGTTGAAAAAAGTGGTACGATCAAAATAAATCGAAAATGAAAAACACAATTGATTGAAATGTATTAATGTGATTTTTTGGAAAATTAATATTAAAAGATAACAGTGAGATTTTGTAAGTGAGCGGTGAGTATAGCTTTCTGCATTTTAGATGTGAGCAAAAATGTCTAAAAATTAGTGTTGAAAGCTTTTTCAAAGTTTAATTATTATTAACTACAATGCGAAAAATAGATAGAGAGCGAGATAGTTACAGACAGAGAGACACTGATGGCATAAAGTGGGAAATAAGATTACGTTAGGTGAAGTCAAAAATGCGTCTAGACAGAATAAAGTATTAAAATTATGATGTAAGTGGAAATTCGATGAGCGTTCTTACTGGAAAGCTTTTAGGGGTTTAGATAAAGTTGTAAGGAAATGAATACACGGGGATTGAAAGATTTTTTGTTAAATGCCAAAAATTACCTATCTATGTAAATTATTCCTAAATATTTCGAAAGTGATTATTAAGCTTATTTTATAAAAGCCGCTTTAAGTAGCTATATTAATATTAAATTAGTTTATAGATGTTTTTTTTTTTAAATATAAATCTATTCATAGAAAAAACGTATTTTTTTTTTAAGTTTACAGCCTCTTTTTATATAAAAGCTTTCCAAAAAAGAGTTTTCTTTTTATTGAAATATTTGCTTCGTAAAGTAAACTTTTACTTATCTTCACTAAATTAGTATTTTAAAGTATTAAAAGCTTTTTTTAGTTAAGTTTTGCCAACACTTACCTAAATATGAATATGAAGAGCACGAGCAGAGAGAAGAAGACAGCAACATTGTCCATGGTACGCAGCATAACAAATAACTGACGCCGCAGATTGGGCATGAAACGCACCAGCTTCAAAATGCGGAGCAGACGGAATGTACGCAATACGGAAAGACCGGAGCCACCACCGCCGCCGGTGCCATTACCAGAAAATGTTTGACATATTTCAATAGCACTGCAAAAATGACAAGGCAACAAAAATAAATAAAAATTACTGAACTTTAAAGTTTTACACTCGTGACTCAAAACATATTATTATAGGTAACTTTTTTAAAGATGATTTTAAGCATTTTCATAAAAGCTTTAAGCTTTTTCATGTAAGCTTTTCAGAAAAGCTTTTAAGCTTCTTTATAAATCTCTAAAGCTATTTCATAAAAACTTGTTAGCTTTTTATAAAAACTTTTAAGCTTTTTATAAAAACTTAAACTTTTTATAAAGGCTTTAAGCTTTTGCATACAATATTTTAAGATTTTCATAAAAACTTGTAAGCTTTTTATAAAAGCTTTCAGCTTGGTCATACAAGCTTTAAGTTTGGTCATAAAAGCTTTAGGCTTGGTAATAAAGGCTTTAATCTTGGTCATTGAAGCTTTTAAGCTTTTTCATACATCTTTTAAGCTTTTTCATAAATCTTTTAAGTTTTTTTCATAAATCTTTAAAGATTTTTCATCATATATTTTTAGCTTTTTTATAAATGTTTTTACGCTTTTTCGTTAAAGATTTTTAAGTTTTTTTTGGTTTGTTTTTAAAGGTTTTCCGTTTTATCGTTAAAGGTTTTTGTATTTTCTCCATAAAAACGTTTTTTAGATTTTTAATAAAATCTTTCAATATTTTTTTTTACATACAGGGCTAATTTAATAGTTTTCATAAAAGGTTTTAATGCATGTTGGATTTCATAAAGCTTTCTTATAATATATTTTTTCATAAATGCTTTATAATAAAATCTGTATCATAAAAGCTATTTTAAACTAATTAGAGCGTTGTTTTTAAAAATCTTCACAATACGGTGTGTCCGATTTTTCTATTTGCAAGAAATTTCGGAATATTGCAATGGCAATGCAAAGACGACACGGCAACAAAATAAATTTAAATAATTGAACTTTAAAGCTTTACATATTGCGCGCTAACGTGTCTCAAACAAAATAATAAATCTTGAGATTTGCGAAAACTTGCAAATAAATCTACAAAGTGGTGCTACATTTTAACACATTGTCGCCGCCTGCAACATTGTTAAATGAAGCGTTGACATGAGATTGGCCAAGATTTACTCAAGAGCTACAATGTTGCCAGACCACCGACAACTACCGAGGTCGGTCGAAAGCGAAATTTTTCTGAAATAAAAAAAATGGCGACACTTTGGCAAATCCCCCACGTCAGACATGCAATCAGCACGTAGTTAGCAAAGTAGGTTTTAAGTACAGCCAACAAGTTGCATTTGTGCCGGTGCTGGTGCCAGTGTCAGTGTCAGCGAGACAAACATACGACTGCACAGCACACAAACGCCCACATGCACACGAAATACAAGAAGAAATTCGAAATATTTTATTTTCTGTGCAGCAGCCATTTTCAATTCCGTTTGGCTGGTAGCATGTCAAAAAAAAGGAAAAAAAAAATATAAAAATTGTTGCCCGAAGGGAAAGCTTTTGTGCATTTTATATAAACTTTCGATGCTTTGCCAGTTGCGCGTTACCACTGGGAACATAGTTAAACATGCAACAAATCTTTAAAGTAGATTTTTTTCAAATAAGTTTAAAATAAAAATAGTAATAATTTATGTTAGTTTAAAAAAATTGGTATATATGTGCACTTTTAAAACATTGCTGACTGTTTCAACTCTACATATAAAATTTAGTCAAATTTTAATTTTTTACTGTTTTATAAACGTTTTTACAAAAGTTTTTCAAAAAATATAACCTTTTTATGACTTTCTCATGAAAGCTTTCTATATCTTTACCATAAAAGCTTTCTATAGCTTTTTCTTAAAATATTTTTTATAGGTTTTCACAAAAGATTTTTGATAGCTTTTCACAAAGGCTTTTATAGGTTTTCTTAAAAACATATTAATAATTTTTTATAACAGCTTTTTAAGATGTTTGTAAAAAGCTTTTAATAGTTGTCTCATAAATGCATTTAATAGCTTTACACAGAACCTTTTTTTAATCGTATTTTATGAAAGCTTTTTGTATAGCTTTTTGGTAAAAGCTTTTTATAAAAGTTTTTCTTAAAGGTTTTCTTAAAAGGTTTTTATACATTTTTCAAAAAGCTTTATTATAGCTTTAAAAACCATCAGTGCACCTTTAATTACAGCCTAAGAAGCTTTATTATAGCTTTTTCAAAAATTATGTATTACACTTTTAAAAAAAAAGCTTTATTATAGCTTTTTCAAAAAGCTTTATTATAGCATTATCAAAAACCTTTTTAGTTTTTTTTTACCTGTTTTTAATTTTTTCCAAAATCGTTATGATGGCTTCTTCAGAAATGCATTTTTATATACTTTTTTAAATATTTTTTATATAGTTTTTAATAACCATAGCATCTTTAAAATTCTTGTTTTTATGCAAAAAGCTTTTATTAAAATTTTATGATATGTAAAAAAAAAAATTACACACTCACCTTAATATCACAATGACGCCATCAAAAACATTAAAGCCATTCGCAATGTAACGAAAAGGCCCTTCTGCTACCACCTTTAGCATCATTTCCACCGCAAAGATGCCAGAGAACACGATGTTGCTCATCTCCACAATAGCCGTCAGTTCGGCGGGCTGATCGTGATATTCGATGCCCATCGACAGTGTATTGATGAGAATGGCCAGCAAGATGCCCTGCTGAAAATACTTGTGATCGACCAGACGCTTAACGGCGCGACGCACGAGGAAACAAACACGTGACACGCATCGGTATACCGTGATCACGGCGTTCATGGCGCGCGAATGATGATGATGCTTTTTGTCGTCCAACGGCGACAATGCATTCTGATAGAGATCATAGCAACACGAATAGTCCTCCATGTAGTTGCCGGTGTTGGCAACACTGGACACAGGCACCTGCGCAACAAGAGCGCCACCGCCATTGTTGTTGTACTGTGACTTTGACTTAGTATCGTTGGGCTGTTGCTGCTGCAGCACTGCGACGGAATTCTCCAGATTCTGCTGGTTTTTAATGGCCTCCGCAGTATGTGGATCAATGCGCGCCAACGAGGAGTAAAAGCTTTCGAGTGTGCTTTGTCCAGTGGGTAACGCAGCAGAGAATGCAACCGAAAAAGCTAGAAGCTCTTGGCAGGTCATGGCGTCATGGACGCCCAGTTCGGAACAGTCGGTGTAGGGATTGGCAATGGTGCCGATTGTCTGTGGTAGATTAACCTGGAAAACGTGGGTTTAATTTGGGCATGTTTTGAATTTCTTATAGAATTTTTAATTTTCTATTGACAAACTTAATTTAAAATGATATATTTGAATTAGAATTGTTAATTTGTGTTTTTTTCCACTATGTAAATTGTTTCTCTGACTCACCTGCCAAATGCTGCCATCGCCGGCCTGCGTCATTTTCTCCGAGGAGCAGACGTTCTTGTCCTGCGGCGGCTCCGGCATCGAGGGCGGCGTATGCAGTATAACATACTCGTTGAACATGACCGAGGGACGGCGACTGGCCGACGTGGGTGGACTGAGAAAACCAGAGGTGCAGGGATGATTCTGTGCAATGAGATGTGTTTAATAGCAGGCAATAGGGATAATGTTTAAAATGCGAAATAACTGAACAAAATCACAATATACTCGGAATAATTTAAACAATGTAACAAGCGGCCTATTAAAGCCTTTTAAACTTAACCTCAAATATTTACATTTTCAAGTAGTATTAGGGGAGTTCTGGGAAAATATTTACAAGAGTTTTGTACGTTTGGTGGTTTTTTTATTTTATTTTATATATTATGGATTATTATGGTTATGGTTTTTAATACCTTGCCCAGGTTTCCCAACTGCAGCTAAATTCAAGCAACAACAACAATAAAAATGATTAGATTTGCAGTGAAAAACACTTCTGTTTTATAGGGTTTGTTGTGTTCAGCCGAATAAGAAGCTGTGTTTAGTATGCAAAAAGTTGTGAATGAGATGTTGTTTTATTTTGAATTTTTTGAATATTTTGTTTTTGTTTTTTAATATTAAAGCTATGAATATTTTTAAATGCAGAGCAGTGTTTAAGCAATTTTTGTTTGTTGCATTTTTAAAAATTTAGTTTAAGGCATATTATGAGCTGTGTTTATAAGATGTACGCATTCTGAAAAATGCCTGTTTGATTTTTTTTTTATAATTTAACCAATTTTTGTGATGCACTATGGAACGAAAAATATTTTTATCAAATTTAAATTTTAGGAAAAAAACTCAAATTTCTACTAAACATTTTAATTTCAAATAAATAGTCAAATTTTAAATTTAATTTAAAAATTTGAATTTCAATTAAAAATTCAATTTTTAAGCAAACAAATTTCTTTTTAACTAAAAACTAAAATTTCAAACAAATTTTACATTTCAATAATAAATTAAAATTTTAGCTAAAAATTAAAATTTCAAATAAAGTTTTTTTCCGAATTTGATCTAAAAATTCAATTTTTTAACGAAATATTAAATTAAAAATTTTTAATTTAAATTTTAACTAAAAATACGAAATTCAATTTTCGAATTTTAATTAAAATTTAAAATTTCTACTAAAAATTTAAATTAAAAAAAAAATAAACAAAATTTCCACTAAAAATTCAATTTTTATCTAAAATTTGTGTTTTAACTAAAAACATTCAATTAAAAAATCGAAACATTCAACTGTAAATAGAAATTTCAACTAAAAATTAAAATTTTAACTAAAAATTTCAATTAAATATTTAAATCTAATTAAAAATTCAATTCAAATTGGCATAATATGAATTGAAAATGCTTCCTAACTCCCATGGATATTTTTCACTTTCAATTGCAATTTTATTAATTTTTTTAAAATTTGAAATTTTAATTAGAATTTTTTCATTTCGAAATGGAAAAACTCATATTTTTTGTAAATATCCGAATTATAAATGGAAAAATCTCAATTTGAATTGAAATTTTATCAATTTCGTATGAACAATAACAAAGTTAGTTTTGAGTTTTTGCAATATGACATGGACAATTCTTAATTTCAATTAGAATTATAAAAATTTGTTATGGAAAATCACATGAATAATGTGCATTTCATCTGGAGCTTCCTCATTTGAAATGAAAATCTCTATATCCTTTAAAATTTCTCAATTTCTATCGGAAATCTCTCTAATTTAGAATTTCAAATTGATTTCAATTATTTGTTGCATACGTTCCATAGTGCATTGTTGAAATAAAAAATAAAAAAAAAACTTTTGACTAATTGTAGCTGTGTTTAATTTGAATTTTAAGACCATCATTAAAATTCCAAATGCGGGCCACTTACAATTAGTTGCTCCGAGTCCATGTTTGTTGGTATCTTCAGCAGTATTGTCTTTTGTTGTTGTTGCTGCTGCTGCCGTTGTCCATGCTCTGCCGTTGCATCCGATGCCGCCTTCAGCTGATTTGTGGTCTTCTTCAGATTCGAATTCCGCACAGTCACCGCTGTCGTTGTTGTTGTCGCCGCTGCCGTCGGTGTTGTTGTTGCCGCCGCATTTTCGAGCGACTGCTCGGAATTTTCCGACGACGAATTGTGTTGCATGGACATTGGCAACTGTTGCTGCTGCTGCTGATGCAATGCAGCGCCGCCATTCAAAACTGTTGTTGCTGCTCCTGTTGTTGCCATTGTTGTCATTGTTGGCGTCGTCGCATGATGATGGTTGTTGTTGCTGCTGACATTGTTGTTGGAATTCAGTGGCACCATCACCGTGATCAGCTGGTCCTGTATGTTGGACGGCGGCTTCCGGTTGCGGTACTTGGGACACTTGGGGTGATGACACTTGATGCGCGACGGCGAAAACGTCAGATTGTCGGTGTGGGGCAGCAGACCCTCTTTGCGCTGCTGTCGTTGGTACCTGTTTGTTGTCGTCGTAGTGATTGTTGTTGGCAACATTGTTGTGGTGACATTGTTGATGACAAATGTTGTTCACATTTGTGGCGGAAGGAGGGAGAGAAAGAGAGCAAAGTGCATCAGTCACATGTTGTTCGGTTTAATTTGTGGGTTTTTTTTGTTTGCATATTTTACAACAATTTGACATCAATTCATATCGTTGGCATGGGTAATGAATGAGTGACTAATTGAATGAGTGGCTGAGTGTGTGTGGAAATGAATTCACTGAAGTAGAGAGTGATATTAATTGAATGAAGGGTGTTGGTTGTTGCGGTGCATAATGTTGATTGGCTGGTGTTGTTGATGGCGATGTTTGTCTGGCGAATCATGCCACAAATCAAACAGCAAATAGAAAGAATTTATTTATGGATATTTTTATATTTTGAATTTAAATGTGAAATTATTTAAATTCATTAATTTGAATTAAAATTTTAGGTGAACAGTCGTTGAAAATTTCTGAAATTTTAGTGAAAAAATTAATTTTTTAGAGAAAAAATTGAATTTTTAGTGAACAATTTAAATTTTTAGAGAAAAATTTGAATTTATAGTGAAAAATGTAATTTTAAGTGAAAAATGTAAATTTGAGTGAAAATTCGAATAATTCAATATTTAGTGAAAAATTGAATTTTGAGTACAAATTTGAATTTTGAGTGAAAAGTTCAATTTCTAGTGAAAAATTGAATTTTTGTGTGAAATATTGAATTTTGAGGGAAAATTGAATTTTGAGTGAAAAATGTAATTTGAGTGAAAAATTTAATTTTGAGTATAAATTTGAAGTTTGAGTATAATATTTAATTTTGAGTGAAAAATTCAATATCTAGTGAAAATTTTGAGTGAAAAATATATTAGTAAAATGTTGAATTTTGAGTAAAAAATTGAATTTTGTATTAAAAATTAAATTTTGAGTAAAAAATTTAATTTTGAATGAACAGTTCTATTTCTAGAAAAAATTTTAATTTTGATTTAAAAATTGAATTATGAAAATTAAAATTTTGAGTCAAAAGAATAATTTTGAGTAATAAAATTCAATTTTGAGTGAAAAACTCAATTTTATTTAAATATGAGTGAAAAATTCTATTTCTAATGAAAAATTTCAATTTGAGTGAAAAAATTGAATTTTGATTGAAAATTGAATTTTTAGTATAAAATTGAATTTTTCGTATAAAATTGAATTTTGAGTGAAAAATTCAATTTCTAGTGAAAAATTTAACTTTGATTGAAAATTTTAATTTTGAGTGAAAAATTTAATTTAGAGTGAAATATTCAATTTCTAATGAAAAATTTTACTTTGATAAAAAATTTTAATTTTACTTTAAAAAAAAAAATTTACTAAAAATTTTATTTTGAGTGAAAAAAAAATGAATTTTTAATAAAAAATTTAATTTAAGTGAAAAAGAGAATTTTGAGTGAAAATTTCCAGGAAAAATTGTTTTGTTGATGTTTCAGTGAGAGTAAATATCATTTAAATATTTTAATTTTTTAATTTTCATCTCACAAATGTTTCACATTTTTATTTAATTCTTTCCATTTGCTTGCATCCACTTAATCTGCTTGTGTCACAGCTACACAGTTAATCTTAACCTAGGATGATTCACTACGTTGTTCGACATGCAAACGCAAAATAAACTCAATATAGAAACCAACCAAACATTAATTTAATTGCAGTAAATGAAAAATGGAAAGTTCTAGCAGTTCTTTCACAAAAAAACGTTGCATATTTTATGACGGTGTGTATGGCATCGAATAGTTTGCTGCATAATTTTGACTGATTTTGAATGGATTATTGGAGGCATAACTTTGCTAACTATATTTGGTGGCTTGCAAACTACAATCTATGTATGTAATAAATGAAGTCCGGTGGTTGTGGCGGCGGCCAATCACGGGCCACACGAGCTCATTATATTTATGTTGCATACTTTGAGGCGCACGCAGCTGATGGGGTCGTGTGGATTTTTATAAGTTTGGAGCATAAATAATAATAATAATAAAATATCACATAAAAAGAGAATTAATATTAGTTGGCTAAAATATATGTTGTATACTTTAAGGATCCATTTAAAGTAAGTGGCGCTGTTTTCTCTTAAATGTTTTACGGATTTTAATTTTGTTGTTTTATTATGTACACTATGCTACATTCGAGTTTATTTAATGCGTTTTGTACGAGAAAACAGCTGCGATTTATGAGTTTGCAAAAACTTTTGCATACTTTAAGGCGCTTGAAAAAAAAACATCGATATTTTGTAGTTTTTTTAGTTTTTGTTTGTTGAAGATATGTTTGAAAATTAATTTAAATAAAAAACATACTTAAGTTTGTCGAGTCGTAGCTTTGAGAGGACTGAGGCGAAGGCGGAAAGTCTAAGGGGTTTCTACGTAGATGTTAGAGGGTCTTGAACAGAGGCACAGAGCACAGGGGGCTTCAACTGAATGTAACAAACTGAAAAAAGAATCGAAACAACATCCATCATACTTATATAATCTGTACTTCTTTAACATTCGTCTCTTGAAGCGTCGCCACAGATGTGCGATGTACTTGACGATCTCCGCATAGCATGTGGCCGGTTCCGAGTTGTTCGTGCTCGAGGCAAGCGTCGAGGTGGAGGTGTAGCGTGCACGCTCCTGGCGCATTCGCTCCATTTCGCGTTTCTTCGTCTCGGAGAATTGGGTGGCGATGACGACCAGGCAGAGGTTGATCATAAAGAAGGAACCGATCTGAGAGAAAAATAAAATTATGTTTTCATATTAAGTTTTATGAAATTTAACAAAATAGAGCTATTTTTATTAATTTCATATATATATATATATATATATATATATATATATATATATATATATATATATATATATATATATATCTATGGTATTTTATTTCAGTAACAAAAAAAGTCCTAGGAAACCAAAAGAAATAATATATTTATGGTAGGGCTGATTACAGTAGATAACAAATAACTTTTTCATGTGATCTACATATTTTCTACGGTTTCTTAGTATAAGATCTCATACTTATTTTATTTTTTTATTTGCCAAATGTTTTGGAACTATTTTGTGACAATTTTTTTCTATATATTTTGGATTTCGACTTCTTAGCAATTTGAATTTTCTCTCTGATTTCCATTTAGACTAATTCTGTATATCGACAATTATTGCAGTGATATCAAGTTATTTCACACCAAGACTTAAAACTCACCACACCGAAACTCACCACATTAAAACTCACCCTTCCAAAACTCACCACTGCGAAACTCACCACTCACTTTTACGGGAATAATTCTATGGGGAAGCATTCTACGGGAAATAACTGTACGATGAAGAATTCTACGGGGAAGCAGTAAACGGGGAATAATGTTACGGGAAGAACTCTATGGGAAAGAACATTCCGGCGAAGAATTGTCTTTGGCCAAAGTTGTTTTGGTGGAGATTGTTATTCTTTTGGATACTACATTTATAACACCATTATAAAAAACTCCCATTTAATGGTCTTATCTTAAACAAAAAGTTAAGCCATATTAAAAAAACTTATTATGACGTCTTGATTAGAATCTATGTAAGTAGTAAGTAGTCTGTAGAAGGTTAAGATACAATTTTTATGTAGAAGCCATTTTGAGAATCAAACAAAATCAAATGGAGTGTTCGATTCGTACTATATTGGGTTCTTCTTGTTTTTTTATAGTATTTCTAGTTCATTCAAAATATTAAATAACAAATTTATCAAGTTTTTGTGTGTTAAATTACAGTTTTTTGTGTTAACAACAATTTTGAAAATTCATATTTAAAAAGTTAATTAAAAGTTTTCTAAAGACTATTGAGAAAAAAACATTTATTCATCTTAGCGCACATTTCAGACCAGAATTCATGCCTGAATTATAAATTATTCCGGCATGACTGCTCAGTAGTGAAGTCAGTTCTGAAGTCTGAAATGGAATTTAAACAATTCGTTTGAAATTTGCGACATGAATACTTTGATGATTTAAAAAAAGTGTTGTGAAATTTCGTACATGAATTAGCGGATATTTGTATGAAAATTGATGTCCATGTGCAGGTGTTTTCAGATAATAATTCAAGTCTGTAAATACTTTACATTACAGACAGATAAAACGTATTAGTGCACTACATGAAGCACTAATACGTTTTATCTGTATTCACATTACCACCAGTTTGACCAAGAATCTGGCAACAACATTTGTTACTTTGCCTTTTGTCACTAGAGCTTCAGTCGAACTGATTCATACAAAGACTGTGGGAAAGAATATTTTTGAACAGGGACGGAATAGACATATGAGGCAATAAAATTTGTAATAGGCTCAAAGCAGTTTTAACATTTTTTTCTAAACTATTTTTAAACAGTCAAGGGGTGGAGTTTTTTTTTCCTCGTCTTGAAAATATGTCCAACATTTGCCTTTAAAATATTTAATAACCTGCTAAACATCTTTCACAAACATCCATTTATCGCATTTCTTGTCGGAATTATGCATAATGGTTGCTTTTAATGAATGCTTTTTACAAACTTCCATTTATCGGATTGTTTGTTTTAATAATGCCTCAAATATAAACCTTTTTTTTAACAGAGCATTAACAGCGCGTTAACAGCCGCTATGTTAGTGGATGAAATCTTCCGATTGGTACACATAAATGACTCCGAATCCGTTCAGGATCTTCGGCCTGGAACGGAATTTAGTAGATAATGAATAGGGCTTTCCAAATATGTAACATACATATATGGATTGTCCATTGGACATTTTATATACATTTTTAAACTTGGTCATATATTGAGAAAAAGTGGTGATGATGAAGTGGTCACTACTCCGTCCATGGTTCCCGTGCTGAAACTTTTGTACATTGTACATTGCATAGGTAATGAAAAGAGCTTTCCAAATATGTGATCTACATATTTATATCAATACGCTGGACATTTTTTATGAATTTTCAAAACTTGACCATTTACAAGGAAATCAAATATTTATATGAAGTAAAAGTCATGATGATGGCCACTACTCCGTCCATGGTTCCCTATCCAACCTACTATACCAAGTTCCAACACGGAGACCATGGACGGAGTAGTGATCATTTCATCATATACATATTTTGTTTCCTTGTTAATGATCAAGTTTCAAAAATTCATAAAAAATGTCCAGCGTATCGATCCAACTACGTAGATCACATATTTAAAAAGCTCAATTTATTACGTATCCAAAGTACTATAACAAGTTCCAGCACGGGAACAATGGACGGAGTAGTGGCCACTTCATCATCACCACTTTTTCTCAATATATGACCAAGTATATAAATGTTTATAAAATGTCCAGTGTATCGATCCATGATGTAGGTTAGATATTTGAAAAGCCCTATTCATTAGCTAACCAATCTACTAAATTCCGTTCCAGGCCGAAGATCGTGAACGGATTCGGAGTTATTTATGTGTACCAATCGGAAGATTTCATCCGCTAACATAGCAGCTGTTAACGCTCTGTTAATGCTCTGTAAAAATATTGGTTTGTGTCTTTGCTAAAAAAAAATACGTATTTAACTTCACATACTTTCAGATATATAAAGAAAATGTATTTATAACATTTTTCGTAGGTACTTAATCAAAGTAATTATGCTAAGTACGCTAATTTCGTCATTTGAACTGAGGGAATTTTGTACACGTATCATGATTTTAGATGTTTTCGATTATTTAATTTTCTTCTAATAAAAATGTAGACCTGTCAGACCTTATCAATTAAATTTGAGAACGAACAAATTATAATTGTTTTTCTCTGAAATGAAAATCCCAATTTTATTTGGAATTTACTCAATTTTAAATAGAAATTTTAATCAGACATTTTATATTATAAAATATAAAAACTTTGATTTTTTCTTGGATTTTCTAAATTTGAAAATCTGAATATAGTTTGAATTTTTACTCAATCAGATTTTTTTAGAATTCGAAATAAAAAATCGCAATTTTTATGTTTTTTTTTTAATTTGAAATGAAAAACCTCATTTTGATATGAAACATTACCAATTTCAATTCAAAATATTTAATTTGAATATAAATATTCTCAAATTCATTCTAAAGGCTACTAAATTCAATTGGAAATGATATAATAAAAAAGTATTGCTCCGAAGTAATCTAAATTCAATAAAAATTTATCGTTCGATATCAAATGGGTCGAATTAGCTCATTTTAAAACCGTATCTGTCCCTTTAGCTCATTCTGTCTATTTCTACAACATTTACAAATTCAAAAGACATCAATTGAAATTGAGAAATTCCATTTGAAATTCAAAAGACATCACTTGAAATTCAGAAATTTACATATGAAATTCAAAAAACATCAATTGAAATTCAGAAACTCTCTTTGTAATTCAAAAGACATCAATTGAAATTCAGAAATTCCATTTGAAATTCAAAAGACACCAATGGAAATTCAGAAATTTACATTTGAAATTTAGAAAATTTCATTTGATATTCAATGAAAATTTATAAATTTCATTACTGAATTTCAAATGGAAATTTCTGAATTTCAAATGGAAATTACTAAATTGCAAATGAACATTTCTGAATTTCAAATGAAATTTTTTGAATTTCAAATGGAAATTTCTGAATTTGAAATGGATTTTGCTGAATTTCAAATAGAAATATCTAAATTTTAAATGAAATTTTCTGAATTTCAAATGAAAATGTCTGTATTTCAAATGAAATTTTCTGAATTTCAAATGAAAATTTCTGTATTTCAAATGGAATTTACTGAATTTCAAATTGAATTTTCTGATTTTAAAATGGAAATTTCTAAATATCAAATAACATTTTCTGAATTTCAAATGAAAATTTCTGATTTTAAAATGGAAATTTCTAAATTTCAATTGGTGTCTTTTGAATTTATGAATTTCAAGTGATGTCTTTTGAATTTCAAATGGAATTTCTGAATTTCAATTGATGTCTTTTGAATATCAATTGATCTTTTCTGAATTACACAGTAGGTGTGCCTGTCTATTATTTTTTATTTTCGTCTCTGTTCAACTTTTAGAAACATAACCTTCTCAACTGTAAACAAGTCAAAAATGCTGATTGTGCAGTCAGCATACCGTAGTAAAATACAATACAGAATACTATGTATAGTTCCAAGAAAACTTCCTAAAAAACTATCTTAAAATAGACACACTGACATTGCAGTGATTACAGACTTTTGATGCTGTTGCTTTCGAGCCGTTGCTGTTGTTGCCCTGTTGCATCTGCTGGCAGAGCTTTATGTGCTCTAAGTTTAAAGGTCACATTGCACACAATCTCTGCACAGACACAAAGACACATTGTGAGACCTATACACATTTGTATCACATACACATGTTGCTCGTATGTATAGGAAATGGCAGCAAACTTTTGCTGCCACATACAAAATGCAAATTGATAAAGTCAGCAGCTGCTGATGCTGCTGCTGCAGTTGAGTGCAGTATCAGCAATAGCAACATCATCATCAGCAAAAGCAACAGCTACACAATATAAATATAGTTGTTGCATTTTGCCATAGACACAAATTTACTGATTCAAATTATTTATTTAGAAACTTTTGATTTGCTACGATTTCAGAGAGTCTCTCTCTATAAAAAAATAAAATCGAAATTTTATGCATGAAAAATGCAAATGAAAAATGTGGTAGTAATACTTTGGAATTTATTTGTAGTTGTGAAAAGGATTAGTAATTCAAAATGAAGGACATATCTATTCTGGGAATAGAGAAATAAAATATATATCTCTTGCATTATGCGTTTCAATAATAAACCAGTTGGGAAGGTTAGATCACATGGGAAATTTTAAAGTAGGTGTAATTATGATAGTTACGATTATCAAAATTATAGTCGGTCTAAGCCGACTATAAATACCCTACACATATGTGTGGTTACCATTCAAAGTGATATATAGGTCACCAGGGTATACGAATCCTGAAAATAACTACAAACATTCAATCGCTGAAGAATTTCCATTCATTTGATACCCATATTTACAAATGGGTAGGTGTACCGAATTTCGATTTTTTTTTTTGTGAACCACAAGTCTTTTCGCCGGAAAACATTATTATCATGTATTTGAGCATGATGTCAATATATATTTGACCAACAAAGTTTACCTAAGCACGTATACGTAAGAATTGATCATTTTATGTACATTTTATATGAGGTATTTGAACATAAGTGGTCGGATCATAGGTCACAATGGACCGATCTCGCCAATTTCGCACATACAGCGTAGGTATATTAGTAATCTAAGTTATAAGTTTCATTTATCTAGCTCTTCAATTTTAAAAGTAGTAGGGATTTCAACAGACAGACAGACAGACGGACAGACAGACAGACAGACGAACAGACAGACGGACAGACAGACGGACAGACGGACATCGCTAAATCGACTCAGGAGGTCATGCTGATCAAGAATATATATACTTTTCCATACCGGAGATGCTTCCTTCTGGGTGTTACAAACGGCGTACCAAACTGAATATACCCTTTCACTCTTAGTGTAGGGTATAAATAATAGAATGTTTTGTCCAAAAATGATTTAAAATAATACCAAATAATGTAAAGTCACCTTATTCTGTTATCGAAATTTTAACATTGAAACCCAAAAATAAGAAAAGTGAAAATTTATAATTATTTTTTGTCAATTGGTTACGAATTATCCCCGAAAACTCGGATGAAGATAATATGAATTACAGTGGGGCAGAGTACCCAAAGTTGGAGAAAGCCTCAAATTGTGATATTTTTAGAAAAATAAGTTTGAGCATTGACTATTATTGAAAATTTAATAATTAAAAAAAAAAAGTGGGCGTGGTATCTCCCATATAACTGAAATGATTAAATTTATATGTGTTGGGAATTACGGGAGCTACAATGATGCAACTTTATTGTTGAATGTTTTTCGTTAACATAATGCAGTTCTCAAAATTTCTTCTTGATAGGACGTGTAGGCGTTGTACCTCCCATATAACAAAAATGTTGAAAATGTCATATATTAGAAATTAATAGAGCTACAATGCTGAAACTTTGTAATATACAGTATTTCGTTGATATAATTCATTTGTAATTTCATTACATTGAAATGAGCCCCAATTTTTCTATAATTCACTTATGGTTTACGTGCAAAATGTTGAATTTCAACGAAATTATCCGATGAGTACTATGTTTCAAGTAACTCAAAAATAGTGGTGGATTGCCGACATAACTTATTTGCACATATTTACCTTCAACAAACAAAGGTGAAGCAAAAAAATGCGTTATTTCTATAGTTTAGTATTCGATGTTGCTGATGCTTCATGGTTTCTTTTTGTGCCGTTTTTGAATTCAAGCACTTTGCACTATACGTGTTTTCCTATCTAATAAAAAATCGATGACAACTTTTAAATAAAGAATTACAGATACTTTTCAAATGTCTTGTAGGGCTTTCTTGATATATTTTGAAAGTAAACGTAGAGTTGTACTCAGAGAAGTAAAAAATTGACTTCTTTTGTAATAATATTTCTTAAAAAATATAAATTTTTGACAAAATCATGGTGTCTTAGGGAGGGCGATGGCCCCCATCCCCCCCTGTGGATCCGCCACTGTGTGCAGTGTTCTCATTCTACTCCGATCGGAGTAGCTCTACTCGATTTCATTTGTATTTCTAAAATATGCTCCGGTAGTAGAATTGTCTACTACTTTCTCATAATTTTCTACTCCCGTTTACTGAAATCTACACCTTTTGCTTATATTTCATTCTTGATTTTATGGTTTTTCTATAATAAGTGCTCCGCTTCAGGGTACGAATATTTTACGGATTGATTTCTTGCTTCGTTCCACGAAAAAATAATAGTTGTTTTCATTATCATTTCATTTGTTTTATAATACTCTAGGTACTGTAAAGGTAACTTAAAAATTAAAGATCTCTTTTTTGATAATATTCACGGTGCAGCAGCAGCAAAAGTTGATTTTATTTCTAAAGTCAATATGTATCTGCGTCATTTATAATAAAAATTAAAAGTAAAAATGTTAAAATTGATAAATCTATTGTTTTATTGGAAATCTATTACATTAATGCATATTTCGACTCCTTTTTCATCAAATATACGCCTGTATTTAATATTCTACTCCTTTTACATGAAATCTACTCCATTTTGCAATATTTTCAAATCTACCCATTTTCACTAATTTTTACTCCCCAAACTTCCAAATCTACTCCATTTGCGTGAGTGAAAAGTATGAAAAATTATACTGTGTTTTCAAAATGCGTTTTCAGGAGAAGCTAACCCTGAAGTACTTTGAACGTA
The DNA here is from genome assembly GCA_951804985.1 of Dryomyza anilis. Lineage (NCBI taxonomy): Eukaryota > Metazoa > Arthropoda > Insecta > Diptera > Dryomyzidae > Dryomyza > Dryomyza anilis. The sequence goes on along the minus strand of OX638130.1, from coordinate 729,623 downwards.
CTATTTAAAACAGTTGGAGTATTTATAATGTACATATATACTCTGCAGGGTTTTTCAACAGGGACGCTACAAAAGTAGAGCGAAAGGGACAGCAAACGACGCCATATTTCTTGCCGCTCTTTTGACATTTCTCTTCAGTAAGGTTTGCTATTTCATGATGTTCACCAGAAGCGTCGTATGTTCGTGAATTGGGCTGAGCAACAACTTGAAAATGATTCGGATTTTAATCGAAAAATCATCTTCAGCGATGAGGCTCATTTCTGGCTGAATGGCTTCGTCAATAAACAAAATATGCGTTATTGGTCAGACAGCAATCCACACGTACTACATGAGTCATCATTGTATCCCGAAAAAATTACGGTTTAGTGCGGTTCATGGGCCGGCGGCGTCATTGGGCCGTACTTCTTCCGTGATGATCAAGACCGACTGTGAATGGAAATCGCTACCGTTCAATGATAAACGAATATTTTTGGCCCCAATTGGATGATATGTACTTGGAGGACATGTGGTTCCAACAGGACGGCGCCACAAGCCACACAGCGAATGCCACAATCAATTTATTGTAAACCAAGTTTGGAGAACGTGTTATCTCACGAAATGGTCCAGTCGATTGGCCGCCTCGGTCGTGTGATTTGACGCCGTTAGACTATTTCCTGTGGGGCTACGTCAAGTCTATGGTCTATGCCAACAAACCAGCGACGATTGATGAACTTCGTACGAATATCGAACGTGAAATTGCAGCAGTATCGGCCGATTTATACTTGAAAACTGTCGAAAATTGGGTTCAGCGTCTGACTTCTGCAAGCGTGCCTGTGGTGGCCATGCAAAAGAAATCGAGTTCCATACATAAAGGCATCGAACGTACTTTTACAGGAATAAAGAATTTCATTGATATCCAAAACCGTTTTTGTTTTATTGAAAAAAACTTTTGCAACACTCTTATAAAAAAAACCCTTTAATATGAAGAATAATGTACACAGAAAACAAGTCCGTAGTATTTATGAATTTCTTCAACTAATCACCAAATTTATCCCATTTATGAATGGTTCATAAAACCTAATGAAAAAAATTCATAATATTGATGAACAAATTCATAATATATATGAAAAAATGCATGGTATTTATGAACTTTTTAACTATTTAGAAATAAAAATATATAAATTATATAAATTTATGAACAACATTTTTTCTGTGTATGGAGAAAGAAACATTTTCTGATGAACAATATTTTGCAATCTTACATTTTATTTTTATGATTTAAAATTTTAAAATGCAACAGTTTGTAAAATTATATATAAAAAAAAAACGAAAAAACCTTAAAAACTTTGCAAATCCCTCAAAATTTGTCACAGCAGTCTCCACATAGATTTGGTCATCATTACCCCAAACTTTTATAGTTAGTCACAACTTTTTGTCACAACTTTCTAACCCAACTATAACAACAACTACAACAACTTTAGCAATATGTGTGGATCAGTTTTTGAGAGCTTAAGCCAAAGTCAATCCAACAAACAGAGTTGAGTGGGAAATCGCAAAAGTTGAAAAAGTTGAACGAAGCTTTTTTAACTTACAACATACAACACATTGACACGCACAGGCTTGGCAAGTTGGAAACTTGAAAAACAACAACACCAAATCTCGAGGGATGAAAACAAATTCTCATAACTTTCACGAACTTTACGCGTTTGTCAAAAGTTTTACATTTTTTGCGTCAATATTTTGCAGAAATCAACAAGGTAACAACAGAGAGCAACACTGCAGCATCATCTGTCGATCTAATTGAAACCTGTTATTGTTAACTGTTATGGATGTTGTTGGCATTTTAAGCATTGAATTTTTAAGCATATTTATTGGAAAACGTAGAATAAAGTTTTATTTCTTTAGAATATATATACAAAAAAGTATAACGTACAAAAATGTCAAAACTTTTTTGCTTGGCGCGTAAATTGAATTTAAAAATTTCCCACATTCTTGATTCTTTTGTGTATGACGAAGTGCAAATGTCTGTGCCAGGATGTAAAAATGCAGGACTCGAGTTGAGTTGAATTGAAGAGTTCATAATAGCTTTTTTTGCGTTGGATTTGAGACACTCAAAAGATGACAAAAGCGATAACAATGGGTTGCATTCGTTGACATGAATACGGTATTTAGACAAGCAATTTTAGTCGGTGTTGGGAGAAAAATATGTGTTTAAAAATGGGTGATAAACTAGTAGATATTTCTGACATTTAATAAGACATTTAAGTCATGTCATATGACATTTAAGTCATGTCATATGACATTTAAGTCATGTCATATGACATTTAAGTCATGTCATATGACATTTAAGTCATGTCATATGACATTTAAGTCATGTCATATGACATTTAAGTCATGTCATATGACATTTAAGTCATGTCATATGACATTTAAGTCATGTCATATGACATTTAAGTCATGTCATATGACATTTAAGTCATGTCATATGACATTTAAGTCATGTCATATGACATTTAAGTCATGTCATATGACATTTAAGTCATGTCATATGACATTTAAGTCATGTCATATGACATTTAAGTCATGTCATATGACATTTAAGTCATGTCATATGACATTTAAGTCATGTCATATGACATTTAAGTCATGTCATATGACATTTAAGTCATGTCATATGACATTTAAGTCATGTCATATGACATTTAAGTCATGTCATATGACATTTAAGTCATGTCATATGACATTTAAGTCATGTCATATGACATTTAAGTCATGTCATATGACATTTAAGTCATGTCATATGACATTTAAGTCATGTCATATGACATTTAAGTCATGTCATATGACATTTAAGTCATGTCATATGACATTTAAGTCATGTCATATGACATTTAAGTCATGTCATATGACATTTAAGTCATGTCATATGACATTTAAGTCATGTCATATGACATTTAAGTCATGTCATATGACATTTAAGTCATGTCATATGACATTTAAGTCATGTCATATGACATTTAAGTCATGTCATATGACATTTAAGTCATGTCATATGACATTTAAGTCATGTCATATGACATTTAAGTCATGTCATATGACATTTAAGTCATGTCATATGACATTTAAGTCATGTCATATGACATTTAAGTCATGTCATATGACACTGATTTGGAAGAAGATTTCTGATGAAACATTATTGAAGATTTGTCTTTGATTTTAATATATCAAAAACATGTTATGGCATCTCCAATGACCCACTGATGACATGCCCGATATACTTTATGACATGTCAAAGACCAAATTCAAAGTAGAAATTCTTAAAATTGCAATAAATATGCTCCAACTATGAAAAATAATCATTTAATCATGTTTATAATAACGTTAAATCATAAATATCTCAAATAAAAAGCAGACTAAATTCAATGCCGACTTAATGAAAAAAACCTACTTCATTTTTTGAACAAAACAAAAAAAGCTATATTTCAACAGCTGCCACATTAAAACAGCCAGACAAAAGATAAAAGTCAAATCATCTGATTTTCAACTTTAAAATATACAACAAACCAACCGACTGACACAATATCTGAAATCAATTGGAAAGAAATCAAAGTTGAGAGTGTGCTGCATATTTTAAGGGATGGCAGGCAGACTAGACTGACTGCCAAAAATAGGCAGTGAACAAAAGCCAGACAGACGGCAAAGAAACCTTTCGGCGCGTCGGAATATGTTGAATATGAAAAATTAGGCTATTTGGGGGTTTATTTCATTTTATGCGGCATACTATTAGGCGTGCTGTAAAAAAATAACAGACAAACTTGGGGTGCATGTTGCTGTTGTTGTTATATAAAAAAAAAAAATTTAAAACAACAACAAAAAAATATTCCCAGTTGAAAGAAAATTGAAAACTCAACATAGGTCAGAGGTAGATCTAGTGATAGAAAAGCTTTGCACCCTCCAAAGAAGAAAGCGTTGAATTGCATAGGGGTCTTTGTGTGTTTGAAAAAAGATTGCTTGCTAATAAAGTTAACATATTTTGAGGCAATAACACAGGTGTGTTGGTTATTTTTGCCTTTTTTATTACATTTCTTTCAACTTGTTGTTGAGCATAAATTGAATTTTAAGCCTAAACAAAAAAAGAGATATTTTTAAATGTATTTTATGTTAATTTGAGTTTTGAACTTTGAGTTCTTCGTTGTTTTGTTTCTGTCATTCGCTTCACTTACCACAATAAGCAGCACAAAGTAAATCCAGTCCCAGAAACTGTGCGCATCCTGAACGTAGTACATAATGTCCGTCCAACCTTCGAGTGATATAACCTGAAAACATTATCAAATTGAAAATAGATTTGAGTGAATTAACACATTTGTGGTTCAATATTATTTAGAAAATAAATAATTTAAAATATACAAAATTCTATATTTATTTCAGGCCTTACAGTATGCAGAGTTTTTTAGTTTATTGGAAAAAATCACTTTTGCGGTATTAAAACTAAATAAATATTTTAAAAATATGTTTTATATTTTGATTTATTTTCACGCCAACCTTTTTTTTGCGTTTCATTTCAATTTTGCGCTCATTAGTCGGATGATTAGTGGTTTTTATGTCAGCCTAATTGTACAAATAGACAATGTTTTGTCCGCATCCAGACGCAGCGTGCTAATTGCTTTTATTTGATTAATTGTGTATTTAGTAAAAAAAAATAATTTGCGCAAAATTAAATTTTTAGTGATAAAATGACATTTTAGTCATTTCTTATATTCAATGAAAATTATAATTTCTTTATGAAAAATTGATTTTCATTGAAAAATTGATTTTTAAATTAAAATTGATTTTTCAACTAAAAATTTAATTTTCAATTAAAAATTGATTTTTAAATTAAAATTGATTTTTCAATTAAAAATTTAATTTTCAATTAAAAATTTAATTTTCAATTAAAAATTGATTTTTAAATTAAAATTGATTTTTCAATTAAAAATTTAATTTTCAATTAAAACTTGATTTTTCAATTAAATTTCAAGGAAATGTTGTATTTTTTTTTATTAATGAATTGATTTTTTAATTAAAAATTATTCAATTAACATTTTTTTTACAGTATAAATTGATTTTTCAAAAATTGATTTTTTTTATTAATGAATTGATTTTTAAAATAAAAATTGATTTTTCAATTAAAAATTGATTTTTCAATTAAGTTTCAAGGAAATATTGTATTTTTTTATCATTGAATTGATTTTTTAATTAAAAATTGAATATTCAATTAAAATTTTTTTACATTTATAAATTGATTTTTCAATTAAAAATTGATTTTCATTTAAAAATTGAATTTTCAATTAAAAATTGAAATTTCAATTAAAAATTGAATTTTCAATTAAAATTGAATTTTCAATTAAAAATTAAATTTTCAATTAAAAATTGATTTTTTAATTAAAAATTAAATTTTCAATTAAAAATTGATTTTTCAATTAAAAATTTAATTTTATATTAAAAATATATAAATTGAATTGCTTTTTGAAAGATGAATTTGAATTGAAAAGTTTAATTTTTAATGAACATTTGAATTTTATATGAACAATTGATTTTCCAATGAAAAAATGAATTTTCAATGAAAAATTTAATTTTCTATTGGAATTTCCAATTAAATGTTGTATTTTTAATAAAAAATTGAATTTTTAATATAAAATTGAATTTTCAATGAACTCATTTTATTTAAGTGATATATCATTTTTTTTTTTAGAAAAATTGAGCTAGAATGAAATGTTTAGATTTCAATGAAAAATTATATTTTTCAATAAATTAAATTTTCAATAAAAAAATTAAGTTCAACATTCAAACTGAATTAAAAAAATGAAATTTCGGTTAAAAATTAAACATTGTAAAAAAAATCATTGTCTGCGAAAAAGTAAGTGCTCCATTTTAGTTAAAATTGATTTTTAAATATTAGCTAGAAGTTTTTTTTTCACATTTTGATATTTTAAAGCAAACATTAAAAAGCAATTAAAAAAAACAGAGCGGCAAACAAAATGTAGAACTCACGTAGTTAGTTTTCCACTTGTATTTCATGCGTTTCAACAAATTTTGGCCTGCTTTTTCATGCGGCACAAAACAATGATAAATACCAAAAAAAAAGGAAACAAAAAAATCTCAAAAAACAGCATGAAAAATGCAAACAAGCTGATAACGTGCCGTGCAAACAAACTGAACCGTAGCGCACAATTCATTAATTTGCAAACGCGTCGAAACCACGGTCCAGATGGGGTTCGTCCGTTCGGGGTCGAGTCAGTCACGGTGCCAACATCAGCTGCTGTTACAGCAGAGCCAATGCAAACACTCAGGTCGCACTAAACGTAAAATGTACCCACTACATATAGATCACGTAAAAGAGCGACCTCATGTGTGTTCGGTTCTATATTTGCAGTTTTTTTTTGTTTTTTTTTTATTGTGATGTGGCAACATTTGTACAAACTGTGCGTGGTACACGAAAAGGTCAACAAAAACCAAAACGAAAAATTACATGTGAGAAAAAGTGCTAAAGCACAAAAAGCACTTGTCGCATTTTTTCGTTTGTTTGTTGTGAAGTTCTGTCGTTGTTGTTTATGCGTTGCACGTGTGAAAGAGTTGCAAAAACTGTGGCATATTTTTAGGCGCTACACATATATTTGCCGACCACTCACTGGGCCCGCATTGTTTCCCTAAAATATGCCACAACAACATGAAAAACAGCAGCCGTGACATTGTTTTCTTTAATTAACGAAATGAAAATACGTTGCACACTTGCAGGCGCTGTGAAAAAGTTTCATGGTTTCATCACTTTCATAATTGAATTCCGATGCTTTCGCTCTGCCCTTCGCTGTGCTGTGCTCTGCTCTACCGCACCGCATAATGTTTTTGTTGCAAAATATTTACAAATGTTTGCTTTTAAAACTTGTTCCAGCAGCATGTTTTGTTTTCACCGCCAGCAACATTCGAGAGCAACATGTTTTGTAGTCGCACCCGACCCGGTTCTTGTCCAGCCCGTACCGCAAAACAGCGCGCTGATCCAGTTGTAATAATTCTGCCTACCCCACTCTGACAATTCAGCCCTTAAATATGCAACGTTTTTACAGTTGTAGTGCGCAAAAGTTTAGAAAGCAACGACAACAACCAGCCAGGGAAAACTTCAAGTTCACAATTTTGTAAATTGTTCGGAAAAAGTTTTTCTGTTTATTTTTTTTATTTATTTGTTGAAAATTTGAAAATGTTTTGCGCTCGTATTTCAGCGGTAGAAAAACAGCAAACTTTTGTTTTTGCGTCGTTTAGTGGCTGCACTGAGTTTAGTGGCTGAAACTGTATCAGAATTGAATAGAATCGAATTACGTTTGTTAAGCCAAACTACGAGCGAAAGTTTCATAAACTATTTGTGCCGGAAAAGTCGTGTTTAGTGAAATGTATTGGGTTGATTTTTGTAACTTTTTCAAGGTATTTTAAGTTAAGCTGTTTTTTTTTTTAACCAAAAATTCAACTCATTCAATTCAATTTTGCACTTAAGAATCAATTTTTCACTGATAATTAAATTCTTTTTTAATCTTAAAATTTAAATTTAAAAATTAAAATGTTCATAAAAATTAAATTTTTCACTAAAAATTCAATTTTTCACTAAAAATTCAATTTTTCACTAAAAATTCAATTTTTCACTAAAAATTCAATTTTTGACTAAAAATTCAATTTTTCACTAAAAATTCAATTTTTCACTAAAAATTCAAATTTTCACTAAAAATTCAAATTTTCACTAAAAATTCAAATTTTCACTAAAAATTCAATTTTTCACTAAAAATTCAAATTTTCACTGAAAATTCAAATTTTCACTGAAAATTCAATTTTTCACTGAAAATTCAATTTTTCACTAAAAATTCAAATTTTCACTGAAAATTCAAATTTTCACTAAAAATTCAATTTTTCACTAAAAATTCAATTTTTCAATAGAAATTCAATTTTTCACTAAAAATTCAATTTTTCACTAAAAAATCAATTTGTCACTAAAAATTAAATGTTCACTAAAAATTCAATTTCTCACTTAAAATTTAATTCTTCACTAAAAATTCAATTTTTCACTGAAAATTCAATTTTTCACTAAAAATTCAATTTGTCACTAAAAATTAAATTTCCACAAAAAATTCAATTTCTCACTAAAAATTCAATTTTTCACTAAAAATTCAATTTTTCACTAAAAATTCAATTTTTCACTAAAAATTCAAATTTTCACTGAAAATTCAATTTTTCACTGAAAATTCAATTTTTCACTGAAAATTCAATTTTTCACTAAAAATTCAAATTTTCACTGAAAATTCAAATTTTCACTAAAAATTCAATTTTTCACTAAAAATTCAATTTTTCAATAAAAATTCAATTTTTCACTAAAAATTCAATTTTTCAATAAAAATTCAATTTTTCACTAAAAATTCAATTTTTCACTAAAAAATCAATTTGTCACTAAAAATTAAATGTTCACTAAAAATTCAATTTCTCACTAAAAATTTAATTCTTCACTAAAAATTCAATTTTTCACTGAAAATTCAATTTTTCACTAAAAATTCAATTTGTCACTAAAAATTAAATTTTCACAAAAAATTCAATATCTCACTAAAAATTCAATTTTTCACTAAAAATTCAATTTTTCACTGTAAATTCAATTTTTCACTGAAAATTCAATTTTTTACTAAAAATTCAATTTTTCACTAAAAATTCAATTTTTCACTAAAAAATCAATTTGTCACTAAAAATTAAATGTTCACTAAAAATTCAATTTCTCACTAAAAATTTAATTCTTCACTAAAAATTCAATTTTTCACTGAAAATTCAATTTTTCACTAAAAATTCAATTTGTCACTAAAAATTAAATTTTCACAAAAAATTCAATATCTCACTAAAAATTCAATTTTTCACTAAAAATTCAATTTTTCACTGTAAATTCAATTTTTCACTGAAAATTCAATTTTTTACTAAAAATTCAATTTTTCACTAAAAATTAAATTTTTTTTTTACCAAAAAGACATTATATCACTAATTTTTCACGAAAAATTGAATATTACACTAAAAATGTCTTTTCTTATTTTTTCACTAAAACTTTAAAATTTCACTAACAATTAAATTTGTCACTAAAAATTAAAATTCTCACTTAAAATTAAAATCCATTTTCACCAAAAATATATATATTTTTTTTAATAAAATTCAAATTTTCTAAAAAATTACAATTTTTACTCAAATTTTTTTTACTAAAATTGCATTTTTCACTAAAAATTTAATTATTCACTACAAATTAAAATTTTTAGCGAAATAGATATTTTTTACTGAACATTAAAATATTCACTCAAATTAAAATAAATTTGTCCTCAATAAAATTCGAATTTTTTCGACTGATTATTAAAATCTAATTCAAACTGTAAATTCAAAATACCATTTTAAATAAAATATTTTGATATTTTTTACACAAATAAAATTGTTCACAAAATTTAATAAAACAATAACATTTTATATTGTAGATATTGCGTTTCTTAATGCGCACCTAAAAGCAGGCTATAATATAGAAACACATGCGTGTGCATAATAAATGTAGCATACTTTTGGGCGCGCATAATATGTTTCTGCATTTTAAATGCGCCGCTGCTGGTAGCTCTCAGTTATTTAGCAGGTAGATTAAAGTGCGGCGCATTTATTGCAGGGTGAATATATAAATGGTGGAAGAGGAGAAGAATGCGGAATAACTGCTAAACCAGACAAGGCAAATGGCGCTAGTGTGCGTTGCGAGAAATAGGTACACAAAACACCCGACTCTAATTGAAGGGTTTATTTATTTAGGCGCAAGCGGCTCATATTACATAAAATTAACATTTAATTCGAAAGGCAGAGTCTGTCTGAAGCATTGTTGCTATCTGTAACAACTAAAAACAAGCAGCAGCAACAACAATAGTCACAGCAACATATGCGGCTGGTTGCTATGTGTTGAGAGGCAACAATTGAGGGGAGGTCGATGCGTGTGCGCTACATGGCTGCAATGTATTTATTTAAATTGCTTGTATTAAATTGATGATAATGTCGAAAATGCAAATTTTGAAAAGAGTGATACGAAGTAAAACACAAATGAAATGAGACCCTATGAAATAACCCCCCAAAATAGAATGAAACTAAAACAGCAAAAATTTCCACATAACTTTGGTAGTTATTTCACATTTTTTGGAAATTCTTTTTTTTTTTTTTGGGGCTTTTCATATTTTGCTTTGCATGTTATTTCAGAATGAAATAAACCCCAATGAAATGAAGTCCAATAAACACTTGCTGGGTTATTATTCATTTAAATTCTATATCGGGGCATTATTTCATTTCATTTGGTCAAGAATTTATTAAGATCAATTTGGATGTGGGTTTGACATCCCCAAAAACATAATCTCCAAACACAAAAGCCCTAAATTAAAAATACACGAGCACAAAATAGCATTCAACATTCATTTATAGTTTCTGAAAACAAAAATTGGTAGTCTTAAGATATATACATAAGGATTATTTCTCAATAAACCACAATATTGTTAATGCCAAGAAATAAAAATCTTAAATTATAGGTGGCAGAAATTTCATTATATATTTGATTTTTGAGTCTCATAATTTAATATTTGAGGATTTTTTATTGGGGGATTTCAAAATTGGGGATTTTGTTTTAATTTTGGTGCATCTGTGTTTGAAATTAATGTTTTTAGGAATTTCCAGTCCGTTAAATCTAGGCATTCCTTCATTTGCTTTGGGCTTTCTTTCTTATTGAGTGTATCATTCGTTTAGTTGTGAGGTATTATTTTAATTGTGTGCTGTGGGATTATTTTTTGAAAATATGGGTATTATATAAATTTTTTATTTTGTTTTGTTCGATAATTAATAGGGGATTATTTCGTTGTGGGGCTTATTTAAATTTTTATTTGGGTGCTTTTATGTTTTGCGAAATGTTATTTGTGGAATATAGTTAGAATTTAATTTCGCTGGATATTATTTCAATGGGGACCATTTAGTGGTTCCTATAAATGTGGTGTATCTGGTGGGCGTTTCATTTCGATGCGGTCTGTTCCGATTGACGCTGACAAATATTTTGCCGAGTGTAACGAACGTTATGCAAATAGTTATCATAACGTTTGTTTAAATAGACGCAAAATGTTTGCATATTTTCAATTGTTATTTTTGCCATTAACTGCGCCGCCGGCGGGTGTCTGCTGGTGCCGGGTTGTGCTGTGTAGTGCCTTTTGTGTGCCACACTCGTTGGCCAAGTGTTAAACGCTTTAGCGGGCTTAAGTGCCAAATTTGCATAGTGCTCATGCATTTATTGAGCTCAAATGTGAAAATTCTATTTTTTTAAAATTTTATTTCTGCTATTTGGCTCTGAATTTTGCATTCGTTTGGCATAGGCTGTGCTGTTTTTGTGTGTGCACCTTTATTGACGTTTAATCCGACAAATGTGCAGCACACTAAACTTTTATTAACGCATTTCACAACATTTATTGGCGCCGTTAATTGAGCCCCCGATACGCGTCACTAATTCGCAGTGCGTTCAAAAATACATTTATGGCACTGTCGAATGGTTTATTTTAATGATTTTTAATATAAAATTTGTATTTTGTTTATTATTTATAAAATGTTTGTGCTTTGCAAAAACAAAAGTAAAATCAAAAAACAAAGTCATACGCGAAAACACAAAATCAAAAGTAAAGCAAAAATAAAAAAAAATCTAAAAAAAAACAAAATCTAAAAAAAAAAAAACCAAAAACAAAATCTAAATAAAAACAAAAAACTCACAAACAAAAGGTCAAAAGCAAAAACAAGCGCAAAAAAAAAAAAAAGGCAAAGAAAAAGAAGTATAGCAAAAAAAAAAAACAAAGTATAGCAAAAAAATACAAAATTGAATAAAAACAAAATCAAAACCAAAAAAAAAAAACAAAGTGGAATAAAAACAAAATGTAAAACACAAAAAAAACGTTAAATAAAATAGAAATAATAAAATAGCAAAAATAAAAGCAAATGAAAACACAAAAATAAATGAAGCACAAATAAAAAAAAAACGCAAAAGTAAAACACTAAACAATTACAAGCAAAATCAAAAGCAAACACATGAAAAAAAACAACACATGAAAAAAAATCAAATGCAAAAACAATCATCAAAAACATCAAAAGAAAATGAAAAATTCGTATAAAAAACCCAAAAAAAAAATTATAACAAAAAAATTAAAAAAAATGTAAAAAAACAAAAATCAAAATAAAAACAAAAGCAAAAATAAAAGCAAAAGAAAAATCACAAAAATAAACAAATAAAATAAAAGTATAAGCAAACCAAAAACTTAAAACTACACGATAAACAAAAGCAATACAAAATAAAAACACAATGACAATAAAATACAGATTAATAACATAAACAAAATCAAAAGAAAAGAATAATAAACCAAAAATAAAAACAAACAATCAAAAACAAACAAATGAAAACCAACGCAAAATAAAAATAAAAGCAAAAACAATCAAATTCATAAAAAAACCCATAAAAAGATAAAATAGGTAACATTAATGAAAAATGCAATAGCACAAATACAAAAAAACACAAAAGCTAAAGAAAAACACAAAATTACAAGAAAACACAAAAGCAATAAATAATATAAAAAACACAATATAAAATAAATTACAAAAAATAAAAGCAAAAACTAAATGATGACCCAAAGTTATAAGGTGCAAACAAAAAAGTTAAAAGGTGCAAGCAAAAAAAAATAAACAAACTCAAAAACAAAATAAAAAACAAAATAAACAAAAATTAATAAAACATTAACAAAAATAAAAACAAAATTTATCAGCTATGTCTATAGGATTCAAAAAAAAAAAACACTGAAACTCCTTTCTGTGTACCCAGAATACATAATGCTATTTTGTATTTTTGATTTCGTATAGAAAATGTTATTGTTTAAGTTATTTCTATTTGAAAGTTTTGACAGCACTTACCAGAAATATTGCCACCCATGCGAGTCCGATGTTGTCGAAGGAGATGGTGCCCTGAAAGGGATTCAGACTCATTTGCGTGCAGTTCGTATAGTACTGGTTCCAGTCGACGCAGGAATTGTTCGTAGGCGTATTGTAGCTGAATTGCACAGCGGTGGCTGTACACAGGAATATGGAAAAACAGAGTTATTTAAGAAGTAATTTTAAGAAAAGTAATTTCAGGGGGAACAATTAAAAAAAGTTTTAATTGCCGCTGCACCGTATTAAATATTTATTTTTTTGTAATTCAAACAATTTATTGCGTCTTCTGCCCACTCATAACAGCTGTACTTTTAAGTGACTAGCAATTTAAGTTTTTAATGAGTAACAAAAGTTCGTATTCATTGCAAAGAAATCGAGAGAGCATCAAGTTTAGCATGAAATTAATTATGCTACATAAATGTGCTGGATGGTAGAGCCATCAGGTGAGTGAGAACACTATTTGCAAAATGGCGCCAAATTAACTGTTAATTGCTTGCTTCAGCTTATGCTAAATGCATTAACTACGCGCACCCTGCTGTCTTGTTGTCCTTGTGCCGCATTCACTGCTTGTCTCCGAGGACAACTCACTTACCGTTACAGAGCATGGGACCCACGCGGTATTGCGGCAGATCGCCGCATAGATGCATGCCAGAGTCCTCGGGCTTCGAGCAAATATAGTCCTGCTCCTTGGAGAATTCATAGTACATGGAGACGCTGCGCAGTTCGAGGAGGTAGGTAGTAGGAGACAGAGAGAGAGAGACAAAGAGAGATAGTGAGAATTCAATGATTAGTACTTGAGATACTAAAACTGTTTTTTTTATTTTGATTTATTTAGCAGCTGCACACTTAATGAAAATATGAAAAAAATATTGAAAATTTTTGAAAATTTAGTTGATGCTGTAAGTTTTATATTGTTTTTTATTTGGTGTAAATTTTAATAAATATTTAAAATATTCGCTAAGAGATTTTTATTATTATTTTTATTTTTGTATGTAAATTAAATGCAAAATGCAATAGACACACACACACACATAATACAGAAACACACATGTATGAGCTGAAAGAGAGCGTTGTATATTTAGATGAGAGTGTAAGAGTTAAAGAGAGCGAGCAATTTAGAGTAAAGAGCGAGCGAGAGTGTTTACGAGACACGCATGAGAATTGATATATTTGTTTTTGGTTTTAAGTTGAGATTTAAATTTAAAATTTAAAATACTTAAAATTATTTAATATCTCAATACCTACCTACTTAAAATTATGCTACTTAAAACTAATATTTTTTTATTTGATTTATTCGAATACACTACAAAACGAAAATTTGTTTTTCCGATCATTTCATATTTCTTTTCTATCTGGTTTGCTGGTACAGATTTTGTCCGTTTTCCTATAAAGCAAAATATGTGTGAAAAAAACTAATTTAAATTCGTTCGAAATATTTTGAATTTTTATTTTAGTACATAAGATCTAATAATAAAAACTAAATGGTTTGTGATTATGTAGAATATAGTTCAAACTAATGACTATAATAAGTATTTTTTAGAATATATAAGTCATATAAATCCAATGCCTAACTTCATTCACACAAAAATGGTGTATGCGGCAAACAAATTCTTAGGTGACGATGTGTTGACAGACTTCCGTACAACTGACAAAATTCACTTTTCGATTATTTAATTTTGTCCTGATAAAAATGTAGACAATAAATGATAAAAATCATTAATTTCCATAATAGTATTGAACAATGATTCTTTTTCATTTTACAAAAATATATAAAATTTTACTTTTCTTATATTTTGGATTCAAAGTTGAAGGATTCTTAGAGTGATGGAATTATGTACATTGATTTACGTTATGCAGTCAAAATCAGCACACACGAATTATATAGACATTGTCTAAGAAAATTGTGCTGTATACTAATATCTATGAAATACATTTATTTGGGTAACTGACTTAGGCATAAATATGACTACTTAAAACTAATCTATATTTATTTAATTTGATCTAATATTCAAAAGCTCTTCTATGCATATTAATGTCCTTTGAATAAATTATTTTTTTTTGTTGTTGTCGTCCCTGACACGGCTTACTCTCTGATCGCACGTATCGATATCCACTTTTAGGCGCATTAAAATGCAATTTGTATTTATTGCCCTCGTGGCAGCAGGCGGCACTTCCTTCCGTTTGCTGAAAATAGCTTTTAATGGCTGTCATTGTTGGCTTTATTAAGAGCGCGCGAAAAAATATGAATATTTAATAATGTTTGCACAAAAAGGCGGTACAGACGGATGGACTTCTTTTATGTTTATTATATCCACACTTGAGAATGGGTACTTGGCAATGAACGAGCCTAGGATAATTTATGGTTTTTATGATTTAATCAGTTATCGACTAATAAATTTTAATTTTTTTTTATAATTAACTTATTAAATATAAAGCATAATTAATCAATTTACGATAAAGATAAAACGTACTCAATGTTTTTTATCACTAGTTTGAATGCATATAATTAGAAAAATATGTACTTGTCGAAAATAGACTTTTTACTAAAACGTCGTCAAAAACTCTGTAATTCTATTGACAGAATTTTACTGAAATAACAAAAGGCACAGTGGTTAGAAACGTTTTCCGCCGCCGCTAAAACTCTGTATCTTTTGATGTAGTGAATATTTTTGAATGCGGTTTTTTTTGCTTGATTGGAAATTGATGAAATAATAATAAAAATAAAAATCGATCGCTTAGATTTTGCTGTATAATAACTCAAAGTCGACCTTTTTTTTTGTTTGTTTTGTATATAGAAGAAATTATTTTATCTTTTAATAAGTTATTTTTTATTAATAGTATGCGTGATTGATAATATTAGATACTCAAACAAAATTAGTTTTGGTTTAAAAATTTGAACCTCTGAAAAGTTTTGAAAAGTGTCAATTTTTGAATTCGGTTTTTTCACTTTGAGTACTAATATTTGCGTTACGCGGATGTTACATTTTTTAATTAATGGCTATATTGTATGTATTTCTAAAAAAGAAATTATTGTATCGCTTTCTTAATTTTTTTTGTATTGAAAGGCTTTTTCAACAGGGACGCTACAAAAGTAGAGCGACAGGGACATCAAACGACGCCATATTTCTTGCCGCTCTTTTGACATTTCTCTTCGGTAAGGTTTGCCATTTCATGATGGAGAGATATACGAATTTGAATTTCGGTAGTAAATTTTAATAATTTCCACTCGTTGTTGGCTCGTATATCTTTCCATCATGAAATGGCAAACCCTTGAAAAAAACTTTTGTAGCGCTCTTATTGAAAAACCCTTTATGTATGGTATAAACGAATTCCATTTTTTATAAATTTCGAATTTAAACGTTCATAAGTAAAATGCTTCAAAAGTCTTCAAGCTGAAATTTTTAACTTATAGCTGAATAAATATTCTTTGGCCCCATACCTACTTTTGTTGCCGATAGAACCTTTTTGCTGGAGGCGTAATAGCTGAACTATGTCAAAATGTGTGGTTTTGAACGTTCACAACTAAAAACTTTTAAATTATATTAAGTTGAAATTGATTTTTAACTACTATCTGAATGAATTCTCTTTCACCCTATACCCCTTTTTGCTGCCAAATACTGAGTAAAATGGCCGCTGAATAACTGAATTAAATCAAAATTTGTGAATTTGAACGGTTCTTAAAGTATATTCCATATAATATCAATAAAAAAAAACCATTCAAAAGTATTCACTACATCAATCGAAAACGTTTTTGAACCGATAAAATAAACAAGTCACAAATTCTGTCACTGGAATGTCTAACGAATTCGTTTTAGTTTTTTTTTTTTGTTAAACGTTAAAATATAATTCAGACTGTACTCAAATTCATAATACACTTTATTTCAATTTCTGTTTATCTAAATCCTAAGATGAATATTGAGTACTTTTTAAAATCATTAATTTCAATTTTCAATTCTTTTCCGGTATCTTTACAGCCCTATTCTGGCACGAGTAACAAATTCAAATTGGTCACAATAGTGCGCTTTGTCATAAATTTGTATTTTGTCAATTTTATTTCCTATGTTTATTGACGTAAAAGTCTAAATCAATTGTCATTTGTAACAAATGTTATTGATAATAATAGTCATTGCTCGCTAGGCTGTTAATTATGAATTATTGAGTTCCTTAAAACTAAAATTCGTGAATACTATTTAAACTTAAATGTTGATTATGATTTTCAAACTGTTTTTGGCATATGATTGTGGGTATCAAAGTTAAACTCATCACAATACGCTAATTTTTAAACCTTTCTAAAAATAGAGTTTTATAATAAATATAGAAAATCTTATGCTAAAAATGTCATTAGGAAGTATTATTTATATTTGCCTATTTATTTTTTACTACGCTTCTACTTTATTTGTTTAAAATTAATATTTTGTTTATTCTATATTTAAATTAAACTAATTTATTTAACTAGTGACTAGTTGGGCAGTGACTAGTTGGGCAGTTCTAAATACCTTTGCAACAGAAAGTGATGGTTTTTCCTGTAAATAAAAAGCATCGCTCTGCTGATATTTCGCATAAATTGTTAACTAATATATTTTGTTTATATATTATTTTAACTTTAGATGCTTGAAAGAACAAGAACAATAAAATCTTAAAAGTTCATATGCCAAATTATACAAAAAACTTTATATATGCAACCTATAAGTTTAAAGACTTAAAATTAATTCGCAGACTACGTTTTTTTTTTTACAAATTCTCTCAATTCTTAATATTATAAAGAAGAAAATTAGAATTATTTATGAGAAGCAAAAAGTCTGCTATACATCGAAAGAAAAACATCGATAAAAAAACATTTATTATAATTGCAAATTTTTAAGATTACTTTCAGACTACTTATGGGTAGGGATAAACATATAGTAGTGAAGGATTAAGTGTAGGATTAATACGAAATATGAGAAATTATTATATAAACTTAAAAAATTAAAATATGTCGATGTTGTAGAAGTAAAACTCACTAACAACTCCATCTTGGAACCCTTAGAATTTTTAGAAACATTTTCGAAACATTCTCGAAACATTCTCGAAACATTCTCGAAACAATCTCGAAACATTCTCGAAATTATTTTTATTATACAAAATTCAATATTTTCCGGACATATATAAAATGAAATGTTTATTTCATTTATTATCTGATTGGTCGAGTTTCTTAAATTATAAAGACTATTTTGTATGATGAACTGAAAAAATTGTGAATGCAACAAAAAATATTCTTAAAAGGCACAAAATTGTTATGTTCTATGATATTGCTATCCGTTTTTCATATATTGACTGCGATGACTATTAGGTTCATCTCATTTTTGTTTTTGCTTGTTTTGTACACTTGGTTCGAGGTGTTGTATGCTTTTTTTGGTTGTTTTTGTTGTAGCTTGTTTTGTTGTAATGCTGTTTGGTTGTTGTTGTAGTTGATATTGTTGAGTTTTTCTTTTCAACATAAAAATTGAACTAAAATTAAAACTTTTTGTTTGCAGGGAACTTCTTGATGCACATACAAAATTGAAGGACTACAACAAGAACTAAAAGCCGACGCTGCTTAAAGACAACGGTAAGTCGAACTTTAGATATAACTTTTTGCCATAAACATAGAATGAATATTTACAGAATTACTTAATGAATGACTACTTGATTTGTTTTGTGTAGGTGAAAAAGTAAAACATGTTAAATGCGTTTAAAAACCTTTTGTCGTTTTTGGGAGGTAACCCTAAATATTTTTTTTGCACAAAATCCATTTTTGACCTGCAACATTTTGAAGCTGTACAAAAATCACCCGAATAATATAGTTTTAGTAATTTTTAATTAAGTTTTGGTTTTAAAATTATGCCATATAACTTTACTCAACAAAACGAGGAAAGTTTTGCCATGGACATACCCAACATCAATTCTATATAATTTGCGGTTGATTTTGACTACATACTCAGTTTTTCTTTATTACGTAACGTTTTTAAGAAAATTGCTATCGAATTGTTAGACCCGTTTTACCCACTTTTTAGAAAAACAAAATTACACAACCTTATACAGTATCTTTTCCAAAAAACTCTTAATGCACTTTTTCTTTCAATTGCCACGATCTATAACAATATACCAAAAAATACTAATATTCCGGTGAGTTTTTAAGATATTTGAATCTAAACTTGAAAATTTTCGATTTTTTTAGACTAATTTTGTAAGAATTTTTTTTAGCATTTCGGATCTAAAGATAAATAAGAAAATGTTTTATGGTTATGTAGAGCACAGTTCAAACTTACGTTTAAAATTACTAACTTTTTTTCATCGATTCTATTTTCTAAAATATGTCCTATTTATGCAGTTTCCATCAGAAAATGTTAAAGTTTAAAATGTTTGCATATTTCACATGTAAATTACTGGCATATTTCAAAAAGTAACGCATATAGAAAAAAGTTAATAATTTCGATTGTCAGTTTGCTCTGGATTACCATAAAGCATTTTCCATTTTCTTGTTTATCATTAGATCCTAAATGCTACAAAAATAATAAAATATTGTCTAAAAAAAATAAAAATTTTACGAGTTTAGATCAAATTATCTTAAAAACGTATTGAAATATTAGCATTTATTAGTATATTGAAATTAGTTCTCACAATTAAAACAAAAATTGCGTTATAGGTTTTTTTCTTAAACTTGTTTAAACAGTACTATATTTTTTATTCTAAGTAGTGGGTGAGCGGCTAGAAATTACTATTGAAGTTTTCTCAAAAACGTTACATAATAGAAAAAAAAACTGAGTATGCAGTTTACATTAGCAACGTCGAATTATTTAGAATTGATGTATAGACGGTCCATGGCAAAAATTGTGTTGGGTAGTGTAATCATAGATAATTTAAAGTCAACTTACAAAATTAAATACGAAAGAATAAAATTTTAAATTTAAAGTTAACTTTTTATTGTCTATAAATACATAGAAAAAAACATTCATCAATATGATGAATTTATTCATAATGAATTTATTCACCAACTACCAGATTCATCATATTGATACCACCATTTATTAAATGACATATTGATGAATACATTCATTATATGAAATTATTCGTACTATCGAACATCATAGTGAAGAACGAAATATTAAATACATTGAATTTGAATCGTCATATCGATGAATTTGTTCAATATATATAGGAGTGAACGAAAAATAAATATTTTGATTGAAATTTGGTTTGATGAACAGCATTCTTGAATATGAAGTAAAATATGTTGTATTTTATGTTCTTGTTCATTAATATGATGAAACATATTTATCACATACAATTCATCATATTGAAGAACACTTTTTCGACAATTGCCAAGTGTTCATCATATTTATTATCGCATTCACAACATTGATGTCGTTAGTCATTAATATTATGAATGGTTGTTCAATAAAATGAATCATGGTTTAAGAACGCAATTCATCAATATGATGTACATTTTTTTTCTGTGTATGTGCCAATAAAATTAAAAACCTTGATTGAAATTATTAATTAAAATAATGTGCATTTTTTGAAGGTGAAATTTGTAAACAGGATTATAGACGGAAGTTATTATGTCCCATTGAATTTTGATCTGCTGAATTTTGTGTTGTGGATTTTGTATGGTACATTTAATATGGTAGATTTTGCATGGTGAATTCCATACCCCACTCTCGATTTATGCTTTGTTACTACTATAGATAATGTCCTGTATAAACTGTATTTACATAATTTTGACTTGTTTATATTGTGGAAATTGTTTTTAACAAAATATACATAAAAATAAAAATAAATATTTTTTTTCATTTTTAAAAATGTTGCGTATCGCGTATTTTTTGGTTGTATATATAAAGTTGTTCATATATTACATAAAATATAAAAAAATACTGGGTGCTGATTCTACAATGTGTGTTTTACAACAAAATGGAGGTGCATAATAAAAAACCAATTCGAGTAGAAAAGTAAAAATAATAATATTTTTATTTAGTGTACAACATCGAGTCTAAACTAAGTGATTAGTGATGGATAAAACATTGATTAATGTAGCAACTAGTGTTTTCTAAGTCAGCTAAACATTGACTACTTTTAGGCGCACGAAGAACGTGAGGAGAGTGAGTGAAAGAGAGATATGGAGAGCGGCAAGTTTAAACTTAGAGGCAAAAGAGTTTTAGTAGGTGTGAGTGTGGCGTGAAGTATTTATAGTGTTAGAGTAGCTGCTAAAGCAACTTAGACTATAGGGTACCATTTAAAATTCTGTAGAGTAAAATCCAGAAGAAAAAAAAATGTATATCCATAGCTCTACAGAATTTTTATAATAGAACTAAACAAAAAAATCTACTTTTTATATATTTATTGATTATTAAAAAAAAAAACAATAATATGTCTATAAAATTTAAAAGTTCATATATTATTTATATACTATAAATAGTGTTTAGGAGAGTGACAGAGAGATAGGGAGAGTGTAGAGTAGTAAGAGAGAAAGAGAGAGAGAGGAGGCAGTTACAATTTAATTAAAGTTATCTTACGAGTTAACACGGACTCGAACTCTGTACAGATCATGTAGTCCCCTGTAAACAAAAAATCGCGAATGATTTTTGATTTTTTACTTTGGTAGTTTTAGGTTTGATGGTTGTGGTATTTTTTTTTTTTTTTGGTAGTTGTTATGTTTTATATGTTTGTGGTTTAGTTTAATTTGTTTTATTTAAATTATTGAAATAAAAACTTAAAAATTTCGACGCCTCTTACGAAAACAAGCACGTATCATATTTTTGTATGGGCATTTTCATACAAAAATTTGAACCGTGCTTGTTGTCGTAAGAGGCGTCGATATAGAGTTAAACCTTTGATAAACTGTTTTTCATTTCAAGTGCTATTTAATTCTTATGTGGTTTAAACAGCACAGTTTCGCATTCACTGCTACCGCGGTTGCTATAGCTTTCGTAGCTTCGAAACGAGTAGTGCACTCGTTAGTCAAAGGCTTAACACGTTGCCAATATTTAAATCATTTTTTACTTTAAAGCAAATTTCATATATTTTAAGAATTTAGTGTTATATATTTCAAGGAGTTTCAATAAAATTTAGGTTTAGTGTATTTGTTTAATTTATGTACAGAATGTGTTGTATACAACATTTTATAAACATGGAGTTGCCAACCTTGTAATACATACAATATTGGCGTTAAAGTTGGCAACTCCACGTTGTAATTAAAACAAGAAAAACATTGAAAACAAGTATAAGTTGGTGTAAGGGGGGGTTATTTTAATATTATATATATATATTTACAAAATGTATGGGATGCTAATTGGAGTCAGTAAACTTCGAATAGAAAAAGTGTTCAAAATTTAACTTCAGTCTCTCATCATTATTAAATCTTTGGAAACTTAAAAATTGTTTCTGATAATCACAAATGTTACAAATTCCGGTCTATTGTAATAATTTTGTAAGTGTAACTGTTTGTGGAACATGTTTGAAAGAACAATTCTTACATTCTGGGATCTGTGCAATATTTACATTGTTAAATTTGGGTTTATTAAAACAAAGTTGACAGCTTGTGGAACGTATTTAAAAATTCATTGTCACTCTGGAAACTTGAAAATTGTTTCTGAGAAGCACAATATGTTTACAGTGTCGTAAACAGGTTAAGTATGACAATGTTGAGAGAGTAAGTATTTGTGGAATGTATTCAAAATATTATTGTCACTCTCTGGAAACTAAAAATAGTTGCTGTGATGCTCAATATACGTTTTTGGTGAAAAATTAAAGTATATAAAAATAAAGTTGTTAGTGCAATTCTTTGTGGAACCTATTAAAAAAGCCCCTTTTTTGTCTCTGGAAACTGAAAAATGTTTGCTAGAAAGCACAATCTATTTACACTGACAAATCAGATTAATTATAACAAAGTTGTGAGTGTAACTGTTTGTGGAACGTATTTAAAAATACTTTTTTCACTCTCTAGAAAATAAATAAATAGTTGTTGAGAAGCACAATTTATTTACAGTGGCAAATTAAAGCAACATTGTGGGTGTAACTGTTTGTGAAAAGTATTTAAACAAAACACTGTCTCTCTTGAGAAACTGAAATAAGGATGCTGGAAAGCACAACATGTTTATGTGTCTATTGCGGATTAAGTATAACAAATTTGTGAGAGTAACTGCTTGTGGAACGTATTCAAAAAAAATCACTAAAAATATACAAATTATTTTTACAAAATGCCATACAGGCAAACAGGGACTTTTAGCATTTAAAGCACAGAGATATGTACAGCGCAATTTGTTGTGTAAAAATGCCAGTGGAACATAATGTGGAATGTAATAACAAAATGGACTGGTGTGTAATGTAACTTGTGGCACATAAAAACAAATATATTTACAGCGAATTATCAACGACTATATGAACTCTAAATGTTGCCAATTGGCTGGTTACTGTTGTGTGGAAGCTATAACTATGTGGAATGTATTTAATATGCTAATATGTGGTATGCCTAAATTGCTAGAATTAAAATGTACAATAACTTTTTTATGAATAAAAAAAAAAAACTGAAAAATTAACATGTCTCACTTAAAAGTAATGTTTTTCTGTCTCATCGCTGTCATCAACTCATTCATCTGCACAAAATGAAAGCAATCAAAATAAATGACTGCACACTAAATCCTGGATGGCTGGCTGGCAATACTGACAGCGTGCAGTGTACGTGTTATGAATTTATTAAAGTGTCACGTGGTGACGTCATCGGCGGCAATGGCTACGGTAACGGCGGCATCATCATAATCTGAGCAGAAAACTGCTCCGTGGGGACCAGCAACTGATAGTCTAGAAAAAGCTGAACAACATAGGTTCCATCCAGCATTAGAGGCGCAGACTAACAGTTGAACGGACAGACGAACGGAAGGACGAAAGGATGTAGTCTGGCGCAGCATTTAAAATGCAAATTACTTGCAACGAGCAGCATGTGTGTTTAAGTATTTTTGTACGTTTTTTATGAGTTGGCAACACTGTTGCCTAGTTGACGGACAGCAGCTTTAAGCTGTCACACAGCGACTTTTACAGCTTTTTTTTATTATTATCACAGTTTTGCAAGGCTGACATATGCATTTTTTAGACAGTTAAAAACTATTTTAAATGCAGTGTTTTTCTGCGACTTTCTGGAGTTTAAATGTTACTATATATTTTTACTACATTCTTAAATATTTACTACACTTTGTGAAATAAAATATAAGAAACTCTAAAATGATGTGATGTCGATTGAGGCGCTACTTATTAAGTATTTAAATACTTCATTTTTCTACTATTTCTAAAATGCTTTTCTTTTTAATTTTAGTAAATTTTAGTCTATGTTAACATTTATGTTTTGCCACTTAAAGCGCGCACTAAAAACAGCATTGTTTGTTGAGCACAAACATTAAAAATATTTTGTTTTTAATATTTTATTAACTAATTTTTAGACTGCATTTAAAATAATTTTTTTTTTTGTGTATATTTGTAACTCAACAGCAGTAACGACACACACAGTACGTTTGTAAATTTAATATAATAATTTTATGTTAATTTTAATAAATTATTTACTCACTAAACTCACAACTAAAGCGATTATTTTTCATTAATTAGAGTGCAATTATTTTGTGTTAATTGCGTTTTTTATACTGCTGCTAATGCGGACACATGGTTATGCGACTTATTCAATATCAAAATATATAAAATGTATAGAAATTAGATATTTGTGCCTATTTATGCATTATAATGCATATTTTGCATACATTTTCAAACATATGCACATAATGCATATATATGCATATTTTGCATATTAATGCATAAATTTACATATTTTTGCAATTTTGCATATTCATAAAACTTTTGCATATATTTGCATATTTTGCATATTTTGCATATTTATGCATATTTATGAATATTTTGCATATATTTGCATATTAATGCATAAATTTACAAATTTTTGCGATTTTGCATATATTTGTATATTAATAAAACTTTTGCATATAATGCATATTTATGCATATTTTGCGTATTTTGCATATTTATGCATATTTATGCATATATATATGAATATTTTGCATATTTTGAATAATGTGAATTTAACGAATATTTATGCATATTTTGAATAATGTGAATTTAACGAATATTTATGCATATTTTGCATATATTTGCATATTAATACAAATTTTGCATATATTTGAATGTAATGCATATTTATGCATATTATGTATATAATGCAAATAATGCATATTTATATATACATATTTTGTTTTTATGCATATTAGCATGTTTTTGCATATTTTGCATGTATATTAATGCATATTTTGTATATATTTGCATTTTATAATTTTATATTTTGCATATATATGCATATTTATCCGTGTTGTGCATATAATTGCATATTTTATGCATAAATGCATATTTTGACTATAATACAATTGCATATAATATGCATTTAATAAAGTTTTAATGCATTTTTAAATACTATTAATACATAAATATATAAATTGATGGCTTTACTCACTTGGGCGACACCACATACTCGGGCAGCTGCAGCTTACAGCGCTGCCGCAGAATGCCCTGCCACAACTGCACACCTATGATGCCAAATATAAAGAAGACGAAGAAACACAGCAGCAGCACATTGCCCAGCATGGGCAGCGTGTCGAGCAGCAACATCACCAAAATTCGCATACCTGATAGAAAAAAAAAAATCAATTATATTCCTCCTCAAATCTCCCATAGTTCTTTTACTTACTTGGTATGCGATTGATGGCGCGCAATGGCCGCAGCACGCGTATTGTGCGAATCGCTGTCAAATTCAGATTCTCCACATGCAGCACGTATTCAAACAATCCAGCCAGCACTATGAAAAAGTCCAATCGATTCCAGGAGTCCGCCAGATAGGTGTTTTTGCCACACATGCCCATCGCTACCATTTTGATGCACATCTCCAGAGCGAAAAAAGCGAAGATGATGTCGTCGAAGATCTGCAAAAAGATGTAAAAGAAATGATTTTAAAGAATTTATATACAAATTTTGAATTTAAAGAATGTATATACTATTTAAAATATACATCCTACATATTTTTTTAAATTCCAAGAATTTAAAGTTTGAAAAATTTAAATTAAAAAATCGTAAATCGCAGAAATCGCAGTTTCTAACTAGTCTTTATTAAAAACTCTTTCCCGAATAATATATTCACGTATAATTCTTAAGGGCTATGTTTGCAGATTAATCATAAACTGAATATTTAAGGGAATGAGCATTTTAGATTAAGTTAGTTCTAGGTGGAGAGTATAGGGCGATGATTTGGAGTAGTGAGTTAATGAGCATTTTTTTTAAATGATGAGTTTATAGGTGTTTGAATTAAAGGTAACTAAATGTTTGTTATTGATTTTCAGTACGGGCCCATAAAAGTATATTGAGTTTTAGTTAAGCTATGGGGTGAATTTTATTGAGAAGAGTCTGGTTAGTGAGTTAGTGAGATTGTAGACTCAACTATTAAGTTGTTGCGGTGTCTACATCATTTCTAAAGTTAAATCAGAAAGGGGCAGATCGAACTCAGAATTGGACATTAAATTTAGAATAGACAAACAGCATTCCGTAAAGTCATATTTAATTGGGAATCTTGCAAATTAAATTCATAATTAATTTTCGAAGATATTTAATTCAAAATAGTATATTTGAATTTAAAAAAGGACACACAACATCAGAAAGAACAAATTTAATTCAGAAAATAACAGTTTTAACGTAGAAATTATCTGAAAATTCAAACTAATTTTATAACAGAACAATTTCTAAACAAAATGGTCAAATTGAATTCAGAAAAGGACACAAAAAATTAGAACGAACAAATTAAAGTTAGAAATCGAGCAAATTGAATTCAGAAAATTTCAACTTATTTCAGAAAATAACAAATTCTGCACCAAATAGTCAAATTAAATTCAGATGGGAACAATTTTATTTCAACAAAATCATGAATATCAGCATATATCAAATTGAATTCAGAAAAATACAATTTTATTTCGGAATAATCAAATGATTTGTGACAAAATTACCGAATAAGAGAAATTTAGAAACGGATATTACAAAAATTGACAATTCTTCTGAATTTGAATTACTATTTGTGGATTAAATTTTAACCTATATTTAAAATGTGACTATTTAGAAATAGTAATTTCCTAAAAATTACATTAAATACATAATTCAAATTGTTTTGACTTTCAAATAAATATTTATGAATTAAATTTTAACCTCTTTAAAATCAAATATGACTATTCCGAAATCAAGCAACCATACTCCCTTTCCGAATTTAATTTTGTAACTCTTTGAAAATACATATTAACGATTCTGAATTGCTTTAAGCGTTTGTGAATTCAAATTTATACATCGATGTATGGTCGGTTTAAGTGTGGTGTGTTTTAAAAAATTAAATGTGGTGAGTTGCAGTACGGTGCGTTATTCGTATTAATTAGCAGCATAAAACAGCAAATTTTTGAACAGACTTTGTGTCTGAAAATAGAAGAAACACGTCGAACGTCTAAAAGTAGCACGCAAATCCTTAAAAGCGCCGATTAAAATGCTTAAATTCATCAAGTCAATACACCCGATTTTGTTGCACTCACCTGCAAAATTTTGTTACGATTCATATCACTTATCTGCTGTGATGTACAAATGTATTGTGATGAGTTGCACTGTGATGATGACTTAAAGTATTGTAAATAAAAATATAAATTAAATTATAAAAAATTATATATTAAATTATGACAAAATTTACAGACAAAATTATATACGTAAATTGTGTAATTTAGCATAATTTAATCAACTTTTCAGTGCACACACCATAAGATTTCCAACTGAAATTAAGAAAATTACAAATGATAAAGAGATTTGCTATTTGAAATTGAGGGTTTTTGTTCGATGCTGTTAATGGAAAATCTCAATGTAATTTTGTAAATTGCGAGAATCAGAGAAATCGATATATCTAACATTATACTTCAAACAGAAACAAACTTCAATATGATGATTTTATTCATAAATATTATGAATGTTTCCACGAACTATCAGATTCATCATATTTCATTCATTGAATTGCAATTTAGTGTTTTTAATGTTCAGTATGATGTTCTCAAACATCAAAGTTACACACTCAAATTTGCTTGATTTATAAAATATTATTTTGAAAAAACAAATATTTTTTTTCTAAATAAATTAATTAATGAATTTTTTTATCAATTTTTCAACAAAAAAAAAATGTTTTTGAAAATAAAATTAAAAAAAAAACGACAAAAAAAATTTAAATAAAAAAAATTCTCCGAAAAAAATCAAAAAAAAAAAAATAAAAAAAAATCTTCAAAATATTATTTTTTTAAATCTTTTTTTATAAATATAAATTTGTATTAATATCGAGCAAACATTATATAAGAAAGAATAAACAAGAACTACTAAGGACTGAGTGGTCGGTTTTCACGATAATTCACGAACGTGTTTTTTCATAGAGAAACCGATTACACGACAAGATTCAGCAACCTTTAAGGGTTAATATGTGAAAATATGGACAAGTTGGCAACTCTGGAAGTTCCTTTTTTGATCCGTTTTTCAAGGTGATATGTCATATTTTTGATAAATGAGTCACGTTTGTGCGGTTTTCCCGATAATTCACGAAAGTGATTTTTCACACAGAAACCGATTACACGTCAAGATTCAGCAACCTGAGATTTATAGCAAAAAATTAACAAAAAATAATATTGAAATATGGTTTGATGAACGGCATTCTTCAATATGATGTATAACATGTTGTATTTTATGAATTTGTTCATTAATGTTATTAAAGAACACTTTTTCGCTCATTCATAAAATGGATAATGAATTCATAACAGTGATGTTTTGTAGTTATCAATGTTATGAATCGTTCTTCAATACAATGAATCATCATGGTTCATCAATATGAAGAAGAATTATTTTTTGTCTGTGAATGTAAATAATGAAATCGAAATATCGAACATTTTTTTGCGGGTTCCATCTACCATTGACTCATTTTTTCAAAATCTTCACGATAATTATTTTCTTTTTATGTTCGCACTAATGAAGTGATATATTTTTAACAAAAATATAAATTTTCTTATTGTTTTCTTACAATAAATTAAAAGTTATGAAGCTTTTACGAAAATGGTTCTTTTTATACTTCATATCAAGTTTTGTATCCAAATTTTTACGTGAAACGTTTAGCAAAAATGTGTGACTTTCGAAATCACGAAAACACTAGAATAAAATGAGTTAGATCGATGTAACTTCGTATTTAGAGTATTTGAATTAGCAAGTTGCAATTAAAAAAAATGTTTTATCAACGGCTATGATATCGTCACTGTCATGTCAAAGGGGCGAATGTGCATTTTTAAAAATGTTGGGAAATCAAATTTTAAAGTTTGAAGTGCTTTAAAAATTAGAATTTTTTTTTTTTTTTTCAATTTTTTCTGTTATTTTGGTTTATTCATGAATTATTATAATGTATATAAAATATCTATGGATTTGGACAACTTATTGAATTATAGATACGAATTTTGTGAGGCAATATCCTGACCAAAACGCAAATATTTTTGTTTTTTATGCTATAACTTTTTATTAACTCAAAATAAAATAGTGATGTAAAGGAATTAATAGTTTGTTTGTTAAAGCACCTATCTATTGGCATCATTATTTAAAAATATTTTGACAAAACATTAATTTGCCATTTGTTATTTGAAGGAATTTTTTTTTGTCAAATTTAAATAATGATGCCAATCGATAGGTGCTTTAAAAACAGACAATTAATACCTTTAAACTACTATTTTATCTTGCACGAATAAAAAGTTATAGCAAAAAAACGAAGAAATTGGAAAAATTGAAATCTTGTCATGCCAAAAGGGCGAATCTTTCCTTTTTCGCCATAACTATTTATTGGTACGAGATAAAATAGTGTTTTAGAGGCATTTATTGTTTGTTTTTAAAGCACCTATCGATCTACATCATTACTTAAAAATATTTTCTTGCAAATAACAAAAATTCGAAAAATTGAAAATCTTGTCATGCCAAAAGGGCGAATCTTGTCTTTTTCCTCATAACTTTTTATTGATACGAGATAAAATAGTGCTGAAAAGGCATTTATTGTTAGTTTTTAAAGCACCTATCGATCTGCATCATTATTTAAAAATATTTTGCCAAACATTTTTTCCTGCAAATAACAAATGGCAAATTAATGTTTAACAAAATATTTTTAATTAATGATGCAGATCGATAGGCGCTTTAAAAACAAACAATAAATGCCTTCACACTACTATTTTATCTCGTGATTCGCCCTTTTGGCATGACAAGATTTTCAATTTTTCAAATTCGCCCTTATGGTTTTGACTTTTGTGGCTAGATATATCCAACAAAACGACACGCGATTTTAGCACAGTATACTGGATGAAAAACTACATCAAAAAATTTAAAAAAACGCAAATGTCAAAAATTGCACATTCGCCCCTTTGGCATGATAGTGGCGATATATTTTCAGAAGTATTTAAGTTATAGTGTTGAAATTTAGTTTGTATATAGTACTAATATGTATATTCATGAAATCAATTCAAGAGAAATGTAATTTGGAGGATATCTCAGTTTTGCCACAAGTTAGTCTTCAATTTTTGTTTTATAAATTTTATTATTATAAATTTTATGATGTGACAGAAAAACTAATAAAATAAATCATAAAAATATTACAAACATGCAAGCAAGAAAAAACTGAATTTGAGATTTCAAATGAAAAGCCTCGATTTCATTTGAATGTTTCGTAGTTTCAAAAGGAAAATATCAATGTAAATTGCAATCTTTCTGAATTTAATTTTGAATTTTTTCATTTGAAATAGAAAATATAAATTATGTTTTGAATTTTATCAATTTCTAATAGAAAATCTCAATTTTAGTTGGAAATGTAGAAGAAAAAAAAAACATATTTCGTTTATGATTTCAACCTGCACTCTCTGAATTATAATATATTCGCTCGTTTGCAATTTTAATCCTTATATAACTCTTACCCAGTTTTTAGCCTTCTATGTTCTAAAGATTTTTATATAATATGGAGTATTATATAAAGAAGTCAGTGCCACGTGTGCATTTTTTGTGTTCGCCATAAATCGACTTTTGGCCAAAATTTGTCAAAGTTCTTAAAATTGTCTGTAGCTTCACTTAAAAATCCATTAATCAAATATGTTTTTGTTGCTAAGCAAATAGTTTTGTGTGTCGACAAACATATGCAAATTTTGTGTACCAGCCAAAACCACCCAGTAGAAACTTTGAGTATATACTGAGTATAGACAGACTGAACTTAGTTATGAATTTTTAAAATATAAAACTCTTGTACATATGTACTGGGTACTACTAGAAACAGTGTCTATATTTATGAAAGTGCTGTTGATTGTTTGCAGGAAACTAAATCTTGTTCTACCGTGATATATGTATGTTTGTGTGTGATTTATTATGCAAATGTATGTGTGCATGTGTATGTTTGTGTCGACAACTAATCGTTTCAAAAACTTGACACCTTTTAATTAATCAACTGCAAATGTACAACAGCACAGCATGTTGATTGTCATGCATATTGGGTGCATGTTGACGTCGTTGCACAGTGGACATATGTTGAAATATTTGTGAGTGGTTTATATTTTTATTAAGTAGGGGATTTTAGTTGCAATTCAAGACTTTGGTCATAAAAATCGAATATTAGAAACACAAGATATGAAGGTTTATATGAGTATAACTCAGTTTTTGATGAATTTGACTACAAAGAATTATTAAATATTCCAAATGTTGTGCAGTTTATTTTTTTAAATAATGTATACCATATATATCCGTCTCCTGAACCTAATTCCGACATTTTGTTTTTTATAAATTACGTATGATTTAAAATCAATTTTATCCGCATTTTCAAATGAATTATTTATGTTATGTTATTTGGATACTTATTAAACTTATTATACTAAAATATTTAAACACTTTGGCTCTTTAGATACCATGGAATGTACTTTCAAAAATGGTAATGTCATTTCAAATCGGTAACATTGAACAAAATAATTTTTTAGCGGCTTTAAAAAAAAAAAAATCTGCCATGTATATCACCCATTGTGTATCATGTGTCGTATCGCTGTGTGAACTATGCTTTCAAATTTATTTGACGTTCATAAAATAGATTTCCATCTGTGCTTTGTGTCATGTGATTTAGTTTTATGCACATTTAAAGCAGTGCGCGCAACATGTTTGCTTGAAAAATGTGCCACATGACGTATGAGCAACATTAAATAGTGTGTTGTTCAAATGAAGTTTGCACAACATCTGTGAGGAGCAGCATAAATGTTGTAGCTGCAATTTAAAGCTAATGAAAGCAGCTTTCTTGGGTCATAATAAATTTATTTGTAGAGTTCATATTTTTGTTGTCACAAAAGCGCAAAGTCAAGAAGTAAAATTCAGCAATATATTTTTTAAAATTTCAATAAGTGAGTACAAAAACAGTTATAAATCAGATATTTTACCATTGATCAGGCCCAAATTTACATCAAATGATTAAGAAAATGTTAATCTATTATATGTCATTTTAGTTTTTAAAATGTATGACTTGGTTTTTATAATATTAATCAGTAAACTTGATAAATATATTTTTTTAAAATAAGTTTTGGTTAGTTTTTGCTACTACGACAACGAGATATTACTTGATATGAGTACGAAATGTGGCTACATATGTAAAATGTAAAATACAAACTGTTGCTTAAATATACAAAATGGCGTATGTCATTTAATATTTCACACATACAATGTGCATGTATCAAATGGTACTCATACGCAGTGTCGAAAGATTTTTTTCATCTTTCAACTACCTAGCACACAGGTGTTGGTATTTATTAGTGCACACTTGATATTCTAGTCATTTTTTGCAGCTGCGCCGGCATTTTAATCCAGCTCCTAACTTACTTGACGCACTCCAAGTACTTTGTATGCGTAACACAGTTTGTCAAGCCATAATTGTTGCTTAATGGCAGGCAGACAGCAAGACAAACGTTCTGAGAGCAGACAGTCTAAAGCAGTAGCTGCTACCTTATGACAGGCGATCAAATTGAAGTTGCGTCGCGCCAAAGTTGCGGAGTCATATGACACAAGGCGCAGCAATAAATTGTCATTACTTAAATACACACTCATGCACTTACAACACACACAAGAGATAGTGCCAACAAAGACAGTGTCGTCCTTGTCGTCGTAAGCGTTGCCACCTTGTTTGTATTAAGGTGTAGACTGAATGTGACACCGTGTGCTCCTAAAATTAGGCTTTGAACGACGCCTGCCGGAAGTGACAACGTTTGGCTGTTGTCGTCGACGGCATCGTCGTTAGCGTCACCAGGCAATAATTGCCTGCGACGTGTAAATTTCTCTTGACTAATGAGCTCAAGTGCTGCCTAGAAAATAAGCAAGAAAGCCGCAGCAACAAAATGGCTACAAATTAATGGCAGTCGTCAACGTGAAGTGTAATGAAGATGTTGCTGTGGCTGTGACAGACATTGTCACAGTTGATAAATGAAGCAGCAATAATTAAGCGCAGATTAATTGTTTGTTTAACAAACAAAAGTGATGCTCCAGAAGCAAATACTGACTGTTGGTCCGCCTTGCTGTCTGCTGCAGGTGACAAGAGGCGGTCATTAGAGGCGCCTTGACGTATGAGTGTTGTACATATTAAGATGTTGTTTAACACTCATACGTCATGTTGCACCGCATAAGAGGTGATTTATTTATAATATAAATTTTACAAATTTACTTAATGAAATGCTGTTTATTGTTGCAACCGCATTTCATTTGATTAATTATGAATTTAAAGTTCAACGACATTCTTTGTTGAATTTTCAAAATTTAAACTCGAAAATAGGCATATTTCTAATTTGAATTCTGGTTGCACCTGAATGAGGAAAATCTTTGTGACTTTGTATTGTACTTACCTGCAGTATTTTGCAGCGATTGAACTCACAATCGTCGTCCACACAGGGCTGATACATTCCGAGCGTTATGCAGTTGAGCAAAATAACTAAAATCGAGATGCGCTCAAACCATGTGTTGGTCAAGAGAGCGATAGGTTAAGGAAAATACAAAAGTGACACAGTAATTTTATTTTTTGTAGGTCTTAATGTTTGCAATGTTTTCAAATAATTTCTAAATATTCCTAAAAGTATGCAATGTTTTCAAATAATGTCTAAATATACCTAAAAGTATGCAATGTTTTTTAATAAATCCTAAATATACCCAAAATGTATACAATGTTTAAAAATTAAGTTGTTATAAATTACAAATAAATCTGTAAGTATGCAGTGATATTTTGGTAGTCTCTATAAATATGCTTTAAATATAATTTGTAACAATATAAAGGGTTCTTCAATAAGAGCGCTACAAAAGTTTTTTTCAAGGGTTTTTCTACAGGGACGCTACAAAAGTAGAGCGACAGGATCAGCAAACGATGCCATATTTCTTGCCGCTCTTTTGACATTTCTCTTCAGTAAGGTTTGCCATTTCATGATGAAAAGATATACGAGCCAACAACGAGTCGAAATTATTAAAATTTTCTACCGAAATTCGAATTCGTATATCTTTCCACCGTGAAATGGCAAACCTTACTGAAGAGAAACGTCGTTTGCTGCCCCTGTCGCTCTACTTTTGTAGCGTCCCTGTTAATAAACCCTTTATAATGTTTTCTTTTTTACATAAACTACATCTTTTATTATAGGTTTAGTGTTGTTTTGTCTTTGTACTCGTTGCTAAATAATCTTCAAAAACTAAGAGAGCAATTCGGATCGAATAAAAAATAGCTAAATACCAATAAAATGCTATTAAAAATTCTATAATTTGTAATCTAAGAACATAATCTCTGCATATTACGTATAATTTATTAGTTACTTTCAACAGACAGACACACTAACAAAAAGATGGCGATGCAAACGGATAACGCAAAACAACTCACAATAGCGAATATTGCGGACAATGAAAGACCGAAAAAACAATAGTTATACCAAAGCGTGTTCTTCAAATTTTGGGAAGAAAACAGCAACAACATTTTTGATACCTAAGACATAAACCTCTGTATTATCAAGAATAATTGCTCTTAGTTACATTTTTGATAACTAAGTGGATCTGTTTCTTAGAATCCAGAATGTTTCTGTTTAGCTATATATCACTCTGAACATTTTTTGTATTCCTTCTGGAGTTTAGAAGTTTTTCCCTCCGTGTACCATGCTTTTACATAGAGTTTAAAAACACCTTAAAGTATGTTACTACTTTTTTTCTGTAATATTATTTGTTGGTATATTGTTTCGTTAAAGGATGAGAAGTATGCAATATTGTATATATAATTTGTTTATCATTAATTTGAGATTTATTTAATTATTTATTATAAAAATTAAACCTAAAAATATGCAACGATTTTTTATATATTATTTCTTTATATTGCTTATCGTATGCTTGATTTTTTTCATGCAGTCTTTTGCGTATATGACCTAAAAGTATGCATCGATTTTTGCATCAGCTACTTAATATATTCAATATGCCTTTAGCTATGCAATGGTATTTTAAAATCATTCATTTTAACTAGAATGTTTTTAAAAATACCTTAAATATGTCTTAAAATAAAACAAAAATGCAGCCAAGTGCTGCCTGTCTGTCTGCTGCATCTAAAACTTCACTTAAGAAATGCCTGGCAACATTCGCGCAAAATTAACACCGCAAAGTATGCAATATTTTTTTTTGTTCATTCCACTCGAAGTGGCAAACAGCATAGAACAAAAACAAAAACTTTCAAGCTTAAGCACAAATCCGGCAAAAGTTGTTCGCATGAAATCTGTGTGAAAATCCATTAGCGTTGCATTTCTTTTAAGTCGCCGCTGGTTTTTGTTGCTACTTTTTCTTGTTTGTTCTTCTTATTTTTTGTAGTATGTCTTTTTTACACCGTAATTTGTTGCACTGCCTCGCATGCATTGTTAGTTCCAATCCGCACTGCCAACCCCTGCAAACAACACCTGCAACAGCGGAGGCTTTTTCACTTCCGTTTCCGCTCTGCCGCAATGTTGCTCTTGTGGTTAATGCATTTTGAAAAAGTTGCTGTGCTGCTTAACAGCAACAGTGGCAGCTCAAAAATATGTTTTTCTTTTTTTTTAGTTTTTTGTTTCGGTTGTTGCCACCCCAAAGTTTGTTGTTTGTGGTTGGCGGCAATTTTTGCCATTTGCACTGTGTTCTTTTTGCAGTTTTTGCTACTTGTCACTTGAAGTGTTTTTGCTGATCAGCAGCGCGCTGACGTCGACGTTAACGTCGGCATTGGTTTCTAGGTTAACTGTGTCTGTTGATTGTTGCTGCAGTTGGCAACCTTGGCATTTGATGAACGCTGCGAATTATGGCTGGCACAAACAGCATAAATGATTGGAAATTCAAGGTTAAAGGGAGTGCGCAGCTAAATTAGAAAAAATACGATATTTTTGTGTGATTTGTGAGAGCAGAACAATAGGTAACTCGTAACGCATGAGGAAATTTTAATTTTGGATTTTTTTGTTGGTTTAAATTAAGATTTTTTAAATATATTTTAGAACAAATTAATTTAGGAAATTATTTTATAACAATTTTTAGAAAGTATTTTCGAACAGAATTTGAAATTTGATTCAGGAACTAATAAACGAAACTTTAATTCATTTAGAAAAAGTTTTAGAACTAATTTTAGTAGTAATTTTAAAACTAATTTAAAATGTAATTATAGAACATTTTTTTTAACTTTCTTAGAAAGCGATTTTAGAATTGATTTTAGAACTCATTTTAGAACTAATTTTAAATCTTATTTTAGAACAATTTTATAACTAAATTTTGAACTGATTTTTTTAGAACTAAATTCAGAACAAATTTAGGAACAAATTTTAGAACTGATTTTGAAATAAATTTTAGAACTAAATTTAAAACTAAATTTGGAACTAATTTTAAATCTTATTATTGAACAGGTTATGAACTAAATTTAGAACTAATTGTAAATATTATATTAGAACAATTTTAGAACTAAATTAAAATTTAATTTTAAAACTAATTTAAGACCTAATTTTATTACAATTGTAGGACTAATTTTAGACAAAATTTTAGATATAATTTTGGAACTAAGTGTGGAACAAATTACTATACTTATAAATTCAAATTTTAATAACTCATTTTTAATTTTGAATTTTTAAATAAATCAAATTTAATAAGTGAAAAAACGAATAAAACACATACGTCTCCCACTGATATTGCATGTTTTAATATTTTCCAGTATGTATAGCATAAAATATGAATTTAAGCCATTAAATTTATCTCAATTAGCATTTGAATGTTTACGTACGTACTTCAAATATTGCCTAAATTTTATGTTTACGCTTTTATATATTTTTATTTTATTTTTCTTTTTTTTATTTTTTTTATATATTTTTTTTATTTTTTATCTTTGAAATTCGTATTTTATTTTTTATATATTTTTTAATATATACCCCAGCCTCGTTCACAGCTAAATATGTTGTAAAATATATTTGAAAAATTTAAATATGCCGCCACCGCCCTCGGCAAGACAACATTAACAACAGCGCCTAAAAGTATGCAACATAAATTTCAAAAAGGCATCAACAACGCTACGCTGTCGCTCATCGTTACGCAGTAGAGAGCAGCGACAACATCATCAGCATTTGCGTGTGTTTTTAAAGTCAACCGACAGCGAGACAGAAAGACATAGGGACGGAGGTACAGATAGACTGACACCGGTTGCCATTTTCGTTTTTATCACTTTGGTATCTTCATATCACCGTCAATTTATGAGCCATAAATTTGCGCTGACACAGAGCAAATAACAAACGTGGCCACCGATGGCGGGTTGAGTAGAAATTAAAAACCGCAAGCATACTTTTAGGCAGTCACCATGCAAAAGACACACACATCAAGCACTCATGTGATTGGTGGTAGTTGTAGCACGGCGGAATGTGGGGGCGTGGGTGAATGTTGTACGGCTGATTGTAGAGTGCCTGTCATATGACAATTATTTATGGCAGGCGCTGATAAATATTTTTGTGCATTGACATAAATTTGATTTTATTGTTTGTGATTTTATGCGTAATTGTTGGGTATAGTAGACGATGTTGTCGCTGTTCTATTGATGATCTTGATGTGCAATTTAACAAAACTCTGAAATCTAATAAAGTCAGACTTATATGAGAGCGGATCTTAAATGACAGATGAAATGGCATTTAGCGGCGTATGAGTGATGCAGAATTTTATGCTATTAAATGTAGAGATAAAAGTTAAGTAATACAAAATATTGCTGCTTAGAAAGACGATACCTTTTTTGAATTAATATTTCAGCATTTTTTTCGAACAAGTTTTTTGTAATTTTTAAAAATTGTTCTTGAAGTTCTGTGTGACGTATGAGTGATATTATTATTTGATTAATCAATTTAAAATTTAGATTTTAGTTTATTAATTTTACTGATTAGATGATGAATTATTAAGCAACATTTTGAGATTTTACTAAAATAAAACAATATTAAAACAGACAAAATAAAGGCCCATATAATTGTAAGTTAATTGTTGCTCATACGTCATGTATTGAGTAATAAAGTCGACTTTAGGTTAATTCTAAAATTAGTCATAAAATTAAGTCTAATATTAGTTTAAAAATTAGTACCAAAATTAGTTCTAAAATAAGTTCTAAAATAAGTTCTACTATTTGTTCTAAAATTATTTCTAAAGATAGTTCCAAAATTAGTTTTAAAATGATTTAGAACATTTTTTTATGAGTTCTAAAATTAGTTCTAAAAGTAAACCCAAAATTATTAATAAAATAAGTTCTAAATTAAGTTCTTAAATTATTTGTTAAGTTAGCTCTATAAGTAGTTTTAAATTAAGTTATAAAATCTGTCTAAACACAAAGAACAACTTGAGAAGTATTCAAAATCTTTTAGTTTGACTAAATTTTCATAATGCAGTCGACAATTCAAATTTTAATTAAACAACCTTTACTCAATTGCTTGGCCCAAGTTTTCAGCTTAATACAGTCCAAATTTTTTATGTCGCCACAAAACCCCCAAACGAGTCGCACAATTTTCTACAGTCATTGAACTGCAGCATTAGTTATGCCCCGACGATGACGATGCCGACAACAAGCCACAAAAACCAGCAGCAGCAACCTTCTGGCGACATTAATGATGCCATTAAAAAGTAGCTATTTTACGTCTTGAAATACCCGAGCCACTCACTCGGATTTTTTTTTGGGCATGTCTATGATTATAAATTAAATTTGCGGCGCTTGCCTTGTTCGTTTCAAGTACATTTTGCAAATTTTCAACTAATTGAGCTGTAAAGTTAAGTTATTCAAGCGTGGGTAAATTGTTGATTAAATAGGTTGATTTTAATACAGACGATGCAAATGGACACTTTAAAGAAGATTGTAATCAGACATTCAATTTTTCACTCAAAATTCAATGATTCAATTCAAAATTTTCACAAAAAATTAAACTTTCTGATTAAAATTAGATTTTTCTTAATTAAAGAATATTTTTAAAAATTGAATTACGATATGAAAATTAAGATTTTAAGTAAAATTTTGTACTTTGATTATAAAAATGAAATTTTGAGTGAAACTTTGATTTTGAGTTAAAAATAATTTTTGTGAACATTTCTAATTTGGGGAAAAAAAATATTTGCTTTGAAACAATCGACCAAAAAACCGTCAAATCTAAAAATTAAAAAATATTAGTTTTTGAGCAAAAATTTTAATTTTCGAGTGAAAGTTTTAATAAATAAACTTAATTTTGAGTTAAAAATTGAATTTTGAGTGAAAAATTTAATATTGTGTAAAAATTTTAATTTTGAGTGAAACTTTGAATATTGAGTTAAATGCAATTTTGTGAGTGAACATATTTTGAGAGAATTATTTAATTTTGAGTAAAAATTTAAAATTAAAAAAATATGATTTTTTGAATGAAATTTTGAATTGTGAATTTGAATTGTGACTGAAAAGTTGAATTTTGAGCAAAAAATTAAATTTTAAGTTAAAAATTGAATTTTGAATGAAAATTTGAATTTTGAGTGAAAAATTGAATTTTGAGTGAAAACTTGAATTTTGAGTAAAAAATCGAATTTTCATTGAAATATTGATTTTTGAGTGAATTATTAAATTTTGAGTGAAAGAAGTTTAATTGAATTTTGTGTGAAAAATTGAATTTTGAATTTTGAATGAAAAATTGAATTTTGTGTAAAAAATTGAATTTTGAGTGAAAAATTTAATTTTGTGTGAAAAATTGAATTTTGAGTGAAAAATTGAATTTTGAGTGAAAACTTGAATTTTGAGTGAAAAATCGAATTTAGAGTGAAATATTGAATTTTGAGTGAAAAATTGAATTTTGTGTGAAAAATATAAATTTTCAG
The DNA here is from genome assembly GCA_951804985.1 of Dryomyza anilis. Lineage (NCBI taxonomy): Eukaryota > Metazoa > Arthropoda > Insecta > Diptera > Dryomyzidae > Dryomyza > Dryomyza anilis. Next base: position 689,183 of record OX638130.1, on the reverse strand, counting down.
TGAAATATTGATTTTTGAGTGAAAACCATTTTGAGTGAAAAATTGAATTTCGAGTGAAAAATTGAATTTTGAATGAAAAATTGAATTTTGAGTGAAAACTTGAATTTTGAGTAAAAAAATCGAATTTTGAGTGAAATATTGAATTTTGAGTGAAAAATTGAATTTTGTGTGAAAAATATAAATTTTCAGTGAAATATTGATTTTTGAGTGACAATTTTTAGTGAAAAACATTTTGAGTGAAAAATTAAATTTTGTGTGAAAAATTGATTTTTGAGTGAAAAATTTAATTTTGAGTGAAAAATTGAATTTTGAGTGAAAAATTGAATTTTGAGTAAAAAAACGAATTTTGAGTGATATATTGAATTTTGAGTGAAAAATTAAATTTTGTGTGAAAAATATAAATTTTCAGTGAAATATTGATTTTTGAGTGAACTATAAAATTTTGAGTGAAAAACATTTTGAGTGAAAAATTGAATTCCGAGTGAAAAATTGAATTTTGTGTGAAAAATTGAATTTTGAGTAAAAAATTGAATTTTGAGTGATAACTTGAATTTTGAGTGAAAAATATAAATTTTTAGTGAAAATGTCAATATTTCCAATTTTAGCAAATGTAGTGCAGAACATTGTCCCGTTCAACTACAGTACGTTGAACGGGACAAAAAATCCATCATATATTCCACTAAAACATTCAATTAAATGTTGCTCATAAGCACAGCTGTTCCAGTAAATCACAGAGTACATGGTACTATTTATATTTTTTGTTTTATTTTGTATTTTTTATTATTTTGCTGTTTTGTTGTTGCTATTCTATTCTGCACACATAGTGCATTCAATCTTTTCGCAATTTAACCCCGTTTTATGGGAACCGCAAACGTTTCGCTGCATATTTCTCGGCGCTCTGTCACTTGACTGCATATCTATTTCTGTTTATAGCTGTCCGTCTCTTCTGCTGTCTGCCCCGATGTCGGGTTCCCCCTTTTGCCTGTTTACTCGTCCGTCTGTCTATATGTGTGACACAAAGTTTTGCATTTTATAGTCGCTCTTAGCATGAAAAAGCTGACACAAAACTGTCATAAGTTGGCTGCCATTTTTGTGAAATTCGTTTTTTTTTTCATGACAGCAACGCTTTATTGTCGTCGTTGTTGCTGCTGCTATGACACTTGTTATTGTTGTTGCTGTTCTTATTGCTATTGTTGTTGTTGGCATTGAGTACTTTGTTGTTGCAGTTATTGCCACTCGTTTGTAGTGCGATGCATCGTAAAGGATTCTGTTGCTGCTGCTGCTTTTGCATTTATTTTTGAATTTATTGCTATTTGCTGTGTCGAGTACAATGTTTGGCATCAAGTGCGTCTGGTAGTTGGTAAATATTTTTTTAGGTGGACATTGATATTAGTAAATTTTAATAATACAAAAAAAAATTAAAAACAAAATATAAAAAAATAATTAATTTAAAAAAATATTAAAATTTAAAAAATAAATTAAAAAAGAAAAATCCAAAAAATAAATTAATACAAATAAAAAAGGTGATATTAATTTTTTAAATAGGTACAAAATAATACAGATGCGTGCAACTAATTAGAAACGCATCAAGTACAAACATAAACTTTGCTATAATTCAAAATATTATCACAGGACTACTTTTATATAATTTTTTTAACTTCTAACTTGAAATTGCATACTTTGTAATTAGTGCCGATTAAAGGATTACTTAATGTTCGATTACTAATGTTCACAAACTAAAAACAACCCATGTACCTAATTAGAAACGAATAAACTTTTTGTATAAAACATATTTCTATAAAATCACTAAATATTTAATGGAAAACCATTATTTTCAATCCACCGTGTCATCTGTGTGTCATTTTTGCAATTTATTTATTGCTAACTTATTTTGGATTCCAATTTCAATTTTACCATTTCGTCAAAATCAGCAACATTTTTTATATGAAATTTAGGTCCGGACTAAATGAAGGCCGGTTCAATAATTCAATCATTTAGACCGAAAAACACTTTTTTGTACATCGTCCAGTAAGTTAAGGATCGTTATCCTGTTGAAAAATGCAGCTAACAGGCAGGTTATCATCAGCAATAGGTTTTATTACGTCCAAAATAAAAATATGTATCAGAAATTAACAAATAAGTATCGAAATTATATACATTATTTTCAAACTGCTGTTTTTAACTTTACTGCAATTTATGGTATATGGTGGTTTATAGATAATTCTTTCTTGTACATTTTTCAAAATGTACATTTGTTATTAAAGATTGCCGCTGAGATAATTCCCCGGATAACACTACACAACAAAATGAAAAAAAAAAAGTTTGCGCAGTAAATTCCATTATTTTTGTATTATTGAAAATGACTCGCTGAATTTGAATATATGAATTAAAAAAAATTCTATGGATAGGTTTACGAGATTTCGGGCAATAACTTTTGTACTGAGCTTTCAGAAAGGTGGTCACATATATTTGTAAATAACTCTCGTTTAATAAAACTCATATGCTCAATTGTTGTAGCGAATGAAAGGTAATTAAATATGCAATAAACATTTCTTAACACACTTTGTAATTGGTTAACTGGTTTAAGAGAACTCTATAGAAGAACTCGAAAAATGTAAATTTTCAAAATTTTATTTAAAAATGCATTTAAAAAATGGCGAAAAATTGAAAACGTCAGATGATGCACAGTATGTAATATTCCAAAATTAGCCTGCACATTTTTAAAGAAAATGATGTAAAATGGTTACATTTTGGTTACATTTTGAGGTCTACGGTTACATTTTGAGAACAGAAAAAATCAAGTGAAAGCATTACAATTGAGTATTAACTAAAAAATCACCTGCGTCAATTATTTTACAGATAATTCTACACAGAGTCAATAATACCCGAAATATTTCTTACCCGTGACTCTTCATTTCTGAGTAAATTCTTTTCTCCGTACATTGTTCCCCGAGACAATTTCTTTCCGAGTCAATTCCTTTTACAATGAATTCTTTGCCTAGACAATTCTACTTCGAGTAAATTTTTTTCCTGAGTCAATTCATATACGGGTAGATCTATCCAGAGACATTTTTACCCAGAAACAATTTTACACGAAATACATCTTAATCTTACTTTGATAATTTATCACCGAAATACTTCATTCCTGAGTCAATTCTTTCCTAGGTCACTCTTCGCAGAGACTATTCTTATATTCGAGTAAAATTTTTCCCGATCAGTAAATTCTTTTTTGAGACATTTCTTGCATAATATTTTATTTGAGGCCGGACACTGTCTCGAGAAAACACATTCCCCAGTTTATTCTGTGTTCAGTAAATTCTTTCTCAATACAATTTATGTCCGAGTCAGTTCCCTTCACAAACTACTGTTCTCTGAGACAATTTTCTCTCCGAGTCAATTCTTTCCAGAGACAATTCTACACAACAAAAAAAATTACTCAAAACAATTCTACCTTGGTTAATTCTTCCCCGATATAATTCATTCCTGAGTCATATTTTTCAGTCAATTCTTATCTGAGACAATGCTTATTAAGTAAGTTGTTCCCCGAAACAAAATTTGTTACTCGTAGACTTTCTCGTAAAAACACATTGCAGAGTCAATTCCTTCTTTAGTGAATTCTTCTCCGAGACAGTTCCTTCTCGAGTCAATTCTTTTATTCACGGGACAGTTTTTCCAAAGAAATATCTTTCGCAGATAATTCATGCCACAGACAATTCTTTCCTTTGTCAGTTTATTTCAGAGTTAATTCTTTAAACTATTTTTCGTCCAGTCAATATCTAACATTTGATACCGCAGCATGTATGGCGAATTCTCCAAGGTAGAATTGTTCGACTCCCTATAAATGTAGCCCCCGTGACGTATATAAACGGTTTAATCAAAATTTATGGAATAATCGATGTCTTTCTTTAAAAGGTTATTTAGAGCCAGCCTATTATAGTTTTAATATTGAAAAAGATCTATTTTTGTATGGACAAATATAATTTATTGGAAAAATTTTAATAAATCATAGACAATTGTATTTGAATTTTTAGTTTTCAGTACACTTTGCACTTTAATTCCAACTATTTAAATTGCAAAAAAAAGAAACAAAAAATTATCATAAATCGCTTGCTTAACAAGTACTACCTATTGACATTCGTTGCATGCGCCTCCATTAAAATCCACTTTTATTCACATAATACTCGACATGTCCAACATTTCCACAACAAATGCCCAACAAACGTCGTAATTTCTACGATTTTATTTATTTTAATAGCACGATTTTTTTACACGACTCGTAAAGCTATTAAAATTACACACATATTACGTAGTGCTGCGTGCGTGCAGCAACAGCGACCACTTGTTCAAAGCACGCCTTAAAGTAGGCAACATTTACGTGGCATTAATTACACGAAGAGGAGGGAGTAAGGAGGGCTATGCGCATAGAATATTTAATTGCAATAAATAAGGGAAAATATTGCACGAATGCTGTTTGGGTTGTTTGCTGATTATTGCGATTTTTGTAATAATTTTTGTTTGCTTTTTATTTTTCCTTTTTTTTTTCGTTTTTTCTGTACAAACAGCACTTATGGCATTCTAATGAGTGCAAATCGATATTTTATTACACGCATGTAATCAGCAGTTTATTTTCTATTTGTCCGTCTTTTTATCTGTTTGTTCATTTGTCTATGGCTGGTATTTGTTAAAGGATCGTTAAGCATTTTATGGGATTTTCGCCTACAACTTTGTGTGTTTTTGTTTGTGTGGTTTTGGCTTTATGTGCTTTGACAGCTTAATTAGTGCGTGCCGAAGTGTGGCAATGTCGCGCTAATTGCAACAAATGGCAAATTCAGCGGTGGCGTATGAGTGATATTCAATTTTTAGTAACTGATGCTGGTTGTAATTAATGAGTGTAAATAATAAATAATCATAAAGATAAATTTAGCACAGTAATTTAAATTTTAGTGTGTTGTATTCGTGCAGTCCAATTAATAATAATACGTTTTATTAACAAATATATCATTTAAAATGAATATAACGCTCATACGCCATGTGTTACTTTAAATGTTAAATTTTATTGTAAACTATAAAATCAATATTAAATTTAAATTATTTAATTTTATAAATATGAATATTTTCAAACATTGATTTTTTACAATTTAATAAATCATTAAAAAAATTCTTTAAAATTAAAATTCCATTTTAAAGCAGTTCTTGACGTATGTGCAACATTTATGTTTATTCAACTAATTTAAAATATTTCCTGTCATTTATACACAAATCTAACAAATTTGTGTAACTTTTAAATGAGTTTTTAATGTTTCTGATGCCCTGAGCTGCTCTAAGCTACGACGACATTAGCTGCAAAAGCAGTTGGCAGTTGCTCCGAGCTGCTTCGACCACAACTTAAACACATGGCCAATTCCAAAATACTCTCACTAATACATTGACACACAACCAAATGCACTCTGTGCAGAAATGCATTAGCAATAAAATCGATTTATAAACATGATTGATGGCGCATTATTTATGTATATGAGTGAGAGTAGCTGGCAGCCAAGTGCAGCTGTCGGTGTGCGCTTTTTGACGCAGACGAAGACAAACAGAAACAGATAGACGGAGGGATAAACTGGGCGATAGACAGAGGAATAGTCAGAGGAACAGACAGTCTTAAATGCATTGCCGTGTATGTGCAGCACCACAAGCCGTAGCAAATATTGGCAACATGTTTCTGTAAACCGCAATTACACACACTTTACAGTTACACGGAGGGAAAATGAAATGGCATGTTTATTATAAAAAATATTTTAAAAAATTGTTTTAAGTTTTTTTTTGCTAAAAAAATTAATTTTTAATTAAAATTCAATTTTAGACTAAAAAATTAATTTTGGACATAAATGCAACTTCACATTCAAAATTCATTTTTTCATTTAAAGTTAAATTTTTCACTCAAAATTATTTTTTTTTACTTAAAATACAACTTTTCACTCAAAATTACATTTTTCGCTAAAATTTAAAATGTTAACTCAAAATTCAATTTTAAATCACTTAAAATTCAATACATCGAAAATTAAATTTTCATTAAAAAAAAAAATCAATTTTTCAGTCAAAATTAATTTTTTGCACTAAAATTCAATTTTTAACTAAATACTAAATTTTTATATAACAATTAAATTTTTAACTAGAAATTCAAATTTTAACGAAAAATTCAATTTAGCACTAGAAATTCAATTTTTAACGAAAAATTTAAAATGTTGACTAACATTTTTAATTTTTCACTTAAAATTAAATTTTTCACTAAAAATTAAAATATTAACTAAAAATTAAATTTTTAACTAAAAATTTAATTTTTCACTAAAAATTATTTTTTTCACTAAAAATTCAATTTTTCACTAAAAATTTAAATTTTTCATTGAGTAAAACATTTATAACCAACGAACTGATTTCTACTACACATCAGAAAAAAATGTTGTACCTTATTAAACTAAGAAATAATAACATTATTGGACCTCTGCCTTTAATGGTTCCTGAAAGAAATTGGTTTCAAAAGTGAAAAAATAGTAAAAAATGTTCAATGGTGAGTTAAATTAATTGCATTTATCTGAAAAAGTAGTAAACATACAAGGTGTCACACGAGATGTCATGTGAAATGACCTTTTATAAGACGTATGATTTGGATTTTGTTCCGATTAGATAAAGGTCATTACCATGATCTACATTTTGGGAAGATATATCTCAAATACCCATATTTTTAAAATTAAAAAATATTTATGGATCTAAACGCAAAAAAAAACAAAAATACTCTGAGAACGTTTATAACTTTTAAACAACAATGCCTGCAAAAATGATATATATGAAGAAAATGATACCACATAAGAATACTTTTAGATGCATGTATAAAAAAATATTAAAAGTATTTAAATTAATGTGATTTCAGAAATATATATGTTGGAATGCGCGTAGGTGAATTCGTATTGGTTCCTGAGTTAATTGAGTTATTTAAATTTATATTAAAAATGTGAAATTTTCACTAAAAATACAAATTATTGACTAAAATATAAATTTTGACTAAAAAATAAATTCATAAATATTTCTTAGTGTATTTTTTATATTTGCTCATTCTACTCTTTGCCCTGTGTTCCTTAGTATATTTGAATATTGGTTTCTATTGATTGTAGATCAAACATATTCATAGCCACCTTGTCTTGTTGAACATGATTTCAAATTAATGACATTCATACGCACTGTAGTGCTTTTGTACTTTTAGTAAAATTAGCTAGTGAAATTAGTTTTGTATGAAATACATTTTCTTAATAAAGTAACTCATACCATACCGTATTATATATACGTCATGTAGTCGTTGTCGTCAATATCAGCAGCAAATTTCGTTACTCTTTTTTTCTTGTGCAGCGCATTAAAATAACTTTGCGCCTAAAGAGCTGCTTCTAAAAATATTAATATCGTTTACGACGTCGCATTATGGCTGCTTTTAGACATAATTAAATTGAAATATGACACCGAGCAACAGCAGCAGCAACAACAATGATAATGACAACAATGACGTTGAACGACACGTAAACAGTCAGAAAGCAATCACTTGTTGTTGTTGCTTGTATTATGAACTGCATACAAATTAATGTAGTACCAAACACACTCAATATACATTGTATGTGGCTGCAGCATGTTGCCGCGTATCTTGATGTTGCTGTCGTTGCCTTGTCTGCTGCTGTAGTTGTTGCTATATTTCATTCTTCTGTCTGTCTGTTTTTCTTTTTGTTGCTATTACTCTCTGTCTTTGGTTGCTGTTTTGACTTTCATCGATATTTATTAAAACTGTTTATGTCTCTAGCGTCAAGTTTTCTATTTATAATAATATCTTGTCGATTGGCGATTGTACAATGCATTATAACAATGACATTGAGCTGCAATTGTTGTCGTCAGGGCTGACATTTCAATTTGCCGGCTTACGTTGAAAGCAGCGAAGTACCATTTATAAATAGAAATAAATGAATAAAATGTAACCTTTATAAAAAAGGACGTTTTTTTACTACTTAATCTTTTAAAAAATAGAATATATAACAATAATTAAAATAATTTAGAAATAAATTGTGAGAAAATTTGTTCATTAATTTTTACATTTTTAAATATTTTGTATAATGCTATATATTGTATTATTATTTATATTATCAAATCCTCCTCATATACGTTTCGATTTGCTTTCAAAAATACGCATATTAAAACTGTTTAAGCCAGCATTAGTTTCTATTAAAAACGAACACAATCATATTTTCTCCGCGAATAGTAGCATTTTAGACGCAAAAATAGAATTATTTCAATATTCTTCAAATACTGAAGTATACTTTTTTCTTTGCCAACGAATAGAAACACATTTATATTTTCTCTGCGAACGAAAGCATATTTTATATTTCGCGACGAACATAAGCATATATTAATTTTTGATACGGATATGCCAATTGTAAGTCAATCGTGTTATTGTACATACATTAAATAAGTTAAAAGTAATGTTTATGAAATAATTAATTGAATGTCCACTGTTACGCCAAGGAGCGAATGTATAATTTTTACATTTACTTTTTTTGAATCTAGTTTTCGTACAGAATACCTGTGCCAAAATCATGTACGGTTTTGGTGGATATTTCAAATTACGCTCAGAAAAAATTTAATAGTTTGTTACTATTGAAATTAGTAAATACGATAAAATATCGGTAAACACCATAAATACTGCAAAATACTAGAGAAATTTATTTTTGAGTTAAATGAAAATATTAATTTTTTATTGGGTAAAGTGGGACATGGCGTAATGTGGGAAATTGCAATTTTTTTACATGTTTCTGTACATAGAAAAATAAAAACAATTGTCAAGTACTTCTAAATGGCATCAACTTTTCCATCTATTGCTATAATGAAATGAATACCTTTTTAGTTCATTTCGAGAACAAATGAAAAAATAAGTTTTTCAATGTTTATTACTGTGCTGTTGTTTGCTAATATAATGTAGGAATTTTTATAGTTTTAAATAAGACGGAAAGTTTAAAATGATCGCATATTGTATATATATAAAAATACGAACGGGTTTTACAATAAATATAACATTGTTTAAATCGTGCTAAGTTATGTTCAAACTGCGATTTTAGGGTAAAGTGGGAAACATTCTCTGGCGTAAAATATAAATTATGCAATGCTTGTTATAATATTAGTAAAAATAATGTTTTATATGAATTATTAATTGATTTAACCAAGAGAAAACTTCAATCGTGGCCACATACCAATGAAAAGCAATATTTTTAATTTCACCTTAGATAAGATCTCAAAAAAACAAACAAAACATAAAATAGAAAGACTAAAATGGAATTTTGGTAAAAATTTGAAAGTTTCCCATATTACCCCAGGATTTTTCAAGAGGTCCGATATTAAGTTGTTTTGTATAATAATTCAAAAATCAATAAATGTTAATTTGTTGCTGCAATAAGTCTATGGAATATAAAATGTACTCTTTTTTGATGGAAAATCCAAACGTGTCCCACTTTACCACAGGCTCCCCCATATTATACACTTCAAGTTTTAAAATATGATTTACCGACATTTTTAAAAATGCATTAAAAAAATAATAGAAAAATAAAGGACATTTGGCAAACTTCAATTATAAAACAGAAAATTAAAAGAAAATCAAAAATAAAAAAGAAATAACTAAAATATGCAACTATAAAAAATAATGAAAATTTGAAACTGCAATTAAAAATAAACGAAAACTTTAAATTAAGCGCATTTTTTCGCAACAGCAGCTTCATTTCACTTAAGCGCTTCGATGTTTGGTCGACTGGCTGACTACACAGTAGGCAATCGCTGCGCACTTCATGCCAAATGCTTGCGGGCTGTCCGCTGTTGGTCAAGGCACACACACAGACAGACACACACACACGCACATATTAAAAACATAGGCACTATTGCAATTCACACGCATGGCATCAGCCGCCATTTTCAATGGTCTCCAGACGACACTCATATTTTATGCCGCTTTTTTTTTTGCTGTTTTTGCATTTACGCTGTCGTCCTTGTGCCAGTTTCACCAGTTACTTTTCCAACAGCCATCATCATGTGCAATCATGTTGCTGCTGTTGCTGTTGCTATTGCTGTCATCGTTGGCATGGTCGTTGCTTTTATTTTTGTTGCCTATGTTGAGGCGCTTCTGTTTTGTGTGCGTCAAATGCGGCGCGCAGTTATGCCGATCGTTGTGTGTGTGTGTGAAAATTACTAAAGTTTATAAATGCACTGCAGGTTTAAATTTGCGCAAAAAAATGTTGTTTAAATGCAGTCGCAGCGAAAAAGCAATAGACGTTAATTGAAACATATGCTATAAAAAAAATTACCACGTCACGTATGAGTGATGCAAAAATTTAAAATAATAAAAACCTGAATTCTTTGACCTATAAGTTATATTAGTGGATGTTAAATAAATATTCCACCAATTAATTTACTAACAATTGTTTTTTTTATCATTAAAATTAGTCTATAAATTATTATTTTGTTCGGTACTGTTCTAGTAAACAATTTTTATAAAATGTTTGTCTAGGTTTTTGTGTAAAATTGACTATAGTTTTAAAATATGTTGCTTTAAAAAATGTGCAAACAATAGGAATGTTGTCAACTTCATTCTCAGTGATAAACAGATTTCAATTAAAAACAAAAAATTAAACGTACAACGTGACGTATGAGTGATGTAAAAATATTATAAGAACGGAGTATTTGACGTGTGTGTTGTATTAGTTAGTATTAAATGAATATTCTATATGTTATTTAACAGTTAAAGAGTCCTTTGATATATGAGTTACATTAAAGCTTAGTAAAATATAACAATTCCGAAACTCTGAGACACATATTTTTTTTATAATTTTTCTCATACTTTAATGTCTTTCTTACATATTACCAACAAAAATTAAATATATAAATTAAATACGAAATCAGTTTACTTTGCATTTAATTTTATCACTTTGTCTTTGCAATATTGAAAGAATTTATAGCCTTTTTAAATGCATGTTTTTATTTCTCTTTCACTAAATATTGCAAATTAACCCAACATCCTTATTTACTTCCTTCTTAGTTCACTTCCTGTTCAGTATGGCACTCTGTGGACCAAAGACTCTTTAGCACTAGGTTTAAATCGCATTTCTTGTAAAATACTCGCTTTTCGCACCGACAGCTTTTGCATTTTTTACATTTTTTGCAATTCCTTATTTGCATTCTGCTGTTTATTTTACACCGCACACTAATGATGCCGCTCTTAAGCTACGCTAATCCTGCTGTATTTAAGCAGCTGTTGTACGGCTTAACTTTTAATTTGTAAAATGCTTTTGCGCAGCAATTTGCAGTGTGTGTAAAACATGTACTGTGTTTTTTTAACTCTTTTTGTAATTTTAAATTTTCGTTGCACTTTTACATAGTATTTATAGTATTTATAGTATTTATAGTATTTATAGTATTTATAGTATTTATAGTATTTATAGTATTTATAGTATTTATAGTATTTATAGTATTTATAGTATTTATAGTATTTATAGTATTTATAGTATTTATAGTATTTATAGTATTTATAGTATTTATAGTATTTATAGTATTTATAGTATTTATAGTATTTATAGTATTTATAGTATTTATAGTATTTATAGTATTTATAGTATTTATAGTATTTATAGTATTTATAGTATTTATAGTATTTATAGTATTTATAGTATTTATAGTATTTATAGTATTTATAGTATTTATAGTATTTATAGTATTTATAGTATTTATAGTATTTATAGTATTTATAGTATTTATAGTATTTATAGTATTTATAGTATTTATAGTATTTATAGTATTTATAGTATTTATAGTATTTATAGTATTTATAGTATTTATAGTATTTATAGTATTTATAGTATTTATAGTATTTATAGTATTTATAGTATTTATAGTATTTATAGTATTTATAGTATTTATAGTATTTATAGTATTTATAGTATTTATAGTATTTATAGTATTTATAGTATTTATAGTATTTATAGTATTTATAGTATTTATAGTATTTATAGTATTTATAGTATTTATAGTATTTATAGTATTTATAGTATTTATAGTATTTATAGTATTTATAGTATTTATAGTATTTATAGTATTTATAGTATTTATAGTATTTATAGTATTTATAGTATTTATAGTATTTATAGTATTTATAGTATTTATAGTATTTATAGTATTTATAGTATTTATAGTATTTATAGTATTTATAGTATTTATAGTATTTATAGTATTTATAGTATTTATAGTATTTATAGTATTTATAGTATTTATAGTATTTATAGTATTTATAGTATTTATAGTATTTATAGTATTTATAGTATTTATAGTATTTATAGTATTTATAGTATTTATAGTATTTATAGTATTTATAGTATTTATAGTATTTATAGTATTTATAGTATTTATAGTATTTATAGTATTTATAGTATTTATAGTATTTATAGTATTTATAGTATTTATAGTATTTATAGTATTTATAGTATTTATAGTATTTATAGTATTTATAGTATTTATAGTATTTATAGTATTTATAGTATTTATAGTATTTATAGTATTTATAGTATTTATAGTATTTATAGTATTTATAGTATTTATAGTATTTATAGTATTTATAGTATTTATAGTATTTATAGTATTTATAGTATTTATAGTATTTATAGTATTTATAGTATTTATAGTATTTATAGTATTTATAGTATTTATAGTATTTATAGTATTTATAGTATTTATAGTATTTATAGTATTTATAGTATTTATAGTATTTATAGTATTTATAGTATTTATAGTATTTATAGTATTTATAGTATTTATAGTATTTATAGTATTTATAGTATTTATAGTATTTATAGTATTTATAGTATTTATAGTATTTATAGTATTTATAGTATTTATAGTATTTATAGTATTTATAGTATTTATAGTATTTATAGTATTTATAGTATTTATAGTATTTATAGTATTTATAGTATTTATAGTATTTATAGTATTTATAGTATTTATAGTATTTATAGTATTTATAGTATTTATAGTATTTATAGTATTTATAGTATTTATAGTATTTATAGTATTTATAGTATTTATAGTATTTATAGTATTTATAGTATTTATAGTATTTATAGTATTTATAGTATTTATAGTATTTATAGTATTTATAGTATTTATAGTATTTATAGTATTTATAGTATTTATAGTATTTATAGTATTTATAGTATTTATAGTATTTATAGTATTTATAGTATTTATAGTATTTATAGTATTTATAGTATTTATAGTATTTATAGTATTTATAGTATTTATAGTATTTATAGTATTTATAGTATTTATAGTATTTATAGTATTTATAGTATTTATAGTATTTATAGTATTTATAGTATTTATAGTATTTATAGTATTTATAGTATTTATAGTATTTATAGTATTTATAGTATTTATAGTATTTATAGTATTTATAGTATTTATAGTATTTATAGTATTTATAGTATTTATAGTATTTATAGTATTTATAGTATTTATAGTATTTATAGTATTTATAGTATTTATAGTATTTATAGTATTTATAGTATTTATAGTATTTATAGTATTTATAGTATTTATATATACTATAAATTTATAGCAGAACACGTATCGCGAAAATTATATAGAAATCAATTTTTCTTGCATACCTTAAGGCGGCTATTGAAAACATTGCATACTTTTGTACAGTTTGCGTTATTTTTTGTTTAGTAAAGGATATGGATTCGTAATTAGTACCAGACACCAATTCCTCGGCATGGTATCCTGTGTCAAATACTTGAGCGCCACCTCCGGAAACCCAGGATACGGCAGATTGGGCTCGCCGGATGACGTCGTCGAGTGCGAGTCGCCATCATCGTCGCTGCTGCACGAGCCACTGCACGAACTCGACGACGATCCCGATGAAGACGAGGAGGACGAGTAGCCGCTGGTCGACGACTTGACGCTGTTGCGACGCAGTCGTCGACGTCGCCGCTGCGCATGCCCATCGTCGTCGTTGTGTGCATCGTTGTCACTGCGTGGATGGCGCTGACGTTGCGTTGGCGGCGTACGCTCACGTGAGCCATGTCGTGCGCTGTTGTGATTATTCGCTTTATGCGCTGCTGTGGGCGGTGTTTGTTGCCGACGTCTTTCGCCGCCACTGTTACTTGAAGTTTGATGATGTTGACGTCGATGACGTGTCGACGTCTGTTCGGCGCTAGCCTGACGCTGCAGACGCTGACTGCCGCTGCTCGCAGTCGGTGCCGCCAACTTACTGCTAATAGGATTTTTTGTGGTTGCTGACGCGGTGGCGTCAATGACAACGCAGGTATCTGTCGCTGTTGCTGTTGCGTCCGTCGTACTGCCGCCGCCTTTGGCACTTGAGGAACTTGTTTTGCGTAATCTTTGGCTGCTGCCAACGCCGCCACCACTGCTGTTGCTGCTGCCTACGCGCGACAATCTATTGCCGCTCATGTCGCTGGAATGCATTTTGGCAGGTGTCGCTGCGGCTGCAGGTGGCTGCGGTGCTTTAAGATCTTTTAGACGTTGGCTGCCTCTGTGACTCGTCGTGAGTCCGAGTTCAAGATCAGTGGTGCCATGGCCACGCCTACTGCTGCCATTATGAGCCTCAAGCTGCGACGCGGTGGCTGCCAATTTCTTGATGTCGATAGTCTGGCAATTGTTGCTGTTGTTTCTGTGAGTTGCTGCTGTGGTTGTTGTATTTGTTGCTGCTGCTGGTGATGTTGTTATTGCCTGCTGTTGCTGCTCCGTTCGCTTGGAGGAGTTCAACATTTTAGTTTAATTTTGGCGCTCAGCGGAGTAGCCAAGTGACGTTGGTAGGAGTTGTGAATCTCTGCTGTCAGTGTTGCCGATGACTGTTGCGGCTGCAACTGCTGCTGCTACTGCTTCGGTTACTGCTCCTCAAGGTATGCAGTAAATGTCATTTGGCTGCGGTGGAAGTGTTGGCGCTTAACGCGTACATCTTTTAGGCGCAAAGCTGTAAAGAGTACAAAAAATGATAAAGTTACTAAAATTTCAATGTTTGATTTTTTATATTATTTATATTTAATTTTTAAATTATTTACAGAATTTATTTAGTTTTTAATATTTTGTGGGTTTACGTTTTGGAATTTATCAGAAGAAAAAAATAGTAGTTTTTGACAACAAACAGTACATTTTATGTTTATAATTCTTTAAGTACTTTTTTCGAATATTCCTATAATTTCTTTTATTATAAAAAGTGTCTTAAATTAAATTAAATATTCAAATTGTATTTTCATAAAAAAAAACTGTGCGTGATAATAATTTTTTAAGTTATTCATCTTCTTATTCACTTCACAATTGTCGACTTTGCATGAATTCCAACCACTTCCTAAGGACCTTCCAAACACGTCAACCAATTAGAGAATAAAATGGAAATGTACTAAAATATTAAATCCTCCATTATTAGCCCTACTTATTGACTCGACATGTAAACAGCTAACATTGACCCCCTCCCCCTCTCCCGTTGAGGCAACAGACGACACAGCCATTTCCACTTCAGCCTGTGTAAATCCTGGTCATCCGCTTCGCTCACAAAGCATATTTAATTAAATTGTGCTCAAGTCCCCGCCGAGACACGAAGCTCCCACCAGAGCATGATTCGCACTCGCAGACTGCCTTCGTCTTAATTTCGAAAATGAATTTTCATTCACAACTTCGTATTGTTGTAGTTGTTCTTGTTGTTGTGCCCGTCAGCGCTGCCGTCCATTGTGAGCCATTAAATTTCCTTTCATACAGTGAGACAGCACAGCACCGGAGAGTGAGAGACAGTTATACCGAGAGAGAGCGAGCGAACGGGGAAGAAGACATGATTGGCACGACTTTGGTTTTTGCTGGGCACAAATTTACCTTGATGTCGGGCGCACAAATTGCACGAACTACAGCAGCCGAGTGGTGAGATACGAATGCTGAAGAGGCTGAATTAGGCTTAAGTCAAACCTTGTAAATGTGAAGCGTGTAGGCAAAGAATGGCAAGGGTCGCGAGAGCATTGAAGCAAAAGGGAGAGAGACAGCAACATGAAGAGTCAACTTAGAAGAGCGCAGTTGGTTAAAGTGAACTGAGACAATAGAAGAAAGTTGGCAGTTTTCAATTAAGACGCACCAGAGGCATACGAAAAAGTAGAATAAGACTGAACTAGTAAAAAGTAGAAGCATGAGAAAAGAAGAAGATCAAGGTTAGTCTTTTGAGCGTTCGTAAGATATAGGAAGGGTCGGACATTGCAAAAAAAAAGTGAGGTTGTGTTTGTTTGCAGAGTATTTTAAACAAAAGCACGAATATTCGATAATTTATTAGGGGGAATTTCAAATATATTTAGAGATGGAGGGAATTTTTGGCCTCAGATGTTAATTGCTGGCAAGTGGTGCTGCATGGATTTATTCGAAGAAATTGTGTGTAAATTTAATGAAGCTAATTTAGTGATGGTTTATGTCAATAAATATGATTGAAGGGTTTCGTATATGCTAAAGTGATGACTATATTTCATTATAAGTCATATAAGTGCTTAAGAAGCGATGTTTAATTTCAATGAGATAAATGGTATATTGATTATGTAGCATAATTTAAAAAATAAATGGTTGGAAGGTCTTAACAGATGACATAATTAAGTGGATATTAAATAATTGTTTGGGGGAGAATTGAGTTGTATGGCTGTCTATTAGGTCGGGTCGGCCTCCATACAAAATAAAAATTAAAAGTCCTCCCCTAAAATAAAAGCTTACCTCGTAAAATTGTGAGAAACAATAAAATTTGGAGCCCGCCAAAAACCGCACACATAGTTTATTCGTCATAGCTTTTCTGTCCGATTATCATTTGTTATATATCGTTGGAAAGGTCTCATATTTGATACATAGGTTTAATTGACCTCCAAGAAGTGAGTTTTTTGGAGGGCTTTTTTTTTGGTTTTCTGACTCTTTTACGAGGTAAGTTTTATTTTAGGGCGGACTTTCAAATATATTTTTTTCGTTCTCTCGATGGTATAAACTGACAGGAGTTAAAATATGAGTAGTCTTTATGAAGAATTGTTTTTTTAAGAGTTGTCTATATAAAGAATTGTCTGTGGAAGAAGCATTGTCTCGGAAAAGAAGTCTGCGAAGAGAGCGATTTACTATTTTTGAATTTGTTGAAACTGTTCACTCATGTTCTATGTCCAAACATATTATACACGTGTTTCTTGTTTTATAAAAAAAAATAATATTGGTAGGTTTAACTCTTAACAAATTAAAAACTAATGTTTAAGTCTTAAGTCACATGGGCGGTACTTAAAGACGGTCGGACCCGACGGTGGAATATCCTACACTTTGGTGTGGATATTAAATGGAATATTAATGTGGGCTATTTAATTGTATACTTATTTTTTTAGTTCTTCATTAAGCTGGTTACTTCACCTTAGAATATTATTCACATATCAGAAATGTTCGTCCACAAAAATTGAATAAAAGTATACAAAAATAATGAAAAACAAAAGTGGGCGGAGCACGCCTCTTATTAAAACATATATGCAGATTTGTAATGCTAATATTTCAAAGATTAGCCAATTTACGGCTCAAATTTCCACTAAGAAAATCCGAGAAATAATGAAAAAAAAAATTATGGAATACAAATTTTCAGAAGAATTCTTACTAAATATTAACATTTTTTAATTATATCTTGAATACTTTTCGAGTTATTGGTTCCATCAGAGTTTTATAAAAGTGATTTGTATGGAAGTTGGGCATGTCTGTTGACCGAATTTGTTCATTTCCGAACTCAGATCATCCTACTTTTGGTTAAAACAAACTTAAATCAAATTTTATCACATTCTGACCAGTATTTCTCAAGTTTTTGTGTATTTGGACAGTAAGACAGACTGACATAGCTAAACAGACTCGGGCAGTAATGCTGAATTTCCATTCATTTGATACCCATATTTACAAATGGGTAGGTGTACCGAATTTCGATATTTTTTTTGGGAACTACAAGTCGTATCGGCGGAAAACATTATTTTCATGTATTTGAGCATGAGCCAATATATATTTAACAAAAAAAAGTTTATCTAAGCACGTATACAGTAAAATTGATCTGTAGAAGTAAGTTTAATAGAAATTTGAACATAAATGGTCAGATCACAGGTCAC
The DNA here is from genome assembly GCA_951804985.1 of Dryomyza anilis. Classification (NCBI taxonomy): domain Eukaryota; kingdom Metazoa; phylum Arthropoda; class Insecta; order Diptera; family Dryomyzidae; genus Dryomyza; species Dryomyza anilis. The sequence continues at coordinate 670,980 of OX638130.1, read as the reverse complement.
AATGGACCGATCTGCCCAATTTTTTCGCACATACAGTGTAGGTATAAAAGTAATCTAAATTATGAGTTTCATTTATCTAACTCTTCAATTGTTTAAGTAGTAGGGATTTCAACAGACAGACAGATGGACAGACTTACAGACGGACGGACATCGCTAAATCGACTCATGCTGATCAAGAATATATATACTTTTCCATACCGGAGATGCTCCCTTCTGGGTGTTACAAACGGCGTACCAAACGGAATATACCCTTTCACTCTTAGTGTAGGGTATAAAAATATGTATGAAATATATTTGGCACAGAACATGACTGTAAGATTTCAAAAACATCGAAGCTCATAAAGAAAAACGCCCAGTTTGACGTGGAATGGCCGATATGTAATATTTGGTTTTTCCGGTGAAGGGGAGGTATTGTCTATTTATCTGGGATATAATTTTCGAAAAAGAATTGACTTGGAAAATGTGCTTGAATGAATATTCTTGAGGAGTGTTTAATAAAGATTTGTTGTTGAAAGAGTTTTCTATGAAATACCGTCTTGGGGAAACATTTCCTCCGAATTGTATGTGAGGTATTGCCTTGGAAAATAATTCTCTGGGAAAGTATTGTCTATGTATTATAATTTTTCGGGGGAATAATTCTCTAAAAATTTCTAAGGGAGGTATTGGGAAAACGTCTATATGAACACTTGTGAGGAAGAATATGAGGAAGAATAGACTGGGTATACGGTAAAACACCATAATTCTGCTCTAGGACCCAATTCCACCCTATGTTTTTTTAAAGCTTGAAAAATAATATATAGGAAAAAAAATATTTTTATGAATATCAAAAAATGCATTATATTTTTTATAGAATTGGATAGATGATTTGATAGCTAATTATATAGTTTTATTTATTATTTTTGTATTTTTTTTTGATTTTTTTGATGAGTGTCTATGGGAAAAGTGTCTCGGGAAAACATTTTATTGTGATAATATATTCTCAGAGATGAACTCTCTAGTGAATAAGAATCGCATGGACAAATTTTCCCTTACCAAAAACAGGTAATTCGGTTGATCCAAACCTTTTAATGCCTTACATTAATGAAAATAGGTAACTCGCGGCTTAGCTTAAATTAGCTTGAGTTGGAGACAATTAACTCTATCTCTCTGACAATTTAAATCAATTTACTCTGCGGTTTCACTTCGCTCCTCCTATTCATAATAGAAACAAAGATAAAATGAAACGAAAACTGTGACCAGTATTTAAATTATTTTGTTTAAATTAGCAACTTTCGGCACTCAACAAATAATAGATATCCAGTTTGTGTTTGTAGTATTTATAGAGCAAAGTTTGGCAAAAAGTTCTCATTTACAGCAGACAGCTTTTCAATTACATAGTAAACTCGAACTCAAAATTCATGGTAATGCGATGCAATAATAAAAGCATAGAATAATTATGCAAATAATATATATTTGATGAGATGATGATGATGGAGATTATGATGTATATAATGATGAGGAAGATACTGAGTATATAATGATGATACAATGAGGAAAAATTATTGCGCTGACAAATGGTGAATTAGGTGGGGTTGATAATTGAATGCTCGGGGTGATGGTAAAGATAGCTATTCTGAATAATTGTTGAATGTAAGTAGGTACATTTTTTGATAAAGAGATAAATTAAAACCAGATATACCATTTAAAATATGCTAATTTCTATATATTCGTTTGATGAAATGATGATGATGTACAAAATGATGATATAGATGAAAAAGACAATGAACATATTTATGGTACCGATGAGAAAAAAATAAGATGAACGTGACGATGATAATTATAGCAATGGCGAATTTAGTAGATTTGATAATGGAGGTAATTCTCGAGATTATGGTAAATATGATTGTGACGACGAGGAAAAATGATTGAGAATTTGATAATAGTGGGAATGGCGAATTAGATCATGGTAAATATGATAGGGACGATGAACAAAAATGATTGTACGCAATGGAGGAGATAATGAAGTTGATAATGGAAAACATTCTCGTGACAAATATGATTGAGGCGATGAAGAAAAATGATTGAGAAGATGAGAATGGTAGCAATTGCGAATTAAATGTAGTTGATAATGGAGAAAATGTTTGAGATAATGGTAAATATGAATGGGGCGATGAGGAAAAATAATTCTGAAGGTGAGAATGGTAGCAATGGCGAATTAAATGTAGTTGATAATGGAGAAAATGTTCGAGATAATGGTAAATATGTTTGGGGCGAGGAGGAAAAATGATAGCAAAGGTGAGAATGGTAGCAATGGCGAATTAAATGTAGATGATAATGGCGAAAATGTTTGAGATAATGGTAAATATAATTGGGGCGATGAGCAAAAATAATTGCAAAGGTGAGAATGGTAGCAATGGTGAATTAAATGTAGTTGATAATGGAGAAAATGTTTGAGATAATGGTAAATATGATTGGGGCGATAAGGAAAAATGATTGCAAAGGTGAGAATGGTAGCAATGGCGAATTAAATGTAGTTCATAATGGAGAAAATGTTTGAGATAATGGTAAATATAATTGGGGCGATGAGGAAAAATGATTGCAAAGGTGAGAATGGTAGCAATGGCGAATTAAATGTAGTTGATAATGGAGAAAATGTTTGAGATAATGGTAAATATGATTGGGGCGATAAGGAAAAATGATTGCAAAGGTGAGAATGGTAGCAATGGCGAATTAAATGTAGTTCATAATGGAGAAAATGTTTGAGATAATGGTAAATATGATTGGGGCGATAAGGAAAATGATTGCAAAGGTGAGAATGGTAGCAATGGCGAATTAAATGTAGTTGATAATGGAGAAAATGTTTGAGATAATGGTAAATATGATTGGGGCGATAAGGAAAAATGATTGTGAAGGTGAGAATGGTAGAAAAATGATAGTGATGATAATGGACGTACTGGCGAAGGCTATACTGAATAAATTGGCGGAGATATGATTAAATTTAAGTAATAAAATCATAGACTAATTAATAGGCGAGCGGATAAATTAAAAACAATTTAGGTGCATCTAAATTTCCATTCATTTCCAGTGTTTTAAATGCAAATTGAAACAAATTTTTGACGTCCAATTGTTGCAATTCGTTTTAATTTATGATGATTTCTCTTAAGTAGCATTCAATTTAGTTTCATCGCATATACTACACGAATCGAATACAAAAAAAGCACATATTTGTTCAGTAGCTACGTTTTTATGTAAATTGAATTTCGACTGGCGTCGCTGTGGTTCCCTCAAGTGATATTTTATATAAGTTTATTTTATTCATAACGATGCTTTGATTAGGTTTATTTTTTTCGACTGCTTTTTTTGGCGAATATTTCATGCGTTTGTGCCATAAATATTTGATATTTAGGGGCCGTGATTTCTGAGTCGTTTGGTTTTGCGTTGCTCCTTGGAGCTTTGTGACTGAAATAATATTTGTGTTTCTGTTTTTTTTTCTGTTCTACTGTGTTGCATATGCGAAGGCGCAGCAGCGGAAGAAATACGAAAATAATTGAAACAATGCATAGAGCGCCCTGTGTATTTTAAGCTGCTCTGTTAATTGAAATGTTCAATTCATAAAAATCCATAAATCATTGCAAAGTGGCATAATTTTTTACAAAATTTAAGTGTTTTAATTTTTTATTAAGTTTGGCGAATTTCTTAATTTTCTCTAATTTATTTTTATGTTTTAATTCTTTTACTTTTTTCAATTTTATTTTATTTCTTATTCTATGTTTGAATTTTAAAAATTGTTTTCAATTTTTTTTCTATTTTTGCAAGTTTCTTTTTTTTAATTTATTCAATTTTATTTTAATTTTTTTGTTTTATTTTTTTATTGTATGTTTTATTTTAAATTTTATTTTCAGTTAATTTTTTTTTTTTTTAATTTTTGATGTAAATTTCTATTTTTTGATGTATTTTCATTCTAAATTTATTATTTTTTTCTACTTTTTTTATTTTTTGATGTTTTTTCATTCAACATTTATTATTTTTGTTCTACTTTTTTTATTTTTTTTTCAATTATTTTATTTTTTTTATTGTTTTATTTAAAATTGGTTTTAATTTTAGTCAAATGTTTTCCATTTTATTTTTTTTTCAGTATTATTTTAATGTTGTCTATTTTTGTAAATTTCTTATTTTTGATGTTTTTTTTCTATTTTATTTTTATGTTTTTTTTTCTATTTTATTTTTATGTTTTATTATTTTTATTATGTTTTAATTTTTATATTTCTGCTTGTTTTATTTTTAAATTTTATACAATTTTTGATGTATATTTTTTTATTGTTTTAATTTTTCCCAATTTTGTTTTAATTTTTAATTTTTTGTTTTTTTTTTTCAATTTTATTTTGTTTTTCATTATTTATATTTTAAGTAATTACTTTCGCATGCAACAGCGTTACTGCCTGATGCCAAGGCTGCTAAGTAATGAAAAAAACCGTTAGTCAGTGCTTCCATCTCTACTTTTGTCATCGTCCTTTCATTGTGTCTTTCAATACTGCACTCCTTCAAAAATGAAAATTATTATTTATCGATTTTTAATACAGCACTCGCGAAGGTTAAATGTCACATGACGGTGGTGGTGCGCATTATTTTCATCATTAAAAAGTACTTTTCAAGTATTTTCGACAAATACTGAAAATGCCTTTCAAGTGTTTTTTTTTTCTTCCATTGAAAAACAACAGAAACATGTGCCCGCGGCAGCAAACAACCACAAAAGCACAAAATTTAATAAAACAAAAAGTATAAAAAGAAAAATAAAATATAATAAAAACATTTTTAAAAATAACGTCACTCGGTTTTGCTGCTCTTTGAAATGAAAATCAAAGCAAATGCTTAAAATTCCATTAAAATTGCGAAATATGCGTCTTGTTGTCTTTGATATAATAATAAAAATAATAATTAATTTAAATATAATAAATCAAGCTAAAAAATCTATTTTAAATAAATAGAAAACAATTTCTAAAATGTTGCACAGCATACGTAAAATGTACAACTGCTTTCAATACCTTCGATTTACCTCAAATTCGCATAAATTTAATCAAATCAAGCCGCAACCTACACTCACAGCACACTGAAATTCATCCTTTCACAAAGCTATTCCTGCTGCCAACAACAAAATCCCTCCACATACACGAAGCACGACGGCGCCCTGCTGCGGCGGCTGCATGTTTATTCAAGGATCCAAGGATAATGCGTTATTTGCATAAAACCCTGCCGCACAAGGCTACAGACGACAAAATAAGCAGGATAATCATTTCAATTCAAAATTTGCAAATAATAAAAAAAACACACAAAAACACGAAATAACGGCAGCTTGTGAGACATGTTTATTATGTTATTCTATTTTTTTGTAGTATTTGTAAAAACGCGCAGCATTTGTGTAAGAAGTTGGCTGCCATTTTTTCCATTTCAATTCATTTGCCCTATTTTATTAGCTCAAGTAAGTGTTTTGTTATTCGCATTGTGTGGTATTTGGATTGCTGTGTTTGTTGTCGTCAACCACTAATAAAACAACAACGAAAACTACATCGTCATCATCATCTTCGTCATTATCTTCGTCAGCATCCTCGTGTCGCAAATAGTGTGGGTGCCGCCGAACACAGACAGACAGACGGTAGGGCGCTGTAAACAAATGGCGCCAATGCATGATTAATAGCAGAACCGGATTTGGCCATGTGTGCGAAAGATGGCCGCGTGTGTTTGCGTCTGTGTTTGTATTTGTATTTGTTAAGCATCACTAATACCAACAAATGGCAGTGGAAATTTCGTTATCGCGTCGTGTTTCTGTTGCTTAGCAGTTGAGTTATGGGCTAAGTGCTTGCGCAAAATTCACTTGAGAAATAAAACCGCGTCGTAATTAATTAAATGGAATTAATTAATTAGAATTAATGCAATTATTTCATTAATGAAATGGATTTTATTTATAAAATTTCAAATTGTTTAAATGATTTTTAAATCAAATTATATATTTCAATAAAAATTCAAATTTTCACTAAAAATTAAAATATTCACCAAAAATTAAATTTTTCAGTAAAAATTAAAATTTTCACTAAAAACCCAATTTTTCACTAACTATTAAATTGTTCACCAAAAATTAAATTTTTAACCAAAAATTCTTTTTTTTTTACTAAAAATTAAATTTTTCACTAAAAATTCAATTTAGCATTAAAAATTTTAATTTTCACCAAAATATTTATTTCCACTGTATATTCAATTTTTTTTTATTAAAAATTAAATTTTTAATTAAAAAATCAGTTTTTTCACTCACAATTCAAAATTTAAATAAAAATTAAATATTTCACTAAAAAATATAATTTCAATTTTCCACTAAAAATTCATTTTACACTAATAATAAATTTTTCACTATAAATTCAATTTTTCACTAAAATTCAAATTTTCATTAAAAATTCAATATTCGCTTTAAATTCTAAGTTTCACTAAAAATGAAAATGTTCACTAAAAATTGTATTTTTTTTACAAAAAATTGTATTTTTTTTACAAAAAATTGTATTTTTTTTACTAAAAATTGTATTTTTTTTACTAAAAAATTTATTTTGTATTAAAAATTTTCGTTTGTACTAAAAATTTTCGTTTGTACTAAAAAATTTATTTTGTACTAAAAATTAAATTTTTTACTAAAAATTAAATTTTTTACTAAAAATTATTTTTTTTTACTAAAAATTCAATTTAGCACTAAGCATTCAAATATTCATTACAATAAATTTTTCACTAAAAATTCATAGTTTTCACTAAAAATTTAAATTTTCACTAAAAATTACATTTGTCACTAAAAATTAAATTTGTCACTAAAAATCTAAATTTTCACTAAAAATTCAAATTTGCCCAAAAAATTCCGTTTTTCTCCAAAAATTAAAATTTTCCTAATAATTCATTTTTTCCTACATTTTAAGTTTTTCACTAAAAATTAAATTTTTTACTTAAAAATTTTTATAAGTTAAAAAATTTTATTATTAAAATGAAAATTGAAACCCCGCTAAACCTCTTTGTCATGTATTTCAGATGCTTCTGCCACGACTTCTCTGACAAACACCACATGTTAAACTCAGCACATTCGTCCTGCTTATTTCGACGACCTTAAATCACATTAATACCGTGATTTTAGTATTTTTTGCCTGCCGCCCAACATACGCCACACTCAAAGAGCCACAAATAAATACATGATTCGTTGTTTGCGCTTTTCTTTCCTTTATTTGGGTGCTATGTGCGTGTGTGGTGCCTTCTATTTTTGTATGAGTCGGTCGAAGGGTGTGCGTTTTGGCGCCATATTTCAAATTTATTAAATTGCCAACATTTGAGGCATAGATTTAGTAACATTTTCAATTTAATGGTTTTCAATTTAAATGCAGCGCTGCGCCGGGTTGCCATGAAATGTTTAAAGCGGAAGTCGAAAGTTGTCAGAAGCCGGAAATGAAAGGGAAATGGGCCACACACGTTCTAAGTGAATTTGTAAGCAAGAAGAAAAGTGGATGCAAAAGAATATGAATAAAAATTTTTTTTTTTTCAACTAGAAAAAAGGATATGAAATGGTTGGGGAAATTCTTTAAACGTAAAATATTTTTATTTAAATTAATTTTTAAATATCCAACACAATACCGTTGTGCATGCGTTCTGCCTTCAAAATAATTTTAGTATAATTGTTAATTTTCAATATAATTGTATTTAAATATTCTTAAAATATTTTTTGAAATTTACAAATAGAAAATTCACATGAAAAACGTTATGCATAAAATAGTGAAGCATTTTAATAAATGAAAAAACTTCAAAATACAACCATCTAAAATGTATTTGATACAAAAGCACTACACTGAGCTAAAAAGTTGATGTTAAAATTAAGAACAAATGTTAAAAACTGAAATTGAACAAATAGTTTTAAATTAAAAGAAAATGTTCTTAATTTAATCACACTGGTTTTAAAATTGTCGTAAGTACCCCTGAAGGTATGCGGCATTTACGGTATACATCTAGGGGGCAATATTTACGCGTTAAACTGAAAGGTTGTGATCGATATCACCCTGATTGTCCTATAATCGTAATCGTAGGGTCTTTTTGAAGGACAACATTTTATAAAACCCACATAATAAGCAATAGTATTGTTGGTCGTTAGTAAAAGAGATTATTTTCTTTAGCAAGTACACATACCAATCCAAACGAGAACAAGTAAAGAAGACAGGAGTGAAATTAGATAGCAATACAAAAACATCCACCTTACGGATATTCCATTTTAATTCAATGAACGGATTTCCCCTACCCCCTCAGAAATAATTTAAATTTGGTACAAATGCTGTACCTTATTTAACTAAAACAATTTATAAATGTTGAACCTCTAGCTTAAATGGTTCCCGAAATATGGCGGCTTAAAAAGTGAAAAATATTCAAAAACTCAAAAGGTGCATTGCATTTATCTTAAAAACTAGTTTACGTACAAGGTCAATTAAGGTATCATTTGAATGAAATAAATATTGATATTAATATTTCATATAATTTTGTATCTAGGTCATTTGTATTAAAGGTCATTATCACATGATCTAAATTTTGGAATGATATTTCTCAAACATATATTTTTGAAATTTTCAAAAAAATATATGTTATTGCTATTTTCTTCTTAACATTTGTGTTAAATTCATAGGTAAACGTATTGGTTCCTGAGTTATAAATAAAAATGTATTTCGTGAACCATAAAAGGTAGAGTTTTAAAATTTTGCATACAGTGAATCAATAAAGTTTGGGCACAAAACTCTTTTAGAAGTTTATTTCTTAATATTTTTTTTCATTTAACTTACAAAACAAAAAATGAATGATGCCATTTTAATAGGACACATTTTAATTAATTTTTAAGAGTATTTAATTTTTTAAATTAATTTGCATTTCAGGTATAATGTAGGAAAATTAAAAAAAAAATACATTTTACATCAAAAAAGTTTAGGCACACATATTAAAAATAATGTTATTTGTATAAGTTTTGGACACTTAATATTTGGTTGCACCTCCATTGGCCTGAATAACTGCCCTTAAGCGTCTAGGCATACTTCTTACTAAGTTGGATGTCTCCTCAGGAGTTATATTTCTCCATTCTGTGTATGGCCGTTTTGAGCGAATCCTTTGATGTTATGTGATGATTACGTATTTTTTTTTACCCAATAGGTGCCAAATGTGCTCAATTGGATTCATATCCGGCGACTGTGGAGGTGTTTTGAATTGCTTGCAGTGGTATATTAGCCATTCATGCACAAGAAACGACGAATGTTTCGGGTCGTTATCTTGTTAGAACAAATATGGTTTCCCATTTAACCCCAACTTTTCAACACTGGGTGCTAAATTGTCCTTTAATATGTTCAAATAAAGATGCTTTTTCATTTTTTCATCAATAAATACAAGATTACCGACTCCAGAAGATGCTATACACCCCCAAATCATGACATTCCGCCGCCGTGTTTCACTGTTTTAAGTATGTTATTTTCCTGCAGTTCTTTATTAGGTTTTCGCCAAATTTTTTGCACGCCATCTGAACCAAATAGATTGAACTTTGATTCATACCTAAATATAACGCTATTCCAGAATGATTCCGGCTCATTTATATGCAGTTTTGCGAATTCCAACTTTTTTGTTTATAGCTGAAATAAATGGTTTGCGCCTGGGAACTCGTCCATGATATCCAGCTCTATTGAGAGTATTTCTGATAGTTTGTTGGTTGAAAGTATCTTTAAAACATTCCTCCATTGCATGGCATAGTTTTACAGCGGAAATCTTTGGATCTTCGTTCACTGCAGCTACAATAATCCGTTCCTGACGTGGTGTAAATTTTTTGGACGTCCAGATCTGTCCTCACGTTCCAATTTTCCGGTATTGCCATAATGATTTATAACGTTTCGTACACTTGAATATGACCTCAGAACTATTTTACCGATTTCGCGATAAGATTTTTGCTGTAGGTAAAGATTTATGATAATTTTACGAACGTCCAAGGGAATTTCTGTACCACTGCCCATTTTGCTTACTAACTCAAAAAAATCAAAATCAGAATTTTAAATATGCGTAAAGAAATGAAATTAAATTATGAAAATTGAAAATTGTCCGTTATATTAATAAAAATATGACACAAAAGGCACTTGTGCTAAAACTTTATGTGATATATTTTCAGTGAATTTTTCTTTGTATTTTTATACCCTACACCTATGAGGAACAGGGTATATTAACTTTGTGCATATATTGTAACGCCCCTTAGGAGGCGTGTCCGGTATGGAAAAGTATATATATTCTTGATCAGCATCACTACCCGAGTCCGTTTAGCCATGTCCGTCTGTCTGTCCGTCTTGCTGTCTTGCTGTCCGAATACAGAATAACTTGAGAAATACTGATCAGAATGCGATGAAATTTCGTCTCAATATATTTTAGCCAAAAGTAGGAACTGAGTTTGAAAATGAGCCAAATCGGTCAACGGACACGCCCACCTCCCATACAAGTCACTTTTATGTAACTCTTTAGGAACTAATAACTCGAAAAGTATTCAAGGTATAGTGATTAAATTTAAAACGTATTGTTAGAATTCACCTAAAAATATGTGGTCCAAAAATGGGCATGATCCGCCCACTTTTTTTTTCATTATTTCCCGGGTTTTCATAGTGGAAATTTTATCCGAAAATTATTAAAATCAAATTTATGAAATATTAGCCTTTTAAAATTTTAAATATAGGCTTGGTCCGCCCAATTATATTTTTCAATTTTTTTTTTTTAGTTTTTTATACTTTATATAAATTTTTTAATTTATGGGGATATAAGACGTAAATTTCTGATTTGTGAATAATATTCTGCGGGAGGGGAGGTTCAGCATAATTAAAATGTTTAAAATTAAGGTATGCAATTAAATATCCCACATTAATATCCCCACCAAAGGTGTAGGGTATTCCATAGTCGGGCCCGACCGACTATAAAAATCCGCCCCATGTGACCGAACTTATTCATGTGACCTAACTTTCCCAACTCCTTTTGTTTTGAGTTGTGTACACAATAACGGCACATTTTTTTTGCGTCTTCATGCGAATAAACCAGAGCTGCCAAATACATCAAAAAATATTGTTAAAATAGTTACTATTATTTATTTTGGCGCATTTTTTCCTAAAAATATAGCTTGTGCCTAAACTTTTTTGATTCACTGTATTTCTTAGTTAAATATGAGAGAACACTCATACAAAATGTTATCAATTTCGAAGAGGATGTTGTTTAAATTTGATTGATTTAAAATGGAATATTTCCTTAAAAAAAGTGTGACGCTTAAATTTTGAGTAATTCACACGGCACACACCTCTCAAAAACTAGTTTCAGAATTGAATGCTCTCTGCTTTTACAGAAAATAAATAAAACACTTTCTCATCACGTTCTTTTAAAATAATATAATCCATAAAATATATTTTTTGTACGCACAGTTTCACATATCTAGCGCTTAACATGTAAATTATGTTTTATACACAACTACAATAAAATCAAACTATATAAATATATTTCAATCAAAACAAACAACACCATAAAAATATTCAGTAAAAGATAAAATAAAATATGCAAAACAGAAAAATCGGAAAACATTATAAGAATTTTATTATTTGACAAAGACATTTTACTTTGATATTCAGCAGTTTTTTCGTCTACGTTATTTTCGCTATTTTACGTAAAGTCTAGAAGAGTATTATAAAATTTAAAAAAATGTATATTACAATAAGAAAAAAGTGACGTAGTAAAAAAAAGGAATATTCCATACAAAAAATATTAAGCGCTTTTTTATTTTAAATTAAATAAGGTCATTATATGTTTTATAAATAAAGCAACCTACCGAACATCCATCTTAACCATCGTCAGTGAAAAATTTCGAAAAAAGTAAAATATATATATATTTATACATATATATATACCTTCTGAAGAAAAAGTAATAAAGAGTATTTACTTCAAATTTTATCACCTATGTCATAAAATTAAATTAAAAGTATTTAATTTAAATAAAATATACTACGGTTGAAAAAAAGTATTTAAATTTATTCAGTGTACAATATTTGTTGAAAAAAAAAACAAAATGTTTGTAAATTTTAAAATACATAAGTTTTTTATTTAATTACATTAGTGACAAATTAATATTTGACAAATTAATAGTGAATAAAATTGTTAGAAATGACAAATTATGGTGTGAAAGTACGAAATTGTAGTCAACGAGTGAATTTATGAAAAGTTTTTGAGCTGGGGGTCGATTCTCGATCTGTGCAGCGGTGAAGTGAAGAGCTTTTTCACCGCTTCATAAAAAATCTGATTCTCTTTTGATGAAAAAATATTAAATGAAGAACAGTGTTACCATATGAAAACACACTTTTATCACAGAACATTTTCATATTCACCTTTTAAGATTTATCATATTTTGCTATTCGCGTTTTGTGATAAAATAAAATAAGCTGTCAAAATTTTTCATATGAAAATAAATTTATCACTAAATTTGGGTTCGTGAAATTTAATTTAGAGTTTGATATTTGATTTCAAATGTGCAAAGTGATGATGGTATAAATCGAAATAGAGGAAAAACTGATGCGCAGAAAGAGTTTAAAATAACACTTCTTAACAAGAAGAGAATAAATGTTCCTATGGGCATTTTATACACTAAATCTATATTATTCGCGGGTAGTAATTTAAACTGCTTACTTAGTGTTTTTTTTTAGGTTTTTAAGAAAATTGCAATCAAAGTTGTAGAAGTTTATTAAAAAAATAAAAGAGGTAGAAAAAAATAGTAATTTTGATTATTAGTTTGGACTAACTAAATCCTATTCAAAAATAGTCTAAAATAATAAAAACATTTTGATTTTATTTGCAAATACCCATGTAGAAAAAAACGATGGGCCCAAGGTTCGCCCAGTCTTGCGCCAAGAATGCATTGCTCTGGGCCAGATCTGGTACCCAAAACTGGCTGAATACTGGTTAAGCATTTGAATGATAAGAAGGGCGCAAGTATTCGGCCAAGTATTCGGCTCTAAGTATTCGGCCAAGACTGGCAAAAAATACTTGGACAATATAATATAACAATAATGTGGCAGGACTGGACCATTTCAAAAATGCAAAAAAATGTATATATATTTTTTTACTTTCCTTTCTTTTATTTTTCTTTATCTCATTTATTTTATACAATTTTCATATTTTAAGTAATTTAACAATTGTACAAAAAATTCAGTTGTCACAAACTGGAATCGAACTCTTGACTCGGAAGTTAACGTCCACTGCTCTCCCCGTTAGGCTTCGCATCTAACTTATATTGTCTGAGATTTTTGTTTCAAAACAAAATGTATGTTTTTTTTTCTAATTTGACAATTTTTTTCTGATGTGACAGAAATTTTCAAATTATAAAGTTCAAGATTTTAAAAAAATGCTTTGAAACAAGTGAGCTTGATAGCGTAACGGATAGAGCTCCGGACATGTACGCAGGAAATTTGGGTTCGGGTCCCAACCAGATTTTTTTTCTTTTTAATATATTTTTTTTTAATTGAAGTATGATTTGGCCGCTTGGTCTTGGCTAAATATCCATTCACGAAGACATATTCAATGAGTTTTGGGTGACTTTTGGAAAAATATGCAAGACTTGGTAATCCAATCATGGCTAATACTATTAAAGTCTAATCCGCCATGCCTTGGACGGCCAAGGTTGGATATACCTTACGCCCGTTGTCAAGCATGGCGTTTCCTACATGCGTACCCCAACCATATTTCTGTTAGTTATGGCTGAGTCTTGGTCGAGAACTACTTTACCAAGCCTTCATTTCTCAGTTCTGGCTGAGTCTTGAGCAAGAACTACCTTACCAGGGCTTGGTATCCCAGTTCTGGCTGAGTATTGGGCGAAGGTTTATTAACCAAGCATTGGCCTGTCAGTACTGGTTGAGTCTTCAGCCCGTCGTCAGGCCTGGCATTTCCTACATGGTTACCTTGAAATCATATTCGAATATTGGCATTAGTTTGTATATTAAACTTAGTATTGAAAATTAAAACGAAAACTAGTTTTTTATGTACCTTCTGTATATTTTTATTCTATGGAATGGCTGAAAAGGGCCTAACATTACAAATGCCATAAAAACGTTACGCAGTATGAATAAACTGAGTATGCTATTCAAAATAGCACCTATAATTATATAGTATATAATTATATATGTGATTTATATAGGAGAAATCGAAATGAGTAGTGAAATGTATTAATAGTACATTGATGATATCCAAACGAATGTAGAAAGCTGCTAATGCATAATGCGGCTAATGATTCGATGGAATCCGACATATTTTTTGAAAATAGTTCTCAAACCTATATTTAATAAATATACATCTAAATTGTGAATTTGTAAAGGTCTTTAATCGGCTTTTATCATACAGAAGAACAAAGGGCATTAACGATATAATTGTCTAAAATGTACATATAGTGATGATTACACTACACAACAAAATGAGAAAAATAGTTTGCGCAGTAAATTCCATTATTTTTGTATTATTGGAAATGACTCGTAGATTTTGAATATACGAATTAAAAAATTTTCTACGGATAGGTTTGCGAGATTTCGGCAATATCTTTTGTACTGAGCTTTCAAAAAGGTGGTCACATATATATATTTCGCGTTTAATAAAACCCATAAATTCAATTGTTATATCGAATGAAAGATAATTAAATATTCAATAAACATTTCTTACAATAGTTTGGAATTGGTTTACTGGTTTAAGAAAACTCTATAGAAGAACTCGAAAAATGTAAATTTTGTCGACCAAAATTTTATTAAAAAAATGCATTTAAAAAATGGCGAATAATTAAAAACACAAGATGATACACAATATTGCAAAATTAGCCTGTACATTTTTAAAGAAAATGATGTAAAAATAAAAGAAATCTATGGATACGTTTTGAGAACAGAAAAAATCATGTGAAAGCATTGGGTATTAACTAAAAAAAATCGCATAATATGTTTATACCCTATACCCATGGGTTACAAGTTATAAAATATATGTGAGGATATTTAACAGCCTCTTAGTAGGCGTGACTGGTATGAAAAAGTATATATTTTCTTGGTCAACATCAATTTCCCAGTCGATTTAGATATGACCGTCTGTCTGTCCGCCTATACACGATAACTTTAAAACTGCTGTTCCGAATGATGTAAAATTTATTTTCAATATATTTTAGTAGAATAGTAATTCGAAGTTCGAAAATGAGTCGATTTAGTCAACGTAATCTACTACATCTACTACGAAATATGGGTTTACTTTTTAGGATCACATATCTCGTCAAGTATTAAAGATAAAGATATAAAATTTAAAATTAATTACAAGCAATCATCTATCAATAGGAGGTCAAAAAATAATGCCTATTTGTATAGCACTCAATTATATTGCTTTATCCTCAAATGTTACCCATATATTTTTGTCATTTATAGCTCAATTTCTTCGAAAGAGTGTGAACTAATTTTGAAAAATTAAAATTTGTGTATCATCTTACTTTCTCGATATTTTTCCATTTTTTTAAATGAATTTTTTCTTAAATTTTTGCTGAAAAAAAATGTTTTTTCAAGTTCTCCTTTCGAGTTCTCTTAATCTAATGAACCAATAAGAAATGTTTATTCGATATTCAATTAACTTTAATTCCATATAACATTTGATAATATAGAAAGATATACGAGGCAACAACGAGTCGAAATTACTAAAATTTACTACCGAAATTCGAATTCTTATATCTTTCCATCATGAAATGGCAAACATTACTGAAGAGAAATGTCAAAACAGAGGCAAGAAATATGGCGTCGTTTGCAGTCCATGTCGCTCTACTTTTGTAGCGTCCCTGTTGAAAAAGCCCTTAGTTCAGCAATATGTATGCAAATAAAATTATTAAAAATGACAAGTTGCGTTGTCAAATTACGAAATTTCAGTCAACAAAAATTTGATTTGAAAATACAAAATTATTTTACATTTAACTAGGTCGCAGTGGAGCCAGTAATAGATCAGCCTTTGCCCAATTATAAGATAAAAAAACCATTAAATTTAAGCTTACAGAAAGTTTTGTTAAAATGAGTAATTAACAGAAATTTTAACAATTATGCCAGAAAAAAATATGTCATCAAAAATGTGTTAAATATGACAAATTATGTTGTAAAAGTATCAAAATCTAGTCAACTAAACGTTTGCAAATATTTTGTAGTGGAATCAGTAAAGTTCTTAAAACAACTACATGCGTGGTTAAAGTACAACAATTTAGTTACTTTTAAAATAAGTACTGCACATTTATCAAACGAACCTGTCGTATTTGACAGAGAAACTCAAATACGAATTTCTGATCAATTTTTAAAAACTTTATATGTAAAATAGAATTAAATTTTTGTTCGGAATAGTAATAACAAATTATATAGTAAACGAGAAAAATTAAACATATGTACAAAGTTTTTGCTATGATGCTTTCATCAAAGCATTCTTAGTGAAATCAAGACGAAGAATAAGTTAACACGGAACGAAATAAAAACATGGATGATCTTATTTTATTAGTTTTTTTATATCGCTTTTTGTGTCACGTTTTATATGTTGCTGTCGACATTATCTTTGTTTTTTTTTTGTTCTATCATTTTTGTTCTGACTGACGACTTTATATTGTTAATGGAAATGCTGTTAAATTTGTTGGTAGTTTTATTTTATTTTTTTGTTCAGAACAACAAAAGGTCAACAACATGTTTTTGCTCTTGTTGTTGCAATTTGTATATTTTTTGTTTTTATAACATGCATTTTGTTGCTTGGCTGACTTGTTTGTCATAATGTTGCTGCTGCTGCTTTTGTGGTGGTTCTAGTTGTTGTTGTTGCACTCATTGTTGTACTTGTCGAGACGACATTGAGCTGACAGTTGTCATGTATTTTTTTCATTTTTTATTTTTGTCGTCGTCGTCGTGTCATGTTACTTGTGGCTGCTTTTCCTGTCAAGTACAAGAACTACTTTCAAGGCAAAGGTGAGACACAAAAAACTTCGAAAATGTCACAAAAACTGCAAAATGAGAGCAAGGACATTGTGCTTGTGTGCGTTACTAAGTAAATTAGTAAAAACATTGTATGTTTTCATACATATTATTTTATAAACCAAAAAAAAAAATTAAAATACACAAAAAGTATGCAAAATAGCTATAAAACAAAGTGTTAGTAGAAAAACAAATACGTCTCATTAAGCGCTTTCATTTGCTATAAATTTTGCTATTGTTGTATTTGCGCTCTCAGAGAAAATGAGCATTACCGTTTTAAAATGACTGTATTGGGTCCAATATAAAAATATGGCTATATGGGTGTCAAATGATGCTTTTTTATGGCGTATGTAATAAAAAATTGTTTTGCTGTTTTTGGCCCATAAAATATTAACAAAAATTTCAAAAAATATATTTTTACATTTTTATTTGCTTATATTATGTTAACAATTTCATTTTGTTAATTTAGGTTTTAGCATTCTTTAATATTACAATGTTTTATACATATACGCCTATTTTTTTTATTGTAAAAATAAATTCTACAAAAAGTAAATATTTCATTTGATAACCGTTACGCAAACTAACGATAAAACTAATAATTTAATAGATAAACAAATACGTCCCATTAATCTCTTTTATTTGATACCAATTTTGTTAGTCTCGCATATACCCTCACTGAGAAAATGAGCATTACCGTTTTAAAATAACTATATTCGGTCCAATATAAAAATATGGCAATATGGGTGTCAAACGCTGGGTACTGATGGCGTGTTACAGAAAACTAGGTTTTTAAACAATTAACGTATAAAATATTTGCAAAAAATTAAAAATTAATATAATTTTATATTAGCTTTTAATTATTTTTGTGGTTTTATATTGTGCGTCATATTAGCTTTAAAAAATAAATTTTTTTATATCTTAAGTTTTGCTTAAACATCTTTTATCCATTTCACTTCATTATTTGTTTTCCCCACATCATTTTCAACTTCACCGACAACATGTTTTAATTGTTGTTTTTGTTCTTAGCCCACACACAGGTATTAATAACGCAAAATCTAATTAAAAGTTTGTGCGCAGCAACTCGAAGGACATTCGCAGGCTCACGTGCGCATTAGCGGCGTCTTTGTGCGGTGGTGTTCACATGCGGCGGCGGTTCTGTACAGCCACCACCGCCTACAATTTATAAAGCTGCTACTGCTGATTAATAGCGGCAAGTTTGCTAAGAGTGTCAGCAACAGAATTCAAGTCGAGTCAACTTATAAGCAACTAAACTATATAAAACTCTTTGAAAACGGCATAAATATCACAATTTTCCATCCTATAGCACACATCATTGACTTTAAAGCGCAGACCTTTAGTCTGTGTAGCACCTACTTCAAAGGCGTTGCATACTTTTTGGCGTAAGGCCAGCAAATAGCAGCAATTGCATCAAATTTGCCACACAATTGGCAAGCAGTTGGCCATTAAAAAGCAGACAAATATCACTTAAAAGTTTGTTTTTAATTTATGTTTGTTTTGCTTTTATGCAGCAGCGAAAACAAATTTAAAAATTCCATCAAAAAAATACAAATAAAAATTAAACAAATAAAATACAAAAACTCTCGGGTTCCCATAACTCGAATTGAATTAATGTTCTTTCGAAACCCCCATTTACTGTGTGCATTAGTGCAGAAATTTACGTTAAGACCATTTGTCTAAAATAAACAATTCTCTCTTTAATCCCACATAAGGCGGGCTACATTTAGGCTGCTCCAATAATAATATTTCGTTGTGTGACAAATACAAGTTTTCTTTATTTTATCCTTTGCGTTGTTGTGGTTTATTTAACCCTTTTCAAGTGGATGGATTCTTGTCTATTTTTTACACATTATTTACACATTCTTTGGCATAAATGTGCTGCTATAAATCTACGCAAATGTTGCATAGTTTTAGGCGACCGAGAAAGAAATGTGAATATTGCTTCTTCCCATAGCGATGGTATTTTTTACTTATTTTCTTTTTGTCTTGTGCACAGCTTATTTTGTTGCTCTATTGTGCACCATATTGACCACAATCAGATTAAATAAATTATGCCAAACATTTCACATTTCACAAATGTGCTGCATACTTTAAGGTTATACTACTTTTTTTTTTATTTAGTATAGCTCAAAAAAATTGTCCTCACAGCAAATTTTCCTAAAGTAACAAGGGTCGCATACAACTCAATTAACCCTTAACTGTGCTGGCTCTATTTTACCCCCCTTCTCATAAGTTGTGTAGTTGTCTTGTGACACTTTTTCTCAATATATCTTTTAAGCTTATTATGGACTTTAGCCAACTTGAAAATTGCAACGAAAGTGAGTCGTATTTTGACTATGACACACAAAAAAGGTTTTTTTCTTGATAGTACAGCAAAAATACATGTTTTTTTGTGTAGGTTTCACTAACTTTTATAAATACACATTTAATATATATTTTTTTAAACAAAATGTAAAGTTCTATAAATCTTTTAAAATCTCTTAAACTCTGTTTTAACAATTTTTTTTGCAACTTTAAATACTTTAAAACCTTTTATAAATAAAAGACAAACCTTTTTTTAAACTTTTCAAAACCTCTTAGACTTTTTCTTAACAAAAAATAGTTTATTTTCGTATTATATATATTTACTTTAAAATAAAAAAATAATAATTTTGTGTATATTTTAGTATCACATTGAAATAAGTATGTTCTACAAAAGATTTACGTTATATATTAAATAAAATAGGTTACAAAAACCTATAAGACATTTAAACTCTTTTTAAACTAAAAACTATTTAAATATACTGTACATTTTCTGTTTTTAATATTGAACTAAACGTTCTAAGCATTTTTAAGGTAAAAATTAACATGGCATCCCCCATAAAAGGTACATTTTAAAGGTGGTGTATGTCGACGGTTATTATAGTGATATCAAAATATTTCACACCATGGTATACCAACCAGCCCAAATCTTTAAACTCACCACACCGAAATTCACCACACCGAAATTCACCACACCGAAATTCACCACACCGAAACTCACCATACTAAAACTCACCACACTAAAACTCACCACACTAAAACTAACCATACTTTAACTCACTACAATAAACCTCAACACACTAAAACTCACTACAATAAACCTCAACACACTAAAACTCTCCACACTAAAACTTCTACTTGGAAAAACTCTACGGAAAAGAATTCTACGGGGAATAATTCCACCGGGAAGAATTCTACGGGAAAGCATTTTATAGAGAAGAATTATACGTTGAAATATTCTATGGAGAGCATATTTAAAACCTTTGTATATTCTAGATTATAGCACCCTAATCCCTGATGTGGAGAATATATTGCGAAAAATTTTAAATTTCATTTTAATGGTATCCTATTTGATATTTTTTTTTTTGTGTTTTTCTCAAAATGCCATTGCATGGACTTAGCCAGTTTTGAACAAATTTTAAAGTAAAGTTTTAATTTCTTTAGTGCCTCAATATAATTTAACTTATATGATGAAGGTTCCAGTAGCTCACAAAACAATATAAAAACTTAATAAATTATTTATAAACCATTTTAAACATATTTTTGCTAAAAACTATATACACGTCTAAAGTTGCATTTCTTGATCTTCTAATTTGAGTGGTTGATAATAAATTGCCTCCTCCTGTAATATAAGCCGCATAATTACATACATGCTATGCTTCTAATCAGTGATATGCACTGCTGTTTATCCTGCATATCCTGATGCTACACAGCATCCTGCGATCTGTCTCAACATGTTTGCGGCAAATTTTGATTAATTTGCTTGTAGATAATACTACGTTTGTACAGATGTTATCTTCGCAAATATGCATAATTTATGCAGCCATACATATTATCGTCGTCATCATCTGGGTTAAATAAACGAGAACCAACCACGGCGAGAATGTCGGAAATTTGGAAAATTGATTAATTACAAGCAAACGCATTAACTTGTTAAATATTTGCGCTAATTTAGAGCATTTTATTGAACTTGACAACACTGAGAAAAAAATAAAAATATTTAATTTTGATGAATATCAAGCGATTTCTAAAAATTAGGAGCCGATATCGGGATGATTTCTTTTTCAATTTTGACCACGTTGATAGTGATCAGAAATAACTTAGTGCGAATGAAGAATAACGTACCAACATTAATTTCAAATCTATTTAAATATATAAAAATATTATTTTTCAGTGTATATTTGATAATACTCCTCAATTCCAATGATTGATTAATGGCAGCCCATTAATTATTCCATAACTTTAATTCTGTGAAAATTCTTCAAATTACACAATGATTTTGTACGTTTTTGTTCCCACATATAGCCCACATATGATTCATAAGTCTTTGTTTGCATTTTTATTTTTGTTTGTGCTGATTCGCTTTTGTTTTCAGTTTTACGCACATCATTGCAATGATTTTTGCAATTTGCACAAACAACTCAATTTGTTTGAAGCATTTTTCGGCATTCTCTATGATTCTGCTTTTATTTTTGTTCGCAAGGATATTTTTGTCAAGGATGTATTGATGTGCACGAAATTACGTATCAGATTTCCGGTCACATCGGAAGCATAAAATGAAGCAAAAGCTAGTAAAACTCATAAAATCATGATGTCAGCAAATTGGCTACGTTTTACAATTAGTTCTAGTGTTTTTTTTTAAATTTTAGATTTGAATAAATTTGATTTTTGTTTCTTATATATTTGTTCGAGTAGTTTGTTTTGTTGATTATGTAAATTTCTTTATTATTGTCATTTCTCTTTATTGATAGCAAAAATAAACAAATTAAAATTAAAGCATATCTAATTTATTAAGACACGCGACGTATGAGCAACATTAAAAATTGATTTTTCGTGAAGCGACAATTAAAGTAATTCTACTCTAATTAAAATCAGAATCATTTACAAATGAAAGCACAATTTATAGCATTATTAAAAACAAATAATAAAAGTCAGTCATGTATTTATTTCTAATGCGTAACTTGTTTCCAAAGGCAAAGAACGAATGCGTGGAATTTTGCTTTTATAGCTAAATATTCTTAATACAGCTACAAAAGCAACAACAAAGGCAGTCATTAAAAGGTTATAAAATAGCAAAATTTATGGTTAAACGTGAAGCTGCACAAAATATTAAGGGCTGCCACGGCCACAGCAGCTCTTTCGACTCAGCACAGCCACAAAATGACTCAATATGTTGGTTTTTATAACATTTTATAGGTTTTTTTTTATGATGTTTTTTTATTTTTTGCTTGCAACGCGAAAAAAACCAACAATGAAAGGCACGCGCGCTGCTGGTGTCCAACACAAAAGGACTTCGCCACCGAAGGACCTGCGTTGCGCCGATTGCTATCTTGCGAAGCGCATGTTTGCGGTGTGAATTGATTTTTAATGTGTGTAGGCCAGAGGCACGTAGTATGCGAGCAGCATGTGTGACGTGTTGCATGTGCAAAAGGCAGTGAAACCCTGCAAATTTTAGATATTTTAAGAGCATTTTTTAGATCGTTTTATTTCTGTGTTTAATTTTCTTGATTTTTATATTATTTCGAATTATTTGCAAATTATTTTTTAAGTGTTTTTTAAGTATTTTAAGTATTTTAAGTATTTTAAGTATTTTAAGTACTTTAAGTACTTTAAGTATTTTAAGTATTTTAAGTATTTTAAGTATTTTAAGTATTTTAAGTATTTGAAGTATTTAAAGTATTTTAAGTATTTTAAGTATTTTAAGTATTTTAAGTATTTTAAGTATTTTAAGTATTTTAAGTATTTTAAGTATTTTAAGTATTTTAAGTATTTTAAGTATTTTAAGTATTTTAAGTATTTTAAGTATTTTAAGTATTTTAAGTATTTTAAGTATTTTAAGTATTTTAAGTATTTGAAGTATTTAAAGTATTTTAAGTATTTTAAGTATTTTAAGTATTTTAAGTATTTTAAGTATTTTAAGTATTTTAAGTATTTTAAGTATTTTAAGTATTTTAAGTATTTTAAGTATTTTAAGTATTTTAAGTATTTTAAGTATTTTAAGTACTTTAAGTACTTTAAGTATTTTAAGTATTTTAAGTATTTTAAGTATTTTAAGTATTTTAAGTATTTTAAGTATTTTAAGTATTTTAAGTATTTTAAGTATTTTAAGTATTTTAAGTATTTTAAGTATTTTAAGTATTTTAAGTATTTTAAGTATTTTAAGTATTTTAAGTATTTTAAGTATTTTAAGTATTTTAAGTATTTTAAGTATTTTAAGTATTTTAAGTATTTTAAGTATTTTAAGTATTTTAAGTATATTAAGTATTTTAAGTATTTTAAGTATTTTAAGTATTTTAAGTATTTTAAGTATTTTAAGTATTTTAAGTATTTTAAGTATTTCAAGTATTTTAAGTATTTTAAGTATTTTAAGTATTTTAAGTATTTTAAGTATTTTAAGTATTTTAAGTATTTTAAGTATTTTAAGTATTTTAAGTATTTTAAGTATTTTAAGTATTTTAAGTATTTCAAGTATTTTAAGTATTTTAAGTATTTTAAGTATTTTAAGTATTTTAAGTATTTTAAGTATTTTAAGTATTTTAAGTATTTTAAGTATTTTAAGTATTTTAAGTATTTTAAGTATTTTAAGTATTTTAAGTATTTTAAGTATTTTAAGTATTTTAAGTATTTTAAGTATTTTAAGTATTTTAAGTATTTTAAGTATTTTAAGTATTTTAAGTATTTTAAGTATTTTAAGTATTTTAAGTATTTTAAGTATTTTAAGTATTTTAAGTATTTTAAGTATTTTAAGTATTTTAAGTATTTTAAGTATTTTAAGTACTTTAAGTATTTTAAGTATTTTGAGTATTTTAAGTATTTTAAGTATTTTAAGTATTTTAAGTATTTTAAGTATTTTAAGTATTTTAAGTATTTTAACTATTTTAAGTATTTTAAGTATTTTAAGTATTTTAAGTATTTTAAGTATTTTAAGTATTTTCAGTATTTTCAGTATTTTAAGTATTTTAAGTATTTTAAGTATTTTAAGTATTTTAAGTATTTTAGGTATTTTAGGTATTTTAGGTATTTTAAGTATTTTAAGTATTTTAAGTATTTTAAGTTTTTTAAGTATTTTAAGTATTTTAAGTATTTTAAGTATTTTAAGTATTTTAAGTATTTTAAGTATTTTAAGTATTTTAAGTATTTTAAGTATTTTAAGTATTTTAAGTATTTTAAGTATTTTAAGTATTTTAAGTATTTTAAGTATTTCAAGTATTTTAAGTATTTTAAGTATTTTAAGTATTTTAAGTATTTTAAGTATTTTAAGTATTTTAAGTATTTTAAGTATTTTAAGTATTTTAAGTATTTTAAGTATTTTAAGTATTTTAAGTATTTTAAGTATTTTAAGTATTTTAAGTATTTTGAGTATTTTAAGTATTTTAAGTATTTTAAGTATTTTAAGTATTTTAAGTATTTTAAGTATTTTAAGTATTTTAAGTATTTTAAGTATTTTAAGTATTTTAAGTATTTTAAGTATTTTAAGTATTTTAAGTATTTTAAGTATTTTAAGTATTTGGAGTATTTTAAGTATTTTAAGTATTTTAAGTATTTTAAGTATTTTAAGTATTTTAAGTATTTTAAGTATTTTAAGTATTTTAAGTATTTTAAGTATTTTAAGTATTTTAAGTATTTTAAGTATTTGAAGTATTTAAAGTATTTTAAGTATTTTAAGTATTTTAAGTATTTTAAGTATTTTAAGTATTTTAAGTATTTTAAGTATTTTAAGTATTTTAAGTATTTTAAGTATTTTAAGTATTTTAAGTATTTTAAGTATTTTAAGTATTTTAAGTACTTTAAGTACTTTAAGTATTTTAAGTATTTTAAGTATTTTAAGTATTTTAAGTATTTTAAGTATTTTAAGTATTTTAAGTATTTTAAGTATTTTAAGTATTTTAAGTATTTTAAGTATTTTAAGTATTTTAAGTATTTTAAGTATTTTAAGTATTTTAAGTATTTTAAGTATTTTAAGTATTTTAAGTATTTTAAGTATTTTAAGTATTTTAAGTATTTTAAGTATTTTAAGTATTTTAAGTATTTTAAGTATTTTAAGTATTTTAAGTATATTAAGTATTTTAAGTATTTTAAGTATTTTAAGTATTTTAAGTATTTTAAGTATTTTAAGTATTTTAAGTATTTTAAGTATTTCAAGTATTTTAAGTATTTTAAGTATTTTAAGTATTTTAAGTATTTTAAGTATTTTAAGTATTTTAAGTATTTTAAGTATTTTAAGTATTTTAAGTATTTTAAGTATTTTAAGTATTTTAAGTATTTCAAGTATTTTAAGTATTTTAAGTATTTTAAGTATTTTAAGTATTTTAAGTATTTTAAGTATTTTAAGTATTTTAAGTATTTTAAGTATTTTAAGTATTTTAAGTATTTTAAGTATTTTAAGTATTTTAAGTATTTTAAGTATTTTAAGTATTTTAAGTATTTTAAGTATTTTAAGTATTTTAAGTATTTTAAGTATTTTAAGTATTTTAAGTATTTTAAGTATTTTAAGTATTTTAAGTATTTTAAGTATTTTAAGTATTTTAAGTATTTTAAGTATTTTAAGTATTTTAAGTATTTTAAGTATTTTAAGTATTTTAAGTATTTTAAGTATTTTGAGTATTTTAAGTATTTTAAGTATTTTAAGTATTTTAAGTATTTTAAGTATTTTAAGTATTTTAAGTATTTTAAGTATTTTAACTATTTTAAGTATTTTAAGTATTTTAAGTATTTTAAGTATTTTAAGTATTTTAAGTATTTTAAGTATTTTCAGTATTTTCAGTATTTTAAGTATTTTAAGTATTTTAAGTATTTTAAGTATTTTAGGTATTTTAGGTATTTTAGGTATTTTAAGTATTTTAAGTATTTTAAGTATTTTAAGTTTTTTAAGTATTTTAAGTATTTTAAGTATTTTAAGTATTTTAAGTATTTTAAGTATTTTAAGTACTTTAAGTACTTTAAGTATTTTAAGTATTTTAAGTATTTTAAGTATTTTAAGTATTTTAAGTATTTTAAGTATTTTAAGTATTTTAAGTATTTTAAGTATTTTAAGTATTTTAAGTATTTTAAGTATTTTAAGTATTTTAAGTATTTTAAGTATTTTAAGTATTTTAAGTATTTTAAGTATTTTAAGTATTTTAAGTATTTTAAGTATTTTAAGTATTTTAAGTATTTTAAGTATTTTAAGTATTTTAAGTATTTTAAGTATTTTAAGTATTTTAAGTATTTTAAGTATTTTAAGTATTTTAAGTATTTTAAGTATTTTAAGTATTTTAAGTATTTTAAGTATTTTAAGTATTTTAAGTATTTTAAGTATTTTAAGTATATTAAGTATTTTAAGTATTTTAAGTATTTTAAGTATTTTAAGTATTTTAAGTATTTTAAGTATTTTAAGTATTTTAAGTATTTTAAGTATTTCAAGTATTTTAAGTATTTTAAGTATTTTAAGTATTTTAAGTATTTTAAGTATTTTAAGTATTTTAAGTATTTTAAGTATTTTAAGTATTTTAAGTATTTTAAGTATTTCAAGTATTTTAAGTATTTTAAGTATTTTAAGTATTTTAAGTATTTTAAGTATTTCAAGTATTTTAAGTATTTTAAGTATTTTAAGTATTTTAAGTATTTTAAGTATTTTAAGTATTTTAAGTATTTTAAGTATTTTAAGTATTTTAAATGTTTTAAGTATTTTAAGTATTTTTAATTTATGTATTAAATAATTTTGAACTTTTGTATTTAAAAATTTTAATTCAAGTTTAACTCAGTTCTGTTCGTAATGTACAGCTGGCTGCAACGGAACCGGAAATGTCGACATGCACGTAGTGGCGAATAATGGCGCTGCTGCGATAAACGCGCCAACACAGAAAAACACATAAAATAAAGTGCAAAAAATTGCAGCAAAAGAATTTAATTTATATTTTACTGTCTTTAAAAAATGCATTAGGTCTTTACTCATTTTCGTTGTAAAAGATCTGCAAATATTTACTATAAACATCTTTATTAATTTTCGTCGGAGTCCCAACAAAATGTTTCCCCTTCCTGTGCTGCGCGTTGCAATAAGAAAATCCAATTAAAATTAATTTAGTTGAAGCAGTGCAAAAAGTGGGGGAGAGCCACGCAGTGCAATGAATGAATTTGCAAATTTATGACAGCGTCATTAACATAATCAGCTGTACCACTATCATGATTATCATCATTCCCAGCATCGTCATCATCATGAACATTGAGAGCAGCCAAGATTTGCATTGCTTTCAAGTAGAAAAATACATTATTTGTGCTTCAATTATAAAGTTTCTTTTGAAATATTTCATTCGAAACCACTTTTTATGGAATTTTGTTTCTGTTTTTTTTTTTTCAAGTCATTAGTGCGAATTTTTCGTTTGGCGTTGCATTAAATTGCAAAATGAAAGTTCGGCTGCAAGGACATGAGTGCCAAAAAATTTCGAAATTGCGGGAAAAGATGCAAATAATGCAAAATATGGCAGAATTTCTAAAGTGCTAGTTTATAACTAAAATTTTAATTTGTAATAAAAATTCAATTTTTCACTATAAATTAAATATTTCACTAAAAATAAAAATGTTCACTAAAAATTCAATTTTTAACTCAAAATTCAATTTTTCACTAAAAAAATTCAATTTTTCACTAAAAATTCAAATTTTCACTAAAAATTTAATTTTTCACTAAAATTAAATTTTTCACTAAAAATTCAATTTTTCACTAAAAATTAAAATGTACACTAAAAATTCAAATTTCTAAAAATTCCATTAATACCTAATAATTCCATGCTTACCGAAATTTTTATTTTTTAACTAAAAATTAAACTTTTAAACATTTTATTTTTCACAAAAAACTCAATTTTACACCAATCATGCATTTTGAAATAAAAATTCAATTTGAACAAAAAAATTAAATTATTAACTAAAAATTTAAATTTTTAACTAAAATTTAATTTTTCACCAAAATTTAATTTTTTACTAAAATTTAATTTTTCACTAAATTTAATTTTTCACTAAAATTTAATTTTTCACTAAAATTTAATTTTTCACTAAAATTTAATTTTTCACTAAAATTTAATTATAAACTAAAATTTTTCACTAAGAATTCCATTATTCACTAAAAATTAAAGTATACACGAATATTTAAATTTTTCACTAAAAATTTAAATTTTCATTAAAAATTCATTTTTTCACAAAATATTTAAATTTTCACTAAAATTTAATTTTTCACTAAAATGTAATTTTTCACTAAAATTTAATTTTTCACTAAGAATTCAATTATTTACTAAAAATTAATGTTTTCACTAAATATTAAAATTTTCACTAAAAATAAATTTTTCACTAAAAATTAAATTTTTCATAAAAAATTAAATTTTTCACTAAAAATTAAAATTTTCAGAAAAAATTAAATATTTCACTAAAATTTTATTTTTAACTAAAAATTAAAATTTTCACTCAGAATTCCACTTTTAACTAAAAATTTAATTTATAAAAATTCCATTTATTCCTAAAAATTCCATTTTTACCTAAAATTTTAATTTTAAACTAAAAATTTAATTTGAACAAAACATTTAATTATTTACTAAAAACTAAATTTTACACTAAAAATCTTTTTTATTTTTTACTGAAAACTAAATTTTTCATTAAAAATTAAATTTTCAGTAAAATTATAATTTTCTCTTAGATTTTTAATTATAAAACAATTAAGAGTATAAATTTGAAATTGTGACTCACACGTCATGCGAATCTTATACGACAGCACTCTGCAGTTTACATTTTGTCGCTACAACTATTCGCCAATTCAATTATTGAATTATATTCAATTATACAATTTCTCTAATCTGTCTGTTGCCATTATTAAATTAAGCAACATTGTTGTGCTAATAACTGAAAAGTCTCCCTTGGCCGTCGCACTATTTGGCAACAAACGCAACGCCCACTACTCAGCAGCTGACAGTGCCACCCACAGCAACGAAATTGCAAACATGTTGTTCGGCATTGCAACTGGTTGCAGCTGTGACAACAAGCAACAGCAGTAGCAGCAATGGAAGCAACATGGCACGAATCTGTTTAATTTCAATTAAAACTTTGGCGACACTCTAACCGAGCAGCCAAGAACAACAACTGCAGTGGCAGCAACAGCAACAACATCGTTTGCGTGCACAGCAACAGTAAATGCAGCAACAAGCAGGCAGCAGTAGAGCGTTGCCACCTGCTGCAACGTTGCTTTAATGGCTGCTGTTTCAGTTCTTGTTTTATTTTTTATGTTTATTTTATTTAGGTACTTTAACAAACATTTTGCAAATTTTACAATATATATTTTTTTAGTAGTTTTTGTATAGAGCAGGCTACGTCGCGAAAGTTGTCTTTTAACTGGTACATCTTAAAATATTTATATATCTTTTAAATTAGCTAAATGCAAAAGTTTCTTAATATTTTTACCTATTTTGTTTAGTAATTTCTTTTTGTCTTTGTAACAAAATAACTTTGCATATGCAGAAGGTTTCATTCATTTTAAAGAGTTGGATATTTCGTATTTTAGCACAAAATTTAAATGATTTCTGTCGGTTGTACTTACTCGCTTGATTTGTGTCTGTTAAGTCAAAGTTTTATTCACGGAAATTTACCTGCAAAGAAAGTTGTATGATTAATTAGAGTTTGTAGTTAATTAATTTAGTTTCAGTCAAAGTTTAGCTGTTGAAATAAAAAATTACAGAATTCAACTTGTTTTAATATTCCAAACTAAAAACAAAACAACATGACGTATAAGTTATATATAATTTTTCCACACCCAGTACTGCTAAAACTCTTTTCAAAGAACGTGTGGTGCGTAAAAAAGAATCACTCATACGTCCCAACATGACGTATGAGTGATTGACCGAAATAAAGGGTTTTTCAATAAGAGCGCTACAAAAGTTTTTTTTCAAGGGTTTTTCAAAAGGGACGCTACAAAAGTAGAGCGACAGGGACTGCAAACGACGTCATATTTCTTTCCGCTCTTTTGACATTTCTCTTCAGTAAGGTTTGCCATTTCATGATTGAAAGATATACGAGCCAACAACGAGTCGAAATTATTAAAATTTACTACCGAAATTCGAATTCGTATATTTTTCCATCATGAAATGGCAAACCTTATTTAAGAGAAATGTCAAAAGAGCGGCAAGAAATATGGCGTCGTTTGCTGTCCCTGTCGCTCTACTTTTGTAGCGTCCCTGTTGAAATACCCGTTATATCGTCGTGACTAAAATTCACCAAATACATTTTTTTGAAAATCTTAAATTTCTAATTTGTTGTTTCTTATTACGAAAAATAATGAATACACTTTTAAAGTTGAAATACCAATAGATTTTCTTATCATTTGGTATAAATATTGCGCTCATCGTTCAGAAATTGACACATATAAGAAGGTTTTTGTAAATGAATAATTGGCATTTTGAAAATGTAGTTCGTGACTTTTACTTCTACAACGACGATATGTTTTTGAAATGACTGAAAACTAATCGATTTAGTAATAAAAAATAAAGCTATAAATCCTGAATTCATTCTATTGTTGACCTCTTATCGATTCAATTACATTAAAAGCGGTTTAAGTAGCTGTGCTTAAGATCAACATCGCAAATACTCGACCTACACCAGGATTACAGATACCGCACTGCAAGGTAAAAAAATAAAATACATAAAATGTGCAAAAATCAGATAACATTCAAAAAAGAAATCAGCAAAACACAAATATTAGAGGCTATAAAATATCAAAGAATTTAAAATGTATTTTTAAATTATTTATAGCACACTCAAAAATTTGAAAAATAAAAATTATAAATAAGATATTATTAAATACATTATTGAGGTAGTGAAAAACCATTTATATTTGACTTATTTTCCATTCTTTTTCATTAAAATATACTTTTTCATTATAAATTTTTTCATTATTATAATTTTAAAATGAATTAAAATGTACGAAACAAAGCAGTTCTTGTCCTGTGCGAAGCTGTTTTCGACTGCTGTAGAGATTTATTATGATAAACTAAAGGATTGAATAGACAGACAGACATACACCCACATGTTTGCAAATATCTGTCTGTGACTGCAGCTGTATATGTCACACAGCACTAGATCATTGGGTTTTTATTCCCCTTTTGTTTCCACTGCTGCAACGTGCGTTTTTTTTTTTGCTGCTGACATCTTCAAGTGTGCAATAAAAAAATGAATTAATGCAAAATGCAAAAATAAAAAATAAATCACACACAAAAGCAAAAATATAACTTCAACGCAAACACACAAAAAAGAACTGAGAACAACATTTGTGCTTTTGACAGGATGTAGCGCGCACAATTTGACAGCAGCACTTTGAGCGTTTTGTTCGAAATAAAATGCATGACAAAAATATTATAAAAATTATACAAAGCACTTGAATAAAACGAATTAAATGTTGCTCATACGCCATGAGTTTTTGTATAATTTATGTTGTGAATTTTAATGTAAAACGTTATAAATCATTAAAAATAGGAAAGCTTTTAAAAATATTACAACACAGTTATACTCTTAATATGATTGAATATTACAATTTATATTTAAATAGCAGTCAAATATAAGTTTACTATTCAAATTGATCAATAGGATATATCGACGAAAAAGAGCACATTTTTCGTAACTACGAAAAGAAACACAAGTTCAGTTTCCTCACGAAAACAATCACGTTTTTATTATACCCTAGAAAAAAAGCATATACTTTTCATAGCCACGAAACGAAGTATAACTCTATTTTCGCCACGAAAAGAAACACTTTTACATTTAGCTACGAAAAAAAGATCATCTTTCATTTCACCTTGAAAAAATGGCATATATATTTCTTCAAGAAAGTTATCCCAGTAGACTTTTTATGCACAAAAGCAAACTTTGGCCAGAACCCACTTGCGTCATTGAACTTTTTTTTGAAAATTAGTTCCATTCGGATTTGCCCAGAACCTGCGAACTTGCGTTATTGTACATTTTTTTGAAAAAATTTGTTCCTCCGAATCCGAAAAGAACAAATTTTTCCAAAAAAAAAAAAAAAATGTCCAATGACTCAGTTAAGTTCTGGCCAAATCCCAAAGGAACAAATTTTTACAAAAAAAAAAATGTCCAATGTTGCAGGTTCTGGAAAATTTGAAAGGAACTAATTTTTCCAAAAAATGTCCAATGACACAAGTGGGTTCTGTCCAAACCCCAAATTAGGTACTGGACAATTGGCACATGCTTGTGTATCTATGCCCATTGGAACATTTTCATCAACAAAAAAAAAGTTCCAATGACTCATCTGAATGTGAATCTATTATTCATTGGAACAATTTCACCAAAAAAAAGTCTACTGACACACCTGTAAACCACGCCATCAATGAAAAATCAACAATGTTGGTCATAAAATACTATCACCTCCATCATCAACATTTTGTGATTTCTTAACCACAAAAATGTATATTTAGATATCTGTCTCAAAAATACATATATGCTTTTATTCGTGGTGAAATTAAAAATGCGCTTTTGTATCATGAGACAATAATATTTGATTTGAAATATTTTCTAAAACTGTTATTAATGCATTATAAAACAATTATCCAATTAATAATACTAAATTTCGAAATCGAAATATTTACTATTAAAAAAGAACAATAATATGCATACTATTATTGCAAAAATATTATTGACCAATTTTATTGGGATTTGAGAGAATTTTTTTCTAGGTGTACTATTAAAATAATATATAAATATTATTTGGTATCATTAATAAACAAATTACTTAAAATCAATTGTATTAGCAAATAGCTATATTGTAATATGAAATATTTGTAATTATTGTACAAAAATTATTAAAGAAGTAGCATAAAATTAGTAGTATTTAAAACATTATACGTTTAATATTTAAAAAGTTAAAAATATTATATTTTAAAATGTTTTAAATACTATAAAATTAATAATATTTCTTAATATTTTAGTAAATGCATTATAAAACAATCATTCAATTAAGAGTACCTTCTACTATTTAATATAATATCGTTATATTTTAATAAACGCATGGTCATTCAATTAATAGAATTAAAATTTTCATTAAAATATTTACTATATTTTTAATAGAATGTATAATATTGCTGCACTAAAATTGACACTATTTAAATAATGTTGTGTGATTATTATTAATAGGAGATAGCAAAAAATATCTATAGTACTTATTCTTTTACAAAATTGTTATAATATAATATGGAAGAACTATAATTTATTTAAAAAAATGATTGATGAAATACCATAAAATCAATAGTATTTATACGATTACTATATGGGAACATATATTCTATATTTTAAAGTTGTTTAAAAACTATTAAATTAATAGTATAGTTTCCATTTCTCACAAATAATTATAAAATTTAAGTTTTCTGATGATATGAAACAATTATAATTTATTAAAAAAAAAAATGATTGATGAAATACCATAAAATCAATAGTATTTCTACGACTACTATATGGGAACATATATTCTATATTTTAAAGTTGTTTAAAAACTATTAAATTAACAGTATAGTTTCCATTTATCACAAATAATTCTAAAATTTAACATTTCTGATGATATGAAACAATTATAATTTAAAAAAAATAATTGAATAAATACCATAAAATCAATAGTATTTCTACGACTACTATATGGGAACATATATTCTATATTTTAAAGTTGTTTAAAAACTATTAAATTAATAGTATAATTTCCATTTATCACAAATAATAATAAAATTTAAGTTTTCTGATGATATGAAACAATTATAATTTATTTAAAATAAAAATGATTGATGAAATACCATAAAATCAATAGTATTTATACGATTACTATATGGAAACATTTATTGTATATTTTAATGTTGTTTAAAAACTATTAAATTAATAGTATAGTTTCCATTTCTCACAAATAATAATAAAATTAAACTTTTCGTATATTTTGTATTGACAGTTTAAATTTTTTTAGAGTGACTGAATTAAATACATTTACGTTATAATTGTATACAATATTTGCCCATTTTTTTTACATCATTTCTTAAGATTTTGTCTTGCTTTTGCAACTTAATATGTTATTCACTTGTAATTTATAAACCCATCTAATTTGTTATTTATTTCACATATAAAAACCAAACCGTTCTTCTCAACGAGTCCTCTACAAACACCTTTCACAAAAACACAGGACGCAGAGCACACAGACCCATTACGTTGTACTGTTCTGAGTCCCCAGTGAGTTGTAGTTAATTTTGCTGATTTAGCTGAGCGCACTCTACGCGCTCCGCCAGGGCGCTCAATATAATGGGCACAACTCTGAGGCGTTTGTGAAATGTCATCGTTGAAATGTCAACGCAAATTGGGGCCAAATCGCAGGGGCCGACGAAAGAAAGCCGGTCAACCGACCGACCGAATCAACGACTGAACGACGAACGATCGGCCGACATACGACATACAGCGGTCTAAATCACGGTTGACACTTTTCATGTTTGACATGTGCTCGCTCGTTTTTCTACTTCGTGTTAATTCTGTTTCCTGCATTGTTTCACCAAGCACCGAGCACCGTGTGCGACTGAGTTTTGCACTGTATGTATAGTAGCTGCATATGTGTGGCTAAATATGTGTGTATGTGTGCTTTGGTTATATGTGTGTGTGTGTTTGTTGTTTGGTGTGCGTCAGTTTACCTGGCAATGTTTTCACATTAACTACTCGCAACACAAAAACGTATTAGTGTGGCACATACAAACAGGCGGGCAGGCGGACAGACGGACACATATGTATATGTACAAACACATATGTACGTCTGTATGTATGTATGCCGAGTAATGCTTGGATAGCTGACTAAAAAGGTCAAAAGGTAAATTGAGATGAAAGGCAGAGCCCGTGGTTGGAGGAAGGCGAAGCAACAAATGCTGATGAGGATGGATGGGACGAGGAAGAGACAGATGAGGAACAAAAGAAGCCAAAGAAGGTAGTGCTGCTCAAGAGCAGGTCATTGGCTTTTGAATAAATAATGAGAACTATGCAAGCGAGTTCAAAGAAATTGTTGAGAAAGCATTTGCCACAAAACCTTTTAAAGGCTATGAAAAAAATGAAGAAGAAAAAATGGAGATACAGAGTAATGAAAGTATTTAGTAAGTGGTGGAGAATTTGAGGAAATTAAAAATATTTTCGAGTCTAAAAAAAATTTATAAGTCTAAATTAGTCTAAGCAAATTTATCTAACAAACAGTCAGATTTCATTAATTACACTACTCAACAAAATAAGAACACATTTTTACTATGGCAGATTCTAAATAATTCGTGGGCGCTGAATTTGAATGTATACTCAGATTTTGACTACATATACAGATTTTTACATAATGTTTTGTAGAAAATTCCTATCTAAACTTTACTCCCATCTCCACTACTTTTAGAATATAAAGAATTTGCAAAATAAAAAGTTAAAGCGATTTTCTTTTAATTGCCCAGACGGTATTTAAAATTTTTTTAAATATTCTTATATATTTAACATTTAAATTACTAAAAAATAGCAGTTTTACCAGTTTGTTTTTCAAAAAGACTACGCAATACGTGAAAACTAAGTATTCAATAAGAATTCTAGATTATAACTTGAAACATTTTTAGTATTTTTTATTTTAAATTGATTATAAATGATTTTCCATCCATCCATGTCTATAATTCAAGGGGTCTTTTATGACTTTAAAAAATAAGAAAATATAAAATAAATAATGTCTAAGATACAGGGTGTTTAAGAAATGCATATTCATAACCTTGTCAAGAAGAAAAGTGGTTATAAAATATAATTTGTTGAGAAATATCATTTAAAGTACAAAATTAGACATTTTTTTATATAATACTTTCTACATATGTTTTTGTAGTTTTTCCTCAAGTACACTCTGCAAAAATCGTGTGTGGTTTTCTTGGATATTTCTAGCCACAAAAGACAAAACCACAAGGACGAAGGTTATTTATCTTTATTATTTCAGTCATGCCAAAGGACGAATTCTTTTGTTTTTTCCCATAACTTTTCATGGGTACAAGATAAAATAAAAATGTAGAGGAATTAATTGTTTGGTCTTAAAAGAGTTATCGATTGGCATTAGTGATGATCAAAAATTTATTGTTATTGCATCTTGTTCTTGCATTTTGTGCAGAGCTAGAACAAGAGCAATATAAGATATGCAAGAACAAGAGCAAGTGCAAGTCTAACACTGCAAGAAATGCAAGAAAAGCAAGACTCTTGCGTTTTTTTATCATTTTAATGATTCAGAATTCATGATATTACTAAATCTTGAACAACAAGTAACAATGGAAAGTGTGCAAAATATTTATGAACGTGAACATTAATGAAGATGTGTGTTTTTATTTTTTTTTTTTACAAATTAACCAACGCTCAGGGGATGCCCCCTATTCGTGCAATGCACAGTGTTGATCGTAAGAAAGGATTATAGGTTAAAGGGAAAAGGAATGATGGATTAGTGTCGGTGTATGTTTGCTTTAAATTTCCCAATATTAAAAATGTCGAGAAAAACAGACGCAGGGAGATTGTTCCACAAACGTATCGTGCGACTGAAGAACAAATTCTCTCTGTAATGCGTGGTTCTGTTGGGAACCGAGTGGACTACGAAGGGGTGGGCTTGGTTCGATGCCCGAGTAGAACGAGAGAATACACGACCTGGTGGAATCAGGCCATGTATTTCCCTCGAACACTTACCATTGTAATACCAATAAAACAGGCTTACACACCCGACGGTCCTTCGGTGCTCAAGAGAACCAATAGATGATGAAATATTATCATCCCCTATTAAATATATCGCACGTTGTTGGATTCGATCCAGGAACTCCAAGGAAGATTATGAAGCCCCTGCCCATATGTGCGATATGTGTGAAATAGACAAAACAATGTTGTTTCTCTTTTCTTCGCTACTCTAGTTCGTACATCGATTGTGCATATGCACTATATACATAGTTTTTTTCGTTAATTGTAAAATCATAAAGTTTTTCTTAAGTTAAGTGATATGTGCATTATTTCATTTAACGTATAAAAACAAAAAAAAATAATAAATACACATTTTCACAGTGTACCTCATTTAGCTGATATTGCTTTTAGTTTTTTGAAAATCCGCTGATTCGTTTGAATGTGCAACAAAAACAAAAATACGAATAAAGCAGCATCCAAGTTTTTGATAGAATTTTTGGCGAGACATTTTTTGTTCTACAAATAAATCTCGTTGTTGCCTACTAGATAGCTGTACATACATGTAGTGTGATGCCATGCGACTGTCTGTTGTCATGCGCCTGTTTGTTGCCATGCGGTGATACAGGATAGCAACGAAGAGTTGTTGTTGTGAAAGTGTGTGTATACGCATCGTAATTCGTTATTGTTGTATTCTCTTCTTTCTGATAGTGTTCGCTATGTAGCGTTTGTGTCCGCAAAGATAAATTTTACCCTGCAAGATACTATTTGTGTTCTCTTGACATACGGTACGTGTAGCATACGGATTTTTTTAATCTCTGCCTATACGAAATATTCCTTATATTTATTGGGATTTTGAATTGCCTCTTCAACATCACTTGATTTATACAATTATTTTTTATTAATTCATGTTAAAATATAATTTAAAAATTACGTTTAAACATGTGTAATATTTAATAATAGGAAAAAACTGAAACCAGCAACAAATGAATTATATAGACCTAGTGTATGCGATGACCATAAGAAAAATCGTATAAAATTTAAAAAGTCATTTAATGATATATCATTAAATTTTATATAATATATAAAATTTGGAAAATTAGGCAATCACACGATTGATATTTTGTTTTGAAAATTGATTCAAAAGTTAACTGTTTATTCAATCGTGTGATTCGAGCTTTATGTTTGAAAATCTAAAATTTGAAATTTTTAGGTAACACTGAATTCTTTGAAAATTTTAAAATAAGATAAAAGATAAAGCTCAGTAAATGTAGGCTTGCTTAAAAATAAATATTATTTTTTTAAATTAATATGGCCCATTATTTTTAAAAATTGAAGAATAACATGATACAAATATGCCGAAAGAATCCCTCTTAATTATTAATCTTTGTATGACTTCGTCTCTTGAATATTTCAACACAAAAATTAATTGATTTTCCTGCAGAAAAGCAGGCACACAGACAGGCAGCATAAAAGCAAATATGGCCGTAGCTACGCTTCCGGTGGCGCTTTTTCTACGTTGTGTTTGCGGTGTGCGTGCCTCACAGCGACAACAGCAGCAACATCAACATCCTGCATACGACTCATTGGACAAAAAATATTTCCGCAGGTGCTTATGTTGTTCGTATTGTTGTTGTTAAAATTCCTGCTGTTGTTGTATGTTGGCCATTGTCATCATCACAGCAACAGAAACTGCAACAATAGTGGCCGCCATAGCCGTTTTTTCCACCTGCAGTTTTTATTTTTTTTCTAAGGTTTCGTTTTGTCGCTCTAAAATAATCTTGTTTCTATTTGCTTTACGTCGTCTGTTTGTTTAGCGTCTATTGTTGCCATTGTTTTGTGTCAGTTTTCAGTTTTTCATTTTTTTTTTGTCTTCTTTGTTTGCAATTTTTCTAGAATTTTTGCTTGTTTAGTATTTCACACACACACAAAGATACAGCCACACACAAACGTGTACCAGGTAAAGCACATATGTGCGGCGTTATGTCCGTCCAACCGTCTGCATGATGTCCTTATTTCAAGTGAACTTCCGTTCGTAAGTCCTACCACTTGGGCTGCTTGCATCAGAATTTATTGCAGCTGATTTTTCATAAGATTGACACGCATGTTGGCGTACGATTTTTCATTGTTTATTGTGATGTTTTTCAGAAAAAAAACAGTTCAAAAAATACTAAAACTTGAACAGACTCTTGCATTATAAAAGATTCACTTTTGTACTCTGACAAAAATAGTTTAGTTATTTATAATAACACAACACAACAAAAAAAATATCCGCGATCTTTATTTTTCTGTTCACTTTGACAAATGATCTCTCTAAAAATGTTCACACTAATGAAGGGGGGGCGCCATTTCATAGATCAATGAAAATCATACATTTATGAATTTCATGGTTTTAGAATTTTTCGAATTTTTATAAATAATTCAAGGACAAAAAATTTATATTGATTAAAAAAAGCATCATAAAAATCGTAAAAGTGCATTTTTATTTATTCTGAAGACTTAAAGAGAGATTTGCAAAAACAAATTAAGAGGAATCATAGAATTATAGATCTAGTTTTACAAATAATATGTAATTTTATTGAATTATGAAAACTAAATATGTTATGCAATAAATATTAGTGTTACGAAAATTCAGTCTACGAAAAACTGATCTACAAGTTCGTATCTCAGGATTGTGTACAAAACAAAAACACTCTTATGTTTGGTTTAAATTGTAACAATTAACTTTATTAATTCACTTTAACACTTCTCCACTTATTTAACTTGACATTGATCACACACGAGATGCACTCGACCACTTTCCAATCACTACTGAAGTGCTGTGCTTCGGATGCGGCGGCCTTATATACTGCAGGCATCAATTCGACGCGTTTCGACAAGCTTCGACTTGCTTCGAGAACATTCTACTCGTTTAGTGAATGACGCTTGCTATTGGCATCTCATTCGCACTCATGTGTTTTAATGTGCTGATCTTCCATCTCTTTCTCGCACATTACTCAGTACGCTGAATGATCTTCCGTCTCTTTCTAACACATTGCTCAGTGCGCTGAATCGTCTTGCGTCTCATTTATTATTGCCGAATGCTTGCACTATGGGGGCAAATTACACCTTTTCGTAACAATAGGTACACCTAAAAATCATTATTTTTGTGTGTTGACTAGTCGTAACTTCGGTCACATTAATCCAAATTCCATGTAGTTTATTTCAAATTGTGAATAATGCAATATAAAAGAAATTGGATCAGTAACTCATATCTGTAAAAAGTCAAAGTCCAAAATATGTAGAAAAACACGAAAATTGCCATATATATGTCAACAAGGATGCTACAAAAGTAGAGCGATAGGGACAGCAAACGACGCCATATTTCTGGCCGCTCCTTTGACATTTCTCTTCAGTAAGGTTTGCCATTTCATGATGGAAAGATATACGAGCCAACAACGTGTCGAAATTATTAAAATTTACTACCGAAATTCGGAATCATTGGCCTCAACGTTAAGACCGCTACGTCCAATTTATGGTCGTCATAATCGTCCTAGCAGATCAACAATTGAGCGTCTAGTGGAAAAATTTGAATCCACAAGCACAGTACAAAATGTTCCCGTGCCAGTGAGACAAAGAAGTGCCCGTAGTGTCGAGAATATTGCTGCCGCTGAGGCTTTATTACGTAATAACTCAAAAACTTGAGGCAATCTGCAAAAACTAACAATGAGATCGTGATTAGAATCTTAATATCCATCGGAAACTTAGATTGTGGATAATTAAAAAAGACCTTCATTTCTTG
The DNA here is from genome assembly GCA_951804985.1 of Dryomyza anilis. NCBI lineage: Eukaryota > Metazoa > Arthropoda > Insecta > Diptera > Dryomyzidae > Dryomyza > Dryomyza anilis. The sequence goes on along the minus strand of OX638130.1, from coordinate 630,453 downwards.
TCCAATGTAATTAATAGCAAATTTTAGTATTTTTGAATTATTTATTAATTATAACTTAAAAAGAAATATTGTTTGTAACTCAAAAAAAAAACACAATATGCAAGTTAAACGATTTCAAAAATATATTTATTAAAATCATTCAATAATTGTAAAATCAAAAATGTGAATGAACACAAAGTACTGAACACCAATTTCTCTATAGAAACTCTTTCCAAAAATTGTATATAACTCAAGAATGCTCCATTTTGCAATAAGATAAATTCAGTTCCTTTTAATACAATTTCATTTAATTTAATTCACGTTTGAATATGTTTTTCGCTCTAAGATATTCAGAAAATTATAATATATATTTTTGAAACTTTAGACATCCCTGTTTAACTACGTAGTTCATTAAAATTCATATCGTAAAACTCAACTTGTTGTGAATAAAAACGAAGATTGTGGTTGTAAAGCACTGATTTTATTAAAAAATTAAAATTAAACTGAAATTAAAAACATTTAACGTGTTGCGCGATGTTACAAAATTTTCGAACTCAAATTGTGAAAAATGTATCTGAACAAAAAAAGTTTGAAAATAAAAAATAATGTTTCAAATTAGAGATAAAATTAAATTGTATAGTGCCGTTCTCAACACCACTGTTTGAAAATTAAAATACTGTTTTTGCTTTTAGTGAAATTTTAGTATAAAAAGTATTTTTAATTTGAAGATCTTTAGATCTAAACTTAATTAGAGTGTTTTTGGATATTTTTTAGTATTTAAGTTGTAATAAAAATGAAGAGGATTATTTATAATTATCCAGAACATAATCCAAATTATCAAAAAAGAAATTTCTAATTTTTCGGTAAATTATCAACGTTTTTAAATACATTCTAATATATATCTTGATGTTTTTCTTCACATTTTGTCGAGTCGTACAAAATATTTATCATATGCCACACTTAGGAAATAGTTTCTTAATATTAAGAATCAAATACAATAAAAGAATCAAATAAAAGAATAGAAATATATAAAAAATATATATAATCAATTGCCACAAAAGTCAGTGTGAGTTACATAGAAGCCAACCATCATATATCAGTGGAAACATTTATCATGCGGTTAAACGCCATTAATTATATGAACTACAAATGTTAGATGGCGGAAGACAGCGGAAGAACTGATTAACACCGAGCTTTCAGATTAGCTGCCAATGTTGCTAGCGAACAAAAGAAATATTGCCGCCCCATAGACAGGCAAATTTATGTCTGAAGCTACTAATAAAATACATGTATTTATACTTCACACACACGTCAGCATAACAGGACATTCGTGTTGCCCAAAAAAGGATAACGATTTTGAATGTGTTGCTGATTAGTTCACAATTTCAGGCAACCATCCATCCTCTGAGCGTGAGATATGCTTGAAAGCAGAGCAAAAGAAGAGCGAAAGCAGAGCAAAAGCAGTAGCCAAGGACCGGATTATAAGCTTAGTGGAGAAACTAGCATCAAAAAAAGGACCTGAGAAATAAGAAACATATTGTAACAAATCGTTGTAATCTGCGAGTTAATCCGGTGCTGCGTGTTTTTTTTTTACTTTTGAGAGCACTGCGGGGTAAAAGTATTTCCTGTTTTATATTTAGTTTTTTCTTCTTTTTTTCTTCTTTTTTTCTTCTTTTTTTTTGATATTGTTGGCGCATGTTGTAGGAAATGAGAAAACGCAAATATTTGTTTGGTAGTTTACTTGAGTTCTGTGTAGCGCTGAAATTTACCTACAGGATTTGTACTTAAAATTGTATTTTATGCTTGAGTTTTCCGATTCTTATGGGTTCAAAATGCTTAAAAAAAGATATTTTTCTACCCGTTCTACACTGAGTTCTGTTTGCTTTTTGCATTTTTAATACCCTATTTCTTCTTTTGTTTATTTTCAGCCCTTAGTCGAAGCAGAAAAAAGCGGAAATATTAATGGAAAACTGTTGCCAATTATGCAGCAAATATCTAAGGTAAGTAAACAGAAATTTGTAATTTTATTTTCAATTCTGATATCTATGAAGAATCGATTGATTACTGAAAGCATTAAGACAGATTTTTGTATGATTCATGCTAATAATAAACTAAATAAATATATAGATAAATAAGCATTAAATCATTACTAAACAAATATATTATATGTTTATAACAAATATAATATAATTATAGCACATATCATATAATTGCTACATACATTTCCAACAACTGAATATTGATAATTGCTAATTTATGCAAAAGTCTGATTATAAATTTGATCAATAAAATATGTTTTAGCTATGTTTTACAAAATTATCTAAATCAGTCAATAAATTTATAGCAAATATAATAACAATTAACGTATTGTTGGTTCTCACAACTGTATAATTTATGCATAATATCATTTTGAAATATAATTTCATTTGACTGAAAGCTCTTTGACTGTAAAACAAAGTATATTTGCTGCTTGTCCCACTATTCAACACAAAAACTATATTTGTAGTGAGATTGCTATATTAAATATAATATTGGTGCTGACAACTATATAAGTTTTACATAATATAATCGTAAACTTTTATTAATTTATTATTAAAGGCATTAATCAGAATTTGATAACTGCTGTGGCTGTGTTTTACGTCTTCTGTTTAATAGAAATATTATGTTTACCACAACTGTTTTATGATTTATTATTCTGTCTATCACAACTGCATAATTTAAGTTTAGTATATTTATTAAATTTAATTATATTCTCATTTAAAATGCTATAATGATAAATAATGTTGGTGCTGAGTTTTTGAAAACAATGCAAATTAAAAATTATGTTTGCTTCAAATATATATTGTGGTTTTATGTATTCTATTTAACAAAAATATGTTTACCACAAATGTTTTATGATTTATTATTCTTATCACAATTGCATAATTCAAGTTTAGTATATTCATGAATTGTCGTTTAAAATGCTATGACGATTTTTAAATAATTTTGGTGCTGAGTTTTAGCACATAATGCAAATTAAAAAATATGTTTGCTTCAAATATATGCTGACTGTATTTTTAATTTATCACTATATACGTTGAATTATACTTATATTATATTAATTAACTATAATTAATACAATATATTATATTATTCAACTATAATTCAAGTATATTCACAAATTAGTGAAGATATATCAGTCACAATATATATGTTAGCTGCAAACATATCACATAAAATAACATTTAATTTTCTAATTATATAAAATGCACAACTACATAGTTAATGACAAAATTTATAAAAATATTTTTTAACTCCATATAATTTAGGGTTTCACTTCTACAAATAAAAAAAAATAATACAATATATTTGTCGCAAACATAATATGTATGCTATGCAAAACGAAATATTGCTGCTCACAATCATAAAATTTTATTACAATGTAAGTCAAAGTAATTAAAAATACTGCTTCTCTGTTTTATAATACACAATTCAATAAAAGTGATATGTTACTCGCAAATACTATTTCATTGTAATGCAAAATGCAATGAAGGTTCTTTGATATTCCTAATGCTCAATGATAATTATTATAAAATGCAATAGAAACGTGCTGTTAATTATTATGATAATAAGTTAAAACAGTGTTTGCTACGTTTTATATTTGCAATTGATTAAAAATATATTTACCGCAAATATTTAATGATTGTTAACAAAATCATAATTGTTGATCGCCAAACCGTACGTAATTTTATCTTCATTTAAAGCGCTATGAATATTTTGCAAAATTGTTATTTAACTGCAATCAAATTAAACATATATTTGCTGCAAATATTAATGATGATTGCAATATAAAAAGCTAGTTTTATTTGCAACTACAGCGTTTTTAGTTGAGATGATAGATTATTATTACGGACAACATTGTTAAACATAACGATATAAATCATTGTGAAAAAACACATAAATCACAATATGTTTGCGATAAACGTAACTTTTAATTTTGTATTTATTTTTTACTTAAACTTGTTGATGCGTTATAGCATAAAATATTTCAAAATATTCATTTATGAACATTTTAGTCAACTAATAAAAAGAAAAATGTGCGTATTACATGACGACTTAAGACATTAAAAGCACTTTGACATATCATGCATAATTACTTTGAAACTTTTGCTACAGTCTGAAGGTTGACAAAATCTGATAAAAAAAACTTACGATATTAAGAAATTGTTTTAAATATGCTGTGAATATTAATAATGCATAAAAATAGATTATTCTCCATTAACAAATTGCATTTCCACTCCTCAGAGCATAGACTACACTAGGTAGGTACTATGCAGATTTAAAGTTGTTAGAAGATAAAAAAAAAAAACATTTTGCAAGAAAACTACAAAAATCATGTCATCCCATTTGACATGACTGACATGACTTGAGTTTGTTGTAGCTTTACAACTTTTTCATTCTTATCGTTCATAATATTTTGATGTTGCAAATATGCAAAATACTTGTAGCAAAACATGTGAATAAATAAAAATTCTAAAGAATGAAAAATTGCTGGGAAATTCTAAAGAATCGAGGGCACTATGAAGGCGGCGAAGAGCACAACAAGTGCTATGTAAAATAAACGAGACGGAGTACAAAGCACGACTGATTCACGCAACTTTTGACTTATCTGCTAGATTTGAATGTGAATGGCAAGAAATTTGCATTTTTTAAGCAACTTTTGTAAAATTCAAATTTAGAATAAAAATTTATTTTACATGCAATTTATGACTTAATTCAATTTTAAACTTAAAGAAAACTAAAATTTACAATAATATTAAATTTTTAATTTTGTTAAATATTTTAATTTAGAAAAATCAAATTTCCACTAAATATTTAAAAATTTCACAAAAAATTTGATTTTCAACAAAAAAATTTTACTCAAAATTCAATTTTTCACTAAAAATTAAATTTTTCACTAAAAATTAAATTTTTCACTATAAATGAAAATTTTCACTAAAAATTAAATTTTTCACTAAAAATTAAATTTTTCACTAAAAATTAAATTTTTCACTAAAAATTAAATTTTTCACTAAAAATTAAATTTTTCACTAAAAATTAAATTTTTCACTAAAAATTAAATTTTTCACTAAAAATTATATTTTTCACTAAAAATTCAATTTTTCACTAAAAATTCAATTTTTCACTAAAAATTCAAATTTTCACTAAAAATTTAAAAATTTCACAAAAAATTTAATTTTCAATAAAAATTTAATTTTTCATACAAAATAAATTTTTTACTCACAATTTAATTTACACTAAAAATTAAATTTTTTTCTCAAAATTTAATTTACACCAAAAATTTAATTTTTCACTACAAATTCAATAGTAACTAAAAATTCAATTTTTCACTAAAAATTCAATTTTTCACTAAAAATTCAATTTTTCACTAAAAATTCAATTTTTCACTAAAAATTAAATTTTTCACTAAAAATTAAAATTTTCACTAAAAATTCAATTTTTCACTAAAAATTCAATTTTTCACTAAAAATTCAAAAAAAATTCTAAAAAAAAATCAATTTTTTATTAAAAATCAATTTTTTATTAAAAATTTAAATTTTCACTAAAAATTTAATTTTACACTCAAAAATAAAATTTTCAAAATTAAAATTTTCACTGAACATTCAATTTTTCACTGAAAATTCATTTTTTCACATAAAATTAAATTTTTCACTTTAAATTCAATTGTTAATTAATAAAACAATTTTTCTCACAATTGAATATTTAAATTATTCACATAATTATCAAAAATTATAAAAATTAATATTTACTGATTTATCTTTAGACTTTGCTGCAACACATTTAATTAAAATTTCAATTATTTAATAGCATTTGAGAGCAGCAGGTGTTATTTGCTAAAAATGTTTTTATGATAAGCCAACAAAATTAATTTCGCGCTAAAAACACATCATCATCATTAAAAAATACTAGGTAGTTTTTATTTCAAATATTTTTTTTTTCCAACAATAAACAAACAATTTTCGTATTTCAACAAACTGGTTTAAAATACGCCGTCAAATTTAATTTTTCGCATATTTCATTTGGTTTTTCGAATGCGCGGCAGGGCGTTGCATTCATCAGCAATTTTATGAATGTTTGGCGAATTTTCCAGCACAAAAGACCTCGAGAAATAAAAGAGTAACAGCGCCAAGTGAAGAATGTTTGAATGATGGAAAAATAAAATATACAAAAGAAAAAATTGTACGCGGTTTAATATTTTTCAACAGCCTCTTTTTTTTGCACTTTATATTTATTTTAATTTTCACTCATTTTTTTCGCATATAAACAATGAGCCTCACAAATATTCGTTGAGTTTTTTTAGTTGCGCGCTTCACTCACTTCATATGCATGAAAAGAGTTCGTTTGATGAACATGATGCTGATGATGGCGCGGATGAAGAAGATGAGGGTGGTGCTGATGACTGGGTGCGGTTACTGTGGGCTGCCTGTTCTGTTGATGGTTTTAAAATATGTAGTGTTTATTATTCGGCAATAATAAAAAATGATTTGAATGTCATTCAATGATTGTGGCAGGCATTGAAATTATGAATGACTCTTGTTTGGATTGTTGCGCGTGAAAATCAAGTGGGTGGGGGTAGCACATGTTGTTGCTCTCCGTTGTAGAAAAACTCGTGAATTTCGAGTTTATATTTGAAGATGGTGATGAGCTGTGTTAATATCTGTTATTAATGTTTATTGATTTAATTGAATAATTTTATTTTATTTACAGTTTTGTTTATTTTTCTTTTTTCTTGATGATTTGCAATTTATTAGGAAAAAATTTGCCCAGTAAAAGCCACTATTTTTGTATTATAGCAAATGACCCGCAGTATTCGTATATATGATAGGTTTGTGAGATATCGGCCAATAACTGTTGAAGCGAGCTTTCTTAAAGGTAGTCACATATATTTGCAAATATATCGCGTTTTAAATAATTGATATGATCAAGTGTTATACGAAAGGAAAGATAACACAGTGCGGCAAAATGACATCTTTTTAATTGAACTCCGATTTGATTTTTCATTGTGCTTTTATGTGGCCTACCGATAAAAAGTGTAGTATAAACTTATACCCCTACACGTCTGGGTTAGGCCCTATGGGGTCCTAAAGGGTTCAAAGGATAACCAATATAGTTCGTCATTTTGTACTGAAATGGTTCATAGTTTGTTTTTGATGTATAAGGATCGATTAGAGGAAACTTCCAAAGGATGATTTACACTGAACACTTTACTTTTGTATCTTAATGATATACCACTATTTTTAGTGGTTTTCTATTGACAATTTCGTTAAGGAGTTATAACCAGTAGAAGAAGTCAGAAAACTATCATATTGTCTTTGGGGAAAATATTCGTCACTAAAATTAAGCTAGAGTCTCTAAACAGTTAAATTCTTCAACCCGTACTACATGTGAAATATAAATGTCTGGAATATAAAGGGTTTTTCAACAGAAACGCTACAAAAGTAGAGCGACAGTGACAGCAAACGACGCCATATTTCTTGCCGCTCTTTCGACATTTCTCTTCAGTAAGGTTTGCCATTTCATGATGGAAAGATATACGAATTCGAATTTCGGTTGTAAATTTTAATAAATTCGACTCATTGTTGGCTCGTATATCTTTCCATCATGAAATGACAAACCTTACTAAAACCCTTGAAAAAAAATTTTGTAGCGCTCTTATTGAAAAACCCTTTATATTTTAGTAGAAAGGTAAATTATCTTTTTAGTTCGAACATTAGTCAAATTTGTCAACGTACTCAACCACATCCCATACACGATATGGTTTTACTTTTATGTATCTTATATCTCTTAAAGTTATCAAAATAAAGATATAAAGCAGCGATCAGAAGTAACTATTAACCTTTATTTCCAATCGGTCTTTCATGAGAGATATTATTTTTCAAGAAATATAATGGTCTTTAGAAGGTTTTTTCGTTGTACTCTTTTGGAAGAGAGCCGACATCTAATTACTGAAGCCCAGGTCATGACTAAGTTCTACTGCAAGTTTTTGAAGAAACAACAACAAATTGAAAACACAACACAGGCAATGATCATACTGACCGTTTCGCATAATTTTGAATTGGTTGAGAGATATTTTTTTATTTTAAAAAATAAAGGTTTTTGGTTAAGAGTTATATGAAAACCTTTATTTTAAAGGGGTTTGGTTAAGGGTTTTTAGTAGACAGAAAATTTAATTGGTTCCATTTATAGTGAATTGTTTGTTGTTGCTTGGAGAAACATAACAATGTGTTGTTGGAAAATGGTTATTTCGAACATTGCGTTGTTCTGGTCGTTGAAAATTTGTTTTTTTTTAATTAATTTTTTTTTCGAAAATTTTCGAACATTATTTTTTGTCGAATATTTTTTGTATTTTGGAAAATGGTGATTTCGACCATTGCGTGGTTTTTGTAGTTAAAATTTTGATTAATTTTTTTTTGTTTTTTTTTTTTTGAAAAATTTGGAACATAGTTTTGTCGAATATTTTTCTGGAAAATGGTAATTGCGACTATTGCATTGTTTTTGTCATTCAAAAAAATGTTAACAACAGTTTTTGTTTCTAAGTATTTCGAAAATTGTTGTTTTTGTCGCATATATTTTATTTCTTGGAAAATTGTGATTCTGACTGTTGCGTTGGTTTTGTCGTCTACATTTTTTTTCGAACATTTTCGAATATATATATTTATACCCTACACTAAGCGTGAAAGGGTATATTCAGTTTGGTACGCCGTTTGTAACACCCAGAAGGAAGCATCTCCGGTATGGAAAAGTATATATATTCTTGATCAGCATGACCTCCTGAGTCGATTTAGCGATGTCCGTCTGTCCGTCTGTCTGTCCGTCTGTCCGTCTGTCTGTCTGTTGAAATCCCTACTACTTTTATTGAAGAGCTAGATAAATGAAACTTATAACTTAGATTACTTATATACCTACGCTGTATGTGCGAAATAATTGGCGAGATCGGTCCATTGTGACCTATGATCCGACCACTTATGTTCAAATACCTCATATAAAATGTACATATAAAGATCAATTTTTATGTATACGTGCTTAGGTAAACTTTTTTGGTCAAATATATATTGACATCATGCTCAAATACATTATAATAATGTTTTCCGGCAAAAAGTCTTGTGGTTCACAAATAAAAAATCGAAATTCGGTACACCTACCCATTTGTAAATATGGGTATCAAATGAATGGAAATTCTTCAGCGATTGAATGTTTGTAGTTATTTTCAGGATTCGTATACCCTGGTGACCTATATATCACTTTGAATGTTAACCACACATATGTGTAGGGTATTTATAGTCGGCTTAGACCGACTATAATTTTGATAATCCTAACTATCATAATTACACCTACTTTAAAATTTCCCATGTGATCTAACCTTCCCAACTGGTTATATTTGCTATAGCGTCTTTTTCAATTTCTCCAGAAAAACGTCTCAATCTCAAAAAAATAATCGTGACAATCATTTTGGTACCAATAGGGATAGCACCATTAATCTTAAAAAAAAAACAAAAAATCTCTAGAATTATTTTTCACGTTATCGCTGCAGTTCATTGGAACAAACGGAGGGTTTTATTCTCAAATTTTTTAAATATTGCATATTTTTTATGCCTGAGTTTTTGTATATTTTCAGAAAAATGCAATTTTTATAATATTTTGCAATTATTTATTTTAAATATCATCAAAATATATATTTTTTTTTTATTTTCATGCTTTTGAAAAATTAACTACAAATATCATGAAATGTTTTTTAAAAAATTGCAAAATTTTCTTTTTACTAAAGCGAGAGGTAGGTATTTGTTTTTGTTTAAATTACTTAATTATGTTATCTTTAATTATCTGCAAATATTTACAATAAATAACAAAAACCCATTGAAAAGTAAATAGCATCTTTAAAAAATAAATAGTGCCTTTAAAATTCCAGCAAATCACTTTAATGGTTTTTTCCATTTATCATTTGTAAAGTTTCTACTATTTCCAGATTAATTTTTGTTTTTTCAAATACTCAAGTTATTTTGCAATATTCCATTTGTTTTTAATACCTTAAATATTTCACTAGCATTTAAGTATTTTGCCCAAAATTGTTTTAAATAATGCTTTTATTTTGTTTATTTTTATTTAATTTTTTTGTTTATCTCACAATAAATTCAACGGCATGGCATAAACAGACAGCATTAAGTATAGATAGGATTATTACAGAAATACGTCGGTATGTTTTGAAATAAAATCGAAAAATAAACAAAATACTTGGGTTTTGTGAAATTGAAGCTCTTAAAAAGTTTGCGCTTTTAGTTCACCTGCTTTTTTAAGTACTTTTGTGTTTTTTTTTTCTTTTTAGTTAGTGTGAAAATAACAGATTGTAAACGTAGACATCTTTCAGGGACAAAGTCATTTATTTCATTTTATTGCAGATCATTTGTCATTGTGTAATAGAAACACAGAAAAAACTGAATTTTAAAATATTAAGTAATTTCTTTATTCGAAAAACATATTCATTCAAATTACTACATATGATGTACATTAAAATAATGTATCAATTTATTTTTTTAATCATCATCTTGATGCTAGAATTGTTAGAATTTTAATCAATAATATATATATTTTTGTTCGTAAATATGAACCATTTTTAATTATTGGACATATAAATAATGTAATATTTATTGAAATGAATTTATTTATTTTATTATTAATCAAATATATAATTTTGTTTTTCAATATATTTGTAATATGATTTATGTGCTATTTTCAAAAGTTCAATAGTTTTTTTACTATTATTTATTATCATCAAATTGATGAACTATATATGATTTGTGTATTATATTCATTAATCAGATGAATTTGATTATTCAATTTAATAAGATATTTGTATTATTTTCATTAATTTGATGAATTTTTCCCTATTATTCCATATAATATTATTTATGTATTGTTTCATCAATTTGATGACTTTTTTTTACATTTTTACAAGTTCATGAATTGTTTGCTATTGTTCGATATGAAGTGATTTTTGTATTAATTCATCAATTTCATTTCATTTACTATTATTGAATTAAATGTTATTAATGCATTACAACTTGATGAACTTCTCATTAATGTTTAATATAATATGCTTTATGCATCAATTCGATGAATTTTGTAAAATTATTTAATATAAAGTGATTTTTGTTTTATTTCATCAATTTAAGGTATTTTATACTATTACTTAATTAAATGTACGAATTATATTCATCACTTTAATGATTATTTCACTTTTCATCAATATGATATTATTATTTTATTAATTTGATGAACTTTACACTTTTACATAATATAATGTGGTTTTTTTGTTATATTTTTTAACTGTTTTTAATTCATTTCTTTCATCAACTTAATTCACTTTTCACTATTGGTCAATATAATATGATTCATGCATTATTTCATCAATTTAATGAATTTTTCAACATTGTTTAATATGCTTTATGAACTTAATTTCAAATGAATGATGAATATTTCACTGTTAGTAAATATAATATAATTTATGTATAATTTTCATCAAGCTGATCATTTTTTTTTTCCTATGACTATGGTTTAATATAATATGATGCATGCATTATTTCATCAGTTTGATGAATTTTTCAATGTTAGTAGAATAGATATGGGCACATGATTTATCTATTATTGCATAATTTTGATTTGATTATTCAATATTATATTATTTATGATTTATTCATCATTTTAATGAATTTTTCACTATTGTTCATTAAAATATGATTTATGAATTATATGCATCTAATTGATGAAGTTTTTCACTAGTATTCCATATAATATGATTTATGTATTACTCATCAATTTGATGAATTTTACACAATTGTTCAATATAATATGATTTACGTAATTTCATCAGTTTGATGAATTTTACACTGTTATTCAATATTTTTTTTTTAATTTTTCACTATTGATCAATATAATATTAATATTTTATTAATTTGATGAACTTTACACTTTTACATAATATAATGTGATTTTTCTATTACTACATTTATTTGATATAATTTTACAATTATTCAATTGACTGTTTTTAATTAATTTCTTTCATCAACTTAATTCATTTTTCACTATAGTTTAATATAATATGATTCATACATTATTTCATCAATTTAAAGTATTTCTCAATATTGTTTAATGTGATTTATGAATATATTTGCAAAAGATTGATGAATATTTCACTGTTAGTAAATATAATATAATTTATGTATAATTTTCATCAATATAATAAATTTTTTCCTATAATAAAAATTAACTATTTTTATAATTTTTTGTTTTTTATCTATAATAAAATTTATTATATTTTTGTCATACATTTTATTTATACGTTTCATCCATTGAAATGTAACATTTTTGTTTTATGTTTTTATGATTTATTAAATTTATAAAAAATTCAATCAAATTAATCAAAAATGAAAAACTCATAAAATTGATTGTTGAATTAATTTATAGAATGCTTTCATTTTGACTGAACTATTTAAGTTATTCATAAGAACAAATTACATATAATTATTTTTTTTTTCGGTGCACATTAAGCTGTCGGCATTATAATCATCAATCTGACAACAAAATTCAACAACAAAAGAGTTTGTTATATATTCACTCAACATTCACCACCCCATCCAACCAAATCGACACCCACCACTCTATTTCAAAAACCCCCCTAATTTCGCAATCAGCCACATTGTTCAACACTCATCTCTTATACTATAAGCCACACTACTACGACTCACTCTACAACCAGACCGCCCACTATGCACTTTGTGTCCTTTTTAATCGCACCAAATAAATAAACTTTATTTTGTTATCGCGTTTTTTTGTTGTGTGGTCTGCAACATTTTTGTTTTTCTGTTTTTTTTCCCATTTACCATGTTTTGTTGTGCCCCACACCCACCGCATGAGTTATGAGCATTCAGCATAGGGTTGCCAACGCAAAGCAATTGTAGCAATTATTGTTGTTGTGGTTGACGGTGTTCATTTGATTATTTCATCAGCAAATCAACGCGTTTTGACAGTCGTACGGACGGTGTGTTTGGCTGTCCGACCAATCGACTCCACCTCCACAATATTTATGATTGCGGTGCGTGCGGCTGACCCTTTAAATTTTGGAACTTGGAAGTCATTCATTAATCACACCTTTGCATTTGGCTGCTGATTAATTTGTGTTGCTTTAATTTGTATAGCATAAATATTGATTTAGGTTTCGAAAACAGCACCGAAAACACGCACAATGTGTGCGTTGTACGGTGTATCAGTTATGCAAAATTCCTGATACACCGTACAATTTATGTTCAAAATTTGTCAAATGATTTGTAAACTTTACAAGGGTGAATTCAGATTGCATTTGACGTATAATATTTATTTACAAACAAATCGCAGAAAAGCAAGCTTAGAAAAATCAACATAGAGCCAGCAAAAAGGTTTACCAGATAGAACAATTTTGATTTTATATACCAACATACCTTGTGCGATACCACCGAAGGATCGAAGGTTAGACTATTTTAAAGTCGAAATATTATAATTTCATGCAACTGCTGAGTAAAAAAAAGTACTTCATATTGATGAATTCCGTTCGTCAAACCATGATTCGTTGTATTGAAGAACAATTCATAATATTAATGCCTAACGACACCAATGTTATGAATGCTATCATTCTTCAAATTGTATGTGAACAATACGTTTCATCATATTAATGAACAAAAACATAAAATACGACATAAATGTACTTCATATTGAAGAATGCTGTTCATCAAATAAAATTTCAATCTAAATATTTATTTTTCGTTTATTTTTTTCCGTACTTCTCAGTTCTCAAGTAGTTCTTGTATGTTAATTGCTTATATAATGCTTGCTCGACATGCATAAATTACACACAAAAAAATTTACCAAAAATTTCACCAACTACCAGGATTCATCATATTGATGAATTCATTCATTGAATTAAAATCGTATTTTTTAAATGTTTTTCATTTTCAATATTTTTTTAACACAAATTTATCTTCATTTACACCTTTATGTATTTATAATTCTTAAATGATTTATAATATATAATTGCTAATTATTCGAAGCCTTTATTTCATCATATTAATGAAAAATTGAACATCATATTGATGAATTTTGGTCATTAATTAAAATATCATAAATCTTATAAGAATTATTAATGCGTAAATGTGTAAATGGAGATCAATTTTTATTTTAAATTTCTTTATATAAAAAAATATTAAAAATGAAAAACACTGAAAAATACGATTTTAGTTCAATGAATGAAATCATCAATATGATGAATGTGGTAGATGGTGGGTGGGACAACATGGGGGAGGGAGTTGAAATCACATATTTCTCTTGATAACTAAAAGCTATCGGGGTCACCTATATTTACCCGAAGTTGTGCCAATTATCTGCCAAGTATGATTTTGTGACACCGCCCCAGACAAAGTTTAGCAGCCTCATTTTTGGTAGGGTCGAGGCAGTTCAGAAACATTTTCTCGACATATTTCATACGGATAAAGGCGGAGTTTGTTCCAAAAGCTGTCTGTGTTTTCTGCCCGTTCCCCAAATACGGCGTGAATCTGTCATAAAAGTTCCACACAAATTTACAACCTGCTATACACTTCCCAAGATATTCCATTTAGCTGTGCCTTTGTCGTAAATATGCCCGAAATATTCCAGAAATATGCCAACAATTTTGGGAATGGGCAGAAATAGACAGCTTTTGATACAAACTCCGCCTTTATATGTTTGAAATATGTCGAGAAAATGTTTCTGAACTGCTTCGACCCTGCCAAAAATTTTGTCAGGGGTCCCGAGACAAAATTTTTGGTATTTTACTGGAATATTTCGGGCATATTTCCGTTTCCCGGCACAAATAAATAGAATATTTTGGGAAGTGTATAGCAGGTTGTAAATTTTTGTGGAATTTGTATGGCAGATGTGGAACGGGCAGAAAACAGACAGCTTTTGGTACAAACTCCGTCTTTGTCTGTTTGAAATATGTCGATAAAATATTTCAAAAATACCTCGACCCTGTCAAAAACTTTGTCTGGGGGTAGTAGTAAAAGATTCTAGAATAAATAAAGCAGTTTTTAAATTTTATTATACGGAATTTTTGTGGGATATCAGAAAATATCTTTTTTTCGATTGTAATTTATATGAAAATACCCGAGATAAAGTGTCTAGCATTTTCGAGAATAATTTGAGCATATTTCCGGAAAACATAGAGATAAATGGAATGTTTTATGAAGTGTATAGTAGGTTGTAAATGTTTGTGGAATTTTAATGGCAGATTCACGCCATATTTGGAGAACGGGCAGAAAACAGACAGCTTACGATAAGAACTCTGCCTTCGTCTGTTTGAAATATGTCGAAAAAGGGTTTCTTAACTGTAAAAAATCAATAAATAATACCAGAAATTTAAAAATGGAGGAGCATTTTGGTTTTATCCATTGATATTTTTATTTTAATGGCAATTAACCATTGTATTAATAGATTGCACTTGGAAATAAATACAACCTTCTTTTATTTGAAAGTGTTTAGTATAAAATACATTGACAAAGAATTAAATAAATATATGAAATATATCTAAATTCTAAAAATAAATATGAATCAACTAGATGTCAAAAGTATGAGACGTGTGTAAATTTAAAATTAATAACTGCTTAAGAAACTCAGTATAAGGATGATGAAGGACAAGCATTAAATGTCGCTTCTATGAATCCTCAAATTATGTTAATTTCCGTAGTCATCGCTTTACAACATCAACACTGGGCGCCCCTCAGAGCAGAGCTCTTGACAGAGATACGCTTACAACAACAACAACAACTAAAACACAACAACAACGACAGTATAAACAACTACAACAAGCGGCTGCTGCTGCTTATGCAAATGTTGCAACTAAAACGGCTGCCAGTGTTGCCACTTGGTCCGCGCAAAATCCACTTCAATTTCATTTAATATTTAAAGTCGTCGCATCCACCTACACGGGTGGTGGGCAGGGGTAGAATAGGATTAGTACGAGCGGGGACAATGCGGCGAATGTCAGACAAGTCGACAATGTTTGTTTTTTTTTTTGTTGTGGCAGCAACAACATGTTGCCAAAAATAACATTGATGCTAATGTTGTTGTAGTTGTTGTTGCATTTCATTGTATTATTTCATTGCGAAACTTGGTAGACATTTCAGATGAAAATGAACTACTTGTTAATAGATGAAGGAAAGTTTGGAACAAATGAGGACAGCGACCAGAAAATGGATAAAAAAAGATAAAGAAAAGAAAAATAAAGGAAAAAATAAAAATAAAAAAAAAAATAAAAAATAAAGGAAAAAATAAAAATAAAAGAAAAATGGAAAATGATATTAATAAATAAAAAAAATAAAGGAAAGGAAAAAAATATAAGAAAAAGTAAAAAAGATATAGGAAAATTGAAAATTAAATTACTAAACAAAAAAATAAAGGTAAAAAGAAAATGAAAAATAAAAAGAAAAAGAAAAATAAAAATAAAAAGAAAAATAAAAATAAAAGGAAAATAAAAAAGATATGGGAAAATTTAAAATATCTCAGAAAAGTTTTTGCCAGGGTCGACTCAGTATAGAAACATTTTTTCGACATATTTCCAACAGACAAAGACGGAGTTTATATCACAAGCTGTTTAATTTCTGCACGTTCTCAAAATATGGCATGAAACAGCCATTAAAAGATCATAAAATTTAAAACCTGCTATGCACTTCCCAAAATATTTTATTTATCTGTGTGCTTGCCGCAAATATGCCTGAATTATTCCTGAAATGTGACAGAAATTTCGTCTCGGATAATAAAAAAAAAAATAAAGAAATATTAAAATAAAATGTAAGAAAAACCAAAAAAAAGAAATAAACATGATAAAGAAAAAAAAAAGAAAAATTGAAAATGAAAATGAAAGTAAATTGAAAAATTTAATAGAAAAGGAAAAAAAATGAAGGGGAAAAAGTAAATAGAAATATTAAAAGGAAGATGAATAGAAATAGAAAATGTGAAATTTAAGGAAAATAAAGAAAGGAGAACGAACAAGATTAGAAAAGAAAAACAGAGAAAGGAAAAGGTAGTGAATATAAAAATAAAAATTAATAATAAAAAATTATAAAAACATAAATAAAAAGAAAAAAAAATCGAAAAGGAATTGAAAATGAAAACTAACCATGATTCAATTTGAAAATGATGGGTAAAATGAAAATAATGAAAAATAACTCGAATAAGAAGTAGAATTAATAGTGAAATGTGTAATATTAAGTGACGACAAAGAAGATAAAAAAAAACTTCTGGGTATTTATTATTTATTCAACGTTTATTGAATGTCAGCTGACAATAGGTAGCGAATAAAGCAGTAGGCAAATGCTCTGGACTATTTATACTTTGCAACTGAAGAAGGGCAAAATATAGAATAAAATCGAGATAAAGTAGAAAAAGACAAAAACAGTAAGAAGTGCAGGTGACACGCGGCAAAAATATGGCGCACTTCCGTCGCATTGGCATCCGTTGTGAGGCTGAAGAAAAAATGATGATGACGACGATGATGATGATGACGTTGTTGACGAGATGCTGATCAGTGACTCCAGCTCCAAGACTTGATGACAAGTGGTAAAGTGGAATGGGGTTGGGACTGCAGAAGGTTGTAGGTAGATTTAAGCGACAGATTTAAATTTAGGAAAGGGTAAAAAGAGGCGAGGCATAAAGTACGATTAAGCAAAAGTGGCACCACTTGTAGGACATAACAAGAAGAACAGGATTGAGTAGAAAAAGAACAAGAGGCGACATTGTTAAAGGGTAGCAGCAACAGCAGCATTTGTTGCTGTTGCGCGAAATGTGGCCATTAATGCGCAAGTGAAGGAAAGTAGTTGCTGACGCGTATTTGTTGTTGTATTGTTGTTATGATTATTGTTGTTGTTGCTCTGGTTGTTTTTGGCAATGCTGATTCTGATGTTGCTGGTGCAGTTGCTGCTTCAGATGCTGATTCTGTTGCTGCGACTGCTCTTAATGGAATTTTTGTGTTTTAGCCAAAAAGATAAAGTGGCAGATAATGCTAAGAGAAAGAAGTATAAAAAGGGGACAATGATGTTGAGGTAGAAGTTGTTGTAGCAATAGGCTGCATTAGAACGGCGCCAACAATTACAGCAAAAATGACAACAAGTGCGTCGTGAGTCCCCGCTTAAGTAACAATTATCATTCTATTTCTAGACTTGTGGCATTGAGCACATAAAATAATCAACATAAAGACCGAAATAATTGCGTTTTTATTAACATTATATTTTTTGTAACAACTATAATTTGAAGTTTTTTTAACAATTACAAAACTCAACAAAACGATGCTTCTTGCATAATTTCAAATTTCAGTATATCGCGGGAGCTAAAAATTTTGTTATTATTATTATTACTGAAAATTGTTTATATAAAAAAGAGCTCCAAAACTTTGTTGAAAAATATTTTAAAAGGTAGAACAAATGTTAGTAATTATGATCGTTAGTGTAAACTGTGTTCGTTACATCACTAGTATTTTTTTTACAAATTAACCAACGCTCAGGGAATGCCCCCTATTTATGCAATGCACAGTGTGGATAATATGGAAGTATGATACTTTTAAAGTATGGAGCAAAGATGGTGTAGTGTCTTTTGATAATTGTTTTAAATTTGCAAATTTCGAAAATGTCTGGTAAAACAGACCCAGGGAGATTGTATCTCAAACGTGTCCTGCGACTGAAAAAAGAATTGACTCTGTAATGCGTGGTTCTGTTGAGAACTGTGTGGACTACGAAGGGGTGAGCTTGGTTCAATGCCCTAGTAGAACGAGAGAACTGGTGGAATCAGACGGTGTATTTCCCTGGGAATACTTACCATTGTAATACCTATTAGAAATCTGCACAAATGCTTTGAAGTTCCCTCTGCAAATATGCACTACTGTACTCTACAGTTTTCAATTCATTTCCCAAATGACAGTCGACAGTATTATGGAGAAGTTTCTCTGAGCGACTTCACTTCACTGCAGTATTTGTTTCATTGGTGTCAAGCCATTCAATGTTTTGAAAAACAAAACCAAACGTCAACACTGTCGCTGAACATGCAACGAATAGGGTGCAGCGAGTAGCGAGTGAGAAGACGAACATTGAAAACAACAACAAATCTGCCGCTCGGCATAAATGTCGACGGGATAAATGTCGAGGGCATAAATGTCGACGGCATAAATGTTGTTCTCGGTATTTATGGGTTAATAAAAAATACAACAAACATTATATAAAAATAAAAAAAAATTGTTGTACGACAAAAACAACGCTCTGGTCGAAAAGTAATAAATCCAACAATATATTTTTTATATTAAATAATGAAAAAAATGCTGTTCGATAAATAAAAAACTTAATATAAAATATTATATGATTTACTTTTACCTTTTTGATTTTTTTTTTTTTATTTCAATATTAATAAAAATTCCTAAGGAAGTAAGAATGATAAAAAATTAAAAGTACTCTGTGTCATAAGCAGTTCATTTCAGTATTTGAATTTGTATTGCACATCCTCAAAGACCTCTTCACTGCAGTTTTGTTTTGTTTGTGTTTTGTTTTGTTTTGACAGTACTTGGTGCTTTGTTGTTGTGAACAAGACATTCATTTGATTTTCAGGCATAGAGTTGACGACAGTAAATGTTCTGAAACGAAGTGAATGTCCTAAAGTGGCTTTCAAATGCACTGGTGCAGATGTCTAATACCTATACATCCGATGGTTCTTCGGTGCTCAAGAAAACAAAAATATCGCCCGTTGTTGTATTCTGTCCTTGAACTACAAAAAGAATTGTGCGAATTGTATTCCAATGCGTAATTCAGCAGGAGTGAATTATGTCTTACATCGTTTGAGAAAACCTAGACATTATGTAGAGGCATTCGCGGTTCTTTTTCATAAAAAACATTTTTCTATGAAAAATGTTTAAATTTGTCAATAAGTTAAACAATTAGTAGAAATAGGTGAATGACATTAGATATTACAAAATACTATTAAAAATACTAAATATTATTAATTATTCTTTTAGAAATTTGTAAACTATTTATTGAATCAAAATTGCTTTTCCACTTTTTCTGCTTTTTCCGACTATTGAAAACATTCTAAAGGTAACAAATATCAAAAATAATTTAAAAAATAAATATTTATCTTTTCTTTTCTCTATCTATTAAATATGATATCATTTTCTGCTATATTTCTACTTTATTTCATGCTATTCCTAAATCGAACTTACTTAAGTTTCGTTATTTAACGCGATATTGTTTCAGTTTATATATTTTTCCGCTCTTTTTTCGTTTCCTAGCTATTTCCCAGCGCCCCACACCTTGACAGCTTGACACACTCTGCTTAAATAAATATTAAATAATATAAAAAATATATAAAAAAAACCACGAAGAATTTGGGAAAATACCAAAGTGTCAACAAAGAATTTTATCTAATTTTTATATTAAAATGTTTTATGTTGTTCTGTTTTTATTTTTCTTGTTGTCACTTCTGACAGCTGATTTTGACTTTGACGAAATTTATGTGAGAAAAACACGCTGTCGTTCTGTCTGTCTGAATGTCAACGTTGAAATGTCTAAATTTAAACATTTCGCCAAAATATTTCCAGATTATTTTGAACATCTGTTGTTATTTTTGCTGTGCAATATAAAAATAAAATTTTATTTTATTTTTCTTACTCACGCTTTTCAGGCCTCATTGGAAAGTAAATCAAGCAGTAGTCGCAACAGCAGCAACCACTGCCGCCAACACATTGCCGAACAACATGAGCAAAGTGTTGAATGCTGCTGCTTTTGTTGTTGCTTCAAGTGGTGCAACTATTCGTGTGGTTGTTGCTGCTGCTTTTGCTCCACTTTCAATTAGTTCGTTTATTTGTTTTAATTATTTTCAATACTAGAATTTGGTGTTGCCGACGAGCAGCCAGCCCAGCCAGCCCGTTGAATGAGGTTCATAAATCACAAAGTGTTGGATAATGAAATAAATAAAGAGCTGCTGCTGCTGGGCGCCGAAAGCAACATGTGGAATTTATTAACTGCAACGTGGCAATTGTCAATATATATACTAAATAGAACAAAAAGAAAAACAATTAGCAAATTTTAAAGATATTTGCAGTTTCTTTAAATATTCTAATTTTAAATAAAAAAAAACAATACATAAAAATGTTGCTATAATTTAAATTTATAATAAAAACAAATTAATCCCTGAGAAAAATTTCTTTTTTTGTGAATATTTTAATTTTTAGAAACAATTTTAATTTGTAGTTAAATATTGATTTTTGGTGAAATTTTTTGTGAAATATTAAATTTTTCACTAAAAATTTTTATTCTGAAATTTTTAGTGAAAAATTTGATTTTGAGTGAAAAATTTAATTTAGCCTGAAAATTTTAATTTTGAGTGAAAAATTTAATTTTGCCTGAAAATTTTAATTTTGAGTGAATAATTGATTTTTAGCGGAAAACCGATTTTAGAGTTAAAATTTGAATTTTGAGTGTAAAATTAAATTTTGAGTAAAATTTTAATTTTGAGTGTAAAATTGAATTTTTAGTAAACATTTTACTTTTAGTGAAACATTGAATTTTGAGTGAAAAATTAGATAATAAGAGAAAAATCGAATTTTGATTAAATATTTGAAAAAAAAATAAGAACAAATTATTTTTGACTGTAAATTCGATATTAAAAATTGAATTTGTTTTAAAAAAAACTGAAATTATAGGGAAAATTTTTGTTCAAAGTGAAAATTTTTATTTAGAGTTTAAAATTGAATTCTGAAAGAAAAATTACATTTTGAGTGAAAATTTAATATTGAGTGAAAAATTTAATTTTGAGTGAAAAATTTAATTTAGAGTGATAATTTGAGTGATAACTTTGAGTGGAAAAATGAATAATAAGAGAAAATTTTCATTTTGAGTAAAAAATCGAATTTTGAGTAAAAAATTGAGAGTGAAAAATTTAAATTAGAGAGATAATTTGAGTGATAACTTTGAGTGGAAAAATGAATAATTAGAGAAAATTTTAATTTTGAGTGAAAAATTGAATTTTGAGTGAAAAATTGAATAATATAAAAATTGAAAGAAAAATTGAATAGTGGAGAAAAATTTAATTTTGAGTGAAAAAGTTAATGTTGAGTGAAAAATTAAATTTTGAGCTATAATTCGATTTTTGAGTGAAAAATATAATTTTTAGTCAAAAATTGAAAAATAAAAGAAAAATTTAATTATGAGTGAAACTTGAATTTTGAGTGAATAATTGATTTTTAATGGAAAATATATTTATCAGTGAAAAATTTAATTTTAAGTGAAAAATTAAATTTTATGTGAAAACTCAATTTTGAGTGAAAAATTCAATTTTGAGTGAAAAATTTAGTTTTGGGTGATAATTCTATTTTGAGTGAAAAGTTTAATTTTTGAGTGGAAAACTGAAAAATAAGAGAAAATTGAGTGAACATTTTAATTTAGAGTGAAGAATTGAAATTTGAGTAAAAAATAAGAGAAAAATTGAATATTGAGTGAACATTTTAATTTTGAGTGAAAAAGTGAATGTTGTGTGAAATATTTAACATTGAGTTATAATTCGATTTTTGAGTGAAACATTTTATTTTGAGTCAAAAATTTAATAATAAGATAAAAATTTAATTTTGTGTAAAAAATGGAATATGGAGAAAAATTTAATTTTGAATGAAATATTGAATTTTGAGTGTAAATTTGATTTTTGAGTAAACTATTGAATTTAAAAAAAAACTGAAATTTTAGGGAAAATTTTAATTGAAATTAAAAAATTTAAAATTGAATTATGGGTGAAAAATTTAATTTTGATTAAAAAATTTAAGTTTTATTAAAAAAAAAAATGTTGAGTGAAAAATTTAATTCTGAATGAAAATTTGATTTTTGTTGTTACATAGAAGTTTAAGAGATGTTGCAAATAAGTTTCAACTTTTTTTTTCATGAATTTAAATTAAATAAATGAATCAAAAATGTATCTAAAGCATCTAAAGGATTTAAATTTAAGCCAATTTACAATCAACATCACACATAATCTGCATTTTTTATTTTTTAATAAAAAATGCAAATAAAAATTAAATATAAAATTCAGCAGCTGCTGCTAGCCTCACATTCAAGCCACGCAAAAACCAATTCAATTCCAACACCATTCATAATGATTGCGCACAATCATTAGGAGTGCCTTCGTCTGTAGCTGTACCTGAACCTGAGCCTTAGCCTGAGCCGCTATCTATGCCTTAACCTGCGTCTGCAACGCATTCACCGTCACCGCGACAGCCACAAATAATGGTATTTAAACACGTGCCACCAATGAACGTGCACAAATTTTAATGAGACGCGGCGGCAGCTGCTGCGCCAACGAAGGCGATGCTCGGAAATACGAGGCGGAAATAAACTGTAAATACGGCAGCGCAGGTGACACAAACATGCACTACACACACAAACACAATTAGAGCCGCACAAACACACACACACACACATTCAGAGAGTTTAATAGACTACGTGGCAGCCTGGCGTCTTTAATGAGCGCTCGCAACAGCTGCTTCCGTCTCCTCTGCCTCCTGGATGTGAAAGTCATGGCGGCATACAATCCCCATCTACTTCCGTCGCTCTTTGCAATGTTTGTGGCAACGCGTAGCCGCAAAAACGTCGTCTTCTTCGTTGCGCCAATTCGTTGCATACTTTGTGGTTGCTCAAATTCTTTGCATACTTTTGAGCATATTTGGTGTGTAGTACCTAAACTATGCCAAAAATAAACGATATTTCATAATCAAAATTTTAATAAATTTGCAAAACGAAATTTCTACAAAGTTTAATCAAAATAAATGAATATTTCAGGTTTTTTTTTTTTTGGTATAAAATTCACTTTTTTAATTAGCTCCAACTTTTGTCTCCCACTGCACGGCTGCCTTTATTACCGAAGTTTTGTTAATTATTTTGTTTGAATTTAGGTGCGCGTCATTTATTCAGCTAATAAAAGCAACTTTATATAAGCTATGCATATTTTGAACAGTTTTCGAAACTGTCTGTCTGCTTTGAAGTCTTCGAGCGCATAAAAACCACTTCAAACAGCAACAGGCAATGGCTGCCTAAATGTAGGCAGCAGCAAAAAAACTCAACTAAAAAAAACCATAGCAAACATGCAGGCGTAATTTTTATGGTTTTTGCTAAACTTTCGCTAAATTACGTAGCATTTTTCCGCAAAAGCCACAGAATCTGCTGGCAGCCAACATTGAGGGTAGATTCTGGTACAGCATATGTGTTCGCGGGCAGTAGGGCATATAGAAACATATGCCTGTAACTACCGTATGGAAACGGCGAAATGTGCGCCAAGTTGGCTGGCAAACTTTAAGCGAAATATTTAGAAATTTGTTGTGGGTACTGTGTTTTTGCTTTAACCAATTAATGCATAATTTGTAATGCTTACTTTTAGACATATATACATGAATATTAATTTTAATTAAATATTCAAAAATTAAAACTTGGCATTGTTTTACAGGTGTAGTTTTTTATAGTAGCCACTTTTTGTTTTGTTTTAACCAATCAAAAAATTATTCTATAAACATTTCAAAAACTGTTGCATACTTTTTGATATATGCAAAATGTATTGTCATAAATAGTACAGCATAATTTTAGACATGTCTAAATTGAAATATATTTTTAATTAAAAATATATGTCTTGCTTATTGTTTTTACATTTTTTAACTTTTATTAAATGTTTATACTACTATTTTACTACTATTTGATTACTCCATCACTAACTTTTTAAATTTTTTAACATTTTTAATATTTTCTCTTAAATATTATTGGTATAAATTTCATATATTTGATTCGTAAATACGAAATCACTATAAACAAAATCACTGACATTTATTTCTTTTATGAATATTTCTTTAACTTCATTAAAACATTTATTTTACATGAAATTCTATATTTCATTTACACTTTTCTCATTATTTAAAGTCTTTGTAGTTGCTATAAAATAAATAAAATAAAAATATATGTATAAAAGCTTCACATACACAACAATATTTTATTTAAAATAATATCTGGAAAATACATTTTTAAATCCATAGCATTCCGTAAAAAAATAAAACCCTCTTTCACGAACACAGCCCCGCCGGCATAAAGTTCTTTTTTACGACTGTCAAGTACAGCCAATAAACGTACTCAACGTCAATAATCAACATAAAAACACCGCATAAAACCTACCAGCGACAAACGTGTCAGACTGCCTACGGTCTGTTTGCCCCCGCCGTTCTACCGTCTGCCTGCCTTCCGGTCGACCGTTCGTTTGTGTCAACACAAACTGCAAGGCACAGCACGCACTTGCGGCTGTCATGTAACGCGGCTGACATGACGACCTTCGAAATAACTTTTCATTAATAGCCCATAATCCCGCAATAACAGCAATAATTACAACAATTTTTGGCAGGTTCAAAGGCGACTGCTGCCACTACTCTGCTCTGCTGACTGACTGAGTGCGCAACAAACGAACGTAACGAATATTAGCCGTTTGTACTATCGTTCGTCCTTTCGCCATCAAACTCCGTTGGTCGTCCTGCTCCTGCTGCTCGAGGCAGTTGATTTTATTGCCGCCGTTTTTATTGAATTTTAATTAATTTTATAATTACAACGTTGCCAATAAGCGGCGGCAGCTGCTGCTGCTGCTTCTGCTATGTCAGTTAGCCAAGTGGCCCGCCATTTGTGGCACAGTTAAAAATGAAATTGATTTGCTGTTAACGATGATGCGTTTTGTGGTGATTAAAATGTGAGGAACGTGCCTAAAAGCGAACGAGAGTCTCCAAATATTAGATACGATATTAAAGCACGAAATTATTGCTAATTTGATTAGCAAAATGCACACGAAGTACTTTAAAATATGCGAAATGTTGTCATAAATATTGTTTATTTGTTATGGCATAGAAATGTTAAAGAATTGATTAAATCACCTAAAATTGTTTATTATGCATCTTCTTCTTGTTTGCCTAAAAAGTGTCACAATTGGTCTTTAAATTAGTATTAGCTTCTTCTGTAATTGTCGAAAAATAACTTCTATTTTTCTTTTAATATTATTTCATGCAGTTCTCAAATTTTTAAATAAAAAAAAATAAATATTAAGATTGAGTTATATCCTTTTTGATCTGCCATGAATTTTGTAAAATATGCCTAAAATAGCAACCCATCTGTTTTTTTCAGTTCTGTCTAAGAAGTGCCAATACTGTGCCTTATTTCCGTATTAACATTTTGTATTAATTTCACCAGGAAATTGAGTTGATTCCACAATTATTAACAATTATTTAATGAATGCAAAATGTTGTTAATTTTTTATTTTATATTTAGAATTAATATAAATAATGTACCAAAGTGTGCTCTAATGTGCTAAATAACTTTATTTACATTGTTATATTACTTATTCTTTCTGTTTTAATTATTAACCATATATCCTCTAGTATTATAGCACACTTTTCATAATATTTGACAAGAATTTGCCAAAGTTGTGCCTAAGTGTGCTATAATAATATGATTTCACTGATATAAAGATGTATTTACTTCGTTATTTCCGCTAGTATGTCTAAAATGTTAGCAATATTCCTCTAATATTATAGCACACTTTTCATAATAGATGTCA
The DNA here is from genome assembly GCA_951804985.1 of Dryomyza anilis. Lineage (NCBI taxonomy): Eukaryota > Metazoa > Arthropoda > Insecta > Diptera > Dryomyzidae > Dryomyza > Dryomyza anilis. Next base: position 603,783 of record OX638130.1, on the reverse strand, counting down.
ATAATTATCCTAATTGTGCTCTAATGTAATTTCACTTAAAAATAGATGTATTTATGTGGTTATGACTGTTAGTCTGTCTAAATTGTTGACAATTTTCCTCAAATATTATAGCACACTTATTTTAATATCTGCCAATATTGTGCCAAAGTTGTGCCTAAGTGTGTTCTAATGTGCTTTCACTAATAAATAAATTTATTTACGTCGTTAGTCAGTCAGATTGTCTAAATTGTTAACAATGTTTATCTAGTATTATAGCACACTTTTCACAATATCTGCCACTAGTGTACCAAATGTGTGCTCTACATGTGCTCTAATGTGTTTTAACTAATAAATATACTTCGTTATATACATTAGTCTGTCAAACAAACTTCATCTAGTATAATAGCACACTTTATATAATATCTGCCAATAATATTTCTAATTGTGCTCTAATGTGATTTCACTCAAAAATAGATTTATTTACGTCGTTATGTCAGTCAGTTGTCTAAGTTGTTAACAATGTTCATCTTGTATTAGAGCACACTTTTCACAATATCTACTTTTTAAATGCAGCTCTTTCAAGTCTGAAATATATTTTTTTTTAATATTGATTTAGTAAACTGTTCAATTGCATAGCCTATAAACATTGTGCCACTGATATTTTATCAGATACATAAACAGATGCAAAATATGTTTATAAAAGTGTGCTAAGAATGTGCCCAAAATATGTCACTTTAAAACAAAATATGGCAAATTTAAGTATTGAGTTTGTATTGAAATCTAATTTTGATATTATTTAATTGATCACTTTTTTACTCAACAATTCTAAGTATGACTATAATGTGCCTTTTATATTAAAAAAAAAAAACAATAAAATTATACTAAATAAGCAAAGTTGTAATGCGTTAAAGATGTCTTTTTATGCCCTTAATTTTCTCATTTCTTAATATACAAAAAAAGCAGCTTAAAAATGCCATTTAATTGAATCAAAAAATATAAAACTTTTAATTGAAAAAATGTTTATAATGTGAAAAATATAAAAGGCAGCCAGAGGGACAGAGTGCTTATTTATTTCTCAGAAAAATATTATTTTTTTTTAATTTTCAAGAATTTTAATATTATTTCAAAATACATGTTCGATACATTGCGCGCTTCATTTCATGCGAAATGCATGATTTATGCAAATGAAATTTCTGCGATTTAAGCATTCAGCATGGCGCAATATTTATGGTATTTCGCGGCTCGAATATTATTGAATGATTATGCAAGAGTTGAACTGAACTGAAAATCAACACAATGCAGTGCAGTGTATAAAACGAAAACAAAACAACGAACTGAAAACAAAAAATATTACTTTATGGCAACAAAATATTATAACAAAGGCAACAATAATAACTAAAAACCAAAAATAGCCAATAAAAGTACGAAGAATTTATGGAAATTTCGAAGTCGATTTGGTTTGTAGAAACGTGGAGAAATGTGTTTTAAACAGGGATTGAAACTGAATCTATTAAAACGTTTCATTTATAAAACTGTAACGGATATGCGTTTGAAAAACTTTTCATTTTTAAAATTGAAACTATTACCAAAAACCTTATACAAAAATCAGAAGTAAAACGATACTCTAACTGTTTTGCATTTATATCAGCATAAACTATAAAATGTATTTATCTTTTTGTTTTAATAATGTTTGTTGTATTTTTTATAAATACATAAAACCGTCGATCACCGACTGGCAGATTTGTTGTTCTTTTCAATGTTCGTGTTCTCACTGGTTACTCATTGCGCTCTCTCAATGTACTTTTTGCATTTTAGTGTCATTTGGTTTTGTTTTTCAAAACATTGAATGTCTTGACACTACTTGATACCAATGAAACAACTACTGCAGTGAAGTGAAGTCGCTTGAGAGACTGCACTATAATATTGTAGACTGCCATTGCATTCAATGCACTCAATACTGTAGAGTGCAGTAGTGCACATTTTGCAGAGAGAACTTCAAAAACATTTGTGCAGATGTCTAAAACTAATATATTTTTTTTTTTGGGTGTACTATGCAGCCACAAGTGCCACATAAATCTACAAAACAAAGCAAAACGCATAATAACATTTATGCATTGCTCTTTGCAAAATAAAAATGAACAAAATTATAGTGTATCCCCTGAACAATACATGCAATTTCTACCAGTTGCTTCTACTCGGAAAGCCCCAAACAGTACATTTCCCGTTGACATTGACTGAACTATGTATGTCACAACCATAATCAGCTAATACCACACAAATGCTGACATATATGGATTTACAATGATATAAACCACATATATAATGCATTGTATAGATTTCTAATCATAAAATGCAAATAGTGCGGTATTTATTTGTATAACTTTGTGTTTCTATTTGACTGATTCAATATATTCATGCTAATATTGGTACAAATATAACAATAAATATTATAAAATACAAAAATTAATTAAACATTAGTTGTTATACACTCAGAAAAAAGTAATATAAGTAGATTAAATGAACAACGACTGAATGAGCAAACAAATATTTAATATAACTTTATAGAATAGATTTTTTCTATAAGTTTTCCCATTATTATTATACTCGAAAACGATAATAGATGCCTATAAATTATATCGTTAATATGACATTTATTTGCCGGAGAATAAAACTGTTTAGTATTTTGAGATTTTTTACCATTTATGCAAAAGCTGCACCCGGATACTATCTATATATGTAAAACTCTTGGTCCGTCTGTCAGTCTGTCGGTCTGTCTGTCTGTTTGTTCCAGCATCACGTCTAAACCGCTGAACCGATTTAACTGAAATTTTTCACCAGGATACTATGGAGTCCGGAGGGTGTCATAGGCTATATATGGCGGGATTGGACAAAGGGGCGTGGTACCACCTATACAACCTAAACTTTCAAAACGACATAACTCAGCACATACACAAGCTAAAATAATGAAACAAAAAACACAAATACAAAAAAAATATACAAAAGCAACCACACAACATTAAAACTCACCACAATGAAACTCACCACACTAAAATTCACCACACTAAAATTCACCACACTAAAACTCACCTCACTAAAACTCACCACATTAAAACTCACCACAATAAAATTCACCACACTGAAACTCACCACAGTAAAATTCACCAGACTAAAACTCACCACACCAAAATTCACCTCACCTAAATTCACCACACTAAAACTCACCACACCAAAATTCACCTCACCACACTGAAACTCACCACATTAAAATTCACCACACTAAAAATTATACTGTGAAAAACTCTACGTGGAAGAATTCTACGGGAAAGAAATCTATCGGGAACAATTCTACCGGGATGAGTTCTACGGAAAGATTTCTTCCGGGAAGAATTCTACGGGAAGATTTCTACCGGGAAGATTTCTACAGGGAAGAATTCTACGGGAAAGCGTTCTATGGGGAAGAATTTTACGGGGCAGTCTGAGAAAAAATTGTCTTTGAGAAAAGTTGTTTCGGCGGAGAATTATTATTTGGCTACTACATTTATAAAACCAAGCACGGGCCCCTGATATAAATAATAAAAATGTTTTTTTATATTAATAAAATCGCTCCATATCTTTGAATTCACAAAATCTTGGCACGAGTCGTGCACGGGTCCAGCTAGTATAAATAATAGTTTTACACTATTAAAAATAGTCAATAGGATAAATTATTATTTTAATCGGAAAATACCATTAAATACTAGGAATTTTTTCTGAGTGTATGAGTAGTGTGAGTAAAATGGTCAATTAATTAAAAGTAGTTCAAAATAATGGCTATGAATAGTGAAACTTATACATTTTATTCATTTTACTCATAAGTTATGAGTAAACAATGCAAACAATTTGAAAGTTTTCTTTTCTCTGACCTTTGCTCATTTTTGAACCACATAAACCCCTCTCTCGCGGCGTTACCATAACGACGAATTGCATTATAAACGAAGTGAGAGACGCAGAGTAATTTCAGCATTTTTCTCCACAGTTGCTCTTACTGGGTGAACGCCTTTGTTGCTGTAAACATTACATTGGATAGACTGTGAGATCGAGCGACCGACGGACAATGGCATGTCCAATTTCATGCGAAATTTCGACACTAAATAATTTAATTGTGCACTGCTGAACTATTCGAAAATGTTTATTAAAAAATGTAAATGTGTGTCTGTGTGTATCAAGCACTGTTTACGTTTTCCCAAAATATTTCAAGTGTAGCGCATATTATATATTTGTCTATATTCCACATATTATAAAGCAAAAAATATGCCTACCATTGGCAAGTATACAAAACTCAATTAATTCTGCACAAGTATTTGGGAAATTTTGCAATACTCAAGTTGTAGATGGAATTTTCAATTTTAAATTACTTTTGCTTTTTAATTAGCATGTTTCAGATTTAAAATACAGATATGGGCATTGCAATTTTAATTGAATATGTTTTGAATTTAAATATTAAATTGTAAATGTTTCAAAATTCGAGAGCGGATTTATATGCAAAATGATATTCCAAAAATATGCACATTATATGCAAAATATGCAAAAATATGCAGGTTTTATTAAACCTACAAAAATGACTAAACGGCGTCAATACGAAAAATTTGGATGATGTATACCACAAATATGCAATAAATATGCAAACTATATTCAAAATATGCAAAATATATGCAAAATATGCAAATTATATGCAAAATATGAAAAATGCAAAACAGATATTGACCATAACTCAAATTAGTTATTACCTTTTTTTATTAAATTTTAATATTGTGGAAATTAAAATCAATCTTATATAAATGAAATGTTAAAAACTTAAATAATCTTAGAATTGATTTTTTTTTAATCTGATCATAATGCACACGAATGATCAATGATTGCTTATATTCCGGTATCTGTTCTACTTGCTTTCTCTAAAACGTTGATAACAACGCGAAACAATTGCTCAACCTCAGCAACAGTCAATTAAACAGTAGTAGTAGCAACATCAAAACACGACGGCCGACAATCGTAAAAATACGAGTTGCTGCCAGCGTGGCTAACAAAAGCTTAAATTGGCTTTGAAACGTTTGATGCACGTTGCGAACAACAATGGGAAGCCCTAAAAAAAATAGAAAAACAGCGGCGATTGAGATAAGTTGCTGCCTAGCCTGTTGTCTACCTGCTGCTGGTTGCCATTTGTCTTAGCGTGGCTTAAACTAGTCCGGCAAATCGTATGATTACTTCCGGCAGCCGGCAGTGGGCCGGAAATGAACTGCGACTCGAATGGCGACTCGACAACGACGACAACTACTAGAAACACGAGACAAACACAAATAAACAGGCACATAAAACAGGCGATAAAAGCAGAGAATGAGAAGCACAAAAACAGATACTTGAAACAGTGGCAACGGACGCAAGGACATTAAGCTGCTGCTGCCTGTGCGCTGGAAATTGATAACGGTATCGGCTGCTCAATCGCCTGGCAAAGACAGCAAGAGGCAAATAGTGAGAGAAATATAGACAGACACAGGACAAAGTCGGCAGGATGTCATTTAATTATGAATACGTTAGTTTTGCTGACAGACAAAGAATGGCGGGTATCTGAAACGAAAGAATATCGAAATCGTAGACCTAGAAAACGAAATTTTCGAAATGTCACTCGTGTGCGTCGTTGTTGGATTTCTTTCTTAGTGCCTTACGGTTCAAAACACACGCGACACGACGTTGCCATTTGATGCGCATTAATATTTATGGAGTTTTACAATCGTAAAAGTAGCTATTTTATGATTTCCTTTTTGTTTAGAAATATCTTTGGTGCCTCGATGTGTATTGCGAATGATTAACTGTATCTGTGCTGTGGCTGAGGTCATTATTATGACGACGGTATCGTCGAAAATGTTTACAGTTGTCGATGTTGTTTACAGCAAACACATATGAAATTCATTCATTTTATGCCAAAATTTAGTTTTCGCTGTTCACGCACTTATGGCGTGCGCGTTCCTCAGCCGATTCTCCCTGTTTATTCAGAGAATTCAGGAGTGCAAACTATGCGAGTTAATTTGATTCATTTGATTTAGACTGACGTTAGTTTTAAAGAATATATTTTTTGTAATTTCAGAAATGTTTAAATTTTGTTAAAGTTCTGACGAAGATAACTAGAAATCAAATTGAGAATTTTGCGATTATCTTGGAAAAAAAATTCACTATGAAATGCTGATATTTCGATTAAGTACTTTTCATTTAAAATGGAACTCTTGATTAAAAATTCACTGTTTCATTAAAATTTTAATTTTTCATTAAAAAATTTAATTTTTTACTAAAAATTCAATGTTCATTAAAAATTCATCAACAAATTAAAAATTCAATTATTCATTAAAAATTCAATTGTTCATTAAAAATTTAATTTTTTCACTAAAAATTTAATTTCTCATTAAAAATTCAATTTTTCCCCAAAATTTAAATTTTTCACTAAAAATTCAATTTTTCACTCAGAATTAAATTTTTCAGAAAATTCAATTTTTCATTAAAAATTAAATTATTCATTTAAAATTCAAATTTTCCTTAAATATTAAATTTTTCATGCAAAATTCATTTTTTCCTTAAATATAAAATTTTTCATTAAAAATTAATTTCTTCATTAATAATTAAAATTTTGACTAAAAATTCAAATTTTCATTAAAAAGTTAAAATTTTCGCTCTAAAAATTCTAAAAATTCAAATTTTCACTAAAAATTCCAATTTTCACTAAAAATTCCAATTTTCACTAAAAGTTAAATTTTTTCACTGAAAATAAATTTTTCACTAAAAACTTAATTTATCAGTAAAAATTTAATTTTTCATTAAAAATTTTATTTTTCATTAAAAATTTTATTTTTCATTAAAAATTTTATTTTTCATTAAAAATTTTATTTTTCATTAAATTTTTAATGAAAAATTAAAATGTTCACTAAAAATTCAAATTTTCACTGAAATTCAAGATCAAAATTAAATTTTTACTAAAAATTAAATTTTTCATTAAAATTAAAATTCTCATTAAAAATTAAATTTAACATTAAAAATTAAATTTTTCATTAAAAATTCAATTACTTATTAAAAATTTCATTTTTTCACTCTAAATTAAATTTTTCAATAATTTTTTTTTTTTTAACTATAAATGTAATTTTTCATTAAAACGAAATTTTACATTCAAATTGAAATTTAATTTAATTTTTTACTAAAAAATAAATTTAATAAAATCCAAAATTGCTCTCGCACCTCACAAAATGCAAATTTTTCGCCAAATTATTTTCGCCCTCGAATTAGATCGAAAAGAACGCCATTTAGCCAGGCGCAGCAATTGTTAATTTAAATTTTTGCGCACGACTTATACAGTCAAATTGAATTGTGTAACAGAGAAGAAGAAGAGCAGAAAACAAAATCAAAATCATACCTTGCAATTATCTTAAATTCAAAATATTCTAAATTATACAAATTTCAATTCAAATTCAATTGAAATCATTTGAATGAAGTAGTAGTTTTTTTTTGTGTTTTTATGACACGCAGCTGATTTTGGCCATGGCTCCGCTGACTGTGGAACGTGGCCCTGACAAAGGCAGCCACTATAGAAATAATAATGTCTAAGAAGACAGACCCACCGTCGCGTCAGACGCACCGAACGGAGACAAACAGACGCCAAAGACGAGGACGACGTCGTTGATGCTATTGTCAGGGTTGTATGGTATGTTATAAGTTTTTCGTGTGTTTGTGTTTGACGTCTGTATTAAAAAATTTCAAATTTCAAGTCATATCTTTTTGCACATTGCCCGCGCAAATTCCCAGCTTATTAAAAGTCAACGGCAGCAAGAAGAAATAATATTTTCTTCAATCAAATTCAATCGAATTGTTTACTTTTCAATTCAATGACGGCTTTATTTTTATTTTTATTTCTTGTATATTTCATTGTTTTTAAATTTAAATATATTTGCATGAAATCCCTTTATGTGAAAAGTGATTTGCAAAATATGCAATTTCAGCAGCATGACGTATGAGTGATATTTTGAGTTTTAATTTTTTCACAAATTCTGTTGTTATTTTTCATGATTTATGTGCTATTATTTTAATGCTTTGTTTACGAGTATTTATTGTTTTTTTTCTATTGTTATAATGAATATTTTTAATGAAATATTTACCTATTTAGATTATTGCGCATACGTCACGCGCCTCATTGTTTGAGAGTTAGCCTTTAAGTCTAAGAAATTTTTATGGGTTTAAGTAGAATTTTTAAATTTTGCGCATAAAGCCATTTTCTTTAAAACTTTTGAATATTTCAAACATTTTTGCAAGACCATAAATAAAATTAATTTCTATGCTAACATATACACATCAATACTACAGCTAATTAAAACTAAAGAAATAAAAAATAAAATTTAAAAAATATTTTATTTAGTTTTTGAATAAAATATACAAAAGATTCTTTAAAAAACCAAAAAAGAATTAAAAATTTTCAATTTATTTAACCATATATTTTGCCATTTGAAATGCTGCTGCTCATTGAAAACGAAATTTGTGCGCGCAATGCATTCGCTGCCCTGTGGCGCATAGGATTTAATGGCGCAACGCAAATAGCCGAAGACGTAATAAGTCTTACGTTTTTTTTTGTTTGTTTACGTATTATAGCTGTACCGTAGTCCGCACAAATGAAATATTTAAACAGATGCAAAATGAGTTTCAATTCGATTTAATTATTTTTTTTTTCATTGAGTAAAAATGCGAATGAATATGAATTGCTTAATTATTGCTTTTTTTATTGGATTTTTTTCGAATTTCATTTGTTTAGACTTTTCGACATTTTTAGCTCTTCGATTATTTGGTAATTTTTGAGTTATTTATATCGGTGTTGTAGAAAAATATTTTTAAAACTTCAATTTAGTGTTTGAATTTTCAAAGAAGAAATAACATTTGATATTCGATTCATTATCATAATTTTGTAAAAATACGTTTATGCAAACTGCCAATCGTAATTTATAAAATGTAGTGAGCAGAAATAAGTGACAAAATTATTATGTTTGGAAATATGATCAGAAAATATGTTCTGTGAAGTAATATGATAATTATTACAATTTCAGTATATGTTTAAAATTATTTATTGATTATTTCGATTTTTGTTTTTAATTTCTACAACCAAATCACAACACCCGCCACTGTTTAATTATATCTGCAGGATAACTTGCCAGCTTAAAATCACAGTAATTGGTTAGAAAGTACTGGGAAAGAACTGATCTATCATTATAAATTAGAAAAAAATGGTGTGATCAATAACGAAATTTTTAGAATAAAGGCTTTTTCAATAAGAGCGGTACAAAAGTTTTTTTCAAGGGTTTTTCAACAGGAACGCTACAAAGGTAGAGCGACAGGGACAGCAAACGACGCCATATTTCTTGCCGCTCTTTTGACATTTCTCTTCAGTAAGGTTTGCCATTTCATGATGGAAAGATATATGAGCCAACAACGAGTCGAAATTATTAAAATTTACTACCGAAATTCGAATTCGTATATCTTTCCAGGTTTGCTATTTCATGATGGAAAGATGTACGAGCCAACAACAAGTCGAAATTATTAAAATTTACTACCGAAATTCGAATTCGTATATCTTTCCATCATGAAATGGCAAACCTTACTGAAGAGAAATGTCGAAAGAACAGCATGAAATATGGCGTCGTTTGCTGTCCCTGTTGCTCTAATTATGTAGCGTCCCTGTTGAAAAATCCTTTATCTATGACAAAGTTAACATTTGTATTTTTATTTTTGTAAAGAAATAATGGGATTTAATGATGTACCGTACCATTGGAAAGGTAATTTAATTTTCTAAAACATGGCTTCTTTCTTTTTCATTTATTTATCTACAGATTATACTTTATAACAAATTTTCTTGGCTAGGTTATGTCATTAATATGAATCTTTTAAACACCCTCTATCTTAAACTGGGTGCACAATTAGACATTTTTTTATTTAACATTTTCTTATTTTTTGAGTCATAGAATGACCCCATGAATTATTGACATCTGACCAATTTAACACAACATTTTTATTTTTTTTTACTAAAAATTCAATTCTTCACAAATAATTCAATTTTTCATTAATAATTCAATTAATTAAACAAGTCAATTAATTAATTTGATATATTTAAACTAAAATTACAACAGTATTTTAGTGCAAAAATTAAATTTTTCACTGATAATTCTATTTTTCACTGATAATTCTATTTTTCACTAAAAAAAAAATCAATTTTTGCTCTAAAAATAGAGTTTCTGCAGTAATGTCTTCATTTTACTTCAAATTTATCTTATTAATTTCAACTTTATCTTTATTTATTTTGTTTGTTTTTTTTTTTAATACAATACGTACTCCAAAAAATACAATACCCAAGTCTAACAGTTTTTCTGGATCAGTTTTTGTTATTATTAAGTTTTGCAATTATCTTTTGCAAGAAAAAATTTTGTCAAATTTAAATAATGATGCCAATCGATAGGTGCTTTAAAAACACTACTATTTTATCTTGCATCAATTAAGAGTTATAGGGAAAAAAATGAAAAATTTAAAATCTTGTCATGACAAAAGGGCGAATTTTTCATTTTTGCTATAATTCTTTATTGGTGCAATATAAAATATTGGTATAAACACATTAATTGTTTGGTTTCAAAGCACCTATCGATTGGCAACATTATTTAAAAATAATGTTAACAAACATTTTTCTTGCAATTAATAAAAATTCAACAAAATCATTTTAAATTAATAAAGCCAATCGATAGGTGCTTTAAAACAAACAATTAATTCCTTTACACCTCTATTTTATCTTGGAGCAATAAAAAGTTATGGCCAAAAAACGAAAAGATTCGCCCTTTTAGTTTTGTCTTTTGTGGCTAGAAATATCCAATAAAACCAAACACTATTATGGCACAGTATACTTGAGGAAAAACTACATTAAAAAATGTAAAAAAAGCAACTATCTAAAATTACACATTCGCCTCTTTGGTATGATAGTGACGATATGAAATATAAACATTTTTAAAATTTACTGTCAACTTTTTTAAAATTAATTATGAACCTCTTTAAGATTAACTTTATAAAATTAAAATTGTCGTGGAACATTTTTAAAATTAACCAATAATATAATTAAAACAAAGACTATTTGTAAACAACAGGCAGTGACCTCAGCAGTCCAGAGTTAGCGCACTGGACCTGCATTCTGAAGGTCTCGGGTTCGAATCCCGGCTTGGACAAAACGTAAGGCATAGATTTAACAGTACAATTGATATAGTCTGTCTGAGTACTGTGGATCTTAGTAGATATTCCAACAAAAAAAAAAAACTACACTATGAAATTATTTTAAATCATTTCTATAGTTTTTTCAAAAGTAACTATGAACATTTGTAATATTTTTTATAATCATTTGTAAATTTAACTATGAACCTTATAAAATATGCATTCAATGTATTTAAAAAGAACAAATGTAATATTAAATACAAACATTTTAAAATGAACTAAGAACATTTTTAAAATTACGTTAATACACAGTTTTTAGATTATAGTAAAAACTTCACTATCTCAAATATATATGACTCAAAATACTGGCAGACAATAGAGAATTTTGTAATGCAGATTTTTTTCAAAATGACAATTTTGTCAGACGGTGTAATAAAAGGCCAATATTGTACGTACATTGCTGTTGAGGCTCAAAATAACATTTCCTTTATACATAAAAACATATTGATATTGCATGAACTCTGGCTGTTGTATCTCTGTTTGCATAATTTTAATTTTGAATGTAACTACACTCAGAAAAAAAACATAATAGCTATGCATTTAAAATCAAATATAATTTAATAGTTTTCAATATTTTATTCATAGTATTTTGCAGTATTAAAAGGAATTCCTCGATTAAAGGTATAATTTATACTATTTTTAATAGTTAAAACTTTTACAGAAATAACAAATATCACAACTTGGAATTTTATTCTCAGTGTATATCATTGTATATACTATAGTAATTGTATGTTAACAATTATGCAAATTAAGTGCTGCATCGTTTTGCAAGCGCATTAAATCGTATTTTGTAGACAATCGCGGTTATGCTTTATATAATTTTATTTTTTATTTTTTTGTTTCACTCATAACAATGCCTGTTATTTGTATTAATTAAAATATTTATTAATTAAAACATGCAAATTGCTGAAAAAGCAACTTAATGCAATGTGCCTTAATGCGTCCGTGCGCCGGGCGGCATGCAACATATTAAATGCATGTTAATCATACGTCAAGGCTGCGCCTAGATAAGGCTTCATATTCAGTAACACTGTGGCAACCGCTTGTTAAGTGTTTTATAATTGTTATTCAATGGTGTCAGATTAACAAAATCAGCAGCTTCATTTGCAAATATTTTAAGCGATTTATTAACCCATGATATGTTGCAAAATATTTCGCTTCTTTTAAATATTTACAGCAAACGATTTAAAATAATAAAAAAAAAAAACTACAAATATTTTTTAAGACTATAAAACATTAAAAAAAACTATGCGTATTTTAAAAAATTAATTAGGAAACCTAGTTTTAAAATTTAAAATATGCTAAAAAATACAATTTACCTTTAAATAAATAAAATATATTTACTTTCTTTTTGCCTTTATTAAGCCATTTAAATATAATCTCTAGGTTTAAATATTTTTATGAAAATAAATAACTAAAATCATAACTTCAAATCAGTACTACTCAAATTAACTAAGGAAAATCCTAAAATTGACTACGAACATTTTTAAACTTAACTAAAAACATTTATTTTTATTTTAATTTTTATTTCATTTCGTTTATACAGTTATTCCACGTTTATATTTTTATGTTAATTAGGAAAATAGAAATATTTGATATTTGTCGTGTACATTTACAACGAGCGTTTTTAAATTAAGTTGTCGCATTATTTAAATTATTTTTAACATGTAATTTTTTGCATTTATTGTAAAATCAATGAATTTGCTCAATAAAATTTCGTAGTCGATTTTCCCAATTTACTATGAACAAATTAAAAATGTACTAAGCATATTTTTAAATTAACAACGAACACTTATGAAATGAATTATAAACATTTTTAGTATTAACTCTGAACATTTTGAAATGAAAATGTAAAATTTATTCAATTATTTAATTTGAATTTTCGAAATGAAATATCCACATCAAAAGTTACTTTAGATATATTTAAATTAGCAAAAATTAACTATGCACATTTTATAAATTATTGTAAATAGGACAATCATATTTAAAATGTATTTTCGAAATTAAATGTCGACATCAAAATTTACTATAGATATTTTTAAATTAGCAAAAATTAACTATGCACATTTTAAAAATAATTTTAAATAGAACAATCATTTGAACAGCAACTTTATATATCACAAACATAAAACAAAAAACATTTTTAAAACTAACTTTGAACATTATTTAAATTATTTATAAAATGTGAATTTTTGTATTTAATTCAATAAATTTTGCATATTGATAATTCTGTAATCGATTTGAATTTAATATGAATAATTTACATTTGACTATGCATATTTTAAAATAACAACGAATATTTTTAAAATTAACTATGAAAATTTTTTAAAATATTTTGAATAGCATAATCATTATAAAAATAGTATAAAAAATTTAAATATTGTTTTTGAAATACATCAAATTAATTTTAAAATTTCATAGAAGAAGGTCATAGTTTTGAGTAGTAATAACTAATAGTTATATGACCATAAAAAAATAATTTCATAATTTTGAAAAATAACATTTTCAGTGAATATTTTCAAAACGAACCTTGAACATTATTTAAAGTATTCGTAAAATGTGAATTTTTTCAATAGATTTTGCTTCTTGATATTGCTGTCATCGATTTGAATTTAATATAAATAACTTACAATTGACTATATAAATTTTCAAATTAACAACGAACATTTTTAAAATTAACTATGAACGTTTTAAAAATATTTTGAATAGCAAAATATTATAATTAGAATATCGTTTTTGAAACATTCAAATAAGTTTTAAAATTTTATATTTTATGTTTTGAATAGAATAGTTTTAAATAATTATTTTACCATTAAAGGTAATTTAATATTTTTTTGAATTTGAAATTAAAAAGTTGAATAATAAAAAAAAGTTAGTCATTTTGTTTGTTGCTTCGAACCATGTTTTAGATAACTATATTTCATTTTAAAGTTTATTATTAGATTTATTATTTTATATTGTACCAATAAAAAGTTTTGTTATTTCTAAGCAATAACTTCTTATTGGTACAAGATAAAATAGTGGTGTAAAGGCATTAACTGTGTGTTTCTAATGCACCAATCGATTGACATCATTATTTAAAAATAATTTTCAAAACATTTTTCTTGCAAATAACAAAAATTCGAAAAATTATTTAAAAATATTTTATTAAATATTGTTGCCAATCAATAGGTGCTTTAAAAATGAAAAATTTTTGCCTTCATATCACTATTTGATCTCATACCCATAAAAAGATATGGCAAAAAATCAAAAAAATTTACGTTTTGCTCAAGATATAGCCACGCAAAATCCGTATTTATTATTCTGTAAGTTGTCCAAATCAATAGATATTTTATATGCGATATGCTAATTGATGAACAAAAACAAAATAATAAAAATAAATAAAGAACAAATCATTTTTACTAATTTTTAAAGCCATTAAAACTTTATAATTTGATTTTCCAACATTTCTAAAAATGCACATTCACCCCTTTGGTTTGTCAGTGACATTATACGCCCACGTGCATCAATTAATCCATTCTTTTGAACTAAATCTTTTGAACTGCACATAGCTGAAATTTCTGCATTTCTCAAAGCAACCCTATCATTAAATGAATGCTCATAAAACTCAAAAATAAAATAAATCGCATTCGATTGACTCATCACTAAACCATTTTAATATTTATGCGTTGCACTTAAAGTGAAATCTGTTTAAACTCATAAAAATATTTTTAAACATATTTGTAAAATTAAAATTTCACCTACCTTTTATCTCAATAAATCCGCGTGCTGTCTTGCTCCACCAAACATACACGAGTTACAGCAATTTGTATGCACTTCCCAGGAATATTCAATTAATTGTTGCACTATCACTAGTTGTTTTAAGTTTTTATATATTATTTTTATTTTTATTTTCTTTTGATTTTATTTTTTTTATATTTTTTATTTTTCCCGATCAGTATCCGCTGTACGTGTTGTGCTACCACTGGTCACTGTCGTTTCATTACTTTTCAAATATTCTTTTGTTTTTCGTTGAACTTTGAGTTTATTTATTTTTTTTTTTAATTTGTTTTTTTTTTTTTTTTTTTGTACTTGTTCGAATATCTGTTTGTTTTTTTGCTTGTATTTTATTTTTTGGTTTTTCTTTTATTATTTTTTTTTTAACTCTGCAATTGTTTTCTTTCTAGACACAGACAGATAAACGCACGCACACGAGCGCAACAATTGTAAACATTTGCATTCATAAAATAATCAAAAACAACAGCGAACTACTCGAAATCGAGCGCATATTGAAAAACTATAAATTTACACTGTGCGGCAGTTCGTATTGCTTTTTATTATTTTTTGTTTTTGTTTTTTTCTATTTCCCCAAACTGTCTGAAATACACTGATAAATTGCTTTAAATACCATGTGTTTTCTGCATGGAATTTCGTAGTTTATTTTGCAAAAATTTAAATTCCTTTGATATTTTTTTTATTTCTTAGACAAAAATGAAAAATATTATATTAATTGCTTTATATATTAAAGAGGTAGCACCAGGTAATCCAGCCGCATTAAATTCCAGCTTTTTTTGCCATCTTTTGTGAATTCTAAACATTTATCTATGCAAAATACAATTTCAAAATACAATAGCAAATTTCCTCCTTATAAATCTACCTTTTTATTATTATTTTTTTATTTTAGAAAAAAAAAGTTTTTTTTTTTGGTTAGTGGCAAATTTTGTTTGAGAGCAATGCTTTTGAGAGTAAGCAAATGCAGTTCATTTTAATTTTTTACAATGCTTTACGTTGTCTAATGCTTTCAGACAATATAATACAAGTTCGGTATCAATTTAAGTAATTTTCGTATTGTGTAAGGTTTTGAAGAGTTGATGGGAGCAAGTAGTACATATTGATTTATACTACTTTCTCCCATCAACTCTCTACAACTTTACACAATACGAAATTATTCCTACCATTTTTGTTTAGTTTTTATTTTTTTTTATTTTAGGAAAACAGAAATGTTTGGGTAGTGGCAAATTTTGTTTGAGAGCAATGCTTTTGAGAGTAAGCAAAGGCAGTTCATTTTAATTTTGTACAATGCTTTGTGTTGTGTAATGCTTTCAGAATGCTTTGTACAAGCTCGGTATCAATTTAAATAATGTTTGTATTTTGTAATGTTTTGGAGAGTTTCTGGGAGCAAGTAGTACATATTCATTTGTACTACTTGCTCTCAGCAACTCTTTACAACTATACACAGTACATAATAATTGCTGATTATTTTATTATGCGAATTTAAAAGTTATGGAATATATAAATGATAGCGGTGTTAAGATGTTTGGTATGTTTAAAAAATGCAATTGCTTTAGAAATTTAAAAAACTCTTACTTTGCTAAGACTCTTTTGCCATTAAATTAATTTTTCATTTTTCATTAAATTAATTTTTCATCATGATTTAGTCTAGGAGTATTCTAAGAGTTTTGAATTTTTTTAAAATCATGCCTATTACATGAAAGCATTTGAGAGCAATTAATAGAGTTCATAATTGCTAAAACTAAAATTTAAGAAACAATTTAAAAAAATACTCCAAGTAAAAATTAGAACTTCTGTTAAGTTATGAATCAAAGTATATAAATCTTTATTTTAAATTAATTTAACAAAATTATTTGAAGAAGCACTGAACACTCTAGAATGTAATGCTTATGAAAATCATTTTGCTTACTGAATTCGATAGCAATCAAAGTAGAAGCAGGAGCATTTTATAATGTTATTTTATAAAATGCAAAAAATCGTAAGCAATTTCATCAATAGACTGAGCACGACCTAAATTCTTCAGAGCTGTTTTTCCTAATTATTATCATTATAAATAATATTTAACTTTGAAACCCAAATTAAGATGAATAAAAGTCTGTTAAAAGGCAACAATTTATAGCACTATTCTTTATTAAAATTTCATGATTTTAATAAATATTTTTAGAACAATCATAAGAGCAAAATTAAAATAATATTTTAGTTGCAATAAAAAATTTTGTATATTATCTCAAAACAAAAACGTCATAAATCAAGTGTTCTAGTGCAAAAACTTGCACAAATTTGAAAGCTAAAAGCGAATAATATTTATTTGTGAAAGACAGAAAAACTATTAATTTAAAACTATAATATTTAATTAAAACAAAAAGTACAAAATCTCGAAAGGTCGACTTTAGATACAAGTGCCAGCATATTTTAAGCCAATAAATTATATAAACTTAAATAAAAAATATATAAAATTTTAATTAGGTGCAAAAATTTCGTAAAATACGCAATTAATTTGATAAAATCAATAAAATCTTTAATTTAAAACTTTAATTTGAAAATGTTATAGCTCTTTATAGCATTTATTTTATTAAATGAAATTACACAAGGTACAAACAAAATAATCATTATTAAACATGTTTCGTTTTATGTTGCCATTTACAGTCCCCACAGAGTACAATACAAAAATTAAGTTGGATCTGAATTTACAAAAATTTAAAAGCCCAACAAAAGACAGAAAAAAATAAACGCATAAATTAGTACCGACATCGAAATACAAACTAAGTAAATTAATTTGCAAATAAATGTTTCTAATTGTTTTAGCAAAATAAATAAAATACATGTTGTTGGAAACAAGACAACGGCATTGCAAAATCTGTTTTGTTTCAATTTCAAAAATTCAACAAAAACAAAAACAACAACAACTTGTACAACACTTTTATGTAGTTGTTGTTGTTAGGAAAACAACTTTTCCTACATGTTTATACAGTACCTCGATGTACACCGAAAAATATAATGTTTTAAAAAAGATGAATGTCTTTAAAATAAATACATACTTGAGTTTACTACATTAATGTAGTAGTTGTGGAAAAAAAACCATAACATTTTACTACATTTCGATAATACTACATTTATTTATACATCCTGATATATGTAGATCAATTACCACATATGCATTTAATTTTACTACATTGTGTAGTTATTTAAATTCAAGTATGTAGTATGCATTTCATTTATTTACTTTATGTTTTTATTTAATTGTATTAAATAGTATTTCACAATCTTTAATCAAAAGAATACATTTTTTCTTTTAAATAAATAATGTAATAAAAAATATGCATGTGTAGTAAAATTGCATGCATTTATTTTTACTACATTATGTATTTATTTAAAAGAAACATATATTATTTAATAAAAAATTGTTATATACTTGAAAAAATGTATAACAAATATATTTTCCAGTTGATAAAGTTGGATGGATAACTAACATTATCTGTTCTGGCGACTCAGTAGCATCATAAGCACTTGGGGGTTGCTTTTTATGTATATCACATATAATTAATATTAAAAACTTAGCAGAACTACGTCTTTTCAAAACAAATACATAGTGGTAAATATTACTACATATGTGGTAAATATTTAAATTTTCTCGGTGCATGTATCTGTGTTACTACTTGTGCTGCTTGTGTTTGCTCTTTTGGTTCTAAATTTATTGGCGAAATAGTTTTCACGTGGAATTTTACGGTTTGCCTCACACTATCGCCAGAGAACAACTACAAAAACAAGAAACAATGAAATTTTGCAAACATTTAAATGAAACACGAAAATAGCTTAAATAAGTTGTGTAGTTTCTTTTTGTATCTGTATCTTTATTTTTATTTCTATCTATTGTTGTTCATTCAGATGTTTTAACTGCGAGTTTGTTTTAATTAATATTAGATATTTGCATGTGTATCTTTGATGTGTAGTTGCTGAAAATGTATCTTTAATTATACACATTTAGTATCTGCAGTATTTGTATCTTTATATCTGCATTTTTATATCTACGATTTACAAGCAGCCATTTGCAGTTGATTCAAATGTTGAAAAAGACAGTGTAGTTTTACAGTTAGTTAAATTTGTATCTTAGTTATAACACAAAGTATCTGGTGCTGCAAATAGTATCTGCAGCATTTGAATTTATGAAAGCAGCCAATTGAAATATTCAATATTTTTTCTTTTATTACAGCAGTACGTAAAATATTTGTATCCATTTAAATTCGGAAATTTTAAAGAAATATATTTCAATTATATATATATTAAAAAAAAACGTATTTGTATCTACAAATTGTATCTTCAAATGGCATTTATTATTTGTTTCTACAATTTGCATATTCTAATATTAAACAAAACAAATTATATTGTTTCTCAACATCGTTGCTAACCAAAATGTGTCAATTTTTGTACATTGTATCTACAGCTTTGTATCGATAATGCAAAAGTATCTGCTGTAAATTATTTGCATATTCAAAAATGTCTTAATGCTTTGTTTGGTGGAATGCTTTCTTTAATTTAAAGATGTATTTATTTTTTAACTTTTTTGCATTTATATTTGTATCTGCAACTGTTTAAAATCTGTATTTTCATTATTGCTGTATCTGCAGCGCTTGTCATTTCATTTTGCTGTATCTACAACTGATTTTTGCGTGTATTGCTTATTTTTATTACGATCTATTTACGCTTATTTATGCACTGCACCTGATATTAATAAATATTTCGATTTTTTCCTATATTTATAAATTTTTTCAATTTTAATTTCACTGGCATTGGAATTTCTGCTCGCATTTTGTACATTTTTTCATAAAAAAATATTTTTTTTTTGTTTCTTTGTTCTCTTTGTTATTTTAATTGCCCTGTGAATTGGGCAGAGCAGGCTCAGCATCGTTTGTTCGATGTTCGTTCGTTCGCTTGATTGAAAGGTGCACGGTCCAGCTGCTCTACTTTTCGTAGCCAATAATTTATGGGCATTTTTTATGTTATTTTTTTTTTTTTTGTGTTCGGACGTCGTCGAATTTTCTGCGTATTTATTTGCGCCATTGTGCTAAAGGTATTTTTCGTATTTTTGGACTGATGATAATTAATTCGCAAAGTTGTTTTATGTGTTGGCTGCGGATGATTTATTTCGCCAGCGGTGCAAATTGCGATTCATCGCTCAAAGCTCAAATCCTAGTGCTGTAATTACTTGCTGATGACCTTGTGGTAAAATTGTATATTTTTCCAAAAAAAGGGCATAATATTCTGCTAATAATTGATGTAAAATTTCAATATTTTCTTTACATTTTTTTTTTATTTTCAAACTAGTTTTTTATAAATGTCTGCTAATACTTTCTAAAATACTTTTTAATTTATAAAAAATACGGACTTATTACTTCAATTTCTATTCACAGTCTATTCAAACATTTTTTTTTTATTTAAAATTTAAAAATTTTAACTAATTAAATTTTTGATTTTCATTTTATTAAAATTCTCGCATTTTTTTTCATTTTCTTTATATAAAGTTTAAAAATTCAGACTCATTTCTTAAATTTGTATTTTTATTTTATTCAAATTCCTGGTTTTTCCCTTTTTTCAGTTCAAATACAAGGTTTAATTAATGAAAATAAGCGCTACCGCAGCGCATAATTCTGCGGTCACGCCTAAAAGCAAACTCGCGCTTTTGTGAGACCCTTTTCGACGACCGCAAAATATGTAAAATTCAACAAAACAATTAACGCACAGGATACTCTATATAACCCACACACACATCACATATACTACCCTATACGATGCTGTCGCCAAAAAACCTACAGCCCTCGAAATTCGCTCAAATCATCTCCCCGCGTATTTCACAAACACACACACAAAGCCATTTAGCTTTCAAGTTCGTTTCCGATCGTTTAACCAGTGTAGAGAAAATTTCCAAACGTTCTACACTTGGATTTGAAAATTTTTCATTTATTATTTACTTTTGAACTTTGCTAAAATTTGGCACACAATTTACACAAAATTTTTGCACTTTTCGTATTTTTATTTTTAAAAATATTTTTTATTTCATATTTTTTTCTTTATGTTTAAATTTTAATGAATTTCTTATTTTTCTATATTATTATTTTTTATTTTAGCTTTTTTTCTCAGTCAACACTCAGTGAAACACACACAGTTTGCCGTGGAGAAAATCGTATTGTTATCCGCTCGGAGGCTGAAAGCCTACTGGATTTTCGCAGACGTGAAAATTCGTGAGGCGCTACGAACCAACGCAAAATGTGATATATTTATGCACAGCGCCAACGAATGGCAATGCCGTCAAAGACACCGACAAACGCACACACAGCACGGCGTAGAGTGTACGTGTGGAGTGCAGAGTTTGTGGAGACTTTACTGCGTAGAGAGCAATGAAGAAAATTACGGTGAGTTTTTTACGCTGCTTTTATTCTCATTAACTTGACTGGAAGTTTGTGTTCTTTGTGGCGCACATTATTTATTTAAATCTGCTGCATTTTCTCTGTTAAATAGTACTGAATACTATTTCAAGTGTTTTACAATATTTTATTTATTATTTATTGTATTGTTTTTTTTTTTGTTATTTTTTTATCTTTGATATTTATTTTTATTTATTTTTTTTTTTTAATTAGGGATATATTTTCAATCTTAAATATTTAAAGTTTATGTTTTTCATATCTCTTTATCATACATTTTTAACATCCAAATAGACAGGTATTCAGTGCGCAAAAATATATATCCACTTACAAATTTAACACATTTAAAATAGTTCTATACAAGTTCTATTTAAAACCAGTTGGTTTTTGAAAGAGGCCTCAATAACAGATTCTGAGTCGATTTATGGATTTTCCATCTGTCTCCCATTTTGCCACGACTTAAAAACTAAAATATTACTTTCTTGGTATCTCTTGATAAGAAATTGCAATTAATGTTGAAAATATCATCTAAAATTTCGAAAATGTAAAAATTATTAGTTATTCGTGGACTAAGTTAAATTGTTAGCTTATATATTAAAAATAAAAATACAAAACCTTAAATAAGGCCAATGTTCCCTCTTTTGATCGAATTTCATATAAAACCACATTACAAACGATTTCAAATTCGATCGGAATTTGTTTGAACGCCGGAACTTTTATTCAAAAATTAAAAAAGTGTAAACCCAATCGACCATGTCTCGGATGTCTTTGATGGCTCGAATTAATTTAGATAAAAAGTTAGCTATTATAACAATATGTGATATTTAAACATTTTCCACATCGATATCGTAATATTATTCGAAAAAATCTCGAAATATTCGCATTATTTAATGCGATATCAATCCCGAATCATTTTTATTCTAGTTTAGAAAAAACTAGAATATATCGATTCGAACATCCGCGTAGATTAGTACGTTTTGGTGTTCTATATTGGTATAAGATCCGATCCGATATCGTACAAATTCTCTGACATATCGTTGTCGTTTTCGGATCAATATTGAAACTAATGGCAGACTGGGTAATCGCAATCTTTTATTTAATTTTTTATTTATTTATTTATTGGATATTTCTAGCCATAAAAGACAAAACCAAAAGGGCGAATTCGAAAAATTGAAAATGTTGTCATGCCAAAAAGACGAATCTCTTCGTTTTTTGACCATAACTTTTTATTGGTATAAGATAAAATATGGGTGTAAAGGCATTATTTGTTTGTTTTTAAAGCACCTATCGATCATCATCATTATTTTAAAATATTTGTTTGGATTTTTATTATTTGCAAGAAAAATGTTTGTCAAATTATTTTTAAGTAATGATGCTAATTGATAGGTGCTTTAAAATCAAACAATTAATGCCTTTATATCACTAAAAAACGAAATGATTCGCCCCTTTGGCATGACAAGATTTTCAATTTTTCAAATTTTTTAGTTTTTAGCTACATCACTTGTGCCTGATAAAATACTGATATAAAGGCATACACATTTTTGTTTTTAAAGCACCTATCGATTGGCATCATTATTAAAAAATATTATACCAAACATTTATCTGGCAAATAACCAATGGCCATTGAATATTTAAAAATTATTTTTAAATAATGATGCCAATCGATAGGTGCTTTGAAAACAAACAATTAATGCCTCTACATCACAATTTTATCTTGCACAAATAAAGAGTTATAGCGTAAGAAAACAAAAATATTTGCGTTTTGGTCAGGATATAGCCTCACAAGATCCGAATTTATAATTCAGTAAGTTGTCCAAATCCAAAGATTATTTATATACGTTATAATAATTTTTAATGCACTTAAAATTTTAAAATTTGATTTCCCAACATTTTTAAAAATGCACATTCGACCCTTTGACATGACAGTGACGATATATACTTTATTATTTTGATTTTTAGTTTTGTTTTATTCATTTAATGTATGTACATATTATTAATTTTAAGAAAGTTAAATGAAATGTTTTTTCATTTTATTTAATTACATTTATTTTGTTATTTTATACATACACAAATTTAATTTTATCGGCCTTCGATCGAATTTCATATACAATTTGTAAACAAACGATTTTCAATTCGATGTCACAATACAAAAATGTATTTTTCAAACAAATTCAAATCGTTGGGGTCAAAGCAAAAGGATTGAATTCTTTGAAAAAACAAATGTTTGTACTGAGACATCGAATTCCAAACCGTTTGTTAACATTTTTTATATGAAATTCGATTTGTTTTCATTTTATTGTTTTGTTTCAATTTATTTTCTCTTCTTTATTGTTTTATTATTTAAACAAATTTCATATAATTTATACAATTCCTCTACAAACGCACTTTTTGTCTACCTTTAAATTCCCTTTAATAAAATCTCCACAGGTGTAAATACGACTCTCACAGTTACTGGAATAAATACCATTCACTCATAGTCTCCACATTGCCGTTATTCTTTTTGATTTATGCTCAGTCTTTGCTTACTCTCTTTCATTTTATCTCTCTCAGTATTCCCACAACTCCAGCATTAATTACTCACCCTGTTGCGCCCGTGGCGCACTCACTCTTTCATTCATTCATCTACACACACTGTAGCGCTCTCTCACGCAGTGCAAACAAGTGGAGCAACAGTTGAAAGTGCTTTTTTTGCTTATACGTTGACGTCGACGTCAACGTCCCAGTCGTCGTTTCATGTATTGTTGCTGCTGCTATAGAGCAGTGCGCCGCTCGGCTGTTCGTGATTGTTTACTCGGTCGGTTTGTAGGTCGTGCGATGCGCGTTTATTTGTTCACTCGTTTTTTTTTTTGCATTTATTTGCTTTTGGGTCGTCGCGTGGCATGAATTCGCATTATGTTTGTGGAGAGTTCTAAGAGAAGTAGCACGTTTGTGCTTTAACTAGAGAGTAGTTCACAGAGAGAAAGAGCACGAATTAATCACTGTTTAAAGCTGTTGCATGTGCTGCTGACGCCACACGAAGTGATGAATGAGCTGAAGTTGAGGTGAAGTTGAAGTTCGGCAACAGATGCGCAGCTCAGCTGGGTGCCATGTGGCCGGGGTTCATAAAACAGGTAAATGTAAAAATACAGTACAAATAAAATATGAAAAAGAGTTTTAAATGTACGGGGTATAAAAAGAGAATAGGATGCGTAATAAAATAAGATGCTCAAAATGAAGATAAAGTTGAAGTGAAGCATATATGGCTGGCATAAAAAACACAGCTCATATTAAAAATGGTATTAGTTACATGCTGGAAGGGTAATATACATGAGCTTTGTAAAAAACAAAAATATAATGCATAAAATAAAAGCAAATTATTTAAGTTCAAATTACTGTTTAATTTATCTGTACCCGTTTGTTCGTTTGTCCGTCCATGTGTACTGGATCAAGTATACTGAGTTAATTATAATGAAATTATTCGGAAATATATTTGAGAATAACTCAGAGTTCGGCAATAATCTAATTCATTTAACAGACATTGTCACCGCCCATACAAAATACTTATATGTGACTCTTTCGGAAATTTGTCTCGGAAAGTATTCAAGATTATTTGAAAAAAAAATATACGGCCATGTTCCGACTTTCGATTGAATTCCGATCGAATTTCATATGAAATATGTAAACAAACGGTTTTGAATTCGATGTCTCAGAACAAAAATTTGTTTTTTCAGTGAATTTATTTCGTTTGCTTTTACTTCAACGATTTGAATTCATTTGAAAAATACATTTTTTGTATTGTAACATCGTATTCAAAACCGTTTGTATACACATTTTATATGAAATTCGATTGAAAACCGGAACATAGCCGATATATATACTTTTAAAGTGATTTTTTTTAGTAAGATTTAAAACCACAAATGCGTGGCGCTTCCAACAGATAATATTACCTTACGCTACACGTTTTTCGTTTCAAATTTTACTAAATAGTACACCTCAAAAACATTGAATATTAATTATATTTTTTTATTTAACTTTTTTCTATTTTTTTGGGTTCGTGTGACAGAATTCGGAGGGCCGAATATCAATAAAATTAAAAACATACACATTTCAAAGTGTCTTTAATATGAAACCATGATGACAGAACCAGGATAGACAGGCAGACAAGAAAACGATAATATTGCATTGTCATCCAGTTCTAGGCTCAAGTCACTAGCTCATCAAATTTTTAGTTTAAAACCAATTACAAAATGTGTACCGAACAGACAGACAAGAAAACAAGCGAATAGAAACATTTTAAAATGGGTGTGATTCACGTATCTTTTAATGGTTTTTATTATTGGTTTAATATAGAATTTATTTTGGTCTCTTAGTAACCGATTATCTTCAAGTATTTTAATGGGAATAAGTTTTATTAATACCAAATTCGTATGAATTAAAAATCAAATCACCAATCTGTAAATTGAAACTATTTGTAAGCAACTTACTTTCAATTAGCTACAACTCGGTCTCTTAGAAGTCAACAAAATGACAAAACAAAAAACCGGAACTTCATAAAAAACTTACAGATTAGTTTCTGCAATTTACAATTTTTCGGCTACAGCTTAGTGACAGTAACCGAAAAATATCGGGAATTGGTCCCATAATACAATTAGTGGTTACATGAGTTTTGATCATACACTCAGTAAAAATATAACATGAAATTAATATTTCATACTATTGAAATTAGTCAATAGGATAAACTATTAATTCAATCGGTATATCCCATTAAATACTACAAAATGCTATAGTTTTATGTTTTGTTTTAAAAAATATTTTAATAAATTATGGATATAACTAATTATTCCACAAAAGTATTTTACTAAAATGTCCATCAGGTAATTCATATTCGAGACCGGGATTCCGAAAAAAATAGTATCGTATAGTACCGGAATTGTTAATTAAAATAAAGAGGAGTTAAATGAAAACTACGAAATTCCAAATTTGCAATTCTTAGATTTTTGTTCACTTAATTATTATTTTGTATTATTAATCCTATGCATATATGTGTAATACTTTCTTTTTTTGTTACTAATTCGGGACTAATTCTAAGATCCCGGAGTTTATTTTTCTAATCCCGAAGTCCCGCGATTGCCCAAATGATTCGGAACTCGAGGCTCACCAACTATAAGTCCACCTCATATGATTTAACTTTCCTCATCTCGTTAAATTCGATTTTATAAATTACCTTATACTTGTACTTGAGTACTTTTTCATTAAACTCACTTCAGTTATTGCTTGTAAATTTCCCACTGCTCACTGTGTTTCAACTGCAAGTTCATTCCTAATGTGATTTTGCCACTGCAACTAATTAAAAATCATCGACCTTGCGTGGAGGCTTCATCACATTTGATACTCGATCAACATGCATCAATTATACCCAAAACACACACACACACGCACACAAACTCTGTACGTTGTGTTTTCCACGAAAATATAATAATTTTATTAATTTTCCACACGACAAAACTTTATCAGTTTTAATCGTTTTCGCCACAGCTCCTACTCTACCCAGTTACTCCTCTCGAGACAACACAAAATGGCGCACTCACCATAAACCTCAGTACATCCTCAGCACCATCCACAAGCCACCACAGTGCAGCCGATTGCTGACGACTGTGTGCTCCACTGTTGTGCCCCGCCCTCTGCACTGCCTGCGCCGCCCACAGTTTGCCTTGTAATATGATAATTTATTAATTAAATCGATTTAAACGCAATTTAAGGTTGCAAAATATTCGAGCATTAAACACAGCTGCCTGGGTGTGCGTCACATGCATTAAATTGAAACCTGATATCTGGAATCAGCGACACACACTACACACGTGTGTAATTTTAATGTAAATATAACGTTGCTCAGATTTCCATACAAATTTTGAAAAACTCGTTTACTGGGTTAATAGAGTCCCGTTGGTTACGGTGTTTGTTTGCTTCACGTTGTTGTTGTTGTTGCTATTGTTGTCGATATTGTTGCTGCTGGTTTTTTTTTGTGTGTGTTGAGCTCATTACAACAAAATCAGCCACACACATACAGCATTGGTCTCATATTAGTGCCGCGACCGCATTGAGTTGTGGTCAAAGTGCAATCGCATCGTACTCAACTGTTTAAAAATTCCACAAAAAAAAAAAAATATTTATAAAATTCTATTTTAAAAATCAACATTAATTTAAATTGTGTTTGTATTTCATGCATTTTAAATTTTTATTTGTTTTTTATATATACAATTCAATTATAAATTTATTTATTAGGTGAATTATTGAAGAAGACATTGCTGATGAGAGACGAGAAAAATATTATAATTATTTTCTGGTGCATGCAATGGTCCCATACAAGATAGATTTACATCAAAATAATTACAATGTTCACTAAACATTAATATTTTTACTAAATAATTAAATTAAACTTCAAATTTAATTAAAATATTCACTAAACATTTAAAAAATGTTAACAATTTGAATGTTTAATAAAAACACAAAGGTATTTACATTTTTTTTAAATAATTTATAATTAATTAAAAATTTAATCAAAAATTTTAAATATTCCCAAAATTTTATTTTTATTTTGTAGTTAAAAAATATTTTCACTTCATATTATCAAATTCTATGAAATTTACAGCCGCCGTGGCAACAAACGCGCCATAGACAGCAACATCACACAGGTCAATAATATGACAAATGATATGTCAAACTTTGTGGTTGGCAACGCCATCGATCTGTCATAGTAATTCGCGTAGATGCCAAACGTCAAAAGGTCGTTGACATCACGCGAGATTGCATGACGCACAGTGTAGTAGGAACTATTAGAAAATACAAAAAAAAATATAATTTCATTTTAAATAAGAAGATTGAAAGATTAATAAATGAGCAACTAGCCATTTACAAATGTAATTCAGAAATGATGAATTGAAATTCTATTTGAAATTCCATTTGAAATTAAAAAGGCATACATTGTAATTCAGAAATTCATTTTTAAATTTAGAACATATCAATTTTAATTAATAAATTATATTTGGAATTTAAAACACAACATTTATAATACAGAAATTCCATTTAAAATTAAAAACTAGTCATTTGTTATTCCGAATTACATTTGTAATTCAAAACACATCTATTTTAATTCAGAAATTTCATTTGAAATTCAAAAGATGTCAGTTGTAATTAGAAATTCAATTTGATTTTCAGAATACCTCAATTAATATTTATAACTTTTCTTTTGGAATTTGAAAAATATTGATGTCTTTTGAATAAAATATTTAATATTTCAAAAATTACCCTTAGAAATGGCGTAGAAATTACGAAATAATAAAATAATTTTATTATTTATAAAAACTGAGATTAAGATACCAATGGAGACAAATAAAATAGCAATGATAATATCAAAAAAAAAACCAAAAGTAAAAGAAATATAACCGAAAATGACAAAAAAAAAAAAGCAAGTAGCACATTTACAAATTACAATAGAAACTTCATAAATACCCCTTGTCCTGCACCCGCCACTGTACCGCCTCTGCCTCCAGTGGGTACAACGCCTCATCCAAGCTGTTCGGCATCAAAAGCAATTTTTCCGCCTTGTCGAAATCGCCGACAATCTCCAATGTGGTGAAGTTGAATTTCGGCCGCACGTCGCTGCCATCAACAAATAATTCGCCGCAGCTGTCGATATCGGAGCCAGTACAAGCGATAACGGCGCAAATTTGCAACGAACTCCACTCGATCTGTTCGTAATGACGCGCGTCGTTAAATACCGCCAGGCGGTACTGGTAAGAGACGCTGTCCTTCGCAACACCACTCTCGTTCAATGGCTTCGTTGCAATATTGAAGTCGCAGCAAAAGCCCACAGCGTCGCATAGGCGTTGCTGCACTTTTTGTGGTGCCGGCGTCAACTGCAGCAACGCCGTTGTATAGTTCAACAGCTGATAGTCTTTCATTAATTTGACGCCGGTTTGACGCACGCGTGGTTGCGGTGCCGCAATTTTTGGCAATTGTTGTTGACGCTGCGGCGACCGACGCTTTGGCAGCTGCGCCACGTACAACTGACGATCGCCTGCGCCGCCGACCATAGATGCCGCAAGCGCGCCCTGTTCTCCGGCATAGATGCCGCTACCGGTCATACCGGCCTGCGGTAGGCTAGCGCCCGCCGCCAACAGATTAACGTCGTTGGCCCAGGCCCACGACTGCTGCAGCTGTACAGCGCTGAGAAAAGGCAGCTCTGAGTAGAACATACTCGGGTAAAGAAAATGCTGAATGCCGAGCCGTTCCAATAGTTCTTGCGCCGGCGTATAAAACAGCATGTCAAAGCAAATAAAGTGTGCGAAGCGTACGCCAAAATCTGTATCGAAAATGGCAAATTCTGGCAGATAAGTCGTGTTCTTCGCCTCCAGATAGATGTGAACCTTGCGATAGCGCGATATGACGACGCCGCTGCGATCGAAAACGACATTTGTATTGTAGACGTTGAGGCCGTTTGCGGCGCAGGGACGTGGATCGTCGCTGACAGCGGTACAATTTTCATGCTCCAGCAGATTAATTAAAACATACTTTCGTGCGGTGCGCGCAACACATGACAACTGCACTAGAAAGTCGGCATATTCACCACTTTGATCGTCGTCACAGGGCGCAAAATGCTGCGTCGGCGATGGCACATGCGTCGGCTGAAGAGCATTGTTGAGTGTGCCCTCTGGAAAGACTATAATGTCGGTCGAGTTGGCTGCCGCAGACAGAATGATGTCCTTGTAGGCCTGCAGATGTTCGCTTACTATTTCCTGCGAGGTGAGACCGAAGACGGCTGGGCGAAACTCTACCACGCCGGCGGTATAGTAGTCGGCATCGTGCTGTGCGATAACTGCATAATTACTTAGGATCTTTTTAGAAATATTTGCGCTATTTACCTGTTGACCGTTGCTGCACAGGAGCACGCTGCAAAATGCCGCGAAAAGTGGCAGCCACATGTTTACGATTAAATTTTATTATTTACTGCAGCGTATCAATCAAGCATCCGCTCTACACAAAGCTTAAGCAGAGACTGACTCTGGTTAATCGCAAAAAAACAGAATAACAATCACAGCTATAAATTTTGTAGTAATCTAATCGGACAGATACTCGGAAACTCGCACCTTTTGTTGTGCAAGCGATTTTTTACCTGTGTCCACTCATACTCTCATGCTATATTTCTAGCATGCAATAATTCTATGTGTCGTTGCATAGTTGCAGGCTTTGATTCAACTATGAAATAAATTTGAAATAAGCTTTCATGTCATTACAATTATCATTTCAAAATTCAAAATTTAAAAACTACAAAATATGATTAAATTTTTAGACATCTTATATCTTTGAATTTCTTTTGTTTCAATAACCTATGTGTTCCCAATAATTTTTTTATTATCTTAAACAAACAAAAAACTTAAAGCCAAATTTTGATTGATTGTATCATATCAAAAATAATTTTTTGTTTATGTTGTAATGTGTAATCTTTAAGAACCTTGTTCTGGAACTTCATAAAATAACATTATTTAGAACATGCCTTGAACCAACGTGTAAAACCGTGGCATTTTTAAAACAAATTCCATTTTAAAAATTACTTGAAATAAACCGATATTCCAAACCGATCGTATAGGTATAAAAACCTTTGCAACGCACATTGGGCTGAGTGTATGGAAAAGGCGCGCATCGATGTTTTTTGTATGTAACTTTTGAACTAAAAAAGATTTTGAAAATAGAAATATATATATATTTTTTAAACTTTTTCCATGAGTACCCTACATGTAAGTGAGAAGCTGAGTTGACTGATTTATTGACATGTAAAATATATATAAAAAAATAGAAATTCCTAGTTTTTCAACAAAATACCTTGAATTATATTAATTTATATAATTCTCTTATTTCTGGCATAATCAGTTACATTTTTGTTCATTAATTAAGTAATTATTGAACAAAATGTGAAATACGACTAAAATTTTACTATAAAAAAACCTAGAAACAATGTAAAAAAAATTTGGGCGGATCACGTCCATTTTTGGAACAAATATTTTTAGGTAAATTCTAACATTCTACGTTTTAAATTTTGTAATTGTATCTCCAGTACTTTTAGAGTTATATAGGTTCCTAAAAGTTATAGGTTCCTAAAAAGTAAAATAAAAGTATCTTGTATGGGAGGTGGGCATGTCCGTTGAACAATTTGGCGCATTTCCGTACTGAAAACCATTTTTTGGGAAAAACATATTATAACAAAATTTGTTCGGATTCCGACTAGTATTTCTCAAGTTACCGTGGAACAGTTAAACAGACGGATAGACAGACAGACTTACATGGCTAAACGGACTCGGGTCGTGATGCTGATCAAGAATACATATAATAATCTATAAAGGCCATGCATCCTATGGAGCTTTACCATATCTGCACAAACTTAATATACCCTGTAACTATAGGTGTAGGGTATAATTAATAGTATAAATTTGCCTATTTTTTTAAAAAGCCACTTTTTCAAATCGTTTTTTTTTTTATCTCTCCGGGACGATCCGGGCCCAAGTTTTTATACTAGCATAAGGCTAAATATCTGTAGTTATCGATCCTAGTGTGTTTTGCATTAGCCAAGATTAGACACACTAGTTGCATCCTACTTACAAAAATGTTTTTTTTTCGAAATATTTCATAATTTGCTACTTTTGTCGCCGAATGTCGAACTTAAATAATTTTATTAATTTTTTAAAGTGAATAAGAAATACATGATTTAAGCTATAACATGTGAAAATTTCAATGTAATAACTTAACAAGAAGTAATTTAAATTAAATTTTAAAAAAAGTATTTAAAAAAATATTAAAATTAACAAAAAAATCAAAAAAGAGCCCACTTTGGACTAATATCCTGTTGAAAATAATGCATATAAAATAATTCATTTAATCGTTTTTGTGCAATCTATTTTATGATTGCAAAAAAAAAAATTAAATTAATGAAATTTCGGCCCAAATGCGCGCCTTTGATCCACAGTGCAACGGTGCCTTACAAAGATCGGACGAAAAATGGTGGACTTATTCAAATTTTTATAAATTTTTTTTTTTAATCTAATTAAAAAATATGTTTTTCAAAACAACTCAATTTCGGAATTTTTGGTAATTTGGGTAAAGTGGGAAATGTCAAAATTTTAACCAAAATGCTATTTTAATCTTATTTGTTCATGTTTTTTTTCATAATAAAGTAAAATAAAGGGATAAAAATATATATAATAAAGATTAAAACAATATAATAAGTATTAAAAAATATAATATGATAATAATAAAAGATTGATAATGCAAGAAAAAAGTTTAAATTCACAAAAATCTTAGTCGTTACGTTAAAAAATACTTCGGCATTTTATTCATGCCAATTGCACAAAAATTGTCCTTCTGATGAAGTAGAAGAATATTTACCAATATATTCTTTTTACTACTTTTGTTTGCTTCTCGGGTTCTTTTGCAATTCAGATCTTATCTCAGGTGAAATAAAACTCTTGCTCTTCATTAGTTTGTGGCCACGATTAAAGTCTCTTGGCTAATTCAATTAAATAATTCATAAAACATTATTTTCACTAAAATTATAACAAACATTGCTCCCACTCTTCCTCAGAAAATATTTCCCAATTAATATCATAAAATCAAAGTTAAATGCAATAAATCTTGCTCTTGAATACCTTTTAATTTTTAGCAAATTTTTTTAAAATCCACTAACTTGTACGTACATAAAATGTTATAGACAAAATACAAAACTATGTCCAACCTACGGACCTTTCCCCTACCATTTAAGCAATTAATATTTGTATTGTAAAAATATTTACAAAAAATACTGACTTAACTCAAAACGATAACAATTTTCATTTTTTGATTGCAAACATCAGCAAAAAAAACTTTCAAAAACATTTTTTTCACTTGTTCTAGATATGCCATATAAATTTATTATAACCAGGGTTGAAAGAGTTGATGCCATAATTTCCCATATTTACCCCAGATTCCTCGTAAAATTAAAGTTATTTCTCAAAATCGTTCTTAAAACTGTTGAATGATTTTTTTTTTAATTTGTGGAACTTTGTCTTCGGATTATAAAAAAAAACTAATAATTCTACTAAAAAAAATACCAAATTAAAAAGCGCTTCGAAATAACCCCAAAAATAATTGTTATGAATCCCACAATTTTCTAGACGTTTTTATTTAAAATAACACCCAATATTTTAGAATTGCTTCATTTTTTTAAGGGACCAAAAATCACATTTGTATGGTTGTTCATATTAAAGGCACATTTTTTGTAACTCTGAACCACTTTAACTCTGGAAATAGTGGTAAGATAAATTATAAAAAAAATTGTCAGGGCATATCGCGATTAAATACTACAAAATAATTTTTGAATTTGTATGAAAATATTAATTGTTTTGTATTCTACTAAATCAAAACTGTTGTCAAATTTGAATTCGGAAAATTTTTCCTGAGTGTAGTGAATTTTTAATATTAGAGGAATTTTTAAATATATTTTTTTGAATTACATTTTAATGTAGAAATGCTTAGTTTTATAAATTTAGGTTTTGTTTTTTTTATTTTTTTAATTCACTTTTATTTCATTTGGCTTTATTTTTTTGGGGTCTTTCTCATACTGTCAAATTAATTTTAAAATGTATCTAAAAAATGTCCGACAATGTATAATGTACTAAAATACAAAAGTTAGTGTTACCACTGCCGCTGCCATGAGCAACAACAAGCTTGGCAGCACAGATGCCGCGCCGCCACCCTCGTCGTCGTCTTCGCTCTCAGCCAACTCGCCATCGTAATAGTTGCCGTAGACGGCGAACGTCATTAGATCAGTGGTCGTCGTATTGAGCAACAGCCTCAGGTTATGCGCGTCACTGAAATATTAAATTTTAAATAGCTTTCATTAATTTTTGGTTTTTGGTTCACTCACTCCTCCACTGTGTCGCTCCACTCAAAGTGCTGCACCGGCACCGGCAACAAATCTTCACGCAGGGTATTCGGCATAATCAGCAGTTGCGGCGCCTTCGGCATTTGAACTGTAATCAAAATGCGCTCAAAGGCAACTTGCGGCTGCAACAGAACGTCGTCCGCAAAAAGGCGCCCGCAATCGGCGATCGCAGGTCCAACGCATGCGAAGATCGCGCAGTTGTACATGTAGTTCATCTCGGCACCAACTTCGTTGCGCCAGCCGGCGTAGGCGCCCAGACGATACGTGTACCAGCTGCTGGCGGCGTTCACATTGCTCAGCCGCTGCCACTGCAACTCAAAGTCGCAGCAGAGTTGTGTCTCATTGTAGCAGAGGCGTCGCTGCAGGTTGTTGGCCGGCGGCGTCAAGTCCAACACTTCGCTCGCATAGCTTTCCAAGTAGTCGCGCTTCAAAAAGATATCCGACTGCGTGAGTCGTTTTGGTGAAATTGTAGGAACGGCGCGAATCTGACGACTGCGTCGGCTGACGTCGTATTTCGGCACCTGCGCAACGTAAAGTTGACGTTCTCCGGCGACCTGCTTCATGACGGCGACAAGTGGGTCGTGACGGCCGTGGTAGATGCCGCTGCCAGTGCTGCCGACGGCGGGATTGCTGGAACCAGCGGCCAGAAGATTCACGTCGTTGCCGAAGGCCCATGAGTTTTGGAATTGAACACCTGAAGGGGACGAATTCTTTTTTTTTTTAGTGAAAATTGAGTTTTTAGTGCAAAATCAATTGTTTTATGAAAAATCCAATTTTTAGAGAAAAATCAAATTTTTAGTTCAAAATTTAATTTTTAGGTCAAAATTTAATTTTTAATACAAAATTTAATTTGTAGTTAAAAACTTAATTTTTAGTAAAAATTTGATTTTTTTTTTTGGTGAAAATTTTATTTTTAGTAACAAATTGAATTTTTAGCGAAAAATTGAATTATGAGTAAATTGAATTTTAATAAACAAATTTAATTTTTTAGTTAAAATTAGAATTTTTAGTGAAAATTGAAGTTTTATTGAAAATTTGAATTTTTAATGAAAAATTTAATTTTTATTGAAAAAATTGATTTTATTGAAAAAAATGTATTTTTGGTGAAAATTTCATTTTTAATGAAAAATCAAATTTTTAGTTAAAAATTTAATTTGTAGTGAAAAATTTTATTTGATTTCAAAAATGAAACTGTTTAAAAAGACATATCACATAGTGAAACAACATTTCAAATAGTAAATCAAAATTAAAGAATCACAATTTGATATATTTATGAGACCCCCGATTGTCACATTAGTTTCAAGATACGTCATACCTCTTTATTTATTAGTCACCAATAATTGATATATTAATTACAGTCTCTGCGCATAAACAACAAGTTAAACATCGACGATAGTCTGGCCCACTCAAATCGTCACCTACACGCAGCACTTTCGCTATTTTAAGCCGCTATAAATAAATCGACGAAATTTATTATTTTTGCAAAATCAATATGCGTTAAGTTCCTGGCGGTCAGTAGCAACGATATCGCGCGATAAGTTTTAATCACGCGATGTACAATTTCCATTGAAATTTTGTTTACCACACACTTTTGAAAACATTATTAGTGCAGACGTTCAGAGGACAAAAAAAACCTGGTATTTTAATCACTTTTTATGCAGAGTAATGTGTACTGGTCTTCCAATGGATTTATTAATAGTTTTATTGCTAAAGATTTCTAAACTTCTTCGTGTTGTTGATGCAAAATTCATGGAAAATGTGTACGTTCATTTGTTTGGGCATTAATCAGCATTTTTTATAGTAATTTGACAATATATGTGTCATTACCCAGGTTCAGAGGTCCCCCAGGTTTACAAATCTTCAAATAACTGCAAACTCGTAATAGCTAAAGAATTCGCTTTCATTTGATTGCAGTGCCCGCCAAAATTTAAATTTTGACAAGGTGCAGTAAAAGTTGCAGCAAATATTGGATGCATTAGTGGGATTGATTTTGAAAATGGCATCAGTTCTATCAAATAGGCTCCAGTTTTTGAGGCATAGCCCTTTTTTCAATTTCTCATTGTTCTGCTATTCTCTTGTTTTTTAAATTATCTTTTCGATATTAAACGCAGAAAACATCGCCCTACAATACAACAAATTGCTTTTATACGTGAAAAAATTTGTTTGTTTGCAATTGTGATTTCAACAGACAGACGGACACCGATAAATCGAGTTAAAACTATCCATTTGAAATTGGATTTGTCTCCTTGAACAATATTGTGGACAATTGTGGATTCAAAAAAGTCGGTGAAAATATAACATTTAAAATGTAATTATTTCGCTCACCTGTCAAGAATGGCAACTGTCCGAACCACATTGAGGTGAATATAAAATCCGTGATGCCCATTTCCTGCGCCATCTGCTGGGCGGGCGTATAGAACAGAATGTCGAAGCACACAAAGTGTCCGAAGCGCACCCCAAAGTCGGTGTCAAAGTATCCGAACTCCGGTACGTATGTTGTGTTCTTTGACTCGCCATAGAGATGCACCTTGCGATAGCGTGACACGACCGCACCGCTTCGATCGAAAACGACATTCGTATTATAGATATTGAGACCGTTGCTAGCGCAGGGACGCGGATCCGTAGGCACCGAAATGCACTGCTCCTTCTCGGTGAGATTAATGACAACGTATTTTTGCGTTTTCTTCGCCTGACAAGAGATGGCGCGCAAGAATTGCGCATAATACCCATCGTCCTCTTCATCGCAGGGCACAATGCCGAGTGTCGGCTCTGGCACGTAGGTCGTCTGCTCGTTGTTGTTCAAGGTACTCTCCGGGAACACGATGATGTCGGTGACGGCAGCCTCGTTCGATCCGATAATTGACAGATACGATTGCAAGTTGTCCTGCAGATTCTCCATGGAATCGCTGGCGCTCGATTTGCGGAACTCGACGACACCAGCTGTGTAGTGGGCATCGGTGGGCAGGGAGGCCTGATTGAAATGGAGGAAACAATTTTAAAGACATTGAACATTAAAACGTACATGACAAGTGTTTTTTTTTAATACATGATAAGATTAGATTATTTCATTATATAGTTTTTAAAACATATTTTTTTCTAAACTATTCTTTGCACCCACCTGCTGCGTCTGCTCAAACACTGCGCCCAATATGAAGCACAACAGAATGCAATTCCTCAAGAAGACACCCATTTTTCGTACTTAGTAGCAGCTCTGCGATCAGGTGGGCCTACTGTTCAGTTACACATTCGGTAGCAGACTGATTGGGGAAACACTTTAGCCCGCCTGGTCAGCAGCAGTATCGGTGCTTATCAGCCATACATTTCGTTGGCTTTTGTAAATATTGCCAATTATTTGGCTAATCTTATCGCCCTAGTTAGTGCAAATATAAATACTGTGACAGTCTTTTAGACATCAAAATTAATGCGATTATTGTGTTAGAGAGGTAAATGTGTTTAAATGCTTCTAATAAGCAGTAATTAAAAACAATTATTTTCAATTAAGACCAACTGGAATCCATTTTCTGGTAGCTGATACATTTTGGCATTTTCAATTATTAATTATAATATATAATAATTTGAACTAAATTTAAATTACAAAAACTACATTAAATTAGTATTAAAGTATCAAGGCCGTATTCATAAATCCAACCATATCCCAAATCCCAACTCCCTTATTGGACTTTTTTTGTAGTTGTGTATTCGAAAAGTCCCAAAATAATCAATTTGTTCAAAATAATGTGTAATGACCAAGGCGAGGATTTTGATGACATTTCATTTTTTGCATTTTGTTTTTTGCATGTTTTATTATAGAATTTTCTTGATATTAAGCAATCATAAAATAGATTTGAAACAAAAATGTGGCATATTTGGATTATTTGCAACCATGTAGTGGAGTTGAAACCCAAAATATAATGAAAGGG
Source organism: Dryomyza anilis (assembly GCA_951804985.1). Taxonomy (NCBI): domain Eukaryota; kingdom Metazoa; phylum Arthropoda; class Insecta; order Diptera; family Dryomyzidae; genus Dryomyza; species Dryomyza anilis. The sequence goes on along the minus strand of OX638130.1, from coordinate 565,447 downwards.
TATATCTACTTTGGTCGTTCATTTCTAACACCCAGAAGGAGATGTGGCCGGTATGTAAAAGTTTATACATTCTTATTCTTTATAAGTACTAAATTTACCGGATACTTTTGCCGGATGAAGTTTTTATTAAAAAAATTATATAATAAAACATTATAAGTAAAACTTATATAATTAAATTGAGATTACCTTCAATAAAAATCGAAAATGGGTAAAAGTATACTCAAATTGAATGGTTCAAATTCAATTCAAACCAGTTCGGAAGGTTGAATCACATGGGAGATTTTAAAGTAGGTTTTAGTATGATATTAGGATTATCAAAATTATAGTCGGTCTAAGCCGACTATAAATACCCTACACATATGTGTGGTTACCATTAAAAGTGGTATATAGGTCACCAGGGTATACGAATCCTGAAAATAACTACAAACTTTCAATCGCTGAAGAATTTCCATTCATTTGATACCCATATTTACAAATGGGTAGGTGTACCGAATTTCACTTTTTTTTTAGAACCACAAGTCGTTTCGCCGGAAACCATTATTTTCATGTATTTGAGCATGAGTCAATATATATTTGACCAAAAAAAGTACGTATACAGTAAAATTGATCCGTATATATAAATTTTATACGAGGTATTTGAACATAAGTGGTCGGTTCTCAGGTCACAATAGACCGATCATGCCAATTATCTTGTTCAGGCAGCTTAGATATATAAGTAATCTAATTCCAAAGTTTCATTGCTCTAGCTCTTCTATTTTTTCTGTAATCGTGATTTCAACAGACGGACAGACAGACATACGGACATCGCTAAATCGACTCAGGAGGTCATGCTGATCAAGAATATATACTTTTCCATACCGGAGATGCTTTCTTATGGGTGTTACAAACGACGTACCAAACTGAATATATCCTTTCACTTTTAGTGTAGGATATAAAAATCACATGTTTAAGAAAAAACGAGTTGGGAAAGTTAGGTCACATGCGTAAGTTCGGTCACATGGGGCGGATTTTTATAGTCGGTCGGGCCCGACTATGGAATACCCTACACCTTTGGTGTATATATTAGTGAGGAATATTTAATTGTATACCTTAATTTTAAATTTTTAATTATGCTGAACCTCCCCACCCTCAGAATTTACGTCTTATATCCCCATAAATTAAAAAATTTATATAAAGTATAAAAAAACTAAAAAAAAAGTTGAAAAATATAATTAGGCGGACCACGCCTATATTTAAAATTTTGTAAGACTAATATTTCATAGATTTGATTTTAATAATCTACGGATCAAATTTCCACTATGAAAACCCGGGAAATAATGAAAAAAAAAAGTGGGCGGATCACGCCCATTTTTGGACCACATATTTTTAGGTAAATTCTAACAATACGTTTTAAATTTTATAACTATACCTTGAATACTTTTCGAGTTATTAATTTCGAAAGAGTTATTTAAAAGTGACTTGTATGGGAGGTGGGCGTGTCCGTTGACCGATTTGGCTCATTTTCAAACTCAGTTCCTACTTTTGGCTAAAATATATTGAGACGAAATTTTATCGCATTCTGATCAGTATTTCTCAAGTTATTCTGTATTCGGACAGCAAGACAGCAAGACGGACAGACAGACAGACAGACGGACATGGCTAAACGGACTCGAGTAGTGATGCTGATCAAGAATATATATACTTTTCCATACCGGACACGCCTCCTAAGGGGCGTTACAATATATGCACAAAGTTAATATACCCTGTACCTCATAGGTGTAGGGTATAAAAAGTTGATTTTTCCACGATGTCCACTTAATCCCGGTCTACCCCATTCAGAATTCAGTGAAATTAAAGGCGAATATAAAAAAATCAGACATTAAACCCGTAACCAAAAGCCATATTAAAACCGAAACCCTTATATAAAACTTCAGAAATACATTTTTATCCAATACCGAACGATCTCGGGTTTAAACCGATTTTAAAACGGAATTGTTAAAGTATAAAAAAATCAAATAAAAAAGGTTTATTTTAACCAACAATATTTTGTCGGTGATACTGCAAAACCGCGTTTCTACATTTTTGAATGCCTCTTACAAAATGAGTTTTGCAGAAGAAACAAAACTATTTTCAGTCTCAAATCTGCTCTTACTACATACAAAATTAAGTATGTCAAAACTTATAATGGCATTTATCTAATTTATCCGATCAACATATCATTATATGTTTATTTCATTATATTATAACACAAAATTAGGCGTAATTTTCACATTCAGTTAGACGGTTTTGCAGTATCATCGACGATTTATATTTTTTTTTATTTATTAACATTTTTATTCAAAATATTCGGTACTTAACTGGAACGTGTTATACCGAAACCGTATCGTTACAAAATCCATAACCGAAACGAGGAAAAAAACCGTTATTCGTTAAGGTTTCTGTTTTTAGTTTTAAGTTTCATGTCTGTTACATCTTGTCGAACATTTTTATGAACATTTTTAAGGAAGGTTTAAGAACTTTTTAGGTATGGCCAGATGTTTTCAGTCCTGGTTTTTTTTTGGCGAAAAGGGCTTGTTTATAAAAACAATACTTGGAACTCTGTAAAAATATCATAAAATTGAGCTATATGTTTTATTTCAACATGGGTTTTTTATTCTTAATAGTGCTAATTTTCATAAAATCTGAGATATGGGTGGGCTCCCATATGTATAATCTTTATCATCCACCATTTTCGGATGGTATTTATGTAATTTATATATACAGATTAAGAATACGTCACATATACTTCCAAATATAAAAAGCTATTAAGAAAAATCGTGTTTCATATAAATCTTAAAATCGCATTAATCTCTATTATTACTATTATTTATGATATATTCCATTAAAACTCAATTATTTGGCGATATAATTGAACTGATAAGAAGTCATAATGATATGGCTACCTACACTCAGAATAAAATGACGTCATAAAAATAATTAAAATTTATTGCATTTGAAGTTAGAAGTTATGTACTTAAATTTAATAAATCGTTTAAATTTTATAACGAAACGGTTTCGGTATAGCTGTTCCAAGTCAAGTTTTTGGTTTCAATTTCAGTTTTTTGTATTAATCTCGATCTGGTCTCTTAAATCGCTAAAGAGGAAATCTCTTAGTAGTCGAGTTAAGATTCGAGAAAGATTCGACTACGAGATCAAGAATATCGAATAATAATTGTTATTTTGATTAAAACAACATTTTTCAAAATTAAATGCAAAGATGAGAACATTTTTTTGAACATTTTTGAGAACGAGATGTTCAAAATCTCGAAAAAATCGATAGTCTTAAATTGGGAATAAAATGTTTTAACAAAAAAAAATAATGTTGAGAATCTCGAATAATGATTTTTATTTGGATTAAAACAACATTCAAAACCGGTGATAAATTTCAAACGAGAACCTTTTTTGAACATTTTTGATATCGCGATTTTCAAAATCTCGAAAACTATCGCTAGTCTGTAATACAATATAAACAGTTAAAAAAAAAATTTAGAGAATCTCGTAATGATTTTTTTATTTGGATTAAAACAACATTTTTCGTAATCAAAACCAATGATTTCAAACGAGAACATTTTTTTTGAAAATTTTTGAGAATAGGATTTCCAAAATTTTGCAATTCTGCAATACAATATAAATAGTTTTAAATAAAAAACCGGTATAAAACCGATTTTTAGATTAGGTTCCAAGTTAATGATTCGGTTTCAATTTCAGTTTTTGTAGTAATCTCGATTTTGGTCTCTAAAATCGCGAAAAAGATAAATTTTGGTAGCCGAGAGGAGATTCGTCAAAGAGATCCAATTTTGAAAACGAGATCAAGGATCTCAAAAAATTATATTTATTTTGATTAAAACAACATTTTTCGAAATCAAACCGATGATAAATTTCAAACGATAAAATTTTTTGTGAATTTTTGAGACGAGATTTGGAAAAATATCGCTAGACTCAATACAATATAAATAGTTTTATAAAAAAAAAAAAGTTTTTAGTTTTTTTTTCTGATTTTCGTATAACGATTACTATTAGGGTTTCACTGGTTTTAAAAAACTTAGTAATTTAAAAAAATGTATATATTAAACTTTATTAAAGGTATAAGATTCATTTTAATGTATGTTAAAACATAAATCAAAACTATAAAAATTGCAAGCGCCATAAAAACTGCCACCAGATGGCATTTTTGTGTTAAACAGCACTGCATAACGACTGCTTAATTGCGCGCATTATTTGGCCAAACGCCTCAAAGTATGCAACGCATTTATTATGCACTGGGGAACAATTCAGACAGTAGCAACGGCAGCAGAATGGGCGTCTTTAGCACGAAACTGCCACTCGTAGCTGATTAACAAACGGAAGTGAAACAATAGTGAAGAATACGATAAAAAAAGAAAATGTCGAAAAACACAAAAATTGCAAAAAAATCACATGACAAAGCATGCGAACTATTAAGATAAACGTTGTCAGATAAGCAAAAGTGTCTCATGCTACGTCAGTGTGTTTGTGAATCTGTGTCTGTCTGTCTGTTTGTTTGTATATGTGGAGGCATCTAAGTATGTATGTGAGAGTGCTGAGGATTGCTATTCATGCAAATGATTAATTGAACCATTGTTGCCATGTGCAAATCTTTGTTTTGCTTGGATATTTGACTGGCGCCCAAAAATATGCAAACATAAAATTTTTATATTTATGATGGCGACGGCTTGATGTCGCCCTATTTTGATTTATTTCCGCCAGATGGCAGTTCATAATTTAAGGAGTGTCATTGACACGAGGTATCCGACTTTCGGTATCTGTTCTGTTGCCGTAAGTTAGGTGGCTATGCACACTAGGCAGTTTTCTAATAGTATGTGAGGCAGTATAAATAGATATTTCATTAGAAGTCAATGAATGTGACAGCACGTAATCAGTTGAATAAATAACATAATTTATTATGTCCTAATACTATTTGTTTGTATTATGAAATGTGCGAAAGCAAATTAGATAATTCCATTAAATTAAATTCTATAACAATTTTCAATTTAAAACAATTGCTATATATCAGTTTTAAGGACTTTCAATTGTATTCAATCATATTTCATCTCTTTCAATCGTTTTAAACCATTTTCAAACAATTTTAAAATTGATTAAAAGTGTAATGGTGTTTTTTTAATGTTTCAAACGTGCACACTTGGACGAATGTTAAATCTAGGTGAACAAAAGTCGAAAATTTTATCGCTCAAACATAATTTTATATATTAAATGATGAGAATAAAATGCCGCAAATGACCAAACGGTTTTGCAGCCAAAAACTCACAACGTCCACAATAAATATTTTCAATGCGCAATAGGCAACAAGTTGAAGACTTGCAGCAGAGGCCACCGGCCATTCAAAGCTAACCGAACAAAAGAATCTGAAGCATTTATAGCACAAAATGACAAACAGATGGAAGGACGGACTGACGGAAGTACATGCTGGCAGGCAGGCAGACGGAAGCGACAGCTTCTCACATAGTTAGTGGCCAGGAAATGCCTTTTGCAAAAGTGGAACATGAACCGAATCGAACAGAAGAAAAACTTTCAAACAGGTAACACAGCGCAAACGTTTTAAGATAAGTTTGAGCCAAAAATAGGCAAAATTCAAGAGAACAACAACAACAAAAATATTAAGTGAAAATATAACTAAAAATAAATGACAAAAGTTGTAGATAAAAACGAACAATCGAAAAATCAACTAAAGAAAGAAAAGTTGTTTTGTGACAGCAAAATAAGAAATAAAATAAATGAGCGCGCGAACAGAATGAATTTGGCAAATACAACCCGCTGGGTGAACTGGGTGGTTGATGCTTGACGAATGATGTCTGACGTTTAACGGTTAAAAATAATAATGATCCCTCGAGGACGCAGTTACAGGGCTGCTTTTGTTGCCATTAAGATTTCATACGCAGAGCAACAGTTTTGACAGCAGTTTTATTGTGTGTTTTTATTTTACTTATGTTTTTACTCTACATTTTTTTTTTATTTTACACATTTTCGTCTTGACATTTTTAATGCCAACAGCGAAATCTTACAGAAGAGTAGATTTCTTTTGTTTAATTAATTAAAATGAGCTTCAAAATGGGATTCGGAGTGGTTGGCGTCTCAGATTTAGTGTGCGTTGAAATGTGATAATTTGGGCAATTGGCAGGGGTTTTTTTTTTTGACAAACTTTTTCTGTCACATTACAGTTAGATATATATTTAAAGTGCTAATGAAAGTACAACAAGATTCCAGTTCATTTTTTTTTTGAGTTATAAATCTTAAATAAATTTTATTAAATAGGTAAAAGATTACTCATTAAAATAGTACTAACGGTGTGAATGTGTTCTAAATCCATTTTCATAAAGAGTAAAAATGATCCCTTCAGAAAATTATTCCTTGTGAAGTTTTCTTCAGACAAGTGATCCCCAGCGAGTGGCTCTTATCGCTCACAAAAAAAATATGTTGTACAAAAACAATTACAAGTTGTAGCGCACTCACTTTTCCTTGGTCCAAACTTTGCCTGTGTTTTGTTATTGCTTTCTTCGCTCACATATGTAGCGGAAATTCGAACACAACAACAACCATACGATCTTTGCAGAGTTGAATTCATGGCTTTTGCAAGTGCAACAACAAGCACATGCGTACACAAGAAAACAGCATTGATGCTCGCGATCGATTTTTTCGCGGAAATACAACTATACAAATTCATTGATGTCGTCGTACAACAAGAAGTTTTTTTTGTTGGTGGCGGGATGGCTGGGAAGACCTGCTTTTGATCACTTAACATCACTGAGTACCACAGTTTTTATGTATTGATCTTCAAATTAGAAATGTAATACTCAATTCTGTGGCAATATGAAATAACAGCATAACTCGAGATATGTTCAAATTGAGTTATTAATACCATCGTAATCCTGATATACGAATTCATTTTGTGTCAAATCTTGATACGGATCCTTCTTATAGTTACTGAGATACAAACAAAAAACCAAAAAGCATATCTACTTGTTATTAAATATTTATTTTTATTAAAAAAAATTTCGAAAAAAAATCCAAAAACCAAAACATTTAGCAGACATTTATTTTATTTAAGTTTTTCATAAATTTGCAAATAAAATTTTTAAAATATTTTTAAAATAATTTTCGGAATTAGTTGTAAAGCTTAAAAATGCTCTCCTGAAAAGTTCAAAAAGTAGACTTATGCTTTTATTTCATATTGCCACAGAATTGAGATCTGGGATTAATAAAAAAAAACTTCTTCAAAAAATTATAGAATTACTAACTGGACCCGTGCAATTTTGTGAATGCAAGGATATAGACATTTTTATTATTTATTTTCGATAGTCTACCTGAGTTTGATTGGTGGGTTCACTATATATTGCAAATTTTCGTGCAGAGATTTTTTGATTTGTGTTTTTGCTTTTGTTTTTGTGTTTTAGCTTTTGTGTTTTGTTTTTGTGTTTTAGCTTTTGTGTTTTGTTTTTGTGTTTTGATTTTGTGTTTTTGCATTTGTTTTTATGTCATTTGTTTTTGTCTTTTTGCTTTTGTGTTTTTTCTTTTAATTTTGTGTATTTGCTTTTGTTTTTGTATTACCATCTTTTGTTTTGTTTTTATTTTGCTTTTGCTTTTGTGTGATTGCTTTAGTTCCTGCCTTTGCTTTGGTTTTTCTGTTTTGCTTTTGTTGTTGTGTTTTTGGTTTCGTTTTTTGTTTTTGCTTTTGATTTTGTGTTTTTAGTTTTGTTTGTGTCTTTGCTTTTGTTTTTGTGTTTTGCTTTAGTTTTTGCTTATGTTTTGTTTTGTGTTTTTGCTTTTGTTTTTGTGTTTTGCTTTAGTTTTTGCGTTTTTGCTTATGTTTTGTTTTGTGTTTTTGCTTTTGTTTTTGTGTTTTTGGTTTTTGATTTTGTTTTTGTGTTTTTGCTTTGTGTTTTTGCTTTTGATTTTGTGATTTTGATTTTGTGTTTTTAGTTTTGTTTGTGTCTTTGCTTTTGTTTTTGTGTTTTGCTTTAGTTTTTGCGTTTTTGCTTATGTTTTGTTTTGTGTTTTTGCTTTTGTTTTTGTGTTTTTGGTTTTTGATTTTGTTTTTGTGTTTTTGCTTTGTGTTTTTGCTTTTGATTTTGTGTTTTTGGTTTTGTTTGTGTCTTTGCTTTTGTTTTTGTATTTTATTTTAGTTTTTGTGTTTTCTTTTGTATTTATGCTTTTGTTTTTTATTTGGATTTGATCATGTGTTTTTGTTTTTTTTTGTTTTTGCTAATGGAAAAGATGACATAATCCCAAAAAAATGGTAAGAAGCAGGAACTTTCTTCGCATTTTTAAACTTTGTTCCTAAAGTTTACATTTTTTTCATAATAAATCACAGACAGGGTTCAAGGCAGGAGAAAAAATTCCGTATAGAAATTATCACTACGATTTTTTTCTAACAATTTTTTTACGTACAAATTATTTTTTTGAATTATCTGAGAGCAAAGCTGAGACAAATTTGTTTGTTTAATAATAAATGTATATTTTTAGTTCCGGACTGGACAATAGGACACTCTTATACCAAAACCAACCCTATTAATAATAAAATGTTTTTACGTAGTCATTCCATCACAAATTCGATTTAATAAAAATAAGGTAATTTTTGCGATTTAAATCAATTGGATTTTGGTTAAATTTAGGTAAAAAGAGTATCTAGAATGTATTGGTAATGTTTTTTTTTTCTGACAACTATCTCCTGAGTTACAGTGGTCCAAAGTTACAATTCAAAATAATGAAAGAAAAACTACTTGTAGTATATATTATTTCAAATATATTTTTTAAGTGCAACATACTCCTTTTTAGAAATTTCTTAAACAATCCATTCAAATCCATCCGTTATTTCAAAGGTTTCAGCATTTTGAATTTTTCGGTCGTGTTTGACATTTTTCTGGAAATGCTAATGTTATAGCTAATTTTAGCTAATAAAAGGCTTTTTTTTGCCATGGCTTTATTCTTATATTCATAACAACTATTTTTAAATACGGTTTGTTTAATTCCTAATTAAACTTTTATTGGTCTGTGACCATTCGAAGCCATCGTTCAGTAAAATTCGACGTATACAGCTGAAAATACATAAAAACTCTAAGTAAATCCCGATGCTTTATCTGTTGTCAGTTTTCCTCCGACTTTTTCAATGCTATTCAATTAGCAGTGACATGATCTTCCGAGCTGCTTCTTTCAAGCAGACATGGATAACAAGTGTAAAAATCAAATCCCATTAGTGTTCAGTTTACAAGGATATCGCCAACTTATCCTCAATTGCAGTGCGATGAGACGAAGTGCAATTTTCCGCTCATTCTTTGCCACATGATAAATGCAATTTGAAACCACAGAAGATGCCGAAGTAGTAAATGAAGCACAAGATGCAGTCGAATATGTAGTCGTAGCAGTAAAAGATGTAGTATGTTGGAACATGTACTAAAATGTGAAAAAGAAAAATATGAAAGGTAGCAGCAAAAGTTGAGAAGTTATTATGGCGCGCTTTAAGGTAAGTTATGTGCACTGCATCTACAAGGCAAGGCAGTCAAAACAGGAAAAAGGATGCAAAATTCAATTTCTGAATTATTGCCCCAGGTAGCGGCTCGCATTCTCACTTCATAAACGTGCTGTTAGTGCCAAGTTGAATGGTGTTATGTTTAGTTAATTGCAAAGAATTTAGTTGGTTTTCTTATTATACACTTGTGCTATTTTCGCATATAACGCAATTGCATCCCACCAGAAAACATTAGATGTGTTCAGTTTTGAATTCAAGCAAACTTTTCTCAAAATGATCATCAATACTTTCATTCAATTTTAAATAACTTTTCCTTAAAATTCAGCCAAGCTTTCAGGTTTCAAAATAAATATATATTTTTAGTAACATTCAATACTTTTGAAACGTTTCTTTCAATACTTCCTAAGCATTCCTTTCGAATTTCCATAAAAATGTTTCCAATTCATGCAAGAAATTGGCATATTACGTTTCTTTAATAACACTACTCAACAAAACAAGAAATTTTTGTTGCCATGGACATCCCATTCATCAATTATATGTAATTCGCGGTTGCTGATTTTTACTGCATACTCAGTTTTTTTTCTTTTACGTAACGTTTTTATGAAAATTGGTATGGACATATTAGCCGCTTTTCAGCCATTTTTCACAATTAAAAATATACAGTCCATTGCACAACTAATTTTCCAAAAAACTGTAATTGCAATTTTTCTTTCAATTGTCAAGACTAATTACAATATACAAAGAAATACTATAATTCCAATATGTTTTCAAGATATTTGAATCTAAACTCGACAAATATTGATTTTTATAGACTATTTTGGATGATTTTTTAGCATTTTGGATCTAATAATAAATATGGAAATGATCTATAGTTATGAGGTACATAGTTCAAGCTAACGTAGAAAATTACTTACTTTTTTATCGGTTCCAATTTTCAAAATATACCCTATCAACACATTTTCCGTTAAAACTGTTTAAATTTAAAATGCTTGTATATTTTGCATACAAATTACTAAAAAATAGTCGAATTTTTCTCAAAAATGCATACTTGACTAGTCATAACTTTCGTCAGATCAATCCTAATTTCATGCGGTTTATTTCAACATATTAGTTGTCGAAAACTCAAATCTGTAAAAAGTTATAGACCAAAATATGTAGAAAAACACGATAATTGTCATATATTTGTTTTACGTAATAACTCAAAAACTTGACGCAATCTGAAAAAACTGAGTATGAGGTAGTGAGTAGAATCTTCCATCGTCCATCGGAAAATCATACTTAGAACACGTATAATTTTTGTTGTGCTGTGTAATTGAACAGTTTTTCGTTTGCATTGGACACAAAAAAGTTAAACAATTTTATTTTTCTTATTATTTTGGATTCAAATTTTTCTTAGAGTTGACAGCATTAGTTCGATTTTGTTCCAAATTGAGTCCTCAATTTACAGTTCTAAAAAATTCAATGATAACACACAAAGTTCGCGCCTACATTGTAGCCTGAATTCAACAGTGCCGATAAATTTTCTGCTGGGTTAAACAACCGTACCCATTGCCGTATCGACATCTGTAGTACTAGCTGTATCTGTATCTGCTTCAAATGCAATTTGCATTTGCTGTTCATTGCTTTTCAGTTGAAAAATTGCCACCGAATTGCTGGCAGCTATTTTTATGCTATGCGCTGCTGCTTAGCATTTCAATTTTTATTTCATATTTTTTATTTAATACATTTTTTTTAACTCGCATATATATTGCCATTGCTTCGCATTTGCTGTGGCTTGAAATATGAGCATTTTATGCAACGACCGACCTTGGCAAGGACGCAGGTACACCAGCCAACTACATAAATAAATCCCTAAAATAAACTCGCTGCCTGGCGAAGAAGCGCACAACAAGCCTCCAAGTATATCTGCGGTCGTGAATCTGTGGCAACATAAACAGCACTTGGCTGTGCAACTTAATGTGGCAGGAGGTGGCATCCCCAGGATGCAAATAAGAATACGTTTGCGTAATTTTCAATACAACGGTGCTGCGCTACTTGCGAAGCAGTGACAAAACAACAGCAGGGCCCAAGTTACGGGTGAAAGTAGTAGATAAAGACTAATCGCTGAATGGCAAGGTTAACGAGTACAAAGTGTTTCAAAATAAAATTTTTAAAAATTAGAGTGGCCAAAAAGTAATTTGCCAAAAATAGTGCAAGTGACAAAAAAATAGTAGTACAGCAATAGTAGAGGTAGAACAAATATGATGCAATTGTTCATCATATTTGTTCTGTTCCTACGAACTTTATGTACTACCTAATCACTAATCACAGATTGTGTAAAATACGTGAATGAAAAGAAGAAACGAGTGGGGAAAGTTAAGTCACATGGGCGGGACTTAAAGTCGGTCGGACCTGACTATGGAATACCCAACACTTTGGTGGGAAATTTAATACCTAAATACCTAAATTTTAAAATTCAGGCATTTGAAAATTTTATCAGACATTTACGTCTTGAATCCCCATAATTTAAAAAAATTAATGCAAACGATTAAAATAACACGTAAAATTGGGCACATCACGCCTATTTTAAAAAAATATATATTGTTACGAAAATTCAGTCTACGGAAAACTGTCCTACAAGTTCGTATCTCTGGATTGTGTACAAAATAAAAACACTATTATATTTGATTTAAATTATAACAATTTACTTTATTAATTCACCTTAATAAACAACTTTACTAATTCTAACAACTGCTGCATGTCCACAATTTAACTTGACATTTATAACACGAGATGCACTCGACCACTTTACAATTACTACTGAACTGCTGTGCCACAGATGCGATGCCCTTATATACTCCATGCATCAGTTCGACAAGTTTCGACAAGCTTCTACATGTTGCGAGAACCTTATTCTCGTTTCGCGATTGACGCATGCTATTGGCATCTCATTCTCACTTATGTGTTTTTAATGCTCTAATCTTCTATATCTTTCTCGCACATTGCAGCAGTGCGCTGAATGATCTTCCGTCTCTTTATAACACATTGCTTAGTGCGCTGAATTGTCTTGCGTCTCATTTACTCTTGCACAGTGGAGCAAATTACCTCTTTTCGTAACAATATGTAGTTTTGTAATGCTTATAGTTCATAGATTAGTTTTCAATACGACTAGACAACAAATGGAGGCATTTTTTAATTATCTACGATCTAAGTAAGATTTTCCGATGGATTTCAAGATTCTAATCATACATAATTCAATAAAATTATATATTATATGTGATACTAGATATGTATGTATGATTCCTCTTACTTTATTTTTACAAATCACTCTTTAAGTCTTCAGTTTAAATGCAAAATCACGTCCACGATTTTTGATTTCAATTTTCTTTTGTCAATTATTCATAGAAATGTCAACAAAACCTTAAACCAGTAGAATTAAGCTTTGCATAAATGTATTACTTTCCATGGGTTTGCCTCAGTATCCTACAAAAGAGTGAAATGAAGATCACCTACTAAATGTTCATTCTTTTAAAATAAAATAAAATATTTTCCTGCTTATGTTCATATCGAACAAAAAAAGGTACATTTTTTCAATCGAATTTGTGAATTTCACTTTAAGCTGCAGACTTAATGAGTGATTTGCAAAAAAAAAGTAAGAGTAAGTATAGAATTATTGATCATATATGATATATCATAGATGTTACGCAACAAATAATGGGTAAACCTTGAAATTCATATTTTTTGCGTTTGATTGGTCATAAGTTTGGTCTGATCAATCCGAATTTCATGTGGTTTATTTCAAAATATTAGCTGAATTACAAGAATAAAATCGAAACCTCAAATCTATAAATAGTTATAGACGGTAGTGATTCGAATCTTGATGTCCATCGTAAAATCATACTTAGTTTGGCGGATAATTTTTTGTTGTGTGTATTAACGAATAAAATATTTATAGTTTTTTAGAGCATAGTCCAAACTTACAATCAAAATTGCTAAAACATAACCATCAATCATTGCCTTATTTATCATTAGATCCAAAATGCAAAAAAAATCGTCAAAAAATAGCCTAAAAAAATAAATTTTAATCGAGTTTATATTTAAATATCTTGAAAACCTATTGAAATTATAGTATTTTTCGGTATATTGTAATTAGTCTAGACAATGGAAAGTAAAAATGCATTTACAGTTCTTTGGAAAACTAGTTGTGTAAGAGAGTGTATATTTTTAATTTTAAAAATTGACCAAAATGGGCCTAATATTTCGATATCCATTTTCTTAAAAACGTTACGTAAAAAAAATGAGTATGCAGTCAAAATCAGCAGCCGTGAATTTTATTGAATTGATGTATGGTATGCCCATGCCCAAAAATTTTGCTCGTTTAGTTGAGTAGTGATATTATTGTACTTGAAATTTATAACAGTGAAGATTTTTACTGTATAGTAAATGAAAAAAGTAGTAGGTAAAAAAGTGTACAAAAATAATAAAAAAAATAAAAAATTAGTTTGAAAAATGTGAATTAATAAAAATTAAAACATAGACAAAATTTAGAAATCAACGGATGAAAAAAAAATATTATAAAAAAAAATATATAATCATGAGTAGGGTAATTCCACATCAAATCGACAGGGTTTTAAATTTTAATATATAAAAAAAAATATATAATTAGTTTTTTTTCGAAATTCGAAAATTTCAGAAAATTATAAAGCTTCAAAAAAACACAAATATTTTTTATAGAGCTAACTTCGAAAGTCATTATCTAGGTTAATAATGTTGCTAAATTGATATTCTTGGTATCTATTATGCTAAGAATTGAATGTAGTTTTTGATTCTGGTATACATTATTTTTTTATATTTCGACTTATAATTATTAAATTATAGTAAAGTTTTCGAACTCGAATTTCGGAAAAATAGCTATTTTGATTTGGCTCAATTTTTTTCCAAAAATACTTCAATTATTTCTAAATATTCTATCTGAAATTTGGAGAGGTGTTTTTTAATATAAGGGAGAAATAATTTTTTTGTATATAACATATTTTTTCAATGACAAATTTTTAAAAGTGCAATTAAGGAAATACTTTTTTGAGCTCTTTAAACTTTATTCAAAATTACGTCTAAACATTTCTAATAGATATCTGTAATCAATTTGTTAAATTTTATTTTAGTAATTGATTCATATTTTTTTTATAGATTTACTTTTTCGATTTACTACCTCGGTGAATGTTTTAATGATTTTTGGTGAAATTGTAGAGGTGTTTTGTGATTTAATAGAGATATATTTATTTTAAAGTCTTTCTCAAATCACATAATTGTAACATTAAAATGAAAACATAAACAAAGTAACGAAGTAATATTTACTAACCTTCAGTTAAGAATTTAAAAATAGTGAAAAATAGTATTAGTAGTAGAAAAAACTTGCAAATGAATGTATTTCAAATTTTTAAATTTTAATAAAAAATATAAATGTAAAAAAAAGATATTTTAACTTGCTACTTAACGAACGTTAAAATTTGAAGTGAAAAATATTAGTTGAAGCGCATAAAATATAGCATAAAGCGTAGCAACAGCAGCAGCAACGTTTTTACCAGCAGCATATTTTGCATGTCTTTAGTGTGCTGCCGTCCGTGTTGTATTCGTTGTTGGTAAAAGGTATCGCTGGCATTCGCAAGTAGGCAACGACCTGTAGAGCAACGAAGCGATATTTCAAAGTGATTTTATTTTATTTCAAAAAAACCACAAGAATTCTTGTTGAAATGCGCGCAAGTGGAAACGCATCCAATGATGTTGCGCACACAGTAAGAATATAAAATTCATAAATTTTATGAATTTGTGCATTTATTTTATAAATATTGTTGAGTTTCTCAATCAAGTAATAATTTCATAGAATTAGTAATTTAAATACCTGCATTCTAGAATTTCATTTTCTTCATTTGTATACTTTGTACTCACAACACTTTAGCACAGACACAAACCCACTCAAAAAATTTAAATATCAAAATATTTAGGTTCATAAATACGATGAATAAATATTCAATATTATAATTTATTCATAAAAAGTATGGACTATATTTATATGAACACTATTCGTCAAAATAATGCACACATTTTTTCAGTGCAGGGAGAAAGAAAGGCAGGAAAGTACTTTCAGGAACGCCAACCGCAGTCGGAATAATGTCACTTGATGACATTGATAAAGATGCAACACTAATGCTTCACTGATGAGCATAATGAAGAATGCACATTTTATAGAATTGAAATGTTAAGTAGCAGTTGATTTCTATAATAGTATAAAAAGTAAACTTCAAATAAATTTAATAAAATAAAATAAATTGCAATAGATATCTCTAATTTAGCTTAAACTGTTAGCACCACAAAAAAAAGTAATGTTTTTGCATTTATTAGAAATTAAATTCATGCCGCAACCTTTCGTCTGTATATCCTTGAATTCTTGTGTGTATATGTTATATATTCGCCATCCGGCGCAACGGAAATTAAATGTGTTCCTTCTCCTCTATGAGCAACATACATCGTTGTTACCTCCATGTCATCGTGTTGTCTCTTTCTAGTGTTTGGCGCTTTCGCTGTCTCGCTCTCGTGGGCAAAGTGTTGCCAACTAATGGTGTGCGGGTGCTGAGTAAATCACTGAAGCGCTCATGTGTGAGCTAATAATGCCAGTTCTCTCTAGCAACAGCAAGAGCAAGAGCAGCACCATCAACAACTATATTAGCAACTACAACTACAACAATTCTAAACACAATAACAACAACTGCTCTTTAACAAGAACCACATACCAGCCACAACCCGGTAGAGAACTCGGAAAAATCAGGTAAACTTTTAAACTGACCTGCTTTCGAAAGAAATCTAATTTGTCTAAACTTGTAGACTAAACTAAATTATCGAGTTTTCATTCGATTGCAATTCGTTAATTGGTAATCGATCGGAAGTCGGTAAGAAATCGAATTAGCATCTGTTTATTTGCTCTCATTCAATTTAGTTCCATATCGGTTGGTCGAATTGTTGCTAAATTGAATAGTAAACACTGCATTACCGACAAATTTAGTATAGTCTTCAAATTTAGACCAACTCGCACATATCCTAAAATAACAATTCATACGAATTTTATTTTTTTTTCTTCCAGAATTCAATATTGTCTGAATATTGTTTTCAATCTCGATTTTTGTTATTCAAAATTTTAGTATTGACCTAAAATCAATGGGAAAATACTCGAATAACTCAAATTCACTGCTGAAAATTGTTATATCTAGCTATTTTGAACTCTTTGAATAGTGATTGAAGTTATTAATTTGAAATCGAAAACATAATAAAACCCTTAATAAGTCATGCAAAAGTTTTTTAAATGATTTTCAATGTATGTTTTTTAAAAGCAGTAAAATGAGAACATAATGCAGAGTACATTCTACAAAATATTTTGAAGAGCCAAAAAATCTCGGATTCGAATCTCGGTACGGTACGGTACGGTATTGTTAGAAAATAGAAAAAACTAATCGCTTGAAATAAAAAATAGGAATTGACTTTTAGATTCAATACTAAATTTGCAAATATTGTTTATAATATTTTATTTATATTAACAAATATTTAATCTGAACTAATTTTCCTAAAAAAAAAAATATGCTTCAAATAGTTTGAATCGAAAAAAGGCAATTCCATCGCAGTTTTTTTTATTTTTTTCTTGGAACCTCCAACCCATTTTTAATATTTCCTTACTTATCATATTCTGGAAGTTACGGAGATTATATACTTGCTTTATTTTTTACCAGTTGGTACTGAGTCAAATCCAATAAAAATATCATTTATGATCGAAATCGAATTTTATGAAAAGTACAGTGCAACCCTAAAAAACATTATTGGCCGGCTGTTCAAGAAACTTGGTATAGGGATCAAATCTTAATGTCCAAATACATGATAAAACATAAAAGTATGACTCCTTATGTGACATATGCGCATTTCCAGAAAAACGTCAACCACGAACGCAAAATTCAAAATGCTCAAATCTTTGAAATAACGATGGAAAATTATTTTTAGCAAAAAATCGTAGTGGTAATTTCAGTATGGAATTATTCTGCGATTTATTACGAAATAACTGTTAACTTTAGGAATAAAGTGTACATATACAAAAATAAAGTAAATTGTCTCAGCTTTGTTCAGAGATAATTCAAAAAAATATATTGTACGAAAAAGGTATTTTTAGAATAAAAATCGTACTGATAACTTCAATACAGAATTATTTGTCCTGTCCGAAATTTATTATGAAAAAACTATAAACTTCAGGAACCAAGTGCAAATATACAAAGAAAGCACATGATTCCAACTATTTTTAAAAATATTTAAAAAAAAAACATTTGTGCGCAAAATTCTCTGACTTTTTGGAATATCCATATGAAGCTCGATATTCACTTTCGTTTTTGTCCTGTCCAGATGTTTAGTTCTCTTTAAATACTGTCTGCACAAAAAATCAATTAAATTCATTAATGTTCCTTCGAGATGTTAAAGTTTTAAGCGTACAAATGTCCCGTCCGGAACCCCAGGAAATGCCCATATGACTTCTATTAATTCGTGCAGTTAACGCGAATGTGATGGTTTATTTTAAATCACGTATTTAAAATATGAATTCCACCAAATTCTTCGAATTTGACCATACGTCATCGACAAACAAAATCATATTTCATATACCTATCTTATTTGGTAAAACAATATTGTATCGTGTATCGAAACTGCAATTCAATTTAATTATTTCGACAAATTCAATTTTTTCTACCTGGTAGTCAATTATAAATTTGTATTTAAAGATTTTCTTCAATTACTTCTAAATACAAAAAGCAGACTTTGGTGCATTCATTCGAAACGACTGACAGCAACACTGGGTTGTCAGTCAATGTCATCACACTCAATAAATCTCTCACTAACACTTGTCAAATTTTTTTCGAATATTCTATCTAATGTAGTAGACACAGACAACATTTCACTTTGACATATACAAATGTGTGTGCTGGACATGACGTTTCTTAATGTTTTAATCTGTTATTTTTAAACTTTAGATATTTGCAAAGTGAGCAATGTCATTGAATGGAATTTTTTGATATACCGGACTGTTCTGACTTCCTATAAAATTGTTATTTGAATTTCCAATTTAATCAAATTTATTTTTTGGTGTTCCAGAAATCGATACTTTTTACAAAATAATTCAATTGAATTGCTTCAGTTCACGTATTATGACTCAAATTCACAACGATTTCTATAATGACATATTTGAATTTCGAACGAATGCGAATTTCAGAACTTCTCCGATATACTTTAAAATTGAAACGAAGGAAAAAGTAGTGTTTTGTGTGATAGTTAATTATTCAATATATTCAATTTAGTACTTTACTTCAATTTAGGGTGTGTGCGAATTCGACTAAATTGCTGACTAAACTAAAATTGGTCGGTAATGCAGTGTTCGGCTTTTTAATTTAGTAAATTGTCGAGTAGACTAAATTGAACTAAATTGGATGACAGCAAACAGGCATATGATAATCAATTGATTATGGACAATAACAATTACCGGTTACCGAATGGCGATCGAATGAAAAGTCGTTCAATTTAGTTTAGTCAGCAATTTAGTCGAATTCGCACACACCCTTAGTTAATTAAACTGCGCAATATAAATTGATCAGGATTGTTTTATATTTCAACAGTTTCTTGTAGTACTTAGGTACTTTTTAATTTAAAGTTTTTTATTTTTCATTTTGAGTTTTTGATTTTTATTTTTGTTTCGCTTCTATGTTCCTACCACAGAGTCTCACCAGTTCCTCTTTTTTCCTGTGCACTGACCCGTAGCCTAAAAGTATGCTTCGTTTTTTGCTGAATTCGCTTTCGCTACATGGCATTCATGCCGACTGAACGCAAATATTCTTTGACGTCGGATACGATACGTCGACGCATTCGATTGTGATTTTTTAGTTTTTTTTTTTAGTTTGTGTCTCTGGTTTTTTCACATTTACTGCAAATTGACGTCGACACTCAAGGGCTTTTAGTTCAGCACTGGGACCTATTTACCGTGACCGCTTTATAAAGAACGATACCTGCACATGTTATATCATTTTGTCATGTTTTGGCTTTAAACCAGTTTATTCTGTCAGAAATTGATGTAATTTAACACACGTAAAATGGATCGACGCGAAACAAAGCCGTAACATTGAAAAGCATGACAACTTGGAACCCGTTTGTCTTTTCCGCTTTGTAAATTTTGATATTTGCAGTAAGAAAGTCGATCCCTAACTGTTTAAATATTACATTTAAATAATACCGTAGCGTCGGCGACTCTATTGGTTAGGGCATTGGACAAACTGTCAAAAGTGTTGGGTTCGGTCCCAGCGACTGTCATAGCACACGATTTTCTATACGACGCTACCTCTGGCAGTCAATGGAAAAGCTGTGATAGTCAAACATTGCCTAAAAAATGCTACCACCCCGCCGTTCGGGTTCGGCATTAAAGTGTAGGTCCCACCACTTTCAATACAAATGAAACACGCACAGCTCAAAAGGTGAGAGAATTCGGCCTAGGTTTTTCAGAGTTGTAGCGCCAAACTATTATTATTTATCATTCATATCAGGTTTTCTTTTTTAAATATCGGCATTACTTCCGGAGTTGATTACGAAATCGATATCCCAAATCTGCAGATATCATTTTTAGAGGCTGCTATTTTTGGATTTATACTGGTTATTCTATTGGAATAATATATTTAATATATTTATTATGTGTTATGGAATGGTTAAATTAAATAAACACTTCCAAATTGTTAAAATCGCAAAACGCACATTAAAGCCGTACAATTTTTAAACTTCATTTCTTTGGAGAGTATTCAAAATCTGCAATTATTCAACTTATTTTAGAAGTGCCCTTTGTCTTGTCTGGAACAAAATAATTAAAACTGCGCCCCCCATTTATAACAGCTGCTCCATTTCGCGTTCTAAAAAGAAAAACCCCGAACGAGTTCTTTTTGTGAAATCATCTGTAAAGTGCCAGATAAACCAAAGAACAAATCAATTAATTGATCCATCCGAATTGCTGAGACAAATTCTAAGTTCTTCAACTGTTTTTGCTGTCTTTCAATACAAAAATCTTTTTGATTCTTTACAAATAAACGATGTGCTATACCGTGGTTCCATCTGGCAACAAATGGTAGTGTGGAAGTGGAAAAAGTTTCGGAATAAATATCGACCCGTCGCTATACAACGACGAGCAATTAATCGTCAACAATTTGTAAATATTGTGAGACCAACCCAAAGGGACACAGCACAGCGTTCGAGGCTGCTGGTTGCATGATCTACATTGGGGAGGAGGGGTTCGTGGAGCAGTGGACCCAACGGACTGTTTTAAGATTTATGCGTTTGCAATTGAAATAAACAGACAAACTAATGAAATGCAACGTTGCACAGTCTGAAGAGTTTTAATGGCAGACAGATTAAATCGATTCCTTTATAGTTTTCAATACTGGAGTGAACAATTAAAACCACTGAGAATTTAAAGCAGGACAATGAACTGAAATACCTAACTGAAATTTGCAGTGAAAATTATAACTTAAAACGTCAACTTATGCTCCTGAATTATTTTTTTTTCGATTTTTTAGGTTAAAATTCCCTGACTTACTAATTAGGGCGCAAGGATCCCGAATATGTTATTTATTTTTATATTGAGTGTAAGGATATGCCAGGATGAGGTGTGCAAATGCGGTAAAAACTGAGAAAACACATAAAATTCTGTTTCAGTATTTTTTTTATCTACTTTAAAATAGTGCATTCCATGAGTGACATTTCATCAAAAGCACTACTTTGTTATTAATTCCATATTAAGCACCTTGGCGCAGTCAGTCCTTCAATAAAATTCGCGCCCTTCCATTGCATCGTTGATACGTTACCTTGAACTTATGCTGCTGCCTCTATTATAGGTTTTTAAATTTTGACAGCCTCGAGAACGGAGAAAAAACGAACCCTTTTTCGCTCAAATACGCCTCTCACTCAGATTGATTAAGTTTTTCTTCTACTTTTTCATTCTTTTTTAGGTTGTTGTTGGCAGCTGAAACAGTTGAAAAATTTAAGCTGCTCGTGAAAATCGCATAAAAGATATAAATCAAAAATGGCAACAGCGAAAGCAGGCATAAAGCAAATGAAAAATGCAAAGAAACCAAAGAAGGTAAAAAGTACTAAAAACCCATAATGTGAGTTTGAGCATGTGTGGGATGTGAAACATTGACAAAAAATAAAAAAAGAAACGGAAATAATTTCCAGCACCCAACATATACAACATACGCATGGCTATAATACCTAGCAGCCATGTACGATACCTACTTGAAAAACGTTAACAAATGAAGGCCAAGTGGGAGTAAATGTGCTGTTCAAATATTAAAAGCTTCCTTGGCGTCGTGCACAGTCATAAAACAACGCGCTGCCGGATGCTGCCATAAGGCGTCGGACGCAACGCGGTGGGACGAGTTGTTGGATGAATGAATGGTGGCCATAGGTGCCAATACTGCAGGTGGATCCATGTCATGTCGATCGATATGTTTTGCTGGCACAAGATGCCACCGCCGGCCGTCGTTCTGCCAGAGTGTAACGGAAACGGAAGTCAGCAACCTTTGGTTGCTAGAGCAAGGCCACGCGATCACTAGCAGGGCCGGCGATTGTATTATAAATGCTTCTATAAATATATTAAATTGTCCGAGTAGAAAAAAAACTGCGGATTAAATTCGGAAAATTGGATAATAACGGTTAAGGCAAACAAGGTAAGTTATCTCAAATAAAAAATAGCCAAGTAATAGAATTTATATTCGGGTAATTATTTGCTATTTACACTCAGAAAAAAGATACAATAAAATTAATAGTTTTTACTATTGAAATAAGTAAATAGAATAAACTACTAATTCAATCGGTAAATCCCATTAAATATTTCAAAATACTATACACAAAATTATTATTGTATTTGTATGAAATATTTATGTTATGTATACTATTAAATCAATAACTGTCAGATTTCCAAATTAGAATGGGATTTTTTGAGATTTTTTTCTGAGTTTTCACTACCAGGAACATTTCGTTTAGAAAGCTTTCATTGATTTCATTCATTGACATTGGTCAACTGAGTTCGATAAATATATCTTTAAAATGTTATCGGGCTTTAAAAACTGTTGCAATAAAAGTAATCGAAAAATTAATTTTAATATTTTAGTATTTAGTGAAAGGTACCGAAAGTTAACTTTATGTTAACTTTTCGTTTTTAAAGATAACATGCAAAAGGTAACTATCATTCAGTTGACACTTGAATCATGTACCAAAGAAGGGTCTCATGTTTCAATATTTTCCCCTTTTACTACCACCTTGTCAACATCTTTGGAAAATGTTACTCAATGACATTTTGAAATATAAAACGAGAGCGCCAAGAGACATTAAATACATAGTGTTGATAAGCGCAGCCAACATGTGAGACAGATAGACGCATGTCTGCCTGTCTAGCTGTCTCTCATGACAGCCACCCAGTGACTTAGATGGACGGATGGCTCGCATGTCAGACAAATGGCTGCTTCATGTTTGACTTCCGCTGCATAAATAAATGTTTGTGAACTGCGACGTTGCTCTTTGAAGCATGCGATAAGGCGTAGCAGCAACACAATGCTGCTGACAGTACAAGCAACAGCAACAATTTCCGTCTTGAATTTTAATGACAACGTCACACAGTATACGGTGCAAGCAACAGCAACTACCGAACAACAACAGGATATGAAATATATATGTAGCATGTCTACCGATAACAGCAGCGAGAACAACAAATAGTAATAATAATTTTTTCTTCCTCTACCGCCTAATGTATCGTGAAGTGAATTTGTTTTTTTTTTCTTTAGCTACTCTTTCAAATTTAATTTAGTTTGTTATCCTTTCGATTTTAGATTTTCATGTACCCGACTTGTTGAAAACTTATTTCAGCACCTGCAGCCATTTTTGTTTATTTATTTTCAATTTTGCAACGTCTCTAATGTGATTTAAGACATCTCGTTATTGTTGTTTCTGGCCTATGTACTGCTCATAAATGTGCTTGAGTTAGTCTGAGAGATTGCTTCTTTGACCTCATTTACCTCATACCACCCCAGCACATTCAACTTTAATCTATACCGAAAAAAATACCATACTAAAATGTATAAAAATTGCCTTTGAATAAATACCGATTATTTGATTTACATACATTTACTACATTTCTGTACATAATTTGATTACATTTTTATTAAAAATAGCTTAATTTTGTATTTATTTTAATGTTCTTAATTGTTTTTGCTACCTACATTCTGTGCATAACTTCAAAACAATTCTAAAATATTGATACATATGCATTTATTTTACCACTTTCTGTATGTATTTAAATTATATAAAAATGTAGAAAACTATTGTCTCATTTATTTATTTATTTATTGAAAGTTTATAAAAAAATGTTTCTGTTATTGTTATGGAATCAGAAGTATGAATAATACGCACGCTCTCAGAAAATTCTTTTTATGTACTGCCTTCTAGGTGTGTCGTTTGAATTTTCTTCGGAATGTTGTATTCCTAATACATTGTGTAGTAAAACTAAACAAATGTATACAAATATAATGAAAAAGTAAAGAAATGGAGTAGAACTAATTATATTCAAAATAAATGTAGTGAGATTTACTACATTAAATTTCTCGGTGTATGCTTTTGTATTTGTCTGTTGGCTTATTGTAGTATTTTCTTTGACACCTTCTTCTGGCAGGGACTGAAAGCAGGTGCTTATTTCCTGAAAAGTCATTTGATTTCATGAGCTTACAGCAAAAATCATCAGACTTACGATTTAAGCCTATTTGTGGCGGCTCTGTCAATATCTGACAAAGAAAAATATATATATTTCAGCCTATATTTTTAGCATTTGTTTGAGTTGCACATATTGATCTAAAATTGTGGTAATTAAAGGCTTTATATTCCTAGACAAAGTAATAATTTATATTTTTATTTTTGTAAATTTCAAATTTACGTACTTTTTTAAAATAGGAAGAAATTATAAGGTTCGAATTATTATTGATATCAGGGGCCCGTACTTCGCTGTGGAAGTTTTTATAGGTTTTATAAAAGTAGTAACCAAATAATAATTCTCCGCAAAAACAACATTTCTCAAAGACAATTCTTTCTCAGACTGCGCATCCCCGTAGAATTCTTTCCAGTAGAATATTTCGCCGTAGAATTCGTACCAGTAGAAATCTTCGCCGTAAAATTCTTCTCCATAGAATGCTTTCCCGTAGAATTCTTCCCGATAGACTTCTTTCCGTAGAATTCATCCCGGTAGAATTGTTCCCGGTAGAATTCTTTCCCGTAGAATTCTTCCCCGTACAGTTTTTCCGAGTAGAAGTTTTAGTGTGGTGAGTTTAGGTGTGGTGAATTTTGGTTGGTGAGTTTTAGTGTGGTGAGTTTTAGTGTGGTGAGTTTTAATGTAGTGAATTTTTAGTGTGGTGAGTTTTAGTGTGGTGAATTTTATTGTAGTGAGTTTTATTGTGGTGAATTTTTATGTAGAGAATTTTATTTTGGTAAGTTTTAGTGTAGTGAATTTCAGTGTGATGAGTTTTAGTGTGGTGTATTTTAGTGTGGTGAATTTTTATGTGATGAATTTTATTGTGGTGAGTTTTAGTGTAGTGAATTTCTGTGTGGAGAGTTTAAGTGTGGTGACTTTTAGTGCGGTGAGTTTTAGTGTGGTGAGTTTTAGTGTGGTGAATTTTAGTGAGTTGAATTTTATTGTGGTGAGTTTAAATGTGGTAAGTTAAAGTGTGATAAGTTTTTTTGTGTAGTGATAAGTTTTTTTGTTTTTCTTTCCTTTTTTTGTTTTTTTCTTTAGTTTGGCTTTTAGTTTTATGTTATTGCCTTTGTTTTTGTATTTTTGCTTTTGTTTTGTGCTTTTGCTTTTGTGATTTTACCTTTAAATTTTTTTTTGTATTTGAGTTTTTTGTTTCATGTTCGTAGCTGGTGAAAGTGCCGAGTTATATCTTATTGAAAGTTTATGTTGTATGGGAGGTGTCACGCCTCTTTGGCCAATCCCAACCCATATATAGCCTATCATTCCTTCCAGACCCTACCGCATCTGTGGTAAAAATTTCAAGAAAATCAGATCAGCCGTTTATACGGAGAAGCGGAACAAACCAACAAAGAGATTTATTATATGTATTAATTAGATTTTTATTTTTGAGTCATAGAATGACCCCCTGAATTATTGGCATCGATGAACCAAATACCCAGTATAATTGGTCCATGGGGTCGTAGATACTACATCTTTAAATTTAAATTGTTTTTTCTTTAATCTATTTTTGCATTTTTCTTTGGTTTCCTATGTAAATCAGCGCATCTTAAAAACGTCCGTATTTTTTCCGAAATATTTTTACGCATTGAGCCGGATCCGTATAGCAATCCTAAGCACAATTTTTGGCTGGCTCAAGGCAGTTTATAAATATTTTTCGGAAGGTTTTATGCAGACAAAGATGGATTTTATTTCAGTCCGTACTCAAAAAGTGTCGGGAATCTGGCTTTAAAATTCACAAAATTTGATAACATCCTCGATATAATATTTCTGGCATCTTTTGGTAATATTTACGGAAAACACAAGGATAAATGGAAGTTAGTACGAAGCCTGTAGAAAACCTGCTAAAGGTTCTCAAATTTTGTGTAATTTTATAGACACATTTTGTGTACGAGCATAAAATATGCAGCTGTTGATAAAAACTCCGCCTTTGTCTGCTTTAAATATTGGAAGAAAATGTTTCTGAACTGCCTTGAGCCTGCCAACATTTTATTACAAAATTTTAAAACTTCCCCACATTTTTTCGGTAAACACAAAGTTGGCAGATTTTTCAAAATTATGGATTTTTAAAGATAGTTTCCCGGCACATTTTGAGTATGCTCCACGTGGTTCGGAAAAATAATATCTTTGATTTTAAATGGCTATATAATATTATAATAATAAAGACATTTATGCCATATCTAATCATAAATATTAAGACAACCCTTTTTAATTGTCAAATAACAAAATGTCATAATGATTTCTCAAGAAAAATTAAAAACCCACAAAACCAGCAAAATAGAATAAATAAAAAGCAGTTCAACCAAATAGCGCCAAATTAATTTCTTGTTAAAAAATCCTTTTTTTCTTTCACCGAGGGTCATTTGCAAGCTGCCCCATAAGGCCTGCGTCTGCGTTGTTAGATACTCAAGAGAATGAATTTAATTTCCGCTCTAATTTGATTTTTTCTCCTCATTTTTTTTTTATTTTACAATAATGCACGCCCCCTTACATCCTGCCAAAGGGGGGAAGGCACAGCACTTGTCATTGTCATATCCTTAAACGTGCTTTGCTTTTCTTACGTTGCCCGTATTGATAGTAATTTTTTATTTTATATAATAAGAAAAACTTGATTTCGTTTCCTTTTTGTCCCTTTTTCATATCCTGTCGAACTTTTTTCCACGCGATTAAACCTAATTCAGTTGCTCCGGCGGGCTGTCGGAAAACAA
This sequence comes from Dryomyza anilis, assembly GCA_951804985.1. Lineage (NCBI taxonomy): Eukaryota > Metazoa > Arthropoda > Insecta > Diptera > Dryomyzidae > Dryomyza > Dryomyza anilis. Next base: position 538,401 of record OX638130.1, on the reverse strand, counting down.
CGAGCTCAACAAAAGTACCTCATTGAGTTTTTATTTTTCTTTTTTCACTTTGTGATTTGGTGCGTTCGGTCGTGTGCTCCGACAAATCCTTTCAAGTGGGTGTTCTTAACATGTCCAAGGACCAGCATTTAAGATTTACATAGGTAGCTAGGCAGCTCTCGAGTTCAGCACGTCACGACGGACACAAATAAATGTCCAGTGAATTTAGTGTTTTATGCGCGTTACGTGTTACAGCATCGGCCAAGCGTCGTTCAGGACCTGCATCCTTAATTTAATTTTCTACGCACTGTAGGCTGTGCAATAATAACAGCAAATTTTCGAACATTTCTCGAACAAAAGACTACGTGATGTATGAGCGAATAAAATACTAAGCATTCAAATTATAATTTGTAATGAATATGTCGTAGATTTGATGCTAGAAATAATTTTTTTTTTCTTATTTAAAAGATCTTCTCGTCTTAAGTATAACTTAGGAATTCTTGAAAAAAAAACTATTTAGTCATATGAATTTTAAATTTTGAATTAAAAATTACGATTTTCGTCCTACTTAGGGGAAGTGGGACAAGTTCTTATTTTCTTCCAAAAAAGTACATTTCAATAATTTATTAAATTCTTTGAATGGTCTATTCCATAGACTGGTTCATTATCTAACTCTTTGCATTACCAGAATACTATTTATATGCCTTTTAATTGATTTTTTGGGCGATTCTTCAAAACAGCTCAATTTTGGACTTGTTGAAGAATGTTGGGGTAAAGTGGGAAACTTCAACTTTAGAAAGTTATTTTTTTTAAATATGTAGCCATCAAAGACCATCATGAAATTTGGCGTGATCATTTATATTAAATCAAACAAAATTTACGATTTTTTCAGAATATCATAATTTGAAGTACAAGGATAATGATCATTGGGCCCCATGTCTAAGTTTAGAAGTTACGATTTTAATTTTCAAAAAGCTGGTTTTTATTAGCAAAAAAAAAATATTAAAACGTGACCTCAACGGGGTTTCTAGCTTTTCTCGTTCAGGAGATATTTAATCATTCAAATGTGATTTTTCTCACATTTTTTGCAACTTTGAACCAATGTATCTCTGAAAGTAGTGGTCGGAAAAAAATGATCAATGTATATTTCGATACTCTTGCCCAAATTTCACTGAAATCGAAAAGTTAAAATCTCAAATTTTTTTTTGTCGATTTGTTGTTGAACCCCATTTTTATTTTTTTCAAAATTAATTATTTTATTTCTAAATGTTTTAGTATTTGTTACGCTCAACGCACTTTTTTCGTAACACAAATTTATTTTTGATTTTACTTTGGGATAAAGTTTGCATCTGTAGCAAACATCCGATAAATTGCGATACCAAAAACGGCCTTTTTGCTAAATGTCAAGCTGATCAAGAATACAGATACTTTTTTACACTGGATATGCCTTCTTCTGGGTGTTACAAACGGCATACCAAACTGAATATATCCTTTCACTCTTATTGTAGGGTGCAATCACAATTAAAAAGTACAAAGTTACAATTATGTTCCGCCATTTGCGTGTTTCGGCAACAACTCAATTACTGTGACCGATTTGTAACCGAAAAATTATTGAAATTGATCCCTTATCGTAGTTTCAGGTTACTTGGGTATCAAATAAAGTAACAGTAGGCTCTTGTCTAAAATTAAATTAAATAAGTCCTATTTTATAAGCTTCATTTAAGTCCTAATATGAAACAACTATCTTGGGGATTGTTAATGAAATAAGCTCCCTTGGAAAAAAATGGCATTATTCGGTTTGGTTATATTACATTTTTTGTTCATTCTTTTTTGGTGTTATTACATTTTATTTTGACAAACCTCATTCCCCAAATAAAATTATGGGCAGAATTGAGGCAGCTTAGAAACATTTTGTCGACATATTTCAAACAGACAAAGGCGGAGTTTGTATTAAAAGCTGTCGGTTTTCTGTCAATTCCCAAGGTATGCGTGAATCTGCCGTTAAAATTCCACAAAATTTACAACCTGCTTACAACACTTCCCAAAATATTCCATTTATCTGTTTGTTTGCCCGAAATATGCTAGAAATATTCCTGACAAATGCAAAAATTTTTGTCTCCGGTTGTTATTATTTTATTTCTTTGGAGATATTTGATAGTTAAACGTGTAGATGAAATTATTCCGATATTGTGAAAAATACCCTAGGAAACCAAAATTGAAAAATATATACCCAGCAAACATTTTGAGTCTTTTAAGACTCCTAAATGTGTCATATTTATGAGTGTTACCCTCATATATGAGCACTTAAAAGAGCCCAAAAAGGCTCCCGACTCCTGGGTAGAGGGCCCCATTTTATGAGCCCAAAAACACTCATATTTCAGGCTCTTTTATTACACCTAAAACACTCATATTTGAGCACTGAAAAGTGCCCAAAAAGGCTCCCAACCCCTGGGTAGAGGGCACCGTTTTATGAGCCCAAAAACCCTCATATTTCTGACACTTTTATTACTCCTAAAACACTCATATTTGAGCTCTAAAAAGACCCCAAAAAAGAAACTGCGCTTTAAAGAGCGCAAAAATATTCTTAAAACATTCACATTTTTGAGAATTTCCAGACACCATTTTTGGAGTTTTTCTTTCTTCAGAAATATAGAATGTGTCTGAAATTAATCCAACATAGTACATGTTCATGTTTATCTTAGTCCTGACATTCGTGAGAAAATGCATTCATTTCAAAAAATCCATTAAATATGTAGGTTTGTCTGTTGAATTTACACTATTATTTTATTATTTTTCATTTGAATTCAAATTCAAAACGAATACAAGTTTATCAATTTTATTTAAACAGTAGGCTCCTAAAGCCAGCATAAATAAGATACTTTTATGACTCCCTTTTCTGAGTGCTCCTTAAATACTCTTAAATTTGATGATTTTATGAGTTTGATTTGAGGTGGCTCCTAAAACGCTCATTAATGAGACTCTTTTATGAGTCAAATTTTGGAGCGTTCCTAAAACATTCTAAAATATATAACTTTTATGAGTCTATTTTCTGAGTGCTCAGAAACAATTTTATTTTTGATGCTTTTTGGAGTCTAATTTATGAGGGTTCCTAAATAACTCCTAAATATGAATCTTTTATGAGCAATATTTTTGAGAGCTCCGAAAACCGTCTTAAATGAGATACTTTTAAGAGTCATTTTTCTGAGGGCTCATAAAACACTCAAAAATTGGTCTCCTTTATGACTCCAATTTCAGAGCGCTCCTAAATTGCTTAATGGGTATGTTCTAGTTTTAAATATTTCAAACGTCATTATTTGCAAATTTCCTACACGTATCATTCTGCCGCATTTGCATAGCACATACTCAAAAACTCTCAACTCAATTTGCCCAAAATTATGCCACACAATTTGCAGTTCAAAAGTCAAAACATGCCATGGACATTTTTATGGTTTATTTTATTTTTTCAACATATTTGGTACTTTTGTTATTTGTAGGATTTAGCATACTTACTTTGAATTTTGGTCGTTTTTGTTGTTTGTTTGGTGGGTCAACAGCATATGGCGGCAGCAGCAGCTCATTACACAATATTACAGTTTTATGCATATTTTCACAACGACAACGAGCTTAAACGAAAACGTCGACGACAGTAAAAATAAATCAAAGTTTTATTTGCATATTAAGCAAAATTAGCTGCTGCTGCTCTCTCACATAATGAGGTAGTTGAAAACTTTTGTCGCAGCGCATAGACTGCAAATGGACTGCCGAACGAACCAACTGTCGAACCGAAACGACTGGCCGCCCGTCGGACTCACTGAACTCAGTGAATCCGACGGTTCTTTGTGCGATTCGAATTTCATTTTTTGCACGAGCAACATAATTGAGTTGTAGTTGTTCGCTGTACCTATTCGTGTTTGTCGTCGTGCTAATAAAATGTTTATTTATTTCGCCTCAGAAGTCAAGTGTGTCACATGGGCGCTTTGTGTGTTGTTATTCTTGATGTTGCACAACTTTTTAATCGGATCATAAAATATGTTTGACTGAAGTTTCGTAAAATGCTAATGCTACTGGTTGTTTTTACGATCGACGGACAGTTTGCTCTTTGAACGCATCATAGCCATTGCAACCAGAACGTAATCATTAGCAAAGTAATTAAACTGTTAAACATGTTGCGCATACGACGCGTGGTACCGAAACCACTTAATATCCAGTCACACTCAGTCAAACGGTAGTTTCGACTTTTTATTACCACAAGTGTTTGGTGGTGTCGTTATGTCGGTGATTTGAACTTTCACGCATTACAACAATAAAATGTCGTTCAAAACGAGAACATCCCATACATCATTTCATTTGACTGAATACTGAGTTTTTTTTCTTATCAGGCAACGTTCTAAGAAATTATAAGAAAAATATATTGTTACGAAAAGATGTAATTTGCCCCACCGTGCAAGCAATCAACAATAATAAATGAGACGCAAGACAATTCAGTGCACTAATCAATGTGTTAGAAAGAGACGGAAGATCATTCAGCGCACTAAACAATGTGCGAGAAAGAGATGAAAGATCAGCACATTAAAACACATGAGTGCGAACGAGTAGAATGTTCTCGAAACAAGTCAAAGCTTGTCGCAAGTCGAAACGTGTCGAATTGATGCCTGCAGTATATAAGGCCGCCGCATCTGAGGCACAGCACTTCAGTAGTGATTGGAAAGTGATCGAGTGCATCTCGTGTGTGATAAATGTCAAGTTAAATAGTGGACATGCAGCAGTTGTTTGAATTTGTTATTAGTAAAGTGAATTAATAAAATTAGTTGTTATAATTTAAACCAAACATAAGAGTGTTTTTATTTTGTACACAATCCAGAGATACGAACTTGTAGAACAGTTTTCCGTAGACTGCATTTTCGTAACAATATGAACATTTAGGAAAGTAATATCACAAAAAACATGAAAGCCAATTTTTCTCTTGTCTGTTAAACTAATTTGAAAATAAAAACAGAAAGAAGAGTTTAGGTCACATGGGGAGTAGTATGTACAGTTTGATAGCAGCACAGAAAAAGAAATAGTTAATAAAATGATTTTTTTTTTTTCATCAACATTATCAATTTTTCACCAACCTCCTGATTTGTCATATGGAATATTTAATTTATTGAATTAAAATCATATATTTTAATGTTTTTTCATGTTCAATATTAGTTATGATCAAAAATGTCTTGTTCTTGCATCCTGCTCTTGTTTATGCAAGAACAAGAGCGAGAACAATATCGAGATTGACTTGCAAGAGCAAGACGAAGATAAAAAGTGCAAGAACAAGTGCAAGTACAACACTAACACAGCAAGAAATGTGAGAAAAGCAAGACTTTTTAAATTATTTATTATGTTATTAAGGTAATGAAATTCAAAAGAATTCATGATATTGTTAAATATTGCACAACAAGTAACAATGCAAAGCGCGCAACATATTTATGAAGATGTGTGTTTCTATTTTCTTGTTTTTCAAGGCTAAGTATTTTAAAAATAAGGTCTGTGAAGCACTTTTGAAGCAGTGCATCTAATATAAGCCCACGCAACTCCAAAGATAAAATAGACCAAACAATGATGTTTCTCTTTTCTTTTCATCGTTTTGCTACGCTAGTTCGTTCCTTGATTGTACACATGCACTGAAATTGAACATTATTATTTTCTTTACTTTTATGCATAGTTTTTTTGTAAACTATAAAGTTTTTCCTAAGTTAAGTTCTATGTGCATTATTTCGTTTAACTTATAAGACAATAAAAATAATATATAAACACTTTAACAGTGTACCTTATTACTGCTTTTTGTGTTTTTTTTTTCACAAATCCACAGGTTCGTTTGCAACAACAACAAAAATGCGAATAAAACATCATCCACGCTTTTGATAGAATTTTTGGCGGGACATTTTTTATACAGCAAAGAAATTCGTTGTTCTGTTGTTGCCAACTTGATGGCTGTACTAGATATATACATGTATAGTATGGTGCCATGCGTCTGTCTGCTTTCATGCGTATGTTTGTTGCCATGCGATGATATAGGGTAGCAACGAAAAGTTGTCGTTGAGAAAGTGTGTGTATACGCATCGTAATTCGTTATTGTTGTATTCTCTTCTTTCTGTTAGTGTTCGCTTTGTAGCGTTTGAGTTTGTGTTCGGATGAAAAATTTTACCCTGCAAGATGCTGTTTGTGTTCTCTTGACATACGGTTTTTTTAATCTCTGCCGAAAACAGAAATATGCCTATAGGAAATATTCCTTATATTTATTAGGTATATGTTCATTTTATTATGGCCTTGAGATTTTGAATTGTCTCATCAACATCACTTGATTTATACAATTATTTGTTTATTTTTGATGAAATATAATTCAAATTTTTATGTTATTGGATTTTTAGTTCTTGTGTTAGTAAAATAATTTATTTTTTGTTGAAGACATTGAAAACATGGAAAATTAAGTAACTTAAATAAAATTAGTGTTCAAATTATATTTGTTTTCATAATTAATATGCAGTTTAAGATATTTGTGTACCATATTTTACTTAAAATTTAAAAAGTAAAATTTTGCAAAATTCTTACCATGAAGAAAGAGCAAGAACAAGATTATATGTACCTATGCAAGAAGAAGACTTTGTATGCAAGAACAAGAGCAAGAACAAGATTACAATTTTTTGCCTATTCAATATATAAACATCGAATTTACACAAAAATGTCTCTCTATGGTAAGAAAATTTCGAAATTCCGAAAATCTAAAAATGCTATGCAGACGTTGACCCCTCTAGGACACTCCATTCAAAAATTATGAAGGTTTTATGAACAACTTTTTCAAGCATTGATTTCTTCGGTTCCAGTAGGAAGATTTAAAAGAGTTATGTACCAAACGACTTAATATTTAGCATTGACTATGCAGACTTTGACCACTCTATGACGCTCCGTTTAGTTATGAAGTTTTAAGAAAATTTAAAATTCAGAAAATCGAAAAATTCTATGGAAACTCTGCAGCCTATACGTAGCATATTGCTGCACGAAACAACAACTTTTGCAAAATCTTGAGTTGATGCAGTTTTTGCATTATTTGCTTTTCGACGAACATAATTCTATTTTTCCATTTGTAAAAATTTGTAATATTCAACCGAATTCAATAGGAATTGAAGTCCACAGAGCGGCCGAAAAGGGCAACAGGAAAAAAGCAATCAACATGTGCTACCAGAATGTTGGCAACTTCTATGATATGTCAACACTAATAACTAGAACGGCAACAGCTACGACGGGCAACCGGAAACAGGTCAAAACGTTGCGGCAACAACAATAACAATTTCGACCTACTTAAACAGGGCACATACTCATTCACACACACAAATCCATGTGTTTTATAAAGTGTTCTGTCTGAAATATACGGCGGTGGAAGCGCTTCCCGTAGCATCCTGCAGCAGTAGTAGCAACGGCAGGATTCTTGAACTTTGAGGATAACAGCATAAATTAGCATCGAGCAGCAGCAGCACCTGTTGGAAGCGCAGCTCAAGAGAAATCAAAAAAGAGAAGGAGAAAACGTGAGCAACATTTGGAGAATTTGGAGTGCGTTTGCGCGCAAAAGTCTCCACTTTCCAGCCTCCCTTAAAAATGAATGCCGCACGCTATCTGTCTATTTGCTGCGAGCTGTGTGTAGCTCATTTATTATTACAAAAATCGAAATACATTTTTACACACAAAAACTCATTGAATAAAATGTGGCAACTTCTCAGTTTGACACTCGCAGGCTATGAATTGCAGCTAACTTCACTGCCTTGCAGCACGCACTGCCACCAGCGCCAATAATGTCAACGCCGCCCAGCTGCATATGGCCGTTGTTGCTGCTGACTTCGCGGGCAGCTGCACACTGCGTGGCACCGCCTGCAAGTTGTGCGTCGTCGTGCGTTTAGTGTAATAATTCGTCCAGATGCCGAACGTCAACAGATCCGACTTGGCGTGGTTTAGCGTCATTTCGACGCGCGTGCTGCCATTAACGCCCGTCGTCTGCTGCATCGTGTACATGTTCACCGGCAGCGGCATCATCTGCGCATCGACGGTGCTCGGCATAATCAAGCGTCGATCGGCCTCTCCAAACTGGCCACTGATGTTCAACGCCGCAAAGTAGTACTTGTTGCCGACAAGACGCGGCGCCGGAAAGATGCGTCCGCAACTCCACAGCTCGTCATTGGTGCAAGCAATGATCGCACAAATGCTCAACGCACTGGGATCGATACGCTGGAAGGTGGTGCCTTCGCCGCTGTATGCCGCCAGACGGTAGCGATAGGCGGCATGCGCAGGTGATGCATTAATCAGCACACGCTTCGCCGCAAAGTGACAGCAGAATTTCGCGTGGCACACCGTCTGCGAAATATTTGTGAAATCGGCCGGCAGCAACTGCGTTGCAAAGATGTCGACGTTGTAGTCGCGCAGCAACGCTAGCTCCGTGAATCGTGGCGTTTCCAGTTCGGGTTGAAAGACGGGCTGTACGACAGGAGGCAGTTCATAGCGCTGGCCGTGTTTAGGCACACGTGCCTTGAGCAGGCGCGTCGTGGGTTGCTCATGTATAACAGCGGTCAGACGGCCCAGTTTGCCGGCATAGATGCCGGAGCCGGTGTTTTGTTCTGCCGGATTGCTCGCATCGGCGGCCAACAGGTTTACATTGTTGCCATACGCCCAGCCCTCCTGCAGTTGAACAGCTGAAAGAAATGTTCGAAAACGGATCGTATTAATGATCAATGTTGATATAAAGTTCCTAATAACTAAAGTCGTACATCGGGGCAGGGTGTTGCAAACTCTTCTTTGGAGTTCCTGAATCGAATCCAACAACGTGAAATATTTTTAATAGGGGATGAAAATGTTTCGCCCTCTATTAGCTCTCTTGAGCACCGAAGAACCGAAAACTTACAGTAGTAGGTGTTCGAGGGAAATACATGGCCTGATTCCACCAGATCATGTATTATCTACTCGGGCATCTATCCAAATCCACCCCTTCGTAGTCCACTCGGTTCTCGAATGAACCACACATTACAGAGATAATTCTTTCTTCAGTCGCACGATACGTTTGTGCGTCAATATTTTCCGACATTTTTAATATTGGGAAATTTAAAGCAAACTTCCACCGACACTACTCTATATTTTCTCCTCCCTTCAACATATAATCCTTTCTTACGATCAACACTGCATGCATGAATAGGGGGCATTCCCTGAGCCTTGGTTAATTTGTAAAAAAAAAATGTTTGGTATAAAGTTCCAATAATTTTAGACCTGTTCTAATCCAACAACCTTTAGCCCTATCAATGAACTGGTCTTCAATAGAAGAGTGTTCAACAGAAGCAGGTTCTCCAATTGAAGATCAGTTTAATATTAGGTCTAAAGGTATCTATGAGGTTAAAGTTACCGGTTGATTTCATGTAAAGAAGACACAACTAGGATTAATTTCTAATTCTTCTCAGAAGTGACTTTTAAACTAATTTACGAAGAAAAATGCTTCCAAAAATTTTAAATATATGACGGAATTCAAATAATTCAATACGTCATCGATAATTCTATCCAGAGTACAACAAATACCCAAATTAAGTTTCCTAATATAATTATTCTATTATCGCGTTTTGAATTTAATGATCCTCACCTGTCAAAAACGGCAGCTCCGAGAACCAGTACGTCGGATATATAATGTCGGTTATATTCATTTCGCGTATAAGCACCATTGCCGGATCATAGAACAACATGTCGAAACAGATAAAGTGTCCGAAGGTAACCCCAAAGTCTGTGGTAAATGTGGACAAATCGGCCTTGGTCAACACATTCGTCGAATACCATTCGTAACGATACAGATGCGTCTTGCGGTATCGCGATATGACCACTCCCTGCCGATCCAATACCACATTCGTATTATACACCAGCAGGCCGTCATCATTGCACTTCTGGACATCTTGCGGATCACATACAACCTGTTCTAATAGATTGAGCACGACGTATATGCCACGACTGCGCGTTGCGCACGATAACTCGACGAGAAAATTATCATAGTCCGGAGTATCGCAGGGCGCTATATGCTGCTCTGGATCGGGCACAAATGTCTTATGACCCATGTTGTTGAGTACGTACTCGGGAAATACTAAAATGTCCAGATCCTTGACATCATCGGAATCAATGATTTGTCGCATGCGTTCCAGGTTGTCTTTGGTTTGTTTTCGGGGGCTGCCCTCAGAGGCGGGTATGAATTCGACGACACCCGCATGATATGTGGGATCTGTGGGCAGTGAAGACTGAACAGTATTTTTTTTAATTATATACATTATATATGTTTTATTATTCCTGTTACCTGACAGCTGTCCTGTAAAGCTGCTAGTAGCAAGAGTGCTATGTATAGAAATTTGGTTGCCATTCTTTCGGGCCGTTCAGCAAAGACTAATTCGACGTTTGTTGGCCAAGCTAACAAGTCGTCTCTTCATGATCATGTCATTTTACAATCTTCAACAAAGCAATCTGATTGTTTTTATCTGCAGATGCTTCGTAATGCGTTTGTATGAAGTGATTTATAATGTTTAGCGGTTATTTAACTTGTATATTACTGAAATAAGTTATGTCGAAACGTTTCTGATAAAGGCAATATTAATTTAACTTTTTTTTGCCTAAATATAGTCAAGAGTAACAAAAACAATTATAAATCACAAAGTGGAAAAATTCATAATGTAATCAGTTCGAATTACTCAGAAACGGAATATTAAGGAACATTTAAAAAATTTAAAGCAAAAAATTTATGAAATTATAAAAATAATGATATTGTTTTAAGGCAAAGTTTTCCTTAAAATAAGAACAATTTCACTTGACGTTATTTCAAAATACAGTTTTCTTATTATAAGGAAACTATTTTCTGTTTGTAAGTGTTGATGAAATACTACATAAATACACACACAAAAATATCTTGTTTGGTGCAAACAAGAAATATTATTTGCAAGAACCAATTTAAATGATTTGTAGCAAATGCTTAAATTATTAATCGCAAGCAACTGTAATATTTGTACCAAACTTTATAAATGTTCATCTCTTTTGCTGGAAACAGTTTACACAAAAGTGTTTCCCATAAATACTTCTATTGCTTCCAAACTGAATTCACATTCCACACGGACACATGCATGCATTGAACATATTTTGTTGTTAATCATTTAGCCATGGAGTGGAATTTGTAATTAAAAAACAAATATTAAACTCAAACTCTATGATCTCCAATGAGTTTGACTTGAATGAGAGTTCCGGCGATAAACGTTGCACGTTGCGTGAGGTTCGGCACAGCACTAAAAAACGACATGATTGCTTTCGGAAATACTCTGGCAAATACTTCCTCTTAAACAAGTGTTTCGAGCGAACACTTTAAATAATTATTATTTGAGGCAATTGACAAGTGTTTATTCCAAACACTAATTAAAATTTACCATTTAAAACAAATAGATGCAGTAGTTAACAGAAGTAATGGATGTGTTTAGGGGGAATAAATAATTGAACATTTACGAAGTGTTTAATGTAAACAATTAAAGTGTTTACGACAAATAAATTAATATATGTTACAAATACTAATAATTTGAAGTGTTTGCAGGAAACAGTCATTATTTATGGCAAATTATATAAATTGATAAGTCTTAAGTGGAAACAATAAGTTCTCACCACAAACATTTGATTGTTTACGGCAAATAATTCGTAAACAATTCTTTTTTGTTGTGTAGCTTTAAACAACTTTATTAAGCATAAAACAAACAACAAAAAAAGAATAATAAGAAAATTTATAAATTTGAATATTTAAATTTTGCCGACTTCATCAGGATTGTGCAAATGTATGCATGTTAACGCACTTATCATAATTATCATGAATTACCACATATAAACTACTATTTAACTAGCAATTACTAATTATTACTCTATTTTATGAATAGCATTGTCCCTATGCTATGCAATTATCTCTTGGACAATAAACTGTTCTATATCTTTACGAACCGCTTGTAGGCGGTGACAGTGCTGAATAGATCCATAAAGTTTAATCGACAAATTCTTTTGTTGACACGATAAAAGGCAGTTGTGAATTAAGAAAAGAATATCAAACATAAACCAAAATACAAATCAACAGGTTGGTTGATAACAAAATAGATAACAATTTCATACATTTTATGATGGCAACAATGCCAAGGCTAGGTAAGGTGGCAACACTGATATTACAGTCTGTGACAAATGGAGATGCGCAATACTTGTTAGCATTCAGAGAATTCTTTATTTTATTCGATTTCTACATATATTATATTGTGATCCCTTTAAAATAATCCTATTTAAAAGTATGTTGCGACACAAATTTAAAATAGTTTTTTAAAAAATTTCCCGTCGAATTAAAAGAGATAAAAACAAATGTTCTCAGTCAAAAAAAATTTAATATTATAAATTTGTCAAAAATGTACAAACAATTTTCGTTTTTTCTACAAACATTTTCAAGACCCGTCCCCGTTTCTATTTCTAGTATTTATCAATGACCTTCTGACATAAACCCAAAATCCATTCCATTGCTTAAAGATGACAGTAACATTTGTCATTTATTTTCGTCCAAAAAGCGCCCTAACTTTTTGGAGATTGAGAGTAAAAGACGCACTATGAATGACACACTTAATAATAACCTTAAAATAATCTCCGAGTGGGGTCTTGTAAATAGAGTTGATTTTAATGCAAGCAAAACACAATAATGTCTCACAAAAGAATGGATTCAGCCCTCCCTCCCCTGAATATGGGCGCTGTGAATATTGCAGTGCCAGTCCGATTCGATGACCGATTGTTTCAAAATGTTTAGTAAACAAAATTATTCGAAAAAAGAATAATCCAACAACATTTTTGTTCTACAAAAACAACGTATTCAAAAACAAAATGTTCCAATTTTCCGAAATTTTGTATAGGGGAACCTGGCGTAAGGTGGGACATGTTTTGATTAGCCTCCAAAAAAGTACAATTGAATAATTTATTAAATTCTTTTGAAGAGTCTATTCCATACACTGGTTCATGATCTAGTTTTTTACCGATTTAAAAAAAGCTCAATTTCGGACTGGTTGAAAAAGGTTTGGGTAAAGTGGAAAATATCAAAATTTTTACATAAATGGTATTTTAGTATTTTTTTTTTTTCACAACAAAGTGAAATATTATCACTCAGTCAAAATATTCTGAGTGATAATGGACACACATATTTAGTTGCTGGTCGTCAAGTTCGCATATTTCAAGTACGCAGGCCGTTTGCAGATATTGATACAGTTTCAATCCTTGATTTAAATTAAAGAATACAAAAAAATAATCAAAATAAAAATGTTGGAAAATGAAAATGGACAGACCACACCTATTTATAAAACATATATATAGATTTTTAAGCCTAATATTTCATAGATTAGATTTAAATAATTTACGACTAAAATTTCCACTATAGAAAAACCAGCAATAATATAAAAAAATTTGGAACACATATTTGTAAGTAAATTTTAACAATATCTTTTCGATGTCAATGAAATTTAGGCAGCTGATAAAGCTTATTGAGATATACATGAACGATTTAAGAGATATTGAAATATAAACAACCATACAAAAGTGAATTTTGGCCAATTTTTTGTAAATTTGAAGCACTGTATCTCGGGAAGTAGAGCTCTAAAAAAAAAAAAATTGGTCAATGCATATCTCAATAATGTGGGCAGCTGATACCCAAATTTCATTGAAATCAAAGAAGGTGAGTTCCAACCGCTGGTCGATTTGGTGTGGAATGGCCCATATATCAAAAAATATACGTCAAATAATAAAAAAAGTGTGTGTGAAAAAAAATCCCTCATGAATTGAAAAATCTCTCGTTGAATTAAAAAAGCTCGAGGGAAATTCCTAATCCCTCAGCAATTAAAAAATCCCTCAAAAGGTCTTTATCCAACGAAGTTGTCATCTATGCCGGCGACGTCTCCAATATATGCACAAACTTTAGGTTAAAAGACAAAAATTCTCACTTTTTGTCAGCACTCTAAAAAAGAAATTTTCTTAAATTATTAATTTTGTATTTTGTATTTCCTTTGCTCTTCCACTTAATTAAACCTTTATTTCACAACTAATAGTCGTGACAAACGGAAGTAATACAATCATGATCTAAATTTCCGTATCTGGATGTGTTGTATGTTGCGTTACTTTGCGCCTGCAGTACATTTTCTTATTTTTGAATTATTATTGCATCTTCTGAAGTGTTTCGTTGGTTGAATTTGCGCATACTGCCACCGGTCACGTTAACTCAATTTTGGCAGTCCATTACAACGCTACGCACACAGAAACAGGCACTAATAACCACACGATCAAAGGTCGCGTTTCAAGCAGTTGTTGTCGCCGCTGCTGCTACTAAACTCGTTGCCGATTCCCCACCAAGCACCACTGACACGAGTGCCCCAACACTTTGTCACGTACGCTGGACATCACACACGCACACACACACTTGCCAGGCATTCAAGCGGAAGTCGCATTAAAGCGGAAGTGCTTAGAACATTCTAGCGGATGTTGCAAATGCTACGTGCATTAATGCATGCAACTAACAACATTTTTTATAGTTTTATTAGTTTTTGTTGTCGTTATTGAGTCGAGCTAACAAGATTTTTGCTTGACCTTCGACTGCCATTTGATTGGCGGAAATTTCAAATGTCGCGCAATATATGCAGCCGAAATGTGTTTGGAACGCAAAGCGGAAGTCGTACTATTGCTTCCGTTGCAGGTGATGAAACTGTAATTGGGTGAAAATCACCATCACGAAAATTGCAAAGAAATTGAAACTTATTTTGGCAGCAATTTATGACGAACAGAAACGAAATTAAAAATTCAACTGGAAATTGTTTAATGATTGCTATTCAGATGACTGTTAGTGCGTCATTGAACAAAATATTCTATCTTTATCGATGTAATTAAGACATAATTGAGCCAATATTTTAATTGGGAATATCGCCAAATCAGGTGCCACCCTATAAATCGGGCTTATTTATCACACACATAAACGAAAATGAATATTGCAAATATTCTACACGCAGAGAAAAAACATGGTTGTGGTGATCATTTTTAAAGGTCATCATACTATGATTGGAGTTATAGTTGTAGGCAATCATATACTATGAATCTTAATGACTATATTGTCAACCTTAATATGATCCTCAGTGACAGTATTCCAATGTCACACAACTATACTGTGGTTCTCACTTACCATATAACAAATTCTGCCAACCATAGTATGGTTGTCAGTGACCATATCCAGATATCGTACATAGAGAAATAATTTCTGTCATTTTTTTTAATACTTAGGGCATATTTTCGACAAAGGTATAAAATTGGGTGACATTTTAAAGGCATATTCCGGCCATATTTTGGGTATAGAAACTAAAATAGACTGCTTTGATACAAACTCCGCCTTTTCTGCTTGAAATATTTCAATAAAATGTTTCTAAACTACCCTCAGTCATACATTTAGGGATATTGTCGTGGGATATTTATGGTAAAAGTGAATAATATTATATTTAGTTTCATACATATATATATGTTTGCATTTGAATAACATTGTATTCACATGTAAACATATTGTTGTTTAATGTGAGTGTTTAATGTAATGTGATGTCACGTGCATAACCAAAAAGTTACATTTATTATCATATTAAACTAACAACATTTTTTCAGAATTTTCTTGGCATTTTCAAAGTAATTATAGAAAAAAATATAGAAATAATTATAGAAAAAAATATAGACCTTAAAAAAACTCTGGATATTCGAATATTGCAAGATATAAAATTATTTTTTTCAAAACATCGTAGTGCAAATTTTCACACAGATTTATTACGAAAAAAACTATAAATATTAGGAAGTAAGTGTAAATAAACAAAAATAAAGTAAATTATCTCAGTTATCTTTCTAAATTATCCAAAAAAATAATTTGTATATGTATAATTTGTATTTTTAGAAAAAGAAAGACATTTTTGTTCCGTCCGGAATGTCCCTTCCGGCATTTTTCTGTGATTTATTATGAAAAAACTATATACTTTGGAAATAATGTGTAAATATAGGTACACATGATTTCAGCTATTTTAAAAATGATTCAAACAAATAATTTGTACGCTAAATTCGCTGACTTTTTGTATACATATGAACCTCAAAATGCACTTCTGTTTATGTCTCGTCCGGAACGATTAATATATATATATATTTTGATCTACCGTATATGTTTATCACGCCGTATATGTCACGCCCGAAAATCTGAGTTCGTGCGTGCTAGTTGCTGTTGTGACCGTGCGTGTCCGTGCCTCCAAAATCAGGCTCGCGCCCATTAATTTTTTTTTATAGTTTCTACCCCAATTTAAAAAACCCTTGGTATTTTAACCTTTTCTTAAAAATCTGCTGCTTTAGTTTTACTTGTGGATTTAAGAGAATAAAACTTAATTTTTGAATTATTTATTACAGGGACTAAAACCTATTGGAATATCGGTTCCGGTTCGGGTTCCAAGATTTTTAAAATTGTGGTTCCGATTCCGGTTTCAACCAGCAAATTAAATGGGTTTCGAGTCCCGTTCCATACATTTTTATTAACGGTTCCGTTTCCGGCTCTTTGCGTTCCCTGACAGGGACTATAATATCTGTACCGGTTCTGGTTCCGATATATAGTCGGGCTCGTGCTCGTGCGTGTCACCTATCGGCGTGCCCGTGCGTGTCCGTGCCATCAAAAACGGGCACGCGCCCATCTCTAGTACGAATGTCCCGTCTGGAACCCCAGGAAATGCCCATATGTAAATCAGCGCTCCAAGCATTTTATGTTTAGTTAGCGTAATATAATAAAGAGTTTTTCAAATGGGACGCTACAAAAGTAGAGCGACAGGGACAGCAAACGAGGCCATATTTCTTGCCGCTCTTTTGACATTTCTCTTCAGTAAGGTTTGCCATTTAATGTCACAGTAATTTCGAATTACTTTATAATTACATTCAGGCATGTGCAAACAAATCTTTTTCATCCGTGTAGCTGGTGTTATTCACTGCCTGATAATATCGCAGACCCCATAAAGATAGCTGACCCAAAAACACCTTCGCTTTTACCGACGACAGGTGGGGCTGGTGAAGTTAAACAAAAATCAAAACAAATAACCAAATGGAAATTTTCAATTAACATAAGAATTACTTGATAAGAATGCAAAAAGTAATATTTGTTTGCAAATCATTGACAGTTGTTACGGGAAGATCGACGCGTTTGGAACATGTCTTGGCGAATTTTTATCTGCGTTGGTGTTGCTCTAATGAGCGGGTTTTGTACCCATTGCAATGCACAGGTTGTACTCCGGAATATTAACAGATTATAAACTCACAAAAAGCCTTATAATTAATATCGACGCAGTATTTATCATTAAAAAATTCTTTATCTTAATGACTAATTTCAATTTGGTATTCACAATTTAAATAATATAAAAAAACTATTAATTCTATGATATTTTTTCTGAGTTTAAAGAGTTATAAACAGTCAAATTCTCAGTATTATTATTTAATTGTGTTATATGATGTATTCTAACGATCAAAAATCGTAGGTAAAGCGTGCATGGTGCTTGTGAACGGAGTAAAAACTGTGTTACGATATAAAAAAAAAGAAATATTTGAAATAAAGACATATGCGGATATGAAGGAAAATTTATTGAAAAGATTTTGGCATACCGTAAATGTTTCGTTTTTGAGTTATGATTTTCATGTACCTACACTCAAAATATTCAACGAGATATTGTAAATACAACTCAGAATTCGTAATTTTTAACTTCGGTCCGATTTTTTATTTTACGATGCATTCGTATATTTTACAATTTGATAATCGTAAAACAAAAAGTATCAAAAAGACATGAAGAAAACAAGACAGAGCAGATCTAATTTACTTTTTAGCGTCGACATTTGTGTATAAATGTATTTGAGTGTGTGAAATTATGAAAAATTGTTAATCCATAAAAAATTGACTATTTTGGGTGTGTATCAAAGTTGGAATCGATCATAACGATGTCGAAACATTTCCATTTATTACAAGACGACAATTATATATAGGAATATGAAACATAGGAACAGAGTATGTGAGTTCATTCTCAGATGTACGAGTTAATTTGTGGATTATTTTCACAAATGCTTTTCGTGAAATATGCGAATTAAAACATAAATCTATTTCGTAGTTTTACGAAAATTTATTCGTACTATATATGAATATTTTCGTGGATCATTTTCACGAATATTTTCAATCTTGTATTTTATGCATGCTACATTTTGAGTGTATTATATACGTGGCGGTACACCCAGAAAAAAATTCCCTCAAATCCTATTGAAATTGGACAATGGGACACTTATTGATTTAATAGTATACAAAAAATAAATCTTTTCATATAAACTCAATGGCAATGTATTGGTATTTTCTAGTATTTAATGGTGTTTTCCGATTAAAATAGTTATTTATCCTATTGACTATTTTTAAAAAACTATTATTTATATAGTATTTTTTCTGGGTGTATATACTAAAAAATAATTTCCCAATTTCAAGTAAATATGGGAATAATAAAGCTCCATAGAATGTATTTCTTTTAATCAACGAACAGTTTGTTCAAATAAGAGAAATGTTTTTCTATGGTGTAGAGAGAAATGTTATTCCGTTTGTTTATGGATCGATGTTAAAAAATTGTTTGGGAACTTATTAACACATCTTTAACCATCTCTGCAAAATAATCTCTAAAATGTATTTTTCTTTTCTCTACAGTCTTCACAACCCTCTGATCCGTTCTACATCGGCGGTGTGTTTGAGTTTCCCGCACTGCATCGCGACCACCGTCCAGAGGATGTGTCCGTGCGCATATCGCAATTTCGCCAACTCATGGAAGAGGCTGTCGTCAAACCAGACATCATAGTATTTCCCGAAAGTGTTCTCAATAATCTTTCGTACCCAATTGTGGTACCCGATCCAGGTGACAACATTGTTCCTTGCGCCGACAGCACATACGATTACATCATAACAGAGATATCGTGCTACGCGCGTTCATTGCAAATCTATTTACTGATTAATGTCATTGAAATGCATAATGTGTCATCATCTGGTGAAACTATCTATTACAACACGAACGTCGTTTATGATCGACGCGGTGTGGTCATATCGCGCTACCGCAAGTATAACCTGATCGGCGCCGAGTGGCAGTATCTGAATTATACACAGCAGCCGGAACTGGAAGCCACCTTTGAGACCGACTTTAATGTGACCTTCGGACACTTTACACGCATGGATCTGCTGTACTATCGACCGGCGCAAGCGCTGGTCGCGCGCGGAATACGTGACTTTTTGCACCCCAGCAAGTGGCAGTCCGAGTTACCTTTTATGACCGGTACGTATTTCTTGTGTCCCGATAATTAATGCAATGCGGCTATTATGCAACTTATATATGGGACTATGTACGCATAACCGAATTTTGTACATATCTACAGACAGAAAGATCCAAGTTGCGAAGTTCGATTGTTAAATTGTTATCCAATTAACAGCTTCTTAGTATTATAAACTAAACTTTTCTGATAACTAAATAAAAATCTAAAAATAAAATCTGCTTTAAATACACGAAATCGTTCGTGTATTTTACGAAAGAAAACTTGAAATTTATCCACGAAATATTTCGTAAAATAGAAAACTGTAGTAAGTTTATGATTTAATTACGAATATTAATTGTTTATTTTACGAAACTATTCGTAGATTTTATGTACGAAAGCCATTCGTACATAATACGAAAGATTCCTAATTTATTGAATATTTGTGTACCTTTTTACGAACATATTCGTACATTTTACAAAAGTATGCGTACTTTTGACATTATCATTCACGAATCTTTTGTAAAATTAAAAAAAAAATTAACGATGAAAATGACGATTCATTCATTCATGAATGCACTGGTTTGATACTTTTGACACAAACTGTACTTACACAGAATTCATTTTAAAACTGTTACTAATCTTACTTAATCTCACCATACCAAAAGTCACCACACCGTAACTCAGCAAATTAAAATTCACCACACCAACCCTAAATATGAATGCTCTGCACGAGTTTCGTTAAAATTTGGAATACATATCCTACAGACCTAGGAGAAGGTCACTATATAGTTTTCGTTCACTACGCCCACTTTTACGCCCATTTTTATTTTTGGGGTATGTTTTAGATTCCTAGCAAAACCGCTGAACGAATTTTTCTGAAAATTTGCATTACTATGATATAATTTTAGTAATATTGTTAATTCGTAAGATATACGATTTTCAACAAAAACCAGAAATTACAAATGTTTCGTGTATTCTACGTGTTTTTACGAAATTAAAAATTACGAACAAATATTTCGTAAAATGTCCTAGAAATATTTTGAGTGTAGGATGGTTGGGCGTTGGGTTGGTTGAAACCACAAATTCATATTCAATAAGTACCTACCATTTTTTTATTTTTAGCCATGCAACTGCATCAGTCCTGGGCCTGGACCAACGATGTTAATCTGCTCGTGGCCGGCACCAATGATCCGCTTAATGGGCGCACCGGAAGCGGTATCTATGCTGGCAAATATGGTGCCCTAATCGCCAGCATGACCACAGACGAGACACGCCGCAAGTTACACTTGAATGTTCTGCCTAAAAGCGGATACGATTTGGGCAGTTTCTATGCACAGCAGACAGCGCAGGCCCAACAAAAACCACAAACTGCAGAAACAACATCCATTTCTACACCGACACAGTTCCCCGATCGTATCACCGGCGTCGTTTTGGGTCGCGAGAGTGACATAGATTTGTACAGCACGTTGCCGATTAACGATACGGACGGTGACGAGATCCGACAACGGCTCTGCCACGACAAGCTCTGCTGCGACTTTCATTTACGACGCTCTGTCATTCAGTCGCCCATCGCTGACTCCAATACAACACAAACACAGGCGGCCCGCTACTTCTATCGCCTCGCAGTTTTTCAGGGCACCGGAACCTTTCTGAACACGGAACCAGATGTAGTGGCTGTTTGTGCGATCTTTGCCTGCGTCGCCGATCATATTTACAGTTGCGGCCGTATCTACGACGAGACCACGCTGGTCGAGAACCGCTTCGCATTCGATTATATCAAAATTAGCGGTAACTTTACGCAACGCTCGGCTTATTTGGTGCTGCCCAACAGCGTGGACGGTATGTTGATGCCGCTGCCAGCGGAGGCCTTCGATATGGATGTGCGTACGGTGGGGTGAGTGACCTAATATGATAAACAGTATACGAATGTTACAAATAACAGATACTTCAAATTAAAGAATTGAAAAACCAAAAGAGAGTTTGCCTAAATTTAAAGGCTACACTGAATTGTTGTAACCGGTAATCCGTAAATTCGGTAAACAATAAATTTATCATCTATTTGTTATTCAATTTATTTGTTCATCTATTTAGATTGCTCGAAAATTTGCTTATTTGATTAGTTAACCCTGCATTATCGACAAATTTAGTGTAATCTTTAAATTACAACAAACTCCCACACACCCTAGGTTTTATAATAAAACAAATGTAATACTGGTTCTACGTTATGGTTTCGGTTTCCAAGATTCCGAGTTTTATTAATTTCCAACAGACATACTGAAGGGCAGTCAGACAGTAGGATGGACACACACTTTTAGTCCGTTTATAATCGTTTCATTTAATTCAAATTAGTATCAAATTTTTTAATTTCAACTTTTTTTTTACTTTATTACAGTAACGTCTCCATGGTGAACTATACCTTACTCCAACCGAAAGCCGACCTGCTTACATTTGGCATCTACGTGAACTATTACATCGATGAATCTATCTACGATCATCACAAAGGAGATGGAAATACAGCAAACTGCGGTTTCGCATACAGTCTACTGCTTCTGTGGCTTTGTGCTGCTTTATGTCTAATCTAAAAAATATTATTCAAATTATGTTACATATTTTTTTGATTTTTAATAAATTATTGATTATAATCATTTTATAATATTAAAAAAAAACATTATTTATAAATATTTAAAATTGTAATATTTATTATTATTTTTATATTTTTTAATACTTTATTAAATAGTTAACCAAATAAACGACAATGAAAATTTTAAAAATATGGTTTATTGGTTTTTTTTTTCAAACGTGAACTCAAAACATAGCTTCCAAATATTCTAATATAGGAGCTACAGTTTGCAAGTAAAAAGCGCCTTCTGTCGTCAGAATTTTAAACTTTTTAAATTGCCAACTTGTACTTCAAACTATAATTCTCAAAAAATTCAAGTCTCTAAGTTCATCCATAACTTCAGGAAGTCAAAACTCAGAAAGAGAAGCCTTTTTAAAATATATAGAAGTTTCTAGCACACTATGGGGTCTGTAAATATATATATCAAGTCCATAAGTAGTGCATCGTATTCCAGAGACTTTTTTTCACAATTGGTCCAAATTTCATCAAAATCCATCAAACGGTTGCAAAGTTATGGGCGCATATCGCAAGAAACCAAGAAAATTGAAATTTGCCGATTTCGCTCGTTTTTCAATTTCCGAAAAACACCAGGCGAACAGAAAAAGCAGTAGGTAACTATCATTTGGGTTCTTGTCTTGGATAAATAGATGTGTGCACTGCATTATCAATGCACTGCAAAAATGTTGTACTGCAATGTCGGCATGTAACGTAGAAAACCATTGCATACTTCTAGGATTAACTAAAAAACATGGTGACCACCTCTAATTGAAATAAAATATTGTTTTATGTAATGTAATGTCACTATTTAAATTTGTTTGTCAACAAATTTATTAGAATTAAATGATAATTTTCTGAATATTATTTTCTGATATAAATTTATTAACAGTTGACCATTTTTTTTTTTGATATAAAAAATATCTCAACCAGAGACCTTTTTATTTTTTGAAAAATTATAAATCTCAGGAAAAACGAAATGAAAATAAAGGTTATTTCTGGTCTGTTTTATTTAAATCTTATTAAAACTGAAAAAGCAACTATTATTAAAAACACACTTCAAATATAAATAAGAACGAATAGTCCAATAGATATTACTCCGCCATCGCCTCGACGGCGGCGACATCCTCTGAAGCGCTAGCAGCCACCTCACTGACCGCTGCCAATGCAGCTTCTGCGGCGGCTGCTGCCAATTCGGCGGCCTCTTTTGCCTTCTCGAACTTGTTGACCTCTGCAAAGATAGCAAAGTTAAAGCAGTCTAAAGAAAAGTAACTTGGGCGGACTTACGGAATTTGCTCAGATCACCGCCAAGCAGACGCAGTATGTGCACTGTCTCGTTGCTGTCCACGTAGGCGCGCAGACTGGAGCTGCCGCGCCAGCCCACTGTGTAGAGTGTGAAGCGTGGATCCACGTACTTGAGAATACAGCTGCCGATGCCTGCAATAAACACGCCATTCATTTCATCTTCAATAAACACCCTTGCGCTTTGACACTTACCCAACTCTTTGCAACGCTGCTGTGTTGCTTCATTCAGCTCTGTAGTCGAGGGCGGCTTTGTTGGATCCGTGCAATTCAACAGCAGTATCATGTCCTCCTTCTGGATCTCGATGCGTCTGTGGTTGCCCATAAAAGCGTTTGAGGTCTGCAAACCCTCCTGCGCCAAGCGGAAGGGATGCGTTGTGTGGCGATTCTCACAACGCACGAAGGTTTTCACACCCGTGTTGATGATTTTGATAGCGTCCTCATTCAGCAGCACCAGGTCACGGATGGGCTCAGAGCAATAGTAGATATTTTTCTTCTTTTCTGTCACGCAACGCGTAAGCAGACAACGTTTGTTTAGCGATTCGTCCAGATCATAAAATTGCTTGATTTCGTCCCAGTCGGCGTCGGTTTCGTTGAAGAAGATGTACGGATCCTCTTTATAGCCATGCATGCGTC
Organism: Dryomyza anilis; assembly: GCA_951804985.1. NCBI lineage: Eukaryota > Metazoa > Arthropoda > Insecta > Diptera > Dryomyzidae > Dryomyza > Dryomyza anilis. The sequence continues at coordinate 514,481 of OX638130.1, read as the reverse complement.
GGCGCTTGCGCTGCGGACCCCATGGCACGGACTTCTCCTCAATCGGCTGACCGTTCTCGTCTAATTTCGGCGCTTCCTTCGGCTTCTCGAGCAGATCTTTGACGTCGTTCTTCTCGAACGGCAGCTTTCGCGTCTTTTGCAGTACGGCGACGAAGAATCCGCCGCTGTCTTGCAGATGTGGTAGCACACGCAGACTGCAAGTTATTAAGACGTTGAAAAATGTGTAAATTTTTTATGTTTTTGAATTTTACCATTTTTCCAAACCAATTTTCTCGATTTCACCCTTTGGCAACGGGAACATGCTGGGCCTTATCACTGTGTGATACTTTTCGGGTACCTGCTCGAACTTTGTGTAGATCTCGTCAACCTCCTTGGGCGCCAGCATCCACTCAGTCATGCCTGGATTATATTTTAGTCCAGGCACCAGGTGCGAGGCATCCACAATCTCTAAAGCTCCCTCGGAGTCTGCAATGATTCGCTGCAACACAGCCTCGTTTTCGATGGGATTCAACGAACATGTCGAATAGACTAAGCGGCCACCTACGGCCAACATTTCGGCACCACGACGCGTTATGCGATACTGTACGCCATGCAAATTGTAGGCCTGCGACAGGTTCCACTTGGCCCAGATGTCAGGGTTTTTCCGCAGAGTACCATCGCCAGAGCAGGGCACGTCGCATAGGATTTTGTCAAACTTTAGAATGGATTTGGTGCCATCTGCGTCGGTTTGCTGTGTACAGAAAATACATTTAAAAAACGATTCTTTTTAGCAAACAAAGAAGGCAAAAAATAAAAAATACATTTTTCTTCAGTTTTTCTTGATTTTTGTTTTTCTAATTTATCCCAGAATAATGTATCTGAAATTTGTGTACTTGTGTATATCATACACTAAAAGTTGAAGGGTGTGAACTACGGATGTCGATCGCGGAACGTTTTCGCAAACCCGGGATTTCGGGATTTCAAAATTACAATCCCGGGATTTATATAAAAGTTGTATTAGTTACACTGTTCTACAAATTGAAGGTTGTTCGCCTAATCTGGAATGAAACCTATCAATTCTGGTTGATTTTGGTCTCCTGATTCTTGCTGCGTAATCAGAATTTTCCCTATACGTCGAGATTTTGCACAAAATCGAGTCAAAGTTGCATAAAAGGCCGATTTTGGTACTTTATATCGCAAGTTATCGCACGATTTCGCCATGTTGCAGATGCAAACTTTATTACAAAATAAAATATGAACCTTGCCCTACGGATAATTGGCAAAAAAATCTGTGTCCAGATATTAGTTTTTGCAAAAAGAAAGAAAAGAAATTTGTGTTACCAAAAAAGTGTGTCGAGAGAGTAATTTATCACAATTCTCTAAGCTCTTAAAAAACCTTTTAATATTAGTTCGCAATGTATTTGCTGTCAAAATTCCAAAAAAATGTTTTAAACTTTATCTTACTGAAATTTTTCGGAATTTTTTTTTAAATTTGTTTATGAAATATTTGATTAAAATTGAGGGAATTGCACGCAAAGATATACAATTTCATACATATATAATGTAGAGGTGCTAGATGCAACATCGAACCAAATTCTTAGCATCTGATGTACGCATTATGGGAAAACATGATGGGGAAAATTGCACTGCGTAATCTCCTGGTGTGTATCTGATTCGACAGGCTTTAATGGGTTAAAAAAATCAAATATACATCCGTCGTCAATGAATGCTTCTGAGCGGTTGAACTGAAAATTTTGAAAATTTGACATGAACAAAATTAAAAAATGCAACACCCTACATCTACTCTTTATCAAAATTAAATTTATAATATTGTATGGACGCGGCTGTAGTTGTAATATATATTGAACATTTTATTTTAATGAATGGCAAATTTAGAACTATTTTACGTGACGCATATGAATTGTGAAAATTAATGAAAAATGATCGCTTCAGCATACTATACATATTTCAACATTTTTAAAGAACTATGTGACTATGAATCTTCGATGCAGTGGAAATTTATGAACGGCAAGAAATAATCTGGGTTTTATTTTTCTGTTAGGTTAATAGATTTTTTATCTATTACTACTATCTTTATTTGACAGACTTTAATTAATTACCGAACAGTATTCAAAAATAAGCGTAATATACTCAGTAATTTATTTAGTTTAAGATTTGTTACTTCACGAGAACTATATATTTCTATGACATTTGAACTGCGAATCGAACAGACTCGTAACACAGCTTCATATGTAGGCTGCGACAGTCACATTTTTAAATAGAAATTGTTTTTGTGGCAGGGAAGAAAATGACTCTCCCAAACATATTTAGAGCAAAACGACATATAGTAAACAAAACAAAAATAATTCTCCGCTAAACAGCTTTTCTCAGATTGTGCTTCCCCGTAGAATTTTTCCAGTAGAAATCTTCCCCGTAAATTTTTCCCTATAGAACGCTTCCCGGTAGAAATTCTTTCCCGTAGAACTATTCCTCGTAGAGTTTTCCCAGTAGTTTCGGTGTGGTGAGTTTATGTGTGGTAAATGTTGGTGTGGTGAGTTTTAGTGTGGTGAATTTTAGTGTGGTGAATTTTAGTGTGGTGATTTTTAGTATGGTGATTTTAAGTGTAGTGAATTTTAGTGTGGTGAATTTTAGTGTGGTGAATTTCAGTGTGGTGAATTTAATTGTGGTGAGTTTTAGTGTTGTGAATTTGAATGTGGTTAGTTTTAGTGTGGTGGATTTTAGAGTGGTAAGTTTTAGTGTGGTGAATTTTAATGTGGTGAGTTTTAATGTGGTGAGTTTTAGTGTGGTGAGTTTTAGTGTGGTGAATTTTTGTGTGGTGATTTTTTGTATTTGAGTTTTTTGTTTCATGTTTGTAGCTGCTGTAAGTGCCAAGTTATATCGTTTTGAAAGTTTAGCCTGTATCGGAGTGCCACGCCTATCATTCCTTCCAGACCCTACCGTATCTGTGGTAGCAGCAACTCGGATAAATCGTTTAGACGGAGAAGCGGAACAAACAAACAAAAGGATAAACCAACAAAGAGATCTATTATATAATAGGAATAGGATAAACTATTTATGTAGTTATATTCAAGTCATTATAATTTGTGATTTCGACTTTATTATTAAAGTTGGGGAATAGTCGAAAAATATTATTGAAAAGAAGTAAAATCAAAAAATATTCGCCAAGGCTTGACGAAATGTTTATTGGGACCCTAGTGAAATAATCCTTCTGTAAGCTTGCTCAACGTGCAAAGTTTTTAATACTTATATCTTCTATTCAAACTCACCTTATGCTGTGGAGAGTTATATTACATGTGAAATTAAATAAAAGCTTGTAAAAATCTGTTGAATTTATGATGCAATATATCGACATGTCTTCCTCACGAAACAACTTGTGGTTCCCTAAACAAAAATCGAAATTTGATACCTATTCAGTATGAGTACTCAAATGAAAGGAAATTCTTTAGCGATTTTAGATTTTCAGGATTCGTATACCGCACCCTTTAAACGGTAGCCGCACACATTACCACATAACAGTGACCTAACCTTCCTTACGCTGGCATTTCTACTCACCAATAAATTTGGAAAGAAGCTGCTGTCATGATTGGTGACAACGAAGCAGGGCGAGTTGAGACGCTTGGCCTGGTGTACCAGCATATAGCAGCGATTGTTGTCCACGTCGTTGGCCAGCACGAAGCCCGGTGGTATCTTGTGCGTCTCAGGCGCCGCATGTAGTGCTTCAATGAGCTGCGCGGTCTTGGAGCCGGGTGCCGCACACATATCGAGTACCTTGTCCGTGGGCTGCACGTTCAACACTAGTGGTGGTATCATGGAAACCGCCTCCTGACGACTGATGCTGCCCGCACTTGTCTCAACAATCAAAAAGTTGTGCAGGCGATATAGAGGCTCTGATCGACGAATGTCTTTACGCGTCAAATGCAACTGGTAGGCCAAACCATTCGGGTACCACGGCAGACACAGTGGTCTTTCGACCTGCTCCTTGGGCAGATTGTGCAGCTCCGCGACTCCTTCGACGTATTCCGTGAACAGCTGCGACTCAATGATGTCCAGCAGTGCTTTCGCCTCGCCCTTGAAGCCGGTGACACGGAATGTAGTGGGCAGATTATCACGAATGCTATTCAAAAATTGCTGCCATTCCTCCTCGGAGGCGCAGATGTTCTGGGCATGGTAATACTTAACGAACGCCTCATTCTCGCGTTTGATTTCCTCGTAGGGCTCGGAACGACGATCGGGACGCGGGTCTTTGGCCTGTGGTGTAATGTTAAAAAGATGCTTGAAATTGACTTATAAATAATCTTACGTTTTCACGCTTTTGACGTTTCTTTGCTGCGAAAGGATTTTGCTTCTTGCCACGCGCCATTTTTCAAAATATATATTTTTTAAAGAATGCAAGAATGCCGAAGTTTTCACTTAAAATGCAGCAGTACTAATAATCTGGAAAACAAAATTTCACGTGTTGACAAAAATCCACTTCGAATATTTTCGAAACTTCAAAAGTCCACTTCGAAAATTATTTTGATGTATCGTTATCGAATACCCGATATCGTATTTTTGTTTTCGTAGTATTTGTAATAATTTGAATTTTCATTCTGTGTATTTATTTCAATGTTCAATTTTGACTACACATCTATTCATTTTTAATGGTTTAACCATTAAAAATGTGATTTTAAATCACTTTCTTACGCACCTTTTCTCCGTAGCTCCGTAAACAAACAAAATCACAATAAAAAATATAATTGAAATTTTTTGAAAAATCAAATTTTAACTTTGATTATAAATGTTTTTGACAATAAATATCATAAGCTTAAATATAATTTATAATTTTAAAAAGTTGGAATATTTGAAATTTTTTCAAATCAATTTTTAATTTTGATTTAATTTCTAATTTTGAAAATAAATGTGAAAATAAAAATAGACAGTTTTCATGAATGTATTTGTGATTTTTACACAAAACATTACATGTATGCGTTTATTACAAAAAAAATAACGACCGAACGGACGGACGGAACAACAAAGCTATAAATTTCATTTGAAATTTTCTCAATTTCAAATGGGAAATCTCAATTTAATTTGGAATTTTCTGAATTTCAGTTGGAAATGGTATAGTGACAACAATAGCGCAGCAGCGCCACCTTTGAACTAAAAAAATGTATATTATACATTTTAAATTATAAGAAAATATGAAATTTAAAAAAAATATGGAAAATTTGAATTGAATTTCCACTTGACATTCAGAAAATATATATTGAAATTTAATTTTTCATATGAATTCAGAAAATATTTTTAGTGTGATAAAACGACTCAACAAAACGAGCAAAATGTTTCCCATGGATATCCCTTACATCCATTATATACAATTCGCAGTTGCCTGTTTAAGAAAATTGCTATCGATATTTAAGGCACTTTTCAGCCTCTTTTTAGGATTACAAAAATATAGTCCCTTAACCAACTAGTTTTTAAAAATCAGTAAATGCAGTTTTTCTTTTGGATATGTAGTCAAAATAAGCATCACCGAATTATAAAGAACTGATGTATCCGATGTCTATGGAAAAAATTGTGTTGAGTAGTAATAAGTTTTTGTTTATTTAACAGTTGTATTTGAGGTAGATTGATCCTTTGTAAATATTTCATTTTCTTTAAAGGAAGAACTTAACATACATTTCAGCTTATATGTAAATTAATAAAAAATTAAATGGCAACATTGCCGACATTAAATTAAATAGTTCTCCCCACATTTATCCACCGTGTAGTCCAGCTAGATATATATCCATTACTCTAAGATCCGGTTGTTGAAATACGCGTCCTGGAAAAATAAAAACATATATTTGAATAAAAACATTTTTTTTAAATAACACTGTTCTACAAATTGAGGGTTGTTGGCCTAATCTGGAATGAAACCTATCAATTTTGGTTGATTTCGGTCTCCTGAATTTTGCTGTGTACTGAGAATTTTCCATATACGTCGAGATTTTGCACAAAATCGAGTCAAAGTTGCAAAAAAGACCTTTTTTGGTAATTTATATCGCAAGTTATCGCACGATTTCGCCATGTTGCAGATGCTAACTTTATCACAAAATAAAATATGAACCTTGCCCAACGGATAATTGGTAAAAAAAAATTGTGTCTAGATATTAGTTTTTGCAAAAATTCAAAAAGAAAATCACAATTCTCTAAGCTCTCTTGAAAAACATTTTAATATTAGTTCGCAATGTATTAGCTGTCAAAATAAAATGGAGGGAATTGCACGCAGAGATATACAATTTCATACATATATAATGTAGTGGTGCTGGATGCAACATCGAACTAAATTCTTAGCATCTGATGTACGCATTATGGGAAAATATGATGGGGAAAATTGCACTGCGTAATATCCTACGGAGGTCACTCCGTTTTATTTAAAAAAAAAAATACTGTATGTTAACGGTTCGTCGATACTATATGAAAAACGGTTTCGAACACCGTTTTCGATGTCTCGTTTTATCCGAAAATGTCCCATTAAGTACTTAATGGTACGATCATTTATCCTATGGTTCATGTATTAATAGATTTTTCTTTTTTAAATTAATGTGATAGCATTCGAGATATTCAGTACCAAAAATTTAAATATTTCAATATTATTATTTTTAATAGAATAAATACTATTGTTTAAATAGTTTCCTCCTATAATAATAAATGTGGCATAAAAAACATTAACACAATGTCGCATGCGTTTTTTGTAATAATCAACATAATTAAACGCGAAATTGATAAGGACTCAATATATTTAATGTAAATTCATTAATCTTAACCTTTTTTATTTATTACAGAAAATGAACAAATACGTCAAACTTCTATTATGGCAACGGACTCAAAAATAAATGAATACTCAAGTATTACTTGATTATTGGAAACTGAAGCAAACATTAAATGTATTATAACCTTTTGCAATGAGAAGTGTCTTTTTATGTGTGTGATTTATAAGAGTAAATTTCAATTTCGACGGAAATGTAATTCGACTGTACCATAAAATTAATAATACTTGGGGGAAAGGTCCGTAGGTTGGACATAGTTTTGTATTTTGTCTATAACATTTTATATACAAACAATTAACAGTATTTAGACATAGCACACACACACAAAGTAGTAAAATACATTTATCGCAGTTAATTTACTCATTTTTTCAAATAAAAACACTAATACGTCCGAAAAAATAAACATCTGACGTGTTTTTCAAGACAAATGTTATTTAACACAAGTGTACTGTTTTGAGAGTAATCACACATTTAAAATGGTAACATTACCGATTCTGCAGCGTTTGGAAAATAAACATCTACAACCCATTCTTCCTCAGATTCTTCGTCCAGCCCTTCTTCAATCGCATACACGAATAAATCCCCAGTTTCGCGTAACATCATTCGCTGTGCAGCGTTCTGCTCTTCAAGTTGCGGGAGCAATGGTTGCTGTGTCTTCTGCACCTGCAGCCGCTAAAATTAGAATTTATCACATACAAAATAATTGTTGAATTTGGAAAATAAATATTATCAATTTCTTGAAAGCAACAAACTACAATATTATTATACCCTACACCTATGAAGTACAGGGTATATTAGGGCATATATTGTAACGCCCCTTAGGAGGCGTGTCCGGTATGGAAAAGTATATATATTCTTGATCAGCATCACTACCCGAGTCCGTTTAGCCAACAGTAGGAAATTAGTTTGAAAATTAACCAAATCGGTCAACGGACACGCCCACCTCCCATACAAGTCATTTTTATATAACTCTTTAGGAACTAATAACTCGAAAAGTATTCAAGATATAGTTATAAAATTTAAAACTATTGTTATAATTCACTTAAAAATATGTGGTCTAAAAATGGGCGTGATCCGCCCACATTTTTTTTTCATTATTTCCCGGGTTTTCACTGTGGAAATTTGAACCGTAAATTATTAAAATCAAATCAATGAAATATTAGCCGTACAAAATTTGAAATATTGGCGTGGTCCGCCCTATTACATTTTTTTTTAATTTTTTGTATTAGTTTTTTTATACTTTTATAACAATTTTATAAATTATGGGGATATAAGACGTAAATTTCTGATATGTGAATAATATTCTGAGGGTGGGGAGGTTCAGCATAATTCAAAACTTCAAAATTAAGGTATACAATTAAATATCCCACATGAATATCACCACCAAAGGTGTAGGGTATTTCATAGTCGGGCCCGACCGACTATAACAATCCACCCCATGTCCCCGAACTTTCCCAACTCGTTTTTAGTTTGAAAATAATATTATTAATTTTTGTTTGAAATGTAGAATAAATTTTATTTAAATTATTATTTATATTTTGACGTTTTATATTTTGTTTTGGTGGCCGATATCGGCCCAGATAATTAGTAATTAATTAATTACTAATTATGACGTACAGCGAAAATATGCAGCTGCAATACAGGCGCAGACATTTGACATAGAGAAATATTTTTGAATATGCTGGATGTATGCAGCCATATCAATATCAGTGCAACACCGAGAGTAAAATGTGGTTAACTATCAACTATTTTTTTTAATTAATTCGAAAAACAATATAAACGACTATAAATCAATTCCAAATATCTTCAACATTGAGGGACTTACAAATATTTCCGCATTCATTCATTGTATGTTTCTAGGATATATATTGTACACAACTTAGCTAATGATAGAAAATTTCCACAGTCATATTAATGATATAATCGAGATGTAGTGGTACCACATTGTGATTCCAAAAATTCAACAGATTGGTCTAATTGATGCAAAGAATTGTCTACATCAATTATCGGCTAAGGTACATTTAACCGGCCAATTCGAAAAAAAAAACTTGTCATGCGCTTTATTTAAAAAAAAAAATACCAACATTAAAAAAGTGCCGCTCGGACCTCTGGTGACCTTGAAATATCAACAACTGGTGCACCTACTTACAATTACATATCGGTATTCAAATTGGTACACAATATAATTGAGGTATATCGTCGGTGATACTGCAAAACCGCCTATCTACATTTTCGAATACCTCTTACAAAATTAATTTTACAGAAGAAACAAAACTATTTTCAGTCTCAATTCTGCACTTATATCATACAAAATTAAGTATATCATAACTTGTAATGGCATTTATCTATTTTATCCGATCAACATATCATTAAAAACCCGATTATAACGGTTTTGTAGTATCACCGACGATATAAGCATGTAAGATCTTAAGAATTTTATGTTTTTTTTTTTTAGAAGAGGACGAATATAAAAGTTGGCATCTAAAAGGCAGAGATCTGCGGAAGAGAAATCGGTCGAGTCTTAAAAGCTTAAAAGAGGAAAACATGGACCATCTTCGAACTCCTGGTCTTGGAAAACTTCCGGTAGCAAGATCGTTAAAACTAGCCTTGTTGTAGCGCTGGTCGACCACAACCACCCATTAGGAATTGGAATCGTCGCGTAATGTTCGTGGTTCAAATGCATTAAAATGATATTCCGTAAGATCTTTCAATACATAGTATATTATATTATGTCCATATTATGTCTCGAACTGAAAAACTTGGAAAAAATAATTTTAAACACTCATTTTGAAGTTTAAAACGCATATGTCGTAACTTGACGATTATCTGAGTATATGCTTGGCCATAATTAAAATGAGGTATTTGGTAATTTGGAATTTGTCGATCAGTCAATGCGTCGATATAATGAATCCCTGTTTTACTTATAAGTACCGGTAAAACAGGGATTGACATGAATTTTGATTTACCTGCTGTATGGACGACGATGAGGATGATAATGACGATGCTGAATGAGTGACAGGTCCATTAATGTTGAATGGAACAGTTTGAACAATATATTTGGATTTGATTGATTTATGTACATCATTTACTCCCGCACAATTGTTAGATTGGCTGAGTTTTTCTTTTTTAGCAATGTCTCTGTTTGCAACGAACTGATTTAGGGGAAAAACATCCGTATCGTTGTCATTTTCAGAAGGCATACTTGATTCCTGTGTGTGAAGTGTTTCTCGCAACGATTCTGCACTAAATGGGGCATCGTCACCATCTCTAGCTAACAATTAAAAATATATTAGAAATGTAAAACATATCACTACAAATAAAAAATACATTCAATAGTATCCACTGTTGCCAATTGATTTTCGATTTCGCAGAAAATATCAGCAGTATCCACTATGCATAACGTTTCGTTTGAACTTTGCGTTTGCACAATTGATTCCAAGCTCTAATAAATAACAAATTGCAGAATGTTGGAAAATATGATTTTTGATATCTTACAATATTTAACTTGGGAGTCTCCCATAACCATTCGTCGTGTGCCCAACATCTCATATAAAAGCTATGCCGTCGGTTTAGCAATAGATCCACATCACCATCAATATGTTGAGCTGTTTCTTTAGTATAATCCAAGCGTACAATTTCATCAAAATTAGTAATCCTCATCAGTTCTTCGTAATGCAAAAGTTTGGGCGATATATTTTGCAAGTCTATATCATCTATAGCAATATTTTGTCTTTTAAGAAATTCCAACAGGTCAGCCAGCGACATGTATAAAATTGGTGGCCATATTTGCTCATTTTTTAAAACAAATGTGTAACTTTTTTTGCGAAATTCAGTATTGTCGCAAAGCTCTGCACCACCATATATACGTGTATAAGTACAGAAATCTTCCAAACTCATATTGAGAACGGCCATAAGAATCCGTCGCTTTAAGCCTCGACTTCGCCGCACAGCATATGCGAATGTATAAATCTGAATGAAACTGAAAATTGTTAAGACAACTTTGTATACGTACAAACAAGCATTTTACAAACCCTATCATATGTGCGGAAAAATACATTAGCTACTTGCTGTGCTGCAGTTGGGGAGCTCTCAGTTGATTTTGTTACTTCGATGCTGGGTTCAGTAGACTTAGTTGCGGAAACATCATTGTCTTCAACATAAAGGTTTGATTTCTCACAAGCAGTTTCTGATGCAACTTTGATGTTGGATTCAGCAGATACAGTTGGTAAAACCTTTTTGTCATTATCAAAAACAATGTCCGTGTTTGATTGAACAGACTTAGTTGATAAAACCTCTTTGTCCAATTTACAAACTGTTGCTTTTACAACATTGTTGTTTGCTTCAGTAGACGTAGTTGATAAAACCTCTTTGTTTACGATATCCACAACATTTGCTGTGTTGTGTAGACCTTTGGATATCTCAGTATTAATGTTAACGCGCTGCGACTTAAATGTGGCTGCTGGTGCCGCCGCCTTAGAGGTTGCCGTATTGATCTTCACTGCATCGGCTTTTTTCACATGCGGCAGGCATGACTGCAAGTAAGGAGCATGTATTAAGCAAATCGATATATGTGCGCGCATATTATTACCTCGCACACATAATCGCGTGCACCAGGTGCCGCCGGTTCGTCCACTACATGATACTCGCTGTGCTGGCGGCTCTGCGGTATGGGTGTGCCCTGGATGTACACTGTTGCAGCGGACACTGACGCGGCGGTCGGCATCTCAGGACCCTCAATATCTGCCACAATATGTGGTTTGAGAGGAGGATCCTCGTGCTTCATTGAAACCGTCCTTGCTGTTTTGGTTGCACGAGCGCGTGGTTGGGTTGTTGCTGGAGATGCTTGGGCACGAGGCGGCGTCTCAGGACCCTCAATATCTGCCACAATATGTGGTTTGAGAGGAGGATCCTCGTGCTTCGTTAAATGCGTCGTTGCTGTTCCGGTTGCACGAAAGAGTGGTGGGATTGATGCTGGTGATGCTTGGGCACGAGGTGGCGTCTCAATGATAGACGCAGCAGCATCAGTATGACTCTAAGGTATTAAATACATTGGCTGAACTTTACTTTATAGGGTCGGTCGAAATTCACAAAAAAAAAATCACGACCTTTTAAATGGGGGGAGAGTGACGAAAAAAAAAATTTTTGCCGCTCGGACTAGGGATGTCAATCCCGGGATTTCAGGATCCCGGGATTTGCGTCAAATCAGTCTCGAAAAACTGATCCCGGGATCATCGTTAAATCCCGGGATTACGAAAAACGCTGGTAGATCAATTTTTAATAGTAAACTAATTCAAAAATCTTTCAATGTTTTTATACACATTTCGCGAAAAAATAAATCTAACATTTAATGGACTGTGATCTTAAAACACAGACGTCAATAAAAATGAATTTAATAGTTTATTCAAAAATCTTTCAATGTTTTTATACACATTTCGCGAAAAAATAAATCTAACATTTAATGGACTGTGATCTTAAAACACATACGTCAAAAAAAATGAATTACATTCTTTATGATTTTTAACAAATTCACAATCGTCTAGTAATTATTATAATCCTTCGATTCGAAATACAGAAAATACTTAAAAATAGTAAATAATTATAATATAATGACGGTCTCATTTGAAAATAATATTTATTTTAAAGACAGTCGAAAGATTTACTATCAAATATGCTGGCGAGTTAAATCCGGGTTTGGAATAGCGATAAAACTGGAACCGTTGTCTATGAATGTAACCTTTATTAATAACAAAATACATAAATAAATATAATTTAACACCCTAACATTTTTTCATTTGGGTCTAAAACTAACCAATTTTCACATTCATTATAATCAAATTGTGCGTACTATTAATTTCAAATATATAAAAAAAAAAGATTTGACCGAGAATAAATCTTTTTACTAAATCCCCTTTTCCTGGAATTTGAGTTTAAGCAAAAGAAAAACAGGTATTTTATTTTTAAGGGGTTCCCCGGGACCTTGAGGTCACTTTTTTATTTTTTTATTTTTAAGGTCTCGTTTTGCATCGTGTGACAATTTTTTTATTTATTTTTGTTCGCCCCGCCAACTTTGTTATAATTCAAAAACCACTTAGGTCGGTTTTCGGCGGTTCACAGGGGGCGTGAGGCAAAAAAATGTGTTGTTTTCGACACTCTCCGTCCCTTTTAGGAGGCGTGGACATTTTTAATTTTTTTTGTTAAGACCGGCCCTATAAAGTAAAGTTCTCCAAATACATTTTAATAAACTCGTCTCGGCCATTTGCATTGCTACACTTACCTGCTTCATTTTCTTGGGAGCGCTCGATACTTGTGAGGGTGACATGTTCGTCTGTTCGAAATCTTGATTGTGCCGTTCCATCACTGCCTCACCACTGAGTTGACCGCAGAGCAATGGAATGAAATAGAAAAAATTGCAAATATTAGTGCGCGAAGCTAATCGACTTATCGAACGCTGTTGCTGGCGCCGCGTTGGGCTTGGCCACCATCACATACTTCTTTCCTTTAACCACCGCGATCTTCTGCGGCAGCTTGTTGACAGGCGGAGCGCGTACAGCGGCCGGTTCCTGTGGTGGCTTGCTGTAGAGCGACTTGAATGTGGCTGCTGGTGCTGGTGCCGCCGCCGTAGAGGTTACCGTCTTGATCTTCACTGCATCGGCTTTTTTCACATGCGGCAGGCATGACTGCAAGTAAGGAGAATATATTAAGCAAATCGATATATGTGCGCACAACTTATTACCTCGCACACATAATCGCGTGCACCAGGTGCCGCCGGTTCGCCCACCACATGATACTCGCTTTGCTGGCGGCTAAGACCCACGCACTCGTGATGGTACAGGCAGAGGCACTTGACGCACTGAAGCTGCGGAATTTGTCCGCGTGCCTGCGCACACGTCGTCATGGAGCAGGGATCGTGGCTTGCCGTCTGCAAGCTGGCTGCGTCCGCACTGCCAGTTAGCCTTGAAAATGCCAAAAATAAAAACCCAGAAAAAAGCGCACAAAACAAATACAAAGGATACGAAATGCAAAAACGAAAGGAATGCTAGAGGAGACGCGGAAAGAAAGATAAGTGCGAAAACATTTCCAACTACAACCTCTTCGGAGAAGCACAGCTACAAAGAACATACGCACCTTTTAGTTTTACTATTCTTGATGTTGCTGCTGCCTGTATTGGTGCTGCTGCTGGGCGGTGTCGAAGGGTTCGAGCCGCTGTGTTTGCTACATCCTGCCGAGTTCAGCAGTGCGGCGTTGTTCATCTCAACCACAAGAATTGATCGAGATGATTCAACAGACTTAGTTGGTAAAACCTCTTCGTCCAATTTACAAACTGTTGCTTTTACAATATTGATGTTTGATTCAGTAGGCGTAGTTGATAAAACCTCTTTGTTTACGATATCCACAACATTTGCTGTTTTTTGTAGACCTTTGGATATCTCAGTATTAACGTTAACGCGCTGCAATATTTTATATTTAATTGATGTGGGACACGATCGAAATGTAAAATCCAACTCGCCACGAATACAAGGCATCTTATAAAATAGCTTAAAAAAATACATATTAAAGTCTTGGCGTAATGCGGTACGTTGCATGTCCGACAGCTTTTTATCGCTCTTCAATAAATAGTCTTTAAAAGCATCATCGATGTCAAGGCACTTGAGGAATAGACTTAATGTAACTGGATAATTGCTCATGGGCAGTTCATTTTCATATCTTCCGTACTTTCCAGTTTTTCGAATATTAAGCATTATGTGTTCCGGACACTGCAATACTTTCAAAGCAACCAGCGGATTATGTTTACGACGTATCGGTTTTGTATAAAACCTATCATATAAATACAAAGCTTTTTGGCGATAAACAGAATCGCTGCGGTCTCTTTTTTTGGATTCCTTCGCTATTTGAACCGCTAAATTCATAATATTCGTATATTGACAAAAATCCTCAAAAGTCACGGGAAACTCGGCTACATCGGGACTCTGTAAATAACTCGAAATTTTGTATTATTTCTAAATTTTTATTGTTTCTAAATTTTTTATTAGCTGTTCCATCTTCTAATTAACGATATCCCTCCCTGACTTTCTGTAGAGCGACTCTGTAACTCCATAACTACAATATTCAATATCGCTATCTACCGACAATTGATATGAACATTTTTGGCCAAATATACATTGACTTCATGCTCAAATACATGAAAATGATGTTTTCCCGCGAACCCTCTTGTGGTTCTCAACAAAAAAATCTAAATTTGATACACCTACCCATTTGTACATATGGGTAGCAAATGAATGGAAATTCTTCAGCGATCGCATGTTTGTAGATATTTTCAAGATTCGTATAATCTGATGACCACTTTGAATGGTAACCGCACACATTATCACATATGTGTAGGGTATTTATAGTCAGCTTAGACCGACTATAATTGTTATACCCTACACTAAAAGTGAAAGGGTATATTCAGTTTGGTACGCCGTTTGTAACACCCAGAAGGAAGCATCTCCGGTATGGGAAAGTATATATATTGTTGATCAGCATGACCTCCTGAGTCGATTTAGCGATGTCCGCCTGTCCGTCTGTCTGTCTGTCTGTCTGTCTGTCTGTCTGTCTGTCTGTCTGTCCGTCTGTTGAAATCCCTACTACTTAAACAATTAAAGAGTTAAATAAATGAAACTCATAATTTAGATTAGTTATATACCTACGCTGTATGTGCGAAAAGATTGGGCATGTCGATCCATTGTGACCTGTGATCTGACCATTTATATTCAAATAACTCATATAAAATTTATATCTACAGTTCAATTTTACTGTATACGCGCTTAGGTAAACATTTTTGTGGTCAAATATATATTGACTTCATGCTCAAATACATGGAAATAATGTTTTCCCGCGAAACGATTTGTGGTTCCCAAAAAAAATCGAAATTCGGTTCACCTACCTACCTACACCTACATTTGTAAATATAGGTATCAAATGAATGGAAATTCTTCAGCGATTGAAAGTTTGTAATTATTTTCAGGATTCATATTCCTTGGTGACCTATATACCACTTTGAATGGTAACCACACATACGTATAGGGTATTTATAGTCGGCTTAGACCGACAATAATTTTGATAATCCTAACTATCATAATATTACCAAATTTAAAATTTCCCATGTGATCTAACCTTCCCAACTGATTTTTATTTACCGCTGTTTTGCGGTAAATAAACAAAAATTAGCTGCTTTTGAAAGTGAATTATGTTTTCGAGTTTAGAGACATTTTAATAAGGCTGTTAATTTTAAAATTTTATATAATAAATCCAATTTTAATCGAATTTTTATAAAAAAAAAGTAAGTTGAAGTGATACATAGGTCACCAAGGAATACGAATCCTAAAAATAACTACAATCTTTCAATCGCTGAAGACTTTCCATTCATTTGATACCTTTGTATACAGTGGAATTTGTAGTTAATTTATAATAAAAATAATTTATAGAAGAAAAATAATTTATACATTCTCAGAAATATATTGTTACATTTTAACAATATGGGATTGTCATTTAATAAAAATGTTATTGTGTGGCAGCCCTGCATTGTGGCATCGGCATATATGTCAATTGTTTTGAATTAGACTTTTTGTCTTTTGTTTGTAACCACCAATTTGACTTTTTGATTTGACACCGGTGAGGTTAACACGTATTTTCTTCAATTCGCAAATATTCTTTCATTTTCCTATTTTTGATTAAAAGCTGTATAAGTTATCATGGTTTGGCCAGAGATTACTTTTCTAAACAGAAAAGACACTTCTGTATCGGACGGCGCTCCACCCGATAAGATTGTGGATTTTCGTATTCGACAATACATGAGTATGCAATTTTGTTCAAGCTTTTCCGGGCAAAAATACTTCGCCTTTAGTTAAGCTTAGTAAATACGTTTATGAGAAGCATGAAGAAATTGATATTTTCTTTATAAATAAGAAAAAAATAAAAATTGTTTCAGTTTGCTCTTTAAGTCTATCATTGGTTTCCACTTGAAAAACTTTAAATAAGCAATCACTGTGGTATTGAAATTGATCTGAATTTCCAGCCAACTTCTGTGGTGGAAAGAAGAGAGTTTTTGATACCTAAAAACATTAGGTATTAATGAAAAAATATGGAACATTATTCACAGCAATGAATTTTTAACATCAGGTGAATCGGATAAATTTAATAAATTTTCTAAATTATTTTTTGACCACTTTAAATCTTTAAAAAATACAAAAATTAAAAATCATACTGATAATCCTTGGTGGAATACTAAGTGTAAGAGGGCATCTGCAAATCAAATTCTTCGTTTTTCTAAATTTAAAAAGAATCCTTCACGTGAAAATTGTAATGCGCTAAAAGCAGCTATTAAAAATTATTTCTATACTATTCGTCAGGAAAAGGGAAATGGCTGGAAATTGTTCTGTGAAGAAATCAGTTCTGATATATCTGTTGGTGAGTTATGGGATAAAATTAAAATCTTCCGTGGCATAAATGTTAAAAAACCAGATCCAATTTCATTTGATTGTCTTCAACAATTTTGAGATGGACTTACGGGCCCCTCTGGTCCTGTGATGAACATTACTCCAAGCGCTAATCCGTTAAACCATTCATTGACGTTGAATTTTTCATTTAATGAACTTAATATTGCTATTTCTAAATCAAAAGATTCTGTTCCAGGATTGGACGGTATTAGAAATGGACACATTAAAAACTTCAATTCTAGTAACAAATTTGCTTTACTACAAATGTTTAACAATGTTTTAAAATCTGGTTTAATACCAGACTCATGGATGCAATATAAAGTTATGCCTCTACAAAAAAAAGGAAAACCCGCGAATATTCCGTCCTCATATCATTGTATTGCTTTAATTTCATGTCTCAGGAAACTTTTTGACCGCATGATTGGCAATAGAATTGAACATTTCTTAGAATTTAAATATAAATTACATTCAGCTCAATCAGGTTTCCGTCGCGGAAGATCGACGACGGACAGCGTTTTAACATTATACACTTCAGCAAAACTTGCAATTCAAAAATCAAATTATATGGTTGCATAGTTTATTGACATTAAAGGAGCATTTGATAATGTTAACATAGCTTTACTAACAGCTCAACTTAAGCTTTTAGGATTACCTAATCATCTTTGTGAAATCATTTACAGCTTATCTAGCCATAAGGAATTAATTATTCAATCGTCTTCTGGTACTATATGTAGAAGGTCGTTTACTGGTACTCCTTAGGGTGCTGTATTAAGTCCACTTTGCTTTAATGTTTATATTAACAGTTTATATTCTATCATCCTAAAACTTCAAAGAATTCAATATAAAGGCATACGTATTGCTCTCGGAGCAATGATATCAACACATACTCTTGGGTTGGAGCAAGCTGCTAATGCAATGCCGATACCAGAAAGATATTCAAAACTAGCAGATAATGTTGTAAACAAATTAATTGCCAATACCAAACACCAGGCTTGGTCATTTATAAATGAGCTAATTCAAAATTATCCTCATTGCTCTATAATACTACAAAAATTTTCTGAGAAGCAAAACAATTTTATTATACAATCATTTTCAATACATCCATATTTCTCAATTTCATTTGGTACCATAATATTTACACCTGTAGTTGAATTTCTTGACGTCTCTAAAAAAAGTTGCACATTAGTTGAGGTTAAAAATAAATTTAATAAGCTTGTTAATAGGAGATGGAACCACTACTCTAAAATTTTCGTCTTCTTCGATTTCAATGAAATAAAGGGTATCGAGATATGCATTGATCTATTTTTGTTTTATTTTTTCGCCCACTGCTTCCAGAGATACAGTGGTTCAAATTTACAAAAAATGGGCCAATAATCACTTTTATATGGTTGTTCATATTTCAATATCTGTTAAAGTTGAAATACCAGAAAATCCGTTGATGGCTCGTTTTAAAGCTAAGAAAACAAGCATTAATACCAATTAAGTTGAAACTTCTAAACCTGGACATGTGGCCCTTGGTAATTATCCATGCACTTCAAAATGGATGTCCTTAAAAAGGACCCTTTTTAAAATTCTGAAAAAAATCACATTATTTGGTTGATTTAATATAAATGTTCATGCCAAATTTCAAGATGGTATTTTGATAGCATCATATTTTAAAAATTATTTTTTTTGAAATTTTTACATATTTTTTGTATTGAAAAAAAAAAATATTTTTTTTTAAAGTTTGCAATAATTTTTCAATGATTTTGTAACTCTGATTTCGAAAACGGCGTCAGTTTCATCAAATTGTCTCTAGTTATTGAGATATATACTAGGGATGCCCAACTCAGCCCGTACGGGCATAACGTCAGCACGCAAGGTGCTAGACGAGGAGAAGATCGGTGAAGCGGAAATGGTGAGAGGATTTCTAGAGTTAAAGCGAGTGCAGCGAATATAAGTGCGTTTGACCTGCGAAAGCTATCAGTCGATCGTGCGACTTCATGCGAGCTGGTCCAACGCTGCTTTGTTCTCCAGTCACCCCAGTATAAATTGTTAAACATATCACATTTAATACAAAATATTTAATGTTAAATAGAATTTTGACTAAACTTTTTTTTTATCTGTAACTTATTTTGAGGCATTTTAATTTAGAATAATAATACATTTTGAGATCTTTTCACAATTGCAACAAAACTTTTAAAAATATATCAAGTACTGTTCAAAATAAAATGTTTATGTTGTTTTTTTATTATACACTCATTCTTTAAGGGCCAGTTTTTCAGTGCTCGTTTAAACGTAGTTTAAACTCCGTTTAATTAATCTTCTCATTAAATTAAACGTCGTTTAATTTTGTTAGCAGTTTTTCAGTGATAGTTTAAAATGAACACAGACCAAGACAATACATATGGCATCACAGGCAAATGACAAATAATTCTCTCGATATTGACTTCTGATAAATGTCATTCAAAATTAAATAAATACAAAAATTGTTTCAGAAAAATAAAATAAATTTAAATTTCAATATTCAACAGATCGAGCAACTGACGTGCACGTGAGACTTTTTTTTAAAGCATAGTGTGCAAAAATACAAAAATTAATAATAATTTGTGAAACAGCGCAGCGACAGAAAATAGTGAAAAGTGTTGTGAAAAAAATTCATGTCAAAAACTTTGAAAGTTTAAACCATCAGCATCGGTCGTTTAAACTAAGTTTAAACGACGGTTGAAGTTCACTGAAAAAATCGATTTTGATTTTAAACGAAGTTTAAACCACAAACAAAGTTCAACTATCACTGAAAAACTGGCCCTAAGAGTGTTTTAATTAAAAATAACTAAATAAAGTAAATTTAAGAATTGGTCGACAATTTCTAGTTTCTATTGGTGTTCAATACGTAGAGTTGCGCACAGTGGAACATAGCATTTAGTTAATGATTTAAATATTTATATTTTCATTTAATATACTTTGTATGTAAACGATTAATGTATATTATAAAAAATCTTATTAATTAAAAAACGAGTTGTGAAAGTTAGATCACATCGGTAAGTTCGGTCACATGGGGCGGACTTTTATAGTCGGTTGGGCCCGACTATGGAATACCCTACACCTTTGGTGGTGATATTCATGTGGGATATTTAATTGCATACCTTAATTTTGAAGTTTTTAATTATGCAGAACCTCCCCACCCTCAGAATATTATTCACATATCCGAAATTTATGTCATATATCCCCATAATTTAAAAAATTGATATAAAAGTATAAAAAACTAATAAAAAAAAACAGAAAAATATAATTGGGTGGACCACGCCTATATTCAAAATTTTATAAGGCTAATATTACATAGATTTGATTTTAATAATTTACGGTTCAATTTTCCACTATGAAAACCCGGGAAAAAATGAAAAAAATGTGGGCGGTTCACGCCCATTTTTGGATCACCAATTTTAAGGTAAATTACAACAATATGTTTTAAATTTTATAAGTATATCTTGTATACTTTTCGAGTTATTAGTTCCTAAAGAGTTATATAAAAGTGACTTGTATGGGAGGTGGGCGTGTCCGTTGACGGATTTGGCTCATTTTCAAACTCAGTTCCTACTTTTGGCTAAAATATATTCAGACGAAATTCATAGCATTCTGATCAGTATTTCTCAAGTTGTTTTTCTGTATTCGGACAGAAAGACGGACAGACTGACGGACATGGCTAAACGGATTCGGGTAGTGATGCTGATTAGACAGCTGCACAAGGCCATTTGAAACCCACTTCAAGACATTCATTTCGTTTCAAAACATTTACTGTCGTCAACTCTATGCTTGAAAATCAAATGAATGTCTTGCTCACAACAACAAAGAACCAAGTACTGTCAAAACAAAACACAAGCAAAATAAAACTGAAGTGAAGAGGTCTATGATGATGTGCAATAAACATTTAAATACTGAAATGAACTGCTTATGACACCGAGTACTTAGTGCATTTTTTTTTTTTATTTATTATTCTTACTAGAGTAAGGAATAGAGTAGGAATTTTCATTAATATTGAAATATAGAAAAAAACAAATGGTAAAAGAAAATCACATAATATTTAATATTAAGTTTTTTATTTATCGAAAAACATTTTTTTCATTATTTAATTTTTTTCATAATTTAATTAATTTTTTTTTTTTGTTGATACATTGCTTTTCGAGAGAGATTTAAATATAAACAACTATACAAAAGTGATTTTTGGCCCATTTTTTTGTAACTTTGAGCCACTGCATCTCTGGAAGTAGTGGGCGAAAAAAATTTAAAAAATAGGTCAGTGCATATCTGATACCCTTTATCAGTTGCCCAAATTTTATTGAAATCCAAAAGGTAAAATCTCAAATTTGACTTTTTTTTGGTCGATTTGGTGTGGAATGGCCCATATATATATATATATATATATATATATATATATATATATATATATATATATATATATATATATATATATATAAATATTAATATATATATATATATATATATATATATAATATTATGGTTCTTAAGTGGCCAGTTTAATCCGCCGATCTGAACCCAAGAGATAACCTTTGGGAGTATCGTAGATCACAAAATTAAGAGGGACAGTGAGACAAAGAAACACACAATTTTTAACCGCATCCAAAATTCCTGGTATATTATTCCAAAAGAACAACTTGATTATTTAATAGATTCCATGCCTCGTAGATGTGCTGCAATCTTAAAAAATAATGGGTATGGTGTTGTTTATTAATAAATATTTATGTTTTTGAATAACAATTTGAAGAGTTCCTTTAGTTTTGGCCAGCTAAAATTTGAGATATAAGACTTTATAAGAAAATTTTTACGAATGAATTGCATTGTATTATGTGTTATTTTTGTAAATGAATAATTTACTATATTAAAGAAAATAAAATGTTTATTCTATCTATGATTTTTTATCGTTTTATTAGTATGCAACTTAATGAGTTTGGTTGCTTTAGTTTTGACCACCAGTGTATGTGTGGTTACAACTCAAAGTAGTATATAGGTCACCAGGGTATACGAATCCTGAAAATAACTTGAGTTACTTCAATAAAGTTATTGAAGATTTACTTGGCCAATCTCACGATTATAACGCCATAACGAATGTTTTAAAGTTTTTTTTTTTAAACTGTACTTTACAAAATGGTTTGATTCACTTTTTATGTGCCTTAGCAACGAGGCCGTTCGCGACACAAAAAGTAAATGTATTTGGCTGAGAAACGGGATTTCTCCCGTTAACTCTAAGCGACAACGCCGAACGAGGACCAGTCGAGAAGACAACCGACCAGTTCAAGTTCAAGAAGGCGAAACAATTCTTTCCCGTAGAGTTTTTCCCAGTAGAAGTTTTAGTGTGGTGAGATTTGGTGTGGTGAGTTTTGGTGTGTTGAGTTTTAGTGTGATGAGTTTTAGTGTGCGGAGTTTAAGTGTAGTGAATTTTATTGTGGTGAGTTTTAGTGTGTTCAATTTGAGTGTGGTGAGTTTTAGTGTGGTGAATTTGAGTATGTTGAATTTTAGTGTAGTGAATTTTAGTGTGGTGAGTTTTTAGTGTGGTGAATTTTAGTGTGGTGAATTTTGGTGTGGTGAGATTTAGTTTGGTTAGTTTTAGTGTGGTGAATTTAAGTGTGGTGAATTTTATTGTGCTGAATTTTAGTGTGGTGAATTTTAGTGTGGTGAGTTTTAGTGTGGGGAATTTTAGTGTGGCGAGTTTTAGTGTGGTGAGTTTTAGTGTGGTTAATTTTAGTGTGGTTAATTTTAGTGTGGTGAGTTTTAGTGTGGTAAATTTTAGTGTGGTTAATATTAGTGTGATTGATTTTGTTTTTGTGTTTTTGTTTTTGCTTTTTTATTTTTTTTGTATTTGAGTTTTTTGTTTCATCTTCTTTGCGTGTTTATGTGCCGAGTTATGTCGTTTTGAAAGTTTAAGTTGTATGGGAGGTGCCACGCCCTTTGTCCAATCCCGCCCATATATAGTCTATGACACCCTCCGGACTCCGTAGTATCCTGGTGCAAAATTTCAATTAATCGGTTCAGTGGTTTAGACGTGATGCTGCAACAAACAGTCAGACAGACAGACCGACAGACAGACGGACCAAGAGTTTTATATATATAGATATATTTTGTTATAAAGGCGCACTTATAAGAATATAGTTTTATTACAAAACATAAATATATTAATTTGAATATAGGAAGAATAATTCAATTTATTCGATTGATACAACAAGTAAACCAAAAAAGTTTTCGTACAGTGTAGTTTATACAGTTAAAAATATTTTTGCTATAAGAAAATATGAACATTGATATGCAGTTAGTCCTCCTTTATTCGAACTTCTTGATTTAATCGGTTCTTCATGGAATTAACCAGCTTAATTGTTGTTTCTGACTCGATCTTTTCCCACTCCCCAATTAGTACCGCCTTAAGGTGATTTTGGTTGGTTATGTTGTGTTGACGAATTTTTTTTTCTAAGTGGTCTCACAAATGGGTTGAGATCCGAGAACTCAACGGGATGCTTTAACTGATTTGGGACGTTGTAGTGCAACAAATCCGTCACCACTTCAGAGGTGTGTTTGGGATCATTTTCCTGCTATGGTGGTGGTAAAGTTTTATTCAGCTAACTCTTAAATTTTTTAAGTATCAGGGATTTCAACAGACAGACGGACATCGCTAAATCGACGCAGGAGGTCATGCAGATCAAGAATATATATACTTCAGATCAAGAATATATATACCTTTCACTCTTAGTGTAGGGTATTAAAAACTACAGAAAACAAATACATACTACATATTCTGCAATATTTAGAAAACAAATTTCTAATACATTGTGTAGTAAAATCCAGTCAAATAAAAACAAATGTATATAAAAATAACAAAATGTAGTAGAACTACATTTTTTCAAAACGAAGAATAAATGTTATATTATTTACTACAGTAATTTTTTCGTTGTATGGATTGTACATAGAATGTTTTTAGTAGTACCTATAGTATTATCTACAACAAATTTGGATTATATTGAAAATTAAAAAATATAACAGAAAATATTACTATTAAATTATTGAAATATTAAAAATATTAAAAATTGTAATAAGTAAATGAATTCATCATATCGTCATTTTAGAACTAAAAGTCACCAAATACATGTTTATGAAATTCTTAAATTTCAAGTTTGTTGGTTATTTTTTAAAAAAATATCAAAATATTTCTAAAGTAAAAATACCAATTGATAGATACGCATTTACTTATCATTTTGTACAAATATTGAGAACATCGATCAGAAATGAACAGATATATATCAATTAATATCAATTCTATATAATTCGCTGGTGCTGATTTTGACTGTGTATTGTGTTTTTCCTATGACATAACGTTTTTTGAAAAATTGCAAAATTATTTTAAATCCGTTCTCTCCCACTATTTAGAATAAAAAATATTGTCTCGGGGCGTCTCGGCTATTTGTATTGACACTTACCAGCTTCATTTTCTTGGGGGCAGAGCAATGCAGCTCCTCCTTTTCTGTTAAGCAGACATCGGGTGATTTAATCAGCTGCCGACGTGGTGAAGTTTTGACGTTTACCGTACTGTCGATCAAGGAGCAGGGATCGTGGCTTGCCGGCTGCAAGTTGGTTGCGTCCGCATTGCCAGTTGGCCTTGAAAATGCCGAAAATATAAACCAAAAAATAAAATAAGTGCAAAATCTATTCCAACTACAATCTCTTCGGAGAAGCACAGCTACAAAGCATATACGCACCATTTAGTTTTACTATTCTTGCCAGCAATATTACGGCTGCTGGGCTTTGTCGAAGAGTTCGAGTCGCTGTGTTTGCTAGATCCTGCCGAGTATAGCAGATCGGCGTTGTTCATTTCGACCGCAAGCGTTGGTGTCCAGCCCGGACTGGATTCAGCAGATATAGTTGGTAAAACCTCTTTGTCCAATTTACAAACTGTTGCTTTTACAACATTGTTGTTTGCTTCAGTAGACGTAGTTGATAAAACCTCTTTGTTTACGATATCCACAACATTTGCTGTGTTTTGTAGACCTTTGGATATCTCAGTATTAATGTTAACGCGCTGCGACTTGAATGTGGCTGCTGGTGCCGCCGCCGTAGAGGTTGCCGTATTGATCTTCACTGCATCGGCTTTTTTCACATGCGGCAGGCATGACTGCAAGTAAGGAGCATGTATTAAGCAAATCGATATATGTGCGCGCATATTATTACCTCGCACACATAATCGCGTGCACCAGGTGCCGCCGGTTCGCCCACTACATGATACTCGCTGTACTGGCGGCTAAGACCCACGCACTCGTGATGGTACAGGAAGAGGCACTTGATGCACTGAAGCTGCGGAATTTGTCCGCGTGCCTGCGCACACGGCGTCATGGAGCAGGGATCGTGGCTTGCCGTCTGCAAGCTGGCTGCGTCCGCACTGCCAGTTGGCCTTGAAAATGCCAAAAATAAAAACCCAGAAAAAAGCGCACAAAACAAATACAAAGGACACGAAATGCAAAAACGAAAGGAATGCGTGAGGAGACGCGGAAAGAAAAATAATAAGTGCGAAAACATTTTCAACTACAACCTCTTCGGAGAAGCACAGCTACAAAAAACATACGTACCTTGTAGTTTTACTATTCTTGACGTTGATGCTGCCAGTAATGGTACGGCTGCTGGGCTTTGTCGAAGAGTTCGAGTCGCTGTGTTTGCTAGATCCTGCCGAGTATAGCAGTGCGGCGTCGTTTATCTCGACCGCAAGCGTTGGTGTCCAGCCCGGACTGGCTCTCTTATGTATTTTCGACTCAGAGATGTGTTTTTCGTGATGTACGGAAGGTGCAGTAGCTACGGCCAGCGTGGCAGCCGAAACAGTGGGGCGATACGGTTGTGCACTGCGCACCGTTTCAAACTCTGGGCCTACGCCTAACGGCTCGCGTGCAAAGCTGAAATGGTCCAGCGTGAGGTCACCCTCGAGCAGCGGCGCGATGTCACTGATTGTTCGAAGTTTTTTACCGCTCGGCGATATATAGAACACGCTGTACACAATCTCACGTTTCCACCCGTAGTCGAAGGGCTTCTTGTAATAGTCGTCTTTGACGGACAGAGGCTTCTTGCCCAGCGGTATGGGTGTGCCCTGGATGTACACTGTTGCAGCGGACACTGACGCGGCGGTCGGCGTCTCAGGACCCTCAATATCTGCCACAATATGTGGTTTGAGAGAAGGATCCTCGTGCTTCATTGAAACCGTCCTTGTTGTTTTGGTTGCACGAGCGCGTTGTGGGATTGATGCTGGTGATGCTTGGGCACGAGGCGACGTCTTATTGGTAGACGCCGCACCGTCAGTTGGACTCTAAGGTATTAAATAAATGTTAATAAAGTCGTCTCGGCCATGCATTGCTACACTTACCGGCTTCATTTTCTTGGGAGCGCTAGATACTTGTGAGGGTGACATGTTCGTCTGTTCGAAGATCAAATTTTTACCGGATTTAGAGCGACGCAGTTTCTGCGCGATGCGATGCGATAGAAACTTTGCGCGATCGCGAAGAGATGGAAACTTTGCTTTCTTGTTGGTGAAATTTTGCAATTCTTTTGTTGTGCCCTGACCAATAGATATTTTATCACCAGAAGCGTGTTTAGTCCAATCAATTTAATGCGGTCGGTTTTTCGACGGTTGCTTTTCGACAAGTTGGTTAAAAATTTTCACTTGACTCTTTTTTTAGCGCGCTGCGTTGATCTGCAGTTTATACTGTTATACTTGCTGTTATACTGCACTGTGCTCCATTATTGAATTCTTACCGTTAACAGGAACAGGGTGTTTCAGAGACCTAACACAGTGCATTTTAAATACAATTAATATTCATTCCTTTATAATTGCACAATGTCGGAATTCAAGTTTAGGTAAAGGCTAGATTCAATTGGATAAAAAGCTACCAGTTTTGCTGGAGAACGCTATGGTTTTCAAGCTTACAATGACAAAAAGTTGAACGCTTTTCTCCAGTGAAAGCATCGATATCCATGTTCAATATACATTCAATAATCACTAAATATCCAGGTGTTTAGTCCAATCAATTTAATGCGGTCGGTTTTTCGACGGTTGCTTTTCGACTAGTTGGTTAAAAATTTTCACTTGACTCTTTTTTAGCGCGCTGCGTTGATCTGCAGTTTATACTGTTATACTGCACTGTGCTCCATTATTGAATTCTTACCGTTAACAGGAACAGGGTGTTTCAGAGACCTAACACAGTGCATTTTAAATACAATTAATATGCATTCCTTCATAATTGAACAATGTCGGAATTCAAGTTTAGGTAAAGGCTAGATTCAATTGGATAAAAAGCTACCAGTTTTGCTGGAGAACACTATGGTTTTCAAGCTTACAATGACAAAAAGTTGGGTATGTAAACTAGTAAACCCACGAAACGTAGTATAATTTTCGATATACTTTTTGCCTAGGTGTACTCTTTTACTTTTTTAACGAATATGTTCGATACCGATATTATCAAAGTATCGAATAAAACCTTCAAAATCGAAGGTTTTATATAATTCAAATTTTTACTAATAATTAAATTTTTTAACTAAAAATTCAGTTTTTCACTATAATTCAATTTTTCAAAAAAATTTAATTTTATTGAATTTTAATAAAAACAATTAATTCTCAGTTTTTCATTAATATTTTTTACCTTTAGATGTAATGTGATGGCCGCTGAGATGACGCCCATGCAGCGCTACATACGACGTGTGACTAAAAATAATGATTCCATAGCCGTATCCCACATGTCTGGAGAAGACGGATCTTGGAAGATATAGCCGTTTCCATGGGGTCATGTTTAAGGATACTGGGCATGTAATGAATGGTATCTTTGGCACCACTTGGGAGGTCTCCTGAAACTTTCGAGAGGTAGTGACTATATATGAATGGAATACGTCATTGGAATCCTCATGGTCCTATTCCAATGACGTATCCCACATGTCTGCAGGAGACGGATCTTGGAAGATACGGCCGTTTCCAAAAGAACTTTGCTTTCAACTTAATTCGCCAATTTGGGTTTAAAAAAATAAAACGACTATCGTAAATGATAATTTTAATATTTTATTGGCGATTATAATGCTTTCTATAATAAATAACTACAAAAAAACGCTAAAAATTACAAAAAATCAAATATATTTAATATTAACATAGGTTCCACATACGTTCCACATCTGTAAAGTCTTAACATTTATGGATATCTTTTTATGGATATCTGCACACACATGACGTTTCATACTGCGCTGTTTTCTTCTTCTTTTATCAAGCCTGTTCTGAAAGTTCTGAAAATTTTATTTAATTTATAAACAGTGCCAAAGACTAACAGTGCAATGAAAATAACACAAAAAATAGAATTCGATGAAGATCTGTCATCAATATGCGAATCCACGGTGAGTAGGTTGCCTGCAAAAACCAAACATAGGTTCAAATGTAGCGAGTTCCGCCTGTTCTGTTGTTGCATATGCTGTTGTTTATAATGCAAATTTTTTTTTAATAAATTATTGGTAATTTATCAAAGGCTGCGCTGACAGAGGGATGCCGTCTCCCAGTGCGAATGCACAAAACGGAAGATTGGCCATTAGCGGAAATCGTCAGCATTAAGGATCACGAAGGCAAAAGACAGTTTTACGTGCACTACGTGGATTGTAAGTTTTATTAAGATTAAACGAAAGTCAGACACTTATTTATATTCTTAGTCAATAAGCGTCTTGACGAATGGGTGGAAGAGGAGGATCTGGACACTCGCAAGGTGCAGTTTCCGCGACGCGATGGCACTCAAACTGGTGCTAGTACCGGCGTAACGACGCCCAAGAAACATCACTCAATGGCTGGCAGTGTTTCTAGGCCGACCTCGCCGCAGCCGATTAGCAGCGAAATGGTCAACGGCAATGCGGTGCTAGCGGCGGCGCTACAAAAGAAAATAAATCGCAAACGGAAGCTTAACGCCGCTCCAGCGCCACTCACGCCATCAACACCGACACCAACGCCCGCACCTATCATAGAACCAGTACCACCACCCGCACCGCCAGTTGCCGCAGTTGTGGTACCAGCGCCTACATCAGCTCCCAGCGTCGAAGAAACGTCACAGGATGGCAAGAGTGCTACGCCGCGCCAATCTGGCAGTATGGTCATACACCAAGACGATGTTGTGACGCGCATGAAGAACGTGGAAATGATTGAGCTGGGAAAGCATCGCATCAAGCCTTGGTACTTCTCTCCGTATCCACAAGAGCTTTGCCAGATGTCCTGCATTTACATATGTGAATTCTGCCTCAAGTATCGCAAGTCGCGTAAGTGTCTGGAGCGACATCTTATCAAATGCAACCTGCGCCATCCGCCGGGCAACGAGATCTATCGCAAGCACACAATTTCATTCTTTGAAATCGATGGCCGGAAGAACAAAGTCTATGCACAGAACCTATGTCTGCTGGCGAAGCTGTTTCTCGACCACAAGACGCTCTACTACGACACCGATCCGTTCCTGTTCTACGTGATGACCGAATACGACTCACGCGGTTTCCATATTGTGGGCTATTTCTCCAAGGAGAAGGAAAGCACAGAGGACTATAATGTTGCTTGTATTCTGACCATGCCTCCCTATCAGCGTAAAGGCTATGGCAAGCTGCTTATCGAATTCAGCTATGAGTTGTCCAAGTTCGAGGGAAAAACGGGTTCGCCCGAGAAGCCGCTTTCCGATTTGGGTTTACTGTCGTATCGTTCGTATTGGGCGCAGACTATACTGGAGATATTCATTAGCCAAAAGCCGAATTGTGATGGCGAGAAACCAACAATTACTATCAAGTAGTTTTTTTTTAGAAATATAAAGTAAAATTGTAACTATATTTTATGCACAGCGATATTTGCGAAGGCACGTCCATAAAAAAGGAGGATGTCATATCTACGCTGCAGAATCTCAATCTGATCAACTACTACAAGGGGCAATATATCGTTTGCATTAGTCGCGACATCATCGACCAGCACAAGAAGGCCATGGACAAGCGCAAAATACGCATTGATTCGAAGTGTCTGCACTGGACACCTAAAGATTGGTCAAAACGCGCCAAGTGGTGAGTGATTAACTAATTTGTGTACATTGAAAATTCTAATCTGTATTTTTTATTTTCTTTTAGAAAACAATGCAGAGTTTTTGTAAATAGTATTTAACTTGCGCAGATCAGAAAAAGTCACCCCTTTGCGTATTGCTTATTTCAATTATTTATTCTTAATAAAAATGGCAACGATAATAAATATAAATGTTGTATTTAGAATCTTTCAAAGTTTTCCATTTGCAGTTCGCCCATGAAGTAGTGGAGTCCGTGCACAATGGCCGTCTCCACAGTGGCTTCCACCGTCTCGGTGGACGACTGTATGGCGCGCACATCAGCCTTTCGCGCCGCAGCTTCCTGCTGCAGCACCGTCAGATGACTGTAAGTTTTGCTGGCAGCCAGCTTAGCTTTGCATTCAGCTAGCCCATCAGGTGTCAGATAATCGGTTATTATGCCGGTGGTTGTTTTCTCCACAATAGTGCTTATATTGCGCTGTGTCGACTCGACATGTTCATCGTGTAGGTGGTTGTCTTGCTCCAAAGCGTTGCGGGTGGCAGTCAGTTTGATCAGCTTTACATACCTGCCGTACCAACGCAGAAACTCCTTCTTGACGTCGTTGTATACGCGCATTTTGTCATCCAACTGGCGACGTATGCTGATCTCGTCCTCCCTGAAGCGCTTCAACGTCTCCAAGTAGAGCAGGTACTGGATGTCCTCCAAGCCGCTGTTGCTGCTCGAGCTACTGCTGGAGAAAGTTGAGTTGGCATGCGTTGGAGTGGTGGGCAGTGAAATGGACGATGTTGACATGTTTTATTTTGCAATTTTCTTTGGAAAATTTGTATTTCCTGAAAGTTGCTATTTCAAACTTAATTGACATATGTTAAAGACTCGTTACTTTTTAGAACGCATCCAAAACCATAGTTGCCATTTCTAAAGAAAATTTCTTATTTTACACATTTATATATTTAACCACACTCTAAGAAATCTGATTGAGGAGTAGTTAATTTGCTACATTTATTGCAATTAATTTACTCATTTTTGCAAATAAAAACACTAATACATCCGTAAAAATAAACATCTGATATGTTTTCCAAGAAAAATATGTTATTTTACACAAATGAACTGTTTTGAGCTGAATCGCACTTTTAAAATGGTAAATTTACAGATTCTGCAATGTTTTGTATATAAACACATTAATGTGTGTGTAAAATGGAGTGTGTAAAAATGACGTCTAGCACACACACATATATGTATAACAAGAACATTAGCTGACGCGAACGCTCTTGTCTGCGCTATTTTAGAAAACTCTACAGAAAAGAAAACTTGCATATTTTATATAAAATAAATATGCAAGGGGCGGATTTTTAGTGAATGTGAATTTAATTTGTGTGTAATTGAAATGACATCTCCCAAGATGTACATTCATGTTTGCGGACATTCGTTAAACAGTTGTGAACTTTTTTATTTTGTGTACAGAATTTTATTTTTCATGTTAGCTGAATGCGCCCCATTGAGATGATATAAAGTTTTCTAATTATATTTAACCTTAAAATACTACCCATTCTGTTGTGTTTTTTAACACGCATTATGTGAATAAATACAGGGTTTTGTGTGTATTTTTAACACTCATAAAGATGTGTACTAGTTTTACATACTTTTGTGTGTAAATTTTATTTTTACACATTCGTTAGAATTTACTACATTAATAAGAGGAAACCGGTTTCCTACATTTATTATAGTAAATTTTTCATAGAGTGTGTGGTTGAAGTATATACAAGTTAGACCATCTAGACATTTAGTTCACATACAAAATGTTGAGAATGTCAAGAAGAAAATTTTTAAAATTCAAGAATTATTGTCATTTTAAACTTAATTTTCAGGTTAAGGTTTTTTGCAATAAAATTTGGAGATTTTACAAAAATTTTACTGAAAATATTCATTCTTATCACTTTTGTCATTCACTGTGGTTTCTTTTGGACGCTGAGAATTGTTTAATGTTTGCAAAATGTTGAGATTTATTTAATTACACTTTTGAATATTATTTGTTTTTATGAAGTTGTAAACAAAGCATTGATGTTCTGTTTTTAATTTTTCGTAATCAAATGTTGAATCTTTTAAACAGTTTAAAAACAAAAGTAAATGGCGCCTGAGTTTTGCAAGATGACTTAACATGTGTATACTTCAACCATGCATTTAACCATGGTTAAATTATATACAGGTTAAGTCATCTTTCAAAAACTAGGCGCCATTTACTTTTTTTGAAAACTGTTTGAAAGTCTCAACATTTGTTTACGAAAAATTTAAAACAGAACATCAATGTTTCGTTTACAAGTTCACAATATTAACAAAAACTCAAAATTTTAAGACTAACAAATCTCAACATTTAAAACAGTTTTATGATCTCCAGGACTTCAAAATAAACCATCGTGTATGTAGAATATAAAATAGTTAATTTGTGCAGTGAAATTTAATAAAATAGTGAAAATTAACTGCAAAAAACATAACCTTTAAATAAATTTTAAAATTTGAGCGCAACCGGAAAACGCTGATTTAATTTACAAACAACTTGAGCATCAGTTGCCAAATTTGTATGAATACTTTTGAAAGACAAATAAAATTAAAGTAAAAATCAGTACTGTTCGATACATTGAAATCGACCACGTCCTTTGTATTCTTACCAACCGATTTTGATAATCTGCTATAATAAACAAACACAAATTACGGTATGTGCATATTCAGAGTTGACAAAAAAAAATGCAGACACGCATAAATCTCGAATATATAGTTTCTAAAACCATAGTAAAGTGAGAATACTTCAACCAGTGGTGTCCGATTTATGCTCGATTTACATTGTATATTCTGTGAGTCTCACTGTATCTTCTAAGGTTGCATTTTTTGAAAAAACTTCTATTTTTATATGAAAATTTAAAAAATGCAACCCTAGGAGATACAGTGGGACTCACAGAAGATACAATGGCTGCATTCAGCGACCTCAGCAGTTGCGAAACTGCTCAGCATAGACCACAAGACACGAAACTCCGTCAATGTAGATGTTAAAATCTTTTTGTTAGTGTGCGTCGCAGTCGCAATTTGGACAACTTTTTATTCAACTTAGACAACTTTTATTCAACTTGGACAATAATGCCACAGATTTTCTCATTTTAGACATTTTTCCCCCTTTATATTCAACATATTCACCACTGCTTTTGATGTTTGCGCCAAGCAGAAATTTAATAACAAATTAATTTTCTGACAACATAAAAATACTCAAAACAAACGTAAACAACGTTTTAGTTTATATATATTTAGTTTAATTCAAAAATTGATCGTGTGAGTACAATTTTCAACCGATTTTGATACGAATTATGGATGATATCCTTGTCAGGCATGATGAGGAGCTATATTTGGCTGAACAAGTGTACGAAATTGTCAAATAGATTATTCAACTTGGACAATAATGCCACAGATTTTCTCATTTATGACATTTTTCCCCCTTTATATTCAACATATTCACCACTGCTTTTGATGTTGACAACATAAAAATACTCAAAACAAACGTAAACAACGTTTTAGTTTATATATATTTAGTTTTATTCAAAAATTGATCGTGTGAGAACAATTTTCAACCGATTTTGATACGAATTTTGGATGATATCCTTGTCAGGCATGATGAGGAGCTATACTTGGCTGAACAAGTGTACGAAATTGTCAAATAGAATAAAATTTTAAAATATCTGTACGAAAAGGGATTATCGGACTGTTAATTGCTTAATGCCCGGATGCTTACAACTTTTAACCATGAGTTAGCGATGGAAATCGATTAGTTAATCTGACAATTTCAATATTGATATTAAAATAAAAAATTAAATTTATTTTTAGATTGTTTTTAACTGATAACTGTATTCAACCGGCCGTAAGTAAATTCACAATTTTAGTTTATTTTATTTAACGACCTCATTATATTTAAGCGCAATATTGTTCCATATTTGGTATTTACAGCGATATAACCATACACATAATTTCATTATAAAAAACGATTTATAATATAAATATTAAGATAAACATAATATATAATGAAGTTATTTTAATATTGTAATTTTTGCAAAAGTTTTGTCCCTTTTTCCCTAAACTAATGAAAAGGGGGACACACTGGTTTTATTCACCAAATTGCTATTTTTTTCTCGTAAATTTTACAAATTTTTCAGAAAATGTTAATTATTTTTTCACTTTTCCCTTAGACTATGAATAGACTAGGCATAGTTTTAAAAAAATAGTGCTAATTTTTAGACTCATTACGTGTAACTCAAAACTTCTGCATTTGAGTAGTTCGGTTGCAAAAAATGTGTAAATTTTGCCAAATTTCACAAAATTTTCAGCATCTGAATTAACAAACAGCTGTTTTATGTTGTCGAAATTTTACACGGTGAAACAACAACAATGCAAGCAAAAAATATCATAAAAAACAGGATTTTGCTATGTTGAATATGTTTTTTGCGAAGTCGCACGTCTTATAGTCTTTGCTGCTCAGTAACTAATCGCTTACTGTTACTGAATGCACCTCTATCTCAACTTTCAATTTACAAATTAATTTATTATTAATATTTTATTAAAGTTACATACAACTCTTTAATTGATTGAAAACCAAAAGGCACGTAAACGTGCTGTATACGTTCCGTATTTACGGGCATAAACACCGTTTACGGCAGCCGTTTACGGAACGTAAAGCAACACGTTTTACATATGAAATGAAATTTAAAATACGGCCCATTCCGGAAATGACCCGTATTTGCGGCAATACAACGTGAATGAGTGAACGTATTTACGGGCCGTAAACGGAACTTCTTTACGGTACTTTAAAGCAATGAATGAACGTAAAAGGCACGTAAATACGGCCCGTAAACGGAACGTAAAGGGGAACGTAAATACGGCACGTAAACGGTCCGTATAAAAGGCACGTAAAATGAACGAAAATACGGCACAAAAACGGGACGTAAATACAGTGCCGTATAAGTGCCATATGTAAGGCTTTATGTAAAATCAAAATATTATAATTGTAGAAAAATACATTATCTGCGCATAACTGAAAGTATGTTTTCAGCATTCTTTAGAAAATTTTATATATCAATTATTATTTATATTTTTATTATTTCGAATGAAAAATATTTTTCAATCATGAAGAATAAAAAACAAAAAAAATATTTCTTTAAATTAAGTAAAGCCGTAAAGTTACCGTTTTTTACACGTAAAAATGGATGTGCGTATTTTTAGCCGTATTTACGGTAGCTGCCGTTTCTGAGCCGTAATTACGTGCACGTAACGTTTGAAACGTAGGTATTATGATATACTTTCTGAACGTGCCCAAATATGTTGACCAACGTCAGTTTTTGACAGTTCTGTGGTGAGTTATTCGTGCTCACTCCTTTTCAATTTGCGTTCATTTTGCTTAACTCGTGGCGTGTATAAATTTCATAAATTCGCATTAAATTACAGCAAAAATAAGGTAAAAATATTGCTAAAACTTTGTGCTACATGATGATATGCAGTTGGACTAATAATTGTTAATATTGTAGATGCCCGGTGTTGAAACGATAAAATCTTCATGGGCCGATGAGGTCGAACTCGATTACGGTGGCCTGCCCCCCACCACTGAGACCACTGAGAATGGTCACAAATATGTCACCGAATACAAATACAACAAGGATGACAAGAAAACTAAAGTGGTTCGCACATACAAAATTAGCAAACAAGTTGTGCCTAAGACTGTGGCTAAGCGCCGCACTTGGCCCAAGTTTGGCGAATCTAAAGATGATAAACCAGGTCCAAACTCACAGACCACTATGGTATCGGAAGAGATATTCATGCAATTCTTGAACTCCAAGGAGGAGGAGAAGGTCAACGATCCATTGTTGGACCCCACCAAAAACATTGCCAAATGTCGTATTTGCAACGGTGAACATTGGTCCGTGAATTGTCCATACAAAGGCACCGCCATGGATACCAATCTCATGGAGAAGAAGGCCACTGCCACTATCTCGGATGCGCCCAAGTCTGGAAAATATGTGCCGCCGTTCCTCAAGGACAGCCAGAAGGGAGGCTTGGGTATGCGTGGACGTGACGATACTGCTGCTATTCGCATTTCTAATTTATCTGAGTCCATGACGGAGGCCGATTTAGAAGAGCTGGTCAAGAAAATTGGTCCACAGAGCAAAATGTATTTGGCGCGCGATAAAAACACCGGCCTCTGCAAAGGTTTCGCCTACGTACATTTCAAGCAGCGCAAGGATGCGGCTGCTGCGATCGATATTCTCAATGGACACGGCTACGATCACTTGATTTTGAATGTCGAATGGTCCAAACCACAGCAAAACTGATTGAAGCAGTGCAGAGCAGAGTGTGTTTAATTAAAACTTTTTATATAAGATTCGAAATTCTTGAAAAACAAAATCCATTTAGCAAAGTAGTTTTGTTCGTTTTGTGCTAATTACAAATACTTGAAAAATAAATATAAACGAATGGAATTAGATGAGTTTTAATTAACTATGAAGGTAACAAACAGGATTTCGACAATAGACAAATAAACAAATACAAAATAGCAAAACAAAATCCAATTAGAATGAGTTTATGAGAAAATGGGTTGATCAATGTAAATAAACAGATTTCGGCAGCTTTGATATTTTTTTGTATATAATTTTCTGTAAGTATTATATTAAAGATTAGAAAAATAGGAAATAAAAAATATTTTTTAATATGACACGTTTTTAATGTGAGTTTTAAGGATCCAATACCGCCTTATATTTAATTTTAAAACATTCTAAAAATACACCTTAAAAACGTTTTATATTAAAAAATATTTTCTATTACATATTTTTTATTTTTCTTATTTTTTTGTGTCAATTAAATTTTCGTCTGACATAATTCGAAAGGCCTACTATTATTAAAATTAAAAATATTCATGTGTCAAAGTGACTTTAATATGGAACCATGGCCATAGAACCGGATGGCAAGAAAACGATAATATTGCATTGTCATCAGTTCGAGAAAATATTTAAAATCTCAAGTCTGTAGCTCATCGCGAAGGTAGTTTAAAATCAATTACAAAATGTGTACCGAACGACAGACAATAAAACAACCTAATAAATAAAAAACTTTTTAAAATCAAGAATTTTTAAGCCGACGTACACAACAATTTCACCGAATCCAAAACGTGCAGGAAGCGAATTCCATCGGAATTCATCGATATGCCCCAATTGTACGTCAAACGAACGTTGAAAAGAGCCATCTGCTAAAATTGCAACGCCGAATGTCTATATTATTTATATTTAAAATAAGTAAATTGAAAATATATTAATGTTCATACCCTATATATATATATATATATATATATATATATATATATATATATATATATATATATATATATACATTCACATAACGAAGCATAACGGGTACATTAATTTAATACGTATAATTAATTTAAAAGAACGCCAGTAGCGTGATTCTATATCTCCATAACGATAATATTCTATATCGCTATCTACCGACAATTGCAGCTTAGCCATAATGAATGTTACGAAAAAATGGATTCCCTAATTTCCAATACATTTTTTTATAGATAAATAAATACGGAAAGATTTCTAAGATCAGAGGTTTCCCATTTTCCCGTTGTCTAAGTTGTTAGAGTGTCTAAGGAGGACTCTAAAGGGTTAATGCTTTTGGGGTATATGTTTAAATAAAACTGTTGTGGACTTAGTGTATGTTAAGAATATTACATAAGTACATTTGAATGTACAGTAATTGTGTAAAAATCGACTTTAAAGATAGTATCAAACTGCTACTATTTTTAAAGTCGACTTTATTTCGTTTGTTGGTTAGGATGATTGTGTCACAAAACAATTTTTTAATATCGTCTTAATAGACACAGTGCTATAATTTTATTAGTGAAATTGACTTTTAACCAATTTGGAAAAACACGACTTTTTCTACAAAAAGTTTTCAAAAGTACATGGCAGAAAATGCAATAACATTGATTGATTTTGTAGCACAATAAAAGACGACTTAAATACACAACGTTCGTTCAACAATGATGCTTTATTACGGCAGTGTTGCCATAGTGCTTTTCATACAATGTTACTTATATTACCTTACAGTGTTGCATTTTATACAATAATATATGCTACAATTTGGTAAATTTATTTCTAAATAAATATGTTTTTATGTGAAACAAAAATATAGGGTTTTTTTGTACTGAAGGTTGTTCCCATAAATCTAGAGGGAGGAAAAAATGTATGGCAACACTGTCGCTAGTAGTAAATAAAATATGTTGGGCTGTGAAGAAGAAAAGAACCAGCAGCTGATGTTGACGGCATTTTCATTATAGTTTTTTTTTTGTTTTTGTGTACGTCACCTCCTCGCGCGAATTACTTAATTGAAAATGCAATAATTAACAACTGAGATTGTGAAATTTGTGAAACACCGTCTTGTAAATTGTAAACAACTATGTGTAATGTGTGAATGATTTGTGCATTTGTGCTATATGTATTTGTTGAATTAGTCATACGGACTAAAGTGATTGTATATTTGTGATGTAAATAAATCCAAACGGTGTGCAACGTAAGTAGTAACTTAACCCCACTGCCCCACTTAAGTCATAAGCTTAACTACAGCGGCCACTTCAGTTTTCGCATATTCTGTTTAATATTACGCATTAATTCTATAATTTATGATTTATTGTAGATTACAAATTATATATTGCAACACTTGCGGTTTAAAACCTAACAAAGTCCAATTCAACTTAAAACCCAATTTGATTTCATTAATTTCATTTCTTGAATAAGTTTTTTTACACATTTTTCTTATAGGAAACATTTGAAATTGCTCTGTACAGGATGAGTCTTTAAAACGAAGTATATCGCCACTTTTTACAATTATATAAATAAAAACCAAATAAAATGATGGATACAAATGGCAACGCAGAGAACGAAACAAGAGAGGCTAATGATGCTCTTACCAAAATTGAAGTAAATAATTTCGAAAGTAATAAACACATTAAGAAATCACCAGCAAATGCTGATGATGAATGCATAAGAAAGTTTACCTTGGGCGATGCAATAATAGATAAACGAAACCCTTTTAAAGAATCTTATAACGCCAATGGAAATCATTCACCACCGCCAACTTTTGATATAGCTCAAACAAATCAACCACAAGTGCTAGAAATAGAATCTCATACACTAAAAGATGCTCATGTCAATAGTGAAAATCCACTACAAAGATCGTTGTCAGATGATAATATTACAACCGAAGAGGTTCTTAGACAATCAAAATATGTAAAAACATATATAAAAAATCCCGATCCGTATTTTTATTATGATCCTGCAGTATTAGAGCATATTAAACGTGAATCTGTACAAGAATTAAGAGAGAAAAATGTAAAAAACAAATTGAACAAGCCAATTGTAGAAAAATCATTGCATGAGCATCCAACTGGCGTGGAGATCATATCTAATAAACTTCCATATAAGAAATGTTCAAAACCAAATTATCCTAGTCTCTCCGACATCAAAATAAAGGTTGGTACTGAGCAGGACTCCACATACCTAAATCCAACAGAAATTAAATTAAATGTAAAGAAATTTGATGAGCGTGTTAAAAATATAAAATTTTCTTCAATGGATGATTTGGACGATATTGAAGAACATCTTAAAACCAGAACCGACCTAAGTTCAGAAGAACCACTTGCCAACAGTAATGACATACATTCCAGAATGCCTAAAAATAAAGATTTATTCACAAGTACCATTAAATCAAAAAGTTTTCAGAAATATCTAATGAAAAATGGACTTGTACTAGTACCGCATAAAGTATTAAATGACGCTAAAAAGGAATCGCAAATTCCTTGCCCACCAAATAAATATAAAATTGATACTAAACCACTAGCAAATAAGAACACTGTCAGTAAAGAAGATTTATCGAAGAAAACCAAGAAACCTTCGATATTTCATCGCTTTTTATCAAAAAGTAAAACTAAACCAAAACCAACCGCTTCTGTGAAACAAGAAATTTGTGATTTGAAGAGTAATGTTAGGGAAAATGATACAAATATTTCTAATAAATTACTAACAAATAAAAACTATAATAAACGTAAAGAACTTGAAAGCAAGCGTATGCAAGCTTATCAAGCAAATGAAGAAAATAATGATTGTAAAGTGTACAGCGATTCCAATGAAAATATATATATTAGCAGAATATCACAAGATGGGAACAACACAATTACAGATTTGTATAATGAGCACGAGAACAAGGGTAACGACAATAAAAGTGGACATCTGCTTAGAGGTCATGAATCTCGCATACAAGCTAAACCTTTATATAGAAATAAAAATCCAACTTTAGATGAACCTACTGAAGTACATAACACTACTAACAATATTACTAATGCCTATTCGACTTCTAAATATTTGCAAAATGAACGAGTGAACAAGCCATTAACAATTGACAATCATGAAACAATGAATAGACCTCCCCTAATAGATCGTAGTGAAATGCAACGAAAAATATTAAATACAGAAAATAGTGGAAACGTTAAACACGAAGTCATGGGGTCGAATATACAAGAAAACGATAGCTCAGAAGGGTTGCTCATTAAAGATACAAGTTCGAGTGCA
Organism: Dryomyza anilis; assembly: GCA_951804985.1. Classification (NCBI taxonomy): domain Eukaryota; kingdom Metazoa; phylum Arthropoda; class Insecta; order Diptera; family Dryomyzidae; genus Dryomyza; species Dryomyza anilis. Next base: position 473,501 of record OX638130.1, on the reverse strand, counting down.
CCTGCCGTGTGTGTTAGAAACACGAATAATTTTAGAAATGAATGGTTTCAGCTCAGGGATAAAAAACTAAATGTGGACCGCAATTTGTACATCAATATTTTGAAACAAAACTCTCAAAATAATGATAATTTGTACGAATATATAGCACTTTCTAAGCAGCAACTGGATCCAAGTAAAAGAAAATATGCGACGTTAAATCAGAGCAACAACCACTTTGTGCGAAATTGTCCACAACGAAATACATTCAATGGCACCAATCTTACTCCAATGTACATACAAGATCCACGTTCTTTAATCGATTATAGAATAATACAAAACAAAAATAAGACTAGTAATCAAAACGTATCAATTGACGGTTCAAACAGTTCAAGAGACATCCCACCTGGTACTACATTAAGCCGTGAAGAAATTATCGCAAGAGTCAAGCAGTTTTGTCGAAATTCAATAAAACGAAAAGCAAAGAAAGAAAGCCAAAATAACCAACATAGTTCAGATGTTGTTTCTTCATCAAATCCATCTCCTGACTATTACAAAATTTATCAATATTCCGATCCGGCGCTGCAATACCCCAACATGAATAAGCCTATAGTTTATGCAAATGTCTTTAAACGCAACTCTATGAAACCAACATCATATGACCAAGAACAAAGAAGCGTACATAGCAGAGCTGACACTTCATTGGATTCAATTTCAAGATATTCTTCAAATAATACTTTTGTGGATATTAATCAGGTATATATTACAAAAATAATAAAAGAAAGCATTCATTACAATTTATGACAAATTTATAGCATGGCATTCAAACAATACGTCGTGGTTATAACTTTGGATGCAGGTCTCCTATCGAACTCGATGGTTCCAGTGATTTTCAAAATCATATATATTGCTCTACATTAAAGAAAAATGTGCACACACATCCATCAGAAGGTTTAAATCACAACAACTTTAAAACAGAAGAATTAATTCGCATGAAACATCATCCGCAATACAGAAGTAAGTATTATATATATATTATCAGGTAAGTACTTTGCACTGTGCATTTCGACATTCGCATAATAGTCAGCAAATTAACATTATTGCCCAATGGCAACCATTATTGCTAATACATATCTAGTTATTTATAGCAACGAGCAATAGCAATGCATGGCAATAATTTTGCAACTACCAGTATTATAGAAACTGGTTCGACCAATAACTAAATTAGAATTTGATTCATATTCATTCATAAAATATTGCTTGTTTCGTAATGTAGTCAACAAACTATCTACATCCCATTTTTTTAACAACGAGGTCGTTAATCCTACATACGATAAACACCAAATTGATAGGCGGCGCAGTGACAAAACACTACGTTTTTAGAAATGCTAGATTTTATAGATATCCCGAGACCGGCTTTTCATAGTTATGCGGAAATGAGCGTAGACAACCCAACGCTCATAGCATATGCGCATTTATTGGGGGTTCATGCAGTGGCTAAAATATTGTACAATGCGCATGAAGAGCATATTGGGTAAGCTGTAGAAATTGATATTCACATGGCACAAATAAAACACTAACATATGCACGGCGCTCTTTTAGGGCGGATACTCCTTTAGGATATACAAAAATTATTTTGCATTAATATAGTTCGGACGGTACAGAAACACAGTCGAAAAATCCGCAGTGCTTAATTTTATGGAAAAAGTGTATCTTAAAATACTTTATTTGCAATTAAAACAAATAAATCCATACAATTTTTATCAAAGAATTGGTTGATAATAATTATTTTTCAAATCTCTTCATTTTCATATAATAAAATATTAAAATACTTAAAGAAAATTTTCAAATGCAAAAAATTCAACACATACATATTGGGTGTTCTGCCTTGAAAATCGTGTACAAATAAAATTGTTCTGTAATGTGTTCAGTAATCAAATGATGAAGTTAAAAAATTTTCAAATGCTGGAATAAAATATGTGCAATTTAATTTAAAATGAGGTGGTCGAAAAATGAATAGGATAATTTTTCATATTTTTCCTCTTCATTTTATGTATTCTCTCAGTTTGCTCAATTCTCTCTGTTATAGCATGAGAGCATGAGAGACAGTTCTGACAATAACAATAACGAAAATCAATTATTTTGAGTGTTTACATTAGAATAAGTTATGGTTTGGGCATTTTGTTCTTTTTTAATTTTATTTTAATTAATTGCATTTGTGTGTTACCTTTACACAAACGAATCACTTGTGCAAAATCATTTCTTAACGAATAAAGCGCATCCAATCGTTGTCAGCATACTGCCGGAATTCAGCCATGTATGTACGAAAATTATGCCGCATAACTATAGACAAATTGAACATGTTTTATGAGAAAGATTACACACAAAAGTAGTCGTAATCTTCAACTTATTTTTGTCTAGAGTTAGAGGCCTTTATTTATATTATAAATTTATTTTGTAGTAGTTTCTAAACGTACGCTGCAATTCCTAACTGCAATTTAACAACATAAATAAAAAACAAATGCCGCTTACATTATTAAAAGTTTAAAATAGTCCATGCACATTAAATAAGTAAAATGTTGATTCGTTGGAAAAGTAAAGACAAAAGTTCTTCGTCCCAGTCAAATAGCAATACATCGAAAAAGAAGCGTAAAGGACGTGATGGGGGTAAATGATTGAACTAACACTTGATTTAATATTTATATTGCTTGCTTAATACAAAATTTTGCTGTTTTCTTTTAGAAGAGGACTGGCAAAATGAAAACAAATCGGGTGGACGTCAAATGTCAAATGATCAAGGTGTGTACACATTACCAAATATCAATTGAACATATAATTAAATCTTATTACCGTCATTTTGGTTTATGTATATTGTAGTCAGCGAAGAACGTCGCCGAGCCTCCCGTAGAGAAGATCCTCGTCGTCATACTTTGGGTGGGGATATGCTACAGTATGGTGTGGTACAAGGACAACCGCAACAACGCGCAATGGATCTGGAGGTAAACTAAATAAGGACAATAATGGGCACCATTATTATTATATATTAAGAATTCACATTTAATCATTCATTTGTTTTTCATCTCATTATCCGTTGCAATCCTATAAGATGGGTATGCGATCACAAAAATCAAAAAAGGTAAGCTATCCACAGATTCTTATTCAATATATTTCAAGTAATTTATAAATTCATAAAACTTAATTTTTAAATGATAAAAACTGAACCGATATTTAAAAACAGATCTGTGACAATATGAAATAACACAATAAGTATATTTTTATCTTTTTTCTCGTTTGATGAGAAATGTAGAATGAGAATTAAAAGAAGATAAAAACTATTTTCATAATATTATTAACAGAATATGAAAATAGTTTTTATTTCATTTTCGTTCTCATTTTATATTTTTCATCAAACGAGAATAGAGTCCCAGAAAAGCATTTTTAAACATAAAAACAAATTTTTAAATAAGTCTTTAAAAATACTTTGAAATTTATTTCGCAAACTAATGAAAACATAAATAAGAAAACAAATGTCTGCATAAAGTTTTTATTAGAAATATTTCTGCTGCAAGATATTGAATTAAAATAAACCTCGGACCAATGAAATTCAATTTCGATCGAATTGGAAATATTTCACACGAAAAATTGTCATTGCAATGAAGTATTTGAATTAGATTCAAATACGTTTATATTGTATTAAAACAACGGAATTTGGTACAGCATGATTTCGATTGGAAAAATTCCGGATTTTGTATTTTGATAGCTAATTTTAAATGATTTACATTGTTTTCTTTTTGGAAATATTGACTGGTGATTAATAAAAACATTTTATTTACAGAACCAGCCCATACGAAGCTATGCACCCGTAAATCAGGGTCCTCTTTTTGATGAAGATCCCGGTATTATGTCAGAGGTGGAAACGGCTAGCACAGGCTTTCGTCGTGGAGGTAAACAGCGTTCATCATTGCCAGTGGTGCGAACTCCATCAAAAACGTTGGAGCGTCCTCTAGGTGAATCTCAAACTTATTTACATAATTTACGATTTAATTTTTATCTCTCTCTCTCTCTCATTTGGTTTGTTCACAGGTTTGGTATTTTTACAATATCGTTCTGAGACTAAGCGGGCACTGCTTCCAAATGAAATCACATCAATTGATACAGTTCGCGCCCTTTTTGTGCGATCATTTCCGAGACAACTGACTATGGCATATTTGGAGGGACCTAATGTAAAAATATACATACACGACGCCAGCAAGGATATGTTTTACGAGCTGGAGGATGTACGTTTGCATTTGCGTGAGATACGTGATCGATCTGTCTTGCGTTTGTTCGAGTCGAATGAGGTTGCGGCGCCACAAGTCCTACCAGGAGGTCCTGGCATACCGCAACCCCTGCCGCAAGCGGTACCTTTAAACTGGGATCAGGATCAGGTAAAATGTCTTAAATTAAAATATAATCAAAAGTTACCAAAATATGACATTTTTTTTATTCTTCTTCCAGAGTTACTTCAGTGAACCAGAATTCGATTCGGAATATCAACATCAACATATTCACAAATCAAAGGTGAGTTTGCAACAAATTTCAAAAAAGTCTACGTTTGTAAAAAATGCAGAATCCAAGCAAATTGTTTATCTATATAAAAAGTTTTTATTATTTATTAACTACTTTTATAAAAATTTCTCATAATACGATGACGGAAAAGGTCGGCTCACAAAAATATTATTCGGATGCAATAAATTTTACTTACAGCATAAAAAATATACCACATAAGAAACGTGTATAAAAAAACATACGATAAATATGGACAAAATAATTTTGATGTGTATTGATAAATATGCGGTTATTTTGAAAATTGATTCGTTTACGAGATTTTTCAAGTTCAAGGTAATGTGTAATGTGATGAATATGACTAGTGATAATTAATCTAAATTGAGTGTTATTGTTTTAAAAATGTCCACAACTCTCGACGCTTAAACCCATTAACGCATTGTCCAATTCAGCTTCGACGTCTTTCCACGCCAATACTATGGCTCCCAGGAAAGGTTCAATGTCACAATTTCTACATAGTGCCATAACTGCTTTTACCTCCTCCTCCGCTGGCTCACGATCATGTTCTTTGATCTCGTCTTCAATGTTACTTTTTATCGTTAAATCATCTTTAAACTTTTGTCCACCGAACTCTGCCAAGCCAATATTTTGATAGTCTTGTATGCCAACATTTGTATTAACGATGGTGCCATCTTGCAGGAGAAGTAACTCTCGTTTTTTAAATACTTTATCCTTTGTATTATTAACAGTGTCGTTTAACTTGGATTCATTAGATTCATCAAGCTTCTTTGTAGAATTAGCTTGACGTTTGAATAAGATGTGGGTTTCTGTTTCGTCGATATAATGTACTGGCACATTCGGTGCGTTAAATCTCTTGGTTTCGGTTATTTGTGTTGAAAGTGGACGATGCCCAATTAGTTGTTGACTAATCAAGCGGGAGCCGGTATGGAATTGTCCACTATTAAAGCTGGTATTTATGGTAACGCTATGACCTCCGTGAGTTGTGGTACCAATGTTTTCGTTTATTTTTCGAGAAGGCACAGGAATATTACTGGAAGTTGCAGTGTTTTGGGCCAAGTTATAACGAACTCTTGTGGGTATTTGTCCGCTTGCCAGAAAAATGTTCATTGGCAAAGGTCGATTAATCTTAAAGAAGACACAAAAATATTCAATATAAATTCAGACAACTTTTTCGAACTTATTTACTCTAACCTTTGGTGGTGTTTTGGTCGTGGTTGATACTTCCTGACCTTCGTGATCAAAATGATGCACATGGTGATGCTTATGATCGCGATGAGCTTTGCCAGCACTTAAAGCGACTTTATAAATTTGTATTAAAGTCATTTCAAAATGTAAGCCCTGCGAAATGTCACCAGTAACAGAAGAACCACCGGAAAACAATTTGCCATTAGATGGGATCTTGTGACCGACAAGCTATATAAAAAAATTGTAACGCATTTTGTTTTAAGTTTGGAATATAATTTTGATACGGACTAATTTTCCAGTACAACATTACTCACTGAATTATGAAAACCACGACCTATGCGTTCAGATTTCAGCCACACCTGCCATTCGCCGGTTTTACCATTCCATGATGTACAGGCGTGATGCCATTTATGGATACGTAAAGGATAATTAAGCCTAACCATAATTAAAAAATTGTTCTCCATTAAGATTTAATTAATCATACCTGTATAATTGTTGTCCTTTTATTGCCATTGATAAGAAACTGGAATTCCTTGAGTTTGCTACCCAAAACTGTACAGCTCTTTTTTCGTCTTTTCCTATGGAAAATTTGTTAATTTTAGTTAAAAATGTACGCATATTTTATCAAATTCAGAGTAGAAATCGTTTCTTTATAAAAAAATACTTTTAGCTCATATCTCGCCCTATTTATAATCGTTAGATTCATTTAATACGCGTCTGACCCACCCCATAAAAAGGAAAATCCAAAGTACATGTGAATTTTGAAATTTCTTAAATTAAAAAACTCAGAATAATACAGTAAACATTATCTCCACTTGAATAAGGCCAGTTCAAATTATTGAAGAAAAACACAGTAAACCATGGATTTTTGAAAACTTTAGTACGACAATTTTGATAGTGTCAATTTTTATTATTATTTTAAAAGTCCATTCTTCAAAATAACTTTAAAGTAGTCCAGGATAGCATTTTAAAGAAATCAAATATTATAACATAATCCTTGTTTTTATTATTCCTGATTCACATATCAGATATGTTGTAATTTAATTTTAGGGAATTGCAGGGACAATGTTTGGTTAGTTTTGATACCATCATATACTGTCCTTTACAACATGGACCTTTCTAAAAAAAGTTCAACAGAAAATTAAGTATTCTTTTGCTTCATCACAGCGCTTTTTAAAATAGGTCATATTTATTCTTAGATCAAAAACATTATTTGGTTTCTTATACTTTCAAAAAAATATGGTAACATTATGCAGATGACCATCAAAACCTCATAATCTCTTGTTGACTTAAATATGGCTTTGAACAAATTTGCTTGTTAATGGTCAGTTAACAATATTATTGAAGCTGATGACAAATAATGCTATAATTTTATACATTTCACTAAGAGTGAAAGGGTATATTCAGTTTGTTACGCCGTTTGTAACACCCAGAAGAAAGCATATCCGGTATGGAAAAGTATATATATATTATTGATCAGCATGACGTTCTGAGTCGATTAAGTGATGTCTGTCTGTCTGTCTGTTGAAATCACGATTACTGAAAAACCAGAAGAGCCAGATCAATAAAACTCCTAATTTAGATTACTTATATATCTACGCTTTCAGTCAGTGAAAATGTGCATGATCGGTCCATTGTGACCTGTGATCCGACCACTTATATTCAAATACCTCATATAAAATTTACATCTACAGATCCATTTTAATTTATAAGGGCTTAAGTGAACTTTTTTGGTCAAATATATATTGATTTCATCATGCTCAAATACATAAAATAATATTCTTTTTTGCAACTTTGAATCGATTTGTTGCAAAATCTCGACGTCTAGCGCAAATTCTTAGTACACAGCAAGAATTAGGAGACGAGAAATGATAGGTTGCATTCCAGATTAAAATCTTTGTAGAACAGTGCTATGAAGTCTTAGAAATATTACACAAATATTTGTGAAAATTACACAATTATGTCCCATCCACATCCAATACAAAATTTGGATTAATTTTTAAGATACCTTTATGAAAGATAAAGTTATAAAATATAGTTATAAACATCTTACATGCTCAAAAACTGTGAGTTATCCGCCAACATTTTTTATTTATATTTTATTTCAAATGCACGGATAGACAAGATTTGTTTGAATATGCTTGAATGTAATCATAACATAATTCGAAATCATATAAATATTAGGAATATTTTCTAATTTACTATATTAATGTTTCTGTAGAAACTTTACTTTTTTTACATTAAAATTAAATATAAACATCAATATGTTTGCATGTAAATAAAAATTTGTTCACATTCAAACATATATATGTTTCCAAAAACGACGAAAATTATTCATTTTGAACATAAATATGTTTGAACGAAAACAATAATATGTTTGGCAGTCATTATAATAATAATTGTCGATGCAATAATACTTTTGTTTTCATAAAGCTCCAAAGATATATGTAATGTCTGCAAAATTATGTTTGTGAGAGCCTTTTTTTTTGCAGCACGTGCCTATTTAAATATTTTGCACTCAATTATAATGCTTTCACATATTATTTTTTATCCTGAAATGTTACCCAAATATGTATGTCATTTTAAATTCTTTGGAAAAGTGTGGTCTAATTTTGGTATATTACAAACTGCTTTTTCGCAATTAAAATTTTTGTATAAGAAAATTATTTTTTTTATGAAATACACAAATGGGCGTGGCAAAATTGAAATTTTAATTAAAAATATCGGTGTAATTAAGATAAGCACAGTCAGGAAATTTGGCTCAGTGACGTATATTGTAGTTCTTTATTTGTTTTACAAATGTGGGCGGAATTAGACAAAAGGGCGTGTCCCTTTCCATATGACTAAAACTATAAAAATGTTGTAACTCCTGACTTACTAAGATTTGAGTTATATAAATCGAAACTATGGTTTATATTACAACCTCCAACCGTCACGTAGAATGTGAGCGGTATTGGATTAAAGAGCGTGGCACCTCCCATATAGCCAAAACTTTAAAATTGCTATTACTCCTGACATACTAACAGTTGAGTTATAATAATAAAAACAAATGTTCATATTTAAAATTCCAATCGTCACGAATATGGGCGGGATTGCACAACGGGGTGTGGCATCTCTCATATAACCAAAACTTTAAAATGTCTATAACTCTTTACTTACTAAGAGCAGATTTATAAACATCGAAACAAAAGATTATATTAAACATTGTAATAGTCACTTAGAATGTGGACGAAATGGGACAATGGGGCGTGGCACCTTCCACATTACTAAAATTTAAAAATGCTAACTCCTGACTTACTAAGAGCAGAATTGTACAAATCGATACGAATGATGATTTTAAAATGTTAAATAGAATATATATATATATATATATATATATATATATATATATATATATATATATATATATATATATATATATATATATATATATATTTCTATATATATAGACTATATAGACTAATTAGCTTTCAAAATCAAGAAAAATCATATAGTCTGCCTGGAAGATCATACATACATCTTTTTTTAATTTTGTGATACGAAACAATTGGAAATGATATATATATATAAAATTATATAAAATAATCAAAACTTAATATAAACTACTAAACTCGATGAGTCTTCGAAGCTCATGACTCTTCAAAGCTGTTGCGCCAATAATATACCTACATTACAATAATAGTAAATTTGATTTCTGTATTATAGAAAGAAATGTATGAAAAACAATTAAAATTAGGTAATAAATGATGCTTAATTTCAGCTCGATACGTGATTTGAGCTGTAGCGTTCATCTTATATATATCTTTAACACACAACATATGTTGAGTGTCATAAAAATATTGTGTAATGTTTTCATATTTATGCCAAAAGAGAAAACTCCGTACTCTTATGCAACCTCTAGGAGTGGTAAGTCAATCATCAAATTGTTAATCATGATCTCAGCTGGAAATACACTTCCTTTCACTTTTCAATTGTGTTGCATAATGGTCATTATTGACATAACTTCATGCAACCATCATAAATCGTACCGCACTAACCTACTATTATATCCTACACTATTTTAAAACGTTTAAAACTATCTTAAGTTATGCTAACTATGGAATTTATACTGCAATTCAGAATACTCACCAGCATATGTCAATAGTACATGGTCTCCACTGTGATTCGTAAAGCGCATCCAGTAGCATATCGTAAATTGATCTAATTCAGGTATGTGATTGTTGTAGTGCACCGTACCATCGTGATTAAATGCGTATTTTTTTACTGCACAAGTATCCTGTTTGTAATTTTTTTTTATTTTATTTTAATATTAAATGTTGCAATAACAAAACTTTCAAGTTTCACCTCTTTGGCGGTATTCTCGTATTTATAAACATATCCATCTGCTGTTAAATCTGAACCGATATCTGCAAATTTGTCATATCCTTCTGCGAATGCATCTAATGGCAAAGTAGCAATAGTTTCCTCAAGGCTCAGAAAATGTGATCCTTTGGTACCTGGATCAGCTGTATATATAGTAGTAGGTGACGATCCAACAATGGGTTTCCACGCGTGGCCGCAGCAGTTGTTGATAATCAAAACACAAATCACAACAAACAGTCCCGAAAACATTTTAGTATTTTTAACTGGTAAATGTTAACCGTTGAAACGTTTATTCAACTCTAGGTTTGACTATAAACTGATCAAATATATTAGACCAAACGCATGCGCAGCTCGATTGACTGATGCATAAAAGCTTCAATAGACAATAATCAAGCTTTCTTCTCTTTGCGCTTTTATCGTTTGTAGCTCTTAATTTAAGTGTGTAATACACAAAACAGGTATTCGAGCTTGGCTTTTCGTTAAAACTATTAAATCTATTCTCCGCAGATAATCTCTTTTAGTAAAATTACATTGTGTTGTGCACAATAAAAACACGTACTGCAATCGAAAGGGTGTTTTAATTTCAAAATCCTAGTTGCGTGACTCCTCCTAGTTAGTATTGGTAATTTCTAATTATTTTCATAATCATTTTTAATAAGATTTCTTAACGAATTCCAATCTGAATTGGTTGTTTTTGCGAAAGGCAAATTAAGAATGATTACTTACTGAATTTCTTAACCGTTTGAGCTGCATGAATTCTTGAACATAAACCAGATATGTTTGCGCAACGATTTCCGCGCAGAGACGAAATGTAATATTTAATATATGTAAATGCAACCAGATAAAAACATTAAATTCTAACAAGTACTTTTTCGTATATTTTAGCAGATAAAATAAACCAAATGAGAACTATAAAAAGTGAAATGTGCGACTAACATATACACATTTTATGGGATAAGCGAAAGTTTTTGATGATTTAAAACAGTTAAGTAACGCATCAACAAATTAATTCAACTTCCAGTTTAGGTTGTTTGATAAGGTCATTGCAACTTACAAAATATACATACTTTGTGGTGTTAGATAAATTTTAAAACTGCGCATACACATCTGCATTGTACATTCTTGTTGCATTTGCCCCCATTTTTCCATTAGTTGGTTTTTCGATCATGCGCATAATTATCTGTGCCTATAAACGCATGTGCACTTGCATAACTCAAGTCCAATTGCACTATTATTTTGTTTGTTGTTTGTATTAAATTTATTTTTGGCTTTAATTTTTAATCTATCATGCTACTGAGTATGTATCAACCTTGTTTTTGACAAAACGAGATCCAAATGAAGTGCTGGGAATTTCGTTACCATTTAAATAAGTTGCCAAATCTTATAAAATACTAACCCCAGCAGGAAATGTCACCAATGATTCCCCTATGTGAGGTCAGGAACATCGATGACCGATAGCATTTTCGCCGTGCAAAGAAAATGATCGTACAAATGTCCATCGAAAACAAAATGTTTGTCATACATTTTGTTTTTTTTTTTTGTTTTTTTTTGTAAAAAAATATATATATTTCTTTATTATATTATTTTTTTATTAATTCATATTGTTTTATTTTGTTTTATTTCTCTTATTTTATTTATTATTTCAAATTTTATTATCTTCTTCTGATCTAGTTCGGAATGGTAAGTGTACTTGCTAATGTCAATAACATACTTTACTAACAACCATCAACATTACTACTGCTTATTACCCCGCTCAAATTGGGCCTATGAATAATATCTAATGACATCGAACACAAAATTTCAGTTTTACGAGAAAATGCTGCCCATAGATGTATGTTGTATGCATTTCACAACGTAAATGCTGCATACCTTTAGGGGCATGTCACGTGAATGTTAATTTTCATCAATGACGGCATCAATAATATTTCATTAATGACGGATTTTCACAAAGTCATTGATGTATGTAGTGGTCCGCTTTGGGGTGCTAATATTTCAGGGACTGATTCCTTGGTTCATCTCATGAAAAAAAAATCGTTCTAGAGTTAGGGTCTATTTGGAACACCCAATAACATACAGGGTGTTTTCAAAATTTACTTTACACAAATTTATAAAACCGTATACTTAATTATAACTTCTACAATGTATAGCCCAGAGCAAAAATATTACATTCATTTTAAAGATAATCGATCATAGTTTCTAGAAAAATTTTAATATTGGCATTTTATGTGGTGCGCTAGGAGATTTTTCTCATCAAAGTAAAGAAATAAAAAAAATATTTTAACTTTTTTTTATAAAACTCCGTTTTTCTCGAAATTTTTATCTATTATTTTGTTTATCTTTTTTAATATTTGAATGTATCATAGTGTAATAAACAATTTCTTCATACACAATGTTTATCTTACACTTACCGTTTTCCTTGCGGAGCACTCCTTGTAGTGCTCTCAAAATTCTGAAATTCCTCAAAATACAATTTTATTATAAAAACAATATCTAGTTTTTAAAGAATACTATTTTATGTATTTGTTTTACAAAATTTTTATTCAGAATAGTTGTTAAAAAGTGTTCTTCGTTAGTCTGTATAAAAAATATGGGTAAATATGGGTATCAAATGAATGGAAATTCTTCAGCTATTGAATGTTTGTAGTTATTTTCAGGATTCGTATACCCTGGTGACCTATATATCACTTTGAATGGTAACCACACATATGTGTAGGGTATTTATAGTCGGCTTAGACCGACTATAATTTTGATAATCCTAACTATCATAATTACACCTACTTTAAAATTTCCCATGTGATCTAACCTTCCCAACTGGTTTTACTTTGATAAGAAAAATCTCCTAGCGCACCACATAAAATGCCAATATTAAAATTTTCCTAGAAACTATGATCGATTATCTTTAAAATAAATGTAATATTTTTGCTCTGGGCTATACATTGTAAAAGTTATAATTAAGTATACGGTTGTATAAATTTATGTAAAGTAAATTTTGAAAACACCCTGTATATGCAGTTAAAAGTTCTGGTTTGCCACGCCTATTTTTGTACCTTAAGGTGAGAATTTCAAAATATCTCGTCTTAGTGCGCTCCTACGTCGGGAGATGACCACCCTGTCCAAATTTCATGTTCCTAGGTCTAAGGGTTTGGTCCGGGCGTTGATCGATCAGTCAGTTAGTCAATCTTTCAATTCTTTTATATATATAGATGAGATATGGTGTATGACATCTTTAATGCCATGTACTTTATGAAATTGTTGTGGACATATTCATCAATGATAAACTTTCTAATGTCATCGATTCATCATTGGTTAGTTTGGACTGGATTACCATTAATTATTTTTTTTTGCACTGCACTGTCTGAAAATAGACCGATATACCAATTACAAGGATCTGCTCCAAATAATCATTTAATGGACCTGCATATAACGAAAAAAGACGCTATGAAAGATCGATACGAATGTATTTTAGGCACCGTTTTAAGAGTATATTTTAAAATCGAAATACAGATTTGATTTTATTTCATTCCACCTCTGGTTCTATCAGTTAGAAATAGTTACAGTGTGGTTTTATAGAATAATATATGTGGATTTATAGAATAATACTCTCACCTAATGTTAATAATGTAAACAATGTGCTTAACTAATTAATTGCCTTTGCAAGTCACAGGTGTTCGTACCTTAAGTTTATTTGATTGTTTTCCAAGTGAAATTTTAATTACGACTATAGACGGCATTTTTCGCAACGTGTCGTAATGCAATGTATTTATTTGGCTTATAGCCATTAATAGTATGACCCCCAGTGGTGGCGTAATGTTTATATAATTGTCTTAATAGAGTCAAATTATTATTATTATATTTATCAGATGGAAATATGAAAATTGTAATTTTTTCACGACGACTCCAAAATGATTTTGTTAGATCAAATGGGAAAATAATATTTACGAACATATTTATATTTATTATTATTATTTAATTTTAGCCCGGTAAACAGCAGCCGTACTACATTGGAGCATCACAAACGTTGCCACGTGGAATGTATTCAGACCGTAATAAGTTAACAGTGGGTAAGATTAATGAAACAGTGGTTTGTTGTCTTACAATTATATTTTACTTCTTTGATTACACTACACAACAAAATGTGAAAAAAGTTTACGCAGTAAATATCATTAATTTTGTATTATTGGAAATGACTCGCAAAATTTCAATATATCAACTCAAAATTTTTTTATGTATAGGTTAACGAGATATTGGGCAATAACTTTTGTATTGAGCTTTCAAAAAGGTGATCACATATATTTGTAAATATCTCGCGTTCTATACAACTCATATGTTCTAGTGTTATATAGAATGAAAGGTAATTAAATACCCAATAAACATTTCTCACGCCCTTTTTAAATTGGCTCACTGATTTCCCGAAAATCCCGGGATTAAAAAGTACTAATCCTGAGATTTTCGGTATTGTCAACATATCACTATTTTGTAATAGTACTGCACACAACACGATATAAAATTCATTCAATATTCGGTCCCTTAACCTAATTCGTGTTCTGTTTTTTTTTTATATAACCATAATGCAAAAAAATTATTATTAATTATTATTGCACACTAATTGTTTCTTTTTCTTAACTTTTTGAGAAGAAATTTGATAAAGACTATAATAATTATAGTTTGGCACTACAGTCCTATAAGAACTTATGCCGAGCTCTCTCACCAGTTTGAGCTTTGGATGTTATATTTGTACTCAAAGTGGTGGGACCTACAGTTTATTGCCGAATTCGAACGGCGAGTGAGAGCTTTTCATTAGCAATGTTTACTCTCGTAGGTTTGCCATTTACTGCCGAGAAGTAGCGCGGTATAGAATGTTTCTATGAAAAGATATTGTTAGCCCCAGTTGAGGCTTGAGCCGGGGACCTTTCGGCTCGCAGTCCAACGCACTAACCACTGAGTATGTGTATAAAACTCACAATATGTAATTTATTTGTTTTTTTCACGAAAAATGGTTAAAATAACAAATTTCAAAACTACCAGAAGTTTAGTAATTTTTATCGTTAGTTTAGACAATATTTATTAACTTTCTTGTTCCTGTTAATCATTAACTATGTTCCCGTGGCGTGTGATTTAGAGCCAAAGCTCTATTTTCTATACAAAACATCAAGAAACAATTAGAACCAGATCAAAAGCTGGATCTATCCAGTTAAATCAAATGTTGTCAAGTTTTCTAAAAATAGATCCGTTGGCGTTCCAGTGAAATATATCTGGTTTAACTGTCACGGGAGCACAGCTATTATACCTTAATTGATTTGAAAATAACTAAAAAAAGTCAAATTATGGTTTGAGTATGGAGTAAAACAAATATTTTTTAAAATTACTTGTATTTTGAACTAATCCCGGGATCCTGAGATCCCGGGATTGAAAAGTGTTCAATCCCGGGATTACGAAAACAGGATCAAATTGTATTCCCTAGTTACAGGTTATAAAATGTATAACCTGCCTCTTAGTAGGCGTGACCGGTATGAAAGAGTATATATTTTCTTGATCAACATCACTTTCCGAGTCAATTTATGTGCGATGAAATTTAGTTTCAATATATTTTAGTAAAATAGTAATTCTAAGTTCGAAAATGAGTCGATTTAGTCGACCTACTCAACTATATCCCATACTTTTAGAATCTCATATCTCGTAAAGTATTCATGATAAAGCTATAAAATTTAAAATTAATTATAAACAATCATCTAGCAATAGGTGCTCAAAAAATTGGCGTGATCCCTCACATTTTTTATTTGTATGCATATTTGTATAGCACTCAATTATATTGCTTTCACATAACTTGATTTATCCTCAAATGTTACCCATATATTTTTACCATTGATAGCTCAATTTCTTGGAAAGAGTGTAAATTAATTTTGGAAAATTAACAATTTGTGTATCATATTACTTTATCGTTTTTTTCCAGTTTTTTAAATGAATTTTTTATATACATTTTTTTTTGAAAATATACTTTTTTTCAAGTTCTTCTATCGAGTTCTCTTAAACTAGTAAACCAATTTAAAAATGTTCTGACAAATGTTTGTTGGATATTGAATTACCTTTCATTTGATATAACTTGATCAAATTTTGTAAACCTAACCAAATAAACATTTTTAAACCGTATCTTCGGAATCACAGACTCATTTTTCATAACACAAAAATAGTCTTGACTCATTATTTAAAACTTTTGACATCTCGATTGATGGATCTTTTAACATGCTCTAATTTAATACTAATAATAAAGTCAAAGTTTAATTAAAAACCATTTATATATTTTTCAACTGAAAAATACAAATGATATTTATTTTATAAAAAATGCAGTTAATTAATTTATGTGTTAACGTTACAAATGTGATTATTTTTCTGCAGATGGTTATTCCAGTTCACCTGAACGAGGTACCCGTGGAAGTTATGAGGAGCCTTATTATAGTCAATACGGTACTCGTGGTAATGTAGTGGCTCCCATCATTGATGAAGAGAATAGGTACGTTATACTTTTACAAATATAATAAAACCTATTAAATATTTTGTAAATTATCACTCTAATTAATGGTAATGTTTTATTTCTACGACTGTTTATTTATATATTCAGTGAAGCTGCAATTTCCGAAGAACAATATGCTCTATACGGCATGAAAATGGGCCCAGGACGATTGCCGAGAAATGCAAATCAAATGTATGACTCAGCCAGGTTAGTAAATTTGAACTTATTTATATTAATTTAAAAAAATCGGTGCCTAAATATTGTTGCCCATAAATTAAGCTACAAATACAACAAATAAACAGTCGATAGATTAAAATCATTATTAAGATTATTAATTCTCTAATACGCAAACACTGTATTATAAATGTAGAAGATAATTACCATTTTATAAATGATTATTGTCTAAATATAATAATAATGTCCTATTATAACTTGGTAACGGTGCCGTAAAGAAACCTTGATTAATGTCATAGTAGTTAAAAATAGTATTATCGGCCGTTCCGTATATGTCTTGCTGATTTTTAATGGTTGTGCTTATTAAGGCTTCTCTACGACTTCTTCGATAAATTTTTATGCGCTTGACGTTTCCGTTGGTCGTTGTTGTTGCTGTAGCTACAGGATGGAAATATGTGGTGCCTATATCGAATAAAAGTATTGAAAATTACGATACAAAATATATGACTGTTTTTAACAACCTTTGCTTTTAATCGCTTGGACTATAAGGCAGAGTAAATATCCCCCAAAGGAGAGAAAAGCCAATGAAGTGATTGTTATCTGGAATAGTGTTTCTAATTTAGATGGTTTCTCCTCTTGGTGCCAAGGTGAATTATCTAAAGATGACGTATAACCTCTGTAATATTTTTTTTATAGCATTGGTTTTAAATAAAATACAGTCAGTGGTATACCTTGCATTTTCCATCAATGCCATTGCGGAAGGCATTGTCTTTAAGTACTTCTCCTCCACAACGTACTCCGAATCGTCGTTATCTGATTTCGTCAGTGGTTTTTCATTTTTGTAACACTGTTTTCTCGAAATGTCGTATGCAGAAATAGTATCAATTGATTGTTTCAGCTGTAATAATTCCGTAATTTGAAAATTCTGACTAAACGAATCTGTTATTGGAAACACTTCTTCCGTAAACACGCAGCATTCTACTGTTATTTTTATAAATAATATACAAAGTTTCAAGTTTCTCATGATTTTAGTGCTTAAACCTTGCATTTTTATTTTTTTATTAAAAAATATTTCAAATATATTTTGCTACGTTTCTTCTAGTTGTCTGCGACATTGGTACTGTCACCAAGTAATGGTACCAAAGCTTGATTTTCTTCGCATTCGTGTGCATCATGCATGTCCATTTTCACGAACAAATTCATTTTCAATGAACCTACGTAAAAAAACTTGATCATTTAGACCGTGATGAAAACTATAAAACTCAGGGATTGCATTTGAAGTTTAACTTTGCGGTGTTTTATTCACTTTCGACAATATAATTTTGGTATTTATATTTTAGGAGAAAAGTGTTAATTTTATTGATTTCCTGATCGAGTTAGTTTCTGAACTTGATCATGTCTTAACTATTAGAGATAATTTACATTATTGAATTGTATGATTTAAACGAACATTTATCAATGCATTTTCTAAATTAAATATATATTTTTTATGATATACTTTTCCACAAAGTCGACTACATTTTCGTTATTAATTTCAGACCCGAAGATCTCCATCGTATTCGTGTGGAGCATATGGAACGTCAGCTGGCTAATTTAACAGGCTTAGTGCAAAAAGCGTTGGTTAATCAAAATCCCCAAATAACACCCACAGCCATACCTGCTGTTAATCCTAATTATTTGGGAGTTCCAGTAAAGTGTAGAGGTATGGCTAAATTCTAAATAATAATGCACATGCACTCATTATTATTTATATATTTTTGTTAAAATATGTATAATTTTATAATTTACACAAAATTTCTTTATAAATAAAATTATCACTATTTTAAAATGTTTTCGATTTTTGTTAAATGTGGTGAATGATTGTGGAAATAACATTGTTACGGTTTTTTTGCCATACAATCTGTTTTTTGAGGAAAACGACATTTGTTTTTGGATTTTCATACTTAAGCTACTTTAAGCTGTTGGATACAGCTATCACAAATCCGTAACATATATTTTTATTCGTGTATATATTGATCAATAATGGTCATGGTTAGAAATGCATTTGTATGTTTTTTTGTTGTTGCAACTCAATTTGTTTTAATTTAATGAAAATGTAATCTATTGTTTTAATTCAATTAATATTAACATTATACCAATAAATGTTAATAAACACAACGAAATCTATAGCTAACGGAACTGGAGATGACATTTATATTAGAGAAAAGGCTCCAAAACTGGGAAAAAGTTCATGTCGTAAGTAATGGAAGTGCTTCATCGAGTTGTCATAGCATTTTTAATTTAATTCCCTATTTTTAACTGTTTCCACGATTATTCCAGATAAGTCGGTCTCATTTGAAAAGTCTGTCTCGTTCAGTGATGATATTCAAGGGGTTCCAAAATCGCACAGTCCTCAGCATACTGGTAAAATAACAAATACATTTAATTCATTTTTGCCAAAGACTTAATAATTATTTTGCAACTGTTAATACCAATTTATTGCGCAAATCTTAAATAATATTTATATTTGACGAAATTTCATATCCATTCATAGCTGATACGAAACCTACTAAACCAGCCATAAAATCTTCAACTCTACCACGCACATCATCACAAGGTAAAGTAAAGCATAAAACGAGAATTGCATAATATGTTAGTTGCACATTTTAAAATTTATTATTAACAAAAACATTTTTTTATTAATTTCAATTAGAGCGTGACCGTCTTAAGCCACCGCCTCCGCCAAAGCCCATCGCCTTGACACAGGCTGGAATCAGTTACCGCGCCGACATTGCATTGGCCCCCGAGGTATACAATCAGTTGCGCGGACTCCAGAAGAAAGCTAAAGATTTGCGCATGGAGGTGCGCACATTACGCCGACTCTCACAAGCACAGGCTGTTGCAGTACGGGAAGATATAAAAGATGCCTTTATGCGCATCCGGGCCACGCTCTTGTCCAGCAGTGGCAGCAATTGGGATCAACAGGGAGACCAGGAAAAAACACGCATCTCTCGCGAAGAAGATCTCTACAAGCAGGAGGTTATACGACTAGAAAAGGATCTCAGCGATCTGGAATCGTCAGTAGAAGGACTACGTGGCGAAGTTATCAACCGTAGGACACGCGTGAATATGGCTGCTGTCGAAGATATGGCGTTGGTTTTAAGTAGAGCTAGGTTAGTAGTTCATTTGACATACTCACACAAAATTATTAAATTCAAAATTATTGTTACAGCAAGACCGTTGCCGAGCTAAAAATGCGATTTCCAGCCCTTTCTAATGGTGTACGTAACATTTTATCCAACGAAATGGAAAAAGTTGTTAGAGAAGAAAAGTTTCTGAAAGAAGAACCAGATCGTCTTGAATCTGCTTTGCGACGCTGCAAAAAGCTAACTGGTACATTGGTCACGTTGAAAAGGTTTCCGTTAGATGACTTCAGTTTATAAACGTATTTTCATGCATATTTCTGTTGTACAGATTGGCCAGTGTTCAGGAGCAGAGGTTGCCTCCAAATGAACCTCCAGCAAATGATGATCAACCTCGATCTGCCGACATAACTACTGGAAACAAGGTGATTTTATTTTTTGAAACGACAACATTTTTGTAAAATGTATTTGATTAGTAATTAAATTCAGTAATTTACTTAATGTAAATATTAAAGAGATCAGCTATTGCTGAATTTATTAAGTTGACTATTTTTGAGAAATGTGTTAACTGATATTAACAACATACTCATGTAGTAACAATTTCGAAATTATTTTCGTTAGACTTGTAGAAACCAATTTATAGGCAGTCGGCATGAAACATTAATATAACGTGAAAGTATTTTTCTTTGTTTTAAAGTAGGCATAGTCTGCCCCCTTATACCTCGTATATGTTTGTCATTTTATATTAATTTAAACTAAATGCTATCGTTTTGCCCCGTATTAGACTAAGTCGAACGAAATGTTCGAGATTTGATTTAACGAAATGAATCCCATTCTAAATTTATAATATTTTCAATTATTTAAAGTTTATAAGTTATTATAACATGTATTATAACATGTTATTTTAATTCGGATATGATTTATTTTTATTGTATATCTGGCTTAGAGAAAAAAAATTCTAATATCGTTAAATTTATTAAAAGTATGTGGAAACCTTCAATTATTCAATATCTGGACAGTGTTTCTTTAATTCCAGAAAATGTTCTTTTTTTAATTGAAGAAATGCTGAATAAATAAATTAAACTAATTTCGACCAAGTGATATAAATTTCATCTGAATTATATTATGCTAAAAATGTCCATATGATTTAATATACATTTGGTTTTTTGTTTATTCACTTTGTTTATACAAAGTATTAACATACCTCTCTCAGACTTTAAAAAATAACAAAAGGAATATCACAGAAGGAATCGACGTCAAGGTAATCAATGATGAATCAAGGAAATTGTTCATGGATGATTTTTTTTTTTTTTTTTTTACAAACTAACCAACGCTCAGGAGATGCCCCCTATTCTTGCAATGCACAGTGTTGATCGTAAGAAAGGATTATAGGTTCAAAGGAGGAGGAAAGATGGAGTAGTGTCGGTGGATGTTTGCTTTAAATTTCGGTGCTTAAGAGAACCAATAGAGGATGAAATATTGTCATCCCCTATTAAATATATTGCACGTTGTTGGATTCGATCCAGGAACTCCAAAAAAGATTTTGAAGCCCCTGCACATATGTGTGAATTGTATACCATCTTAGGCCGAATATTGGTGGTGTAGACAGTGCGCAAGTCAGCAGGAGTGAAGTATGTCTTACAACGTTTCAGAAAACCGAGGCACTTGGCCGCTTCTTACGACACATCAAATATGTGATCATTCCAACGGAGGTCACATTGAATTAATATACCCAGAAAGTCAAGAGCAGCTGACTGCGCAATATCCACAGAGTCCATATTGAGGGGAGGGAAGGGTGAATCCATTCTTTTGTGAGATAACAGACAACATTGGGTCTTGCTTGCATTAAAATCATCTCTATTTGCAAGACCCCACTCGGAGATTGTTTTAAGGTCATTATTGAGTGTATCATTCATTGTGCGCCTTTTACTCCTCAATCTACACTTAATCATCACTTATCATCACTTAAGCCCCAACCATAGTATGCATATGCCAACAGAAGTCGGCAGATGGAACTGTGCGAACACATACAAATTGTATGTAAGTAGCAACACATAATATGAATATGAGAGAATTTCGACAAGTTTCGTTAACTTCGGCTAACATATGCGAAGAGCGAAACAAATCGTACATTTCGTACGGAAAATATGTCATTTAATTTTTATGTTGAGAATTTTTTTTTTTTAATTTCAATATTTGGGCAGTGGCGTTTATAAGCGCCGGCAAAATCGTTAGGCAGGACCTACAAATTTTAATTTGCTTTATAAAAAACGTCCGTTCATAAAATCCATCATTACAATGAATTATTGACTTATCTTAGAAAACTGCATTATAGATATCATAATTGACAAAATGTTCATAATTTCCTAAATATATATCTGATGACATATGGTGTAACATATCTTTAATGTAATGTCCTTTATAGAATAGTTGTTGACATATTCATCAATGACAAATTTTCCAATATTCTCGATTCATCATTGATGCCCTTGTCGTCAATAATGTCATTTCCTGCTGGGTAGTATTACATTAGGAAGTATGTGATTCAATTTTAAAACCGTTTATAGCAATATTTATTTTCTGAAATTTTGATACCTCAAATTATTTGTCAAGTATGACTAAAAAAAAATTCAATTCAAATTTAAGAAAGTTCTCTTTCCGAAAGGAATTAAAACTAAATATTTGATACAATTCAATGTTTTTTCACGAAAAATATATATTTTTTATATGTATGAGTTTAAACATCATCAATTTAAATAAGTCTGATTTCTTAATGCGCTATATAATTATAGATATATTAAATAATTATCTATTGTGTTGATTACTCTCACTTAAAATGTTTTAATTTATTTTGTAAAATTACTCATATTCATTACATCAGCCATTCCCTTTCATGTTGATCAGTACGTGCTATTTGTCAATTCAATTTTATTCTAAGGATGTGTGCGAATTTGTATAAATTTGAGGACAAACTAAATCGTCGATTTGCAGGTCATTGGTTTTTAGTAATTGGTTAAGTTGGGAATCAGTTTATTAAATTTTGTTTAATTTAAATTGTTCAAAAATTTTCTAAATTGAAATTACCGATATTTCCAGTTTATTTTCCAAACTTCGTCACACCCTAAGTAATATATTATTTGACTGTGACCATTTCAGATTTACATATATTTGAAAATGTTTTTACGGATTCTGAGTAGCTCGAACCACTGAAAAATATATTACAAAAACGAAATTCATTCTTTCTCTCTGATCTACATATTTGACTGATTTATTGGACGCCGTATATCTACACCGAAAAAATGTAGAAATATGTAGAAAACGTATTTGAAATATGTAGAAAACGTATGTCTAATACATTGTGTAGTAAAATCCAGACACATGAATACAAATGTATTAATAAACGATCAAAATGTAGTAGAAGTGCATTTTTTTAAAACAAAGACATAAATGTAGTATAATTTACTACAGTAATTTTTTCGGTGTAGATTATCTATTAGCATTTCTTTAGAAATAGAGACATACCAATATATTACAGACAACAATGTTAACATATAACTATTTTAAATTTAAAAAATGTTGTGCATGTCATTACCAGTTATTTTATTAATATCTTATTTGAAATACATGTCTCATCATTAAACATTAATAACACTGCCCTATTAAGTGCAGTAAAAGTTGGATACATTTGTGGCGCTGATTCAACAAAAGAATATAATGAAATAATTTAGTCAGCATTTAGTCAAATTCGCACACACCCTTAAAAAAGGCAACATTTTTTACTTGTTAAATTTTAATTTTTCTTTTGAAAATTCAAATTTAACAAGTAAAAAAATGCTGTCTAAATTTAATCTTTTATTAAGAACTTTTTAACCAAGAGTCGAAATTTATTTGGATTAAATGGGATTTTAAAGAGTATAATAAAGAGTAATGGCGTTCCATGACAATGTATAAAAATTATTTTTATTTTTTTTCCATTCAGTAAGAACATTTTCTATTCATAATGTTTATTTTTTTTTGCATCTGCGTCTAATATCGAAAAGATAATTTCATTATTTTCTTTTGTTGGAATTTTAAAAATAAAAGCAAATCAAAATAATGGGAAATTGAAAAACTAGAGCCAATTTGACCAAACCGATGGCATTTTCGGAATCAGCGCCACAAATGTATCCAATATTGGTTGCAACTTTTACTGCACCATGTCAAAATTTGACTTTTGTCGGGCAGTGTAATTATTTGTACGAATTTATTTTGTAACATGGTAAAATATATCATGATTTTATTGTTAATTCATATTTGAAAAAAAAAACGCATATTTTAAGATCCTAATTCAAGTTTCGTTAAACGTATTGAAGGATTTCTTCTACATAAAATATTATTTTAATTTTGAATACTTATTTAACTTTGACTCCAGACACAATGGTGTTTGAATATTGGTGAATTGATATTTATTTTTTTTGAGATTTTTTACATATATGTTGTAGATATCGAATGTAACATAGTTTTAAAAATGATTTTAAAGTTTGTAATAATTTTTATAAAAAAAATCAATCTTGAACTCGAAAAGTTTTTACAGAAAAATCAAACATTTCCAATGAATTTAGAGAATAGGACTGCTATAATAGTAGAGTTAAGGAAGATTCGTTGAACAAAGACAATACTTATTTTAGTTATATGGAAATATGTAGTGTCGAGTGTCTTGTTGGAAAAAATTTATTTACATACGATGAAATAATTTTATGAATACGGAGAATTATATATTTACCCAAGTAACCAACAGTACATGGAACATTTTTTGCAAAAATAATAAAAACTTTAAATTTTATTACCTTGTGAAATAGCTGAAATTTCCAACTATTAGATTAAATAGAGATAATGTCAGTGACATTTGCCTTACTGTTGTTACTTGGGTATCATGTCAGTATTTAATGTAATCAATACAAACAAGCCACAAATGTACATTAATCTCGTTTATTGGGTTTTTCATCCATTTACTTTTACATCTGTGGTTCTTCTTATTCATTTTCTATAATTATAGTTCAACTGGCGATGGAGTGCTAACTTCAAAGAGGCAATAACTGAGTAATAATTCATTTTTGAAATCAGTTTTTCCATTTCCGTATAATTGTATTTGTGTTGTTAAAATATATCTTAAACAGAGCTTTTAAATATCAATATTTTAAATAGATTTATACAAATTTCTAAAAACAAATTCAAAATTAATACCTACCACATAGTTAATGTTCGATTGTTGTTTAAAACAAAATTGGCATTTAAAAAATATTTTGTTTGCTTTTCATGATTTACTTAATATATTTGTATATATACTATATTCAAATACTTATTTGTACAGAAATATCAGATTTATAACTTTTCTTCTATAATCGATATTTTGAACTCTTGTATTACTTAAATCCATTTCTTCACATTTATTCAATCTCAGTGTTCAAATAATGTTTTTCATGTCCTCATTGTCATATGCATAATCTCAATCAGGCTTGTTCGAAATTTAAAATAGTAGTTTATATGGTTAAAGTGACTGGTCATTCATCCGTTCCTTCATAAATGTTGCCCTATGATAGATTATGAATATCTGTATATGTTGAATGTGACTACATCGATTATTTAAAAACGTTAAAACTACGCCTTACATTAAAAATATAAACAATCCTGTTTTTAAACGGCAGATACGTTCCAGAGAATATCGTGTAAAAAAAGACACAGTATTGGGTAAATATTAGATTGGTTTAAACATTTCAACTAATAATTCGGTAAATTCTGTTGTCCAGTATACGATGTTCATTTTCAATCAAAAATATTTCAAATTAGAGCTTTTATCAGTATAAAACAGCAAAAAAACCTTGTAAAATCGAGCGTAAAATGCCGTAAAAAACAGGATTTTTTCAGGTATATTTATCATGATCACATATAACATTAAGTTTTGGGACATAAATTACAAATACTAAAACACATAATCATGTTTGAATTTTCAATTGAATCGTTCGTATTTCAAAATAAATATAAATTAAAACGGCATGTTCCAGCATTCGACCAAAATCGATTTAAAATTTGAATTCTGTTTTCTATTGGTCTAGAACTAGATTTTGAACTCTAAAATAAAAGTATTAAATATAATTCAAATCGTTTAAATAAAATTCTGGTTCCTTTTTTCGTTCGACTTTCGAAATAACACTGCAGCTCTAATATCTTCTATTTAGAATCATAAATGATGCTATACATTGAGTATTTTTTTGTTTAAAGCTATAAGAATCAATTTTTTTATATTCAATTTACAATCTAATTTTGCGAGCCTATAATGAATAATTATATTCATTTCACTTTGTATCGTCGTACGAATTCTACATTGTAAAGCTTTTTACGACATACGTACGCTTATAAGCAGTAGATACGAAGTGAAATGAATACCTCTATTATGAATACGAGAGTTGAGTTCCGTTAAAAAAAAAGATATTTCAATCGAAAGTGAAATTCCGAACATGTCCGATAAATTTCAATATACATAAATGCGATCGATCAATTTATAAAAAAAATATTTTTCTTTGTATTGGATATTTTGTGTTTATATAATGTTATCTTTTGGTAGTAACAAAAAAGTTATTTTCAGACAAAATCAAAAACATTTCTGGTTGTACATTTAGCCAAATATATGTGTAGTCAATGTTTTGTTATATATTTTTTTTGCAAGTTTCGGTTAAAAAAAACATCACTTGAAATGTTACAAAGAACCATATATATAGTCACAATACAATAAACTACTATAAATTAAAAATTGCTAGTTAAACCATTTTACCCTCTACTCATACATTTGTTCCCACTTATGTTTAAAATAATTTTAATGCACATACAGATATTATATACATTTGG
Organism: Dryomyza anilis; assembly: GCA_951804985.1. Lineage (NCBI taxonomy): Eukaryota > Metazoa > Arthropoda > Insecta > Diptera > Dryomyzidae > Dryomyza > Dryomyza anilis. The sequence continues at coordinate 446,726 of OX638130.1, read as the reverse complement.
ATCAGATCGTCATTCAATTATTCACAGATTAACACAGTGTTATATGGGAAAATAATCTATGTATGCCATGACAAAACGATACTTAGCATATCTAATTAATTAAATGCCACCACGGTATTCCAATTAAGTTATAAAATATGTTCTTAAATGATTTAAAAGCTTCTTCGTGAACTTGAAAAATCTTATTTGACGATATTCCTAAATGAATACATTGGAAATGATTGAATTTCACAATAGTATCACACCAAATACATATTAATTTAATTGTGTATCATTTAAATGCAAATTATTATTTGAGTGGCGCTGAAAGACACTTAAAATAATGTTTTTGGTTAAACCCCTTACATTTGTTTTTTTTTATTTTCGAAATCAAAAATGTTAGTATTATTTAATATTTTAAGTAAGCATGCTGTGTGCATGAGGCATACTTTTTTTTCTTGGACGTCTATTTAAATATCTCAGAACAATTCAATTTTTTACAGTTTACGAGCATGTTAATTGGGCACACAATTGGCAATATTTTTTGTTTTGCATATATGTAGACGAACACAATTCGATTATGTAGAGATTGTAAGATCAAATGTTCTTACTAATCGCTATATCTGTATTATAGGTTCTTAAGACTGAGTCGAAATAAATATAACAAATATTTAAAATAAAAAGTCTAACGCTCGAATCACACGATTGACTAAATTGAATAAATTTCAGTTTGCATCAAAAGTTGATGTATATTATTGATGCTCGAATAGTCAACAAAAATCGACGCAATTTGGTGATACAAATGTGCGTCAACAGAAAATGTCCCCTCATTTATTGATATTCGAAAAAATTGTGTTGATTGTTGATATTTTGCACCAATCGTGTGATTCTAGGTTAAGTGCACATGTCGACAAACTCGTCCTTTGTAAATATTCCTGGAATAATATTCTATGCAGTTAGTATGTCTGTCTTACACATTTGGCTTTTCAGATGATTTAACATTATTTTTGTTAATCGAATTCACTTCCTCAAAATTTCATTTTGTATAGAGCAATATCTAGTCTGAATTAGACAGATATTTAAATGTATAACTTGTTATACCTTATATTAAAACAACGATATAATAATATTCATGCAAAATAAAAAGGTCGATTTTGTCGATTCAGTAGACCTTTTATTACAAACTTTTCTAAATATTTTAATAAGTGACAACATTATTAAATATATTTATGCTTTATCATTTGATGACTTCAGTTATAATATTTATTTTTACTCACAGCCAATCCCAAGTCCCAGGATGGGGCCGATCACTGTCAGCGGGGGAGTCACACCAGAAAACGCACTCGATGCTTTGTTAGATGAACTGCAAACGTTCGCCAAACCAGTTATTCCACACAATGATGTAAGTATATTCCGAATTCGTATTACCGCACTAAACAGTATGTTTTCTTAGTTTCGTCCCGACGATTCTACATCCGATGATAGCTCACAAGCCATCCTTAGCACAGTCACTACACAAATCCCTCAAGCATGCCTCTACAATCCAAGTGAACCGAATGCTGTTCAGCCACACGATCTGCCAGATCCAAATGTTGTGGTCAATGTTAACATGTTGCAGGTCAATTCGAATGTTGGCAACCTTCGCCGTCTGCACTCGTATCCCAGTGGTTCGGACACAGACACTTCGCCCCCACAGCCGGCCCGTCTGCCGGGCAAGCCACCAGTTCCTGAGCGCAATGTGGATTTGCTGACCAAGGTCGGAAACAAACGCATTCCACCACCGCCCCCTCCTCGTTCGAGTTCACGCAGTCCATTGGCGAGTCCCACCAGTCCCAATGTGCCACATCGTATGTTGTCACTTAGCGAAACGGATGAAACATTGAATAACGGTGGGGGCGGCAGCAGAGCACAAGACGGCAGTGGAAATTCAAGCGGGAACGATTCTGGTAACGATCAGGCTCAACGACAGGTGGCGCTGGAACGTCGTCATCAGGAGTTATTGCGCAAACAGAAAATGTTGCAGGAGCAGTACCAGCGTCTGCAACAGAAAAGCAAAATACCATCGGTGACAATGCCACCAACTCCTGCCGATATATTACATCTGAAAAAAGTGGGAAGCGAGTCAAATCTTCCACAAAAGATGGGTCTTTGTATGACCACTGTTACCGGCTCAATGAAGAATCTCAATACCGACGCGAACGCAACTTTGATAATGGATAAAAACGAAAAAAATCTGACCAATGTCAACAACATTCAGCAAGTAGAGGTTTCCAATGCAAGTGCAAGTATCATACGTAATACACAAACCAATCAGTCGGAAAATACCGGTAGCACCACTACCACAATTAAGCAGCTGTACGAAACGGAAATCATTTAACACAAAGCTATAGCTGCGTGGGATTCAAGCAACATTGATATATAAAACACTTGCAGTTCGTAACTACTTGGATAGTAGTATCTAACTGAATAAAAGTACTTGTTTCGAAAGTACTTTTATTATCGATTATTGTGGCTTTTATGTAAACACACACTTTTTAGCCGCCATCTCTACCACAGTAATATAAATGTGTCCGTAATTATGCAAGTATTTTCTAGTCCAAATATATGTATAATTTATATTGTAAAATTAACCGACATAGCTACATGTCATTTGTTTCTGAATCGCTCAACATTAGACGTTGGTTTGAAATTTAAGTTCTATGCACTTTAAATTCGTATAAACTCAAAATAAATGACTTGTTTAACTTTCATAGTTATGGGCACATATACATAGCTACATGTCATACATTAATTAACGAATATACAGTATAATTTTAATAAAGTTCGAGCACATAAAATCTTCTTAAGACACTTGGAATACAACATACGTTGATTTGCGAAGGAAGTGATTTTATTCCGATATGTTTTTCGCGTAGATTACGAATCCAATAATAATGAAATTAATTACTAAAATGGCCCTAATGTAAGACAGAAAGTCAACGGAAAATAATCGTCGGAAAAACATATCGAAATTTCATGCAGTGATATTGTTACCATTATGTATTATTTACTCTTCAATTTAGTATATAATCTAATATTTTTTATTTAGTTAGATTCTTTGGTGTGACTAAAATAAATATACGTAGTATTTTACTTTTGTATTCAATTGGTTTGTAATCCTTAATATAAGTTTTGAATGGTTTCGATTCCACTTTGTTACTTTGCCCCTCCTAGAAAATATTTTGGCTTCCTAAATTCGAGTTATGCCCCTACATTTTTTATTTCTCTTCTCGAAATTCAATTATATTTAGAATATAACTGCAGCAAAAACAAAGTTTTGGTAGTATGGTTAAATTTATGTTCATGAATGTTTCAATGTTTCAATATTCATGATAGGATACACCCAGAAAAAAATACTGTATAAATAATACAGTATTTTTTTTGTCAATAGGATAAATTATTATTTTAATCGGAAAATACCATTAAATACTAGAAAATACCATGGCATTGCCATTGAGTTTATATGAAAAGATTTATTTTTTGTATACTATTAAATTAATAATTGTCCTATTGACCAATTTTAATAGGATTTGAGTGAATTTTTTTCTGGGTGTAGAACGATGATTTTGTGAAGTTGTCGTTTTTAAAATTCTGCTTTTCTAGAATTATAACATGTTATGTCTCTTCTTAGTTTACGGCTCAGGGTCTGGTCCTCAACCACCGTACCAGGTCGAAGGGCCAAAATTGGGATAACAAAAAAATATATATTAAACACTACTTCATTCTACCTATCACGATCGCCGGACATCTGCTCTTCTGTTTGCCGACCCCATCAACAACACTCTAACACATCATTTTTTGAACGCTAACATTTATTGTTCAAACCAAAATTTTAGGGAAGATGATATATAAAAATAAAACATATTTAAGACAAAATTATTCATAAAAAAATTTAGCATAGTTGCTAGAAAAAAGAAAGTTAATATTATGATTATATATATAAAAAAAAATTAATAAAAATACGAATAAATAACATGCCTAAAATTCACGTAATTAAATAATAAACTTACGCCCAAAATCATGCAAAAACAATGCACACCGCCGATCCGACGGTGTTACGGTACCAGAAGGTTCGTGTCCGCGATTAAAAAATAAGATTGTGTCGATAACGAGGTGGTCGCGAAATTCGATGTGGCCACCGAAAATTCGAAGAGGCCAAAAAAATGCAGTGATTAAAAAAATTACTGAATTACCGCAAATATGGTTAAAAACTGAATTCCAATTAAATTATTCTAATTTTTGTTTGCTTACCTTAAAGGTTTATTATGATTCTCTTAAACTACTAAATTATTGAAATCGAGCACCGTCGAGTCTGATCTAAACAACCGACTTCGATAATCTGAACGTAAATTAGTGATTCTGAATGTTCAGAGTTCAAAAATCCCATATATAGATACGACAACCGTTATGAGTCACCCGATTTTCTTCGTTGAACACTTGAAAAAAGAACCATTTTCTTCGTTAAAAATGACTTCACTTGGATTTTCTTTCACACCATCAAAACCATATTTTTTTAATTTTTAAAATTAATTTTTTTTACACCGCTTACTTTCTATTTGAGAATGACTTGAAAATAAAGTTACGCAATATAAATCCTTATAAAAAGTTCCTTATTGAAAGTAGTTATTGATTTCAAAGCATTCTTAAGTTCGGAGTTCGATGAAAAATGTCGTAGTGTTCCGCACAGTGCGTGCACAGTAGTTATTAGAACAATTATAATAATGACATTTTATTTGGAGAGCTAAGAAATTTTTCTCCTCAAATTACCAAAAAAATAAAAACAATTTTTCCAAAGGGAGTAGAAAATTATGGGAAAGGAGTAGAAAATGGAATAGATTTTAAAATACAAATGAAATGGAGTAGATCTACTCCGATCGGAGTAGAATGAGAACACTGGAAAAATCAAAACGAAATACTGAGGAGACAGGCAGACTTGTGGTGTCAAAATTATTTTATCAGAAAATACTAGGTAAATACAGTATAAATTATTTAATAAATTTATTCTTAACGTGTTCTACAACGAAAATACAATATCGAATGTATGAAAATTAAGAAAAATGTGTTCAAATAGTTCACCAAAAGACATGTGAAAAACTAAACAAATCTCTGCCGACGTCGCTGCAGCTGCATCGTTTTATTTCTCTACATGTTTGTGTGGCTCTTCGTCTGCTCTGCGTACCATCAAAGGTGTTTTTTTTTTATTCGTTTATATCAGATATAAAACAAAAGATTTGTATTTTTTTACTTATAGTGTATAATTTTTGTAGATGCATAGTATTTCTGAGTTTTATCGGATGACTTGAATTGTGTCCATTTTAAATTCCACTGGGTGTAACATGTATTTCATGGGGCGAGGCGAAATCATTTTCTTGTGGTATTCCATTTGTACACCAATGCAAAAATATTAGAATATAAAGTACCCAACATATTCTTTTCATAAAAATCTCTATATATCAGTTATCAGTAGATATGAGGTCAATATTACTTACAAGTGAACCGACAATAGTAAACTATCGAATAGCTTTTCAACTTTTAAAATAAATCAATTATTTTTGTTCTAGTTGTAATAAATAAAATGTTTTAAATAAATAATTCGTTAGTTTAGTTTCTACCACGACGATTTAACCGACCAAACGAGCTAACATATTTTAGAGTGGACGCTTTCGGCAACTGTTTTAAGATTTTGATCAATCATAGCTACATGGCTATTAACGTACTCTAAACAAATTTTGGAAGTCCTATCTATTTTAGGAACATTCACTTTAATTGTATACAACTCTTCATCTACTTAATATCAACATACACACAATACAATTTTATCTTTTATAAGACATTTTCTAATTTGTTGTTTAGAACATTTGCTGAAGTTCAAATTTAACAGGTTGATTTAAACTATATTTCTTTATTGACGAAAAAGTTAAGAACTCATATTGTTATTTAAATATGATTTGCTTCATTTGTAATAAACTTTAATATTTCAAAATATGCACGGACAATCACACGTAATTCAAAACTAATTGTTTAGTTCTTTGACCTTGGTTCGTCAAACCGAAAAATTCTTCAAAAACACATGTGATTTATAATTAGTATTTTAATGCAAGGAACATTGCACTTTCTCTTTTTAAAGTTTATAACATCAACAACACAGCAGGTATCAACACTTATTAAAAAAAACAGAAACACTTATGACAACCGTCGGGAAACAATATTTCAAGTGGAATCATAAAAAAAAAATAGAAAGTTGCTCATCGAAAGGACAATAAATTTAACAACTGTAAGACGAATTAGGTTACTTAATGTTTGTTTAGTATATTCTACGTAATGCTGGATCAACTATTTAGAAAAAGAATTATTGTCTGTTAATCGTTACATTTCGATACATATTTAATAAAAATAATTATTATAATTATATTAGCATAAGTATAAAAGTATATCAAACTGGCCGATTATAAAAACCTATTTGAAAAGCAATGAATACCCAGTAGTAAATTTGTCCAGACCTTGCCAGTAGAAGCCCTGCTACTACCACTTCTTAGCATGCTCAATACATATTCTGCCATCACTGAAGCTAGTGTACTTCCAACATACCTTCTAGAGAATCAGCGCCAATCGATTTGGTGACTATTTCTAATATTTTTCAAATACAAAATCGAAGCGCTGCTAGTTCACCTTCTATTGGAATGCTAATAGTAATGAGCAGGGGAAGTTTTTTTTGGCTTTTGCTAAAAAATTCCATTTTTTCAGTTTTGTAAATTTTCCTATTTTGATAAACTTTGCCTAAAAATGCCTTTTTTACACTCTGGCAAACCTTTTTTTAAATATTATTTTTGATTTTCTGGGTGTTTTAAAAAAAAACGAAATAAATATTAGACCATGTACAAGAGAAATCTATGTTGTCAAAAAACAATAGTTATGTGAAAAATTTAATAATTTTTTTTTTGCCTTTTTTTATATTTTTTGCCATTTTTTTTTTACTATTTTTGTGGCATTTTTGCATTTTTGCCTATTTTTGTGCCATTTTTACTGTTTTCATTATTTTGTGAGACCTTCTGAAATCCATTCTTTGAGAAAAAATTATTATTCGGGAAGGGGTTCACCCTGCTTGAAAATTATTGCTAGCATTGCTTCTTACGTCTGAAATTTACTACTGGGTAAGTTCAAATTTAACAGGTTGCTTTAAACTATTTTATTGACGAAAAACTTAAGAATATTGTTATTTAAATATGATTTTCTTCTTTTAAAATAAACTGGAATATTAACCAAACAAAATATAAAATCAATACAAAACCATTTTATATATTCTGAACAGTAGCTTCTCTATTTATTCGATCACTGTTGTCGATTAGACGTCATTATCATTTTAAATGTTTCTGTAAAATATGAAACGATTCATATGGTTTGAGTCGATTCATTTTGACATGTTCCACTTTCTCTTTAGTAAGAATTTGTGAGTGTTTCTACAAATAAATCGAATCGTTTTGAAACGATTGCATTTCTCACTAGCTTCTGACTTGACTCTCGACTCTCGACTTTAAAAATGATTGCTATTATGTTGAACAATGTCATTTTTTTTATTTTCAAAAATTAATTTATACAAAATAATTTGGTTATAGTTGCAAATGATTTGAATGCTACCGTTTCTATAAATGGTTATGCTAATTGATCATTTGAGTGAGTCGAAAATTCTATAAATGGCGCATTTGGTATATGAAATGTGTCCGTCGAGTCCTTAACCGATGTCTCTCAATACGCATCATATTCGTCCATCGAGTTCAATTCGTATTATTTTATAAATAATTTTTATAATTTTGTAAATACTAAAAAACAAAAAAAAACAGCGACCAATTGTTTTAATCATGGTTGAAGTTTATACAGGTTTGTTAATCTAGACAGATAGTTGGCATACAGAATGCTGAGAATGTCGAGAAGAAAATTATTGAAAATAAAACAATTAATTGTCATTTTAAAAGTTATTTTAAGGTTATGATATTTGCACTTAATTTTCACTATTTTATTTATACTTCACTTTACATATTAATTATTACACTTTTTTAAAACACTGGTTCATGTTGCAGTCATAAAGAAGTTTAAACGATTTTAAATGTTGAGATTTGTTGCTTATAAAAATTAGACTTTTTGTTAGTTTTGTGAACTTGTAAACAAAGCATTGATGTTCCGTTTAAAATTTTTCGTAAACAAATGTTGAGTCTTTCAAACAGTTTTCAAAAAAAGTAAATGGTGCCTGAATTTTGAAAGATGACTTAACCTGTATATACTTCAACCATGGTTTAAATTTAACAAGTTTAACAAGATTTTTGTACAATTTTCAATTAGAACTGTATTCAAACGATTACTTCGTACAGAAACAGCAATTAGTGCTCAATCGACAATAATGGAACGAAACGACTTGACGTCACAGAAATCGACAATTTTTCGATTGTCTTACAGAAAGGAGCTACAGATGTTCCAACTTTCAATCCAATTTTTTTGCATTACATAATTTAATTTTTCAAATCGCGTAAAGTTAATCTGTTCCAATTCTGTGGAACAAATTCAATTCGAATAATATTACATCGGTTAGTAGGGGCTGGCTCCATATCTCATTTTACACCCAACTACTGCGTATTGCGCACTGAACAACATTTTCTTCTAGTAGCTTTTCTCTGCAACAACAAACATCATCATTGTATTTGTCTCTGATTTATTTAGAGAGCGTTCTTCTCTCTTATCAACATCAGTGTTGTCACTCTTCAACAATTGTGGTAAAAATACTAGTTTTTTCGGAACTTTCAGATTTCTACCATTTCTACTACGGAGGGTTCAAAATCTACCATTTCTTTAAGTTATGTACAATTTCTAATGTTGTTCCTAAAAACTATCAAACTCAAATCAGAATATTGAAAGAAATAACCATAAGTTTGAAAAGAATTATAGGCAAACATTGAAGCTCCAATATGTGCGTTTTAAAAATCGTTTAAAAAAAGTGAGCCTTTGAATAAAATAAGTCATAATTCATTTATTTGCAAAAAAAAAAAAATGTGTTTTTGATATTTGACATTCAATTATCGACTTAAAGCCCTGAGCTTGAGCCCAATCTACCAATAAACACTGATCAACATTGATATTTCACATTCAATTATCGACCTAAAGCCCTGAGCTTGAACCCAATCTACCAATAATTATAATTTTTAAGTGACTACACTGATCAACATATGGAAAGACAGTGATGCAAACTAGAAGGGAATTTAAAATTAGAATCCGTTTCATTTTCTACATTTTGATTCGTTCGTTCGTTCGGGGAATTTTATAGTGCATTGGGGAATTTTATTATGAATATCCAGGACAATGAAAATATGAGTTGGCATCAGTGGGAAGGGATATCTCCCCTACTCCTTTTTCACAATTTTCTATTCCCTTTTACTGAATCTACTCCCTTTGCAAAATTTGCTTACTTTTTTTTAATTTGATGAGAACAATTTTCTATCATAGATTATCTGTAAAATGAATGTAAACTTTTTTTCTCTGGGCCTTATTTCATAAAACTTTAGAGTCGGATGAAAAATGTACTAAATTTTCCCGTCGAATCAAAACTGACTACCAAAAAAATAAAAAAGTACAAAAAAAAATTTTGTCGTCCAAAAAAAATAAAAACGTACTCTAAATAGTACGAAAGTACGTACTTATGCAACACTGTTGCGCACTTCGTTCGTATAAGAGCAGCCAGCGAGCGGCGTCCGTGTTAAACTCAGTCACTCAGTTGCCGTTCCACTATCTTGCCAACGAGACGTGTTTGTGCTCGTGGCTGAATTTGTTTTTAGTTGTGCTTTCGATTCAATAATTCAATTGATTTGAGTGTTCAACAACTATTCTAATTTTAATTGTTTGTGGTTGTACTTTAGTGCTGTATTACTAAACGCTTAAACTGTTGCGTGCGACACAATGGAGGATCCGAATCGCATGATGGCTCATACCGGCGGTATGATGGCTCCACAAGGCTACGGTATGCCAGGTCAGGATGACGGTCAGAATGCGGGCAATGAAAATGAGGTGCGCAAGCAGAAGGATATCGGCGAGATTCTGCAGCAAATAATGAGCATCTCGGAGCAATCGTTGGATGAGGCACAAGCGAGGAAACATACGTTGAATTGTCATCGCATGAAGCCGGCTTTATTCTCAGTATTATGTGAAATTAAGGAAAAGACAGGTAAGTTTTGTTTTATATTTTTCGTTATTTAATTCTGGTAAAACAACTCAAATGGTTGGTCTAATTTATGCCAACTTGTATAAATCTTCGTCAAACGGCTTTGCATTTATTAGTATACAAATTTTAAAAGAGATTTAGTAACTTGATAGAATTATCTAAATCTTAATATGCATATGTTGTGCAAAAAAAAAAATCAACGTTTTGTGAAAGAAAATTTATCTAAATCTAAATAAATGAGTTTATCTAAAATAATAAGATTTTTCATTCAATTGTCAAGACTGATTACAATATACCAACAAGTACTAACATTCCGATTGGTTTTTAAGATTTTAATCTAAATTCGAAAAATATTGATTATTTTTAGACTCCTTTTAGGCGATTTTTTTAGAATTTTGGATCAAATAATAAAATGCTGGTATATTTAATTGCCGTTTTTACTTGAATTTTCTAAAGAACGCTACCCCAATAAACATTTGTCCTTCAATTAAATTGGTTTGCAAGTTTAAATCAAGTATTTTTCTCAACTTTGTGTGTTGAGAATAGCGTGGAGAAACGTTATTTACAAAGTTGTAAAATATAGCATTCTCCATCAAAACGTCTTTTTACTATCCATCCTGTTATCCAAATTATATTCCAATGTACAACTAACTTGAAATCTACACGCATATCGAAGTTGAAGGAAACTTTTTATACAATTTAAAATATACTATTATTTCAAACTAAGCTATACACTTGTTAATGGCTTAAATTTTACCCTATATTTATAGTTGATATTCACACATTTACCTTAGAACATAAATAGCTTAATGAATATTTGATATTCATATTAATCTGTAAAATAAAACTACACTAGTTTGAAACTTGATGTTGATAATAATTCTCAACATATTCGCATTTTGCATTTATCTGAAATCTAACAATATAAAAGGGAATTTAATAGTGAAATGGGACATGCATGTGAAATCGGAGAAGTATCATCATTTAACCGGATTTCCGGGTCTTCTTGGTTCGATTTTTATAAATCAATAAAAGACACATTATGTAGCGGGTCTCCGAACACACGCTTTAATAATTGAGATGCAACCATTGTAGAATTTCGTGGTTAATAATGCAAAAAATTATAACATTCAAACTATATAACACACATTTATTACACAAACAATGATAAATATATTTTTTCAGTTTGAAGACTGAATATAAAAAGAAAAATATAATTAAAGCATACATTTTACTTCAAATCAATCTCAGGTCAATTTCTAGCTAATTACAAGTGTAGAAAATATAGTTTAGAAATAATAAATGTACAAGTTGTTCTCAAGTTTTTAAATAGTGTAGAATATACATATGTTAGTGAGCTTATAGAACACACATGCTTAGCCCAAATTATAATTACTGTTTATTATGAAGCTGCTATCAAGTTGATTTCGCAATGTTTGATATCCACACATATTTATATTTAGACTGACTTGATTTAGACACTTGATTTTATACTTTTAAATATTGTTACTATAGTTTATATAAACTATTTATGTATATATACTCAAGTCTTTATAATTTGTGATTTCGACTTTATTATTAAAGCTTGGGGAATAGTAGAAAAATATTATTGAAAAGAAGGAAAATCAAATAATATTCGCCAAGGCTTGACGAAATGTTTATTGGGACGTAATAGAAAAAACTGAGTATACAATATGAATAAGCATACTTTAAATATGAAGTAATGATATTTCCAGATTATATAAAAGAGTACCAAAATAATGTTTACGGGCATATTGTTTAAAAAGTAGACTGGACTAGCTCTAAATATGCTTAACTCATTTTTTTTTGTTTATCATTAAATTCTAAATTATAAAAAAATATATAAGAAATTATCTAAAAAATCCTAATTTTTCCAGTTTAGATACAATTATATTAAAAGCGTATTGTAATATACCATTGTTTCGATAAAATCAGTCTTGACCATTAAAAGAAAAGTGGGTTTAAGTCTGTTGTAAAACTATTTTTCCAGAGTACTATATTTTATTTATTCTAATAAAATATTGGCGCATATTCATAAACAATTTAAAGTCGACTTTAAAATCAGATTTTTGACATTTATTGCAAATTGTCAAAAAAGCTGACTTTAATTTTAAAGTTGACTCTAAATTGTCTATGAATATGCGTTAATTCTAAGTAGTGGGCCAAGACGGCTTAAAATTACGATTGCAATTATCTCAAAAACGTTACGTAATAGTATACAGTATACGTGAGTATGCTGTCAAAATCAGAATTATATATATTAGCATGGGATGTCCATGTCAAAAATCGTGTTGGGTAGTGTAATTATAATGTATCGTATACCACGTACGTAGAGGTAAATTCCACTAGATGTTTATATATAGTTCCAATAATCTCATCAACGAAATCAATATAGGAAATCATTGATAACATTGGTATCAAATACATTTCAATATATTAAAACGTTTTTATTAGTTCGCTTTCTTTTCTGTATGTTCGGTACGAATTTCGTATATGATTTTCTTTCTTCCCGATGAGTTAGAGACTTGAAATTTTAAACATAACCTAGAACTGGATGACAATCGATGATTATCGATCAATTGTCTGCCTGTTCATTATGGTTCTGTCGTCATGATTCTATTGTGGTGGTTCCATATTAAAGTCACTTTGAAAAATATATGATTTTAATTTTAATGATATTCAGCCGTTTGAATTATAAAGCTAGAATCACACGTAAAGCATCAACAATCAACACAATTTTGTCGAATATCAATAACAGAGAGGAAATTTCCTGTTGACGTAAATTTGTATAAACAGGAAAATTTATTTTTATTCCATTGTTGGCATCGATTTTTGTTGACGACTTGTGAGAATCAACTTTTATATGGATGAAAACTGAAATTGATACAATTTAGTCAATCGTGTGATTTGTGCTTAACTACACAAAAAATATATTTCTTATATACGTTGTTAGGTTAAATTTTTAATTAGATTTAAAACGAAAAACCTTGAGAGTATGATAATAATACTTAAATATTGGATGCGCCCGCCCCACGTTTTCCGTTTTATTTCTTACTAATTAATAAGTTCACCTTAAAAACGTGGTATATTAAAAATTATTTTTTGATTACATTTTTAAGAATATTAATTGATATTATTTCAAATTGATAAAAATAAAACCTCCTATATATTTTAGTCAATTTTAAATTGAATTTGAACAAGTTATTAAACTTTAATTTATTTTAAAGTCTATATAGTAGTTTGTGTCGATTTGTTTTAGCTCAAAAAGAGGTTTAAATAAACTTTTGTATTGAGTTATTTTATAAGTTACTAGAACAATGCAAAATTTACAGCAGGTGCAAATCACATTCGGAACTGTAATTTTTACCTGCTCAAGGATTTATTTAAATTCTTGTTCTTTGGATTATGTAGTAGCAGAACCATATTACGTACCTAAAATTGTTTTATTAATTTATGAGAATAGATTTGTTACTCGAATTGGTAGTGCTTTTAAAAGATCAAACATAGATTCTAAAATAACACAAAAAGTCTACGTAGAATAGGTAACAATTCATATTTACTGCATTCACAAAATCCTCTTATATCTTAATACTAGCTGGACCCGTGCACGACTCGTGCAAAGATTTTGTGAATGCAAGGATATGGAGCAATTTTATTAATATAGTAAACAAAACAAAAATAATTTTCCGCTTAAACAGCTTTTCTCATAGATAATTCTTTCTCAGACTGTGCATCGCCGTAGAATTTTCCCTGTAGAAATCTTGACCGTAAATTCTTCCCTATAGAACGCTTTCCCGTAGAATTCTTCCCGTATAGTTTTTCCCAGTAGTTTCGGTGTGGTAAATGTTGTGAGTTTTAGTGTGGTGAGTTTTAGTGTGGAGAATTTTAGTGTAGTGAATTTTTATGTGATGAATTTAAGTGTATTCATTTTAATGTGGTGAATTTTAGTGTGGTGAGGTTCATTGTGGTGAGTTTTAGTGTGGTGAGTTTTAGTGTGGTGAACTTGAGTGTGGTGAATTTTAGTGTGGTGAGTTTAAGTGTAGTGAATTTTAGTGTGGTGAGTTTTAGTGTGGGGAATTTATTTGTAGTGAGTTTTAGTGTGGTGAATTTTAGTGTGCTGAGTTTTAGTGTGGTGAGTTTTAATGTGGTGAATTTTAGTGTGGTGAATTTTTGTTTGAGTTTTTTGTTTCAAGTTTGTAGCTGCTGTAAGTGCCAAGTTATATCGTTTTGAAAGTTTAGGGTGTATCAGAGGTGCCACTCCCCTTTGTCCAATACCGCCCATATATAGCCTATCATTCCTTCCAGACCCTACAGCATCTGTGGTTTCAAGAAAATCGGATCAGCCGTTTAGACGGAGAACAATAAACAAATAAAAGGACAAACCAACAAAGAGATTTATTATATTAATAGGATATTGTCTTTGAAGAAGTAAAAGCCACTAATCTAAATTGTTTTATAATTTTTAATCGATAAGACCAATACTTGTATTAAAAAATCAATTTTTTCTTTTAAGAAATGTATTTATTGAGTTTGGCTTTCACAATAAAATGCTATTTTGGTGTTCAATATGTAGTGATGATGCATTTAAATATTTACCAACAAATATATCAACAGTAATGCAAAACACGTTTTAAACGATCCAACAGAATAATGTGGGAGATTTGCATGCTAAATCCACCTTTAAATTCTTTCTTTATTCAGCATGCTGTAAACGTCGAACTCTTCGCCATTGCATAAAATCAAAATTCTATTATAAATGTACTATGATGTTGCTTTATACAAATACTTTTCTTAACTGCGCTAAAAACCAACTTTTGGGAGCGAGTGGGATTTGAAACGTAAACAACAGATGCCTGTCAATGAAGAAGTTTTTCAATTCCTATGTACACGACGACGTTGTGCCTTATTGGGGACAATTTATGCATGTACATACATCTGTACATTTATTTAGAATCTGTTGAACCCCAACACTAACACCCCCCTCCCATATGCACATGTTTGCCTGATTAAACACAGTGTTTCTTCGACTAGAGCGACCGTGAACCGTGCAATATTGGTATTTTCTGAACCATGTCTTATATCGTTACTAGGGGTAATTTTTGTATAATATTTTATAATTTTGTATACTATTTAGTATGTATTACTTGCTTTAATTTCGACAACTTTTCGTTATAAATATGATAATCGTTTCGTCATACTTTTTGAAATGATGACATTTTCAGTAAAGTTCGAGAGATTACTGTGGCCTTTTGCCGTTCAACCCGCAAATATACGCTGCAATGTTTAAAGGACCAAAACTAGTTTTATGCCAAGATGCTTCGGCAGCTAGCATACCATACCGCATATGCTATGTCAGTCATCTATTCGTGAGGCTTTGGTCGTCGTCGACAAACGTTGTCTCCATCAGCGCAGACATCGAAAGTTGATGGCAGATACAGTAACAGAGTATTGATTTTGCATTAAAGTGTAATGGAATGTAGAAAAATACTCGTTGGCATGAATATCACCAGCATCTTGGGAAGCATCTGTTTTGTTTGCGACTAGTTTTTTTTATTAAAGAATCGTATTAGAGTTTTTCTGCATGGCTTGTTGCAATAAGACATTTTTTTCACGTAACTTAATATTGTTTAAATTTCTTACTTTAAGTTTATTTAGCTCTAAATGCTTCTTAACATTCATACTTTTATTCAGAGCTATAGAAAGATTCATGAAAAGGGCATTTCTTGAAATTCAGTTAATTAAAAGCTTAAACATATCAAACTCGATTTGAGGATTTTTCAAAACAATTTAGCATATCTTGACGTTCTACATTTTATCTCTGGCTGAACTAAACACGACTTGTTAAACGTTTATAGTACGGAACACAGTGTAAAGAAACATATTTCCAAAAATTTCGTTAATTCTAGAACAAACTGTTCTTTCTTGTGTAAATTTAATTCTCGAATGGGTTCTTTTCGGCGCTTTGTTTAAGATAAAGCCATATTAAAACAAATATTTCGTATCAGTTTTACTGTCTACAAACAAGAAATTATCGCGCGCAGTTTTTATTTGCACCACTTTGAAGTGCATCCAACACATACAATGCAAACAAACATTTGGCTTATTTTTAAATATCCTGTTTTACATAAATTAATTAATTCTTTGGTCGGTTTGTATAGCTTACGTTCTTAATTAATACAAACACTACATTATCAGTGGCGTAGTTATCAGATTGATATCATACCATTCAGTTAGGGTTATATTTTTTTGTACTAAAATGGTAAACGTATTATTTTCAGATCGTATGTTTGATGTTTTCAATTACCGCATCTTTCGGTTCGTAGTTATTTACTACGTGACAGTAGTTTTGACTTCAATACCATAGAAAAAAACTATAAAATTTTAAATCTAGTATATATTTGTTAATGTTTGTATGTATGTATGTTCCGAAGAGCGGCCAAAACGGCTGAACCGAATTGAATAAAATTTTGGCGCATAGAAGGTTTATTTTGAAGATGTGTATGTCCATAGTTATTTTGGTGACATCAAGATATTTTACACAAGGGTATACCAACCACCCCAAATTATTTAAACTGACCACACCTCAATTCACCAGACCGAAACTAACCACACTAAAACTCACCACACAAAAACTCAACACACTAAAACTCACTACTCTGAAACTCAACACACTAAAACTCAACACACTTAAACTTACCGCACTAAAACTCACCATACTAAAACTCACCACACTAAAACTTATACTGGGAAAGACTGTACGGTGAAGAATTCTACGGGAAAGCGTTCTACGGTGAATAATTTCATGGTGAAAATTTCTACTGGGAAGAATTCTATGAAGAAGCACAGTCTGAGAAAGAATTGTATTTGGGAAAAGTCCCTGCTATAAATAATAAAAATGTTCTTTATATTAATAAAATAAATCCATATCCTTGCATTCACAAAATCTTTGCACGAGTCGTGCACGGGTCCATCTAGTATATAATATAAGGGAAGAGAGTATTTTTATTCAATGGAGAGTAGCGAATTATAAAGACGCGAGTGTGGATATAGATATTGAGATGCATTGTTACAAAAAAACAGTTTCGAAAATTCGTTGAAAAGATAAAATACCTTACCGGAGGTTTGAAGACCGGATCCACTTTCTGTAAGGGCGAACAAGGGAATCTAGTAACATTAGACATGTTCATTTCAATGAACATTACATGAAATAATTATTTTAAATTATTGGTTTATATACATTTTTGCAATTTCAAAATGTCAATAATTAATTTATAAAAATCTTTAACGAAGTATTGAGAAAATTTTAATCTATCAATGAGCGTTTCAACATTAAAAATTGATCAATTACTTCGTATAATATAAACCGACAAACTCGAAATTTATGATTTTGAAAAATAATGTATCTGGTGAGTTTTTCTCCTATAACGATGGTATTAAATGGCCCATTACATTCTCAAACAAATATAACATATAAAGAGTTGCCTGATTGCCCGACTATTTACTGCTAATTTTATTTTATGGAACAATTTATCTTCTTTACATAAAATCATTTAATTAATCTTTTTAAAAACCAAATAATATGACACACATTTCTATCTCTGTTTATCAGTATAATTATAACAGAACTGAGCAAATATTTAACAAATTTTATGACTTGTTCATTGTACCACTACTGTCTGATGTTTTCCCTATATTTGAATAGCTCCTCTCACTATTATAAAATCTGAATGTTAAACAAAGCATTTTAATTCATTTTAATCATTGTTTTTTTTTTTTTTTTTTTGCTGTTCTATTACATAATGTGTTAAAATGGCCACTATATTGGGGACTATATTGTAAATCATTTGAATTCTTTCGGTCCAACCCAGACCTCGGTTTTCAGCTATTCTATGGGTGTACATTTATACTACATTGACCATAGAGAAGTAGCAAAAAAAAGAGTTAACATTTTAGTGACGCAAAAAAGATGACCTATACAAAATCATCCTAATTGTTGGAATATTGAAAAATATCATAGGGACAAAAGAAAATTGAATTAATACTAGCTTTTGAAATTGGAGCATACATTATAAACGATTTCAAGGGTATCATCGATTGAAAAGTCGACTACGTAGATGAAATCATTGAAATCTACTCTCAAAGAATATGCCATCTGTATGGTTCCCATCATTGTCAAATAGTTAAACATTCAAAATTTAAATCATCGCATTTTGTGCTACGAAATATTTAAACTTATAAATTAAATATACATAAAAATGGAAAAAATGCAAAGCAATTATCATATAATTGTTTTATTTTTAAATATCCATAGATTTATATGGACAAATGTAAGAATTTAATTTAATTTTGATCCGATCACTCTTATGGTGGTTGTGATGGCACTCAGTGGTTGTTTTAATAGCCATTTGAACTGCTTACCTCGGGTGCATTTTATTTGTTTGCGTATAATAATGAGTAACATAAAGCATCGTTTATTTCACCACCGCATTCTAAGGACAATGATGTGTTGTCCTCGGCGTTCGAACGTGCGACAAACGACTCGCCTCGGAATGAAAATGTGTCTTGGCAAGCAGCAGCGTCGCATATTAGATGCAATAAATCAATTTTATGTTCGTGTTGATGGTCGTTTGGAAAAATTCATAAAACTACAATAGTGCTGCCTGTTGGTAGGATTTTTAGTATTAGCAATAACAACAATTGTAAATAGAGTGATTGGCAATGCATTGAGAAGACTATAACGAAATTTATATTTTTTTTATTGATGCGCTCAGTGACTATTGGTCATGTTTCATATACCACAACTAAATATAACGTTGAAAATATTATCTAGAGAATTGCGCTTGGATTATTTCATTAATAATTTAATTTTAAAGCTTTCAAACCCTAATTTTTTAGTAAATTATAATACTGAAAAAGTATAGAATCTCGTAGAAATTCCTTAGGGAAGCATTTTGCTCTGTCGCTACAGTGCGTCTGTGCAGTGCAAATATAAAAACTTTTGTTATTTGTTTTGCTATTTTAGTTTTTGTATGTGTTTTTTTTGCAATTTCTTTATATTATGCTGCAGCCTGATGCTGCTTGCTACTACTTCTTTACAAACGTGTCGTTGCTTTTTTAATCTTATTCGGAGAAGAGCCCTGCTACAACAACAGCAACAATAGCAACAAAAACAACAACTACGACTACAATAAGATGGAACGTGCGTTGTGTATTGAAATCTCTAAATTGCATTTGATACAAAATGTTTCTGTTCTGAAAATGTGGTGGCTTCTTATTTTCAATGGATACCTCTCACGCACCCCTTGCACCTCCATCAGCGAAGTCCTTTTTGTTGTTGTCGTTCTTATTATTGCTGTTGTCGATGTCGTTGTGTGTGCCTTCTGAATTTTATCTATTTTGTTTGCCGGAGTGTTTCTTGCGCACTTGTTATATGCGGCGGCAATGCGGTGAAGGGTAGTTTAACCCAGCAGTGGTGTTGTCGATATGCCACATTCTTCCTTTATTGCAACAGACGGTAGGCTTCGGTGAATCTTAAAGTATGTCCGCCAATTTTGCTTTACGTTATACGAGGGCAAGAAAAGAAATGAATTTAATAAAGTTCTTCAATATGATTTTAATTTGGCGATGCTATAGTCTAAGTTTACCTTGTCAAAAATAAATATACAAATCAAAGTTCATACAAAAATGATCGAGAGATTAATATAATTTGATTTGTAATTATTCAGGGTTTTAAGAATATAAAAAATGAAAACCTACCATAAATCTTTAAAAATTCAGTGATCAAATTTGAATCGATGATGTGGTTTTTTTAATATGGAAAATATAGTTCCATCTAGCATCTTCTGGAAAGCATCTCCAATCAGTTGGGTATTATGATAGGCTCTGCTTTCATCATAATTTTAATTTAAACATTGACTTTTAAATGTTTAAAAAAGACGAATACATCAATATTTTTAATGTTTTAAGGCATTCGTTGATGGTAAAGTGTAAAGTATACAAAAAAAAAAAGAATTTCAAAAGGACAATTCTTGTATGAAAAAAGTGTAAAATGATTTAATACAAGAGTCATAAATAAAAAAAAACAATTTTTCAGAAAAAACGTTTAAAATTTTCAATTGATTCTCACCTTGCATATGATATGTATGGGACATATGAAATGAGGTAATAACATATTCCCTTCTCAAGCAGGGAGTATTTAAGATACAAACACAATATAAAACATGATTTAAAGAATAATTAGGCATCATTAATTAGTATCATCATAAAATTACGTTTTTTTGAGTTATGACACTCTTGTAGTAAATGGGCGATCGAAAAGTCTATCACTTTCGTAACCGATTACCGAAAACGCTATATATAAACCATATTGTTAAAATATCGTTTGTTTTACTGGGTTATTACGTTACTGTACGCTTATTTTGCATTCGAAGACGTCAAACAAGACGAATTCATTACTAGATAGTGGCAACGGTCTCAACATTCTATCAAGTCATGCGAAGCTAGGGGCATTTTCCCAATTTTTCTTTGTTTTTTTTTTTTGTTATTGTGTACATTGTATGTTTTTGTTTAGCATGGACGACTTCGGGCGAACGTTTAATCGAGTGCCTTGCCGAAATAAATTAATCCAAGGCACACGGCAGCGATTAAAATTCAAATGAGCTCTTGTTTGGATTACTTTACGGCTGTGCAAATTATCAAAACAGCTTAAAAGGGTGCTTTTAGTTGGGAATATTTTAAAATTTTTTGCATTTCGGTCATCTCGTGCGAGAAACCTAAATGAAGTAATTAAAAGTCCATCGGAAAGATTTAATCATAGGACGTACAAACATTATTATCAAGTGTATAGTGTTTTAATGAATGGTGTGGCCTTTAATATTTTTAGTGCTGTCAATTCGCAACACGCAGGAGGAGGAGCCACCAGATCCACAATTAATGCGCCTGGATAACATGCTTATCGCCGAGGGTGTTGCCGGACCCGAGAAGGGCGGCGGTGGTGCTGCTGCAGCCTCAGCAGCTGCCGCTAGTCAAGGTAAGTCTGCTCGAAAGGCTTAAGCAATACGTAAGGCTAAACTTTCTTTTGCCACCGTAGGATCCTCGCTGTCCATCGATGGAGCGGACAATGCCATTGAGCACTCTGACTATCGCGCAAAACTGGCGCAAATTCGTCAGATTTATCACCAGGAGTTGGAAAAATACGAGCAGGCATGCAATGAGTTCACCACTCACGTCATGAATTTGCTAAGGGAGCAGAGTCGCACCAGGTAGGTGGAACTGAAAACATGTCTGCGGTATATTTTTAAAATGTTATTTTATTTGCAGACCCATTACCCCTAAAGAAATCGAACGCATGGTACAAATTATACACAAGAAATTCAGCTCCATTCAGATGCAGCTGAAACAGTCGACTTGCGAGGCCGTCATGATTTTACGCTCGCGCTTCTTGGATGCTCGACGCAAACGGCGCAATTTCAGCAAACAAGCGTCAGAGATTCTCAACGAATACTTTTACAGCCACCTAAGCAATCCGTATCCATCCGAAGAGGCCAAAGAAGAGTTGGCCCGTAAATGCGGCATCACGGTACGTAGATCTGACCTAGCACTAAACGCATCTAAATTAATTCAAATTGATTCTGCAGGTCTCTCAAGTGTCCAATTGGTTTGGCAACAAGCGCATTCGCTACAAGAAGAACATTGGCAAGGCTCAAGAGGAAGCCAATTTGTATGCTGCCAAAAAGGCGGCTGGCGCCTCTCCGTACTCCATGGCCGGACCGCCGAGCGGCACCACCACGCCAATGATGTCGCCCGCACCGCCACAAGATTCGATGGGCTACTCCATGGGCTCTGGTGGCTACGATCAACAGCAACCGTATGATAACAGCATGGGCGGATACGATCCCACTCTGCACCAGGATCTAAGCCCTTGAGGACGGTACTTTGACAGTAAATATTAAGCAAAAGGTATGGAGAAAGAAGGTAGCCGCTGTGAAAACGAAAAATGCATTATTTAAATATATTTTTTGTTTACTTCCATGTTTTTTTTCAGTTTCGCGCTGTTTCGCGCAGTTTATAATTTGGATCTAGTTATTTTTTTTTACGTTTAATAAGTGGCGATAGTTGACTTGTTAATGTTTTTATTTCGCACAGTTTATGATTTTCATGTATTTTTTTCGTTTTCTCCATTTTTTCCAGTCTGGTGTGCATTTCAAACTACAGAAATACGTAACTAATCATTAAGTCAGTCCTAAAATTGAAATATAAAGTATTTTACCAACTCTAGAATAAGTACTTAAACATCCGATGTATACTAAAATTGCAATTACACATGTATACCGAACAAACAGATCTGTTGACATTTTAAAATATTTGAAGAATTCGTAATCGAATATATAAATTTACTAAAGTATTTACACTTTTTGGCTAAATAACATAAAATATATGAAATGCTTTTGAAACAAAACAAAAAAAAAAAAAACAAAAATACGATATTGGAAACTCTTGTAGAATACCTTAAATGTTGTTACATCAAAATTAATAATTATTATTGTTCTCACGAGAAACAACATACGACAAAAATGTATACGAAATAAATTCAATTTAGTTTCTTTGATTTTTCTTTGAATATAAAATACTATTAAGAACTAGAGAAAATTCTGCTTTTAATTTCAAATTATGCAGACAACAATATACGAGAATGAGCATTATAGAAATCCATGTATACTACAAATGAAAGCATTGACAAGAAAACAAATACCACTCAGACAGAATCATGTATACCATTTAAAACTAAAATACTTAACAGATGCAATATGCTTTAATCAGTAAAGTAAACTAAATGAATGTGAGCATTAGTATTCTTTTTTATTGCATTACTACAAATACGGCAATTTCAAGATATATTTTGGGACAGTTTAATTAAATAGGTACTTTAAGTTTTCTTAAGAAAAACTATGTTTTAACTAATTAATAAAAATACAAACACCACGTATACGATGATTGAAAATAAAGTAATTATAATTTTTAAAAATATCTAAAAGAAAATAAATATATGTGTAGTACATAATTGTGCTACAATAATATACAATGCACATGAGCGTCAAACGAAGTAGACGCACATATTATGCCGTTTGTAGTGCAAATAAGTTAGCGATTGGATTAGGTTTTTATTTTATTTTTTAGTTTTTCTAATACAACAAAGGTCACAACATATTCTAATCAACAATTTAAATATAAACTTATAAAAGCATAGCAGCTAATAAAATATTTGAAAAAAAAAGTTTGAGTGTCCAGAGATCAAATTGGAGAAGTTTTGCAATATTATTTAATATACTAACACCTAAGTTAAGCAGATACCAGATTTGCTGTATATGCAAACGTATAATGGCCAAGCAATTGGGCTCGTTGAAAATTATTTACTAAATACGACCTAATATATACAACTAGCATACATTTAAAACATATGTACTAATAAACGAAAACTCTGTCTCTATGCATACCTAAACCTTAATAAAATTCAGCAACAATTTTAAATAAATAAAACCATAAAATGTGGCAAACAAAAAAAAACAGCTTTTTTATTATATTCTCTCTGACTAAAATTTAAATATTTCATATTAAATCATATGAAATCACGTCTCCCAAAAGCAACAAACTAAAAAAGTGGATATGTCCTCTGTTAGGAAATTTGATTACTGTTTCAACAAACTATTAACGAGCGGATACAAAATACAGAATTTGCACATTGTGTCAATTTTTGTGGATTACTCCAGCATAAACAAGATACCGCAATTTGTGTGTTGATGCAAACTGAAATTGATTTTTTAAATTAAGGTGATATTACATACAGATCTATGGTAAGGACTTTTTATATAATGCAAAAGTCATTATTTTTAAACTTTAATTTTAGTATCTGTAATAATTTACATATATATATATATATATATATATATATATATATATATATATATATATATATATATATATATATATATAGATATATATATATATATATAAATATATATAAATATATATATATATATATATATATATATATATATATAAATATATATATATATATCAGGGCTGGAAAAAATCCAATCCACCTGATTTTTTTGGTTTTTATTGAATTTGGATAATATATGAATCAACTTCTGCAGAGATTTCATCCAACAGATGTACAAATATTTTTTTTCGATTTGGTGGTTTATATCCAATTCTTAAATTTTCAAAAATAAATCGTACCCGGAAAATCACAAATATATTTCCTTTATAATTCAAAAAATGTACAAAAATCAAAAAAATCCTATAAAGTCCAAAAATCATTTATTTTTTTAAATAGATAAAATCCAAAAAAATCCTGATGGATTTTTTTGTACAATTCACTTGTTATCTGTGAAAGATTATATATAATGCTGATATATACGGATTTGTATTGAAATTTACTAGCTATTTGTGAAAGATTTGAAAATTAAAAAATCATTTTTAAGTTTTCAAATTATACATATCATCACCCGAGAATTTGTGTGACTCATACGCCATTGAGTCAATTTCGAGAAAAACGATAAACAAGACTCTTGCAAAGATTTTGTGAATGCAAGGATATGGGGCAATTTTATTAATATAAAAAACATATTTATTATTTATATCACCCGTGCTTCGCTGTGGACATTTTTTTATTGGTTTTATAAGTGTAGTAAGCAAAACAAAAATAATTCTCCGCTAAAACAGCTTTTCTCATAGACCATTCTTTCTCAGACTGTGCTTCCCCGTAGAATTCTTCCCAATAGAAATCTTCCCCGTAAAATTCTTCCCCATAGAACGCTTTCTCTCTCTCGGATGAAATCTTCCCGGTGGAATTCTTTCCCGTAGAATTCTTTCCCGTAGAATTCATCCCCGTTGTGTTTTTCCCAGTAGAAGTTTTAGTGTGTTGAGTTTTGGTGTGGTGAGATTAGGTGTGGTGAATGTTAGTGTGGTGAGTTTTATTGTGGTGAATTTTGGTTTGGTGAATTTTAGTGTGGTGAATTTTAGTGTGGTTAGTTTTAGTGGTGAATTTTAGTGTGGTGAATGTTAGTTTGGTCAATTTTAGTGTGGTTAGTTTTAGTGGTGAATTTTAGTGAATGTTAGTGTGGTGAGTTTTAGTGTGGTGAGTTTTATTGTGGTGAATTTTAGTGTGGTTAGTTTTAGTGGTGAATTTTAGTGTGGCGAATTTTAATGTGATAAATTTTAGTGTGGTTAGTTTCATTGTGGTGAGTTTAGTGTAGTGAGTTTAAGTGTGGTGAATTTTACTGTGGTGAATTTTAATGTGGTGAATTTTGGTGAGTTGCATTGTGGTGAGTTTTTGTGTGGTCAGTTTTAATGTGGTGAATTTCGTTAAAAAAATGTGGTTAACAAAATTTTTGGACGACTAAATGAACGCAATGGTCTAAATCACCATTTTACAAAATTATTCGACAAAAACAACAATGGCGCTTAAGCTAAACAAATTCTTATGTGACGTTATGTCACATTGTTGTTTGCCAAAAATTTCTTAAAAAATAATAATATATAAAATAAATATATTTAAAAAATTTACAAATATATCACACATAGCTAATTTCAATAGAATTCAGTCAAAATCAGAATTTGAATTTTCAATATTCAATTTTTAAAATTATACATACTATGCCAAAATTTTGTTTAAAAACCTTCCTTTTAAAAATTAAATAATCGATTAACCACTGTTGTTATTGGGTTTGGTTTTAATTTTCAGGTTTATAGAAATTTCGAATATTTTTATTTATGCTGCTTGTGGAGTGTTTAAGATCCCAGTTAAATTCGTGTCGATTTGATGAGTTTCAATGTTGCCGACTGCACTTGTTTTACACAGATACGAAAGAGATTAAAGACTATGAGGTTGCGAGGAGGTGGAACAACGGAAAACAACAGAGTCAACAAAAACGAAAACAGGTAAAAATAAAACATCAAAAATAAGGTGTGATTTCGTGCTGGCCGAAGTTGTTTGCGTCTGCGCATTGAAATTGAACGAACGACTGAATAAAACACGAAACGAGCAGCAACAGTAGGTAGCTCATGAGGACAGGCAGAGGCGACGGTAAGAAAGGAAAATCCATAGAAATCTACACGACGACGGAGCCAAGAATCTGCATTCCAACGAGCAACAAGTTGTTCGCTCGCTACGACTACGCGGTGATTTCAGTTGACTTGAGCCGTTCGAACGAAAACGTTGTGCGCAGTACGTACTGCTGACGGAAACTCAGCATAAGTGGAAATTTGAAAAATACCAGCTTACACAAACACACACAGTTTGACTGACGCCGCACACCAACAAACTGCATTTTTTTATGTCAGCAACGTACGCAGCAGTGTCACTTAATCAAAAACTTAATAATTTTGGCTCCATTACACTCGGTAATAATATTGTTCTATCAGGCACCTCTTGGCCAAACTTAAAACTAATAAGCACTTCGTGGCAAATAAAGCAGTGGCTAATGAAAAATCAATTCTGCCAAGTAAAAAGAAATATAAAAACGTAGAATTTACGCGATGATTTCCGGTTTTTAGACGTGACTGTGTTGTAAATAAATTTAATTTACTTTTGGAATAAATCAAAGGAAAAGTGAATAAAAAGTGGTGGAAAGGAAAGCTGTAGTGACAGCAGCCATCTTTGATTCTCACAAGTGGCAAGTCGTCGTCATCGTCATTGAGACAGTGGGGCGCAGCAGGTGGCTGCCTATTAATTCTTGAGCAAAACTTGAACTGACCGATGTCGGTACCAGAAGACGTGTTGGCAGTTTTGTTTTGGCCAATTACATTTTTGTGCATTGCATTAATTTGCTTCAGCCAAACGACTGTGACTGTGCCAAACACGAACCGTCATTACCAAATGCTCGGCTAACGCATAACTTGTTAACCCATGCAGTGCGGCATAGTCCCATTCAAGTCTGCTATAATTGCAAACAAAAATATGAAAAAGATTGCAAAAAATTACAAAAACTACAAATGTTAGTTCGTTTCTAAAGTCTTTGGTTTCCGTGCTGCTCTCATGTTCACTTTTCTTTTTGCATTTATTAAAGTGAAATAATTATTTATTTGTTTTGTGAAATAGTAAAGCATTCAAATTTTTCAATTTCAAGGTGTACGAAAATATTGCAGCAGTGAAATTATCAAAAGGATTTAAGCCAAAGGAATAATACAAAGCAGTACTCAATTTAAGTAACGGTAAGTGCTTGATATATAAAGTAACCATCAAATAAAAGAGGGTATATTTGAACTCGAATTTTGACGAATTCATTTCGTCTAAGGGGGTTAACATTTTTTCAATTCACTTTTTAAAGAATACTTGGGAATGTCATTCATTGACATTTTGAACAAAAATGATTTACACTGATGCAGCAGACAATACGTTGTTCGAAACAGCATCAGAACGGTACTCTTCACAAAACAGTTATAAACTGGTTCCGGTTGCTGTTCGCTGCCTGCTGCATCATCTTCTTTCTTAATTTTGTATGCTTCAGGTTGTTGCTGTTGTTCTTTCTCTCCATGGTATCCATTACAAATAACCGCCACCGTCACCGACACTGACTCCACACAGTATTCGAGTGGAATCGGTTTTCGTCAAAGTACCGCTTTGACGGCGTGGTCAAGTAGCAGCCTCCCAGATACACACGCTGTCGTCTTGTCTTCGCAACACAATTCTGGTCGAGTGAAGAGGGGTGGAGTGTCTGGGAATTGTAGATAAATTCCAAAGCGAGCTCAGTTTCGTTCTGTGGTCTTTTCTTTCGTATTTGACTCACGTGCACCATCTTTGTCTCTCTAGATGAGCGAGAGCGTATTAATGAAAAAGAAATCAAAAATTTGCATTTAATTTATTTACACACCTAACATTTTACCAAGCGAAAGTCTATTTGAAATTCGTACTAACAAAATACAAACAAATTTAAATTTGTCATTAAACCAGTAGTAAAAAAATGACCCCTAGTACAAATTGGTTCTGTTAGGGAAGACATGGGCAGATCATCTTACTGATCGGGTTATGACAAGGTAACATATAATAAGTTTTCGATAATTTTCGTAGTACAATTTTTACTAATGAACTTAGTTGTAACATCCAGGAAGTCAAAAGTTAATTATATTGGCTCAAATTAAAGGTTTCGATCTTCTATGTATGTTGATTCAACTATAGTATTTTCGACAAACCCAACCTATTTATCTGAAATGATGTCGATATTTTAAACTATAACTTTTTGTTTTCTATAAACAAATTTGATTTCTAGATTCTGAGAAACTTTTTATATAATTTTTTTTATAAAATAAAATATAAATATAACAAAATATAAATATCATAAAATATAAATATTAAAATAAAATAATACTAATTAAAAATAAAAATAAAGAAATTTAAAATGATTTGGGTTTAGAACAAAATAAATAAAAGGAATAAATATAAACATAAAATAAGTCAATACTCCTTATTCGAATTTCATTATGCCATTTTGTGACATATTTGTTTTCTTTACATTACACTGTTCGACAAAATTTAACTTTTGGCTGCACAACACATGAGAAAATCCTATAATTCTTAAAGTACGCAGAAAAATAAAATTCACGTGTATCATCCCAGTTTTTCTGGATCAATTCGTTAAAGGGTTTTTTTAGATTTGAAAAACAAGTGCATATCAACTTTTTGGCCGAATATTTGAAACAAGTTAGATGTACTTCATAGCTGAGACATCACTAAGTATAAATATGAAAATATTTGTCCGATATCAATTCATTTACAGCTTAAAATATCTCATAGGGATTGGGAATAAAACCTTTAAATGAATTGATATTGAAATACCGTTTTCATGTCCATACACAGAGTGATCTCAGCTATAAAATATATGACGCAAAAAATAATAATATGCAATTCAAATGCAAATAAAAACCGTGAACGAAATTTTTAGAATGATAGCTAGTTTCACGTACTGGTCGGACAAAAAAATGACTAGTGAAAACCAAGGTTCTGAACCAATATGGTAG
Source organism: Dryomyza anilis (assembly GCA_951804985.1). Taxonomy (NCBI): domain Eukaryota; kingdom Metazoa; phylum Arthropoda; class Insecta; order Diptera; family Dryomyzidae; genus Dryomyza; species Dryomyza anilis. The sequence continues at coordinate 417,469 of OX638130.1, read as the reverse complement.
ATTTTCTGATATGTCACTGGTTTAATTGAAATGTTCGCTGTTCACTGACCACAACATCAATGTTTCCACTTTTAATTATTTGAAAAATTATAATCGTCATTTATCGAGGGGTGAATCTTGTGCAACTTTGATTTTCAATGAAATGCTTACGCAGAAATCACTTTGGATCGTATTTAAAAAAAAATATTTTCACACATAAACAGTTCGTTGGTGTTGTGATCGCTTCGCTCGCCAGAGCCGCCTTAGTCTAGAGGAGAGTTCAGTGCCCTCGCTTGGCTGCGCATTGGAAACGCTTTGTATGCGCTATTGTGGCAACAGCGCGAGAGACAAAATCACCGTAGAAATGGCGGCAATTAAGCCGCTTAGCTGCAGCGCTTACGCGCCAGTGAGCGACAAGTCCCGCACAGAGCCAGTGTACGCAGCATTATGCCCCAAAGAAAGAAAGAAAGACAATTTTTAGCGCGAAAAGCTGATATCACGTCGATATGACTGGCAAACTGACGGGTACCGTCAAATCCCGCCTAAGCGCTTTCATCGTCACATGATAAGAAACTGATCATTGATTTTTTTTTTTTCATTCAATCTCAATGGTTTAAAAGTACGATATCATTACCAGGTCACTTTTTATTTTTTTTCCATTTTTAATTTCAACCATTAAATCACAAGACCCGCCACTGATTAATTATTTCTGCAGGATAACTTACCCGGTTAAAATCACAAAAATTAGTAAGAAAGTACTGGGAATTAACTGGTCTATCATTATAAATTAGAAAAAATGCGTAAAAATTTGTAATTTAATTTTTGTAAATTTCAACTTTACGTACCTTTTAAAATAGGAAGAAATCATGGATTTCGAAGATTTGAAAGGTAATTGGAAAGGTAATTTAATAAAAAAAAAATAAAAAAATTGTTATTTATTTATTAACAGATTAACTTTATAACAAATTTTCTTGACTAGGTTATGTCAGTAATATGCATCTCCTAAACACCCTCTATCTTAAACTGGGTGTATAATTGTACGTATTTTTATTTTAAATTTTCTTATTTTTTTGCATCATAGAATGACCCCATGAATTATTGACATCGATAAACCAAACACCTTGTATAAAAAATCCAATTATGATACTTAAAAAAAAACTAATTCAAATTTGAATACTTTTTATAGTACCTTTAACACTTCTGAATTTAGTGACCGCCTGATTAATAGTAAAAAATTAATCAGGCGGTCATGCTGATCCAAACTGAATATACCCTTTCACTCTTAGTGTAGGGTATAAAAAGAGTAGTTTTTAGACAAAAAGTGAAAAATTTCGATACACATGAACCAAATGAAATAGGTCTGAAACTAGGTTCCAAATATAGTTAAGCTGCATTTACAGTTTTTTATTTCGTGATTCCGTTTTCATATAATTTTTGAAGTCCTTTTAAAATAAAACGGGGTCAAGAAAGAAAAAAAATTTAAACGTTAAAAGTTTAACTTCATTTGGTCCTTAGTTTCAGACCTATATCATTTGGTTCATGTATAATATGTACCGTCGACCGGTGTAATAGTACATAATAAATTATTTGAATAACATAAATATAATTTATAAATTCCTAAACGCTTAATAGAGCATATCAATGGTATTTGTATAAAATATACAAATACCATTGACGTTTCGAAAACGAAATCAGACTGAATTTGAATATTTTTAAATTATTACCGCCTTTTATAGCACGCCATTAAAAATAAAAGTTTATTTTTGCACGAAACATTTGATTGGTGTGCACATCGATGTATTTGAACGATTCGGATTCGGCTCTGTTTGAAAGTCAAATTCAGGAGATTCGTGAAAGAAGTGAAAATGAGTTCCAAGAATCGCAAGACACCGAACAGAACGCATCGCTGAAGCCGATGGGGCCGATGGAATGATCATCATGGCGACGACGTTCAATGATCTGCAATCTGTTATTGCAGTTGCCACTACTACGACTGCAATGGCACCAACAACATCAACAACTGCAGCAACAGTATTAGAAATTGCACGGTTGCGCATATTGAATAATAATTTCTGCGCTTGGCTGCCAGTGTTGTGGTGTTGCCTGCGCCAGCGCCGATATCGACGACGCGACGGACGGCGATCGAACTCATGGACGGTCTGTGATTAAAATTAGCAGCGGCTGCATTTAATTATGAACATGATGGTTGTAATGCAGTAACAGAAATTTATTTAAATCGAAACATGAGTCGGTTGTGCGTAAATCGAGAAAAGAAAACAAATGTTTTATTTAATTAACTCGAAGCAGCTGAAGTCGTCCATGCGGATTTGCATGCTTTTCCAATGTCTCGCGCCACCTGCTTCGGGCGACGGCACGGCGGCGAGCACTTGTTGTCGATTCGGCCCACCAACGCCATCGAAGCCTTTTGCAGCCTTAGATCAGAAAATTTAGACGCGTGTGAACAGCACCAGCAGCGCTGCAGCGGCCGCGGCTCTGCACTTATAAAAGCTGTTTGTACAAACTTTTCAAGTGACCGCAAATTAAAACATGTATAGCTGGCGATCTATCGCAGCAGGTTTCAAAGCTAAATCGATAAACATGAGTTCATCAACGAATATGCTTGGAATTTTTAAGAATGAGAATGAGCCACATTGAAGAGGTGCAGCGCTGGCAGTTGCTACACCCAAAAAAATTAACATAAAATTACAATATTAATAATTCGTCGTTGTAGAGATAAAACTAGTCAAACATTTTTGAAGTTTATAGTTTAAGAACTAAGAAGCCATTTAATAGCTGATGTTAATAGCTTTCAATTGCCACTCAAATTAACAGCATCTATCAAAAATATTCAAATATAATTTTTAAATTGTATATGACTGGTTTTAATTCTCAAATGAAAATAATCAAACTACTTTCTTTTAGATTATTTTCAGATTATTACGAAATATCACTTTATAAAAATGTACATATTAATATCCTATTTATTCATTTTTCATATTTATGTGGCAATATGTTCGATAGTTTTAAGTCCGAATTAAATTAAGTCCTAATGACTTTAAATTTAACTAAAATGTATTCGTAATTCAAAAATGAATGCAGGTAAAATCTGTTAATTTACGAACAAATTGCGATGGTGCTATTTTATTTTTGAATTTAAACTTTTTCCTTGCTCTGTTGAAACGTGTCGGAATGCCTCACCTATCTGACGTCTTTCGCATTGCACCCATACAACTATTTGAATAGCATTATTCATCGCAATATCGTAGCAGAAGATCTTCTTCAATCGCTAACTGTCGAGCAATGGCATTTTTACCTAACACTTTTTAAAGGTTTATTTTTTTCAGGTTTCGCTGCATAACGCTCGTCTGGCATATCCTTCACTACTTTATAGGCGCTTTATTAGTAAGTTAAAGATTCCATAGTTTCATATTCGAAGTGTAGTAATGTCATTAAGGTTCGTAGCTTGAGTCTTTCGTATTAATCATAGGATTGTGTCTCCAAATCAACAACTAGTGTAGCTTAAAATTTGCAATATGTTCAAACTTTTCTAAATCATAATCTATGTATAACAATGGTAGGCACCTCAAATAATTCCCACACAATTACGGAAAATAGTTTTCGTTGTTTATTTTATACAATTGACTTTAAGTTTGTATCTCTGTCTTTGTAGTATCTATTATGACGGCATTCGTTACGAATTTTCATGTAATTATGAAAATCGTTTCTTTAAGTTTGTTGACATTTTTCATCTGGATTGTTGTCGTCTATGATTTTTGAACTGTGAAGTTTTTAGATGGGTGTTGTGTACTTACATAACACACTTAGCTTATTTAGCTTATAACAACATTTAAAAATCATTGGAAATAGTTTCGAAAAATTGTGAATAATTGTTTTGTTCTTCAATTTGTTTTGTTGTAGCGCCAATCATTGCCAGTGTGCTTGACAGAGGAATGCGGTCAAACTTGTGGCAACATTTTCATGTTTGGCTTAAATGCTACACTGTGCAACAACTTATAATACTTTAAAAGGTTTATTTAAGTATTTATATTTGTGTGTGGAATTGAACTGTGGAACTAAATTTACGAAATGTAATTAAAAATAAAATAGTTTATAATATGAAAAGCTTAAACATAATTTAGAGTTAAACAAATTGGGTTAAAAATTATTTAATAGAAAAAATGTTGATCCAACTTTTAATTTGATCGTATTATTGCGATAATCATAAAATGTTCACCTGATTCGCGCTTGAAAAATGTATTTCTCATTCTCTCGGGATCTAGTAGAATTTTAAATCGGTATTTAAAATTCGCACAAAAATGTCGATTTAGTAACGATTTTTTTTATGGTAAGAATAATTTCGAATGACTCAAACTCGAAAATTTTATTTCAATTCTTCAAACATATTCCAATTTATTTTTCGTGTTAAGATAAAACAAAACGTGTGACTGCCAGACGATTGGAGTCAGTTCGTACCATTTGTTCAATTTGTACTTTTCAGAGATATGCAGTTGTATGAAAAATAATAGCAGCGCTCTCCCATAAATTATAAATTAGATTTTTTAGAAGTGATGCGTAATAAGAACAATCAATTATTTTTATAATTATGTCATTACAATGCCGTCTTATTTTTCCATATTCTCAACCCATTTCAAAACTATATGGTACCTTTTGTAAATGAGTCTTGAATTTAGGTGTGAAAAATAATAGCAGTGATACCAATTTTATTACAAAATCCATTGTTTTCTTCAAAGTTTTTAAATTTAAAACTTGTATTTATATTAGTTAGGCTAATTTGAACAGTATTGTTGAATATTTGAAATATTTTGGGTTGGATTGAATGGAAAAATAAATAAAAATCAGCACGACATGATAAATGAACCCCTTACTACATAAAACTCACAAAAAAATATATAAATAATCAAAACTTTAATGGCAAGTACAAGTTTACTGCGTTATCAATATGTAACTTTTGGAGTCAAAAAACACATTTTATTATATAAAAACTGAAGTTCAAGCACAAAATGGATTTCTCTTCTTTGGTAACAGTGGCACCTAATGTTACGTGTACAGTATCAATTTGAAGTTGATCTGACATCCCATTCGCGTTTTAAAGCAAAAATTGACTTTGCCCCGATGTCGACTTAGCCCCGGTCTCCTCTACATAATAGTAGAAATATATCATCGAGTTTGATAATTGTTTTGTCACAATTAATTTGAAACTATGTTTTTTTGCATTTCGTCTTCGTTTTCAAATTTCTCGCATTCGATTTTTTTTTTACGAATTCGTTTTTGACAAATGACAATTGCTTAAGATTAAATTTAAAATATCTAAAATTTAACTTTAACATTGCAATAAAAAGTCTCATTTTAAGGTTTTTTAATAAGTAAAAACTAATAATCGGATTACTAATAAGTTACAATAAAGTTGCAGCAAAATTATTAATATTTTTTAAATATGACATATATGAAGATAGTTACCAGATGTTTGCCACAACAGCAATGATAATTGAGATATTTACAGTTGACTGATAGCAAACATCCTGAGTTCTTGGACATTTGCAACAAAACTGTTGAGGTATTTTGATATTTGACTACTATAATAAAAGAAAATGGCGTACTTTTTTCTTACGCTCGATTTATCCACAACAATTAAGTAAATCCAATGGAGTAAAAAAGTACGCCATTTTCTTTTTTTATAATAGTCAAGTGTCAAAGCTCAAGTAATACATTATAATGGTAAAAGTGAAAATAAAATTTCCCGGGATTGAAATTATCAACACGTGATGGATGTTTTTTTTCAGCGTTTTCTTGATGACAGCAGCGTCGGGCCAACTTGGTTCATCCGCGAAGAAATCTCAATTCGTTGTAAAATTTAACCTTCGAAGGATTTATAAAGACGATGGCGATGTATCATCAGGATACTGTTTTAGAATAAATAAAAACACATTTGATTCATTTTCTTTCAATTCAATAAAAATTACTCCGCGAATTCTAATTCTAACTATCTTCCTATTTGTAAGATGTTTAATTGATGATTGCTATACGTAATCGTAAATTTGAAAGATGGTTGCTAGCAATATTTATCGTATTTGACGGATGTTTGAGAGATGATTGTCTCAAATACGATCTAAATAATTTGTAAATAACTTGATATTTAGGGCTGTGATATTTCTGGTAGTCATCTTTGTTTTTTTAGTGTAGTTTTACGAAGTAGGTTTCCAATCATGTTTTTCACCAATGTGTCTTGAATTGTGACACAGTGTTGTTATATGTTGATATCTGTTTGTAGTGGTTTCAAAATATATTAAGAATCACACATATATGTGTGTATGTGTTAAACAAGTTCTGATTGTTTTGGCGTTGTACACTTAAACGTTTCACATATGCCATAAACTTCAAGACGCAGTCGCAGCTCAATTCCATCGGCGGCATGAATTCATTAATGAATTCGAACAATAGAATTAAATGCAGATCCATATTAAACGGTGAGCAGGAGAAAGTTATGTTTTCCAGATAGAATAATAAAATTCAACATGGTTTTGTTGTTCGGCTAGAGTGTTGTTGTGTATAATCGGGGGATTTAGTGCGATGAAGCTGAGGCAGCTCCAGTGATGATAAGGTTTCTACTCTACAGATTCCGCTCTCTCTCTGTTCTCAATTTAACCTTGGCTCGGCTTCTTTTTTTTACTCATACCGAAATACGATCACATTACCACTTTCTCTGATCGGCGAACGCTAAGTGAATTCTAATTATTGATCCATTTGCAAAGAGCCCAGTTAACCTTGCTACAACAACAACAAATAAAGGCTCTGCGGGTTTAGCTACCAATTTAACGACTCTCACTTATCTAGCTGCGGCCTAAACAAGCGGCGTTTATGTTTCTCGCTCGCTGAGGCGGTAAGGTTATCAACCTGGTCGCGCAACACGCGCTTTAGGAAATCAATTGACACGTTCGGCAATTGCAGTCTGGCACCGCATCGTGCGAGATGGTTGTTCGGTCGGTCAATATGTAAATTGAACACTTTCACTTGGGCTCAATGGAGAAACTTTGACAAATACAAATTACAAACAAAATAATTGTCTGTCTAGGCACCAAATTGTTTACGATCATTTTTGAGTCCCACGTCTGGGCGGGCGTACATTACTGCTGGCGCCCCCACAATACCAGCAGTGATTCTTTACCATCCATCCTCGTCTGTGTTGGCGGCAAGCTATTCATCCGTGACGCATTACTTCGAATTAGTGGGCCGCATACCATGTGTGCAAAAAGGTGCAGTTGGGGTTGGTGAGTTGGCCAACACTGTCTGCAAACAACATATGTGCGCATGCGTCATTGAATGTAAAATCTTCAAACTCAATAAAAAAAAAAAAACGTAAAATGTTAAACTTGCTAAAATGTCACATTTGAAACGGTTGTAAAAGTCACAGGTTTATGCTGCGCGCTTCAAGAGCTTTCATTGACCTTGATTTAGCTGCCAAAAGAAACGCCACGCTTGGTTTCTTGACTCTTAATTTTGTCTATTAATTTTATTTTCGTTTTTGTTTCATATGGAATATGGTGCCAAGTCAGGTTTATGGAAAACGGCTAGAAACATTAAAATGTGATGTGTATGAGCCAATTGAAATGCTATTGCTGTATAATTAACGTTATTTTGAAGAATAAAAGTGTTTTGAGCGATTAAACTTCAGTTTATGGCCAGCATTAGGGCATATTTAGTACTCATTTATATGTTAAACCTTTTCACTTTCTAATATTGTAGTGACTTAATCCAGAATTTTATTAATTTACTTGAAAACTGCTTCTTTTTCTGTTGCAGCAATGTCCTATAGAATAAAAAGAACACAGTGCAAACGCTAGAAGACAACTCTTTCATATTTTGTTTGGATTCGCAAGGATATAACTTTGAAAGTAATAAGAAGTTTCGCAAAACATGGACTGGGCCGAAGGGGACCTGGTCTGGTTTGACCCAGGAGTGGAACATCCGATTCCGGGCGAAATACAAGAAGTACATCGCGCAGCACAGGTGATTGTGGTGCAGGCGCTCATAAAAGGAAAGGTAAGCATATTCGTTAAACAAAATTTAAACATACGAAATTGGCAAATAAACCCGAATCCGTCACAAAGTAAACGTCGCATCATGTATATGAATGAATTTGTTTGTTGACGTTTTTACCAGTTCGTCAGTCGAACGGCCGGCTAGTAAATCAAAACATCGCCTCAATGGAATGCGGCAAAATTATCCCTTGTTGCTTTGCGGTCTTTCGTTCGCGGTTTTAAATTTATGGTTTGCGGAATGTGTGGAATTTTTGTGTTAGCGGTTTTGTGTGCTGGTGAAATTTTGGTCACCGACAAAAACTAATAAATGATAGTGCTTTGCGTTTTAGGCCAGCATATTTCATACAGGTGAATTTATGGTCAAATCGTTAAAAGGCATGGGTCCTGATGTTTTGGTGTTTTTGTTTTAGATTTAACGGAAGCATTATCAGCTTTTTAGTATTAATTAATAGTTTAATCCAATAAAGGTTGCTTGAAATATATAAAAAAGTAATTTCCTAATAATAGAAAAAAATTAACTTGAAATAGCATTGGGTTAACTTTTGTATATGTTTCTGTTAAATTTCTGTTAAATTCCTATTTGATTAAATAGGAATGTAAACTATGGCATTGTTTAATTAACTGTTAGAAGGTAAAAACCTACCAGATTTTCTTTTCAATATTTCCCTTTCATATATCTTTCTTTTTTATACCTATGTGTTCCGTTTTAAAAAATAAAATCGTACAAAAAAAATACTCAATACAACTAAAGTAGTAATCGTTGTTGATGTCGTACAATTGGTTTGATTTAGACTTTGTTGCTGATGGTCGTTAATGCATCTATATGAACATGTCATAGTTTTCTCTATAGCTTTCTGCTCCCATACATTGCTATTGGGGAAATGTGTTTTGACCAGTTTTTCCGGAAAAATAAAGCAATCGGCTTATAAATGGTCGCCTTTCAGAATCGTAATTGCATCCAACAGGAACAAGTTTTTATTGACGTTGTCTCTGCTGGTGCTTGTGTTGATGCTGGTGCTGCCTAGATGTTGGTTTTTCTAGGCTTTGGCATGACCAACAGTGAAATGCTCTTTTCAGTTCGTTTTTGGTCGCAGCCACGGAACAGCAGCTTCTTTAGATTAACCGGGCTGATATTTGTTTCAACGTGAATAATGATAATTGTTGTTTACAGCGCACTTTTTGGAAAATAATCAGTAGATACTACGGAGATTTCTGAAACGCGTCAGTCGAATGCGTATTGTTCGTTTCCATCTAGAGCCATGGCAACGTTGTGGTTCCATTACTCCCAGTCCGGTACCCTCGCCTTCAATAACGCTCTTGTCACCACATGTGCTGCGCCGCCAGCGTCCTGCAAGCATTGAAAGTGTCACTAATCTGGACAAACACTCAGAGACCCTGCGCTTAAAACGAATCCGCGAAAGAGCACGCAAGATGAAAAATCGTTATCCACAGAGCGTGAAAAAATTATCCATGCTGTGTAGTGATATTATAGCCAGACATGTTTGTATTAAGTCGAAATAAGTGTCAAAAACTCGTTTATCGAATTAAATTATAGCGCAAAAATCTTATGATCAATTTTTGAAATGAATATTTTAAAACATTTAAAATAATTTGATATTTAACTATTGTTTCTTACACTTTCAGCCTCAAACATTCGCTTTGCAGCCTGGCGAGGGTAACCTACGCCCGCGTCAGGACCTTGGTAGTAGCGGTGTCGAAGACATGACCCAACTGGACGACCTTCACGAGGCCTCGTTATTGTGGAACCTACGGCTGCGTTATGACAAGGGACTTATTTATACATTCGCTGGCAGTATTCTAATTGCTGTAAATCCATACAAAATGTTTCCCGATTCTTATGGTCTGGAAGTAGCTAAGCAGTACGCCGGCAGACCTCTTGGCACAATGACACCGCACTTATTCGCCATCGGCGCTGCGGCACACGCTGCTTTGCCATCTCCACAGGTGGTTGTTATATCTGGAGAGTCGGGCTCGGGTAAGACCGAGTCAACGAAGCTGGTGATGCAATATTTGGCCGCAGTGGTGCCGGGTGGTGGCTCAGCGTCAGCTGTCATTACAGAACAGATTCTGGAGGCTGCGCCATTACTGGAGGCCTTTGGAAATGCACGAACTGCCCGTAATGATAACAGCTCACGATTTGGCAAATATCTTGAAGTGTACTTTAAAAACGGTGCTATTGTTGGTGCCAAAATCACACAATATCTACTCGAAAAATCTCGAATAGTAACGCAAGCGCCAGGAGAGCGCAACTACCATGTCTTTTATGAAATGCTTGGAGGACTTTCGGAGCCAGAGCGCACTAAGTATGGGTTGTTAGAAGCCGACAAATACTTTTATTTGAATCAGGGTGCTTCAGATTGTGCACCCGGACGCGTTGATTGGGATTCATTGCAAAGCGCTATGCAGGTTTTGGGAGTCTCTGAAGGAGAGCGCGAAGGCATCATTAGAGTTTTAGCATCTGTACTTCATTTAGGCAATGTTTACTTTCATCGTCGTCAATTGCGTCATGGACAGGAAGGAGTGGAAGTTGGCTCAGATGCGGAAATTAAATGGGCCGCTCATTTGTTGCACATATCAGCCGAGGGTCTACATCGTGCACTGACCAGTCGTATTACAGAAGCTCGTGCTGAACGGTTGCACACACCACTTGGCATTGATCAAGCCTTGGACTCCAGAGATGCCTTTGCAAAAGCATTGTATGCTGGGCTCTTCAATTGGTTAGTTTCTCGCATTAATTCTATTGTACAGAAAGGTGGAACACACGATGCTCATCGTATATCAATACTTGATATTTTTGGATTCGAAGATTTAGCAGAGAACTCGTTCGAGCAGCTTTGCATTAATTATGCGAACGAAAATCTTCAGTTGTACTTTAACAAACATGTATTTAAGTTGGAACAAGCTGAATACGCACGCGAACGCCTTGAATGGACTCCACTTACATGGGACGATAATCTTCCGGTCATACATTTGCTGGCTAAGAAGCCTGTGGGCATCTTTCACCTGCTCGATGATGAATCAAACTTCCCGCGTGCATCTGATATAAGCTTTCTCGAGAAGTGTCATTATAATCATGCATTGAACGAACTTTATTCAAGGCCACGCATCGGTGCGCAGGAGTTTGGCATAACGCACTATGCGGGTCAGGTCTGGTACTGCGTGGATGGCTTCCTGGACAAAAATCGCGATGCTTTGCGTGGCGATGTTTTGGAGCTACTAGCATCTAGTAAATTGCAGTTGGTTGTTGATTTAACCAAACAATTGCGTGCTCAACGAGATACAGGAAAGACTCTTCCTAAGGGAAACAATGGTCGATTTGTTACCATGAAACCACGTACGCCTACTGTAGCCGCGCGCTTCTCGGATTCCCTGCAGCAACTACTGCAATCGATGGGCCGCTGCAATCCTTGGTTTGTGCGCTGCATTAAGCCAAACAATGAGAAGCACGCCTTAAAGATGGACATGCCGTGTGTTTTGCAACAACTGCGTTATTTGGGCATGTTGGATACCATTCAGATCCGCCAAAAAGGCTACCCAGTTCGTTTACGGTTCCAGCACTTTGTTGAACGTTACCGTCACTTAATGCGTGTGCCACTGCCACGAGGCACACCATATCGAGAGCTTTGTCGTACGGTATTGGAATCATTGCCGAGTACGGGAATCGAAGGACCTGATTTTCAGTTAGGAGCCACACGAGTATTTTTGCGTGAAGCTTTGCATCGCATATTGGAAAGTGGTCGTTCGGATCGTTTGCGCTCGGCAGCAGTTGTAATTCAGAAAAATGTCCGCGCTATGTTGGTGAGACGTCAAGTTGCACGTAAGAATAAGGCCGCCACTAGAATTCAGGCGAAGTGGCGTAGTCATAGAGATCAAAAGAATTACCGGCAGTTGCGCAAGGGAGTAGTGCAGGCGCAGGCACTATGGCGGGGTAAACTGGATCGATCGCATGTGTCTAAACTACGCGCAGAACACAAACGTCGTCTCGAAGCACAAAAAGCTCAAAAAGAACGTGAAGCCAAGAAACAAGCAAAGGAAACATTGGAACGCAGTCAAATTGCATACCTAGATATTCCAGCCGAGTTGGCTTTTATTTTCTCTAAAATTGAGGACTGGACTCCGGTGCACGGTGACCGTCATTTGGTAAAAGTTGTAGGAACTGTTCCAGGACCCCCCGTAGCTAGTGAATATCCTAGAGATCTCGATCAGTTTTCTTTTGGAAAGTTTAGTTCGGTTTACTGCAACGGCATGCGTTTATCACCCAGACGCGAACCTATAACTACACCATTTCTCACACGTGCCGCATCAAGGGATCAGGACTTTCAGGATTCTTTGGCCGTGTTTAAGTTAATATTGCGCTGGACTAATGACACAGCTATTGATGGAAATAAGGAGAAAATCTTGTCCGATTACATCGTTCACAAAGGACTGTCGTCTCGTGGTTTAAGGGATGAAATATTAGTCCAGCTGTGTAATCAAGTGTACCATGTAGAAGATGTACAAGCGCAACGAATATGGCAACTTATGGCTCAGTGTTTATCGTCTTTCCAGCCCGGACCAGCTTTTAGTAAATATTTATTAAAATTCATAACAGATAACGCGCCAGCATCAATGAAGGAACTGTTGCTTAAAAAAATTCTTCGAAATGTCAACAATGCAAATACTTGTCGAAACTTTACTCCATCTTGGGTTGAGTGGCGAGCAATTTCCCGGATGTCTGACATAGCAGTAGCTCTCACACTACCTGATGATGTTACACAAACAGTAGCAATTGATTCATGGACAACTTGCGAAGAAGCCGCTTCTTTGGCAATTTCAACTTTAGGTATTTCCAATCTTGGTTGGACAATTGTATTAGATGACGGAAAATTAGTTACTGATTCGTGTGGTATGGATTATGTGCTTGATTTAATATCAGAAAAAGAACTGTGCCCAGCATTTCCAGCCGTTCGTAGCGACTTAATGAAGACGGGTTCTAAATTTTCTAGAACATTATTACCGGAATCAGAACCAACAAGTCCAAAAAGACCACAGGTACCTCCACCAGAACCGCCAAAACAAAAAACCTCCACAGCGCTTGAATCACCGATTCCAAAACCTCACATCGAACAGCCAGTCAGAAAAACTTCTCGAGATCTTTTGTCGAGAAATTCAGTATTGAATGAACGTTATTTTGAACAAGAGAAAACACGATCAAAATCCCTCGACGATCTTCTAGCTGGTGACGATACTGATTTGATTCCCACTCCAGACCCGGAACCATTAGCTAATTTGGGTCTATCAGAAAGTCGTCTCAATGAGCGATATCATTCTGCAGAACGCCTGGCACCGATTAGTAAAGATTGGGAGAAAACTGGACCGCGATATCAGAAATCTCAAAATGCGGGACGACGATCACATGGAGGTTCTCATTCAAGTAAATATATGGACAAATCGGAATATGCAACACGTTCTTCGGCAATGTCTGATACTAGCGAAGCACCATCTCTAGCATCACATGTGCGACGAGTAAGAGTGCCATCACAAGCTTCTGATGTCGATCAATTTTTGGATGATTTGTTTAGTCCAGTTTTAGATGGTTCACTAGACGAGCTATCAGATGCTAGATCCTTAGCTGCAAGTATAAGAGGAGGTGGCAAAAGAAGCATTCCTTGCAATAATGCAAACGAGTCGCTATGTAATGAGTTCTTCGAAGCTCCGCCAATGCGTGAACATTCTATTACGCGGTTGACAAATGCATGTCAGCTGTCAGTTAAGATTAAAGGTGGTGGTGAACAAATAGAAAAGGAAAAATCATCCGCCAATTTAGATGAGTACATTACTGGACTGTTTAAACCAATATTTGTAAGCGATGCTGTTAAGACATTGACAGAGCAATCTGAACTTATTGAAATTATAAAAGGTGGTGGTACTACGCATCAACAAACAACATCAAAACCAGGTTTTGTGAATTCACCTATTGTAAGTCCAATGATGACAAACTCCAGTTCAGATAGTCTGATGCAGATGATTAGCATGCCAACTGATAACGACCCATCAATGTATCAACATCAAGTACAGCGAGCGTTTCTGCAATCAGCGATGGCTCAAAATTTACAAATTCAGCAACAATTGTTGGCTCAAAACCAAGCCCTACAAACGCTTTTAAGCCAGCAAGATCCACCAGCAGGAGCTGCATCACCTCCACCAGCACCTGCTCTCACAACAGTACAACAGACATCAAGTCCCAAGCATTCAACGAATAAAATAAACATAAATCAACAGAACAATGTTCGAAAACAGAGTTTCAAAAATAGGATTTCACAATTTTCGGACAGCGAACGTAACCGTAAGACTTCATCCGATAGTGGGGGCTCGTTGATACCACCTCCCCCACCACCACCAATGCCACCACCAGTCGTGGCAATAGATCCTTCAGAAACTAGACATTTCCTCGATCCATATGGTCGAGCAAAGACTGTGCGTATTGGAAAGTGGCGTTGGCCACCACCACAAGATGGTCCCCAATTCGAAACTGAGGAAGACTTCTTTGCATTTAAAATGCGTCAAAATCAACGAAAAACCACACCACAATCTCAAATGCACAGCAGCAATGGCTCACTGAATGGTTCAGCCATGGAATGGGAAGAGTTTGAAATTGAAAGTACAAAACCTCCAACACCACCAGCAGCTCCACCAATGCATCATACACATATGGTCCGTACTTCTATTAAAATTGAAACATCCGGCGGAAAAACGACCAGTAAGGATGATGATCGTATTACCAGCGATCAACATCATCAACAACAACTTCATCAACAACAACATCATCAACAACAACTTCATCAACAACAACATCATCAACAACAACAACATCATCAACAACAGCAAACAGTTATAACCACCAAGGTATCCAAGAAAAGCTTTGAAATCGGTGCCGATCGACCAACACCGGGCAGTGTTGGTAAATTGAAACTAAGCTCTGAAATGCGCCAACGATTGGAACAAGTTACGGCCGGACACTCAGTACGTTCCACAGTGAGCACAAAGTCTGAACAACGTGCGCCTGCGAAACTGGAGGACACACGCAAATTAATGCTTCAGCAACAGTTAGGCGGACACTTCGGCGGTATGGGTGTTGGAAGCACACAAGATTTGCCTTCAGTGCGTACCCAGGTTGAACGTATGGAAGGTAAACTATCTCCACCTCCATCATGGCCCACTATTGTACCACCAGCTCCCACCGTACCTGCACCACCACCTCCTATTAGACCACCAACAATAGCGCCCCCCGCACCACCACCAGTACCTAAGAGTCCACCAGCTAATGTGACGGAACGCGATGATCGAGACTATCATTCCCACATGGAGAAAGATATCCCTGCTTTTATTCAGCGTCAGGAACGTGACACCTTTGGTGCCCGACAGAATTGGAGCAGTGCCGAAATCACACAGGAGGAATATGATTCATGGGGTCGAGCTGAGCCAACGAAAATGGAAATGGTTTACGAAACAACCTTTAAGAAAGAAATTAAAAATGATCGAGATCGATCTAGATCTCGTTCTAGATCACGTGATCGCGACGATTTTTCAGAATCTGTGTGGGATCGTACCGAGGTCGAAGGACCTGGCTCCAGTGGTAGTGATCGCGAAAGAGAAAAAGAACGAGAAAAGCGCGATCGTATATACGAAATACGTCAGGTGGAGCGTGAAAAAGAAAGCAATAAAGTATATCAACCCGCACCGCCAAAAGTCGTAACGGCCACAATTGAACGGAATGATACGATGATATCGATGATAAACAGAAACCACTCGTACCCTGTCGAACCATCCCAGATTGTAGTGACAAACAGTGCAAGTATTAGTTCTACGTCCACTTCCACACCAGCCACATTTAAGACACACATGGCACAGAAATATGAGAAAGAACGCAAACGTAAATCCTCAGCTTCCACAATGATGTCACAAAGTAGTACGCGACGTGACGAGGAAACTGACGGAGGCGATGAATGGCCATTGCCGGCAATACCAGCTCCAGTACCAGCACCACCATCTTTAAAAAGTCCTGCTACTGCATGTCTCACCTACAATCGAGTGCCCTGGAAACTACGCGTGCGCAAGGAAGTATTCCAACCGAATGAACCCATCGGTCCACCAGTTGCACTAGACCTGCTTTTTGCACAGGTTGTTGCTGACGTATTTGGTATTACGCCGTGCATGCGCATCTCTCCGCAAGAAAAGACGTCAGCCATGAATATGTTAAATGGACACGGAGTGACGGTCGATTCTATACGTGGGCACAACGTACGTGCTATAGTAAAACGCCACCTAGTAGACTTGGCTCGTGGGTGGCCGCTGTACTTTGCGCGGCTCTTTGCAGTGCAGGGCGCACCGCAATATCCAGATGTTTCAATCATGGGCATCTCACACAACGGCATCTATTTGGCACGACGTGATGCCGATTATCTGATCGTAGTGCAGTCGATTTCATACCATGATCTTCATAATGCAGTCACGTTACCCAGACCAGCAGCGCTACAACTGAATATGCGATCCGGGGGCCATTTGACGTTGCATGCAGCCAGATCATCGGCCATACAAGCGATGATAACCACATTTGTACAGGAGTTCCGAAAGGTAAGTTAGATTTATAGTGATTAATATTATCTTTATATCTATTATATATTTGGACCTGGATTTGTCGACTGGGTATTTGTAGACCACTGGGTGTGGCGCCTTCCATACAAAGCAAATCCTTATAACGCAATAACTTATATATTATAGGGATTTTAATAAAAAACGGACATGGAAATGTGAAAACTTTGTAGGAAGAATTGTCAAAGAGATTCTTTGAAAAGCAGTATAGTAGATATTAAATCCCAGATTAAAATAGCCTTTTTATATTTTGGACAAATTTTCATGATATTTAAAAATGTTACTTATTTTAGAGTAGCGTCGGTAGCTCGATTGGTTAGTGCGTTGGACTACGAGCCGAAAAGTTGCTGGTACGTAAGATTACGAGTCGAAAGGTCCCGGGAACTGTCTGCAACTTTTTCATAGAAAACATATTTCAATACTGCACTACCTCTCGGCAGGCAAAAAAAACTCTCACCTCGCTCTTCGGATGCGGCATTGAACTGTAGTTTCCACCACTCTGAGTACAAAAACACTCACAGTTCTTCAGGGCTGTTGCGTGAAACTATTATTATTATTTACTTATTTTAGGAAGATTGCGTCTGAATGAACAAATGTAATTTATGGTAGCAATCTTGATATTAAAATTGCAAATCAAATCGAAAATTAGTTTGTTTCGGTGTGCTAACTGGTTCAGCATTCGAGGCAACACAGCCAGTCTGTGATTTATGTATGCCGTTTGTACATGTTGCTGAGTGTTTGAGTGTTTTAATTCCGAATATAATTTTAATGTTACAATACT
Organism: Dryomyza anilis; assembly: GCA_951804985.1. NCBI lineage: Eukaryota > Metazoa > Arthropoda > Insecta > Diptera > Dryomyzidae > Dryomyza > Dryomyza anilis. The sequence continues at coordinate 400,000 of OX638130.1, read as the reverse complement.
GTTGAAATGTATGAAAATTGGTAAAACGTAAAATGAAAAATTACTTGGCGAATATGCAGCCATTTAGTTCAATAACTTATTGCATGCATTAACATGTTTTTCGATTTCATCATCGTGATATAATACGTATTAAGATGTAAAATTCAAAAGAGACAAGCATAGTTACGAGTCCAAAATAAAAATTAACCTTCAATAATACATATTTACAAAAATACATTCAATGAACATTGAAATAATAAAAATCTAAAGTAAAAGTCCAAATTTCTCCTTTGATGGATGAGTGAAGATTGGCCGAAAGAGCACTAGAAATAATTTCACTTTTATTGCCGAAATTGCGCATATAGTGTTTTTTAATTAATATTTTAACATTTTTTAATTGATATTTTTTATTTAGAATGTACATTTAACGTGCGAATATATTTTTGAATACACAAAATTTGTTAAAAAGAAAACATAGCATATCAGGGGTAAATTGCAAATAATACCATTTTGTTGAATTTAATTAATTTATAGTATGCTCAAATTGTATTGCCTGGTTTAAAATAATTGTTGTTTCAATCGGCACTGATCTCGTTTTGGAAAAACATGAAGTGTACGCAGCACCCGATAGATACAGATGCATCCATTGGTAAATGCACACAACATAGGCAGTAACCATACTAATAACAGCAGTCGCTAAACTTTGGATATATGCGAATGGACATAAAGAAATAAATTCACACAACAACGTCAATAACTGCACTCTTAACGAGTTGTGTCCACAGTTGGCCAGCCCAGCGGCATCAGGCTCGAACGATGCCGCATACCGAAGTTAACTAAATGTCGCTCAACTACAGGAATTTAAAAACTACACCGAAAGAAAGACTATGTTAAAAGATACAAATCGCAGTCTTGATCTTAAAGCATTATTTCTTTAATCTATACCAGATAGGATTGGGAAAACCTTAACAAATCTTCCCAGGAAAAATTATTAAATGAAATTCTCAAATAAAAAAACAAAAATGTTGAAATAATTTTCCAATCTATGCAAAATATACTGCAAACTATTTAATTCCAAAGTAATGATTTGGATATTTCCAAATATGTCATAAAGCCCTCGTATAAATAATTGCTATGATGTCGGTAGTTCTTTTAGTCAAGGGTCGAGCTGCAAGCAGCATTCCATCAATTCTGGAGTTCCGCTGTATTCCATACTATCCCCGTATCTATTTCATGTTTTTTTTATCAAAGACAGTTTTCATTGACCCAAAATCCATTAAATTGCAAAGACTCTTTTTCTTTTTGGAGATTGAGAGCAAAAGGCGATTCTGAATTGCACATTCAATAAGACCCTTAACACTATCTCCGAGTGGGGTCTTTTGCTATTAGAGATGGTTTTAACTTTTAAATGGAATTGTGTTTTGCATGACATACAGAGCGCTAAGAGTGTGAAGTAAAATAATAAATTAATACTACATTTAAATGCTATGTTGAACTTTATTTTGATGTTATGATTTTTTGCATTTAAAATTAGCTTTTTTTTATTAAAATTTAACTTTACAAACTCATTCATATACTATGGATTCTTTTAGAGCCTCAACCATCTTCAAATTTTCAAAATGTTCAAATTGCTTTACATCACAAAGCAACAATATCGTCTACAACTTGTTTTAAAATCGGTTGAACATCATGTGACCAATTTTTGATTCGTGTGTAAACGAATCAAAAATATGTTTCCATCATCTAAATCATACGGCACAATTTCAAAAATAAATAAATGAAAACAAATCCGTTTGATTCAATAAGCTAACGAAGCGTTTAAAAATACGTTATATCAATTTAAGACGAGGGGAAGTGGAAATTAAACGTAGTTAAACGATAATAAAACTTCTTTACATGAAATAAATAGTTTTAAAATATTAATTGACATGTTTATGATATTGTGATTAAATTAAAATTTCATTATCTTAATAAAAGTAATAAATAGTATTTAAATCAAATTTTATTACCTACATAATAAATTTAAATAAAAGTATTTTATTACGTACGTAATAAATTTAAATAAAAAGTATTTACTTCAATTTTAAATAAAAAGTATTTAATTTAAATAAAAAAGACAACGGGAAAAGTATTTAAATTTATTACTTTTTTTTATTTAATTTTATTACTTTTTTCCCTCAGTGTACTTCATTTCAGCACTTAACAGTGTCGAAAAACAGGCCCAAACGGCAGTTTTTTTTCCGTGTGCGATGTGCTCTTCATGTTTCGAAATTTGATTTAACATTTTTTCAGAAATGTACAACCTCATACAAAAATATTAACATACACAAAAGCCAAATTTATTAGATTAGATGAATACCATTATTAAATCAGTCTTGTTTATCGAAACTCAATAAACAAAATCCGCCGCCTCACGCCATGCATCCTCTTGTACTTCGTGATACTGCTGAACTTTGACCTAATTTTCTTTGTTTTAAAATGAATTATTTTATTGGTCTGTGCCGACTATGCGTCTATCTTATCGTATACCAAACATTTAACGTCTACAAATGCAGCTCTGAGAGGGGCTTGTTGGCCGCAAACGGGAAAAGCAGCCACGCTACAGAAAAACATGCCGGTCATCGCAACGCAACGCATCTCTGAATTCGAAGCGCTGTGTGCCATCTCTTCACCGCTCACTTTTTGCTCTCTTCCTCGCTCACTCACACACTCAAGCATTCACCACATTCACTCTTTGCTGTTCATATCTGCAACAAGCCGACTAACTTGGTCATAACTGTTGCGCTTGGCCACTTGATTGTGGCTATGACTGCGGCTGCGGATGGCTGGCTGGCTGCTCAGTGAAATGGCCAACTGATTATTTTAGACTTTTCAGTCGAGTTCAGTCGAGAAAAACGCGCACAACGGCGATCACCACGAGCAGCAATTGCAGCTGGTAGCACTGATCGCAACCGTGAACGAAATAAACTAGAAAATCCACTCGACCAACTATTTGGCCAATTGGAAAAGTGCTATTGGTGCAGTTAACAAATGTTAATTGCACATAAGTGACACTCAAATTCGAATTGACGAATTGCAAAAATTATCTAGAGAGCAAATAAACTTCTACGAGTGTGCCGGGTACATTTACGGAAACGAGAATTGCGAAAAGTAAAATCGCAAAAACCGTAGAGACTGGTGGAAATTGTGTGGATCCGGCTTATGTGTTTTGTGCATTGTTATAAAGCATGGAAATACGTCGTGCAGATTTTAGATTGAGTGAAATTTTGCGACTGCACATTCTTAAATATGAAACTATGTAACGTTCGTGTCGTGATTATTCTATTAAATAAATATACACATAACATTGCGTGAACATTATGCGTATGTGAGCAGTAATCAGACCAACTTCCAACTTTATGTTTTGCAAACAATTAAACAAATAAAAGATAAAATAAAGTTGACTTTTGTCAAATATTATTTGAACATTTGTGTAGTTTTACAGTTGGGTAGTTTCAGTGTCCGAAATTTGTCACGGTCGTTTGTTTATGAGTTTTATGTTTTTTTTTTGCTTGCAATTAATTTTTTTTATAATTATGGTTTAGCGGAATTGATTTGAATTGACATAATGTGTTAGTGATGTGCACATGGACAGACAAAAACGTATTTCAGACACTAATAATATTGATTTAATATACATATTTAATATTTAAGTTTTTAAGTCGAACACAGCTTTAAGATGTTTGTTTTTAAAAGTCAATACTGGACATTTATTATAGTTTTTTTTTTAAGTTTTTCTAAATGAGTTTGCATTATACGAAAATATATTATTTATAGATTTTTTTAAAATCTAAAACTAGAATCCCGCGATTGATGCAATACCAATAAATGTCGAATACCAATAAATGGGGGGGAATTTCCTCTTGACACAAATTTGAATCAACAGAAAATTTTATAATTCCATCGTTCTTTTTGTTGGAATATTAGAAATAAAAAAATATCAAAACAATGAGAACTTTTAAAATCTAAACTAGAAAAAAGTGTTACATTTTTGGAATCAGAATTTATACAATATTTTTTAATGTTGTCGGGCAACAATTTAAAATAAAAACTATCCAGTGACATAATAAAACTAAAATTTATTTATTTAAAATGTTTTTAAATAGGAACATTTTGAGGATTCATAATGAATATAAGATTCAAAATATATGATTAGAGTGATATTTTGAAAATCAAGACGAAATGCAAGATCGAATGTTTAAAATTTGTTCGAAAAAATTTAAAGTCAGTGCGTAATTTAAATTTATTTATTTAAAAATTAATAAAAACGGAATAAATTTTGTGCGCTGATGCGTTTGTGCGCATACCTCTCATTATATGTTCATCGCCCAACCGTGACCGGATGTGGCTACCGAGTGGTTATGCTTCCACACGTACTTTTTTTTTGCTGTTTCATATACTTTATATGCAAATGTAATTGTAAACAATTGCCCGCTCTTCCCACATTGCACAAACTTCACAGAAATTTGGTTTAAACTCACCAAAACTGTTCCGAAATTTGTGTCCAAAGCATGAAGTTGAACTGCAACAATCACTTCACATAACGAAAGCAACATGCAACACTCACTTTTGGCTCAATATTGATTTTTTGCAGCAATCGATTTGCAACCGTTTCAAAACCAAAGCAACGGTAACTTTCACTTGTTGTTGCCTCGCGAAAAACGAAATTTGCAGATGAAAACAAATAAAACTGGCATCGAAATAAAAGAAATCGGCGCATTGATTAATTATATCAACAAATCTTGAAGCGCGGTTTTGAATCTACGATGATCCAGTGCACAAACAAATAAAAATATAAACAATTAAAGTGGATAAATTAAAATTAAAAAAAAATGTCTGAAAGTGTGCGCTCAACAAAATCGTCTATACATTCAAGCGGCTCATCGTCAGGTAACTCCTCGGCAACTTCCACCAAGTCCCATCACTCGTCCAGCAGCAGCGGCCGCAACAATGACAGCAACTCGGCCAAAGCAGCAACATCTGCAGTGGCAGCAATAGCAGCAACAACAAGTATGTCTGTCCCAACAACGCACAAACTCAACAGCATAGTGAACAAGGTGGAGTCGCTGATCAGCAAAATGCACAGCGACAAGGTCAGCCCCTTGAAATCGGCTAAAATAACTTCGACGGCAGCTTGCCGCAAATGTGCGAAGCACTGCTGCAAGCATCAGCTGCAAGCTGCCTCCATGGACTCGCTCAACAATCTCACCGATGCCGACAGTTTCGAGGAGAACGACATCGTCTACACGGACTCTGACGACGCCGAAATATCGCACATAACGGGCACGACGGCAGTGCAGGTGCATCGACGCAGCGATCTGGATCAGCTTAACGATCAGACGATCCGCGATTTTAACGAGCAGGGCTCCTCGCATAGCCACGACCTGGACTTTGACAATGCGTGGAACACCGAAGAGGAGCAGCAGCGTTGCTGCGTGCGACAGCAAACGACAGAACTCGAACCAATGCGATCACATCTGAGCTTCCCGAGTAGTTTGCACTATAGCAACAATGATCAATCTGAGATCTTCGATGATCAGAATGACGAAAACAAAGCCAGCTGCATGTATCTAAACAACTGGCAGCAGGGCTCTACCGGCGATCTGCAGCTCATTGGCATCGACGACGACAAAAACGAACTGGAGGAGGTGCCACTCAGCAACGATGCCATTGCGCTGACAAACGACGATGCCGTTGATGATGCCTCCGGTGTCAAACTTAATCTTAGCGCATCTACAAACTCGCTCAGTAGTAGTACTGGCGGCAGTCTGACAGCTGGGAAAGTGCGTCGCACGAGTATCGCGAGCAGCGGCTCCGTGGGTCGCATGGAGACTATTTTGGAGGAGCCGACGGATTCCAAAATATCAGTGAAGGAGATATTGGCACGTTTCGAGACAATGTCTGAGGTATTTTTAGTTCTTCTCGAAGTAAGGAAAAAAAAACTTTACTTATTCTCGGAGATACAATTTCTGGAATATTTGGGCCTTATTTCTGACATACACACACTTCACACTTCGCCTTTGTTATGTTGAGACCAAATTCCTGTAATTTTCTCGGCAAACACACAAATGCTTGTATGTATGCTTGTGGATAGCGTATGACAGGTTATGCAATTTTATGGAATTTGAATGTTAGATTTTCGGAATATTTTGGGAAAATAGATATCTTTTGATACAGCTTTTGCCTGCTTAAAATCATTGTTTAAAAATGTTTCTAAACCAGCGCCTGGAAAAATGTTTAGTAGAGTTCAGAAAATTTTAAGTGTAATGTTTTAAAATATCTGTCGGATTGTTATTAGTCACCAAATTTTGAAACAAATTTTTAAAAACCATTCTTAATGTGGCGACCACGTCTAATATGGTCATGAGTTTATAAGACACTTAATGAAGGCAGTATGTACAATAGCTATATTAAAACAATATCAATGTAAACAATATCAATGATTTAATCCCAGTTTTCCGTATATAGTACGTACACCTCATTCAAATAACAACATATTTCGAAAGAAACATCACAAATAGTACAAAACAAAAATATTTTAATGAAATCCATTAAAACATGATTATTTTGCAAGTGTAGCTTGAAAATGATGTCATATTGCGGCTCACCTCGTATAATAAACATGTGTTTACATAATGACTATATCTTTATTTTATTTTTTGTAATAAAAACAAATAAATATTTTAATTATTCTGAAAAATATTTAGCCAGTTGTTTGCGGGTCTAATACATATTTTTCAGTCCCAATTTATCGCTCGGTGTATGAAGAAGATCACAATATGTCTCAAGATACACGCAACACGTAGAGGATGGAGCAAATCCATGAACTTGCTTGTAATTAAAATTGTATGCATCTAATCTTGGCCAAGTGTTAAGCAAAACACTGCAGCAGCAGTAGCTGCTAGTAAACAAAGCAAAAAAGAAAGTTGCTGCCGGACGGCCGGCCGGTTGGTCGACCAGGTATTGTTTCAAATTTTAAAATGTAGCGTAAAAAGCTATTTGCAATTTAGATGATTTTGGACAAAGAAAAAGTTTTCTTGTCAGCAATATGTTTATTACCGTTATGATATATAATGTCATGTTCGATGGATAACGTGAAACCTTTGTAGAAGTCATATCAAATGGTGATTGATTATAAAATATATCGATTATTGTCTAAGAATTATCGATTCACATGAAATTAAAAAGAAGTAATGAGAATAATTTATGCAATATTCAATATAAAATTTTGATTATTCGATTTAAAAATTAAAAATCGAAATATGTTTATCGATAGCATGGAGCAGTTTGCATCTCTGACGAATTCCATAATAGTTTTGGTTAGTAAATTTGAATTATTACGTTTTTACAAGGAATTTTACTACATTTAAACTATTAACAGAATACAATATAAATTGTTTTTTGATTAATTTTTAGGAAATTTTTCAAAACGGCTCACTTCGGACCTCTTGAAAAATCCTGGGGCAAGTTAACAAAACTTGAATTTTTATGGAAAAACTGATTTTTTTACTGAAAATTTTAATTGTTAGTGAAAATTGAATTTTTAAAGATAAATTGAATTTACATTGATAAATTGAATTTTTAATGAACAATTAATTTTATATGGAAAATTTGAATTTTTATTGAAAAATTTAATTTTTAGTGATAAATTTAATTAATATTAAAAAATTAGTTTTATATGGAAAATTTGAATTTTTATCGAAATATTGAATTGACGTATTAACAAATTTGTTTCAGTTTTTCAGTTTTTTTTTTTTTTACTTAAAATTTAGTTTATCACTAAAAATTCAAATTTTCTTGAAGTTTTTTGGGTGAATCTCTTCCTGTGGGCCTAGATACGCATCCAGATGCGTCATTGGAACTTTTATGAGTGAATCTCTTCCTGTGGGCCCAGATACGGATCCTGGTGCGTCATTGGAACTTTTTAGGGTGAATCGCTTCCTGTGGGCCTAGATAAGCATCCTGGTGCGTCATTGGAACTTTTTGGGTGAATCTGTTCCTGTGGGGCTAGATACGCATCCTGGTGCGTCATTGGAACTGATTTTGACCATTGAACACCAGGATAGGTATCTGGCCCAACAGAACAGATTAACCTAAAAAAAGTACAAATGGCGCACCTGGATGCGTATCTAGGCCCACAAGAAGAGATTCACCCAAAAAAGTTTCAATGACGCACCAGGATCCGTATCTAGGCCCACAGGACGCGATTCACACTAAAAAGTTCCAATGACGCACCAGGATCCGTATCTAGGCCCACAGGAAGCGATTCACCGTAAAAAGTTCCAATGACGCACCATGATCCGTATCTAGGCCCACAGGAAGCGATTCACCCGAAAAAGTTCCAATGACGCACCAGTATGCGTGCCGGCCTCAGCAGTCCAGAGGTAGCGCGCTGGACTTGCATTCTGAAGGTCTCGGGTTCGAATCCCGGCTTGGGCATGGGCGCTCGTGGTGATATTAACCACAAAATTGTAGGGAATAGATTTCACAGTATAATGGATATAGTCTGTCTGAGTGCTGTTGATCTTAGTAGATATTCCAAAAAAAAAAAAAAAAAAAATGCGTGCCTATGGCGATAGGAACGATTCAAACGTTTTTTGTATGCAAAAGTTCCGATCGGAACTTTTGAGCCAGAACTTTTGAGTAAAAGTTCCGACTGAAACTTTTGCGCTCGGAACTTTTGCTTTTCGTTCGTTCCGGAACGGAACAATATCGGAATGATTGCCAAACGTTCTTTTTATAGTTCCGGTTTCAACCCCTGATAAAAACTCAAATTTACCATATTAATTTATTGTTTCAATCAAAATTCAAATTTTCAATAAAAATTTAAATTTTCAATCAAAATTCAATTTTTCACTAAAAATACAAATTATCAATATAAATTAAAAAAAAGTGAATTACTGAAAATAACTTAATATGTAAAATTTTTATTGATAAATTGAATTTATATTGAATAATTTTATTTAAATTGAAAACTTGAATTTATATTGAAAATTTGAATTTCTATTGAAAAATATAATTTATATTGAAAATTCATTTGTTATTGAAAAATTAAATTTTTTGTGAAAATTTAAATTTTTAGTGATAAATTGAATTTTTAGTGATAAACTGAATTTTTAGTAAAAAAAAAAAAAAAACTGTGATAGGTATCTGGCCCAACAGAACAGATTAACCTAAAAAAAGTACAAATGGCGCACCAGGATGCGTATCTAGGCCCACAGGAAGAGATTCACCCAAAAAAGTTCCAATGACGTACCAGGATCCGTATCTAGGCCCACAGGAAGCGATTCACCCGAAAAAGTTCCAATGACACACCTGGATGCGTATCTAGGCCCACAGGAAGCGATTCACCCAAAAAAGTTCCAATGACGCACCAGGCTCCGTATCTAGGCCCACAGGAAGCGATTCACCCTAAAAAGTTCCAATGACGCACCAGGATGCGTATCTAGGCCCACAGGAACAGATTCACCCGAAAAAGTTCCAATGACGCACCAGGATGCGTATCTAGACCCACAGGAACAGATTCAACGAAAAAAGTTCCAATGACGCACCAGGATCCGTATCTAGGCCCACAGGAAACGATTCACCCGAAAAAGTTCCACTGACGCACCTGGATGCGTATCTAGGCCCACAGGAAGCGATTCACCCAAAAAAAGTTCCAACGACACACCTAGATGTGAATCCTTACACATTGGAACTTTTAAACGGAACGAATCAATCGTTCTTCATCGGAACGTTCTTTGTCGGAACGATTCAAACGTTTTTTGTATGCAAAAGTTCCGAGTGGAACTTTTGAGCAAAAGTTCCGATTGAAACGTTTGCGCTCGAAACTTTTGCTTTTCGTTCGTTCCGTTCCCAACCCCTGGTTTTTATTGAGAATTTTAATTTTTATTTATGAAACGAGAAACAAAATGGTCAATTGATAAAATAAAATTCAAATTCATATATTGTATGACAAGAATGTTAAAAAGTAATAATATTTTATATTCATTTTTAAAAACCCTTTCATAAAATTGAAATAATTTAATTTTGATTAAAAAATTAAATTTATATAGAAAGTTTTAATTTTTAATTAAAAATTTGAGTTTTTATTGAAAAACAAGCAAACAAAAAAAAAAATAAGAAAAAAAATAAGAAAAAATGCATCAACTGCAATAATTATTAAATTATGTTCTCTGATTTAGGAAAAAACTTATTTAATTCCAATTCTTGTGGAAAAATGCGAAACACGTTTCTGTCCTCTGCATTAGCAAAGAATAAACCAAACAGGTTAATGGCAATAAACTGGATTCGCGCACGTTTTGGCTTCTGCCAGTTGACCTACTTCTATTAAGCGCTAATTCATATCTATCTCATTGAAATCCGCTATAATTCAAGACATATACAGAGCAATCTATATAAAGAACTATTAATAACTTGCGGCTGATCATTTTTTTTTTTTTGTTTTTCAGACTCAATCAAAGTCTTCGTCTACACTATCGTCTGGCGCACGCGCTGCTGCTCAGATTTTGAACGTTCCTTTGGAACACCTCGAAACGCGACAGCCAAACCATCGAGAGCAGGCCATACCAAACTCGTCTACCAACCACCACAACATCAACGCAAACAATTCATCGCCCGTGGTGCGCGATGCAAATCACACCGAAAAGTCCAACCATCATAGAAGCAGTCGCAGTGACGTTGTAGACCACCATATGTCTTCCTTGCAGCACCAGCAGCATCATATCGGCAGCGACTTGGGTGCCGTTGGCGGCTCTCAGCATCTCGTGTCCAATGGTGGACATGTGGACGCGCATGTGGAGCACGCAGATCGCCAGCACTATGCCAAGCAGCAGAGCTACTTACATTCCACACGCAAGACTTCGAGCAGTCAGCAGCAACATCAAATGTCACAACAACAGCAGCCACATCAACAACAGCAAGCACTGCAATCACAAGTGGCCTCTCAACAGCATCACATGGACGACAGTTTCGCGACCGAAGACGCCGCTGGTAACACGGGCACCTCACCATCCGTGACAAAGTATTCGCTGCTGCAGTTTGCCATGCAGCACTTCCGCAACGAGTAAGTGCAGTGCCGTATTCGCCAAATTATATTTAACATTCTACCTCTCCTTCCACAGTCGAGCAGCTGATCATCGACCGAATGCGCGTGAATCCGCCGGCGAGGCTGCTGACCGTCGATCCTCCTCTAACCGTGCATACGCAGAGTTGGTCAAATGGCAGGGAAGCCCCATACGACTGCCGCTTCTACGTATGCCCAACGATCTGGCACCGCTGGCTCTTGAGTGCTTCGACTGCATTCTTCGTTATTGCGGCGACGTTCCGCTAGACCCCGAACTGACGGAGGTTAAGTGCGTCTACACCGTTTTGATGGTAAGTATGCCGCTGGCAATTACCGCTTCTTCAACCGTCTGACCTTTGTCATTTACTTTCGATTCCAGCACTGCCACAAATATTTGGCGCTGCGTGACGAGGTCTACTGTCAGCTCATGAAACAGTCGACAGCCAACCGCTCTCCATGCACTGACTCTTCGCAGCGCGCCTGGCGACTGCTCAGCATACTCGCCGCATATTTTGGCTGCTCGGATGCCTTGCGGCCGTATCTCATGGAGCATCTGACATCGGCCGCCTCCGACCGTCGTCGCTCGTGCCACGGCACTGCCGCCGTCTGTCTCACGAATCTGCGCAAAACAGCGCGCTGTGGCGGACGCAAAAACGTGCCCAGCGTTGAGGAAGTCACCGCTGTTTCGGCTGGTAGATCAGCGCGTCGTCAAATATATCGGTTACCAGGTGGCGCTGAACGTGTGGTGAACACTCGCTGTTCCACCGTCGTGGCCGATGTTATTTCCGAGCTCTGTTCACTGCTCGGCGTCGAATCAGAAGCAGAACAACAGGAATTCTCGCTGTATTGCATCGTGCAGGGCGACGCGTTTACCATGCCGCTGGCTGCCGACGAATACATACTGGACGTTACAACAGAATTGCTCAAGTCTGGGCAACCTTTTTACCTTATATTCTGTCGCTCGGTTTGGCATTTCTCCCTAAAACGTGATCCCGCCCCGACGCCGCTCTACATCGAAGTGCTCTTCAACCAAGTGGCACCTGATTATCTGGAAGGGCTGCTGCTGGAACTGCCCGGCAACGGCGTGCCAATGCCGGAAGTGGTTCGTGACATGGCGCGTATCGCGGCGCTACTGCATCGTGCTGCAGATTTGAATCACGTGCCCGCAATGAAGGAAATCAAATTCCTGCTGCCCAAACCGGCGCTTGGAATTCGTGAGATACGGCCTGCGCAGTGGGTGGGACTGGTGCAGTCTGCCTGGCCGCAGGTGTCCGACCTCAGCCCTGGCCAGGTGAAGGCACAGTTTTTGAATGTGTTGGCGACGTGGCCTCTGTTCGGCAGTAGTTTCTTTGCGGTGAAGCGCATTTGGGCGGAGGAGGGACCACATGTGGAAGACAGTAATCCGATGTGGCGCGACTTGATTCTGGCGCTAAATAGACGTGGTGTGCTGTTTTTAGATCCGAATACACACGAAACGTTACAGCATTGGCCATTCATGGAGGTCATTTCGACACGAAAGGTGGGCTATTATTCACTTTTAATTTTGTTTTTAATTTCATTAATTATTGATTCATTTGAATGCATTATTTTGTTCATTTATTCCAAGAATTAAAATAATATTTTCGAGTTTGAATTCATCAAGCGGTTTAAATCATGTATTAACCAGAATTAGCCTATGTCGGTTTTTAAAGCAAATAGATTTTACGGATATCAGTTCCGGTTGAGCATTTAATTTCAATATTTATTTATTCATCATTTACATATGATTATTCATTTATTAAATTACACTGTGCTACAAATTCAAAAAATTTCATATTCAAAATTTCCCACCTATATGTTTGAATTTCTATTAAAGAATTTCTATATCACTTGAAGTTTTTTATATTTTGCACTTTTGTGTGTACATTAGCATTTTCCTACCTTGAGTTACTTATGTAATAAAAACTCAGATTCTACTATTTACAAATTTTTACTGTTTTAAACGTTAATTCAATTACATTTTCATAATTTCTGGCTTTATCAAAATTTTTCAAGAACACCAAAGTTTTGATGGATTAAATCGGTCGCCTTTAAATAATAAAATGTTTTAACCGAGTCAATTCACACTATATCGACTAAAACAAGTCAACTTTGTGATTTAAACCTCATGGATTTTGGTTAAATTTTGGTATTCAAGGCTCAATGGAAATGTTTTGGTCAATTACTTTTACTCGAAGTTATATAGACATTCTGTAAATGAAGATATTCATTGATTTTCGATTCCTATCCAAAAACTATTAGAAACGATAATGTTTTTATATCGTAATTTTTAAATATATTTTTATTGAAGTACGATTTTGATTTTAACACTCTTTTCATTATTTATTTATAATCTAACGATAAACAAGAAAATGAGTAATGGTTCAAACTAAAAACCAAAATTACTATACATATGTCGTACTTCAATAAAAAATATATTTAAAAGTTAAAAAATAAAAAAAAGTCGTTTTTAATTGTGTGGCCACCACTGTAGGTCGGAGTTCTTGTATATTTCTGATCCCGCACCGTGTTATCATAATACCTGAGATAGCTTACATATGTTATGTAATTTTAAACCGAAAAATGTTGATTGCGATTGGTATTAACACATCAAACATTTTGAGCCTTTTAAGACTCCTAAATGTGTCATATTTATGAGTGTTACCCTCATTATGAGCACTTAAAAGAGTCCAAAAATGCTCCCAACTCCTGGGTAGAGGGCCCCATTTTATGAGTCCAAAAACCCTCATATTTCAGACTCTTTTTATTACACCTAAAACATTCATATTTGAGCACTAAAAAGTGCACAAAAAGGCTACAGAAACTGCGCTTTCAAGAGCGCAAAATCCGCGTATTTCTGATCATTTTAAAATATTTTTAAAACATTCACATTTTTGAGAATTTCCAGACACCACAATTACTTCATTTTTGGAGTTTTTATTTCTTCAGAAATATAGAATGTGTCTGATGATTTTATGAGTTTGATTTGAGGGGGCTCCTAAAACGCTCATGAATGAGACTCTTTTATGAGTCAAATTTTGAAGCGTTCCTAAAACATTCTAAAACCAATTTAAAAATGTTGTGAGAAATATTTATTGAATGTTTAATTACCTTTCATTTGCTATACCACTTCAAATCAAATATGTTATTTAAAACGCGAGATATTTAGAAATATATGTGACCAACTTTTTGAAAGCCCGGTAAAAAAAGTTATTGGCCGATATCTCGAAAACCTATCCAAAGAAACATTGTTAAACCGTTTTTTCGGAATCAGGGAGTAGTTTACATAATTCATCAAGCATTACTGTAGAGCAGAATCGCTGTTGTCTAGTGTTATTCATAAATTAATTTATTTATTCCATCATTGATCCATTGCAGGTGCGCTCTGAGGATGGAGCCCTGTTTCTGGACATGAAAGTGGGCAACCTGATGCAGCAGCGTGTCATACGCGTACAGACGGAGCAGGCGCACGAGATATCTCGTCTGGTGCGACAGTACATCACCATGGCGCAGATAAGTCAGCGCGACAAGCGGGAACCTAACTAATTAACTACTTTGCTCTGAACATATAATATTATTGAACTAATAATAAATATATTCAGTAGATGTAAGTTTATTTTAGATTTTAACGAAGTGCTTAAAGTTGTCGTTCACACTGTTTCAAAGTCAATAACAACAACACCACTGGAAATGCATGCAGCAGTCTGCGGGTCGTCAAACTGCCCCAATTTATTTTTGTTTTATTTCGAAAATTCTAACAAAAGGCCATAAGTATTTAAAACATAATTATTTAATTTTAATTTTACTTTGAACCATTTCAATTAAATTGTCTCACAGATAGCATAAACGGTGAAACAATGACATTTAATTTTTTGAGATTTTTTAAAATTTAAAAATCAAAACATAGTGAAAAATTTAATATTTTAAAATAATAAAAAGCATATAAACTATATATTGTAAAATATTAAAACTATTTAGACATGATCCTTTTTATTCAGAGTTTATCAACAAATATTAAGAACAAATTTTAATTACGAAACATGGCTAAAAATATGTATGATTTCATAAATGTTATTGAATGAACAACAAACATATCTTCCGTATTATTTTAATTGATAAATATGCATATTTTTGTAATTAATAAACATAAAAAACCTATTTTTAAATATATATTTTATTTTTGTTTTATTTGTAATGTATAGGAAAAGGCGGAGAATAAAAATATGAGGTATACAACTGTTAAAGAAACAATATCCAAATAACGATTAACCAACTTTTAATATTTTCTGAATACCAAATGGAACATTTAAATTTCAATAAATATTTCATTAATTTAAAAATTATAATTTATGAATTTCTTGTGTAATTTTCTGAATATCAATTTATGTTTTCTGAAAATCAAATTGTATATTTAAATTGCAATTAATGTATTATGGAATTTCTGAATTACAATTGATGTTTTCAATTTCTTTTGGATCTTAAAAATTTCAATTGATCTTTTCCAAATTGGAAATGGAATTTTTGAATTTCATTTGATCTTTCTGATTCTCAAATGAAGATTTAAATTTCAATTGATCTTTCAAGTGGTCTTTTTTGAATTTCGAACGGTCTTTTTAATTTTCAATTGACCTTTGTGGAAAATAAATTTGTGATTTCCGCTTGGAAATGGTGTAGTATCTACGCATTTTGTTTTGGCGTGCTCAAATATTTCCCATTTTTATTTTGCATTTATTTTATTTCGTAATCTAAACGTTTAATTTGTGAGATTAAAATTGCAAATTCATGTACTGAGAATTAAAAAAAATATATTCAAAAATAACTCTGATCGGCAGAGAATTCTCCATGTTTTCATTCATATTTTTTCAATATGATTTTAATGTGCTGATTCGAACTGTATTTTTTAGTTTTTGAGAAAAATGCATTTTATGTTTTTTGCATGTATCACTGCATTTGACAAACAACATTTTTTTAAAAGACTAGACAGCTATTGTTTTAAAATAAATACGGTTATTGCCCAGGAATGTTATGGCATTAAGTTAACTTGAATATCGTTTATGGTTTGGTTAAAATAAACTATTAAAGTTGAAAAATTTATAAAATAATGACAATTTATGAAATCATCGGAAAAGCATATTTAGTAAATAAATAAATTGTATATTGTAAATCAATGGTAATACTCCAGAGAGTACCTATTTCGACAATAATGTTGTCTTTTCTGTATCCTTTCTACTTTTTGAGTTATATGCATTTAAAAAACATAACTGTTAAAGCCTTTTTATTGTTGGCGAAGCGCATAGTTTTGGCGAAATAACTTCAAAAAGCTGTCACAGCTTACGTTCACCAGACTTCATTTGTCAAAAACGGGTAAAATGAAGCGAACGTAAAAAATGTGCAACACTTAACCGAATTTCATTTGCTTCAAGTGTCAAAATCAAGCGAATGAACAGTCCGTGTCAAAGCTGCCAACCCAAATTCTGATAAAAAATATGTTTTTCTTACAGTGATAATCAAAAAATCTATTGACAGATTATTGCAATCAAAAAATTTAACAGCCATTAAAAAAATCTAAAAAATCTCTCATGCGTTGATGCAAAAATATACCAAAAATCTGAAATTCTTTAAATAAAGTAACAAAATCCCACATACAATAAAAAATCTGAAATAGATAAAAACGCAAAAAAAATGTAGTTTTATCTATATTAAAAATAACACGATGCGACACCAAAAATATTCAAGTACTCCGACCTATATTTCAATTTCAAATTTAAATACATTTTTCAATTTTTAAAAATTGTTAAAAAATCATCTTGCAAGATAATCTACACATTTTTACAGTTATTAAAAGTAAATTTAATTACCTTATCAGAACTTTTAGATTTATCAAAATTTAACAAGAAACAACAAAGCTATGATGAATTAAATCATTGTCCTTTTAATAATAAAATGTTTTAACCGCAGCACCCCCTTACTAACCTAACCTATCATTTTATGATTTTCGAATACAAAAAAAAAAAAACAAAAACCGAGTAATTTTCCAAGAAAATAGTATCAGTTCTAAAAAGTAGCAATACCAAAAGTACGATACATGATACTATTTTCGGCAACAATGGGCTCGAGCCATTTGACATTTCATATTGTAAGTGTTGCCTACATTTTTACCCAAGCCAGCATTATGCCCGTAACTTCAACGAGTAGTATTGAGAGTATTGGTGTTCGTACCCATCAGATATCTCTTACCTACCCGGTGTTTTTACTCCTTAACTATGCGTTGAAGTTACGAAATTGCTTGCACGATAGATAACTAAGCACCAGTAGATATCTATTCGTTGAAGTTACGCGCATAGATATCAAATTGCGTTCGTTTCGCCAACCATAATGGTTCTTAATTGCAACAGAATATATTGACGATATGAATGAAAGATATGGTCGACGCATTATTGTAAGGTTTTAAATTATGAAATGAATTGATACTATGGAGTTCGGAAGGTGTCATATATGGGCGTGGCTATATATGGGCGGGATTGGACAAAGGGGCGTGGCACCTCCCATACAACCTAAACTTTCAAAACGCCATTACTCGGCACATACACAAGCGAAACAAAAAAACTCAAAAAAAAATATACAAAAGCAAAAACACAAAAACAAAAGCAGAAACTAAAACAATCCCACAAAAACAAAAGCAAAATCAAATAACAAAAAAAAAATACAAATAACAAAAGCAGAATCACAGAAACAAAAGCAAAAACATAAAATGAAAAACAAAAGCAAAAACACAAATCTCAAACGATATTCAAGTTGTCTAAATCCATTTTTATTATTGAAAGAAATAAGAAAAAATATATTTGTGATAAATTCTAAATGTTGAATATAAAATTTTATTAACTTATTCGAAAAGATATTGCAATTAATAATATTTTTAAAATGTCCATAAAAAAAGAAAAACAATGCTACATGACATTCTAATGTACGACTCATTAAAAAGGATTTCTAAAAAATGTTGAATTAGTTTATCAGTTTTTATGGTGTTTTGACTAAGCTCGAATCTGAAAATTGTTTTAATATTTCACGTGTGATTTTTCGAACATTTAAATTACAGCTGGCTAATACTAATTGTGTATTAGACTAGACTTTTATATCAAACAAATTTTAATTTGTGTGATTAAAATTGCAAATTCATGTACTGAGCATTTAAAAATATATATAATAGTTCGACAAAAATATAGTAAAATTCCTTGATTTTTTTTATTGAGTTTATTAGGTTAATCTAAAGTAATAACTACCAAAAAAAAAAAAAGAATTGGATGAACAAATAAACCCTGATGTGTCATACAAACACATTGTTTTTTTTTTTATTATTGAAAGAAATAAGAAAAATTAGATTTGTGATAAATTCTAAATGTTTAATTGAAAGTGTGATTAACTTATTCGAAAAGAAGTTGCAATTATTATTTTAACAATATTCACAAATAAAAAAAAACAATGCTACATGACATTCAAATGTACGACTTATTAAAGAGGATTTCTAGAAAATGTTAAATTATTTTATTTTTATCAGTACGCAGCTAACGGTTGCATTTCATGAAGTCATGTCGCCCCCGGTTTCAGCTGAAACGATAGCTTAGGCCTAGAATTATTGCGTCCAAGAATCATTTTCTGTTCGTCTTTGACACGTTTATCGTGCTCCTTACGCATACGCTGTCGCTCTTCGTCCATGAGACGTTGTTCCTCAATTATAGCTAGGCGTTCTTCAGCCTATTAGTAATACAAAAATAATTAGTTCTGTGTAAATAGCAGCATAAAATATATGTAATTTACCAATTTTCTTTGAGCTTCTTCGATCTTGCGATTATTTTCTGCCAGAATTTGTTCCAGTTCCTCGCGTTTTTGTTGCTCCTCTTCCTATTGAACATTTTTGGATAGGGTATATGGAATGTCTTTTACATGAGCAGTAGTTTTAATTTGAATATAAATCAATCTTGTTAAAACGAATGTTATTTGTCCGTACTACAGAATCAGTTAGGAAGATTACCTCACATGGCAAATTTTGAAGTAGAGCCATTTTAGCTGATTTAAGGAAGTTAGTAAGTATTATGAAAGTTGTAGTCTTTATATCGTCATCGTTCAGTGAAAATCCGTTAAGTTTATTTTTCGATAAAATCGAGATATTTATGACACTATATTAAAATCAAACTCATCTTTACGTTTCAAAAGTCATCGGATTGCTATATCTTACCAAACCGAATATATTAAAAATATTAAATAACTACAAACATTTAAAAATTCAGTTCAGTGAATAGCACCAATTAGAACTTAAAAATAGTCCGATCATATTCTTATTGGAATTTTGTAAAGGCTTTGGTGATTTTTCATAGAACGGCAATTGTCGAAATCTGAATAAAACCGTCCTTAGTCGAGAAAAATGGCAGAATTTAGATTATATGATAGATATTATCTCCAATTTAAAAAAAATCAAATACCGTTTTTAGGATACATTGGAGCACCGTTACTCTTTGTATGGGACTTAGTTCCACATACGCAGAATGAGAATAGCTGACCACCCGCACCTACTTGTACTCAGAAATGTATTGCAAGTATTGTAGGTGGGTTTTTTTTTGTTACCGTACAAGGCTTAATTTTCTGCCTGACACAGATTTTCTTTTTATTTTTTTTTGATCCTTGATCTATAAAGTAAACAAAAAAAACCCTGTTTTGACCCCCTTGCTTTCTTTATTTTTGGGGGCCCCAGGGGAACGAGGGTCGAACTTGTATTTTTTATTAAAAGGGGCGTGCAAATTTGTTTTTAATGAGGAATAAATAGCGGTACTTCTAAATTTTAAATTATTCATTATACCAAATGCCACAGAACAGAATTCTAACATAATTGACATTTTAATCATTGGTGTGTTTTAGAAAATTAAGGGACAGTATCGGACATTTTTAAATTTGTGTGGCTAATCAATTTTTGATTTGTAATTTACGTGGTGGTCTAATTATGTTAATAAAATAATGTACTCACCTCACGTCTTTTTTCCTCCAATAATATTTCCTCACGACGTTTTTCCATCTCCAGCATTAGTTCTGCTTCCATTTTTTGTTTTTGCTCAGCAATGCGTTTGTTGACCTCCGCATCAATTTCATCTTTGCGACGTTCGATTTCCTCCTCGACACGTTTTTTCACAAGCAGCTCTATGCGCTTGGCAGCCTCTTCCTCGACGATCTGTGAAAAAATCAATGGACAATGAGATAGAGCAACTTCGAGAAGTCTGCAAACGTACACGCTGTTCGGCTTCCTTCTGTCTGCGCTGTCGCTCCATCTCAGCCAAACGTTCTACCTCCGTGAACTTCTTGGAGTTCTTGACTTTGTTCCGCCGTGGCTCCACATCGCTCTCATCGGACGTCGAGCTTTCGCTGGAGGGTTCTGAGCTGGAATGTTTTCTGAAAAGTTGCATCATTTAGACGACATGTGGACAGACATACTTTTTCGCTACCGCTCACCTGGATTTATGCTTGGCACGTTTGGACTTACTACGTTCACGGCTCATGCGTTCGCGGAATTCACGATCATTTCGCTGCACGCGCTCGCGGACTCTTTCACGTTCCCTGTGCTTGTGCTCTGCCTCCAACCAATTTCGTTCCAGCTCGCGTTGCGAATTTCGATTACGCTCCTTGTTCACGCGACATTCGACGTACTTTTCACTGCGCTCCTCCCGTCCATGCCGACGCTCACATGATTTGCTCTTATGCTTATGTTTACTTTTGTGGCGGCTCTTGGAGGATTTCTTTTGCACGGGACTCGTGGAACGTGAGCGTGACTTTCCCATAATTGTCAGGTTTTTCTAAATTTTATATCATTTTAGAATCCTCCAAACAATTGACATCTACTACGGTAATCAAGTAGCACGGCTGTCAAAATTGTTTAGGGAAATATTTGATACTACCATAGTTGCCAGTTCCGTGGGAAATTTCCCATTTGTGGGAATTTTTAGTGGCTGTGGGATTTTTTCCCACAGTTTTTTTTTATGTAACTCAATTTACGAACACACCAAATATAAATTTAAAGCTATGTTGCGGGGTGAGGCACGGATATTTGGAAATATTACCTGAAATAAAATTAAAATATAAAATGAATAAATGATTAAATATATGAACAATAATAAAGACAACTAACCACGATCGCGAACGGAAATACTGAAACAAAAAAAAAAAAAAACAAACAATTTAATTTTAAACGAAAATTTTGAAACGCAAAAGACGATTTAAATTTTTGATTGAAAAACAGAAAAATAAAAATATTATAAATAATAAACGAAACACCAAATTAGAGGAGTGATAGTGAGTTAAAACAAAAAAAAAAGGGGGAAAAGGCAAAATAATGCTCTAAATTTTATTTTAATAGTCGCAACAAAAAAAAAATAAAAATACGGTCTGCGTTCGGTGCAACGATACCGGAGTGGCTGGGGAAGCGTCAAGGAAAAACCAAATGAAAGAGAATTGGGCAATCCAGGGCAAGTCAGGCGGAAACAAGCACCACGTAATATAAAAAACATTCTCTAAAATTGGAACAAAAAAAAAAAACTTGTAAGTTATCTTATTAAATATTTTAATAGTCTACCACAACCCTGCCTTCTGCGAACCGGCAAAGAAATTGTACCGGCTAACCTTCAAGCTTCCGAGCGACCACCGCATTATCGACACCATCTTATTTTTTTATCGCGGACACGAACCTATTGGTAACCGCAGTGCGAACCACTCCGAAGAACTTTAAAAAAAAATCCCGAACGTCCGTAGAGTCATAAATATCGTATAAAAGGGAAATAAATCACTTCCACAATATAATAAAGGGATTTTCTCAACCGGAAATAAAAGGAGCATGTCGACCGTCGGACTGGCGGCGATGAAAAGTAACGATCCTGCATTAGCTTTAGAATTTTGGTTTGTGTAATAAATAAGTGGCTTAGGTTAAATTCACCATTCCTTTTTTTTTGTATTTTATGTTTTGTAATAGATTGAAATTTTTTTTTATATGTAGTTCACCGAGATTAAGTTAAATTAAAATATACATATATAACATTAGATGAAGAGAAGTAGACAAGGATAAATCTTAGAGTAAAAAGAAAAAAAAAGGACGCTGGCAATGACCAGCAGATAAAAGTCCAAAATTTCAATTAATCCTCCTTAATGAGCTCGTTCAGGCAGGGAAAGGGGGTAGAAAGTAATTGAGCAGTA
This sequence comes from Dryomyza anilis, assembly GCA_951804985.1. NCBI lineage: Eukaryota > Metazoa > Arthropoda > Insecta > Diptera > Dryomyzidae > Dryomyza > Dryomyza anilis. The sequence goes on along the minus strand of OX638130.1, from coordinate 377,673 downwards.
CATGAGCAAAAAGTGCTCGGGCGGATAAAATTCCTTAGTACTTTTTTTATTGCATGTTTTTAGGCTTAAGTTAATTATGTTATTATGTGAATTCTTTATTTATTATATGTATTCGTATTATTAATATTGTATTTCTTTTGTTTCATAATTATTTTTTTTATACTTAATCATAAAATTTTAATCCTTTTTTTTTAGCAACAATGGTAAATTACATTAATGATTTGTGAATGTCTTGTGTGTATCCCTAAATATGATTCATTTTTTTTTGATAGCCACTTCCCGAAAATTTTATAATGTTCAATAAAAATAAGCCTGCAAAAAAAATGATGTGCTAGAGTGTTAATGATGGGGTCGGAAACTGATAGGGTGGTGTGCATGTAGGTGACGAGGTCAAGTGGAATCCGTTGACCGTTTTTGGGGTCGCCAAGCAGAAGACCGGATGTCCGGCGACCATGGTAGGGAGGGCGCATGAGGGAGATGTCATCTCTTCCCTCCTTTGTGAGTGCGACGGTAGGGTGAAGTAGTAGTAAAATATATAATTTTGTGTTACCTTTTTTTTATCCCATTGTTGGCCCTTCGACCTGGTGCGGTGGTTGAGGACCAGACCCTGAGCCGCAAGCTAGCCGGCGGACCACACCAGGTACGATAACTAGAGGGCACATAACAGCTACCAATTCGTTGGATTGCAATATATCTTGGTAAGTTTGGTTGCAAATTATCCGCGGACAGATCCAGTTTGTGCACTGTTTTCCTTTGTTAGCTTCAATCTGTAAAATTCCATTTCCACATAACCAATGTTTTCGGCAGCGACGCCAGCAAACTCCAAAGGAAACTCTATATCAAATGTATACTCTCTGTTTCAACATAAAAATCTGCACAAGTTGCAACAAAAATATTGCTGTTGCAGAAAACTAACAGATATCTATTAAAATGAAGACAGTTCATCGGAACTGCTCGCTTAAATATGGAAATCAATACATCTAACGCAGTTGACGATGATCATTTGGAAGAGATTCCAAAAAAAAAAGAATTAAATAAAATAATTTAAAATAAATTGATTATTTTTATATTATTTTTTACAAATAATTTAGCATTTGCAAATAATAACAATCTTTCGAGACACTACATTTGTTCAAGATTTTTGGATTTTTAAATAATTTTGTGGTCAATTTTAAATGTATGCATTAATTTTCTTAATGGTTTTTAATTCCCATGTGATTTTTATATTCATATTTAATTCATTTAAGAATTTTCTTGAATTTTTTATAAATTTATCTGCTATTTTTGAGTTAATTTAATTTTCTGTGATATTTTTGTGGTAATTGTTAATGACTGTGGGAATTTTGTGGTAATTTTCATGTGCTATGGGAATTTTCGTGGTAATTTGCATGCGATGTGGGAATTAAATCAACCAAAATTACCACGTGGTAATTTTTAATAAGTCGTATGGGAAAAAGGTATTTTTTTTATTTTTCGTAGGAATTTGGTTGGCAACTATGGATACCACACGGCAGTCTTCAGTGTTTCAAATTTTGTACGCTTTTGGTGTTAGGGGTATTCAAAAGGAACAGTTGTTGATGTATAAAAGCAGTTCTGACAAAAACTTTGGTAGTTTTAATATGGTCACATACACACAAGTAATAACTTTCTGCAAAAGACTATTTTATTGGTAGTTTTTAGTCAGAGAAATAGGAGATTGTACTGGTGGTACTGAATAGAAAAATTAAAATTTATTTGTGGAATTAATTTTTTTATTTTATGGAAAAAAAGATATGTTTTGTTTTGTTGAGAAAATATAGAGAAAAACGTACTTCGTACGCAGTTAAAAAACCCTGGTAAATATTATTGAAATTGGTCAATAGGATTCATTCCAATAGTTCAATAACATTCAAACAATAAATAAAATAGTTTATTTGTGCCATTAATTTTATAATTCGCTTTATTGAAACCCATAGTATTATTTGATGCGTATTTCTATATTGAAGGTATAGTGGAATTAAATTTTATTTTACAATATCTTCCTGATCATAAATTAAAACCAATGGAATATTACCCAAGAAACATTTCTACGGAGCTCCGGCACAAACTGAATCACAATTACGTCATTGCCGGTACGTTAACGGAACATTGAGCAAGTATCCGTCCAAGCAGGTACTAAAACGGAACGATAACGTGCCGATAAATCACATGACTCCATTTGTATGCCGGCATTTTCCGTATTTCGAAAATAATACGTTTGAACTCCGTTTTGACAGTGCTGTTTTCGTGCCGGTGGAGACAGATTACAACGTTTTCTTTCCGTTTCGCCGGTACCGATTTTCTTCCGTTGTAGCCTGAGTGTTTGAAACATGAAATCAAAAATCATTTAATATTGCAAAGCAGAGAGCCGACATGCAGCAGGACATTGAAAGATAAGTACCATAAATATAGTTAACATTTTCTTAATACATATTGTCTTCTTCATTGCAAACTAGCAAAGGACACTTTGGATTATTAATGGGGGAACGAGCCACTACATAAGCTAGCCATTGATAAGCAACATGGCGAGGTGGTGCCCAACATCAAGGTTACCCGTTTAGATCGCGAAAGATTTGAATCTATTGTTGCAGAAAGGACGAGCTGACTCACCATTCAATGGAAATGATGCGATCACAACGCCCACATTAAGAGTCTCAAGTGGTCATCCCGGTTAGTGTGATGGAAATTGCTACCATCTTGAATTATTAATTAACTTAATATTATAATGAAATTTGTTTATAATTAATTATTAAAATAATCAATTGTAAATAACATACAAAAATATAATAGACTTGTTTTAATTTACAAATATAAATAATATTTAAGTAAGCTTATTTTTTTCCACTAAGTTTACAGCACGTTTTGTTGTATTCCTCTCCGTTTTCTTAAAAAATACGGTACGATAATGGCACGTTTTCGGTGCGTTTCAATCGTACTATAAAAATTTGTACTCAGTTTGAAGTACGATACAACGTTTTCGGCACGTCATAACGGATTTTCATCTGATTCGAATACGTTTTCGATGTTCCTTAAAACCCGCTCTCCAATACGTTTCCGTATTCAGAAATCAGCACCGTTTTAATAAATATAAAACCGTTTTACTGTACCGATAACGGAACATAAGCGGAACGAATTGTTTCTTGGGTAGTTACCTTAATATATAATATACATATTTTAATAAATTATCAACATTAAAATCCACATAAAAGAAAATCACACGTTTTGGATACCTCAGTATACACGATAATACCACATTTCATGTTTCAGGTTCCTATAATTAAGTATGTCTCTATTTATTATTGCACCCGTTGCCATTATATTTATTTGAAGTATAATTTATTTCTTTTAACCCTTCTGCACAAATTGCAAACATACCCCAAATTGACCCACTCATTGCTATTAATATACAACTGGATATAAAATAATCTTTTATGTTATTAAATTATTAATACTTGTGTCACAAAGATGGTAATAAAGTTTAAGATGGTTAATCCATTTGTTTCAAATACATCTTTGGTACTAATTTATCACGACTTAGTCTATCTTCTCTATCCTCAGAGCTATCGAATCGTAGGCATCTTGAAATGTTCACTGTGCATTGTTAATAGTTCATAATTAATAAGAAAATAAATATCCGAACAATATTAAAGATTTCAAATAAATTAATAGATATCATTAAGTACTTAATGGTACGACCTTTGATCTTATGGTTCATGTATTAGTAGTATTTTCTTTTTAAATCAAAAGTTTTCTTATTATTTTGACAGTATTCGAAAAATTCAGCACCATAAGTTTAAATATTTCAATATTATCATTTTTAATAGAATAAATACTATTATTTTAATGGTTTCCTCCTATACTAGTAAAGGTGGCAAAAAAATACATAAAAACATGTTCGTTTTGTGCGTCATTCTGCGTGTTTGCTCAAATTGGTCGCATGTATTTTTTGTGATAATCGACATTATGACGCGTTTATCATTGGTAAGAACTCAATGTATTTAATGCAATTTCATTAAACTTTTTGTTTTATTTATTACAGAAAATAAATAATACATCGAATTTCTATTATGGCAACGGACTCAAAAATATATGCAGACTCAAGTATTACAATCAATTATTGGAAACTGAAGCGAACATTAATTAAATGTGTTATAATCTTTTGCAATGAGAAGTGTCTTTTTACGTGTGTGATTTATAAAAGTGAATTTCCATTTCGACATATAAACAAAATAAAATATACAATAAATTAACTAAAATCCATTTTTGTTTTAATAAATTATTAGGAAAATTTAATTCGACTATACCATAAAAGTAATTATACGTATCAATTAAATATTTATAGGTCTTGCTTATTGTAATTATAAGAATAAAAAGAATATAAAATGTATCATCATATTATATTAAAAATTTAAATATTATTAAACTATTGGTACGCTTCCTATTGACCAATTTTAATAGTATAAATTGTTGTTTTTTATTTACCATGATTTACCATTCATTTCATTTACCATGATTTTTTCCAGCATAAGAACCATGGACGGAGTAGTGACCACTTAATTATCATGACTTTTCGAACGGAGTAGTGGTTACTTTTGCTTCAAATTTTTTGTAGTTACTGCATATTGGATTTGTTGTATCAATTCATTTTTTGGAGAACTACACAATCAGAAATAAATTGTTAATTCTAACAATAAATTAACAATCATATTGGTCAAAATGGCATTGACAATTATCTATTGTTAATTTATTGTTGGTATTAACAATTAAAATTGTTAATTTTTCGAAATTGAATTTTGAAGCAAATTTGACGTCTAAAATTAAAAATTAAACCTCATTATTAACAATTGTAATTGTTATTTTGGATTGTTATTGGTAATGCAGACTAAATTAACAATCGAATTGTTAAAAATAGCAATAATGATTTTTGACATAGCCTACTTCATATCATTTAATTGAAATAATTGTATACAGTGTTTTTATATATATATATTATATTAATTATTTATATATATCATATATTTTTAAATACAATTTCAACCATTATTACAATTTATATTATTTCTACTAAATTAATTAAAAACAATAAAAATAATTTAAATTCAAACATTAGGTTTATATATATATATTTTATATTTTATATTTTATATTTTATATTTTATATTTTATATTTTATATTTTATATTTTATATTTTATATTTTATATTTTATATTTTATATTTTATATTTTATATTTTATATTTTATATTTTATATTTTATATTTTATATTTTATATTTTATATTTTATATTTTATATTTTATATTTTATATTTTATATTTTATATTTTATATTTTATATTTTATATTTTATATTTTATATTTTATATTTTATATTTTATATTTTATATTTTATATTTTATATTTTATATTTTATATTTTATATTTTATATTTTATATTTTATATTTTATATTTTATATTTTATATTTTATATTTTATATTTTATATTTTATATTTTATATTTTATATTTTATATTTTATATTTTATATTTTATATTTTATATTTTATATTTTATATTTTATATTTTATATTTTATATTTTATATTTTATATTTTATATTTTATATTTTATATTTTATATTTTATATTTTATATTTTTTGTGAAAAAATTTATTTGAAAAAAAAAACAATTCTAGAAATGAACGATTTAAGATACGGGTTTAAATACAGAATATAACTGTATCAACAAAAATAAAATATTAAATAAAAAATGAATGGGCTCAACTAAAAAAGCGACTGAAAAAGGTTATTTCTGTAAAGTTGTAAATTCACTGCTATGTTAGAAGTCAAAGAAGTGGGATATTTTAACCGACTTAGAGGTAACAGACTTAGAGGCTGCCACAATCAAATGCTCACTGACATGGAGGTTGCCACAACCGAATTAAGAGGTTGTTGAATATACCTTATCGGTTGTTATCGCAACCGACTAATTCGTTGGTTGGCGCAAGAAATTAAATTTTAAATTTTCCCAATAAAAAAAGTTTTGTTACCATTTAAAAATATAAAAAATTAAGTGAAAACACATTTTATCATTTGCATAACAAATTCAATTAAATTTTATATTTTATTCCATTTTTTTACAATTTATTAAGCTAAAGTGTGAAAAATTTCGCTTTTAATTAAATGTACATCTTTTGTTTTTGTTTTTTTTGGTTTTTTGTTTTTTTCTCAGTTTAAGATTACGTAACTCTTACGAAAACTAAAAAGCAATTATAATCATTTTTAAATTTTATTAATATTAATAAAGTTTCACATTTTGATGTTTTGAATTTCACTTGTTGTTGTTATTCTTGTTCTTAAATACATTTTATAATTTATTGTGCATCGGGTATGAATTGATGTAATATTATTATTATATTTATTAAAGTTTTGCATATTTATTGTTGTTGTTGTTGTTTCGGGCAATTTATATTTAATACACGTATATTTTATTAAATTTTTAATATTCAGTATTCTGTTTTTTAAACAAGAGGCTTTTGAAAAATATACAGTTGATAATAAATATTTGTAAAAAATTTAAACTTAACAATTTTGAAAACATTGTTAAAGATTTTATTTTCTTACAGCATAAATGTATTGAGTTTCTTTCCTAAACAAAGTATGGCTTTGTGTAATAAACCAAAGAATCCGTTATTTGGACATAATTTATTATATTGAATTATTTTTAAAATATGTCGCGATAATAATAACTGAAGGATAGTTATAAAACAGTCTTTATTAACTCCAGTATAGCCGGGGAAGTTGCTATAGAAAAGAGTTGTATGGTGACCAGAAAAAGTAAGACTTAAATTTAGGAAAAAGCGTTGCGTACACTCAAAAAATGTTACTAAGATAAAATAAAAATAGATAACAGAATTTTATGCAAATTAAAATGAAGAAATCAGAAAGACTATTAGTACAATAAAATTTTATAGGCATTTGAAGTAAATGCAAAAGGTTGCCTTAATTTTTTTTTTATTAAATTCAAAAATGCGAAAAAATGTATTTGTAGAAATTATAAGACTCGGGAAAGATCTGAGTTTGCCGCTTTTTTGTTCTATTTAATTAAAGTTTTAGTTTAAATAATGCGTTTTCATTTCATTTATCAAGCAGTTTTTAGTTATTATATTTTAATTATTAAACGACGCAGCAGGCGTGTAAAATATGGCAAATGTTGTTTTTAATACATTTCAGTCTATTTTTTTTTATTATTATGCATTTTATTTTATGTTTTTCATTTTGTAGCAATTGGATGGCAATTATTATGTAAGCATTTCTTGTATTCAAATTATAATTTGTATATAAAAAAATATATATAACATTAAATTGAGATTAAGGATTTTCGGTGTTTTTTATTATTTATATACAAAATATTCATTGCTTTTAATTTAGAAAATTTAAAAAATAATGCTTAGGAGTGCACAGCTTGGAAAATGCAAAAAAGACTGAGTTGCGGCTTATCACATATCAAATACATATATAAATATATTTTTTATAAAAGTGTGAGTGTCTTGAGAATGCGAATGTTTTTATTTTTTGTATTTTTATTAATATTTAAATGCAAACATGTACCGCATCCGTAGGATTCGGAAATTAAGGTGGCGGATAAGTATGTATTGCGTAGCCAGGGTTTGTTTTTGACGATTAAAAATAATTCAATAATTTGTATACACAGAAATTCATAGAGCCGGTTCTCAGCCAGTTTTTGTCAACAGTTTGTTCAATTTTGTCTAAGAAAAATATACATTTATGAATCATTTTTACTTATATAGAGTATAAATTGTAAATATGTGTTTCTGCTATTTTTGGTAAACATAATTCTATGTATATATGTACGACTTTGTATGTATATATTTTGTACGCAGATTTGAGAAAAGATTTAAGAATAATGAATACATTTGAAAATGTTTCATCGTGCATCCTCTTCGCACATCGTTTCATCACAAAACATAGAAAACAAATAACAAAAATTGCACTAATTATATTTTCAAGATTTAATTTAGAAATGTTTCATTAGTCTGTATTTGTTTTTTTTTGTTTTTACATAAGTTTCAGGTAAAATATATAATTTATTTTAATTTGATACCTATCCTCACTTTGCTATACTTCGTTTTTTTTGCATTTAGACTAATTTTATATTTAACTAGAATTTAATGTATATTTTACAATGTATAAGTGTTTAGTGTTAACAAAGAAGCATTTATGTTCTTGGTGGTTTTACCCTCTCGTTTTTTATTGTTATATTTACGAACATAGTTTTCGGGGAGAAATTTACATTATTTTGATGAATGATGGCAAATGCCTAAAATATCTATTGTATTTTTGTTAATTCTTGCAGCTACATACTTAAATTGTTATTTTTTTTTTACTTTATTTTTCATCTGACTATTTTTGCATTTTTTAAAAATGTGAAATTCAATGATTTGAACAAAAAAAAAATTAAATCAAAGCATTTATTATGAGAAGCAATTTTATTTATATGAAAAATATTTGTTTTTTGTTTTATGCATTATTTTACAGTTATTATATTTATTACAGAAATTCAAAGTAATTTTTTTGTTACATTTGTGTCTGTGTTAATGTCTTTTTTTAATAATAAAATAATAAATCCCCACACCTATGGTTTGACGAGATTTCTTTTAAATCGCGATCGCAATTAGTTGTAAAATTAAAATTGTTATTTTATTTTTTGTTATTATTAATGAATATTAACGTTGTTCATTTAGTTATGTTCGCATAACGTTATTTTAAACGTTTATCATTGTTGGTTTTTAGTTTAGATGATATTTGGTATCTTGTTTAATCTCGCCCCGCCCCTCACTGTTAAGAGTGCACGCAGAAGTTTTAAATATAAAACTTAATATTTCATATAAATTTTTTAACTTTTTGCTTTTTCGATCTATGTAAATACGCGTAACATAACAAAGCATTCGTAGTATGAAAAAGGAAACTCAGCGATTAAGGTCGAACATTTTATAACCGTTTGCAATTGATTTATCACATCCGACGTTTGATTTGTATACACAAATTGGAAAAATATTAAATCATAGCATGTTTCTAAAGAAGCAAAATTTGTTGCATGAAATTTTCAATGTATTCAAAAGTAAAAGATTGGTTAATGCGAAAAATACTAAATGCTGTCCAATTAAAAGTATTTTATTATAGATATTAAAGCTCTGTACTTTCAGTTGGTAAGTGCTGTCGTTTAATCGGACACATTTTCCCGATATGCCACAGAAACAAATAAAGCCGAATTTCAGTATTTATTTCGTCCGATATATATTCGATTAAGTATATTAAATATATTAATTCGAATGTCTACCTATGAATTATATTCATTTCAATTTTCTGTGCGGCCATTGGGAAAATGTGCCCGTGTTAATTGGTGTGTGCATGTGTGTGTGTGCATGTGTGTGTGTTTGTGCAATGAAAAGTAAAACAACAAATGTTATAAACAGAAAAATGTCTGGCTTGAACAATTTGCGAACTAAAGTCAAATTTTGCAGAGAGCACAAAATTTTGCAACTTAAATTAATCACTATGAAAATAAAAACATTTTAAAAGTATCTCTAACACTGCGCGAAAGCAATAAGGATAACACGCAGTAAACTGGATTGATTCACAAGTGATCTGCGATGAAATAATTGAATGTTGTCTGACAGTGTAATTTATAGGTAAATGTTCTTTGCCATTAGTGGTGCCACTTGTATTCGTAATAAATAATTGGTTTTTAACATCAATATTAATATGTAAACTGTTCGTTTTAAGGTTAGCCTTTGTAATATATAATATAATTTTATTTTTTTACTTTTATTACACATACTCATTAGTTGGATTTGCGATGTTTTATTGGTTTCATGTGGCGTCCGTTTTGTTTTATATATTTTTTTTTATTCATATTTCGGTCTTGGTTGTGTTCTTTAACATGTACACTTCTTTTTTTTTAATGTTAGTTTTGATTTATTTCTATATCTTATTTATTTCATCAGCGCAATGTTTTTTATTCGCGAATTCCTACTGTGCCTCGACTTTTTGAATTGTTTCTGTCCGTCTCGCACTTCATTATTATTTGTCACTTATATATTTTGTTCGTTTATTTTAAAATGTTTATTTTCGAATTTTATTCGAGTTTTTTGCGTCTTGCTCCCCAACTCCATTTTGAATTTATTAGCAGGTGTCCGTGTGTGTGTTTATATGAAAATAATTAAATGGTGTGTGTTTTATATTTAATCGCCAAAAGTTCCGTAGGACTTTTTTCTGATTGTTATTAATTTTACTTGTATTTTTTTTGTAATATTATAATTTCCAGAGCTTAATTTTAAATATCTATTATTTCTTTTAATTCCAACAAATTAATGCAAATAAACAAATGAGTTTTCTATTTCTTTACTTATGCAAAAATTCAAATGAAATATTCATTTTATATATATATATACAAATATTTTCGAGTCATGTCGATTTCCATGGGTCATTTGGAAAGGTATTGTCGCCGAATGGCCCGGCCAGTTAGCTCTTTTGTTACTGTTTGCGAACCATGGAAATCGCCATAAATAATTTTCATTTTCTTTCTTTTATTTCAAATTATCAATCAACATTATATTTTTATCATCATTTTACAAATGTGTACTTTAAGTTCTTATTTTCCTTCTCTTTTTCTTATTTTTTCTTCATTCTCTTATAATAGTTAAGCGTGATGTAGTAGTTTTTAGTTGTTGGTGTTGTTGTTGTTGTTGTTTTTGTTTAACTGAAATAAAGACTGTTGTTGTAGCAGAAAATTATTCGTTGAAAAGATTTGAGTTAAGTTTAGTTCTGTCGTGCGTCTTGGAGGGGGGGCGTCCGTTACTGCCGGCACTCGCACCACCCGGACTCAGCGGCCCATCACTGACCCCTGCTTCAGGACTATTCACACCAACAGCCGCACCGCTGCCACTGCGTTGCGACTTTGTACAGCCCAGTCCGCCGTCATCGCTCGCGTCATCATTGCCACCATCGGCGCCTCCACCTCCATCCACGTCTGCATTATGATCGTCGTCGCCTCGTTCGCCGCGCGTTTTATACTTGCGCCACGAGTTTTGAATGAGTCGTGCGCAGTACTCCTCGCGCTGCCGCCACAGCGTGGACGACACTGGCTCGTAGCCCTCGGTGTCCGGTCGCGCAGCGATTTCACCGATTTCGCCTGTCTCCTCGATCGGGTTGCCCTTGCGCGCAAAGAAGTCCTTCGTGAGCGCATCCAAAATGTCAACGCAATACATAAGGTCGCCGCGACAGATTGGAATGTCCATGGAGATGATTTTGTACTTGTTCGGTTTGTGTATCTGCAGCGGCGGCTCCAGCACGTCGAGGAATTCGGACAGCTGATCGTAGCGTATGTACTGCGTGCCCTCAGGATCAAACTGCTGCCAGATCTCGTAGTACATGTCGTAATCGTCGTCGGTGAGACCCTCCTGCACATCTTCGGTGGCCTGACTATAGTTCTCGAGAATGACAGCAATGTACATAGTAATAACTATCAAAAAGCTTATAACTAGGTATGAGAGAAGAAACGTTATTCCAACAGTTGCTGAACCACAATTGCCCGGATAGCCTCTGTCGTTGTCGGGTGGATCGCAATTTTCCTCATTGATAATGGCGTCTAAAACGCCATCCCAACCGGCTGAGGTTGACATCTGCATGCAGTACGGCCAGACACGCAGGACGGGACGGAGTCGCATGGACGACAGGGCCCCATGGATGGATCAGTCGGTTGGTGGATCGATGGCGAGATGAATGAAAAAAAGTTTAGAAGAATTTTTAGGTTAGAATCTGTATATGTTTGAATTATTGAAGGTTTTGAGCATGAACAAGACTGCAACAATGCGATAATATGCCAAATGTTTAACTATCTAACTCAAAACTATTAAAACATAACAACTCAAATATCTTTGCTAAATAAGAAGCTCAAATACCGCTTCGTGTACAACAGATAAATAAAATCCCCAGATGTTCTAGGTTTGGGTTACTACGTCTGCGCAAATAAAAAAAAAAAAAACAAAAATCTATGTGGATCTAGCAGCAGTGGGTCTGGTACTTAATAATGTAGAGTTACATACGAAAAATCACTTTAGTCTTAGAATAATACTTAAATGTGTAATCTAAATGGTATTAATTTTAGGAAATGTATACTTTAGTATTATCAGTACGCATTACAGATTTTCTATCAATAACAATTTTGTAAAATGACTGTTTCATGGTTACAACAAGGATTGAGATGTTTCCATAAGCTCCGGAACTCACACGCGGTTTTCATAGGATCTGAATAGGATCTGATACTTGCAATATAGTTAAAATAATATCAAAACCCAAATAAATAATATATTCTTAAATAGCTAGTTCTAAATAGATTTTTCTGAAAAATGAATAGTTGAAACCACAGCCCATTAATAGGTTTATGTATTTCTATTGATTTTCCAAAACTGAAATGAAATATGGATTAGGCAAAAACTATGCGCCATGTGACAAGTACAGACCCCGAATGCTGCTTACCAAAATCAACTATTAAATTTAAGTCTACCGAGTCAGCCGAACTCAGTTCTAAATCAACGAATGAAACTACTAATCACTTATGATAACTTTTGGGTAAAGTAATTGGGGCATATTTACTACTGGAAAATGCAAAACTAACTTTTAATTCAAAGCCATGTACGTTGGTAAAGCTCTAATGATACAAAAAGCATTTTAATCAGAGAAGCCCTTTAGCTGGCGGAGTGCACTGATCGGCTGTAAGGATCAGCTGGGAATAGGTATTTTTTTTCGTATTGCTGACAAGCGATTTAATGAGGAATTAAACATTATTTTGGTGATTGTTGAAAGAGCTGAATTAGATTTGATTAAACAGTGATGGAAAATAAAACGAAACAAATAACGCAAAATAGATAGAAATAAAGTAATGCAATAATACAAAGACAAAGCCAGATTAGACAATTTTTGTGAAGTCAAAGTCAATAAAGTAGTTAATGGCAAGAATACCAAAAGAACATATTGTAAATATTAGAGTAGAACATTAAATCCCAACTAAATCAAAGTTAGTTAAATAGTACAGAGTTCAATATTACTGAAATGTCGACATCAGAAGTTCTATGTCAGAACTATTCAATATTACTACTTCAGAAATATTTTTGGAATTCTCCAATTTTGGTACTTTTGGTATTCGGTGACTAAAAATAAAAATGCACATAATGTATAAAATATGTAAGTTTTAATCATGAAAGCGAATAAAAATTGTGAAATATGAACAAAATGAAAACATAAAAATAAAGCGTACTAATTTAGCTTTTTACCAACAACTACCGGAGCATCAATCAACATGGTGACGCTCTCTGGTACCGCAGACTCTAATCTGAGGCCAGCGGAGCGTCACCCAACGACAACAACAATAGACAACACAAACCGATTGTGTAAATATTTTGTTTTTACTAATGATAGTTCTAGATAGTTCAGAAGAGAAGGATTGAGGCGCGCTTACCTGAAACAGCAGAATCATACTTTGTCCGAAAGTTTTAAAGTTATATACATCGTTGATTCCACTCCTCTCTTGGACATGCATAAAGAACGACATTCCGAATATGGCGAAGATTGACATGACCAAAAAGAGCAACAGGCAGATGTTGAATAAGGCTGGCAGGGACATGGCCAGGGCAAATAGTAGAGTACGAATACCCTTGGCACCCTTGACAAGACGCAGCACACGACCCACTTTCGCCACACGAACCACGCGCAGCAATGTTGGCGACACGAAATACTTTTCGATAATATCGCTAAGAACGAGATCTGCACAAAAAAGATTTAATGTTCGAAAACATTTTAAAATTAGTAAAAGTAGATATTGAGATATAAAGCTTACAAACTGACAATTAACAACGAAAATCACAACATATTCAATCATTGATCGATTACACTATATAATAATTAACAGAGCATTTACATATACGATACATTTACAATTTCAGTTTAAACCTAATACTAAAATAAACACACTCTAAAATATATATTAAATACTATTAGGGCTATTCACGAATTGGTGGACTTTGTAGTGGTCTTTTAATGCAATCAAAGTCACTATATGTACATTTCTAATCAACATTTCCGTCACCAATCCCACCCCTATTATAATTTGCTTAGTAAATGTAAAAATACTGAACGAACGGTCAGCGCCATGGAATTAGGGATGTCAATCCCGGGATCCCGGGATTTGAGTCAAATCAGTCCCGAAAAACTCATCCCGGGATCATCGTTAAATCCCGGGATTTTCGGGATTACCAAAAACGCTAGTAGATCAATTTTTAATAGCTTATTCAAAAGTCTTTCAATGTTTGTGTACACATTTTGTGAAAAAGTAAATCTAACATTTAATCAAGGTTTGAAACCTAAACGAATAACGGTTTCGATTTCGGTTTTTTCCGCGTTTTGGTTTCGGTTTTAGGTTTTTATTACGAAACGGTTTCAGTATACCGGTTCCAAGTTACGGTTTCGGTTTTGATTTCGGTTTTTGTATAAAATTTCTTTTAATTCCATATTTTTCAAATAACTTAACATTGCACTATGGGACATAAGCTTAGTCTAGCTCGCCGAAAATTGTACAAGAAAAAAAATTTATTTTGGGAATTCAAAGTTTTATTAAATGACATTAAACATGCCTTGTACTTAAGATCTTCTATATAAAATAAAATATATTTTCCTGTTTCTTTTTATGCTTTTTTAAAAACCGTTTTAAACTGGTATAAAACCGAAACGGTTTATTTCTGATTTTCGTATAACGGTTTCGATTACGGTTTCGGTTTTAAATGGATATCGGTTTTAAACGGATATCGGTTTCGGTTTCGGCCAGAGATCGAAAAAAAACACTAGCGTACTGTACCTTACTGTACTGTACTGTTCTTTGATACGAACACTACGAAAACACAAACCTAATATGAAAAACACTAACGCTACCTTCCTTCTTAGCGTTTGTGTATGCAAACACTAACTAATACACTACGAATATAACGCAATGGAAACAGAACAGTATACAACATTGTTTAGTGTACCAGGAACACAAACTCTATCTCGAAGTAAGTGTTTGTGTATTTTTAGCGTTAATTTAGGGTTATTTTTAGTGTTCTTTTAGAGTTTTTTTAGTGTTTTTTTTAGTGTTCTTTTAGTGTTTTTTTTTGTGTTTTTTTAGAGTTTTTTTTGTGTTATTTTAAAATTTTTTTACCAGTACCAGAGGTTTTGCAGCGCCTCCACCAAGTGATAGAAGTGGATTAGGCCCCGCCCTCTTAAAGTGGGCGGAAATCGCTTTTTGTACCAACTTTTTTTTTATCGCTGAAATCGATTGAGAAGGTCGAGAAATGGATGTAGCCACCCAGAGGGGTAGGCCACGCCCACTAAAAGTGGGCGGAAATCGCCTTTTTATACCAACTTTTTTTTATAGCGGAAATCGTTAGAGGAGGTCGAGAAATTAATGTAGCCACCCAGAGGGGTAGACCACGCCCACTCCAAGTGGGCGTAAATCCCCTTTTTGTACCAACTTTTTTTTATTGCGGAATTCGATAGAGGAGGTCGAGGAATGGATGTAGCCACCCAGAGGGGTTAGCCCCGCCTACTCCAAGTGGGCGGAAATCGCCTTTTTGTACCAACTTTTTTTTATTGCGGAATTCGATAGAGGAGGTCGAGAAATGGATGTGGCCACCGAGAGGGGTAGGCCACGCCCACTCCAATTGGGCGGAAATCGCCTTTTTGTACCAATTTTTTTTTATTGCGGCATTCGATAGAGGAGGTCGAGAAATGGATGTGGTCACCGAGAGGGGTAGGCCACGGCCACTCCAAGTGGGCGTAAATCGCCTTTTTGTACCAACTTTTTTTATTGCGGAATTCGATAGAGGAGGTCGAGAGCCCCGGAAGTAGGGGTAAGCCCCGGAAGGTCGTCGGAAGAAAAACAATCCGACGACCTTCCGTTCATCGCGAAACTCGCTTGGGCTGATTGACTTTTTTTTTATATTTGAAATTTATAAAATATATTAGAAGTACAAATAGAATATATCATGGTTGAAGTATATACAGGTTAAGTCATCTTTCAAATATCAGGCGCCATTTACTTTTTTTTGAACACTGTTTGAAACACTCATCATTTGTTTACGAAAAATTGTAAACAAAACATCAATGCTTTGTTTACAAATTCATAAAAAAATTTAAACTCAAAATTTTAAAATAAATAAATTTCAACATTTACGTAATTTTCAAGCTGTCTATGGGCACCATAAGAACACCGCAGTTTATAACAAAGTGATAAAGTGAATTTGTGATGTGCAATTTTAATAAATTAGCCAAATTAAAGTGCAAAAAAACATAACCTTGAAATAAATTTTAAATTGACAATTGTTGTATTTTTCAAATTTTCTTATTGACATTCTCAGCATAGTGTATGCCAACTAACTGTCTAGATGAACTAACCTGTATATACTTCAACCAGTTGAAAATCCGTTATGACGTGCCGTAAACGTGCCACTCTATCGTACTTTAAACGGAGTACAAATATTTGTAGTACGTTTGAAACGTACCGCAAACGTGCCATTATCGTACCGTATTTCAATAAACAAACCGGAGTGAAATACAACAAAACGCACCAGAGGCAGAGAGTTCAGTTTTCGAAAACCTCAAATAGTGTTATTTTTATAAATATAAGTGTAGGAGGATTGACTAATATAATATAATCATTTAATAACAATATATGGATGTAGATTTTTAAAAGTGTGCGTAATACCTCGCATACAATCAAAAATTGTTTTTGCAAAAACTTTATAAATACCAGATGGCTTTGGATGGATTGTTACTTTAAATGTATCTTTTTTTTAATTGTATGTATTATTTAATAAAAACAAAAAAAATATGTTTAAATATTGTTAATAATTTTATAGGAATAGGCGGGGCTTACCCCTCTGGGTGGCTACATCCATTTCTCGACCTCCTCTATCGAATTCCGCAATAAAAAAAAGTTGGTACAAAAAGGCGATTTCCGCCCACTTATAGCGGGCGTGGCCTTCCCCTCTCGGTAGCCACATCCATTTCTCGACCTTCTCTATCGAATTCCGCAATAAAAAAAATTGGTACGAAAGGGCGATTTCCGCCCCCTCGGAGTGGGCGTGGCCTCTCGGTGGCTACATCCATTTCTCGACCTCTACTATCGAATTCCGCAATAAAAAAAATTGGTACAAAAAGGCGATTTCCGCTCACTTGGAGTGGGCGTGGCCTACCCCTCTCGGTGGCCACATCCACTTCTCGACCTCCTCTATTGAATTCCGCAATAAAAAAAAAATTGGTACAAAAAGGCGATTTCCGCCCACTTGGAGTGGGCGTGGCCTACCCCTCTCGGTGGCCACATCTATTTCTCGACCTCCTCTATCGAATTCCGCAATAAAAAAAAGTTGGTACAAAAAGGCGATTTACGCCCACTTGGAGTGGGCGTGGCCTACCCCTCTCGGTGGCCACATCCATTTCTCGACCTCCTCTATCGAATTCCGCAATAAAAAAAAATTGGTACAAAAAGGCGATTTCCGCCTACTGGGAGTGGGCGTGGCCTACCCCTCTCGGTGGCCACATCCATTTCTCGACCTCCTCTATCGAATTCCGCAATTAAAAAAAGTTGGTACAAAAATGCGATTTCCGCCCACTCGGAGTGGGCGTGGCCCACCCCTCTCGGTGGCCACATCCATTTATCGACCTCCTCTAACGATTTCCGCGATAAAAAAAGTTGGTATAAAAAGGCGATTTCCGTCCACTTGGAGTGGGCGTGGCCTAATCCACCTCGATCACTTGGTGGAGGCGCCAGAAAACCTCTGGTACAGAAATCCTTTCATTTTTTATAATTTAAAATAACACAAAAAAAAACTCTAAAAAAACACTAAAAAAACACTAAAAAAACACTAAAAAAACACTAAAAAAACTCTAAAAGAACCCTAAAAAGAACACTAATATAACGCTAAAATCAACACTAACGAACCTCGTGTATACTGTTTTCGGTTTGTGTTCTATGAAAAATCACTATAAATTGAAAAGGAGTATGTGTACGCATCGGAATTCGTTATCGTTGTGTTCTCTTCT
The DNA here is from genome assembly GCA_951804985.1 of Dryomyza anilis. Classification (NCBI taxonomy): domain Eukaryota; kingdom Metazoa; phylum Arthropoda; class Insecta; order Diptera; family Dryomyzidae; genus Dryomyza; species Dryomyza anilis. The sequence continues at coordinate 359,527 of OX638130.1, read as the reverse complement.
TTCTGTTAGTGTTCGTTTTGTAGCGTTAAAGTTTGTGTTCACAAACACAAACGCTACCCTGCAAGATAGCGTTTGTGTTCTCTTGACGTACGGTACGTGTAGCGTACGGTTTTTTTTCAATCTCTGGTTTCGGCTACTGTTTCAATCCTTGGATTTAATGGACTAAAATCTTAAAACACTGACGTAAATAATAATGAATTACATGCTTTTTGACTTTGAACAAATTCACACATTTTTAAAAATTACGTCACTTTCGACTAATAACACTGTTCGGCAATCATTTTCTCATATCATGCCTATATAATTTTAATGTACTGATTCGAACTGCGTTTTTAGTTTTTTCCGTATACGTAATGTTTTGGAGAAAAATGCAATTTATTATTTTTGCATTTTTCACTGCATTTAAAAACAAACTTTTTTTTATAAAAAGACTAAACAGCCATTGAATAAAAATTAAAATAGTTATTGCCCATGAACAAGTCAACTTCGTCGTTTGAGATTTGGTTGCAATAACCGGTTAAATCACATACAACTTAAATAATTTTGAAATTAAAAGTTCAAATATTTCAAAATATGTAAAACTATTTATTTTTTTAAAATTATATTTTTTTTTATAAAATATTGTTTTCCACAAAAAACCAATATCCCAATAACAAATTTTGTTGTTCATTCAAAATTTTAATTTTCTTATATTTGTACTAAAAAATAAATTTTAAATAAAAAGTATTAAAAAAATGTTTGATGATCAACTGGGGTTTATATATCGCGGATTTAGTATACCATGTATATGTGAATACCCAACCTGAAAACAGATGCATTTGAATATATGACTTTTGTTTGACTTAAGCATTATAATTGTTTATTATTTAAACACAGATATGGTTATTTTATGTCTTTGCTATTATTTTTTTAAATCCCGGGACTAATCCCGGGAACCCGGGATTCAAATTTTTTAGTCCCGAAATTTCGGGATTGAAAAATAGTCCGGGATTGACATCCCTACATGGAATATAAGAATAAGGTCCAGTGTTTCAGTGCAAGGTTAAACTAAGTTTAAACATTTAAAATTTTAAAAACTTTTATAGTTTCTTATGAAAACCACGGGAGGTTGTTAGATAGTAGGGTGCAAATAGAGACAATCAGTATACATATAACATTTTTTTAAATTTGTGATACAATGACTATAGACGATATGAAATCAAGTTTAAACTAAGTTTAATTTGAAAATGGGACTGAAACGCTGCCAATATTAATTCGTATGAGGCTGACCGCTCCAACTCAAAAATTATACATATTAATAACGAAATAGTTTTATATAGGAATAGTTTTAAATACAATAAATACATTATGAAGGTTAAGTAAAAAAATAAATTAATTGAATTTAAATACAATAGCTATGTATAGCACAAGGATCAAAATATTATAATTGAATATAGGTTTAACGCGGCTTCATTAAGTTTAGATTAGCATTTATTAATTGTTTAAATAAGCTATTTAAGCTAGGCATCTGTAGAAGCTTAATATTTATTATAAAACATTAAAGCAAATACAAAACTTACTGAACAAAATAATGTAAAAGTTAAAGTTTAGGTTAAAACTTGAGTTATACAAAACTTTAGCGAATTATTATTTTGTATTTATAATGTCTAAAATGTTAGCGATAATCCGCAGCATATAATTAGTGCCAAATATCATCAAGAGAAGCTTTGTGTCATTTAGAAAAATGCGTTATTTCTGCACCTAGATCTCAATAGGTTTCAGCGGGAAAGTCCAGTGATGTTCTGGAATGCGAGCGAAACTTTTTGAACAAATTTGTCCGATAAATTAAAAATAAAATGAAATTTAATAATTCGCATTGATCATTGGCACTGTGATTAATGTCAAACTAAAGAAAGGATGTGCTAGATATATCGATTTGGTTAAAAAAAGGCTCGGAGTTAGGCATGGGACGAAATTATATATCTTTAAAGTACGCTAAACCAATTTTATGTGTGTATATTATGTAATTAGTATTTATGAGTTAGAGATGATTGGCAGTATAATAGCATTAAAAAGTAAAATAATTGAATCTTAATTTATTTCAAGTCTAAAAAATCATAATATGAAATTGCAATTGCAGAAATAAAAGCCTTATAGATTTAGTCAAATAATTCGTGTGTGGAATCTAAATTAAGTTAACCAAAGTTTATAACGTTCAATCATTGGGAAACTACAAATTATTAATATTGGAGTTGGTATTTTGGACTCGCACTATAATGGATACGATTTGAAGGGGCTCTGTAGTTAGAGTGTTGTGTATTACTTGTGTAATTTGGATGTTAAACTCTCGAGCATAGTATGTGTTACTAACTTAATGAATGCACCGTACATGCCAGACGGTATACCATACGAAGGATGATTGATTGTTTGATGGACTGCACTAAGTTTCTAGTGACGGGGCTTTATCCCACGCATGCGTCGCTTGATTGACGTTCATAGTAAAGTACATAATCTCCATCGGCAGAATGGACAAAAACCATTAAGAAGATTCAGCTAATGCCCGGCATTGGTGTGGCTGACATCCTGTCAAGGATGCCAACACGGTTAACTGGCGGCTACAATATGTAGAGACAAATGCATTCGTCGACCAAAGATGGATTATTTACTTTGCGCGGTGAATACATTCGAATGCCAGCTGAATACTGGGCAAAAGACGAACAGAGGTATGCAATAGAGCAATATTGATATCTCTGATTGAATCTGTGTTTGTTTTTTTTTTTTTTCATTTATAATTTCTTGCTAATTTTCGATAGATAACCATTTTATTTTTATGTCATCCGAGTTGTTTTCTAGTTTAGTTACGTCATTGTATTGATCTTGTTTGATCAATCGTGTATTAATATATTCGTCAATATTGATATCATCTTTCGGTGATCCTAACCAAATTTTCTAGCACTCTGAGATTTATGAAATTCCATTCTAAAAAACTTAACCAACATCAAAGTTCGAAGTTAAAACATCGTAAATCAAAAGTTTGTGTTAGTTTATTATCTTTAATCTGAGGCAAGAATAGAATGTGTTTGGTGAAACGTCCTGGAGACTCTCAGACATAAACCTAAAGCCATATGTGACATTGCAGGATAACTATACATATTATAAGCAAAAGCTGAATTTGAAGCCATTTAGCTAATTTTCTGAAGACGGTTAAGAATTTAAGCAACACAAATAAAAATAGTAGGTACAAAAGATAATATGTGCTTTGAAGCATTTCTGTAAATTATTCGTCCGTACATTTACTTTACAGACGTTTGCACTTAAAATAATAAATTACATAAAATTAAAATAATTAGCACAACAACGAACACCTTAAAATAAGAAATTTTTGAAAATATGTCTAACTTATTTTCTATCGACTGGGGATTCTTAGCCATTTTGCTACAGTAGCGGAAGGGACTCTACTTTTTCATGGCAGCACATGAAAAAAATGAGCCTTCTGCAGGTTTATAATGTAGTACAGCATATTTTAAGCCATCTTTTGTATTAACACGTACAGTATAATGTACAGTCACGTACGGAAAAACTTATATGTTGACATTTCGTTTCCCTTTTCTTTTTTGTTTTTAGAGTAAATTGGAATTTGTGCTTTCGTATATCAATTGACAAACTGAAATGTATTATTAAGAGATACCATTTTTTAAAATTATTTTTCCAGGATACATTTAATTTGGTTTTTTATATTGTACACAAGTATTTTAGTTTCCGCATCTACGGATGATTTGCATAATTTCGAGGTTATATAGATGTATACTGGACTATGGATACCTTTGATATATTTTAAAGAAACATGGAAATTAATAAACTGTAAATTGAAATAAAGATTATTTAAATTGTTTTCCCATAAATATTTTATTTTTTTGTAAAAATTATTAATAAAAATTTATTTTTTTGTTAAATATCTAAATTTTTATTCAAAATTTTTAATTTTATTTTTTAGTTTAATTTTAAGTTTTTAATAAAAATTGAAAATTTCACTCAAAATTTCAAATTTAATATAGAAAATTTAATAATTTTATTAATAATAACGAACTGTAAATTACTATTTTTTTTACTAGAAATTCGTTTTTTTTCAAAGGTTTTTTTAAATATCTAATTGTTACAAATTAGTCGAACTTTCAAATTGTTAATAAATATTTGAATTTTTAGTTAAAATTTGAGTTTAAAAAAATCAAATTTGTTGTAAATATTAAAATTACATTTTTTAGTAAATATTTAAAATGGACCTTATAAATCAAATTTTGAACTAAAAATTCAATTTTTTGGTAAAAATAATTTTTTTAATTAGTGCATTTGTGCTAAAAATAAATATTTAAATTTATTTTATTGCAATTTGATTTTTTTTTTGATCGACATGTTTACTAAAAATATGTTTACTAAAAATTAACATTTTTACTAAAAATTTACATTTTTACTAAAATTTCATATTTTTACTAAAATTCATAAAACAAAACATTTATTTTTACTAAATTTTTTAATAAAAATTCATATTTTCACTGAAAAATTACATTTTTATTAAGTTCGAAAATGAAATTTAAAATTTAATTTTTTTTAGAAAAACTTAAAATTTTTCTTTCACTTAATATAAAACTTTGACAATTTTTCTTATAATAAAATTAAATATAGGATAATTCTGTAAAAAATAAAATGTAATCACAACATATATAAATTCCCTCTAGATATTTTAATGACTATAGTTATTAGTATTATGTAGTTTAAATAACTCTTTGAATATCTCCAATGACAAGCATCGTGTATTAATACTTATTAACTCGAGATCGCCCCATTAGTAAATGTACTAAGCCCTTATCTTGTCCCAACACGTCAGTTCCATTAACAACATGGGCTGGCCTGCTGTGGCCAATTTGTACAAGAGAGTCAAATCACCAATTCTAGTAGAAATATATCATTTTAAGGACAACATTACAATGTTGTTGGTGATGTAAAAGTCGGGATATGACAAGGCAAAAATACAGTGATAAGTACTCGATCACGGCCCTAGTACAGTTTAGTCTTCGGAACAAACATTTGAGATGATCGACACTACTCAACAAACAAGAAAAACAAATTCTTATGGATATGCGATACATCAATTCTAAATTTAACTTTCAAGTGCTGATTTTGAAATTTCGTATAACGTAAAAGTTCAGTTTGGATTTTTCACATTTTTTCATTTTTAAAATATTTTGTAGAATTGATGGATGTATGTAAGAAAATCGTGTTGAGGTGTGATTATATAATTATATAAAATATTTTTTTTTGTTCTCAGTTAATTACAAAAAAAATGTAAATGGACCAAAACGAAACCATAATTTCAATGAATAGTTATAGTGTTGTCGATTCATTCGAATTCCATGCCAATTTCTTAGAGTTTTTCAAATACCTAATCGTAGAAATAATGATTTAATTAGCGTAATCACGTATTTTAGTATGGTATTCGAACCATGTAGCATATATACGACACAATAACACATAAACGTCAATTTGTTTTTACATCCCTTATAAAAGTTAAATACCACAAGTGTTGTATTCAAGAGTAGCCCTGAGGCATGTTTTTTGGTGTCGTATTTTGTAAAATGTAGATAAATTGCGAAATTGAAGATAAATAGTACGCATAAAATGTTAATTTATTTGTTTTTATTGATAACTCGAGTCATATTTTTGATAATTTCAAAAAAACCTAAATTTATAAGAATCAGCTACATTTACTTGACGAAATATTTAAACAAGCGGAAAAGTGGTGTTCACTCACAAATCGTATGACTTTTTTTTTTGTAAAACATAACACATTTTTTTGCTTCCATTTCACTAAAAAAAAATGTTTAGTGTACTTAAAGTTTTATTATATTACTTTTATTCTAAAGCATTGAAATTATGCCCTGCACGTTGAAAATAGTCCCTGAAGAAGATCAGACTACAAACATTTCATATAATTATCACTATTACACTAAGAAAATAGAATGTTTATGATAGTCAACTACTTCGAAATCTGAAATTACTTCCTACAACAATTCCAATATGCAGAAAATACATATACACTTGTAGCAACAGTGAAAGTAATTTGTAAACATCACAAATTACTTAAGAGAAAAGTCTCATATTTGTGGTAGATTCACGACAACTACTCATATGATTTTGTCGCAAATATATTAATTTTTCATAAATATGTATCACAAAAAGGGGGTCATATATTTGACCTCTGTAATTCGCATTTTACTTGCTTTTCAAACATCGTTTGTTTCCTTGTTTTCATTCTGTATAATCCATGAATTTAAAGTTTAAACAAACTTTGGATTATATGACTCATCATATTTAAGAATAAATGAAGGAAATAAAGAAATTGACAAAGTTATGAAGAATAAGAACGGAAGGTGGAAATCTGTTAAATGATTTACAAATATCACTCGTCCGTCTAATATTATCCCACATGTCAATCGATCATTTGTTTGCTTATATCCAGCGCATATTATATCCTTGTTCAGCATGTATGAATAATTTGTCCAATATTGGTTTATACTTGCAACATTGTATTTACACCATTAATATGATGATAATTTTGGGGATCAATATTAGATATATTTCTACCATAGGCTACTATTTTGAAACTATAGGAAATTCTAATATTAACAAACTAAATGAAATTACTTCTAAAATATATGTGTACAAACTAGAAGTTCTTTATATTCGGGGATTTACACAAATTATTGTGATATAATATACAAATTCCATTATATAGCATTAATGTACAATAGTTAAAATAAGTTGGGAATGGAACCAAAATGAATAAAAAATAAATAGTTTGGTATACGCAAGCACAAGTTTACTCGGGTGTAACATTATCAGTTGATTTCAATAAATATTGTACAATATTCCAGTAAATATTCGCAATTAAATATACAATTACAAATCGGACGAAGACGATGTCAACATTAATAACAACATTTAAACGAACGAACGAACGAAAGAACGAACGAATTAAAGTATAACGTATATGGTACATTTATACATAAAAATACAGATATGAACACTGAGACAGAGTACGATATACATTGAGGCGAAGCACAGTTAGCGTGTACGACTTTACTTACCTAAGATGGATAAAATGACAACTACTACATCAAATAAATTCCATGGCTCAATAAAATAGTGATATCGTAAAGCGAATATTTTTAATAAACATTCGGCACTGAAAATAAGTACGAATATCACATTCAGATAATCTAACACGGCGTTATACGTATCCGAGGCATCGTAACGATCGAGTGTCATGGTAAACATGTTCAAACCGATAAATAACATTATAATTATATCGAATTTCTTATCTGTAACTATTTCAAATACTATTGCTTGTGGACGCCACTGTAAGAGATAGAGAGAGAGAAGAGATATAGAGATATTCAGATATGTGAGCATATTTTAATTTTAGGTTAGTTAAGTAAGTACTTTGTTATCGATTCTACGGTGGTAATGTTTTATTTTTTTATATATATTTTTTATATTTTATTTTGTTTTATGTCCGATAAAATTGTCAAACTAGTTAGATTCGTCGTTTTAGCAGCTGTGAAATTACTTAGAATTTTATCTGTGCCAAGAGCGAACTTTTTTTCAAAATAGAAAATAAGTATTTTGTATTTGTAAAGTGAAAAATGTGTAATAATTAGGGCTGTGCGATTAATCAATTAATCAAAATCTTGATTAATCCGAATCCTGATTAATTGATTAATCGATTAACCAAAAACCCTGATTAATCAGAACCCTGATTAATCAGCATTTTGATTAATTGAAAATGAATTAATTTTATTCAATAGCATTTGAAAATTTTGTCAACTTAAATAAAGTGAAAAAGTATTTTTAAAATAATTAAAAAATAAAATAAAGTGTTCTAAATGTTCCAGACACATATAGTAAAGTATTTTTAAATACTTTGCGACGCAAAAGTTAATTAATCAGAAATTATGATTAATCAAAATGTTGATTAATCAATTAATCACAATTTTGATTAATCAGAATCCTGATTAATTGATTAATCAATGTTCTGGTTAATCAAAAATCTTGATTAATTTATTAATCAATTAATCAGGAAATTGATTAATCATATAATTTGATTAATCGATTAATCGCACAGCCCTGGTAATAATATTTAAAGGATAGTTAATAAACATAACCTGAGGTAATGGGACAGTGTGTGTTAAATGTAAACGAATACAGATTTCAGTTTATAGTAATTAGAATAAAACGTGCTTTTATAGTACAAGAGAAAATGCAGTTTAAAATTGTGTTCGTTATAGTTAAGGGTACTATTTTACAATTCCATGCATAAAAAATACCAGTTATTTAAAAATTAAAACATTAGAAATTATTATTTTTGGTGAATTTGTATTTAAAAATATAGCACTTATATTTATATCCTTATTATGCGTTTGGATTGGCATTCCGGATTTTAATATAAACTACTCTGCCCTTTAAATAAACAAGTACTTGCAATTGCAAAGATATTAGATATCAGATTTATGTTCACACTAAATCCAATACTTTTCAGATTAATGTTAAATGGGCCTCAAATTAACCGGCACACATGCAAAATGAAAATTGGTGTTCTGGTGAGTTACTGTACATATTTTACATATAAATTGTTCCAATTTCGTTTTTATATTATAAAACATACGAAAATAAAGTATTGGTTGCTCAGTAAAATGCAAAACGAAGTGAGTGGAGTCATGCCCAAAACATGCCCAAAAGTAAGATTAGTTTAGATTTGAATTCTTGCATATATTATTTATTAATTTTGTAAAATTTTGTAAATTTCTAATATGGCAGACATAAAAATGTTTAAGAACAGACAACCGTACGGACTTTTATCAATCCTGTCTAGCGATCTATTGCGATCGACATAACTTAGTAGTGGCAGTAACAAAATTGCACAATTTCGAAATTCGATAATTATGAAATTTGTCCACTATAGTAGTAACCAACCATTATTTTATGATTAGTGAACATATTGCTAGATTACTGGGCCCCGTGTTCTTAGTATTTTGAGAGGCTAATAAGGCAACTATTGAAACTATTTTGTTTTCTTTTCTACGAAAAATGGAACAACTTTTACATTGGGTTCTCTGAGCTATCAAAATGATTGTGATTCTGGAAACAATTATCAATTATAATAAAATTCTTTTTATTTACATTGCCAATAAATATCTATATTATTTTTGATAGCTCAATCAAACTTTGAACTTTGAACAAAAAAACTTCAACAAATTCGTTTTTAACTTTCAACATAAAATTCAACACAACTGCCGCATAAACCTAGCATACTTAGAACATAGAATAAGTGAGTAATTAAGAACTCAATGATAAAACAAAATTATAGGAAACTCAAAATTCATTCATTGTCCATTGTCTAAGACGTGAATTTAACAACACAACACACACACACGTGTTGTGATCATTTCGGATCAATACGAAGTATAGGTTCTTGTAGGTAAATTATAGAGCTTTTGTTGTGGTTATAGGAAAAAAAGCGATACAATTGGCACAGATTCATCAAAAAAAGCAAATGTTTGTTATTTTTGTTTAGTTTTGATAATTTAATTTATGTTGTTTTGATGAGCCTTACCCTCGGTCTAGGAATGGCTTTTAATGGTTTTTTAGAGCCCATCTTTTTCATAGCATTATAGTACTTTTTCTGATCTTCTGTCATGAACATTTCTAATGATCCACCGGCTTTTTTCTTTTGTTCATTAAAATTATCAATGATAACACCAATGAACAGATTCAATGTGAAAAATGATCCAAATATAATGAAGAACACAAAATATAAATACATGTAGATATTTGTTTCACGTATCGGCTGCTTGTCCACCTGTAGTATGTTAATGTTGTAATTTTGTGTGTTTTGTAGGCGTTACATTTTAGGGTTTATTTCATGTATTGATTTTTTTGGTGTAAGGATTTTTTAATTGAATGTTGTTGTTGGTTGTAAAACATGTGTAGAGTAAAAAGAGAAAAATAGAATTGTTGATTAGTAACACTGCGATGAGAAAAACATTCATATTCATACTGTGGAACATATTGTATTACCTCACGTGAATCAATTGCGTCGTTCATTATTTGAATCCAACCTTTGAAAGTAGCCACTTGGAACAGGCACAGATACGCATTACCTACATGATCGAAGTTCATCGCCGAGTTCACCCAGGTGTAGTTTTCGCTCTCGCAGGCGTTTCGATTAGGGATGATTTCGTAACTAAGTTGAGTGCCATTGAGGTCCTGGCACTATTGGTATTGAGATGCAAAATAAAGTCAGTAATCAAATAAATAAAATATATTTGATTTATTAGCTCAAAAACAACTTGAAAATAAATCAAAATAGACTGATTAGCGTGTTATTGTAGTGTTGAATTGAAGAAAATTCCGGGATTCTGGAATTGTATCTTAAATTGCAAAGATTCTCGTATTATACATTTAAATTGTAATTGTAATTTTTATTAATTAACTAAAATATTGCGAGTATCCTATCCTATCCTATTAATATAATAAATCTGTTTGTTCGTTTGTACGTTTGTACGTTTGTACGTTTGTACGTTTGTACGTTTGTCCGTTTGTACGTTTGTACGTTTGTTCCGCTTCTCCGTCTAAACGGCTGATCCGATTTTCTTGAAATTTTTACCACATATGCGGTATGGCCTGGAAGGAATGATAGGCTATATATGGGCGGGATTGGACAAAGAGGCGTGGCACCTCCCATACAACCTAAACTTTCAATACGATATAACTCCGCACTTTCACCAGCAACGAACATGAAACAAAAAACTCAAATACACAAAAAAAATTAAAAACAAAAAACCAAAAGCACAAAACAAAACAAAAGCAAAAATACAAAAACAAAAGCAATCATGTTTGTTCCGCTTCGCCGTCTAAACGGCTGATCCGATTGTCTTGAAATTTTTACCACAGATGCGGTATGGTCTGGAAGGAATGATAGGCTATATATGGGCGGGATTGGGCAAAGAGGCGTGGCACCTCCCATGCAACCTAAACACGATATAACTCGGCACTTTCACCAGCAACGAACATGAAACAAAAAACTCAAATACAAAAAAAAAAATAAAAACAAAAAAGCAAAAGCACAATACAAAACAAAAGCAAAAATACAAAAACAAAACCAATCACATAAAACCACAATCCAAACTAAATGAAAAACAAAAAAAGGAAAGAAAAAGAAAAACAAACTCACCACACTAAAACTAACCAAACTAAAACTCACCACACTAAAATTCACCCTTAAATTAACCACACTAAAACCCACCACACTAAAATTCACCACACTAAAACTCACCACACTAAAACTCACCACACTAAAACTCACCACTTAAAAACTCACCACACTAAAACTCACCACACTAAAACTCACAACACAAAAACTCAGCACACTAAAACTCACCACACTTAAACTCACCACACTAAAACTCACCACACTAAAACTCACCACACTAAAACTCACCACACAAAAACTCACCACACTAAAACTCACCACACTAAAATTCACCACACTAAAACTCACCGCACTAAAACTCACCACACTAAAACTCACCACTTAAAAACTCACCACACTAAAACTCACCACACTAAAACTCACCACACAAAAACTCACCACACTAAAACTCACCACACTTAAACTCACCACACTAAAACTCACCACACTAAAACTCACCACACTAAAACTCACCACACAAAAACTCACCACACTAAAACTCACCACACTAAAACTCACCACACTAAAACTCACCACACTTAAACTCACCACACTAAAACCCACCACACTAAAATTTCACCACACTAAAACTCACCACACTAAAATTCACCACACTAAAACTCACCACACTAAAATTTCTCCACATTAAAACTCATCACACTAAAACTCACCACACTAAAACTCACTATACCCAAAAGTCGCCACACTTAAACTCACCGCACTAAAATTCACAACACTAAAACTCACCACATTTAAACTCACCATACCAAAACTCACCACACTAAAACTTACCACACTAAAACTCACCACACTAAAACTCACCACACTAAAACTCACCACACTAAAACTCACCACACAAAAATTCAACACACTAAAATTGACCACACTAAAACTCACCACACTAAAATTTCACCACACTAAAACTAACCACACTAAAACTCACTACACTAAAATTTCACCACATTAAAATTCACCACTTTTAAACTCACCACATTAAAACTCACTGCACTCAAATTTCGATACACTAAAACTTACCACACTAAAACTCCCCGCACTAAAATTCACTACACTAAAACCCACCACTCTATAATTAACCACACTAAAACTCACCACCCTAAAATTCACTACACTAAAACTCACCACAATAAAATTCATCACATTAAAATTCATCACACTAAAACTCACCACTATAAAATTCACCACACTAAAACCCACCACACTATAATTGAACACACTAAAACTCACCACACTTAAAAACACCACACTTAAACTCACCACACTCAAATTCACCACACTAAAACTCACCACACCAAAACTAACCACAATTAAACTCACCACTCCAAAATTCACCACATCTAAACTCACTACACCGAAACTTACTACATTAAAACCCACAACACTAAAACTTCTACTGGGAAAAACTCTACGGGGAAGAATTCTACGGAAAAGAATTCTACCGGGAACAATTCTACCGGGATGAATTCTACGTGTGGATTTTACGGGGAAGATTTCTACTGGGAATAATTCTGCGGAGAAGCGCAGTCTGAGAAAATTTTTTAATAAAATCGCTCCATATCTTTGAATTCAGAAAATCTTGGCACGAGTCGTGCACGGGTCCAGCTAGTTAATATAATAAATCTGTTTGTTCGTTTGTACGTTTGTACGTTTGTTCCGCTTCTCCGTCTAAACGGCTGATCCGATTTTCTTGAAATTTTTACCACAGATGCGGTATGGTCTGGAAGGAATGATAGGCTATATATGGGCGGGATTGGACAAAGAGGCGTGGCACCTCCCATACAACCTAAACTTTCAATACGATATAACTCGGCACTTTCACCAGCTACGAACATGAAACAAAAAACTCAAATACAAAAAAAAATTTAAAAACAAAAAAACAAAAGCACAAAACAAAACAAAAGCAAAAATACAAAAGCAAAAGCAATCACGTTTGTTCCGCTTCTCCGTCTAAACGGCTGATCCGATTTTCTTGAAATTTTTACCACAGATGCGGTATGGTCTGGAAGGAATGATAGGCTATATATGGGCGGGATTGGACAAAGGGGAGTGGCACCTCCCATACAACCTAAACTTTCAATACGATATAACTCGGCACTTTCACCAGCTACGAACATGAAACAAAAAACTCAAATACACAAAAAAAATTAAAAACAAAAAACCAAAAGCACAAAACAAAACAAAACAAAAGCAAAAATACAAAAACAAAACCAATCACATAAAACCACAATCCAAACTAAATGAAAAACAAAAAAGGAAAGAAAAACAAACTCACCACACTAAAACTAACCAAACTAAAATTCACCACACTAAAACTCACCACACTAAAACTCACCACACTAAAACTCACCACTTAAAAACTCACCACACTAAAACTCACCACACTAAAATTCACCCTTAAATTAACCGCACTAAAACCCACCACACTATAATTCACCACACTAAAACTCACCACACTAAAATTCACCACACTTAAACTCACCACACAAAAATTCAACACACTAAAATTCACCACACCAAAACTCACCACACTAAAACTCACCACACTAAAACTCACCACACTAAAACTCACCACACTTAAACGCACCACACTAAAACTTACCACACTAAAACTCACCACACTTAAACTCACCACACAAAAATTCAACACACTAAAATTCACCACACCAAAACTCACCACACTAAAACTCACCACACTAAAACTCACCACACTAAAACTCACCACACTTAAACGCACCACACTAAAACTCACCACACTAAAACTCACCACACTAAAACTCACCACACTTCAACTCACCACACTAAAACCCACCACACTAAAATTTCACCACACTAAAACTCACCACACTAAAATTCACCACACTAAAACTCACCACACTAAAATTTCTCCACATTAAAACTCATCACACTAAAACTCACTGTACGCAAAAGTCGCCACACTAAAACTCACCGCACTAAAATTCACAACACTAAAACTCACCACATTTAAACTCACCATACCAAAACTCACCACACTAAAACTTACCACACTAAAACTCACCACACTTAAACTCACCACACTGAAACTCACCACACAAAAATTCAACACACTAAAATTGACCACACTAAAACTCACCACACTAAAATTTCACCACACTAAAACTCACCACACTAAAACTCACTACACTAAAATTTCACCACATTAAAATTCACCACTTTTAAACTCACCACATTAAAACTCACTACACTCAAATTTCGATACACTAAAACTTACCACACTAAAACTCACCGCACTAAAATTCACCACACTAAAATCCACCACACTGTTATTAACCACTCTAAAACTCACCACACTAAAATTCACTACACTAAAACTCACTACAATAAAATTCACCACATTTAAACTCGCTACACTAAAACACGCCACACTAAAACACGCCACATTAAAATTCACCACACTAAAACCCACCACACTATAATTGACCACACTAAAACTCACCACACTTAAAAACACCACACTTAAACTCACCACACTCAAATTCACCACACTAAAACTCACCATACTAAAACTCACCACACCAAAACTAACCACAATTAAACTCACCACTCCAAAATTTACCACATCTAAACTCACTACACCGAAACTTACTACATTAAAACCCACCACACTAAAACTTCTACTGGGAAAAACTCTACGGGGAAGAATTCTACGGGAAAGAATTCTACCGGGAACAATTCTACCGGGATGAATTCTACGTTGAGAATTCTACGGGAAAGCGTTCTATGTGGATTTTACGGGGAAGATTTCTACTGGGAATAATTCTGCGGAGAAGCGCAGTCTGAGAAAAAAATTGTCTTTGAGAAAAGTTGTTTTGGCGGAGAATTATTTGGTTACTACATTTATAAAACGAATAAAAAAATTTCAACAGCTAAGCACGGGCCCCTCATATAAATAATAAAATGTTTTTTTATATTAATAAAATCGCTCCATATCTTTGAATTCAGAAAATCTTGGCACGAGTCGTGCACGGGTCCAGCTAGTCTAAAATAAATGATGTGATATTTTATACTCCTTTCTGAAAGTTGTTAGATTTTGCTTTTTTTTTTAGCAAATTCCCAACTTTTCGCATCAACTATTCACGAAAAATAGATGCAAAGATACGCTTTTTATAGGAACAATTTAAATTCATAAATTTAGATATCTAATGCGTTCTTAATTTAGTTTTATTAATTATTTTATTTTTTTGATTTTTGTTTTACTAATTTTTTGTTTTAATTTATGTTAAATGTTTTGTTGAAAAAATATCGCAATAACCAATTTTGGTATTGCGCACATTTTAAACATTTGTGTAACCTGGTTATATACATAATTTTAATAGGATTGTAAACGTACCTTAAAATATTTTCCAGCAAAAAGCTGTACACCCATAATGGCAAAAATAAGCCAAAATATTAGACACACCAAGAGTACATTGAAGATGGACGGTATTGCTTGAACCAGCGCGTTGACGACAACCTGTGAGGGACGTCAAATACGGGCGATTGCCGATAGTTTCAGCGATGGATGTTTGATGGGTGCCGTATGATGTCAGCAGTGTTCATGTATTCAAGCGGATATTTGATCATTTGCGGATTTAAATCGGCGAAAGATTGGATTGGGTTTAAGGGAGGACATGATAAATTGTAGAATTAAAAATTAAAAGTTAAAGCATTTGATAACAAGATTATTATTAATTGTATTTTTATATTAATTTGGTTGAGCTGAACACAGTAATATTTTATATATAAAAAGAGAATACCCCAGACAAAATATTCGGCAGGTTATTGGCAAATGATCGAGAGGTTTCTGGAAAAGGGCACATAAAAAACACCAGTTTTTCTATAGCAGGTTGAAAGCAGGGAATTTTATGTTTAAATATTAAAATCTTTAAAAATTTGTACATGCCACGGCATATTTTTGGAATTCTTTTTGAAATAGACGAATCAGTCTTTGCCGTCTGCCGTTTTGTTTTAGAACAGGTAACAGGACGTTTTTGATACAAAATCTGATGATTTATTGCTTTTAAAATGCTGTGTTTGCATGCCTTCGTCTGCCAATTACCTGCCGTATATTATATTGTTTGGGGTAGTTTTCAATTTTATTTTCAAATATTACGTTTTTTCATCTCAACCGTCAAATAAACTATTACCTATTGTGAATGTGCTTTACAACATATGATACAATAAACGTAGTGTTTGCATGGATATTTTACCAAACATGCGGTGCAATACTTAGAGATATAATGCAACAAGTACGGTTAATTACAGATTCTGAGATCGGAGTTCGATCGGTTATTGAGGGCTCGACATAAAAGCATGCATTGGAATAGTGTAGGGATAGAAGAAGGATGTTAAGGGCCAAAGAAATAATTTACAGGAAGTTTATTTACAATACGATATATATTTGTATTCGTATATTGGAAATCATATTTAAAAGATAAATATATTTAAAAGATATTGCGAAACATTCTCCTTTACCCCTGCACTAAATAAGCCGTCACATACACAAAACAAATTTAAAGATATTTTTCAAAAATTATGCAAATGCTTAAAATACAAAATAAAATAGTTATTTTTACTGTGATTTATCCTTATATAAATAGATACTATGCAAAATGACTATTGAATAAATGTATATTGTAAGTTATGGCATGTATAAAATAGCTAAATTTATATATATTTTCAATTATCCAATTAGTTTACATATGCAAGTGTAAATAATGCGGTTCTTTATGAACATTTATTTTAAATATATTAATGGTTAGTTTATTTCGGAAAGAATCATTCATTCAAACTCAAATTAACTTCAATATAAGAGCAACTCTCCTAACACAAAACATAATTGAGGTCCTCAGTGCCGAACAGTTTAATTCCCAGACAAATTGTGTTAACATGCATTTCTTGAATTTTAAATTTAGCAAGTAGTTAATATAAACATTCATTTAAATAAATATAGAAGTGTTTCGACGCTGAACTCCTCAATTATAAATCATAATGAAAAATATGACTATCTATACATAATAAGAACAATTTCAAAAAGACGTAAAAACCAATGGGCTGAAGTAATGTATCAATACAGGCATTCAAAATATGAGTCTATTTAGTTAAATATCAATATTAAAATTACTTGAAGAATGAATAAATGTATTGGGTTGATTTGTAG
The DNA here is from genome assembly GCA_951804985.1 of Dryomyza anilis. Lineage (NCBI taxonomy): Eukaryota > Metazoa > Arthropoda > Insecta > Diptera > Dryomyzidae > Dryomyza > Dryomyza anilis. Next base: position 342,047 of record OX638130.1, on the reverse strand, counting down.
TTTTGTTTAGTGTTGAAGTAGAATATGATATTAAGAAAGTACGTACCTTTATGCCCTGCATTCGGGACATGGCAAGTAGTGGTCTCAGTGCTCTTAACGTCCGCATAGTCTTGAAGGCTTGAATACCACCAGCTCCAACAAGTGAAGCAACGAAGTTGATAAGCGACACCTAGTTTCGGTTTTTCGAAGTTTATTATAAATTTTAATTTTTAGAAATTTTCAATTTAACATAGTTTGTTATGTATACAATATGTTTTTTGGGCATGTGTTGAAAAAAAATTAGAATTAAAAATAATATAAAAATAAAATACATTCCTAAAGGAAAACTCTTAAGTCACGATAACAGAATCCGTTCTGGCCTAAATACCTGAGTGGTAATTTAGTTCCGGATCATATTATTGTCTGATCAGGTATGTTTTTGTTTGTGGTAATATGAGTAAATTTATCAAATTAGAATTAAAAATAATATAAAAATAAAATACATTCCTGAAGGAAAACTCTTAAGTCACGATAACAGAAGTCCGTTCTGGCCTAAATACCTGAGTGGTAATTTAGTTCCGGATCATATCATTGTCTGACCAGGTATGTTTGACGTCAACAAATGTAATGATCGGTGTCAGTATTTGAAGTTTCTATCTTGATCAGGTTGAATTATCAGACACCGACGCTTCTATCAGATTTCCTTACGAGTATTTAAAATAAGGCATTCCCTAGTCAACCATGATCAGGATTATATTAGGTGACCTATGGTAGTGATGCCCTATCGTTCTCTGATTCGGAATTGATGTTAAATAAGACTAACCTTAACACATTTTCACTCGAGTACATAACATAAATTCATTTTGAATAAATATTGGCTACATTCAGAAACGCACAATTTTGAGAAATTTTAAAACATATATTTTTTAGAATTGATTCTCATTGTAAAGTTTGGGATTTTCTAATGCTAGAAAGGAGAAAAATCTTCTACAATTCAATACGGTATGTCAAACAAATGATTACCTATCCTAGGATTCTTACTGTTAAACGATAGTGTTCGCCGCCGCCCGATTAATGTGTCAGATCTACAGGCAGGTTCGTTGTGCCTGATTGATACACAGATCTAATAAAATTCGATTATTTAAAGTGTTCGTTATACAAAATTTGTTGCATATTGATTTTTTGCACTTAAAATTAATTTTGTTATTAGTTAATAAAGTCTTAGCCTAATAGAGATAACACTGATTTCAATAGCACCTGCTATATGTAACCCTAGCCTTACTCTAATATAATATAATTATTCTTAAATACTAAAGTAGAGACTCATATTAAGTGCGGGTTCATCAATTTGCGAATTTGCGTTAAAGAACTTTGGCGTTAAACTTCGGTTCGGTTTCAGTTTTTATTTATTTTGATGCAAAACTCCACCAAGGTCGGATGCAACGCCAAGTCATTGTAATGAGTGAATTCGAAATATTCGAAGAATATATTTACAAAAGTAACTATTTTGAAGAAAACTAACGATTCTCAGTTATAATTTAATGATTTGATTGTTGGCTCGGAGCTGCATCTGTCAATGGCGCAGCCAGCTTTAGACTAGGATGGCTCGTCTCAAATTTGGACAGATTTTAGCTTGAACTTTGCTGCCAAACTTCGTGGATGCGTAGTTTGCCCTTTTCACACTTTTGCAGACCAAGACCAAGCGGTTATGAGAGTCTTTGTTTCGAGGATAATGTCGGCACATGTTGCTTTTAAGTGAAACACTGCCACCACTGCGTAGGCAAATCAGCTAAAGTGGTGGGACTACTTTGCTGAGTGAATATACAACACGGCAGAATTTATAGACTATTAAAAGTTAATAGGAACATCTGCTTCTATACAGAATCGTCAGCATATAATTTAAAAATGTACCCTTTGCATTTTCTATATCATATATGGCTGTGGTAGAGTGAATAAGAAGTGAGATTTTAAAATAAATTTTAAAATTTAGTTGTGCTAAATATATGTCGCGCATAATATGAGCTCTGCGAGAGATGGCACTACTTCTATTTTAGATTAGGTATTCATTGTTCGACTAGATCGTCTATATAAAAATAAGTCTTTAAAATATGTATTTATATTTATTTCTTAAATATGTAATTAAAGCTATATACAAATGTACATAAGAATATATCTATAAATACCTAATTGACTAAGCCTGATTAACTATATAAAAGTAATTCTAATTCCTACGTAATCTAATATAAATGGTAAATGTACACTAAGTAATCTATTTATTTTCATACACAGCAAATAAAGCAGGTATTGCCAAAAGACTTCAAAATTTCAGTATTCTCAAACAAAATAAAATATACATAAAATACCCGAAAGAGTTGGTGTATTTAACAATAAAATCACGAATCTATTTTACTAAATTTTAAATTACGAACACGTGGTGTTCCGTTAACTGTCGCAGTGATTATTTTGAGTGCGGAAACAATATTATGTTGGAATATTTGTTTACAGCTTAGAATATTGTTAAAGAATAATAAAAATAACTAGAACTTAAAGGTCTATATTTGCCATATATCAAATGTTGCAATAAGTCATTCGTTTCGATAATGTTACTAGATCAATTCGAGAAGAAGGAGAAATTTACGCGATATCACACTTCGCATATATTTGAAATCTGATCTATCTCTTTTTGTTGATATCAATGTTCATGCCAAATTTCAAGAGGATATTTTGATGGCATCATATTTTAAAAATTAATTTCATTAAAATCGAAAAGTTAAAATCTCAAATTTTTTTTGGTCGATTTGGTGTGGAATGGCCCATATATAAAAAAATAATCAAAGTTTGAGATTGCAATATCGATGCGATAAATGATTAAATATCGTATTTTGCCAAAGAATTTGAAAGTACTAGACATTTTTTGAAAATTAGATTCGATAAATGCAACGAGATCGAATTTTTTATCGAAGTTATTTGAGAGAGCTTTCATAAATCGGTGGTTTCCGAGACATGGCAGACTGGGAAATTTGCAATATTATCTTAAAACACTTAGAATGGAATGTATGATTACCGACAGAAAATCCTTAAAACACAAAATTTATTGTATAAAATTTATTTTATTAAATGAAAAAAAAAGGTTACTGAAAATTGCGATTCTTTTCTTTAATTAATCCTGCAATTATGATTTACTGAAAAGCCATCAATTCTGAAATTAGTAAAGTGTATAGCCCATCAAAAATTTTTCGATTGATTCTAATAAATATAAAATTGTAAATAAATATGTAAAAAGAAAATATTTGCAATAGTTAAAATTCGGACAATGTAACACATTTGATTATGTTCGACTTATTAGTGAGATGGCAGGCATACACTTAAGGAAAAAATCATGTAAATTTAAACAAAAATTAAACAGATTTCATATTGTTTTTTTACAAACAGATTGATCATGTTAAGTGATTTTAGTGATACTTAATTTTAATTGTTGAAAATGTAAAGTTAACATGAATATCTGGTTAATTTATAGGATTGTTGTTGTTTACCATAGTTAAAAGTATCATGTACAATTAACAAATTATCTGTCAAAATCCTCTGAGTGAACAGTTGAACTGTTTGCATAGAAATAAGTTTATAGCACATGTAGATCTGTACATAGCATTTGTTATAGTAATTTTATAGCAACATTTAGCGGTTAATGAACTAAGAGAACAGAAATAGGACATACCTAATTATAATTGTATATATAACATATTATATAAATAACACTTTGCAACATTAAGTACATTAATTAGTATAAAAATAAATAAACTTGTATATAGTTTTTTAAGTACATAGAGATTGTATATATAGGAAACAGCACACATACACACACTGATTAAGATCGTGGCAAACACTTATTGAATACTATATATGTATATATATTTGAGCCGCTGTATATATAGAGTAGTAGGTATGTAAATAGTAGAAGATTCAATTTTTTAAAAGAGCACAAGTATAATAGAGTACGTATTTTACAGCTGAGCCAAACATTCACCCATATTTGGAAAAAAAAAACATAAGAAGTTCTGGCAATTTGTTTGCAACACGACATTTAGGCACGAATACGAGTTGTAATAAAGTTGTGGTATTGGCCTCGGCGGGCACTACTTACTTTCATGCCCTCCCAACGTGAGACCGCACAAGTGCACGGAGGGTGCGCATGGAACGGAATGCTGGGACATCATCAGCGCCGGACCAAACCGCGGCCAGGTTAATAAGCGATAGCTAGCGGAATCAGTGACCGCACAAATGAACAAACGAACGCACGTCGGAAATGTGCGAAATTTCATTTTTGTGGGAATACGAGGAGGTACATTTGCAGGGGTTTTAGGAAAAAATTTAAATGTTTTGATTGATTAATAACAGTTTTTGCAGCTAGGTACTAAAATATGCTAAATATAAATAAAAGTCAATATTGCTAATCCTGGCTACAAATATGAGAATGCGAAGCATCCAACTCTTTAACATATTGCAAAAGTAAACTAATCAACTAAGAATTACTATAAGGTCTTTGTACATTACATAAAAAATAACACTAGATAAAAAAGAAATAATAACTATTTTAAATATTAACAAAAAAAAATTAAATCAACCTTTTTGCCTCGTAGAAATGAAATAATTATAATTATAATCATAATTAATATTCATGTATGTAAAATCATAGATACGAGTAGTAATAGTCGGTCGATTCTTTGGACTCTGTTTCTGTCTGTTTCGTGTTATTGATGTTGTTCAATATATATCAATTGGGTCCAGTGTAGCGTAAATATGGAAACGTTTTCGACTTACCATTACGATCACGAAATCAAGCCAGCACCATGCGTTGGTGAAGTAGACCTTAAAGCCAAGCGCCAACCATTTGATCAACATTTCTAAGAAAAAGATGACTGTAAATATTCTGTCCATGTAGTAGAGAATATCCTGTAGAATAGGTCGATTGGGTAGGTGAACGTCTTCTAGAGCCTGCGATGAGAAATGATAATAGCGAGGTTGAAGAAAGAGGAAACAAAAGAAAGGTTAGTCACGATTCACATATCTAGTAGTGTTTATGACAAAGTCATGTGACATGGACATTTCGCACGTCAATGTTAATCTTTTTAATAATGGAAAGGATTAAAGGCAATGTTTAATTAGCACTAAAATATGCATATTGCAGAAAAATTTTCAAAGAAATTAAATACAAAACTCTTGAAAATATACAATACTCAATAGCAATACAAATAAATATGAACTAGAACGTAGGTCATTAGATGCCTTGTCCTAGCTTTCTGAAATAGTTCTTTTTTGAATGAGGAGATCTATCCAGAAATCCGCAATCAAAAAAGAACTGTATATTGTATATGAGGAAATATATAATGTTACGTAATAATAAAAGGCTGAACTTTTTTAAGACTTGAAAATACATTAACCTATAAATAAAACAAAAGACAATACAAGTCAAAGTATTATAAATATATGATATCCCCGATTTCGAAAACATTTAGATCTCTAAATCCAGTAAAACAAATGGTTTTCAGAAAACCCATATATTTGAGAACATTTTTTCTACTTATTTGGAATTATTCAAGCAAAACGATTATCTCGACTTGCTACAAAAAACATGTTTACCCGAATCATCCCAGTGCGATATTCAGAATCCTTGCCTCCTAATTAGTAAGTCAAAGATGTTTTATTTCCAAATTTAAAAAAAAAGTCAGGAGGATCCGGTTAATATAGTTTGGTGGTAGCGCCGGTTAAGAAGAAATGCCTCGAATTTATGGGTTTCCTTAAAAGAATAATTTTTGTTCTTTACTTAGCTAATTTTTAACAAACAAACAGATAAAAAATATGTTTGCAGCAATCATATTATGTATTCTTTAATTGTGTGAGTATCTGAGGGTGTCACAATCATTTTCTAGTTTATAAAACCAATATAACACCAAACTAGTTATCACAACATTCAAATTAATATGTTAGATTTGCTGTACATTATATTATATTTGCTGTAAACATATTTTAACATGCGTGTATTTTCAAACATTACTTAAACATTACAAATGATTTATTTTACTTAAGTCCGTTCATAACATAACAACATATTCAATTAGACATTTTTTTTTTCTTCAAACTGACTGTTATGACTTAACAAATAGTGTTTTTTTATCTTGTCTAATATTAAATTTTAAATATTTTGATTAAATTATGTTAACCTGTTAAAATAATACAAATAAAAAATAAAACTGCCATTTAAAAATATTAAATATTTGTTATAATCATGGATTGAAATCGTAACAATCATCAGTTTTAAATTGTTATTCAAAAACCGCTACATAAAATTGCAAAAAAAGATATAAGTTTAAAAAATTGATAAACAAATTATAATATTTTTATAATTTATTACTATTTTTAATTTACTCATGGGTTTTTGTATACTTATTAATCAATTAGAAAAAATAAAGAATTGCGCATAGAAAAAATATCTTCCTTATATTGAAGAATTTCGTTTTCAAACCAAAATTCATTGTATCGAAAACAATTCATATCAATATTATGAATTATATCATATTATATATCAATGTTATGAATTATGAATTTAACATCATTTTGATGAAAAATATAAAAAGTTTTCTTCAATTTGAGCAAGTGTATACGAAGACTACGTTTCAACACACTTATAAACAAAAAAAAATGTTTTGAACTCTGAATTTTAATAATTTTTTTTATTTTTTCGAATTATTTTCTTTAATTTTTTTTTTCTTATTTATGAAAAAAAGTTCGAAATAAATATTTTTCGGATAATTTTTGTTTGTTTTTTTTTAATTATTTTTTTATGACATTTTTTTTTTGTTGTTTTTAATTTGAATTGGATTTGTTTTTTTTTTTAATAAAATAATTTATTTTAAAATTAATTTTTCTTTCGCATGAAGATTTTTTTCAGTGTACAAAAGCATAAATTAAGAATCAGAACTTTTATATATAAATGAAATACCGAAACTGAGTTAAAGTAATCCGGAACTAAAATCTAAATTTTTGTTATTCCTTGATTATACAATGTGAATATAAATAAAAGCAGTCAAATAAAATACGTATTATATTGTAAATTCCTAAAAGAGTATTATACATTTATAAACTATAAACAAACAAACATTAATTAACTAAATTAATGTTATATACATAATTTACATAAATCTAGCTACAAAAACTTTGGTAATGATTTTGATTTTTATTCTTCCATTTCAAAATTTTAACTTTTTAATGTAAGACGAAGGAACGAACAATCACAACGAAAATAAGCACTGCACGTAAATCGACATTTTAAACGGTCGATTATCGTTCAGTTTTTGGTTTGTTAGGTGAATTTTGAAAAAGTCAAAACTTACCAAAGCTAAGCTACTCATTAAAATCATAGTGATAACTGCTGTTTCAAAATATTTATTTTCAATTAATTGAAAAGTTTTCAGTCGTAAATTGCCCCATCCTTGCCAAAACGGCGAATCATCGTCGCCGGCTAAGATCGGAAATTTTTTATAGTATGAGTCTGGAAAGCAGTCGGCCGGGTACTCATCCAGGATGTCCTCATCGGTCGCATGTATGATGATATCACCATCGAGAGGACCTTCCTCTAACTCGCCCTCCTCGTCGAGTTCTTCATCGAGCCCGAGATCTTCCTTGCTTACGTCCCGCTTCTCTTCGCCCTCCATTGTCTCGGCGCTACCCTTATGACTTTCGTCTTTAAATGGTCGATTCTTATGGCTACCATATGAATTAATGCTGGCAGTGTCATCGTCCTGTAAGGACAAACCTCTATGGTTTAGCTCGTGTTCCAGTCTATTGTCTTGGTGGTTAATTGAATTGCCAATCATCTGTGATGCACAAAATCCAAGACTTGTTACTATAAATAACCATTAATATTTAATACGCTATTTACCGTTGCATTGTTAAGATATTTCGACTTCTTCGGTTTATTGTTCTTTAGATCACCATGTATCGTAAACTCCATGCCATCGCCTATGGCTACCTCCAGCTGGCTCTGCTCCTTGATGCCCTTTTTAATTAATCCGTCGACAAGGATTTCATCGTGGCCAAGCTCGAGCTCATTGTCACCGTGCTCTGCGGATATACAACGACAAACCCCCTTGCCTAACGTATCCGTTCCGTTTCATGTTTCATTTAAGTAATTTTTAATAGTAGCAAATACGAGTATTTATCATTTTATGTAGAATTTTGTGGATTAATGATCGCCAAACAGTTGATAAATAAAACGGTAACGGATCCAAAAGCAGAAGTTGTTGGACGACAAATGTTGTTGAAGTGATGATATTGATCAATGATGCGGATGCGTTGTGGCCAATTGTAATGGGATTTTTTTTGTATTGAAAAAAATTGAGAAATATTTGTGTGCTTTACTAATGATACAAACAATTTAAACTAAAAATACCAAAACACGATAAACAACACGAATGTCACATCATATGATAATGTTGTTACCATAAGCATACATCAACTACATTGTTAATTGATTCCATACTTAATGTTGTTATAAATACATTTATATTAATAAAATTAAGTAGGTAATTAAATAATTAAACAATTATGGTTTTCTGTGCACATGTGATAAACAGATTACTTAAACTATATATTCAGAGACTATACAATGAATATGCCGATGTGAATCAAGAAGCCAATTATGTATTGTACGCAGAGAAAGAATATGGTTGTGGCATTATCTCGTCAACTATAGTATGTTCTCTACAATCATAGACGGTTGTCGCAATCAAAATATCGACTGAGTTGTTTACTTGCATAAAAATTGATTTTTATAGGTCGAAGTAGATAACAAGTTATTTTGTATGATGTTTTCAAATTGTTAAATAGAGATAAAGAAAGTTAAGTAAGTTGTGGACAGGCGGACATGTCTAAAACATCTCGGGAACTATTACTGATAATTTCGTATCCGCTAAAACTAAATACACTCTTCAATTTATATATTTATGTATAGAAGAGCATAGTAGAAGACACATTACTTACAGCAGATAAGACCATGTTTAAAGGTATAATTTAATAATTTTAAATAGTCTTGTTCTGAATTAGCGTATTCACAGTTTCCTCGGACATTATATGTATACAACAATACGACATTTATACTGTTAGCACCATAGATCTATTAAATGTTCAGATTCACTGCATAAAACCATTTTTTTTTTTCAATTTATTGAATGCAATTTAGTTATTTTAATAATTTATGTACACATTTTAGAACCATCAGCAAGTATTCATTAGCTGTTCTATATTTTGCAAAACACGACACAAAATAAAACATGCCACAAGACAACTCACAAATGCAACCGCTGTAATATTTCATTTTTTTTAAGGAATATAACCTCAAATTGACGTTTCTGTGTCAAAGTTTCATATAAAACCACATTGTACGAATCCGAGACTAAAATACGACGAACTGTGAATACGGTAATCATCGGCTCTTAATTAGTCTGTGCGTGCAGGAATATTATTAAGTGCTGTTATTATTTCGATCGTGATATTTTAAAATATGTTGAATTAAATGAATTAACACTTAAAAATTACAAAATGTGTTACAGTTATTGCCAAGATATGATTAATAAATGATAAAAACTGAAGCGTTGATTACTAATTAATGCCAAGACATTTTACTAAAACATTTTAAAATTAAAAATATATAGTACTCCGAAAAAATCAGCGGATAATTAGAATGCTAAGGGTCAAATCCACTGTTTTACTTTTATATTATATAATTATGTCCAACAACGTCAATAGGATTCAGGATACATTTATACACTCACAAAAAAATAAAGAGGATATCGCAAAATTAAAAATATATACATTGTAAAAGCCTCACGAACACTGCTATGGACTGCGTCGAATAAAATTGTCCGCTACAAAAATGAAAAAATCTAGAAATCTAGTAATTGAGTTTTTATAGAATAAAATATTTTATTTTGCAAATTATTTTTAGATTTAAAAAAATATATAAAAAACCAGAAATTAATATTTTTTAATAAAAAGTTTTAATTTTTCCGGAACTCCTTCCATTAATGTTGTAATGGTAGTGTCCGACACCCTCACAGCTGCTGAAGACCACTTTCTTTTAAAGTCTTGAAGGTCTTTGGCCACTTTTTTTGTTGTCTTCATCTCCCTTTTTACTATAGCCCAGTATCTCTCAATCGGCCTGAGTTCTGGACAGTTTGGTGGATTGGCTTCTCTAGGCACCAAAATCACTGCATTTTGTTGGATCCACTCTAAGGCCGTTTTTCTATAGTGACATGAAGCGAGGTGAGGCCAAAAAAATGTGGACACTTCATGTTGGCGTAGAAATGGAAGCAATCTCTTTTGCAAGCATTCCTTCACATATATTTCGCTATTAATTGTACCCGATGTCACGAATGAGCTGCGCCTTTTTCCACAACTGTAAATTGCCTGCCAAACAAGGAATTTCTTTAGGAATTTTGTCATTTTTTTTTATTTGAATTTTTCAGCGACATTTCCTCGAGAATCGGCTGTATAAAATTCCTGCCCAGGTAGCTGAGAAAAGTCCGCTAAAACATAAGTTTCGTCGTCTATTATGCAGCAATCGAATTTTTTAAAAAAATCTTGGTTCAGCTTTTTAGCTCGTTGTTTTGCGGTTTCATTCTTGACGGCATTTCTATCCGGAACTTATTGGACCTTGTACGTCTTCAGCCCAGCTTCTTTCTTAGTCCTGCGCACGAAAGATTCTGAGCAATCCGCCTTTCACGCCAATTTCCTTCCGGATATGCTTGGATCTTTCTTTAAAATATTCACAACCTTCTTTGACTTTTCACGATCATGTGGGCCTTTTTTTTTACCAGAACCTTTCTTCCGATCAATACTCAGGTCTTCCTTAAAGCGGTTGATAACGCTAGAAATGGTCTTAGGGTTAGCCCCTACCTCCTTGGCAATTTTTTTAAAAGACCAACTAGGTTGTTTTTGAAAAATTTGAATTATATTTTCTCGCACTTCCACTTCGTTTGCCATTTTCGCGTTAAATAAATTTTGTATTGACTATAACTGACACAAATTATTTTCTGCCATTTAATTCAGAGCTACTATGACAAATTTTTTAATTTGAATCTTGCAATAGCACATTATGGGAAGATATGTAACGGACAATTTTATTCGACGCAGTCCTTATATACATGTTTATCAATATAAATATATTGAATTAAACTACGGCAAAAAATAATAAAGCTATTTTAGGCTAATACAAAATATGATGAGTGTGATTAACAGGATTTTCTTTGAAATGAAGCGATTTGATGAAAAGTTTTTATTTAAACTGTCGTATGACACATCTGTGCCGCAGATGCGTAGCCCAGATGCAAATGCCGACCAACAAAGTAACAGAATTCGCACCTGACACATGCAAATGGTAAAAATTGCTACTAGTATGGGATGATTTTGAATGAACGGGAGGTACGTAGGTAGGTAAAAACGCATTCTGCTGTATACTTTCGGGCGCTGTTGCTAACGAATTTGTTAACGAATGATTGCGATTCAATTGGTTCGCTTGATTATATAATTTAAAGTAAGTAGTTGAAAACAAGTGGATAAAAACCTTCGCTCCAAATCCAACTGATCTGATTGGTCCTCTCACCTGATGGTTGATCGCTAATCTGATTTGTTAATTTGTTACGGATAAATTTGAAGCAATCGGCAACATTTCGCTTCACCCAGCGCTTGAAGCGCCCAATGCGATTGAAAGCCTCAGCGATCTTGTTGGTGTCATTGTCGGCGGTCGGAGCTGACAAACTCGATGAACCAAAGTTAGACAACAGCAAGGCCAAGAAAAGATTGAGTACCTGAAATATATAGGTCGTTGAACAGTGCAATGGAGTCACTTTGCATTCGCGTCGAGACACTTACGACAAGATTTCCAATAACGACGGTGGCCAGGAAAAACGGAATGCATGAGACATCGCCAACGTACATGCAGTCCCACATGGATTCAATCCATTCTCCGCACAGGACGCGGAACACGATCATGAATGAGTGCATGAAGTCCGTGAAATTCCAGCGAGGAAGCTCGGCGCCCCAAAACATTTCCACATGATCTGAGAAAGACAAAAGAGTTACTTGGATTCTTTAAAAAAATAATAATTAAAACATATGGATAAGCTAGAGTATAGAAACATTTGCGTAGTGCATACGTTTATAAAAAAGCGTGTCTATTCAAAATATCAAAAATGTACAAATTTCAAATATTGTTTGCAGTTGCATGAGTATTAAATGGCAAAGTAATCAAGAGAAATATTGGAAAAAGTAGGTACTTACAAGGCAATCTCAAAATACTTTTTTAGTTATTACTATTAAGATTATACAGCTATATAAAGCACTATTGTAGGGTAGCCTTGGCGGTTTAGTTTAATAATATATGGCTCGGGTTACGAAAATGATATTATAAACCTCAAGTTAGATCAATTTGTAATCTTTCATAACCCAGCAAACCAAACGATAATTTTACGATATCGAAACGATATCATTTATAGGCTCAAGTAGTTGTTTTCGATAATCTATAATGATACGAAAACGATAGGGTTTTCGATAAAAATTAACCTGTCTAAAACGATATCGTTTTTTTGTCGTTATAGACATCGAGATGATATCGTAAATGGATTTATTTTCGATAAACAAATTTAATTTGTTCCGAAAATTTAATTTTTTGACAAAAATTATAAAGAACACGGAATTAAATTTTCAAATACTTTCAGTTTTATATCTAAAGTATATCATTTTTATATCGAATTTAAAAATTATCGTCAAATGGTTTGTAGGGAAGTTTCTATATTTTTAGAAAATTGTTTTATTTTAAATTTGCATCTATTTTTTTTTATTTTAATCTATTTATTTGATTCTAAATTCGATATTACTTGAAACAAGAAATAAATGTTGCTACCATATATTCTATGAATCAAATGGATTTTAATAAAACATATCTGAATGTTTTCGAAATGGAACTTAGTGCCGTTTTTGAAAAACCGAGATTTTGTTCAATTTTCTTCGACCATTTATAAATAAGTAGTTGATTTGTAACCTTAACGTAAACATTTCCTGACAAAATCAATGACAATGTGTGAATAAATGGAATATGTACTTAGAACAGTAACCTAAGAGAACAATACAAACACGAATGCAACGGCATGTAACGAGATCCCACATGGGTTAGAGTACTTACCGACGTAGTTCTTTCCAAATAGTTGCATTCCCATAACGGCAAAGATGAAGATGATAATGCAGAGGACAAAGGTTAGATTACCCAGGGCACCCATAGTGCGGCCCATGATCGAAATAAGCAAATTTAAAGTTGGCCAAGATTTTGCTAATTTAAAAACTCGAAGCTATATTTAAAAATGTTGGAATTTAGCAAGAGATGGTCCAATGCAGCAGTTGGTTGGTGTTGTTGATAGTGGAGACGGTGTTTTGTAATAGCAATTAGGCGAGATTTTGATAAATAAGCCGGGCAAAACGAATTTTTGTAAGGAATAATATACGATTTATGTGGAAAAAGTAAGAAAAGACAAAAATAGTTAGATCTTGATATTTCATAAAATGTAGCAAGATACCTAAAAATATATGAATAGGAATACATTGGCATTTTAACCCATTTCTCTGGTATCTATAATATCATAAAATTTGGGATTTTTACATTAAATGGGCTAAAATGAATTTTAACTTCCAGCTACTTGTGGGCGTCCTTTATTTATTAAGTATTAAAATATGATAGGCTTTGAATGTGCTATAGCATAGGTAAATATTTTAGTTTCTAGTAAAAAAAGGTTTTAAAGAGAGTTCAAAAGGTTTTGCATTGCGTATTGAGGAAATGTAGATAGTTTATAACTTCTCCCGTGTACCTTTGTAGTTTTTGCCGAACAGTTGCATTCCCATAAAGGCAAAAATAAAGATAATAATGCACAGCACGAATGTCAGATTGCCTAGGGCACCGACGGTACGACCCATAATCGAAATGAGCAAATTTAACGTTGGCCAAGATTTTGCTAGCTTGAAAACACGTAGCTATAATTTGAATGGGAGGAAGGAGAAAAGTTTAGCAAAGGAGCAGTTAGGATTTCGTTCACAGCAACCCCGACAGACTCGTTTTATTTAAATTAAAAAAAGATTAAGCAGATATGAGGTAAAATAGTCAAATATAAATTAAAACGAGTTGGGAAAGTTAGGTCACATGGGTAAGTTCGGTCACATGGGGCGGATTTTTATAGTCGGTCGGGCCCGACTATGGAATACCCTACACCTTTGGTGGGGATATTAATGTGGGATATTTAATTGCAGACCTTTTAATTATGCTGAACCTCCCCACCCTCAGAATATTATTCATATATCAGAAATTAACGTCTTATATCCCCATAAATTAAAAAATTTATATAAAGTATAAAAAACTAAAAAAAAAATTGAAAAATCTAATTGGGCGGACCACGCCTATATTTAAAATTTTGAAAGGCTAATATTTCATAGATTTGATTTTAATAATTTACGGATCAAATTTCCACTATGAAAACCCGGGAAATAATGAAAAAGTGGGCGGATCACGCCCATTTTTGGACCACATATTTATAGGTGAATTCTAAAAACACTTTTTAAATTTTTTAACTATACCTTGAATACTTTTCGAGTTATTAGTTCCGAAAGAGTTATAAAAAAGTGACTTGTATGGGAGGTGGGCGTGTCCGTTGACCGATTTGGCTCATTTTCAAACTCAGTTCCTACTTTTGGCTAAAATATATTGAGAAGAAATTTCATCGCATTCTGATCAGTATTTCTCAAGTTATTCTGTATTCGGACAGCAAGAAAGCAAGACAGCAAGACGGACAGACAGACAGACAGACAGACAGACAGACAGACAGACGGACATGGCTAAACGGACTCGGGTAGTGATGCTGATCAAGAATATATATACTTTTCTATACCGGACACGCCTCCTAAGGGGCGTTACAATATATGCACAAAGTTAATATACCCTGTACCTCATAGGTGTAGGGTATAATTATACATTGCACTTACCAAACGAAATGAACGCAACACGGACAGGCCCTGTACTCCTTCGAGACCGAGTTCCAGAAGCGAAAGTGCCACGATAATGAAATCAAAGATGTTCCAGCCGTCCTGGAAGTAGCACTTCGGACTCATGGCCATCAGCTTCAAGGTGGCCTCAATAGCAAATGTAGCGGTAAAGAACTGCAAAATGTATAGGTTTATTAGGAACGGGAGTCGGTTCAAAGACCTATTGATCTATTAGACAAATCACTCACGTAATTTCCGCTCTTAAGTATGCGTTCCATTTCCTTGTTCATGTCGTGGTGATCCATGGCCATGAACATCGTGTTGACCACAACACAGAGCGTGATGAAAAGTACGAAAAACGGATCGAACACGATTAACGATACCCATTCCTGGAATTTTAACCACACCCAACAACAGTCCCAAACACAAAATATGTCGATGTCTTTAAATGTGGGACCATCTTCGTCGTCGTCCCCTGTTGGAAAATAGTAAACGGAGACTGAACAATAATGTTTCGCATTAGTCAGATTTTGACCAACTTTGACTCAGCCGATTTTGGTTTTTTTTTTATAAATCCTGCAGAATGTGCTGCTGTAGAAGTTTTAAGTTAAATTTTGTTTGGAAAACGTTTGCATTCAAACTCACATAAAAAGAGAGGCTTATGGAGCGGGAAGGAAAGACAAGAATGTCTGGTTCTAAATCTGATTTATTGAAAAATCATTCTCATCCTATGACTTTTCGATTAAACCTTAAAATTAAAGCCTTACTTGTAAAATATTAATATGCAGTTTTAAATATTAATATGCAGAAATAAAAAAAAAACAATTTGTATTTTTTATAACTATTTATAAAATACATTATCAAATTCATTTAGGTTTAAAATATTAATTGGTACATTACAACAACAAAATTATTAAAATTGAAAGTATACTTTATATTTCGATTTGAGATTTGGCCGATTTTGAGCTATATCTAAAATTATTATATATCAGTATTGCAAAAGTATTATGTGGAATTTCTAATAATTTATATTTCATACAATCGCTTTAATTTAGACAAGAAAATAAAACTTTTGAATATGAATATGCTTTCGTACTGATGCGAATTTAGAAACTATTTCCGATTGGATTTAGTTTTATATTACGAAATTCAGTGCAATGGAAAAAACCAACCCACTAATGGTACTACTCATGATGTGGTGTCTTAATATAATTGCACTACAGCGAAAATACCTCATTTGTTATATAATTCAAAGCTAATATAAGAAATCGGCTAACAAAACTACATTCCAATAAAATTAGCAAAAATTTGTATCATGCAACTTAAACATACAGCAAAAATGAAAATACATTCAATGATTTTTAGCATTAAACTAGATTCTCTAAAAATAATGAATACAAAAAAATCTAGAAATATTTAAGAATGTTTTTAAATGATTTTGAAAAGCATTACAGACTATTTTGTGTACAACTTGAATTCAAAAATAAGTTGGCAGGATAAGGACAGTGCTGGAGTGAGGAGATTCTGATTCTGGAGCACAACCGTGGAAAACCACCGTGTGAATGCAGGACTCAATATAAACCTCTCTTTTGTGAGAACAGTTTAAATTGCAATTTGCAAGCGACACAAGTTGCAAATTAGTATGGATTTAAAATAAAATTGTAGCAAATATGTGAGAAGTGATTGTGTTGTGGTTGCTTAGGTTTTTATGTCTTCTTTTAGCATCACCGACGTAGAAAAAGAAGTAAAAGGATTCAAATGGACGAGTCAAAGAAGTCATTTTTATATATTTTGGTAGGTAGGCTTTAAGTAGATAAATGAAGAAATAGAAAATTTGTTAAATTATTAGTATATGTTTGATGTCAAATGGTTTATATATTACAGTGAGTGGTCTGTTGGTTGCATTTAAATGCCACATTAACGAATAATAATTGGATATAATTATTGAAAGTATTATTTAGAGTGTACAATAATAAACTTATTTACATTTATTAGTTCCAACCTGTGTGTAACGTTTCAATTGATTTTAATCTTAAAATATCAAAGATAATTTATACAATTTCACTAATAAGACGCACAGGGTTCCCAAACGCTCTTAAATCGGGTAAATCGGAACCACTCAACCGATTTTAAAAATTTTAAAAGTGCTGCATAGAGAGAACTTAAGTTTTGAAATTGGAATTTGTATCTTTAATAGTTATGGAGATAAAAATCAGTAATGTTGAAAATTTTTCATGAAAAATCATTTAAAAATTGTAAAAAATCCAAAAGATATCCGATTTTTAAAATTCTTTTGTTTATGGAAAGTTTACATCGAAATCCAAAAAAATGTGCTTAAATGGGAAAATCTTGTTTAGTTTTAAAGATATAGACTTGAACATGATTTTTTTTTAAATTTTTGAAGACTTTAACTTTACATATTTTTACATCGATTGTACATTTTATCCTGAAATCAAAATATTTGTACGTGACTTTCATAAACAATTAACACATAAATAAAACTGAAAACCGTTTTTAAATATCTCAAATGGTTTAGTAAATATAAAATTTTAAAGTAAAACATTTTTTTTTATTTTCCATTTTTTCTTTTTTTTTTTTGAAAATTTGACTTTTACGGAAATTGCCCAAAGTATTTTTTTCTTCAGTAACATATACTTTTGTTATATTTTTTAATAGATAACATTACTAAGAATCTTCTAAATGATAAAACTTATCCAAAATATATTTAACCAATCTGTCAGCACTGGTCAAAGTTCAAGTTTTATTTTTTTTTTAATTTGACCCCCTGCAGAAAAGTTTTCAAAGTCGAAAGTCAGTTTTAAGGACGAGTTATTTCTACGTATTTTTGACCCTTACTTATTTTTTGCCCGGCGAAGTATATGTGAAGGGCATCATTTTTTGCAAAAATATTTATTTTTTGAAGGGACTTAGATTAAAACCGGTATATCTCACTTTATAATATATATAAAGTGAAAGACTTTAATAAAGCATAAGTACATAAAACTATTGTATATTAGGTAAATTTTTTATGATGATAAGATTAATACTTATTTAGATATACTCAATCAAATTTTAACTTTTTTTTCTAAATTTTTATTTTTTTTATTTTTCTTCTTGTTCAGAAACTATATGCAGATTGTCTTTATATACGCCACAGAGATTTCTTGAGATCTCTTCTTTTCAATGATGCCAAACACTTATATATTTACTTCTCATATGTGTGCAAAATGAAATATTAATTAACTCATGTATCATAAAAATTTCATATTTTTATACCCTACACCTATGAGGTACAGGGTATATTAACTTTGTGCATATATTGTAACGCCCCTTAGGAGGCGTGTCCGGTATGGAAAAGTATATATATTCTTGATCAGCATCACTACCCGAGTCCGTTTAGCCATGTCAGTCTGTCTGTCCGTCATGCTGTCCGAATACAGAATAACTTGAGAAATACTGATCAGAATGCGATGAAATTTCGTCTCAATATAGTAGGAATTGAGTTTGAAAATGAGCCAAATCGGTCAACGGACACGCCCACCTCCCATACAAGTCACTTTTATATAACTCTTTCGGAACTAATAACTCGAAAAGTATTCAAGGTATAGTTATAAAATTTAAAAGGTATTGTAATAATTCACCTATAAATGTGTGGTCCAAAAATGGGCGTGATCCGCCCACTTTTTTTTTTCATTATTTCCCGGGTTTTCATAGTGGAAATTTGATCCGTAAATTATTAAAATCAAATCTATAAAATATTAGCTTTTCAAAATTTTAAATATAGGCGTGGTCCGCCCAATTATATTTTTCAATTTTTTTTTAGTTGTTTATACTTTTATATATTTTTTTTAATTTATGGGGTTATAAGACGTAAATTTCTGATATTTGAATAATATTCTGAGGGTGGGGAGGTTCAGCATAATTAAAATGTTTAAAATTAAGGTATGCAATTAAATATCCCACATTAATATCCCCACCAATGGTGTAGGGTATTCCATAGTCGGGCCCGACCAACTATAAAAATCCGCCACATGTGACCGAACTTACCCATGTGACCTAACTTTCCCAACTCGTTTAATTTTATTTTGAATACTTATCTGCAGATGTGCAAAATCAAAATAAAAATAAAAAATACTAAATTTTTATGAAATATGATGTTAAATAACATGTCATTTTGCACACATATGTAAAGTGAATATAATAGTGTTTAGCATCATTGAAAAGAGGGGATTTCAAGGAATCTCTGTGGCGTATATAAAGACAATCTGTATATAGTTTCTGAACACTTTTTTTTTGAAAAAGAAAAAAAAATATTTACTAAACCACTTGAGATATTTAAAAACAGTTTTCAGTTTATGATTTATGTGTTAATTGTTTATAAAAGTCCTATACAAATATTTTGATTTCATGATAAAATGTACAATATATGTAAAAATATGTAAAGTAAAGTCTTCAAAAAAAAATCATGTCCAAGTTTATATCTTTAAAACTAAATAAGATATTTTCTCATGTAAACACATTTTTTTTAGATGTCAATGTAAGCTTTCCATAAACAGAAAAATTTTAAAAATCGGATAACTTTTGAATTTTTTTACAATTTTTGAAAGATTTTTCATGAAAAAATTTTCAACTTTACTGATTTTTATCTCCATAACTATTAAAGACACAAACTCCAATTTCAAAACTTAAGTTCTCTCAATTTCTCTCTGTACAACACTAAATTTTTAAAATCGGTTGAGTGGTTCCGACACTACTGAATTTCACCCGATTTAAGAGCGTTTGGGCACACTGTGCGACGTGACATAATGCTGTTTGAAAAATGTTTTCTACAAAATAATTACAATTCTTTTGTTATTCTGTACAAATATTGATTTATTTTTTTGGATACCCAAACAAAAATCTCTCTCAAAGATGGTAAAAAATAATCCATAGGAAAATAGTAATAATCAGTTATTTTTTTTTTTTGCAATACCTAGTAGAAATGTAGGGTAGACATGATCATACCCCTGATCAAGTTGGTCACGTAATTGGCCGGCCCCTATAATTAATTCTACTAGGGATGTGATTAATTTGTTCCACAATTAGAGACGTTTGATTTGATCAACTGCTGAATAACATTAGCATGTCCCCTCCAAGAAAAACATGTGAAACTTGAATTTTATAAAATTTACTTAGGAGGCATTTAAATGCATAGTGATGTGAATATTTTGATGATACGCGTCAGTTAATGTTAATGAGAAAATATAAAAAAATAATTTATATATAAATAGGAACTAATCATTGGTGCGCTTTAAGAGTCTGTTGGAAAAAAAAAATATTAAAAATATATAAAATTAAATTAATAAATCATTCCATTTAACAAAGACTGGCATTCTTGTAAGAACTTGGTATGCAGTATAGTCATAAATACAAATAAAAGTAAAGTTATATTAATTGTTTGAACTATCATATAGACTCGGAGTTTTAACCGATTCCAGCTTTTTGTTCAAATCGCTGTTTCATAATAATGAAGCCACGTAATTTTGATAAAAGCAACATCATTTTCATTAAATAAAACTAAATATTTACTATTTTAAACACAAAAACACATTATATACAAAACGGTCCAATATTCTGAAATAATTACAACATTTAAATCTGTACAAAAATAAAGAAATAAAAATATATAACTATTACTTAAATGTTTTTCCGAACACTTACCACCTCGATCACTGGCGCGACTATGCCGACCAGCGGCTTGTTCGATTATGTCGTTCAGTACCATGACGTCTGCGATGAAAATAAAATTAATACGTAACATCTACATAATTTGAAGGACCACCAACCTTTCATATCTACCACAGTTTGCGTTTGGACGGGCTCGATAAAAGGATTGTCGTGATGTTTTATTATGCCAGTCTCATCTGTGCACTCTAGACCCATTTCCTGTGCATGGAAATATTTTATGGTTTGATGTTTGAAGGTTTGGTTAGTAGTTGCTTTTTTGGTATGGTTTTATTTAACACACACATTTAAAGGATGTTGTAGTAGTGGTGAGTGGCAAATATTATAATATAGTACATATTATCGATATAATCGATATAAATCGATATAAATAAAAAACAATCATAAAAAACATTTCCAAAGTTAAGAAATAAAAATTTAAGAAGAACATAGGGAGAATAGAAAAACAACACTAAGCAACATGAAGTACATAAATCATATATATGAAGATATGTTTTGAGTACGCGTACAGGTATGGTATGTGTAAATGTGTGTATTTATGTATACAGAAAATATTGTATGTAAATTTCAAATCGAGTTCACATATATTTTGTATTTTATAATATTTATGAAAATACCATTATAAACAGATAAGAAAATATGACTATTTCATTTGCATTGTATATGTGAACTAGGGATGTCAATCGCGTACCATTTTTCAGTACCGAAATTTTGGGACTGAACAAAATGTACAAGAATATTGAAAGAATTTTGAAGAAATTATTTAAAATTTGTCTTTAAATTGATTTCTAAAAATCCCGGGATTTAATGATGATCCCAGGATCAGTTTTTCGGGACTAATCTAACTCAAATCCCGCGATTGATATCCCTACTATAAACACTTTCTCTGCATACATTGTATGTTTAAATGTCAGATGCAATCTCTGCGAATCGTTTTAATGATTGCCTATTCAACAGTATTAGGCTGGTCCATAATTAAACTAATTCTTGCACGACCTACGACAAATATTTAAAAAAAATTATAAATTTAAATTGATAGGGTGCATTTGAGGTGAGTCCCAATGTTGACGTTAAAAAAGGACCGGCCCAACATTAATCTGTTTATATGCAGAATGTAACTGTAAAGATATGTATGTACATATATAGTACTATATAATATTTACTTGATCAATACTTATTTAGTTCGTGTGTCGTGTGCTTTTGCGAGTCGCGTGATGACGCGCTGTGGTTGTTGCTTACCTTGTGCGAGCTACGTGATCCCCTGCGTATGTTAAACGGTGAACCGGGTAAGGATAAGGATGTCTAAGTCAAGTACAAATCATCAAACAAATGCCGAAAAGACAAAAAGAAAACAAATAAATCAAATCTCCGCCATTACGTTGGTTGCTATATTCATTTTGTGATGACGAAAAATTTACAGAGTACAATGGGTGAATGGGTGCTCGATGGATGATGAACATATAAATGCATATTTGCAGATATATATGTGTATATAGTATGTATATTGATGGTGTGTGAATGTAGTTGTTACTTATTGTCATTTGTATATGGTAATTTAAACAATATTAAAAATGTAAAAAAAATTATAAAGAATTAAACAATCAGTAAAGATTTGTAACTACGATATGGTTCTGACTTCCTCAATGCGTTCAGTGTTGTGAAGACTGTATAAAACCTGATGTATAACTTTATTGAACAATTAATGAAAATTTTAAAAGGAAACTACAGAAATAGGTTAAAATATTGGGATTTTTTGTATTTGCATGAAATGGGGGAACAATTTGTAAAGCATCTGGTGCATTTTATAAAAACCAATAAGTGATCATTTCGGCAGGGGTTATATTTATATAGCTACATATATCATGCTGTACAAATTGATTTTTTGACCAAGTCCTAATGTTTTTAATAAATAATCTATTTTTTTTTAAACTCGATTACATCATTAGCAGTGGAATTCGCGTCTGTTTTATTTTTATATTCCAACTTAATATCATTTATAAAGTCAACAGTTTCAAGAAGTCGGATCTAAAACACATGAACATCGGCAGTTATTCTAGTATCATTTTAAAAATATATAATTATTATTTTAATTCATATACTATATATAGAGGAACATCCCCGTTATTATAAACTACTTCTTTGTAGCAGCGCATGATTTTAAATTGATATTGGACTACTTTTAACAAAGGTCTTATATTACATATTTTTTAAATATTAACAATTCCAAGTTGTATTGATAAATCAGAAATTAGCATTACAAATATAAATTATGGTGTGTTTAATAAATAAAACTATAACATTTGACTAATCTACGCTTTCATAAAATGTAAAAACGAATGTAAAATATAAATCTACACATGAAACTGTTTGTTTGTATGTTTTGGATTCTAGTTTTTGTTTTAATGATTTTGTATTTATATTCTGAGTTATCTGGAATAATTATTATTTGTCGTTTATTGCATTAAAAAATGTGAGCCAATGTGTTCTTAAAATACGTTTATTGGCTACGATTACATATGACCTACCTTTAATGATGGAGTTTGATTGATTTAACTTCAATCAGCCTGGTACATTTTATTGGACCAAAAAATATTGGAATTAAATGCTTAGAGGCAAATTGAAGTTTAATCAATAATTTGGTACTCGGAACACAACAGGCTTATTTTAAATTCAATAGAATAGAAATGAGTCAATACAATGAGAAAAAATAACTAATGATTACATATTATAGAATATTATATATTGAAACCAAAAATATAGTTAATGTGCTTGAAATAAATTCCAAATGAAATTTATGGAAATTTGAATACATGCCATAAATGTTTGTGTGGGCGTAATAAAGTACATATTTGGGCAATTCCGTGTGATAAATATACACCGAAAATTAACTGTAGTAAATTATACTACTGTTATGTATTTGTTGCGAAAAATGTAGTTCCACTACATTTTGTTAGTTTTTAAATACATTTGTATTTATTTTACTTATTTTTGCTACATAATGTATTAGAAAATCATTTTCTAAATATTGCAGAAACCGTATTGTGTTTTTATTTTTTGCTTTTATTTTAATTTTGTTAAATACGTGGACACACAACGAACGTACTGCCGAAGTACGTTCGTCGTGCAGTTATAATTGCAGAAATTGTTTTATTTTTGTAATATTTTTTTTTTCATTTTTACAATTATTTGAAGAAAGCACAAATACACAACGGACGACTGATAAGTGAGCAGATATAAAATCAAACCCATGCATCTGACCGAAACGCATTGATGGGAGAAGACTAGTGATGCCAACTGATTGAGTTTGAATTTGATTGGTTCAAAAACAACTACATCCATGTAGTAAAAACATGTACATTTGCCTATCGATCTGCATCATTAATTAAAAATATTTTGTCAAACATTAATTTGCCATTTGTTATTTGCAGGAAAAAATGTTTGGCAAAATATTTTTAAGTAATGATGCAGATCGATAGGTGCAAATTGCACATTCGCCCCTTTGGCATGATAGTGACGATATAATATAATATAATATAATATAATATAATATAATATAATATAATATAATATAATATAATATAATATAATATAATATAATATAATATAATATAATATAATATAATATAATATAATATAATATAATATAATATAATATAATATAATATAATATAATATAATATAATATAATATAATATAATATAATATAATATAATATAATATAATATAATATAATATAATATAATATAATATAATATAATATAATATAATATAATATAATATAATATAATATAATATAATATAATATAATATAATATAATATAATATAATATAATATAATATAATATAATATAATATAATATAATATAATATAATATAATATAATATAATATAATATAATATAATATAATATAATATAATATAATATAATATAATATAATATAATATAATATAATATAATATAATATAATATAATATAATATAATATAATATAATATAATATAATATAATATAATATAATATAATATAATATAATATAATATAATATAATATAATATAATATAATATAATATAATATAATATAATATAATATAATATAATATAATATAATATAATATAATATAATATAATATAATATAATATAATATAATATAATATAATATAATATAATATAATATAATATAATATAATATAATATAATATAATATAATATAATATAATATAATATAATATAATATAATATAATATAATATAATATAATATAATATAATATAATATAATATAATATAATATAATATAATATAATATAATATAATATAATATAATATAATATAATATAATATAATATAATATAATATAATATAATATAATATAATATAATATAATATAATATAATATAATATAATATAATATAATATAATATAATATAATATAATATAATATAATATAATATAATATAATATAATATAATATAATATAATATAATATAATATAATATAATATAATATAATATAATATAATATAATATAATATAATATAATATAATATAATATAATATAATATAATATAATATAATATAATATAATATAATATAATATAATATAATATAATATAATATAATATAATATAATATAATATAATATAATATAATATAATATAATATAATATAATATAATATAATATAATATAATATAATATAATATAATATAATATAATATAATATAATATAATATAATATAATATAATATAATATAATATAATATAATATAATATAATATAATATAATATAATATAATATAATATAATATAATATAATATAATATAATATAATATAATATAATATAATATAATATAATATAATATAATATAATATAATATAATATAATATAATATAATATAATATAATATAATATAATATAATATAATATAATATAATATAATATAATATAATATAATATAATATAATATAATATAATATAATATAATATAATATAATATAATATAATATAATATAATATAATATAATATAATATAATATAATATAATATAATATAATATAATATAATATAATATAATATAATATAATATAATATAATATAATATAATATAATATAATATAATATAATATAATATAATATAATATAATATAATATAATATAATATAATATAATATAATATAATATAATATAATATAATATCGAATCGAGCGAATAATTCTTTGCGAACATTTGAATTAAATATATATTATCGGGTAAATTAAAACGATCGAAATATTAACTTTAAGCGATTCGAGTGATTTGCAGCAAGGGTGCTGATATCAATGCAACAACAACTTGTATCATGCAACATTTTACTAGAACAGGTAATAAATTTAATATGTAAGTAACAAAAAGGTTTAGGGAAAAGTTTAAATAATGCTACAAGCTGGCAAAGCAAGTTTTAGTGAGAATAGTTGAATAACTCAAATAAAAAATATACTCATTCCTATATATGTATATAAATATGTTTGTTAATTATATATTTACATACATACGTATTTATTATATATGTATGTGTAAATATTATATAAACGTTATGTTTCAATCGTTTGTTACATAGACTAAAATCTATATTAGAGCATTCAGGAATAGTTGAAACAATTCACATTCGCTCTTTAGCAGAAGTTTAAATACTAAAAAATGATATTTCAAAATAGCTTTAAACAAAATTTGAACTTATTGGAAAATTGAGATACGTCTACTAAAACAAACGGGATCAAACGGATTGAAATGGGGCGTAACAAAAAGAAACATAACAAAACGGAAACGTAAACGAAACGAAACGAAAACGAAACGAAAAGGAAATGAACTGGAAAGCACATAGCCAGCTGCGGATACTTACCGTGCTCACTTTACGAACTTTGGTGGCTGTGGGTGCTGTGGTAGGTGCGGGTTGTCTTTGTATAACGCTCACCGACTCCGACTTCACTTCGACGCTGCGAATGGACATCTTTTCCTTGTTGTTGTCGTCATTGCCCTTCTCCCCGCCCACGAAGAGCTCATAACTGATACACGAGTATGTGGGACTTTTGGCCAGCTCGGGATGCAGGGCTGCTTCGGCCGCCTCAGCTGCATCGGCTACAGCCTGAGCAGCCGCATTGGCTCGCTCCTCCAACTTGGCAGCTTTCGCTGCGGCGGCTTCTTCTGCTTCCTGGAAGGAACACATTAATTGGGAGGGTTTTAGACTACGGTGCAGTGGGTGAGAAATGAGGGCGTGTCAAGTGCATTATAAGCAGAGCTCTCGATTTCAGTTCAAATACTCGAAAAATCCGGGTATTAAATGTTCGAGCTACCCGGGTAGTTCGCAAAACCCGGGTAGTTGGTTCGTTCGTTTGTTCGAGCTATTCGAGTAGCTCGTTTGTTCGAGTAGCTCGTTCGTTGTTCGAGTAGTTCGATCGTTGATCGAGCTTCGAGTAGCTTGTTCGTTTGTTCGATTGACGATTGTTCATTTGATCGCTTGTTAATTTGTCTGTCCGTTCGTTTGCTTGATGTGGGAGTTAGTCGGAAGTGGTTGGAAAAATGTAGGTGGACAAAAGTGGGTGGGTGGGCAAAAGTGGGCGGAAAGTGATAAAAAGACCGAAAAAAATGTTATTGCAGAAATCGGTAGCAGACATCAAGGGAAATCGAATGGTACCACTCTCAGTGGTCCCTGACCCCCAAAAGGGGGTCAAAACCACTTTTTGTCCAACATTTTTTTTATTGCGGAAATGGATAGCGAACCTCATTAGAAGACTAATGGTACCCTTTGGAGTGGTCCCTGACCCCCAAAAGGGGGTCAAAAACCCATTTATGACCCAAAAATGTTTATTTCGGAAATCGATAGCGGACATCATTAGAAGGCTAATGGTACCCTTTGGAGTGGTCCATGACCCCCAAAAAGGGGTCAAAAACCCATTTATGACCCACAAATTTTTATCTCGGAAATCGATAGCGGACATCATTAGAAGGCTAATGGTACATGACCCCCAAAAGGGGGTCAAAACCCCCATTTTCGAAAAAAATATTTTGTGAATGCCAAAATGCATTTCATTAGTCAGCTATCTATTTCTGCAAAAAAAAAATCGAAAATGGGGTTTTTGACCCCCTTTGGGGGGACCTGGACCACTCCAAAGGGTACCATTAGCCTTCTAATGATGTCCGCTATCGATTTCCGAGATAAAAATTTGTGGGTCATAAATGGGTTTTTGACCCCCTTTTAGGTGTCAGGGACCACTCCAAAGGGTACCATTAGTCTTCTAATGAGGTTCGCTATCCATTTCCGCAATAAAAAAATGTTTGGACAAAAAGTGGTTTTTGACCCCCTTTTGGGGGTCAGGGACTACTGAGAGTGGTACCATTCGATTTCCCTTGATGTCTGCTACCGATTTTTGCAATAACATTTTTTTCGGTTTTTTTATCACTTTCCGCCACTTTTGCCCACCCACCCACTTTTGTCCACCTACATTTTTCCAACCACTTCCGACCAACTCCCACATAAAGCAAACGAACGGACAGACAAATTAACAAGCGATCAAATGAACAATCGTCAATCGAACAAACGAACGAACGAACGAGCTACTCGAAGCTCGAACAACGATCGAGCAATCGAGCTCAGAGATCGAAAAAAAACACTAACGTACTGTACCTTACTGTACTGTACTGTTCTATGATACGAACACTACGAAAACACAAACCTAACATGAAAAACACTAACGCTACCTTCCTTCTTAGCGTTTGTGTTTGCAAACACTAACTAATACACTACGAATATAACGCAACGGAAACAGAACAGTATACAACATTGTTTAGTGTACCAGGAACACAAACTCTATCTCGAAGTAAGTGTTTGTGTATTTTTAGCGTTAATTTAGTGTTCTTTTTAGTGTTCTTTTAGAGTTTTTTTTAGTGTTTTTTTAGAGTTTTTTTTTGTGTTATTTTAAAATTTTTTTACCAGTACCAGAGGTTTTGTAGCGCCTCCACCAAGTGATAGAAATGGATTAGGCCCCGCCCTCTTAAAGTGGGCGGAAATCGCTTTTTGTACCAACTTTTTTTTTATCGCTGAAATCGATTGAGAAGGTCGAGAAATGGGTGTAGCTACCCAGAGGGGTAGGCCACGCCCACTAAAAGTGGGCGGAAATCGCCATTTTATACCAACTTTTTTTTATCGCGGAAAACGTTAGATGAGGTCGAGAAATTAATGTAGCCACCCAGAGGGGTAGACCACGCCCACTCCAAGAAGGCGTAAATCGCCTTTTTGGACCAACTTTTTTTTATTTCGGAATTCGATAGAGGAGGTCGAGAAATGGATGTGGCCACCGAGAGGGGTAGGCCACGCCCACTCCAAGTGGGCGGAAATCGCCTTTTTGTACCAAATTTTTTTTATTGCGGAATTCAATAGAGGAGGTCGAGAAATGGATGTGGCCACCGAGAGGGGTAGGCCACGCCCACTCCAAGTGGGCGGAAATCGCCTTTTTGTACCAATTTTTTTTATTGCGGAATTCGATAGAGGAGGTCGAGAAATGGATGTGGCCACCGAGAGGGGTAGGCAACGCCCACTCCAAGTGGGCGGAAATCGCCTTTTTGTACCAAATTTTTTTTGTTGCGGAATTCAATAGAGGAGGTCGAGAAATGGATGTGGCCACCGAGAGGGGTAGGCCACGCCCACTCCAAGTGGGCGGAAATCGCCTTTTTGTACCAACTTTTTTTTTATTGTGGAATTCGATAAAGGAAGTCGAGAAATGGATGTGGCCACCGAGAGGGGTAGACCACGCCCACTCCAAGTGGGCGTAAATCGCCTTTTTGTACCAACTTTTTTTAATAATACAAATATATAATACAACAAAACGCACCAGAGGCAGAGAGTTCAGTTTTCGAAAACCTCAAATAGTGTTATTTTTATAAATATAAGTGTAGGAGGATTGACTAATATAATATAATATAATCATTTAATAACAATATATGGATGTAGATTTTTAAAAGTGGGCGTAATACCTCGCATACAATCAAAAATTGTTTTTGCAAAAACTTTATAAATACCAGATGGCTTTGGATGGATTGTTACTTTAAATGTATCTTTTTTTTAATTGTATGTATTATTTAATAAAAACAAAAAAATATTTTTAAATATTGTTAATAATTTTATAGGAATAGGCGGGGCTTACCCCTCTGGGTGGCTACATCCACTTCTCGACCTTCTCTATCGAATTCCGCAATAAAAAAATTGGTACGAAAGGGCGATTTCCGCCCACTCGGAGTGGGCGTGGCCTACCCCTCTCGGTGGCTACATCCATTTCTCGACCTCTACTATCGAATTCCGCAATAAAAATAAATTGGTACAAAAAGGCGATTTCCGCTCACTTGGAGTGGGCGTTGCCTACCCCTCTCGGTGGCCACATCCATTTCTCGACCTCCTCTATCGAATTCCGCAATAAAAAAAATTGGTACAAAATGGCGATTTCCGCCCACTTGGAGTGGGCGTGGCCTACCCCTATCGGTGGCCACATCTATTTCTCGACCTCCTCTATCGAATTCCGCAATAAAAAAAAGTTGGTACAAAAAGGCGATTTCCGCCCACTTGGAGTGGGCGTGGCCTACCCCTCTCGGTGGCCACATCCATTTCTCGACCTCCTCTATCGAATTCCGCAATAAAAAAAAGATGGTATAAAAAGGCGATTTCCGCCCACTTGGAGTGGGCGTGGCCTAATCCACCTCGATCACTTGGTGGAGGCGCCACAAAACCTGTGGTACAGAAATCCTTTCATTTTTAATAATTTTTAAAATAACACAAATAAAAACTCTTATAAAATTCTAAAAAAACACTAAAAAAACTTTAAAAAAACACTAAAAAAACACTAAAAAAACACTAAAAAAACACTAAAAAAACTCTAAAAGAACCCTAAAAAGAACACTAAAATAACGCTAAAAACAACACTAACGAACCTCGTGTATACTGTTTTCGGTTTGTGTTCTATGAAAAATCACTATAAATTGAAAAGGAGTATGTGTACGCATCGGAATTCGTTATCGTTGTGTTCTATTCTTTCTGTTAGTGTTCGTTTTGTAGCGTTAAAGTTTGTGTTCACAAACACAAACGCTACCCTGCAAGATAGTGTTTGTGTTCTCTTGACGTACGGTACGTGTAGCGTACGGTTTTTTTTCAATCTCTGATCGAGCTACTCGAACAACGAACGAGCAATCGAGCTATTCGAACAAACGAGCTACTCGAATAGCTCGAACAAACGAACGAACAAATTACCTGGGTAGCTCGAACATTTAATACCCGGGTTTTTCGAGTATTTGAACAACCCGGGAATTACCCGGGCACCCGGGTAATCGAGAGCTCTGATTATAAGCTACATGGATCGGAATTAAATAAGGGTAAATTGCGTTAATTTTGAGGGGTTTCTGGGATAAGAAGAAGAAGTAGAAGTTAAAAAATAGCAAAGTGTATAACATTATTGGGGGCCAAGGGCTCTGAGTGAGTCTGGATGGAATCATTAAGTGATATTGTTAAAACTTATCAGTACTGCTCGCTTGGTTTAGGAGTTATGCTATTTTTAGCTTTGTTTAGCTTGTTTTGTTTTGATGTAAGCTAAAACACTGAGAGAGTAAATAAATATTTTCAATTTAATTTTCAATTTTCGCAAATTGAAATTGAAAATATTTACTTAAGGGGCGCTACTTACGCGTATCGCCTCCTCCTCGGCAGCCTCCTCTTCTTCGGCCTTCTTTTGCAATTCGTCATAAGACATGGCAACAATGGCCAAAATCAAATTCACAAGATAGAATGAACCTACGAAGATGATGACTATAAAGAACAACATGTGCCAGGGTCCCGCGGCACGCAGCACCAACTGATACAGGTCCTCCCAGAAGTCCTGCGTCATTAGACGGAAAGCCGACAGAAAGGCCCAGCCGAAAGAGTCGAAGCTGGTGTAGCCGTAATTGGGGTTAGGCCCAAAGCCCTGCAGACAAACGTATTCCTCTTTGCACTGACTGCAAGCACAGAATCATACAGAAATCATACAGGTTATTAAAAATTTGCCAATTATATCAGTTACCCGGATCCCGATATGTTCCCGCAAAGTGGATATGTAAGTCCATCATCCTCAGTGAACCAATGGGATTCGTTGCGGTTATGATATGCCCAATTTTCGTCCGTCAGATTTCCCCATGAGCCATCCAGTGGAAATTTTTTCACGCACTTCTGCGTCAACACGCCCATGTAAATCTGCAGTCCCATCAGCGCGAATACCGACAGAGAGAACATTGTCAGAATGATCACTTCGCGTAGATTTTTCACCGATTCGATGACTGCGCCGACAATGGTCTTCAAACCTATAAGCAGATTGCAGGAGTTGGTCAATGAGAAATGATTCGAATGGTGCAGGATTTGTGTACTGACACACTTGGATTGGTCGGTGGCTTCAAAGTTATTTACCTGGCTACGGTTTTAAGCGCTCGCAGTACCCTAAACGTTCTCAAGGCTGCGAGGTTACTTAAATCTATACCCATCGTCACATAACTACGACGATTGCGATTTGAGTGCGATGATGAGGAAAGTCAGGACGAGATAAAGGTGGCATTTTTATACCCTACACTAAGAGTGAAAGGGTATATTCAGTTTGGTACGCCGTTTGTAACACCCAGAAGGAAGCATCTCCGGTATGGAAAAGTATATATATTCTTGATCAGCATGACCTCCTGAGTCGATTTAGCGATGTCCGTCTGTCTGTCTGTCCGTCTGTCTGTCCGTCTGTCTGTCCGTCTGTCTGTCTGTTGAAATCCCTACTACTTTTAAAATTGAAGAGCTAGATAAATGAAACTTATAACTTTGATTACTAATATATCTACGCTGTATGTGCGAAAAAATTGGCGAGATCGGTTCATTGTGACCTATGATCCGACCACTTATGTTCAAATACCTCATATAAAATGTACATATAAAGATCAATTTTTATGTATACGTGCTTAGGTAAACTTTTTTGGTCAAATATATATTGACATCATGCTCAAGTACGTGATAATAATGTTTTCCGTCGAAAAGACCTGTGGTTCATTAAAAAAAAAAACGAAATTCGGTACACCTACCCATTTGTAAATATGGGTATCAAATGAATGGAAATTCTTCAGCGATTGAATGTTTGTAGTTATTTTCAGGATTCGTATACCCTGGTGATCTATATATCACTTTGAATGGTAACCACACATATGTGTAGGGTATTTATAGTCGGCTTAGACCGACTATAATTTTGATAATCCAAACTATCATAATTACACCTACTTTAAAATGTCCCATGTGATCTAACCTTCCCAACTGGTTAGTATTAAATTTGATTATTAATTATATGTTGAAAATGAATTTAAGTCGTGGTTGAAAAAATTATAAATAATTTAAATATATTTTTGCCAGTTTCTTGCATACTAAAAATGCTCTGAAATATTTGTACATGAGATGTTATGATTTGATTATATACCTGCGCGTTTGTATGTTTTCGGTGACGTTAAAACTCTAGGAGCCCTCCCGAGTCCATTCTGCCTTGAAATTCGTCGGAATTTTAGAAATCCGATTGCTATACAGACGAATAGCAACATTTTGTACGTTTATTTCACAATTGTTTATCAAGTTAGATTATTGAATTAAAACGCATTGTCGTTTTATAAAAAAAACAACCTATAAACACCATAAACAAACAATTTAAATTTCACTACCTCACTTGATTAGAATTTACTTAGTTATGATTTGAAGCTGCTGTCTCAATCGGTTTATATATTTCTCATGTATAATATATATTATTTATAAAACCCAACAAACCATATTTTTTATATGGTATTATTTTCAAAATATTATTTAAGTTTTTTATATTATTCTTAAGACTGCATTAATTTGTTGGGCTTTGATTATAAATGAATATTATTGTGATATGTGTGATTAACCTCTGGTCTTGAAAACTGATAATAAATAATCTGTGTTCTATTTCAAGTATACTGACACAGAATGGAATCGATAATCTAACAAACTTTCTAATCCAGCGAATATCCCTATACATAGTTCAAATCCATTAATGAAGATATGATCATTTTGTTCATGGTCCGGTTACGACAAGGAAAATATTCTACGATTGGTATCCAATTATGTACCGAGATCAATTTCTACTACGGATATAGCAAAGTCTTTTTTCATAGAGAAATTTTGAATTTTGAACATTTGTATTTTAAAAGTTGGATAATATTCTTTTTTATGAATTGATTTCAGAGCATACGCATGGCAACTATTATTATGGCATAAATCATATATAAAAATCCTTGTAAATCATAAAAACTTCAAATAAATAAATTGTGTACAATGATGTTTATATAAAACAGTAGATAATATATAGAATGTAGTATAAACTAGACATTTATTCAATGATAACGTTTGTAACTTTTGCTGCTTTGGATACTATATGCGGATATAGTTGATTCAATGTGCTACGAAATGTTAATAGTTATGTTATCGATTTTTTTTTATTTTGTACATACATCGAATCTAGTTAAAATAAAAACAACAACGAAAGGAGACATAATGTATGACGAATAATACGCTATATGTTTTCAGTAGATACAAAAATATAAATGTTAACTTTTACCAACAAAAAAAAAAGAAACTAAAGACTTCACAAATTATAAATCAATGAAAAACAATGTTGTACTATTTGAAATACGTTAAATAAAAAAGTTATGTTTAATATTATTTCGTATATATTGAAACTCACGCTAAAGCTATTACTACGAAGTCCAGCCAATTCCATGCATCTCTAAGATACGTAAACGGGCATAAAATGAAACCTCGTGCCATCACTTTAACAGCTGATTCAAATGTGTAGATTCCGGTGAATATCACCCTAAAAACGAATTTTGTTGTTGTGGTATTGTTAACTAAACGCTTGAATACGAAAATACAACGCTTCGTACAAACAGAAATACGCAAAACGAAATGCAAAATACAGCGATAATAAAAAATAAATATAATATTTTAAGTGATTCAAATGCAATTTCTGTCTAATAATCATTGATCGAGCGTGTGAGTACATCTTCGACTTCAACCGACTTGGCGCGAATGTTTGAAGCCGTCCTGATTCAACTTCAACTGAATTATATAATGTTACTTCTTTAAATACAAGGTTCATAGGTTTCACAATAGTGACAATGCATAAATAGTATAAGTGATTTTAGTAGATACTATACCAATTAAAATACACAATGCACCTTGTTTCATAAATACAAATAAATTTTGGTTGAAGCGTGCCTTTCTTAAAATCTAATAAATTGTTTACATATTTTTGTATCTTTTTTAAAATAAGTCTTAATTAGTTTTCATGTTTACAACTTATATGTGTAGGTACTTTTAAAAAACTTATTTTTAAATGAATCGGTATCGTTAACCTAATATATAATTTTTCAACTTAAACATATAGATTCTTTTTATAAATCCCATTTGAATATGAACGTAATATAACCTACAGTTTTAACAGACATTGAAACAGAGTCAAATAGCTTTTTCTTGTTGATTAACCTCGTACATGTTCTACAATTCGTTTCACTCAAATTTTTACATAATTTTAATGTGCTGATTCGAGCTACGTTTTTAGTAGTGCGTTTTTGATTTTTGCATTATTCACTGCATTTTACAAAAAAAAAAATATGAAAAGACTGAACAGCCATTGAATAAAAATGAAATGAATGAATCAAGGAATGTAATGGCTTTAAGACAACTTGAATATCGTTTAAAATTTGGTTGCAATAACCGATTTTAAAAATTAAGATAAAAAAATAATTTGTAAATCAACGGAAAAGCATATTTAATAAAAAATGTTTTATTTTTATTTTAAATTATTAAAAATACCAGAGATTCTACACATTTCGACAATGGTATTACTTTTGCTGTGCCTTTTTGGTTTTTTGAGATAAATTAATTTTTTATTGAATTTCAACAGTATAAAAATAATTCTCTTTATATTAAAAAACGAGTTTAAAGCGTTGAATTAGTATGAATTAGAGTAGAATTAGTATGACAACGCTTTAATTATATAAATGTTTGGCATTACGAAATCACAATTAAATAACAACGCTTCATACTTTTAGCACTCAGTAACACTCACATTAATACTTTTCATACAGTTCAAAAGTTCTTTTTGGTGGATAAATTTGTTTGAGTACCGCCAATCAATGGTAATACCAGATAGTGAAATGGGAACAATAGGTAAATAATATTATTAAGTATAAATAAAAGATGTGTAATCAAAAAAATAGTTTAGTTAATATAAATAAAAAAACATAATATAAAAAAGGTAAAAAATTGAATATTGTGTAAAAACACAGTAGCACTAAATTTACTTTTTTACATTAAAATTGAATGTAAACATAAATATGTTTACATGTAAATAAAATGTTTTTCACATTCATACATATTTATGTTAGCAATAACGCAGAGAATTATTCATTGTGAACATACATATGTTTGAACGAAAACAAAAATATGTTTGACTGTTATTATAATAATGTTTTACAATGATAAATTACTTTTGTTTCCATAAAGTTCCTTTTTTTTGCAGAGTGCAGGCATGTCAAACACGCGGCCCGCGAAGACTTTTTAAATTATACATAAAAATATCAAAAAACTGAACCCTATTTAACCAAGAGTCGTGCTTTGCACACACTGCAAATGGAATAATTTTAATTTTTTTTAGTAAGTAAAACTTTATGTATTAGAGACATTCCACACAAAATCTACCAGAGATTAAGACTCACCTTTTCCAGAGATACAGTGGTCCAAAGTTTCAACAAAATTATCAATAATCAGTTTTTGTGGTTGTAGAAAAACTCTTGGCCGTAACCTCGTTTTAAGGATAATAAAACCAACTTCGCCATAACTCCTAAATCCGAACATCTAATCAAATGTCATTGTCCTTGCAATTTAAATTAATTGTTCATAAAAAGGAAACCTTTTCAAATTTATTGAAACATCAAATTTAAATACGGTATTTAAAAAACTTTTTTAATTTGTTTAAGTATTGTTTGTACGGAAAATCTAAAAAATCTGGTAACCAGTGATTTATGCCTTGAAGTTTTCTCGAACTAACTTGGAAACAAAAATCCAATCTTGTTGCTAATTTTTAAAATTTCGTAATTTTCATAGAGTAAAATTTTAGGTTAGGATATTAAACATTTTTCACATCGATATCGCAAGTGATCAAAGAAGTTCGGACATTTTTTTGATATATTTCAAACAGACAAAAATCGCACCATTTTTTTGCAAAAATATTTCGACTTTAACGAAGATCAATGGAAAATTTGATCATCTTAACATAATATTTCATTTTACAACCGAAGAACCAAATGTAAAAAATGAGCGATTCTTATGGTACACAAATGCGGCCCGCCTCATCTTTTGAATTGCCAATGCGGCCCGTGATGCCAAATGAGTTTGACATGCCTGCACTAGACTATTTAAAATAATAATGGTGGTTTTTGAATAAATTTTCCAAAACAAAAAAGTATTTTTTAAAATAAAAAAATGACTGTTAACATGAATTGAACTAACTGCCATATTGGTTCCATTGTAGTTTTCATTAAATTTTGGATGACTGTTTCGAATACGATGTCAAGTAATAATAATGTGGTAAATAACTTATTTTAATAAAACTAATTTTTACTTAAACATTAATATTTAAGGCATTGGCCTCGACAGCAACCCCAATTTTCGCATCTCATAATATATGATCTTAAGTGACTTTCATCGAATTACGAATGTAGAGGCAACACTTGACCTCATTTGTTGTGCTCTGCTCTACACATGCGGAGATTAAGACGTTGAGATGCTGTTTTTAAACTGTCGAAGCATACGCTCTGCTCTGTCAATGTCAATTGGAAAATGTTTGATTAGAGGCTAGTGCGACTCGACACCCACCCACAGCGGCTGAGTTCCTCCTCTTGTGCAACATACCGTTATTTTTGCGCCCCATTAGGCTGCAATTGAATTGCTGACTGTGTACTTTTGACTTCCAACCTGGGTTCGTATGTAAGCCAACGTCCTTCAATTAAGTTGCTCTTTGTCATTTTGTTCCTCATTGCTCATCGTCATCATGATCATCATCAACGCCATCATTATATGTATTGGTAAGAACGCGACTCGGTGTATCCATCAATGGTTTCAGTCGATACGTGTAGACACTTTTAACCTAGTTCTCATTCACTCGAGAATTTTTGTATTGCGACATTATCTTGGTTCTTCTCAGTTTCCATATATCTGTGACTCATTTCACTGCTGAAATCTCAGACACCAATTGTAGTTCAAAGTCACAACGACTTACAATATGTGTAAAGACGCAAGACCGACTGATTAATATAATGTATAAGTTATATTAATCAGTCTGTCTTGCAAATTATAAATTATACATTTTTTTTAACAATATTTATATACTTTTGTTACTGTTCAGTTCTACCCACAAATTAGATTGATTGACGAAATGAGGGTTGAGCTTTGCACTACAAACTACATACCCTTTAATTTTTATTAAAATATGTTCAAATATGTATAAAGATTTTTAAAAAATATATTTTTATTAAAAACTACAAAATATAGTTTTCTATTATCAATAAAATAATTTGAACCAAATAGACAAATTAAAATGGAATTATTAAACATTTTTTTTTGTAATTTTAAAACTTAAATGTATCACTAAAAATAGTAAATTAATTAAATATTGAATTTGCATTATAATTGTTATAATGTTGTTATATTGCTATTAATTAAGATTTTTTTTTGAATTTTATATAACAATCAATTTAAGTCATATTAGTATCAACGTGTGTTGTGGAAGTAATTTACTGTCGTCATAGTACCTATAGTAGTTTTGTTGAAAACTTGTATATGGGATTTTTATTCAGATACCCAATCTACGATGACAATTTTGGCATCAGCTAAAAAAATGACGTTACTTTTAACATTTATCTGTTGATATGTTCTGCGGCGTTCAATTTAATTAGTTTGAATTAAATTATTATTAAATTTTATGTGCGTTTATTAAAAATACTATTTTAAACAAAACTTGTACTATTTTAATTATTAATAAGTATGTTACAGATACTAATTTTTATTATTGATTTACATTTCATTAATAAACTAGATGAGGTTTTTAAACCAATGTTATATATTACATTTTATTTAACTGTCTATCTAAATAATAAAAATATGTTAATACTAAATAACTAATTCAAATACAAGTACGTACTAATAATATCACATTTTAAACATATAAAGCAGTATATTTGTACTTTAGATATTGTGGAATATATAATTGTTCAATCTTCTAAGTCTATATAATGTATAAATTTTACTACAATCTAAAGAGTATAAAATCTAAGTTCTAGATGAATATAATTTATATAAAATTGTATAATTTGTTTTACATATTCGTTTATTACTAATATAATTACAAAAAATACTTCTATACTACTATAATATTTATTTACAGGGAATCTACCTCGTTTCTTAAGTGTTTACACTATTGTATTTTTACGTTTATATATGTTTAATAATTATAATATAAGTAAATTTTCTATATATGTAATTGTTTAGTTACTATAAGAAATAATGTTTGCTATCTATTAATAAAGGTATACTACTTTTTCTACTAGTGAGAAACCATGTTACTTATTTTACATTTTGACTCAATTATATTCAATCAGCAATTACGATTCTGTTTTTATAAGAATTATTAATCATATGAATTTGCAAATATATGCTAAAAATGGATGAATAGCTTAATAAAAAAGTAACAGGATGAATTATTGTAAAAATGGAAGTTTACAAGTGTATTCAATTTATGCAAACATTTACGACTTGAATCTAACTTTCTCTCAAAATGAATGATTATCTAAATATGCTCTTAATTCGATCACTACGATTTTACATAATTTACAAATTTTGCTGTAAATTTATTACGTTAGAAAGATTCGAAAGTGCTTGCAAAAGAGCTGAGTACAGTTTACCTTAAATAGGAGAAGAAATTTATTATAATTAGCAGAACTATTTACTGTCTTGTTAAATCGTAAATTACTATTTACCACCACTTTTACTAACAAAATTCATCACTTTTTCCAAAAATTTGTTTTATCAAAATATAAATTTTAACTCAATTTGAATTCATGGTTGGTAATTAATAAGTAGTACAGAAAATTTATTTATACTTAATTCAGGGATTAAATCAACCTCGAATAAATGTCTGGATTTTCCTTATGAAATCATTTAATTTGGGGAATAGTTTTATTTAGTTTAATGATATAATATCTATTTTAGTGACAATCCCTCATTTTAAATATAAATATATTTTATATAATGCTTAATACATATACATATATATGTAAGTAGTAAATCAGTTATTTATTACAATAAGAATTGATTATGTATTTCTATATAAAAAATAAAGCGCTTCAAAAGTTGTATATTGAAAACATTTAATAAAGAGGGATCAAAATAAAACAAATAAAAATAAATATATCTGCTCAGTACTCACTCTGTGGATTCAACGGTCGGCGTAGTCGGCATTATCATTAGAATACAGTTAGTCAGGATGGTTGTAATAATGAATAACGAAAACAATGGATGTACTAAAATATAAATGGCTACACGACGTATCGGGTTGAATGGATCGAGCAACCACATTGCTTTGGATGCAGAAAAGCGAAAAATATCTTTTTTTTTTTAACAACGTTAATAGGATCAAAACTATGACGTCCCAAAGAGCCTCATGTAATCCCGTGACTGCCAATATCAATAGCATTATAAAAATATATATGGGCGAGAAGTCCATATATATAATAGAATCAAAACTATGACGTCCCAAAGAGCCTCATGTAATCCTGTGACTGCCAATATCAACAGCATTATAAAAATATATATGGGCGAGAAGTCTGAACAAAATTATATATGTTTTTTTTTTCCCTTTTTCTTTGTTTAATTTTTATTCGACTAACGGAAACCCAAGGGGTCAATACACCAATTGGGTATTATGCAATTAAATACCATAACTCGGTATTGGGATTTTTTTTACAGCAATGATTACCGAGTTATCGATAATTATTGCAAAATCTCCACATTTTACTAATGACTTTGAAAAAATGCTCTGTTTAGGAGATACAGATTTTTGAAATTTTTTGGGTTTTGACCAATGGACCCCTTAATATATCGTTGATTTAATGGCATCATTAGATTTTCTAAAAAAATCCCAAATTGGAAATTTTTTTCAAAATCCCCAATGTTGATTTATGATTTTGAAAAAAACACTCCGTTTAGTAGATACAACATTTTTGGGGATTTGGGTTTTTGACCTATGACACCTTGAGATTCCGTTTATCGAATGGCATCATTAGAATTTTTTTTTAAATCCCAATATCGAGTTATCGCGTTTTATAACAA
Source organism: Dryomyza anilis (assembly GCA_951804985.1). NCBI lineage: Eukaryota > Metazoa > Arthropoda > Insecta > Diptera > Dryomyzidae > Dryomyza > Dryomyza anilis. The sequence goes on along the minus strand of OX638130.1, from coordinate 300,797 downwards.
AATCCCCCATTAATCCCGGGGATTTCTTAAAACTCTCCGTTTAGGAGCTACGGATTTTTGAGGGTTCTGAGATTTTGACCAATGGAACCCTTGAGATAAAATTTATCGAATGGCATATTAATATTTTTTTTTAATCGATATATCGAGTTATCGTGTTTTATAAGAAAATGCCATGACTTTTACAAAAGATACTTACAAATTTTGGGATCAGGGATATCTGAAGTCCAATCTGATGTTTCAGTAAATATTTTTTATTTTAAATCTTAAACATTCTAAAGGTTTTTTTGCAATGATCTTAAGCAGAATAATACAAATTCACTTTAAGTTTTAAAAAATATAAATTTTTGATGATTTTTGGAATGTAACCATATGATATGTTTTAATAATAAGATAAAAATAGTGTAATTTTTTAAATGTAAACAAATATTCAAATTGTACCATTCGACACTGAATACACTATTATTTATTAAAAAATAAATATACAAGTATAAATTACCATATATTTTCAGAAATATATAATTTAAGAAATACTAAAAATGGCTTTGCACCTGAATATGCAATTTTTCTTATTTTTCCCAAAATATCACCTCACATTCTCCTTATGAACTAATTTGTTTGTCTCTTTATGAACTCAATTTACTTAGCAGCACATAATAGATATCATAAACTATCAGTTAACTTATTTCTGCCGAAATATTATAGCAGAGAGTATTTAAAAAAATGTCTTTGAAAAGCTGTTACCATATGGTAACAAATTACCTAAATGTTCGGATTTTTTGACATCTGTTATTCTCAATTAACTCAAAACATTTTTTTTTTTTTGGAGCATCACAAAATCCAACCGCATAAAAACAATTTGACAGAAACGCTCCGATCATGTATTTCCCGGTGAAATCAATATCCGCTAAAATTCGTTTCAATATCGGTTAAATATTTTTGATTCATGCATCCAACGAAACGTTAAATACAAACAAAAATATTGAACCAACGTTCGATTCAAAGAGCGAAACGTTTGAAATACGTCATACAAATTTTACAAGGGGACTGGAAACGAATCGTAATCACACGATAGTAAAAAGATTTGGGGGAAAATCCACAAAATTAAGGAATTTGAAACTCTTAATGAATTTGATATTCCTGAAAGTTTGTTCCAAACAAATTTTAAATGATTTGAGAAATTCGGGATATTTACATTATACTGAGGAAAAAAATTAATATGATTAAAAAAAAAGTAATAAGTTTAAATACTTTTCGAAACGTTTTTCACCCGTTGTCTTTACTGTTTAAATTAAATACTTTTTATTTAAATTTATTACGTTATAAAATTTGATGTTAATACTTTTTACTTAAATTCATTACGTAGGTAATAAAATTTGAAGTTAATATTTTTTATTACTTTTATTAAGATAATAAAATTTTAATCTCAACATCACAAATATGTCAATTGGTATTTTAGAACTATTTATTTCATGTAAAAAAGGTTAGGAACAGATAAAATGATTTTTTTTTCTTAATCACTTACGGTGGTTCTATAGGTTGTACACATGACCGTATTACATAATTTTGTAGTGGTTACTTTCAAAAAACATACTTTAATATTGTTAAAAATACTTCTATTATATATATATGTTTTTATTAAATTTAATGCGTACATAATAAAATTAAATACTTTTTTTATATTTCTGGAGTATTACCTTTTTATTACGAAAGTATTTAAATCAAATTTAAATTAATTTTATTAAATCACTTTTTTCTTGGTGTACATATAGATTAAAACTTTTGTCAGAGTCCTCATGTTGGATGATGAATGGTACTTTTTACGTTGTACTGAGCATTCATGGATGTACATTTAGTTATATTATATTTTATAACTGCATACAAAATATAATAAGTTTTGAGATATTTTCGAAATTTTTTATTACCTTTTGTATGGGAGCGTATACGCAAAATTTTAATATCATATATCTATTAACAAACTAAAAGTGAAAATGGTGAGCCACCACACAGTTTGCTAAGAGTGGATTTTGTACAGGTGGATTTTACATCGGTGGATTTTGCACCGGTGGGTTTTGTATGTTGCATATTGTATGATAGATTTCTAACCCAACCCGTTTTTTATATTTTGGATTTTATACGGGTGGATTTTGCACCGGTGGGTTTTGTATGTTGCATTTTGTATGATGGATTCTTAATCCAAGTAGTTTTTTATATTTTGGAAAATTTTAATTATAATAATTATGTTCAGAAAATAAAATAAAGGCGCGTAATGGTAATTTTCTTTGAGTAAATATTCAAATGAAAATGAGCAAAGCAACCAAAATAATGACAGTATTGCTTGTCATTAGGCGGTGCCATGTGAAGTTGACGTCATTTTTGCACTGAGCAACCGAAGTGAACAAGTTTAACTTTTTATGATGGCGTGACAACATTTGTTTTCTTTTTACATACTAATTTTATAGCTAAATCGATGAAACTTCGCTTTCATTGTATATATTTGTATATGCTACGCTGTTTCGAAAATATGCAATATAAAACAATGAACACGCTTACCTTTTACATAACACAAAAAAGATATTATGTCCCTGATTTTAATAATAAAACAGTACTTAATACATAGACATATTTTTGTGTAAGTTTATACAAATATTCATGTTCGTTAGTGGACTTTAGAAAGTTAAAACAAATAAAAATCATTTCTGTATTTAGTAAAATTGTTAACTAGACAAAGGCTCAAATAAAATAATCCCCATCAAATAAAATGTATCACTGACTCACCAGTATATTACTGTAAAATGGATCGATATCCTCGAGAGGAGTGGAGGCCAATTCCGGCGGGAAGCTGCCCTGCAGTCGAACAGGTATGGGCACACCCTGTTCAAGTGTAGGATCCGGTTGTGGACCTTCATCCTCGTCCTCGTCATCATATCGGATCTTTATTGTTGTTGATAATTGGGTTAATTAGTTATTGTCGTCGTTGTTGCACATATCATAATTCCATTTGGTGTAGTTTGAAGCAGGAAACACGGGCAAAAAATAAATATATGAAAAATATGTTAGTATGGAATGTCGCATTTAAAATCAGACACTAATATAGTTAAAGATATGCATTTAAACAAATGCATTTTGTAAATTTTGAATAGTCATAGTGTGTTAGTAGTTTGCAGAGATCCAAGCCGATTTGTTTCGGCGGCGGTGGCTCGGTTTTCCCGAGGTTACTTCATTTTTATTTTAATGTTTATTGTATTTTTTAATGTTTTTTTATGTCCGTGCCTCTAAAATTACATTAAAGATTTTTTTATTAAAAACACTTTACTTCCAGCATCAGATAATACAAATTTCGTGGTATTTTATCCAGAGACAAACACATTTTGAAATATCGGTGTCCGTTCCACACATTTTTAATGACGGTTCCGATTCCAGTTCTTTGGGGTCCCCGACACGTTCCAATCCCGGAGAGATTCCGATTGAGAGAATAAAACAGTACCAAAGTTAATTTTTGAATAATTTTTAATAAGGGATCGTAAAGAACCGTTATCGGAAGCGATTTAAAAATATGTGGAGCCGGAATCGGAACCCATATACACTTTTTTTTGGTTGGGACCGGAATCGGAACCGCTATTTTTTAAATCTTGAAACGAAAATCGGCACCGATATTCCAAGGGTTTTAGTCCCTCTCTGGGATCGCAAAGATCCGTAATTGTAACCGAAACCGATTCGAATTTTGGAATTGTAGCCGGAACCGTTTCTATTTTTGGAACCGGAATCAGAATAGGAACCGTCGTTAAAAAATTTATGGAACCATAAAAAATCTTGGAGCCGGAACCGATATTCTAAAGAGTTTAAGTCCCTGTTTATAATATTATTTTCACGTTTTTCCTAGTTTTTCATTTGATTCCTTTTTTTGGTGTTTTTCCGTTCTTCTTCGTGTCTTTATATATCCCGTAATTTATCGTGCTTCCAAACGTGCCCTTAAATTTAGTCGTCGGGCTCGTGTTCGTGCGTGTTACCTATCAGCATCACTACCCAAGTCCGTTTAGCTATGTCCGTCTGCCTCTCCGTCTGTCTGTCTGTCTGTCCGTCCGACTACACGGTAACTTGAGAAATACTGGTCAGAATGCGTACAGTATGATCGGGATATAACAAGGTATATAACAAGGGATATAATAATCAGTTCACGATCATGACTTTAGATTGATTCTGTTTGCTTCTCTGCCGATGAACTGTCGGCTCCCAACCATTTTCAGCCACCTCCGGTGTAAGTTGGTGGTTGAGCCACCGCCGACGATATGTTTCCTTCGGCTTGGAACTCTGGTGGTTAGGCCTGATTTATATTCTGAATTTTTCGCATCTCGCATTAATTCGATTAAAACGTATTAAGTCTATGATACATAAATATTTACTTAGAGGTTGCGTAGTATTTAATATAATATAAAAGAAAAAATAAAAAAAATGGTTACTACTACGCTACAAAAATATAAAGTTAGTATATAGAAAAAAAGACAGAAAATATGTAAAAATATTCAAAAACAACTGGAAGCAGATTTATGCCATGGTTGCAGTTACAGAAAGAAATAAGTAACATTAGAAAAAATATGTAGCTGCATTTAATGTGATTAATTACTCTGTACTTATTTTAATCAAATAATGACTGGCACATTCAGTGTTTTTAAGTATTTGAAAAAAAAGCTCCTCTGCCTTGCATAATTAGGACAACTATTCGCTTGCGGTCAGTTTTCGACCTTGGAACCCAGACGCACACGTCACACATTATTTACCGCGAATGACACCATCATTCATGTCCTTATGGAGTACCCACTTCCATTACCATATATACAAATATTGATTAGCGTAATGCATTGAGCGCTACAGCGTCCGACCATGAAGTTGTTACGTCGGAGCTACAAAAATAGTGGCACCGCAATTACATACCGCACCGCACCGCACTCAAAAATAATTAAAGTACATACTACACTCCAGCGCAACGTAAATATTGGAAACTTCGCAGTCTTTGGCCAGTCTTTCCTATTTCTTAGGTATATGCGTTATTTATTTTTATATTTTGATGACTTTCTCGCACTCAAATTGTTGATGTTTTTTTTCTTTCTGTTTTCAATATTTGTTCTGGATGTGGACGCATTTATTTAACGGGCTACTCAAACATGTATCGGCACGGTATGAACTGTTTTACCAAAACTTATGTGTTCATTGTCCCGAATGCTTGAAGCCAAAGTGTTGTTTCGAGGACTGCAACTGACAAGTCAAAGGACAATACTCACAAAAACATAGTAAAGAATCTAGCTTAGGGTACACTCTCAGAAATAAATTGTTAATTCTAACAATAAATTAACAATCATATTGGTCAAAATGGCATTGACAATTATCTATTGTTAATTTATTGTTGGTATTAACAATTAAAATTGTTAATTTTTCGAAAATGAATTTTGAAGCATATTTGACGTCTAAAATTAAAAATTAAACCTCATTATTAACAATTGTAATTGTTATTTTGGATTGTTATTGGTGACGCAGACTAAATTAACAATCGAATTGTTAAAAATAGCAATAATGATTTTTAACATAGCCTACTTCATATCATTTAATTGAAATAATTGTATACAGTGTTTTTATATATATATTATATTAATTATTTATATATATTATATATTTTTAAATACAATTTCAACCATTATTACAATTTATATTATTTCTACTAAATTAATTAAAAACAATAAAAATAATTTAAATTCAAACATTAGGTTAATATATATATATTTTATTTTTTATATTTCATATTTTATATTTTATATTTTATATTTTATATTTTATATTTTATATTTTATATTTTATATTTTATATTTTATATTTTATATTTTATATTTTATATTTTATATTTTATATTTTATATTTTATATTTTATATTTTATATTTTATATTTTATATTTTATATTTTATATTTTATATTTTATATTTTATATTTTATATTTTATATTTTATATTTTATATTTTATATTTTATATTTTATATTTTATATTTTATATTTTATATTTTATATTTTATATTTTATATTTTATATTTTATATTTTATATTTTATATTTTATATTTTATATTTTATATTTTATATTTTATATTTTATATTTTATATTTTATATTTTATATTTTATATTTTATATTTTATATTTTATATTTTATATTTTATATTTTATATTTTATATTTTATATTTTATATTTTATATTTTATATTTTATATTTTATATTTTATATTTTATATTTTATATTTTATATTTTATATTTTATATTTTATATTTTATATTTTATATTTTATATTTTATATTTTATATTTTATATTTTATATTTTATATTTTATATTTTATATTTTATATTTTATATTTTATATTTTATATTTTATATTTTATATTTTATATTTTATATTTTATATTTTATATTTTATATTTTATATTTTATATTTTATATTTTATATTTTATATTTTATATTTTATATTTTATATTTTATATTTTATATTTTATATTTTATATTTTATATTTTATATTTTATATTTTATATTTTATATTTTATATTTTATATTTTATATTTTATATTTTATATTTTATATTTTATATTTTATATTTTATATTTTATATTTTATATTTTATATTTTATATTTTATATTTTATATTTTATATTTTATATTTTATATTTTATATTTTATATTTTATATTTTATATTTTATATTTTATATTTTATATTTTATATTTTATATTTTATATTTTATATTTTATATTTTATATTTTATATTTTATATTTTATATTTTATATTTTATATTTTATATTTTATATTTTATATTTTATATTTTATATTTTATATTTTATATTTTATATTTTATATTTTATATTTTATATTTTATATTTTATATTTTATATTTTATATTTTATATTTTATATTTTATATTTTATATTTTATATTTTATATTTTATATTTTATATTTTATATTTTATATTTTATATTTTATATTTTATATTTTATATTTTATATTTTATATTTTATATTTTATATTTTATATTTTATATTTTATATTTTATATTTTATATTTTATATTTTATATTTTATATTTTATATTTTATATTTTATATTTTATATTTTATATTTTATATTTTATATTTTATATTTTATATTTTATATTTTATATTTTATATTTTATATTTTATATTTTATATTTTATATTTTATATTTTATATTTTATATTTTATATTTTATATTTTATATTTTATATTTTATATTTTATATTTTATATTTTATATTTTATATTTTATATTTTATATTTTATATTTTATATTTTATATTTTATATTTTATATTTTATATTTTATATTTTATATTTTATATTTTATATTTTATATTTTATATTTTATATTTTATATTTTATATTTTATATTTTATATTTTATATTTTATATTTTATATTTTATATTTTATATTTTATATTTTATATTTTATATTTTATATTTTATATTTTATATTTTATATTTTATATTTTATATTTTATATTTTATATTTTATATTTTATATTTTATATTTTATATTTTATATTTTATATTTTATATTTTATATTTTATATTTTATATTTTATATTTTATATTTTATATTTTATATTTTATATTTTATATTTTATATTTTATATTTTATATTTTATATTTTATATTTTATATTTTATATTTTATATTTTATATTTTATATTTTATATTTTATATTTTATATTTTATATTTTATATTTTATATTTTATATTTTATATTTTATATTTTATATTTTATATTTTATATTTTATATTTTATATTTTATATTTTATATTTTATATTTTATATTTTATATTTTATATTTTATATTTTATATTTTATATTTTATATTTTATATTTTATATTTTATATTTTATATTTTATATTTTATATTTTATATTTTATATTTTATATTTTATATTTTATATTTTATATTTTATATTTTATATTTTATATTTTATATTTTATATTTTATATTTTATATTTTATATTTTATATTTTATATTTTATATTTTATATTTTATATTTTATATTTTATATTTTATATTTTATATTTTATATTTTATATTTTATATTTTATATTTTATATTTTATATTTTATATTTTATATTTTATATTTTATATTTTATATTTTATATTTTATATTTTATATTTTATATTTTATATTCTATATTCTATATTTTATATTTTATATTTTATCGTCGTGGCAGACGACTGCACACTGTGCAGTGCACAGCTATGGTGAAAGTAGTTCTTGCGGTGGCACTGTTGCGACGAGATGAAGGATGTTACTATCGATACATCACCATTGGCTCGCCGATCGCCTCAGATGTTTGCGGCACCACTGCAAATAGGAATCGCGCGCAATTCCTTCTCGATGTCCTTATTCGTTGCCTCCAAGTGGTCAGTTGTCTGAAGTTTGTCCTCGAAGCATATAGAAAAATATGTTATTTCAAATGCAATAAATTGTATAATTTGGCGCTCACCTGTCTATTTACACATGTTTTGTAAGCAGCGTTGTCTCCTTAGTCTGCAGATCGGGTTTATAACCAACTAAACCCAAACGTACTCCAACGGTTGCATTGTACGGATCGATGATGTCACTTGCTGAAGTGGCGCCGACTGCTTGCTTGAGCCCACGTCTGCCTGATGCTGCACTCATAAGTGTGGCGACAGTTACTTCTGTGGCTCTTCAGCAGCAACACAATTTATTTTATCCGAACGAATTTTAAATTTATTAAAATAGAAAACATATTTTGAAGTATGATACAGTGATAGATGTATCATGTTTTGAAGTGTTCGTATTGGAACAAACAATTTTTTAAAAAGCGAATTGTTGAATAAATAAATTTAACAATCTCCCGAAAAATAATTGTTGAGTGTGAAAATGCTACAATCATCACTCAAATTATAGGAAAAAATTAACAATTATAATTGTTAAATGAACAACAATCGTAATTGTTAAATTTTAACAATTATTTTCTGAGAGTGTGTGTAGGGTATAAAAATGCGAAGAATTTATTAACTAACATGTAGATATGTCCAGGAAAACGTTTTAAAACTATTTATTTTCTAGCCAGGAATTACTAGAATTAATTTACATTATTATTTTTGAAGTATTTTAGAAAATTTATTTTTTTGGAATTTTAATTTTGACAACAGAACTTTTTTGTGAAAAAATTTATTTGAAAAAAAAAAAAAACAATTCTAGAAATGAACGATTTAAGATACGGGTTTAAATACAGAATATAACTGTATCAACAAAAATAAAATATTAAATAAAAAATGAATGGGCTCAACTAAAAAAGCGACTGAAAAAGGTTATTTCTGTAAAGTTGTAAATTCACTGCTATGTTAGAAGTCAAAGAAGTGGGATATTTTAACCGACTTAGAGGTAACAGACTTAGAGGCTGCCACAATCAAATGCTCACTTACATGGAGGTTGCCACAACCGAATTAAGAGGCTGTTGTATATACCTTATCGGTTGTTATCGCAACCGACTAATTCGTTGGTTGGCGCAAGAAATAAAATTTTAAATTTTCCCAATAAAAAAAGTTTTGTTACCATTTAAAAATATAAAAAATTAAGTGAAAACACATTTTATCATTTGCATAACAAATTCAATTAAATTTTATATTTTATTCCATTTTTTTACAATTTATTAAGCTAAAGTGTGAAAAATTTCGCTTTTAATTAAATGTACATCTTTTGTTTTTGTTTTTTTTGGTTTTTTGTTTTTTTTCTCAGTTTAAGATTACGTAACTCTTACGAAAACTAAAAAGCAATTATAATCATTTTTAAATTTTATTAATATTAATAAAGTTTCACATTTTGATGTTTTGAATTTCACTTGTTGTTGTTATTCTTGTTCTTAAATACATTTTATAATTTATTGTGCATCGGGTATGAATTGATGTAATATTATTATTATATTTATTAAAGTTTTGCATATTTATTGTTGTTGTTGTTTCGGGCAATTTATATTTAATACACGTATATTTTATTAAATTTTTAATATTCAGTATTCTGTTTTTTAAACAAGAGGCTTTTGAAAAATATACAGTTGATAATAAATATTTGTAAAAAATTTAAACTTAACAATTTTGAAAACATTGTTAAAGATTTTATTTTCTTACAGCATAAATGTATTGAGTTTCTTTCCTAAACAAAGTATGGCTTTGTGTAATAAACCAAAGAATCCGTTATTTGGACATAATTTATTATATTGAATTATTTTTAAAATATGTCGCGATAATAATAACTGAAGGATAGTTATAAAACAGTCTTTATTAACTCCAGTATAGCCGGGGAAGTTGCTATAGAAAAGAGTTGTATGGTGACCAGAAAAAGTAAGACTTAAATTTAGGAAAAAGCGTAGCGTACACTCAAAAAATGTTACTAAGATAAAATAAAAATAGATAACAGAATTTTATGCAAATTAAAATGAAGAAATCAGAAAGACTATTAGTACAATAAAATTTTATAGGCATTTGAAGTAAATGCAAAAGGTTGCCTTAATTTTTTTATTATTAAATTCAAAAATGCGAAAAAATGTATTTGTAGAAATTATAAGACTCGGGAAAGATCTGAGTTTGCCGCTTTTTTGTTCTATTTAATTTAAGTTTTAGTTTAAATAATGCGTTTTCATTTCATTTATCAAGCTGTTTTTAGTTATTATATTTTAATTATTAAACGACGCAGCAGGCGTGTAAAATATGGCAAATGTTGTTTTTAATACATTTCAGTCTATTTTTTTTTATTATTATGCATTTTATTTTATGTTTTACATTTTGTAGCAATTGGATGGCAATTATTATGTAAGCATTTCTTGTATTCAAATTATAATTTGTATATAAAAAAATATATATAACATTAAATTGAGATTAAGGATTTTCGGTGTTTTTTTATTATTTATATACAAAATATTCATTGCTTTTAATTTAGAAAATTTAAAAAAATAATGCTTAGGAGTGCACAGCTTGGAAAATGCAAAAAAGACTGAGTTGCGGCTTATCACATATCAAATACATATATAAATATATTTTTTATAAAAGTGTGAGTGTCTTGAGAATGCGAATGTTTTTATTTTTTGTATTTTTATTAATATTTAAATGCAAACATGTACCGCATCCGTAGGATTCGGAAATTAAGGTGGCGGATAAGTATGTATTGCGCAGCCAGGGTTTGTTTTTGACGATTAAAAATAATTCAATAATTTGTATACACAGAAATTCATAGAGCCGGTTCTCAGCCAGTTTTTGTCAACAGTTTGTTCAATTTTGTCTAAGAAAAATATACATTTATGAATCATTTTTACTTATATAGAGTATAAATTGTAAATATGTGTTTCTGCTATTTTTGGTAAACATAATTCTATGTATATATGTACGATTTTGTATGTATATATTTTGTACGCAGATTTGAGAAAAGATTTAAGAATAATGAATACATTTGAAAATGTTTCATCGTGCATCCTCTTCGCACATCGTTTCATCACAAAACATAGAAAACTAATAACAAAAATTGCACTAATTATATTTTCAAGATTTAATTTAGAAATGTTTAATATAGCACTAACTTTCATTAGTCTGTATTTGTTTTTTTTTTGTTTTTACATAAGTTTCAGGTAAAATATATAATTTATTTTAATTTGATACCTATCCTCACTTTGCTATACTTCGTTTTTTTTTGCATTTAGACTAATTTTATATTTAACTAGAATTTAATGTATATTTTACAATGTATAAAGCTAATGTTTAGTGTTAACAAAGAAGCATTTATGTTCTTGGTGGTTTTACCCTCTCGTTTTTTATTGTTATATTTACGAACATAGTTTTCGGGGAGAAATTTACATTATTTTGATGAATGATGGCAAATGCCTAAAATATCTATTGTATTTTTGTTAATTCTTGCAGCTACATACTTAAATTGTTATTTTTTTTTTACTTTATTTTTCATCTGACTATTTTTGCATTTTTTAAAAATGTGAAATTCAATGATTTGAACAAAAAAAAAAAAAAAATCAAAGCATTTATTATGAGAAGCAATTTTATTTATATGAAAAATATTTGTTTTTTGTTTTATGCATTATTTTACAGTTATTATATTTATTACAGAAATTCAAAGTAATTTTTTTGTTACATTTGTGTCTGTGTTAATGTCTTTTTTTAATAATAAAATAATAAATCCCCACACCTATGGTTTGACGAGATTTCTTTTAAATCGCGATCGCAATTAGTTGTAAAATTAAAATTGTTATTTTATTTTTTGTTATTATTAATGAATATTAACGTTGTTCATTTAGTTATGTTCGCATAACGTTATTTTAAACGTTTATCATTGTTGGTTTTTAGTTTAGATGATATTTGGTATCTTGTTTAATCTCGCCCCGCCCCTCACTGTTAAGAGTGCACGCAGAAGTTTTAAATATAAAACTTAATATTTCATATAAATTTTTTAACTTTTTGCTTTTTCGATCTATGTAAATACGCGTAACATAACAAAGCATTCGTAGTATGAAAAAGGAAACTCAGCGATTAAGGTCGAACATTTTATAACCGTTTGCAATTGATTTATCACATCCGACGTTTGATTTGTATACACAAATTGGAAAAATATTAAATCATAGCATGTTTCTAAAGAAGCAAAATTTGTTGCATGAAATTTTCAATGTATTCAAAAGTAAAAGATTGGTTAATGCGAAAAATACTAAATGCTGTTTAATTAAAAGTATTTTATTATAGATATTAAAGCTCTGTACTTTCAGTTGGTAAGTGCTGTCGTTTAATCGGACACATTTTCCCGATATGCCACAGAAACAAATAAAGCCGAATTTCAGTATTTATTTCGTCCGATATATATTCGATAAAGTATATTAAATATATTAATTCGAATGTCTACCTGTGAATTATATTCATTTCAATTTTCTATGCGGCCATTGGGATAATGTGCCCGTGTTAATTGGTGTGTGCATGTGTGTGTGTGCATGTGTGTGTGTTTGTGCAATGAAAAGTAAAACAACAAATGTTATAAACAGAAAAATGTCTGGCTTGAACAATTTGCGAACTAAAGTCAAATTTTGCAGAGAGCACAAAATTTTGCAACTTAAATTAATCACTATGAAAATAAAAACATTTTAAAAGTATCTCTAACACTGCGCGAAAGCAATAAGGATAACACGCAGTAAACTGGATTGATTCTCAAGTGATCTGCGATGAAATAATTGAATGTTGTCAGACAGTGTAATTTATAGGTAAATGTTCTTTGCCATTAGTGGTGCCACTTGTATTCGTAATAAATAATTGGTTTTTAACATCAATATTAATATGTAAACTGTTCGTTTTAAGGTTAGCCTTTGTAAAATATAATATAATTTTATTTTTTTACTTTTATTACACATACTCATTAGTTGGATTTGCGATGTTTTATTGGTTTCATGTGGCGTCCGTTTTGTTTTATATATTTTTTTTTATTCATATTTCGGTCTTGGTTGTGTTCTTTAACATTTACACTTCTTTTTTTATTTAATGTTAGTTTTGATTTATTTCTATATCTTATTTATTTCATCAGCGCAATGTTTTTTATTCGCGAATTCCTACTGTGCCTCGACTTTTTGAATTGTTTCTGTCCGTCTCGCACTTCATTATTATTTGTCACTTATATATTTTGTTCGTTTATTTTAAAATGTTTATTTTCGAATTTTATTCGAGTTTTTTGCGTCTTGCTCCCCAACTCCATTTTGAATTTATTAGCAGGTGTCCGTGTGTGTGTTTATATGAAAATAATTAAATGGTGTGTGTTTTATATTTAATCGCCAAAAGTTCCGTAGGACTTTTTTCTGATTGTTATTAATTTTACTTGTATTTTTTTTGTAATATTATAATTTCCAGAGCTTAATTTTAAATATCAATTATTTCTTTTAATTCCAACAAATTAATGCAAATAAACAAATGAGTTTTCTATTTCTTTACTTATGCAAAAATTCAAATGAAATATTCATTTTATATATATATATACAAATATTTTCGAGTCATGTCGATTTCCATGGGTCATTTGGAAAGGTATTGTCGCCGAATGGCCCGGCCAGTTAGCTCTTTTGTTACTGTTTGCGAACCATGGAAATCGCCATAAATAATTTTCATTTTCTTTCTTTTATTTCAAATTATCAATCAACATTATATTTTTATCATCATTTTACAAATGTGTACTTTAAGTTCTTATTTTCCTTCTCTTTTTCTTATTTTTTCTTCATTCTCTTATAATAGTTAAGCGTGATGTAGTAGTTTTTAGTTGTTGGTGTTGTTGTTGTTGTTGTTTTTGTTTAACTGAAATAAAGACTGTTGTTGTAGCAGAAAATTATTCGTTGAAAAGATTTGAGTTAAGTTTAGTTCTGTCGTGCGTCTTGGAGGGGGGGGCGAGGCCTGGCTCAGACATCCGCCGTCCTCGATGTTATACTCGGCGACCGCGAGTGAATTACAACCTTGTGACCGTTTTTTGTGACGAACCCGTCGCTCTCCACCAACACCGCCGTCTGACGTCCGTTACTGCCGGCACTCGCACCACCCGGACTCAGCGGCCCATCACTGACCCCTGCTTCAGGACTATTCACACCAACAGCCGCACCGCTGCCACTGCGTTGCGACTTTGTACAGCCCAGTCCGCCGTCATCGCTCGCGTCATCATTGCCACCATCGGCGCCTCCACCTCCATCCACGTCTGCATTATGATCGTCGTCGCCTCGTTCGCCGCGCGTTTTATACTTGCGCCACGAGTTTTGAATGAGTCGTGCGCAGTACTCCTCGCGCTGCCGCCACAGCGTGGACGACACTGGCTCGTAGCCCTCGGTGTCCGGTCGCGCAGCGATTTCACCGATTTCGCCTGTCTCCTCGATCGGGTTGCCCTTGCGCGCAAAGAAGTCCTTCGTGAGCGCATCCAAAATGTCAACGCAATACATAAGGTCGCCGCGACAGATTGGAATGTCCATGGAGATGATTTTGTACTTGTTCGGCTTGTGTATCTGCAGCGGCGGCTCCAGCACGTCGAGGAATTCGGACAGCTGATCGTAGCGTATGTACTGCGTGCCCTCAGGATCAAACTGCTGCCAGATCTCGTAGTACATGTCGTAATCGTCGTCGGTGAGACCCTCCTGCACATCTTCGGTGGCCTGACTATAGTTCTCGAGAATGACAGCAATGTACATATTAATAACTATCAAAAAGCTTATAACTAGGTATGAGAGGAGAAACGTTATTCCAACAGTTGCTGAACCACAATTGCCCGGATAGCCTTTGTCGTTGTCGGGTGGATCGCATTTTTCCTCATTGATAATGGCGTCTAAAACGCCATCCCAACCGGCTGAGGTAGACATCTGCATGCAGTACGGCCAGACGTACAGACACGCAGGACGGGACGGAGTCGCATGGACGACAGGGCCCCATGGATGGATCAGTCGGTTGGTGGAACGATGGCGAGATGAATGAAAAAAAGTTTAGAAGAATTTTTAGGTTAGAATCTGTATATGCTTGAATTATTGAAGGTATTTTTGAAGGTTTTGAGCATGAACAAGACTGCAACAATGCGACTAATATGCCAAATGTTTAACTATCTAACTAAAACTATTAAAACATAACAACTCAAATATCTTTGCTAAATAAGAAGCTCAAATACCGCTTCGTGTACAACAGATAAATAAAATCCCCAGATGTTCTAGGTTTGGGTTACTACGTCTGCGCAAATAATAAAAAAAAAACAAAAATCTATGTGGATCTAGCAGCAGTGGGTCTGGTACTTAATAATGTAGAGTTACATACGAAAAATCACTTTAGTCTTAGAATAATACTTAAATGTGTAATCTAAATGGTATTAATTTTAGGAAATGTATACTTTAGTATTATCAGTACGCATTACAGATTTTCTATCAATAACAATTTTGTAAAATGACTGTTTCATGGTTACAACAAGGATTGAGATGTTTCCATAAGCTCCGGAACTCACACGCGGTTTTCATAGGATCTGAATAAAAATGTCTGATACTTGCAATATAGTTAAAATAATATCAAAACCCAAATAAATAATATATTCTTAAATAGCTAGTTCTAAATAGATTTTTCTGAAAAATTAATAGTTGAAACCACAGCCCATTAATAGGTTTATGTATTTCTATTGATTTTCCAAAACTGAAATGAAATATGGATTAGGCAAAAACTATGCGCCATGTGACAAGTACAGACCCCGAATGCTGCTTACCAAAATCAACTATTAAATTTAAGTCTACCGAGTGCGAACTCAGTTCTAAATCAACGAATGAAACTACTAATCACTTATGATAACTTTTGGGTAAAGTAATTGGGGGCATATTTACTACTGGAAAATGCAAAACTAACTTTTAATTCAAAGCCATGTACGTTGGTAAAGCTCTAATGATACAAAAAGCATTTTAATCAGAGAAGCCCTTTAGCTGGCGGAGTGCACTGATCGGCTGTAAGGATCAGCTGGGAATAGGTATTTTTTTTCGTATTGCTGACAAGCGATTTAATGAGGAATTAAACATTATTTTGGTGATTGTTGAAAGAGCTGAATTAGATTTGATTAAACAGTGATGGAAAATAAAACGAAATAAATAACGCAAAATAGATAGAAATAAAGTAATGCAATAATACAAAGACAAAGCCAGATTAGACACTTTTTGTGAAGTAAAAGTCAATAAAGTAGTTAATGGCAAGAATACCAAAAGAACATATTGTAAATATTAGAGTAGAACATTAAATCCCAACTAAATCAAAGTTAGTTAAATAGTACAGAGTTCAATATTACTGAAATGTCGACATCAGAAGTTCTATGTCAGAACTATTCAATATTACTACTTCAGAAATATTTTTGAAATTCTCCAATTTTGGTACTTTTGGTATTCGGTGACTAAAAATAAAAATGCACATAATGTATAAAATATGTAAGTTTTAATCATGAAAGCGAATAAAAATTGTGAAATATGAACAAAATGAAAACATAAAAATAAAGCGTACTAATTTAGCTTTTTACCAACAACTACCGGAGCATCAATCAACATGGTGACGCTCTCTGGTACCGCAGACTCTAATCTGAGGCCAGCGGAGCGTCACCCAACGACAACAACAATAGACAACACAAACCGATTGTGTAAATATTTTGTTTTTACTAATGATAGTTCTAGATAGTTCAGAAGAGAAGGATTGAGGCGCGCTTACCTGAAACAGCAGAATCATACTTTGTCCGAAAGTTTTAAAGTTATATACATCGTTGATTCCACTCCTCTCTTGGACATGCATAAAGAACGACATTCCGAATATGGCGAAGATGAACATGACCAAAAATAGCAACAAGCAGATGTTGAATAAGGCTGGCAGGGACATGGCCAGGGCAAATAGTAGAGTACGAATACCCTTGGCACCCTTGACAAGACGCAGCACACGACCCACTTTCGCCACACGAACCACGCGCAGCAATGTTGGCGACACGAAATACTTTTCGATAATATCGCTAAGAACGAGACCTGCACAAAAAAGATTTAATGTTCGAAAAAAAAGTTCGAAAACATTTTAAAATTAGTAAAAGTAGATATTGAGATTTAAAGCTTACAAACTGACAATTAACAACGAAAATCCCAACATATTCGATCATTGATCGATTACACTATATAATAATTAACAGCGCATTTACATATACGATACATTTACAATTTCAGTTTAAACCTAATACTAAAATAAACACACTCTAAAATATATATTAAATACTATTAGGGCTATTCACGAATTGGTGGACTTTGTAGTGGTCTTTTAATGCAATCAAAGTCACTATATGTACATTTCTAATCAACATTTCCGTCACCAATCCCAACCCCTATTATAATTTGCTTAGTAAATGTAAAAATACTGAACGAACGGTCAGCGCCATGGAATATAAGAATAAGGTCCAGTGTTTCAGTGCAAGGTTAAACTAAGTTTAAACTTTTCAAATTTTAAAAACTTTTATAGTTTCTTATGAAAACCACGGGAGGTTGTTAGATACTAGGGTGCAAATAGAGACAATCAGTATACATATAACATTTTTTTAAATTTGTGATACAATGACTATAGACGATATGAAATCAAGTTTAAACTAAGTTTAATTTGAAAATGGGACTGAAACGCTGCCAATATTAATTCGTATGAGGCTGACCGCTCCAACTCAAAAATTATACATATTAATAACGAAATAGTTTTATTTAGGAATAGTTTTAAATACAATAAATACATTATGAAGGTTAAGTAAAAAAATAAATTAATCGAATTTAAATACAATAGCTATGTATAGCACAAGGATCAAAATATTATAATTGAATATAGGTTTAACGCGGCTTCATTAAGTTTAGATTAGCATTTATTAATTGTTTAAATAAGCTATTTAAGCTAGGCATCTGTAGAAGCTTAATATTTATTATAAAACATTAAAGCAAATACAAAACTTACTGAACAAAATAATGTAAAAGTTAAAGTTTAGGTTAAAACTTGAGTTATACAAAACTTTAGCGAATTATTATTTTGTATTTATAATGTCTAAAATGTTAGCGATAATCCGCAGCATATAATTAGTGCCAAATATCATCAAGAGAAGCTTTGTGTCATTTAGAAAAATGCGTTATTTCTGCACCTAGATCTCAATAGGTTTCAGCGGGAAAGTCCAGTGATGTTCTGGAATGCGAGCGAAACTTTTTGAACAAATTTGTCCGATAAATTAAAAATAAAATGAAATTTAATAATTCGCATTGATCATTGGCACTGTGATTAATGTCAAACTAAAGAAAGGATGTGCTAGATATATCGATTTGGTTAAAAAAAGGCTCGGAGTTAGGCATGGGACGAAATTATATATCTTTAAAGTACGCTAAACCAATTTTATGTGTGTATATTATGTAATTAGTATTTATGAGTTAGAGATGATTGGCAGTATAATAGCATTAAAAAGTAAAATAATTGAATCTTAATTTATTTCAAGTCTAAAAAATCATAATATGAAATTGCAATTGCAGAAATAAAAGCCTTATAGATTTAGTCAAATAATTCGTGTGTGGAATCTAAATTAAGTTAACCAAAGTTTATAACGTTCAATCATTGGGAAACTACAAATTATTAATATTGGAGTTGGTATTTTGGACTCGCACTATAATGGATACGATTTGAAGGGGCTCTGTAGTTAGAGTGTTGTGTATTACTTGTGTAATTTGGATGTTAAACTCTCGAGCATAGTATGTGTTACTAACTTGATGAATGCACCGTACATGCCAGACGGTATACCATACGAAGGATGATTGATTGTTTGATGGACTGCACTAAGTTTCTAGTGACGGGGCTTTATCCCACGCATGCGTCGCTTGATTGACGTTCATAGTAAAGTACATAATCTCCATCGGCAGAATGGACAAAAACCATTAAGAAGATTCAGCTAATGCCCGGCATTGGTGTGGCTGACATCCTGTCAAGGATGCCAACACGGTTAACTGGCGGCTACAATATGTAGAGACAAATGCATTCGTCGACCAAAGATGGATTATTTACTTTGCGCGGTGAATACATTCGAATGCCAGCTGAATACTGGGCAAAAGACGAACAGAGGTATGCAATAGAGCAATATTGATATCTCTGATTGAATCTGTGTTTGTTTTTTTTTTTTTTTCATTTATAATTTCTTGCTAATTTTCGATAGATAACCATTTTATTTTTATGTCATCCGAGTTGTTTTCTAGTTTAGTTACGTCATTGTATTGATCTTGTTTGATCAATCGTGTATTAATATATTCGTCAATATTGATATCATCTTTCGGTGATCCTAACCAAATTTTCTAGCACTCTGAGATTTATGAAATTCCATTCTAAAAAACTTAACCAACATCAAAGTTCGAAGTTAAAACATCGTAAATCAAAAGTTTGTGTTAGTTTATTATCTTTAATCTGAGGCAAGAATAGAATGTGTTTGGTGAAACGTCCTGGAGACTCTCAGACATAAACCTAAAGCCATATGTGACATTGCAGGATAACTATACATATTATAAGCAAAAGCTGAATTTGAAGCCATTTAGCTAATTTTCTGAAGACGGTTAAGAATTTAAGCAACACAAATAAAAATAGTAGGTACAAAAGATAATATGTGCTTTGAAGCATTTCTGTAAATTATTCGTCCGTACATTTACTTTACAGACGTTTGCACTTAAAATAATAAATTACATAAAATTAAAATAATTAGCACAACAACGAATACCTTAAAATAAGAAATTTTTGAAAATATGTCTAACTTATTTTCTATCGACTGGGGATTCTTAGCCATTTTGCTACAGTAGCGGAAGGGACTCTACTTTTTCATGGCAGCACATGAAAAAAATGAGCCTTCTGCAGGTTTATAATGTAGTACAGCATATTTTAAGCCATCTTTTGTATTAACACGTACAGTATAATGTACAGTCACGTACGGAAAAACTTATATGTTGACATTTCGTTTCCCTTTTCTTTTTTGTTTTTAGAGTAAATTGGAATTTGTGCTTTCGTATATCAATTGACAAACTGAAATGTATTATTAAGAGATACCATTTTTTAAAATTATTTTTCCAGGATACATTTATTTTGTTTTTTTATATTGTACACAAGTATTTATGCAAATCATCCGCATCTACGGATGATTTGCATAATTTCGAGGTTATATAGATGTATACTGGACTATGGATACCTTTGATATATTTTAAAGAAACATGGAAATTAATAAACTGTAAATTGTAATAAAGATTATTTAAATTGTTTTCCCATAAATATTTTATTTTTTTGTAAAAATTATTAATAAAAATTTATTTTTTTGTTAAATATCTAAATTTTTATTCAAAATTTTTAATTTTATTTTTTAGTTTAATTTTAAGTTTTTAATAAAAATTGAAAATTCCACTCAAAATTTCAAATTTAATATAGAAAATTTAATAATTTTATTAATAATAACGAACTGTAAATTACTATTTTTTTACTAAAAATTCGTTTTTTGTCAAAGGTTTTTTTAAATATCTAATTGTTACAAATTAGTCGAACTTTCAAATTGTTAATAAATATTTGAATTTTTAGTTAAAATTTGAGTTTAAAAAAATCAAATTTGTTGTAAATATTAAAATTACATTTTTTAGTAAATATTTAAAATGGACCTTATAAATCAAATTTTGAACTAAAAATTCAATTTTTTGGTAAAAATAATTTTTTTAATTAGTGCATTTGTGCTAAAAATAAATATTTAAATTTATTTTATTGCAATTTGATTTTTTTTTGATCGACATGTTTACTAAAAATATGTTTACTAAAAATTAACATTTTTACTAAAAATTTACATTTTTACTAAAATTTCATATTTTTACTAAAATTCATAAAACAAAACATTTATTTTTACTAAATTTTTTAATAAAAATTCATATTTTCACTGAAAAATTACATTTTTATTAAGTTCGAAAATGGAATTTAAAATTTATTTTTTTTTAGAAAAACTTAAAATTTTTCTTTCACTTAATATAAAACTTTGACAATTTTTCTTATAATAAAATTAAATATAGGATAATTCTGTAAAAAATAAAATGTAAACACAACATATATAAATTCCCTCTAGATATTTTAATGACTATAGTTATTAGTATTATGTAGTTTAAATAACTCTTTGAATACCTCCAATGACAAGCATCGTGTATTAATACTCATTAACTCGAGATCGCCCCATTAGTAAATGTACTAAGCCCTTATCTTGTCCCATCACGTCAGTTCCATTAACAACATGGGCTGGCCTGCTGTGGCCAATTTGTACAAGAGAGTCAAATCACCAATTCTAGTAGAAATATATCATTTTAAGGACAACATTACAATGTTGTTGGTGATGTAAAAGTCGGGATATGACAAGGCAAAAATACAGTGATAAGTACTCGATCACGGCCCTAGTACAGTATAGTCTTGGGAACAAACATTTGAGATGATCGACACTACTCAACAAACAAGAAAAACAAACTCTTATGGATATGCGATACATCAATTCTAAATTTAACTTTCAAGTGCTGATTTTGAAATTTCGTATAACGTAAAAGTTCAGTTTGGATTTTTCACATTTTTTCATTTTTAAAATATTTTGTAGAATTGATGGATGTATCGTGTTGAGGTGTGATTATATAATTATATAAAATATTTTTTTTTGTTCTCAGTTAATTACAAAAAAAATGTAAATGGACCAAAACGAAACCATAATTTCAATGAATAGTTATAGTGTTGTCGATTCATTCGAATTCCATGCCAATTTCTTAGAGTTTTTCAAATACCTAATCGTAGAAATAATGATTTAATTAGCGTAATCACGTATTTTTTTATGGTATTCGAACCATGTAGCATATATATGACACAATAACACATAAACGTCAATTTGTTTTTACATCCCTTATAAAAGTTAAATACCACAAGTGTTGTATTCAAGAGTAGCCCTGCGGCATGTTTTTTGGTGTCGTATTTTGTAAAATGAAGATAAATTGCGAAATTGAAGATAAATAGTACGCATAAAATGTTAATTTATTTGTTTTTATTGATAACTCGAGTCATATTTTTGATAATTTCAAAAAAACCTAAATTTATAAGAATCAGCTACATTTACTTGACGAAATATTTAAACAAGCAGAAAAGTGGTGTTCACTCACAAATCGTATGACATTTTTTTTTTGTAAAACATAACACATTTTTTTGCTTCCATTTCACTAAAAAAAAATGTTTAGTGTACTTAAAGTTTTATTATATTACTTTTATTCTAAAGCATTGAAATTATGCACTGCACGTTGAAAATAGTCCTTGAAGAAGATCAGACTACAAACATTTCATATAATTATCACTATTACACTAAGAAAATAGAATGTTTATGATAGTCAACTACTTCGAAATCTGAAATTACTTCCTACAACAATTCCAATATGCAGAAAATACATATACACTTGTAGCAACAGTGAAAGTAATTTGTAAACATCACAAATTACTTAAGAGAAAAGTCTCATATTTGTGGTGGATTCACGACAACTACTCATATGATTTTGTCGCAAATATATTAATTTTTCATAAATATGTATCACAAAAAGGGGGTCATATATTTGACCTCTGTAATTCGCATTTTACTTGCTTTTCAAACATCGTTTGTTTCCTTGTTTTCATTCTGTATAATCCATGACTTTAAAGTTCAAACAAACTTTGGATTATATGACTCATCATATTTAAGAATAAATGAAGGAAATAAAGAAATCGACAAAGTTATGAAGAATAAGAACGGATGGTGGAAATCTGTTAAATGATTTACAAATATCACTCGTCCGTCTAATATTATCCCACATGTCAATCAAACATTTGTTTGCTTATATCCAGCGCATATTATATCCTTGTTCAGCATGTATGAATAATTTGTCCAATATTGGTTTATACTTGCAACATTGTATTTACACCATTAATATGATGATAATTTTGGGGATCAATATTAGATATATTTCTACCATAGGCTACTATTTTGAAACTATAGGAAATTCTAATATTAACAAACTAAATGAAATTACTTCTAAAATATATGTGTACAAACTAGAAGTTCTTTATATTCGGGGATTTACACAAATTATTGTGATATAATATACAAATTCCATTATATAGCATTAATGTACAATAGTTAAAATAAGTTGGGAATGGAACCAAAATGAATAAAAAATAAATAGTTTGGTATACGCAAGCACAAGTTTACTCGGGTGTAACATTATCAGTTGATTTCAATAAATATTGTACAATATTCCAGTAAATATTCGCAATTAAATATACAATTACAAATCGGACGAAGACGATGTCAACATTAATAACAACATTTAAACGAACGAACGAAAGAACGAACGAATTAAAGTATAACGTATATGGTACATTTATACATAAAAATACAGATATGAACACTGAGACAGAGTACGATATACATTGAGGCGAAGCACAGTTAGCGTGTACGACTTTACTTACCTAAGATGGATAAAATGACAACTACTACATCAAATAAATTCCATGGCTCAATAAAATAGTGATATCGTAAAGCGAATATTTTTAATAAACATTCGGCACTGAAAATAACTACGAATATCGCATTCAGATAATCTAACACGGCGTTATACGTATCCGAGGCATCGTAACGATCGAGTGTCATGGTAAACATGTTCAAACCGATAAATAACATTATAATTATATCGAATTTCTTATCTGTAACTATTTCAAATACTATTGCTTGTGGACGCCACTGTAAGAGATAGAGAGAGAGAGAAGAGATATAGAGATATTCAGATATGTGAGCATATTTTAATTTTAGGTTAGTTAAGTAAGTACTTTGTTATCGATTCTACGGTGGTAATGTTTTATTTTTTTATATATATTTTTTATATTTTATTTTGTTTTATGTCCGATAAAATTGTCAAACTAGTTAGATTCGTCGTTTTAGCAGCTGTGAAATTACTTAGAATTTTATCTGTGCCAAGAGCGAACTTTTTTTCAAAATAGAAAATAAGTATTTTGTATTTGTAAAGTGAAAAATGTGTAATAATTAGGGCTGTGCGATTAATCAATTAATCAAAATCTTGATTAATCCGAATCCTGATTAATTGATTAATCGATTAACCAAAAACCCTGATTAATCAGAACCCTGATTAATCAGCATTTTGATTAATTGAAAATTAATTAATTTTATTCAATAGCATTTGAAAATTTTGTCAACTTAAATAAAGTGAAAAAGTATTTTTAAAATAATTAAAAAATAAAATAAAGTGTTCTAAATGTTCCAGACACATATAGTAAAGTATTTTTAAATACTTTGCGACGCAAAAGTTAATTAATCAGAAATTATGATTAATCAATTAATCACAATTTTGATTAATCAGAATCCTGATTAATTGATTAATCAATGTTCTGGTTAATCAAAAATCTTGATTAATTTATTAATCAATTAATCAGGAAATTGATTAATCATATAATTTGATTAATCGATTAATCGCACAGCTCTGGTAATAATATTTAAAGGATAGTTAATAAACATAACCTGAGGTAATGGGACAGTGTGTGTTAAATGTAAACGAATACAGATTTCAGTTTATAGTAAATAGAATAAAACGTGCTTTTATAGTACAAGAGAAAATGCAGTTTAAAATTGTGTTCGTTATAGTTAAGGGTACTATTTTACAATTCCATGCATAAAAAATACCAGTTATTTAAAAATTAAAACATTAGAAATTATTATTTTTGGTGAATTTGTATTTAAAAATATAGCACTTATATTTATATCCTTATTATGCGTTTGACTTGGCATTCCGGATTTTAATATAAACTACTCTGCCCTTTAAATAAACTAGTACTTGCAATTGCAAAGATATTAGATATCAGATTTATGTTCACACTAAATCCAATACTTTTCAGATTAATGTTAAATGGGCCTCAAATTAACCGGCACACATGCAAAATGAAAATTGGTGTTCTGGTGAGTTACTGTACATAAATTACATTAAATTGTTCCAATTTCGTTTTTATATTATAAAACATACGAAAATAAAGTATTGGTTGCTCAGTAAAATGCAAAACGAAGTGAGTGGAGTCATGCCCAAAACATGCCCAAAAGTAAGATTAGTTTAGATTTGAATTCTTGCATATATTATTTATTAATTTTGTAAAATTTTGTAAATTTCTAATATGGCAGACATAAAAATGTTTAAGAACAGACAACCGTACGGACTTTTATCAATCCTGTCTAGCGATCTATTGCGATCGACATAACTTAGTAGTGGCAGTAACAAAATTGCACAATTTCGAAATTCGATAATTATGAAATTTGTCCACTATAGTAGTAACCAACCATTATTTTATGATTAGTGAACATATTGCTAGATTACTGGGCCCCGTGTTCTTAGTATTTTGAGAGGCTAATAAGGCAACTATTGAAACTATTTTGTTTTCTTTTCTACGAAAAATGGAACAACTTTTACATTGGGTTCTCTGAGCTATCAAAATGATTGTGATTCTGGAAACAATTATCAATTATAATAAAATTCATTTTATTTACATTGCCAATAAATATCTATATTATTTTTGATAGCTCAATCAAACTTTGAACTTTGAACAAAAAAACTTCAACAAATTCGTTTTTAACTTTCAACATAAAATTCAACACAACTGCCGCATAAACCTAGCATACTTAGAACATAGAATAAGTGAGTAATTAAGAACTCAATGATAAAACAAAATTATAGGAAACTCAAAATTCATTCATTGTCCATTGTCTAAGACGTGAATTTAACAACACAACACACACACACGTGTTGTGATCATTTCGGATCAATACGAAGTATAGGTTCTTGTAGGTAAATTATAGAGCTTTTGTTGTGGTTATAGGAAAAAAAGCGATACAATTGGCACAGATTCATCAAAAAAAGAAAATGTTTGTTATTTTTGTTTAGTTTTGATAATTTAATTTATGTTGTTTTGATGAGCCTTACCCTCGGTCTAGGAATGGCTTTTAATGGTTTTTTAGAGCCCATCTTTTTCATAGCATTATAGTACTTTTTCTGATCTTCTGTCATGAACATTTCTAATGATCCACCGGCTTTTTTCTTTTGTTCATTAAAATTATCAATGATAACACCAATGAACAGATTCAATGTGAAAAATGATCCAAATATAATGAAGAACACAAAATATAAATACATGTAGATATTTGATTCACGTATCGGCTGCTTGTCCACCTGTAGTATGTTAATGTTGTAATTTTGTGTGTTTTGTAGGCGTTACATTTTAGGGTTTATTTCAGGTATTGATTTTTTTGGTGTAAGGATTTTTTAATTGAATGTTGTTGTTGGTTGTAAAACATGTGTAGAGTAAAAAGAGAAAAATAGAATTGTTGATTAGTAACACTGCGATGAGAAAAACATTCATATTCATACTGTGGAACATATTGTATTACCTCACGTGAATCAATAGCGTCGTTCATTATTTGAATCCAACCTTTGAAAGTGGCCACTTGGAACAGGCACAGATACGCATTACCTACATGATCGAAGTTCATCGCCGAGTTCACCCAGGTGTAGTTTTCGCTCTCGCAGGCGTTTCGACTAGGGATGATTTCGTGACTAAGTTGAGTGCCATTGAGGTCCTGGCACTATTAGTATTGAGATGCAAAATAAAGTCAGTAATCAAATAAATAAAATATATTTGATTTATTAGCTCAAAAACAACTTGAAAATAAATCAAAATAGACTGATTAGCGTGTTATTGTAGTGTTGAATTGAAGAAAATTCCGGGATTCTGGAATTGTATCTTAAATTGCAAAGATTCTCGTATTATACATCTAAATATTTAAATAATCGAGAATCAATGGCTAGCTATATATTGTAATTTTTATTAATTAACTAAAATATTGCGAGTATCTAAAATAAATGATGTGATATTTTATACTCCTTTCTAAAAGTTGTTAGATTTTGCTTTTTTTTTAGCAAATTCCCAACTTTTCGCATCAACTATTCACGAAAAATAGATGCAAAGATACGCTTTTTATAGGAACAATTTAAATTCATAAATTTAGATATCTAATGCGTTCTTAATTTAGTTTTATTAATTAATTTTTTTTTTTGATTTTTGTTTTACTAATTTTTTGTTTTAATTTATGTTAAATGTTTTGTTGAAAAAATATCGCAATAACCAATTTTGGTATTGCGCACATTTTAAACATTTGTGTAACCTGGTTATATACATAATTTTAATAGGATTGTAAACGTACCTTAAAATATTTTCCAGCAAAAAGCTGTACACCCATAATGGCAAAAATAAGCCAAAATATTAGACACACCAAGAGTACATTGAAGATGGACGGTATTGCTTGAACCAGCGCGTTGACGACAACCTGTGAGGGACGTCAAATACGGGCGATTGCGGATAGTTTCAGCGATGGATGTTTGATGGGTGCCGTATGATGTCAGCAGTGTTCATGTATTCAAGCGGATATTTGATCATTTGCGGATTTAAATCGGCGAAAGATTGGATTGGGTTTAAGGGAGGACATGATAAATTGTAGAATAAAAAATGAAAAGTTAAAGCATTTGATAACAAGATTATTATTAATTGTATTTTTATATTAATTTGGTTGAGCTGAACACAGTAATATTTTATATATAAAAAGAGAATACCCCAGACAAAATATTCGGCAGGTTATTGGCAAATGATCGAGAGGTTTCTGGAAAAGGGCACATAAAAAACACCAGTTTTTCTATAGCAGGTTGAAAGCAGGGAATTTTATGTTTAAATATTAAAATCTTTAAAAATTTGTACATGCCACGGCATATTTAAGGAATATTTTTGGAATTTTTTTTGAAATAGACGAATCAGTCTTTGCCGTCTGCCGTTTTGTTTTAGAACAGGTAACAGGACGTTTTTAATACAAAATCTGATGATTTACTGCTTTTAAAATGCTGTGTTTGCATGCCTTCGTCTGCCAATTACCTGCCGTATATTATATTGTTTGGGGTAGTTTCCAATTTTATTCAAATATTCAAATTCAAATATTCAAAATATTCAAATATTACGTTTTTTCAACTCAACCGTCAAATAAACTATTACCTATTGTGAATGTGCTTTACAACATATGATACAATAAACGTAGTGTTTGCATGGATATTTTACCAAACATGCGGTGCAATACTTAGAGATATAATGCAACAAGTACGGTTAATTACAGATTCTGAGATCGGAGTTCGATCGGTTATTGAGGGCTCGACATAAAAGCATGCATTGGAATAGTGTAGGGATAGAAGAAGGATGTTAAGGGCCAAAGAAAATTAATTTACAGGAGTTTATTTACAATACAATATATATTTGTATTCATATATTGGAAATCATATTTAAAAGATAAATATATTTAAAAGATATTGCGAAACATTCTCCTTTACCCCTGCACTAAATAAGCCGTCACATACACAAAACAAATTTAAAGATATTTTTCAAAAATTATGCAAATGCTTAAAATACAAAATAAAATAGTTATTTTTACTGTGATTTATCCTTATATAAATAGATACTATGCAAAATGACTATTGAATAAATGTATATTGTAAGTTATGGCATGTATAAAATAGCTAAATTTATATATATTTTCAATTATCCAATTAGTTTACATATGCAAGTGTAAATAATGCGGTTCTTTATGAACATTTATTTTAAATATATTAATGGTTAGTTTATTTCGGAAAGAATCATTCATTCAAACTCAAATTAACTTCAATATAAGAGCAACTTTCCTAACACAAAACATAATTGAGGTCCTCAGTGCCGAACAGTTTAATTCCCAGACAAATTGTGTTAACATGCATTTCTTGAATTTTAAATTTAGCAAGTAGTTAATTTAAACATTCATTTAAATAAGTGTTTCGACGCTGAACTCCTCAATTATAAATCATAATGAAAAATATGACTATCTATACATAATAAGAACAATTTCAAAAAGACGTAAAAACCAATGGGCTGAAGTAATGTATCAATACAGGCATTCAAAATATGAGTCTACTTAGTTAAATATCAATATTAAAATTACTTGAAGAATGAATAAATGTATTGGGTTGATTTGTAGTTGTAGTTTTGTTTAGTGTTGAAGTAGAATATGATATTATGAAAGTACGTACCCTCATGCCCTGCATTCGGGACATGGCACGTAGTGGTCTCAGTGCTCTTAACGTTCGCATAGTCTTGAAGGCTTGAATACCACCAGCTCCAACAAGTGAAGCAACGAAGTTGATAAGCGACACCTAGTTTCGGTTTTTCGAAGTTTATTATAAATTTTAATTTTTAGAAATTTTCAATTTCACATAGTTTGTTATGTATACAATATGTTTTTTGGGCATGTGTTCGCGGGTTGAAAAAAAACTTAATCAAAAACAAAACAGCAACTTATGTATATGATTTTTGAAATAACAATGTATTTACCCACGGTGTGGATCGTCGTAAATATGTCAAAACAATTTGTTTGTGGTAATATGAGTAAATTTATCAAATTAGAATTATAAATAATATAAAAATAAAATACATTCCTAAAGGAAAACTCTTAAGTCACGATAACAGAAGTCCGTTCTGGCCTAAATACCTGAGTGGTAATTTAGTTTCGGATCATATTATTGTCTGATCAGGTGTGTTTTTGTTTGTGGTAATATGAGTAAATTTATCAAATTAGAATTAAAAATAATATAAAAATAAAATACATTCCTAAAGGAAAACTCTTAAGTCACGATAACAGAAGTCCGTTCTGGCCTAAATACCTGAGTGGTAATTTAGTTCCGGATCATATTATTTTCTGACCAGGTATGTTTGACGTCAACAAATGTAATGATCGGTGTCAGTATTTGAAGTTGCTATCTTGAGCAGGTTGAATTATCAGACACCGACGCTACTATCAGATTTCCTTACGAGTATTTAAAATAAGGCATTCCCTAGTCAACCATGATCAGGATTATATTAGGTGACCTATGGTAGTGATGCCCTATCGTTCTCTGATTCGGAATTGATGTTAAATAAGACTAACCTTAACACATTTTCACTCGAGTACATAACATAAATTGATTTTGAATAAATATTGGCTACATTCAGAAACGCACAATTTTGAGAAATTTCAAAACATATATTTTTTAGAATTGATTCTCAGTGTAAAGTTTGGGATTTTCTAATGCTAGAAAGGAGAAAAATCTTCTACAATTCAATACGGTATGTCAAACAAATGATTACCTATCCTAGGATTCTTACTGTTAAACGATAGTGTTCGCCGCCGCCCGATTAATGTGTCAGATCTACAGGCAGGTTCGTTGTGCCTGATTGATACACAGATTAAATAAAATTCGATTATTTAAAGTGTTCGTTATACAAAATTTGTTGCATATTGATTTTTTGCACTTAAAATTAATTTTGTTATTAGTTAATAAAGTCTTAGCCTAATGGAGGTAACACTGATTTCAATAGCACCTGCTATATGTAACCCTAGCCTTACTCTAATATAATATAATTATTCTTAAATACTAAAGTAGAGACTCATATTAAGTGCGGGTTCATCAATTTGCGAATTTGCGTTAAAGAACTTTGGCGTTAAACTTCGGTTCGGTTTCAGTTTTTATTTATTTTGATGCAAAACTCCACCAAGGTCGGATGCAACGCCAAGTCATTGTAATGAGTGAATTCGAAATATTCGAAGAATATATTTACAAAAGTAACTATTTTGAAGAAAACTAACGATTCTCAGTTATAATTTAATGATTTGATTGTTGGCTCGGAGCTGCATCTGTCAATGGCGCAGCCAGCTTTAGACTAGGATGGCTCGTCTCAAATTTGGACAGATTTTAGCTTGAACTTTGCTGCCAAACTTCGTGGATGCGTAGTTTGCCCTTTTCACACTTTTGCAGACCAAGACCAAGCGGTTATGAGAGTCTTTGTTTCGAGGATAATGTCGGCACATGTTGCTTTTAAGTGAAACACTGCCACCACTGCGTAGGCAAATCAGCTAAAGTGGTGGGACTACTTTGCTGAGTGAATATACAACACGGCAGAATTTATAGACAGAACGAATGAGGAAGAAAGTAAACGAAAGAGATAGAGAGAAAGACAGAGAGAGATAGATAGAAAGACAGAGTGGGATAAACAGATAAACAGAAAGACGGATGATAGAAAGTTTTATACAGTGGATTTGTTCTATTAAAAGTTAATAGGAACATCTGCTTCTATACAGAATCGTCAGCATATAATTTAAAAATGTACCCTTTGCATTTTCTATATCATATATGGCTGTGGTAGAGTGAATAAGAAGTGAGATTTTAAAATAAATTTTAAAATTTAGTTGTGCTAAATATATGTCGCGCATAATATGAGCTCTGCGAGAGATGGCACTACTTCTATTTTAGATTAGGTATTCATTGTTCGACTAGATCGTCTATATAAAAATAAGTCTTTAAAATATGTATTTATATTTATTTCTTAAATATGTAATTAAAGCTATATACAAATGTACATAAGAATATATCTATAAATACCTAATTGACTAAGCCTGATTAACTATATAAAAGTAATTCTAATTCCTACGTAATCTAATATAAATGGTAAATGTACACTAAGTAATCTATTTATTTTCATACACAGCAAATAAAGCAGGTATTGCCAAAAGACTTCAAAATTTCAGTATTCTCAAACAAAATAAAATATACATAAAATACCCGAAAAAGTTGGTGTATTTAACAATAAAATCACGAATCTATTTTAATTTTAAATTACGAACACGTGGTGTTCCGTTAACTGTCGCAGTGATTATTTTGAGTGCGGAAACAATATTATGTTGGAATATTTGTTTACAGCTTAGAATATTGTTAAAGAATAATAAAAATAACTAGAACTTAAAGGTCTATATTTGCCATATATCAAATGTTGCAATAAGTCATTCGTTTCGATAATGTTACTAGATCAATTCGAGAAGAAGGAGAAATTTACGCGATATCACACTTCGCATATATTTGAAATCTGATCTATCTCTTTTTGTTGATATCAATGTTCATGCCAAATTTCAAGATGATATTTTGATGGCATCATATTTTAAAAATTAATTTCATTAAAATCGAAAAGTTAAAATCTCAAATTTTTTTTGGTCGATTTGGTGTGGAATGGCCCATATATAAAAAAATAATCAAAGTTTGAGATTGCAATATCGATGCGATAAATGATTAAATATCGTATTTTGCCAAAGAATTTGAAAGTACTAGACATTTTTTGAAAATTAGATTCGATAAATGCAACGAGATCGAATTTTTTATCGAAGTTATTTGAGAGAGCTTTCATAAATCGGTGGTTTCCGAGACATGGCAGACTGGGAAATTTGCAATATTATCTTAAAACACTTAGAATGGAATGTATGATTACCGACAGAAAATCCTTAAAACACAAAATTTATTGTATAAAATTTATTTTATTAAATGAAAAAAAAAGGTTACTGAAAATTGCGATTCTTTTCTTTAATTAATCCTGCAATTATGATTTACTGAAAAGCCATCAATTCTGAAATTAGTAAAGTGTATAGCCCATCAAAAATTTTTCGATTGATTCTAATAAATATAAAATTGTAAATAAATATGTAAAAAGAAAATATTTGCAATAGTTAAAATTCGGACAATGTAACACATTTGATTATGTTCGACTTATTAGTGAGATGGCAGGCATACACTTAAGGAAAAAATCATGTAAATTTAAACAAAAATTAAACAGATTTCATATTGTTTTTTTACAAACAGATTGATCATGTTAAGTGATTTTAGTGATATTTAATTTTAATTGTTGAAAATGTAAAGTTAACATGAATATCTGGTTAATTTATAGGATTGTTGTTGTTTACCATAGTTAAAAGTATCATGTACAATTAACAAATTATCTGTCAAAATCCTCTGAGTGAACAGTTGAACTGTTTGCATAGAAATAAGTTTATAGCACATGTAGATCTGTACATAGCATTTGTTATAGTAATTTTATAGCAACATTTAGCGGTTAATGAACTAAGAGAACAGAAATAGGACATACCTAATTATAATTGTATATATAACATATTATATAAATAACACTTTGCAACATTAAGTACATTAATTAGTATAAAAATAAATAAACTTGTATATAGTTTTTTAAGTACATAGAGATTGTATATATAGGAAACAGCACACATACACACACTGATTAAGATCGTGGCAAACACTTATTGAATACTATATATGTATATATATTTGAGCCGCTGTATATATAGAGTAGTAGGTATGTAAATAGTAGAAGATTCAATTTTTTAAAAGAGCACAAGTATAATAGAGTACGTATTTTACAGCTGAGCCAAACATTCACCCATATTTGGAAAAAAAAAACATAAGAAGTTCTGGCAATTTGTTTGCAACACGACATTTAGGCACGAATACGAGTTGTAATAAAGTTGTGGTATTGGCCTCGGCGGGCACTACTTACTTTCATGCCCTCCCAACGTGAGACCGCACGCAGTGGCCTAAGTGCACGGAGGGTGCGCATGGAACGGAATGCTGGGACATCATCAGCGCCGGACCAAACCGCGGCCAGGTTAATAAGCGATAGCTAGCGGAATCAGTGACCGCACAAATGAACAAACGAACGCACGTCGGAAATGTGCGAAATTTCATTTTTGTGGGAATACGAGGAGGTACATTTGTAGGGGTTTTAGGAAAAAATTTAAATGTTTTGATTGATTAATAACAGTTTTTGCAGCTAGGTACTAAAATATGCTAAATATAAATAAAAGTCAATATTGCTAATCCTATACTGGCTACAAATATGAGAATGCGAAGCATCCAACTCTTTAACATATTGCAAAAGTAAACTAATCAACTAAGAATTACTATAAGGTCTTTGTACATTACATAAAAAATAACACTAGATAAAAAAGAAATAATAACTATTTTAAATATTAACAAAAAAATTGAAATGAACCTTTTTGCCTCGTAGAAATGAAATAATTATAATTATAATCATAATTAATATTCATGTATGTAAAATCATAGATACGAGTAGTAATAGTCGGTCGATTCTTTGGACTCTGTTTCTGTCTGTTTCGTGTTATTGATGTTGTTCAATATATATCAATTGGGTCCAGTGTAGCGTAAATATGGAAACGTTTTCGACTTACCATTACGATCACGAAATCAAGCCAGCACCATGCGTTGGTGAAGTAGACCTTAAAGCCAAGCGCCAACCATTTGATCAACATTTCTAAGAAAAAGATTACTGTAAATATTCTGTCCATGTAGTAGAGAATATCCTGTAGAATAGGTCGATTGGGTAGGTGAACGTCTTCTAGAGCCTGCGATGAGAAATGATAATAGCGAGGTTGAAGAAAGAGGAAACAAAAGAAAGGTTAGTCACGATTCACATATCTAGTACTGTTTATGACAAAGTCATGTGACATGGACATTTCGCACGTCAATGTTAATCTTTTTAATAATGCAAAGGATTAAAGGCAATGTTTAATTAGCACTAAAATATGCATATTGCAGAAAAATTTTCAAAGAAATTGAATACAAAACTCTTGAAAATATACAATACTCAATACCAATACAAATACATATGAACTAGAACGTAGGTCATTAGACGCCTTGTCCTAGCTTTCTGAAATAGTTCTTTTTTGAATGAGGAGATCTATCCAGAAATCCGCAATCAAAAAAGAACTGTATACAATAGAGGAAATATATAATGTTACGTAATAATAAAAGGCTGAACTTTTTTAAGACTTGAAAATACATTAACCTATAAATAAAACAAAAGACAATACAAGTCAAAGTATTATAAATATATGATATCCTCGATTTCGAAAACATTTAGATCTCTAAATTCAGTAAAACAAATGGTTTTCAGAAAACCCATATATTTGAGAACATTTTTTGTACTTATTTGGAATTATTCAAGCAAAACGATTATCTCGACTTGCTACAAAAAACATGATTACCCGAATCATCCCAGTGCGATATTCAGAAACCTTGCCTCCTAATTAGTAAGTCAAAGATGTTTTATTTCCAAATTTAAAAAAAAAAGTCAGGAGGATTCGGGTTAATATAGTTTGGTGGTAGCGCCGGTTAAGAAGAAATGCCTCGAATTTATGGGTTTCCTTAAAAGAATAATTTTTGTTCTTTACTTAGCTAATTTTTAACAAACAAACAGATAAAAAATATGTTTGCAGCAATCATATTATGTATTCTTTAATTGTGTGAGTATCTGAGGGTGTCACAATCATTTTCTAGTTTATAAAACCAATATAACACCAAACTAGTTATCACAACATTCAAATTAATATGTTAGATTTGCTGTACATTATATTGTATTTGCTGTAAACATATTTTAACATGCGTGTATTTTCAAACATTACTTAAACATTACAAATGATTTATTTTACTTAAGTCCGTTCATAACAAAACAACATATTCAATTAGACAATTTTTTTTCTTTCTTCAAACTGACTGTTATGACTTAACAAATAGTGTTTTTTTATCTTGTCTAATATTAAATTTTAAATATTTTGATTAAATTATGTTAACCTGTTAAAATAATACAAATAAAAAATAAAACTGCCATTTAAAAATATTAAATATTTGTTATAATAATGGATTGAAATCGTAACAATCATCGGTTTTAAATTGTTATTCAAAAACCGCTACACAAAATTGCAAAAAAAGATATAAGTTTAAAAAATTGATAAACAAATTATAATATTTTTATAATTTATTACTATTTTTAATTTACTCATGGGTTTTTGTATACTTATTAATCAATTAGAAAAAATAAAGAATTGCACATAGAAAAAATATCTTCCTTATATTGAAGAATTTCGTTTTCAAACCAAAATTCATTGTATCGAAAACAATTCATATCAATATTATGAATTATATCATATCATATTATATATCAATGTTAAAAAAATGTTCGAAATAAATATTTTTCGGATAATTTTTGTTTGTTTTTTTTTTTAATTATTTTTTTATGACATTTTTTTTTTGTTGTTTTTAATTTGAATTGGATTTGTTTTTTTTTTAATAAAATAATTTATTTTAAAATTAATTTTTCTTTCGCATGAAGATTTTTTTCAGTGTACAAAAACATAAATTAAGAATCAGAACTTTTATATATAAATGAAATTCCGAAACTGAGTTAAAGTAATCCGGAACTAAAATCTAAATTTTTGTTATTCCTTGATTAAACAATGTGAATATAAATAAAAACAGTCAAATAAAATACGTATTATATTGTAAATTCCTAAAAGACTATTATACATTTATAAACTATAAACAAACAAACATTAATTAACTAAATTAATGTTATATACATAATTTACATAAATCTAGCTAAAAAACTTTGGTAATGATTTTGATTTTTATTCTTCCATTTCAAAATTTAAACTTTTTAATGTAAGACGAAGGAACGAACAATCACAACGAAAATAAGCACTGCACGTAAATCGACATTTTAAACGGTCGATTATCGTTCAGTTTTTGGTTTGTTAGGTGAATTTTGAAAAAGTCAAAACTTACCAAAGCTAAGCTACTCATTAAAATCATAGTGATAACTGCTGTTTCAAAATATTTATTTTCAATTAATTGAAAAGTTTTCAGTCGTAAATTGCCCCATCCTTGCCAAAACGGCGAATCATCGTCGCCGGCTAAGATCGGAAATTTTTTATAGTATGAGTCTGGAAAGCAGTCGGCCGGGTACTCATCCAGGATGTCCTCATCGGTCGCATGTATGATGATATCACCATCGAGAGGACCTTCCTCTAACTCGCCCTCCTCGTCGAGTTCTTCATCGAGCCCGAGATCTTCCTTGCTTACGTCCCGCTTCTCTTCGCCCTCCATTGTCTCGGCGCTACCCTTATGACTTTCGTCTTTAAATGGTCGATTCTTATGGCTACCATATGAATTAATGCTGGCAGTGTCATCGTCCTGTAAGGACAAACCTCTATGGTTTAGCTCGTGTTCCAGTCTATTGTCTTGGTGGTTAATTGAATTGCCAATCATCTGTGATGCACAAAATCCAAGACTTGTTACTATAAATAACCATTAATATTTAATACGCTATTTACCGTTGCATTGTTAAGATATTTCGACTTCTTCGGTTTATTGTTCTTTAGATCACCATGTATCGTAAACTCCATGCCATCGCCTATGGCTACCTCCAGCTGGCTCTGCTCCTTGATGCCCTTTTTAATTAATCCGTCGACAAGGATTTCATCGTGGCCAAGCTCGAGCTCATTGTCACCGTGCTCTGCGGATATACAACGACAAACCCCCTTGCCTAACGTATCCGTTCCGTTTCATGTTTCATTTAAGTAATTTTTAATAGTAGCAAATACGAGTATATATCATTTTATGTAGAATTTTGTGGATTAATGATCGCCAAACAGTTGATAAATAAAACGGTAACGGATCCAAAAGCAGAAGTTGTTGGACGACAAATGTTGTTGAAGTGATGATATTGATCAATGATGCGGATGCGTTGTGGCCAATTGTAATGGGATTTTTTTTGTATTGAAAAAAATTGAGAAATATTTGTGTGCTTTACTAATGATACAAACAATTTAAACTAAAAATACCAAAACACGATAAACAACACGAATGTCACATCATATGATAATGTTGTTACCATAAGCATACATCAACTACATTGTTAATTGATTCCATACTTAATGTTGTTATAAATATATTTATATTAATAAAATTAAGTAGGTAATTAAATAATTAAACAATTATGGTTTTCTGTGCACATGTGATAAACAGATTACTTAAACTATATATTCAGAGACTAAACAATGAATATGCCGATGTGAATCAAGAAGCCAATTATGTATTGTACGCAGAGAAAGAATATGGTTGTGGCATTATCTCGTCAACTATAGTATGTTCTCTACAATCATAGACGGTTGTCGCAATCAAAATATCGACTGAGTTGTTTACTTGCATAAAAATTGATTTTTATAGGTCGAAGTAGATAACAAGTTATTTTGTATGATGTTTTCAAATTGTTAAAAAGAGATAAAGAAACTTAAGTAAGTTGTGGACAGGCGGACATGTCTAAAACATCTCGGGAACTATTACTGATAATTTCGTATCCGCTAAAACTAAATACACTCTTCAATTTATATATTTATGTATAGAAGAGCATAGTAGAAGACACATTACTTACAGCAGATAAGACCATGTTTAAAGGTA
The DNA here is from genome assembly GCA_951804985.1 of Dryomyza anilis. Lineage (NCBI taxonomy): Eukaryota > Metazoa > Arthropoda > Insecta > Diptera > Dryomyzidae > Dryomyza > Dryomyza anilis. The sequence continues at coordinate 261,935 of OX638130.1, read as the reverse complement.
TAATTTAATAATTTTAAATAGTCTTGTTCTGAATTAGCGTATTCACAGTTTCCTCGGACATTATATGTATACAACAATACGACATTTATACTGTTAGCACCATAGATCTATTAAATGTTCAGATTCACTGCATAAAACCATTTTTTTTTTCAATTTATTGAATGCAATTTAGTTATTTTAATAATTTATGTACACATTTTAGAACCATCAGCAAGTATTCATTAGCTGTTCTATATTTTGCAAAACACGACACAAAATAAAACATGCCACAAGACAACTCACAAATGCAACCGCTGTAATATTTCATTTTTTTTAAGGAATATAACCTCAAATTGACGTTTCTGTGTCAAAGTTTCATATAAAACCACATTGTACGAATCCGAGACTAAAATACGACGAACTGTGAATACGGTAATCATCGGCTCTTAATTAGTCTGTGCGTGCAGGAATATTATTAAGTGCTGTTATTATTTCGATCGTGATATTTTAAAATATGTTGAATTAAATGAATTAACACTTAAAAATTACAAAATGTGTTACAGTTATTGCCAAGATATGATTAATAAATGATAAAAACTGAAGCGTTGATTACTAATTAATGCCAAGACATTTTACTAAAACATTTTAAAATTAAAAATATATAGTACTCCGAAAAAATCAGCGGATAATTAGAATGCTAAGGGTCAAATCCACTGTTTTACTTTTATATTATATAATTATGTCCAACAACGTCAATAGGATTCAGGATACATTTATACACTCACAAAAAAATAAAGAGGATATCGCAAAATTAAAAATATATACATTGTAAAAGCCTCACGAACACTGCTAAGGACTGCGTCGAATAAAATTGTCCGCTACAAAAATGAAAAAATCTAGAAATCTAGTAATCGACTTTTTATAGAATAAAATATTTTATTTTGCAAATTATTTTTAGATTTAAAAAAAAAAATATAAAAAACCAGAAATTAATATTTTTTAATAAAAAGTTTTAATTTTTCCGGAACCCCTTCCATTAATGTTGTAATGGTAGTGTCCGACACCCTCACAGCTGCTGAAGACCACTTTCTTTTAAAGTCTTGAAGGTCTTTGGCCACTTTTTTTGTTGTCTTCATCTCCCTTTTTACTATAGCCCAGTATCTCTCAATCGGCCTGAGTTCTCGACAGTTTGGTGGATTGGCTTCTCTAGGCACTAAAATCACTGCATTTTGTTGGATCCACTCTAAGGCCGTTTTGCTATAGTGACATGAAGCGAGGTGAGGCCAAAAAAATGTGGACACTTCATGTTGGCGTAGAAATGGAAGCAATCTCTTTTGCAAGCATTCCTTCACATATATTTCGCTATTAATTGTACCCGATGTCACGAATGAGCTGCTCCTTTTTCCACAACTGCAAATTGCCTGCCAAACAAGGAATTTCTTTGGGAATTTTGTCATTTTTTTTTATTTGAATTTTTCAGCGACATTTCCTCGAGAATCGGCTGTATAAAATTCCTGCCCAGGTAGCTGAGAAAAGTCCGCTAAAACATAAGTTTCGTCGTCTATTATGCAGCAATCGAATTTTTTAAAAAATCTTGGTTCAGCTTTTTAGCTCGTTGTTTTGCGGTTTCATTCTTGACGGCATTTCTATCCGGAACTTATTGGACCTTGTACGTCTTCAGCCCAGCTTCTTTCTTAGTCCTGCGCACGAAAGATTCTGAGCAATCCGCCTTTCACGCCAATTTCCTTCCGGATATGCTTGGATCTTTCTTTAAAATATTCACAACCTTCTTTGACTTTTCACGATCATGTGGGCCTTTTTTTTACCAGAACCTTTCTTCCGATCAATACTCAGGTCTTCCTTAAAGCGGTTGATAACGCTAGAAATGGTCTTAGGGTTAGCCCCTACCTCCTTGGCATTTTTTTTAAAAGACCAACTAGGTTGTTTTTGAAAAATTTGAATTATATTTTCTCGCACTTCCACTTCGTTTGCCATTTTCGCGTTAAATAAATTTTGTACTGACTATAACTGACACAAATTATTTTCTGCCATTTAATTCAGAGCTACTATGATCAAATTTTTTAATTTGAATCTTGCAATAGCACATTATGAGAAGATATGTAACGGACAATTTTATTCGACGCAGTCCTTATATACATAAATATATAAATATATTGAAATATAAATATATTGAATTAAACTACGGCAAAAAATAATAAAGCTATTTTAGGCTAATACAAAATATGATGAGTGTGATTAACAGGATTTTCTTTGAAATGAAGCGATTTGATGAAAAGTTTTTATTTAAACTGTCGTATGACACATCTGTGCCGCAGATGCGTAGCCCAGATGCAAATGCCGACCAACAAAGTAACAGAATTCGCACCTGACACATGCAAATGGTAAAAATTGCTACTAGTATGGGATGATTTTGAATGAACGGGAGGTACGTAGGTAGGTAAAAACGCATTCTGCTGTATACTTTCGGGCGCTGTTGCTAACGAATTTGTTAACGAATGATTGCGATTCAATTGGTTCGCTTGATTATATAATTTAAAGTAAGTAGTTGAAAACAAGTGGATAAAAACCTTCGCTCCAAATCCAACTGATCTGATTGGTCCTCTCACCTGATGGTTGATCGCTAATCTGATTTGTTAATTTGTTACGGATAAATTTGAAGCAATCGGCAACATTTCGCTTCACCCAGCGCTTGAAGCGCCCAATGCGATTGAAAGCCTCAGCGATCTTGTTGGTGTCATTGTCGGCGGTCGGAGCTGACAAACTCGATGAACCAAAGTTAGACAACAGCAAGGCCAAGAAAAGATTGAGTACCTGAAATATATAGGTCGTTGAACAGTGCAATGGAGTCACTTTGCATTCGCGTCGAGACACTTACGACAAGATTTCCAATAACGACGGTGGCCAGGAAAAACGGAATGCATGAGACATCGCCAACGTACATGCAGTCCCACATGGATTCAATCCATTCTCCGCACAGGACGCGGAACACGATCATGAATGAGTGCATGAAGTCCGTGAAATTCCAGCGAGGAAGCTCGGCGCCCCAAAACATTTCCACATGATCTGAGAAAGACAAAAGAGTTACTTGGATTCTTTAAAAAAATAATAATTAAAACATATGGATAAGCTAGAGTATAGAAACATTTGCGTAGTGCATACGTTTATAAAAAAGCGTGTCTATTCAAAATATCAAAAATGTACAAATTTCAAATATTGTTTGCAGTTGCATGAGTATTAAATGGCAAAGTAATCAAGAGAAATATTGGAAAAAGTAGGTACTTACAAGGCAATCTCAAAATACTTTTTTAGTTATTACTATTAAGATTATACAGCTATATAAAGCACTATTGTAGGGTAGCCTTGGCGGTTTAGTTTAATAATATATGGCTCGGGTTACGAAAATGATATTATAAACCTCAAGTTAGATCAATTTGTAATCTTTCATAACCCAGCAAACCAAACGATAATTTTACGATATCGAAACGATATCATTTATAGGCTCAAATAGTTGTTTTCGATAATCTATAATGATACGAAAACGATAGGGTTTTCGATAAAAAATAACCTGTCTAAAACTATATCGTTTTTTTGTCGTTATAGACAAAAAAAAAAAAGATGATATCGTAAATGGATTTATTTTCGATAAACAAATTTAATTTGTTCGGATTATTTAATTTTTTGACAAAAATTATAAAGAACACGGAATTAAATTTTCAAATACTTTCAGTTTTATATCTAAAATATCTAAAATTATCGTCAAATGGTTTGTAGGGAAGTTCCTATATTTTTAGAAAATTGTTTTATTTTAAATTTGCATCTATTTTTTTTTTTATTTTAATCTATTTGTTTGATTCTAAATTCGATATTACTTGAAACAAGAAATAAATTTTGCTACCATATATGCTATGAATCAAATGGATTTTAATAAAACATATCTGAATGTTTTCGAAATGGAACTTAGTGCCGTTTTTGAAAAACCGAGATTTTGTTCAATTTTCTTCGACCATTTATAAATAAGTAGTTGATTTGTAACCTTAACGTAAACATTTCCTGACAAAATCAATGACAATGTGTGAATAAATGGAATATGTACTTAGAACAGTAACCTAAGAGAACAATACAAACACGAATGCAACGGCATGTAACGAGACCCCACATGGGTTAGAGTACTTACCGACGTAGTTCTTTCCAAATAGTTGCATTCCCATAACGGCAAAGATGAAGATGATAATGCAGAGGACAAAGGTTAGATTACCCAGGGCACCCATAGTGCGGCCCATGATCGAAATAAGCAAATTTAAAGTTGGCCAAGATTTTGCTAATTTAAAAACTCGAAGCTATATTTAAAAATGTTGGAATTTAGCAAGAGATGGTCCAATGCAGCAGTTGGTTGGTGTTGTTGATAGTGGAGACGGTGTTTTGTAATAGCAATTAGGCGAGATTTTGATAAATAAGCCGGGCAAGCGAATTTTTGTAAGGAATAATATACGATTTATGTGGAAAAAGTAAGAAAAGACAAAAATAGTTAGATCTTGATATTTCATAAAAATGTAGCAAGATACCTAAAAATATATGAATAGGAATACATTGGCATTTTAACCCATTTCTCTGGTATCTATAATATCATAAAATTTGGGATTTTTACATTAAATGGGCTAAAATGAATTTTAGCTTCCAGCTACTTGTGGGCGTCCTTTATTTATTAAGTATTAAAATATGATAGGCTTTGAATGTGCTATAGCATAGGTAAATATTTTAGTTTCTAGTAAAAAAAGGTTTTAAAGAGAGTTCAAAAGGTTTTGCATTGCGTATTGAGGAAATGCAGATAGTTTATAACTTCTCCCGTGTACCTGTGTAGTTTTTGCCGAACAGTTGCATTCCCATAACGGCAAAAATAAAGATAATAATGCACAGCACGAATGTCAGATTGCCTAGGGCACCGACGGTACGACCCATAATCGAAATGAGCAAATTTAACGTTGGCCAAGATTTTGCTAGCTTGAAAACACGTAGCTATAATTTGAATGGGAGGAAGGAGAAACAGTTTAGAAAAGTTTAGCAAAGGAGCAGTTAGGATTTCGTTCACAGCAACCCCGACAGAATCGTTTTATTTAAATTAAAAAAAGATTATACAGATATGAGGTAAAATAGTCAAATATACATTCAAATTATACATTGCACTTACCAAACGAAATGAACGCAACACGGACAGGCCCTGTACTCCTTCGAGACCGAGTTCCAGAAGCGAAAGTGCCACGATAATGAAATCAAAGATGTTCCAGCCCTCCTGGAAGTAGTACTTCGGACTCATGGCCATCAGCTTCATGGTGGCCTCAATAGCAAATGTAGCGGTAAAGAACTGCAAAATGTATAGTTTTATTAGGAACGGGAGTCGGTTCAAAGACCTAAGTATTGATCTATTAGACAAATCACTCACGTAATTTCCGCTCTTAAGTATGCGTTCCATTTCCTTGTTCATGTCGTGGTGATCCATGGCCATGAACATCGTGTTGACCACAATACAGAGCGTGATGAAAAGTTCGACAAACGGATCGAACACGATTAACGATACCCATTCCTGGAATTTTAACCACACCCAACAACAGTCCCAAACACAAAATATGTCGATGCCTCGTAGTGCCACCTCGAGTGCTTTGTCTTTAAATGTGGGACCATCTTCGTCGTCGTCCTCTGTTGGAAAATAGTAAACGGAGACTGAACAATAATGTTTCGCATTAGTCAGATTTTGACCAACTTTGACTCAGCCGATTTTGTTTTTTTTTTTATAAATCCTGCAGAATGTGCTGCTGTAGGAGTTTTTAGTTAAATTTTGGAAAACGTTTGCATTCAAACTCACATAAAAAGAGAGGCTTATGGAGCGGGAAGGAAAGACAAGAATGTCTATTTCTAAAGCTGATTTATTGAAAAATCATTCTCAACCTATGACTTTTCAATTAAACCTTAAAATTAAAGCCTTACTTGTAAAATATTAATATGCAGTTATTTTTTGAACGAATTTTCCGAACCACATACTAAAACCGGAGAATATAGTTCAATGCTGCATGTTATTAGCTTATAAGTAGGACTGACAAAAAGAGATATTTTGATAAATTCGAAGTATTTGTAATACTATGTACTGTGATGTTACTAATGGTTGTTTTAACAATATTCAGTTGAGTGTTTTATATAAAATAATACTAATGCATTGAAAACGTGTGATTTTTTAACCAATTTAAGCTACTTCTTACTAAATGGAAAACAGACAAAGGGTGTACAACATTGGACACACAGGGCCTGTTTTTCAGTGCTTCATTTGTGGTTTAAACGTAATTTAAATTCAGAATCAAATTTTTCAGTGAACCTCAACCGTCGCTTAATCTTAGTTTAAACGCCGATGTTGAACGGTTAAACTTCGTGTAAACTCGAATTGTTTTGGAAAGGAAGTTTTCTCACAACCCTTTTCAATATTTTTGTCGCTGATTCGGTTGACAATTTATTCATTATTTTTTATGTTTTGGTACAATACTCGTGTGAACCTACACCCAGAAAAATACTATGAACAGATTTATTTTTTGTATACTTTAAATCAATAATTATCCTACTGACCAATTTTAATGGGATTTGAGAACATTTTTTTCTGGGTGTACAGTTGCTCGATATTTTCATTTCTAATACTTAGAATTGTATTCCTATTTGTACTGTATTCAACATTTTACAATGTTATATGTCGTTTAATTTAAAAATAAGATTCATTTGAAGAATAAATTATGTTTAAACTACACTCAGAAAAAATCATATTAATATTAGTCAATAGGACAGTTATTGATCATTAGTATATAAAAATTAAATATTTTCATATAAACAGAGACACAATTTAATAGTATTTAATAGTATTTTGTAGTATTTAATGGTATTTACCTATTAAAATAATTATTTATCCTATTGACTAATTTTAATAGCAAAAAACTATTGATTTTATAGTATATTTTCTGAGTGTAACACTGAAAAACTTGTTCCTATTAAGTTTAATGGAAATAAAAAAAAAACAATTTGTATTTTTTATAACTATTTATAAAATACATTATCAAATTCATTTAGGTTTAAAATAAAATTAAAGAATTTTTAATTAATTGGTACATTACAACAACAAAATTATTAAAATCGAAAGTATACTTTATATTTCGATTTAAGATTTGGCCGATTTTGAGCTATATCTAAAATTATTATATATCAGTATTGCAAAAGTATTATGTGGAATTTCTAATAATTTATATTTCCTACAATCGCTTTAATTTAGACAAGAAAATAAAACTTTTGAATATGAATATGCTTTCGTACTGATGCGAATTTAGAAACTATTTCCGATTGGATTTAGTTTTATATTACGAAATTCAGTGCAATGGAAAAAACCAACCCACTAATGGTACTACTCATGATGTGGTGTCTTAATATAATTGCACTACAGCGAAAATACCTCATTTGTTATATAATTCAAAGTTTTTGATATTTTCGCTCGCAAATGTGAAGTTTAAATAAAAAGAACTTAAATTAAAATTTCATATTTTAAATTATTTTTATGTTAATATATTTCTACTATGTGTTGCTGTTTCTTAATAAATGTGGCAAAAAAAGGTTTGAATAATTTATAGAACCTGTTAATTATATAAATGAGATTCGATAGCTACATTAAATGGCAGCTAATATAAGAAATCGGCTAACAAAACTACATTCCAATAAAATTAGCAAAAATTTGTATCATGCAACTTAAACATACAGCAAAAATGAAAATACATTCAATGATTTTTAGCATTAAACTAGATTCTCTAAAAACAATGAATACAAAAAAATCTAGAAATATTTAAGAATGTTTTTAAATGATTTTGAAAAGCATTACAGACTATTTTGTGTACAACTTGAATTCAAAAATAAGTTGGCAGGATAAGGACAGTGCTGGAGTGAGGAGATTCTGATTCTGGAGCACAACCGTGGAAAACCACCGTGTGAATGCAGGACTCAATATAAACCTCTCTTTTGTGAGAACAGTTTAAATTGCAATTTGCAAGCGACACAAGTTGCAAATTAGTATGGATTTAAAATAAAATTGTAGCAAATATGTGAGAAGTGATTGTGTTGTGGTTGCTTAGGTTTTTATGTCTTCTTTTAGCATCACCGACGTAGAAAAAGAAGTAAAAGGATTCAAATGGACGAGTCAAAGAAGTCATTTTTATATATTTTGGTAGGTAGGCTTTAAGTAGATAAATGAAGAAATAGAAAATTTGTTAAATTATTAGTATATGTTTGATGTCAAATGGTTTATATATTACAGTGAGTGGTCTGTTGGTTGCATTTAAATGCCACATTAACGAATAATAATTGGATATAATTATTGAAAGTATTATTTAGAGTGTACAATAATAAACTAATTTACATTTAGTAGTTCCAACCTGTGTGTAACGTTTCAATTGATTTTAATCTTAAAATATCAAAGATAATTTATACAATTTCTCTAATAAGACGCACAGGGTTCCCAAACGCTCTTAAATCGGGTGAAATTCAGTATTGTCGGAACCACTCAACCGATTTTAAAAATTTAAAAAGTGCTGCATAGAGAGAACTTAAGTTTTGAAATTGGAATTTGTATCTTTAATAGTTATGGAGATAAAAATCAGTAATGTTGAAAATTTTTCATGAAAAATCATTTAAAAATTGTAAAAAATCCAAAAGATATCCGATTTTTAAAATTCTTTTGTTTATGGAAAGTTTACATCGAAATCCAAAAAAAATGTGCTTAAATGGGAAAATCTTGTTTAGTTTTAAAGATATAGACTTGAACATGATTATTTTTTTAAATTTTTGAAGACTTTAACTTTACATATTTTTACATCGATTGTACATTTTATCCTGAAATCAAAATATTTGTACGTGACTTTCATAAACAATTAACACATAAATAAAACTGAAAACCGTTTTTAAATATCTCAAATGGTTTAGTAAATATAAAATTTTAAAGTAGAACATTTTTTTTATTTTCCATTTTTTCTTTTTTTTTTTAAATTTAACTTTTACGGAAATTGCCCTAAGTATTTTTTCTTTAGTAACAAGTACTTTTGTTATATTTTTTAATAGATAACATTACTAAGAATCTTCTAAATGATAAAACTTACCCAAAATATATTTAACCAATCTGTCAGCACTGGTCAAAGTTCAAGTTTTTTATTTTTTTTTGAATTTGACCCCCTGCACAAAAGTTTTCAAAGTCGAAAGTCAAATTTTAGGTAAACAGTTTTAAGGACGAGTTATTTCTACGTATTTTTGACCCTTACTTATTTTTTGCCCGGCGAAGTATATGTGAAGGGCATCATTTTTTGCAAAAATACTTATTTTTTTGAAGGGACTTAGATTAAAACCGGTATATCTCACTTTATAATAAATATAAAGTGAAAGACTTTAATAAAGCATAAGTACATAAAACTATTGTATATTAGGTAAATTTTTTATGATGATAAGATTAATACTTATTTAGATATACTCAATCAAATTTTAACTTTTTTTTCTAAATTTTTATTTTTTTTATTTTTCTTCTTGTTCAGAAACTATATGCAGATTGTCTTTATATACGCCACAGAGATTTCTTGAGATCTCTTCTTTTCAATGATGCCAAACACTTATATATTTACTTCTCATATGTGTGCAAAATGAAATATTAATTAACTCATGTATCATAAAACTATTGTATATTAGGTAAATTTTTCATGATGATAAGATTAATACTTATTTAGATATACTCAATCAAATTTTAACTTTTTTTTCTAAATTTTTATTTTTTTTATTTTTCTTCTTGTTCAGAAACTATATGCAGATTGTCTTTATATACGCCACAGAGATTTCTTGAGATCTCTTCTTTTCAATGATGCCAAACACTTATATATTTACTTCTCATATGTGTGCAAAATGAAATATTAATTAACTCATGTATCATAAAACTATTGTATATTAGGTAAATTTTTCATGATGATAAGATTAATACTTATTTAGATATACTCAATCAAATTTTAACTTTTTTTTCTAAATTTTTTTTTTTTTTATTTTTCTTCTTGTTCAGAAACTATATGCAGATTGTCTTTATATACGCCACAGAGATTTCTTGAGATCTCTTCTTTTCAATGATGCCAAACACTTATATATTTACTTCTCATATGTGTGCAAAATGAAATATTAATTAACTCATGTATCATAAAAATTTAGTATTTTTATACCCTACACCTATGAGGTACAGGGTATATTAACTTTGTGCATATATTGTAACGCCCCTATATTCTTGATCAGCATCACTACCCGAGTCCGTTTAGCCATGTCAGTCTGTCTGTCTGTCTGTCTGTCTGTCTGTCTGTCTGTCTGTCTGTCTGTCCGTCTTGCTGTCTTGCTGTCCGAATACAGAATAACTTGAGAAATACTGATCAGAATGCGATGAAATTGCGTGATCCGCCCACTTTTTTTTCATTATTTCCCGGGTTTTCATAGTGGAAATTTGATCCGTAAATTATTAAAATCAAATCTATAAAATATTAGCCTTTCAAAATTTTAAATATAGGCGTGGTCCGTCGAATTATATTTTTCAATTTTTTTTTAGTTGTTTATACTTTTATATATTTTTTTTAATTTATGGGGTTATAAGACGTAAATTTCTGATATATGAATAATATTCTGAGGGTGGGGAGGTTCAGCATAATTAAAATCATTAAAATTAAGGTATGCAATTAAATATCCCACATTAATATCCCCACCAAAGGTGTAGGGTATTCCATAGTCGGGCCCGACCGACTATAAAAATCCGCCACATGTGACCGAACTTACCCATGTGACCTAACTTTCCCAACTCGTTTAATTTTATTTTGAATACTTATCTGCAGATGTGCAAAATCAAAATAAAAATAAAAAATACTAAATTTTTATGAAATATGATGTTAAATAACATGTCATTTTGCACACATATGTAAAGTGAATATAATAGTGTTTAGCATCATTGAAAAGAGGGGATTTCAAGGAATCTCTGTGGCGTATATAAAGACAATCTGTATATAGTTTCTGAACACTTTTTTTTTGAAAAATATTTACTAAACCACTTGAGATATTTAAAAACAGTTTTCAGTTTACGATTTATGTGTTAATTGTTTATAAAAGTCCTATACAAATATTTTGATTTCATGATAAAATGTACAATATATGTAAAAATATGTAAAGTAAAGTCTTCAAAAAAAAAATCATGCCCAAGTCTATATCTTTAAAACTAAATAAGATATTTTCTCATGTAAACACATTTTTTTTAGATGTCAATGTAAGCTATCCATAAACAGAAAAATTTTAAAAATCGGATAACTTTTGGATTTTTTTACAATTTCTGAAAGATTTTTCATGAAAAAATTTTCAACTTTACTGATTTTTATCTCCATAACTATTAAAGACACAAACTCCAATTTCAAAACTTAAGTTCTCTCAATTTCTCTCTGTACAACACTAAATTTTTAAAATCGGTTGAGTGGTTCCGACACTACTGAATTTCACCCGATTTAAGAGCGTTTGGGCACACTGTGCGACGTGACATAATGCTGTTTGAAAAATGTTTTCTACAAAATAATTACAATTCTTTTGTTATTCTGTACAAATATTGATTTATTATTTTTGGAAATGAAAATTGTTTCATACCCAAACAAAAATCTCTCTCAAAGATGGTAAAAAATAATCCATAGGAAAATAGTAATAATCAGTTATTTTTTTTTTGCAATCCCTAGTAGAAATGTAGGGTAGACATGATCATACCCCTGATCAAGTTGGTCACGTAATTGGCCGGCCCCTATAATTAATTCTACTAGGGATGTGATTAATTTTTTTCCACAAATAGAGACGTTTGATTTGATCAACTGCTGAATAACATTAGCATGTCCCCTCCAAGAAAAACATGTGAAACTTGAATTTTATAAAATTTACTTAGGAGGCATTTAAATGCATAGTGACGTGAATATTTTGATGATACGCGTCATTTCAGTTAATGTTAATGAGAAAATATAAAAAAAATAATTTATATATAAATAGGAACTAATCATTGGTGCGCTTTAAGAGTCTGTTGGAAAAAAATATTAAAAATATATAAAATTAAATTAATAAATCATTCCATTTAACAAAGACTGGCATTCTTGTAAGAACTTGGTATGCAGTATAGTTATAAATACAAATAAAAGTAAAGTTATATTAATTGTTTGAACTATCATATAGACTCGGTATTTTAACCGATTCCAGCTTTTTGTACAAATCGCTGTTTCATAATAATGAAGCCACGTAATTTTGATAAAAGCAACATCATTTTCATTAAATAAAACCAAATATTTACTATTTTAAACACAAAAACACATTATATACAAAACGGTCCAATATTCTGAAATAATTACAACATTTAAATCTGTACAAAAATAAAGAAATAAAAATATATAACTATTACTTAAATGTTTTTCCGAACACTTACCACCTCGATCACTGGCGCGACTATGCCGACCAGCGGCTTGTTCGATTATGTCGTTCAGTACCATGACGTCTGCGATGAAAATAAAATTAATACGTAACATCATAATTTGAAGGACCACCAACCTTTCATATCTACCACAGTTTGCGTTTGGACGGGCTCGATAAAAGGATTGTCGTGATGTTTTATTTTGCCAGTCTCATCTGTGCACTCGAGACCCATTTCCTGTGCATGGAAATATTTTATTAAATTATTCTGTACTTCACTTTCTATTCTTACGTAGTCCCGATTCTGTTGTTCCTTGTGATTGGTGTCCGCATAGTTATTGCCATTCGTGGCCCCTACCGACTGATTGCGTGAGTTGCGGTTTCGCAATTTGCTCTCTTTGGTCATTGTGCTGGATCCCAAGGCCGCCATGCCGCCCAATAGATCACCGTGCGATGTATATGAAATTCTGGACTGGTGCGAGGTATACGACGAGTGTCTTGATCCTGTAGAAAATATGTTGATGTACTTAGAGCAGTGAGTTAACTTATGTCATATAAAAGAACAGCAGAATCTCCTATGTAACCTATATTACTAACTTTTGATCTCTGTCACTCACCTAAATTACCGTAGTAAACAGGCACAATTATGGCACCATTCTCTTCGGACATGGGAGTTACCGCGTTCGAATCATCCGCATACGGTAAATGCTGCTGCGCATCCTGATATGTTGATAGTACGAGCGGCTTCCGATCACTCCCCGGTATTCCGAAACGGGCTCGCCCATTTCGTATCGTGTACTGAGATGGTTTTTTGTTTGAAGGTTTGGTTAGTAGTTGCTTTTTTGGTATGGTTTTATTTAACACACACATTTAAAGGATGTTGTAGTAGTGGTGAGTGGCAAATATTATAATATAGTACATCATTTCAATCAGATATCAGATAAATTATGTATTACAATCAAAGACGAATGACAGCATGAGAAACGAAACAAAACGTATATTGTGGTAACAGACAACCGATAAATGATCGATATAAATAAAAAACAATCATAAAAAACATTTCCAAAGTTAAGAAATAAAAATTTAAGAAGAACATAGGGAGAATAGAAAAACAACACTAAGCAACATGAAGTACATAAATCATATATATGAAGATATGTTTTGAGTACGCGTACAGGTATGGTATGTGTAAATGTGTGTATTTATGTATACAGAAAATATTGTATGTAAATTTCAAATCGAGTTCACATATATTTTGTATTTTATAATATTTATGAAAATACCATTATAAACAGATAAGAAAATATGACTATTTCATTTGCATTGTATATGTGAACTAGGGATGTCAATCGCGTACCATTTTTCAGTACCGAAATTTTGGGACTGAACAAAATGTACAAGAATATTGAAAGAATTTTGAAGAAATTATTTAAAATTTGTCTTTAAATTGATTTCTAAAAATCCCGGGATTTAATGATGATCCCAGGATCAGTTTTTCGGGACTAATCTAACTCAAATCCCGCGATTGATATCCCTACTATAAACACTTTCTCTGCATACATTGTATGTTTAAATGTCAGATGCAATCTCTGCGAATCGTTTTAATGATTGCCTATTCAACAGTATTAGGCTGGTCCATAATTAAACTAATTCTTGCACGACCTACGACAAATATTTAAAAAAAATTATAAATTTAAATTGATAGGGTGCATTTGAGGTGAGTCCCAATGTTGACGTTAAAAAAGGACCGGCCCAACATTAATCTGTTTATATGCAGAATGTAACTGTAAAGATATGTATGTATGTACATATATAGTACTATATAATATTTACTTGATCAATACTTATTTAGTTCGTGTGTCGTGTGCTTTTGCGAGTCGCGTGATGACGCGCTGTGGTTGTTGCTTACCTTGTGCGAGCTACGTGATCCCCTGCGTATGTTAAACGGTGAACCGGGTAAGGATAAGGATGTCTAAGTCAAGTACAAATCATCAAACAAATGCCGAAAAGACAAAAAGAAAACAAATAAATCAAATCTCCGCCATTACGTTGGTTGCTATATTCATTTTGTGATGACGAAAAATTTACAGAGTACAATGGGTGAATGGGTGCTCGATGGATGATGAACATATAAATGCATATTTGCAGATATATATGTGTATATAGTATGTATATTGATGGTGTGTGAATGTAGTTGTTACTTATTGTCATTTGTATATGGTAATTTAAACAATATTAAAAATGTAAAAAAAATTATAAAGAATTAAACAATCAGTAAAGATTTGTAACTACGATATGGTTCTGACTTCCTCAATGCGTTCAGTGTTGTGAAGACTGTATAAAACCTGATGTATAACTTTATTGAACAATTAATGAAAATTTTAAAAGGAAACTACAGAAATAGGTTAAAATATTGGGATTTTTTGTATTTGCATGAAATGGGGGAACAATTTGTAAAGCATCTGGTGCATTTTATAAAAACCAATAAGTGATCATTTCGGCAGGGGTTATATTTATATAGCTACATATATCATGCTGTACAAATTGATTTTTTGACCAAGTCCTAATGTTTTTAATAAATAATCTATTTTTTTTTTAACTCGATTACATCATTAGCAGTGGAATTCGCGTCTGTTTTATTTTTATATTCCAACTTAATATCATTTATAAAGTCAACAGTTTCAAGAAGTCGGATCTAAAACACATGAACATCGGCAGTTATTCTAGTATCATTTTAAAAATATATAATTATTATTTTAATTCATATACTATATATAGAGGAACATCCCCGTTATTATAAACTACTTCTTTGTAGCAGCGCATGATTTTAAATTGATATTGGACTACTTTTAACAAAGGTCTTATATTACATATTTTTTAAATATTAACAATTCCAAGTTGTATTGATAAATCAGAAATTAGCATTACAAATATAAATTATGGTGTGTTTAATAAATAAAACTATAACATTTGACTAATCTACGCTTTCATAAAATGTATAATCGAATGTAAAATATAAATCTACACATGAAACTGTTTGTTTGTATGTTTTGGATTCTAGTTTTTGTTTTAATGATTTTGTATTTATATTCTGAGTTATCTGGAATAATTATTATTTGTCGTTTATTGCATTAAAAAATGTGAGCCAATGTGTTCTTAAAATACGTTTATTGGCTACGATTACATATGACCTACCTTTAATGATGGAGTTTGATTGATTTAACTTCAATCAGCCTGGTACATTTTATTGGACCAAAAAATATTGGAATTAAATGCTTAGAGGCAAATTGAAGTTTAATCAATAATTTGGTACTCGGAACACAACAGGCTTATTTTAAATTCAATAGAATAGAAATGAGTCAATACAATGAGAAAAAATAACTAATGATTACATATTATAGAATATTATATATTGAAACCAAAAATATAGTTAATGTGCTTGAAATAAATTCCAAATGAAATTTATGGAAATTTGAATACATGCCATAAATGTTTGTGTGGGCGTAATAAAGTACATATTTGGGCAATTCCGTGTGATAAATATACACCGAAAATTAACTGTAGTAAATTATACTACTGTTATGTATTTGTTGCGAAAAATGTAGTTCCACTACATTTTGTTAGTTTTTAAATACATTTGTATTTATTTTACTTATTTTTGCTACATAATGTATTAGAAAATCATTTTCTAAATATTGCAGAAACCGTATTGTGTTTTTATTTTTTGCTTTTATTTTAATTTTGTTAAATACGTGGACACACAACGAACGTACTGCCGAAGTACGTTCGTCGTGCAGTTATAATTGCAGAAATTGTTTTATTTTTGTAATATTTTTTTTTTCATTTTTACAATTATTTGAAGAAAGCACAAATACACAACGGACGACTGATAAGTGAGCAGATATAAAATCAAACCCATGCATCTGACCGAAACGCATTGATGGGAGAAGACTAGTGATGCCAACTGATTGAGTTTGAATTTGATTGGTTCAAAAACAACTACATCCATGTAGTAAAAACATGTACATTTGCCTATCGATCTGCATCATTAATTAAAAATATTTTGTCAAACATTAATTTGCCATTTGTTATTTGCAGGAAAAAATGTTTGGCAAAATATTTTTAAGTAATGATGCAGATCGATAGGTGCAAATTGCACATTCGCCCCTTTGGCATGATAGTGACGATATAATATAATATAATATAATATAATATAATATAATATAATATAATATAATATAATATAATATAATATAATATAATATAATATAATATAATATAATATAATATAATATAATATAATATAATATAATATAATATAATATAATATAATATAATATAATATAATATAATATAATATAATATAATATAATATAATATAATATAATATAATATAATATAATATAATATAATATAATATAATATAATATAATATAATATAATATAATATAATATAATATAATATAATATAATATAATATAATATAATATAATATAATATAATATAATATAATATAATATAATATAATATAATATAATATAATATAATATAATATAATATAATATAATATAATATAATATAATATAATATAATATAATATAATATAATATAATATAATATAATATAATATAATATAATATAATATAATATAATATAATATAATATAATATAATATAATATAATATAATATAATATAATATAATATAATATAATATAATATAATATAATATAATATAATATAATATAATATAATATAATATAATATAATATAATATAATATAATATAATATAATATAATATAATATAATATAATATAATATAATATAATATAATATAATATAATATAATATAATATAATATAATATAATATAATATAATATAATATAATATAATATAATATAATATAATATAATATAATATAATATAATATAATATAATATAATATAATATAATATAATATAATATAATATAATATAATATAATATAATATAATATAATATAATATAATATAATATAATATAATATAATATAATATAATATAATATAATATAATATAATATAATATAATATAATATAATATAATATAATATAATATAATATAATATAATATAATATAATATAATATAATATAATATAATATAATATAATATAATATAATATAATATAATATAATATAATATAATATAATATAATATAATATAATATAATATAATATAATATAATATAATATAATATAATATAATATAATATAATATAATATAATATAATATAATATAATATAATATAATATAATATAATATAATATAATATAATATAATATAATATAATATAATATAATATAATATAATATAATATAATATAATATAATATAATATAATATAATATAATATAATATAATATAATATAATATAATATAATATAATATAATATAATATAATATAATATAATATAATATAATATAATATAATATAATATAATATAATATAATATAATATAATATAATATAATATAATATAATATAATATAATATAATATAATATAATATAATATAATATAATATAATATAATATAATATAATATAATATAATATAATATAATATAATATAATATAATATAATATAATATAATATAATATAATATAATATAATATAATATAATATAATATAATATAATATAATATAATATAATATAATATAATATAATATAATATAATATAATATAATATAATATAATATAATATAATATAATATAATATAATATAATATAATATAATATAATATAATATAATATAATATAATATAATATAATATAATATAATATAATATAATATAATATAATATAATATAATATAATATAATATAATATAATATAATATAATATAATATAATATAATATAATATAATATAATATAATATAATATAATATAATATAATATAATATAATATAATATAATATAATATAATATAATATAATATAATATAATATAATATAATATAATATAATATAATATAATATAATATAATATAATATAATATAATATAATATAATATAATATAATATAATATAATATAATATAATATAATATAATATAATATAATATAATATAATATAATATAATATAATATAATATAATATAATATAATATAATATAATATAATATAATATAATATAATATAATATAATATAATATAATATAATATAATATAATATAATATAATATAATATAATATAATATAATATAATATAATATAATATAATATAATATAATATAATATAATATAATATAATATAATATAATATAATATAATATAATATAATATAATATAATATAATATAATATAATATAATATAATATAATATAATATAATATAATATAATATAATATAATATAATATAATATAATATAATATAATATAATATAATATAATATAATATAATATAATATAATATAATATAATATAATATAATATAATATAATATAATATAATATAATATAATATAATATAATATAATATAATATAATATAATATAATATAATATAATATAATATAATATAATATAATATAATATAATATAATATAATATAATATAATATAATATAATATAATATAATATAATATAATATAATATAATATAATATAATATAATATAATATAATATAATATAATATAATATAATATAATATAATATAATATAATATAATATAATATAATATAATATAATATAATATAATATAATATAATATAATATAATATAATATAATATAATATAATATAATATAATATAATATAATATAATATAATATAATATAATATAATATAATATAATATAATATAATATAATATAATATAATATAATATAATATAATATAATATAATATAATATAATATAATATAATATAATATAATATAATATAATATAATATAATATAATATAATATAATATAATATAATATAATATAATATAATATAATATAATATAATATAATATAATATAATATAATATAATATAATATAATATAATATAATATAATATAATATAATATAATATAATATAATATAATATAATATAATATAATATAATATAATATAATATAATATAATATAATATAATATAATATAATATAATATAATATAATATAATATAATATAATATAATATAATATAATATAATATAATATAATATAATATAATATAATATAATATAATATAATATAATATAATATAATATAATATAATATAATATAATATAATATAATATAATATAATATAATATAATATAATATAATATAATATAATATAATATAATATAATATAATATAATATAATATAATATAATATAATATAATATAATATAATATAATATAATATAATATAATATAATATAATATAATATAATATAATATAATATAATATAATATAATATAATATAATATAATATAATATAATATAATATAATATAATATAATATAATATAATATAATATAATATAATATAATATAATATAATATAATATAATATAATATAATATAATATAATATAATATAATATAATATAATATAATATAATATAATATAATATAATATAATATAATATAATATAATATAATATAATATAATATAATATAATATAATATAATATAATATAATATAATATAATATAATATAATATAATATAATATAATATAATATAATATAATATAATATAATATAATATAATATAATATAATATAATATAATATAATATAATATAATATAATATAATATAATATAATATAATATAATATAATATAATATAATATAATATAATATAATATAATATAATATAATATAATATAATATAATATAATATAATATAATATAATATAATATAATATAATATAATATAATATAATATAATATAATATAATATAATATAATATAATATAATATAATATAATATAATATAATATAATATAATATAATATAATATAATATAATATAATATAATATAATATAATATAATATAATATAATATAATATAATATAATATAATATAATATAATATAATATAATATAATATAATATAATATAATATAATATAATATAATATAATATAATATAATATAATATAATATAATATAATATAATATAATATAATATAATATAATATAATATAATATAATATAATATAATATAATATAATATAATATAATATAATATAATATAATATAATATAATATAATATAATATAATATAATATAATATAATATAATATAATATAATATAATATAATATAATATAATATAATATAATATAATATAATATAATATAATATAATATAATATAATATAATATAATATAATATAATATAATATAATATAATATAATATAATATAATATAATATAATATAATATAATATAATATAATATAATATAATATAATATAATATAATATAATATAATATAATATAATATAATATAATATAATATAATATAATATAATATAATATAATATAATATAATATAATATAATATAATATAATATAATATAATATAATATAATATAATATAATATAATATAATATAATATAATATAATATAATATAATATAATATAATATAATATAATATAATATAATATAATATAATATAATATAATATAATATAATATAATATAATATAATATAATATAATATAATATAATATAATATAATATAATATAATATAATATAATATAATATAATATAATATAATATAATATAATATAATATAATATAATATAATATAATATAATATAATATAATATAATATAATATAATATAATATAATATAATATAATATAATATAATATAATATAATATAATATAATATAATATAATATAATATAATATAATATAATATAATATAATATAATATAATATAATATAATATAATATAATATAATATAATATAATATAATATAATATAATATAATATAATATAATATAATATAATATAATATAATATAATATAATATAATATAATATAATATAATATAATATAATATAATATAATATAATATAATATAATATAATATAATATAATATAATATAATATAATATAATATAATATAATATAATATAATATAATATAATATAATATAATATAATATAATATAATATAATATAATATAATATAATATAATATAATATAATATAATATAATATAATATAATATAATATAATATAATATAATATAATATAATATAATATAATATAATATAATATAATATAATATAATATAATATAATATAATATAATATAATATAATATAATATAATATAATATAATATAATATAATATAATATAATATAATATAATATAATATAATATAATATAATATAATATAATATAATATAATATAATATAATATAATATAATATAATATAATATAATATAATATAATATAATATAATATAATATAATATAATATAATATAATATAATATAATATAATATAATATAATATAATATAATATAATATAATATAATATAATATAATATAATATAATATAATATAATATAATATAATATAATATAATATAATATAATATAATATAATATAATATAATATAATATAATATAATATAATATAATATAATATAATATAATATAATATAATATAATATAATATAATATAATATAATATAATATAATATAATATAATATAATATAATATAATATAATATAATATAATATAATATAATATAATATAATATAATATAATATAATATAATATAATATAATATAATATAATATAATATAATATAATATAATATAATATAATATAATATAATATAATATAATATAATATAATATAATATAATATAATATAATATAATATAATATAATATAATATAATATAATATAATATAATATAATATAATATAATATAATATAATATAATATAATATAATATAATATAATATAATATAATATAATATAATATAATATAATATAATATAATATAATATAATATAATATAATATAATATAATATAATATAATATAATATAATATAATATAATATAATATAATATAATATAATATAATATAATATAATATAATATAATATAATATAATATAATATAATATAATATAATATAATATAATATAATATAATATAATATAATATAATATAATATAATATAATATAATATAATATAATATAATATAATATAATATAATATAATATAATATAATATAATATAATATAATATAATATAATATAATATAATATAATATAATATAATATAATATAATATAATATAATATAATATAATATAATATAATATAATATAATATAATATAATATAATATAATATAATATAATATAATATAATATAATATAATATAATATAATATAATATAATATAATATAATATAATATAATATAATATAATATAATATAATATAATATAATATAATATAATATAATATAATATAATATAATATAATATAATATAATATAATATAATATAATATAATATAATATAATATAATATAATATAATATAATATAATATAATATAATATAATATAATATAATATAATATAATATAATATAATATAATATAATATAATATAATATAATATAATATAATATAATATAATATAATATAATATAATATAATATAATATAATATAATATAATATAATATAATATAATATAATATAATATAATATAATATAATATAATATAATATAATATAATATAATATAATATAATATAATATAATATAATATAATATAATATAATATAATATAATATAATATAATATAATATAATATAATATAATATAATATAATATAATATAATATAATATAATATAATATAATATAATATAATATAATATAATATAATATAATATAATATAATATAATATAATATAATATAATATAATATAATATAATATAATATAATATAATATAATATAATATAATATAATATAATATAATATAATATAATATAATATAATATAATATAATATAATATAATATAATATAATATAATATAATATAATATAATATAATATAATATAATATAATATAATATAATATAATATAATATAATATAATATAATATAATATAATATAATATAATATAATATAATATAATATAATATAATATAATATAATATAATATAATATAATATAATATAATATAATATAATATAATATAATATAATATAATATAATATAATATAATATAATATAATATAATATAATATAATATAATATAATATAATATAATATAATATAATATAATATAATATAATATAATATAATATAATATAATATAATATAATATAATATAATATAATATAATATAATATAATATAATATAATATAATATAATATAATATAATATAATATAATATAATATAATATAATATAATATAATATAATATAATATAATATAATATAATATAATATAATATAATATAATATAATATAATATAATATAATATAATATAATATAATATAATATAATATAATATAATATAATATAATATAATATAATATAATATAATATAATATAATATAATATAATATAATATAATATAATATAATATAATATAATATAATATAATATAATATAATATAATATAATATAATATAATATAATATAATATAATATAATATAATATAATATAATATAATATAATATAATATAATATAATATAATATAATATAATATAATATAATATAATATAATATAATATAATATAATATAATATAATATAATATAATATAATATAATATAATATAATATAATATAATATAATATAATATAATATAATATAATATAATATAATATAATATAATATAATATAATATAATATAATATAATATAATATAATATAATATAATATAATATAATATAATATAATATAATATAATATAATATAATATAATATAATATAATATAATATAATATAATATAATATAATATAATATAATATAATATAATATAATATAATATAATATAATATAATATAATATAATATAATATAATATAATATAATATAATATAATATAATATAATATAATATAATATAATATAATATAATATAATATAATATAATATAATATAATATAATATAATATAATATAATATAATATAATATAATATAATATAATATAATATAATATAATATAATATAATATAATATAATATAATATAATATAATATAATATAATATAATATAATATAATATAATATAATATAATATAATATAATATAATATAATATAATATAATGGTTAGAATACATTTTCTGGGGTAAAGTGGGAAACGTAATTTAAGCAATGTTTATTGTAATTTTAGTGAAAATATTATTAATTTAAATTTAATAATGAGTAGCTGTAGGGTGTCGCATTTTTATATTTTTACACGTCAAATTTTCAATAATTTCAGTTAAGTCGCTCAGAAGCATTCGTTGATGACACATCCGTCATAGATTTTTTAACCCATTAAAGCCTGCCGACTCAAATATACACCAGTAGATTACGCAGTGCAATTTTCCCTATCATGTTTCCCCATTATGCGGACATCAGATGCAAAGGATTTTGTCCGATTTTGCACCTAGCATCACTACATTACAACACTATGAAATTGTATATCTCTGCATGCATTTCCCTCCATTTCAATCAAACATTTCATAAACATATTTTAAAAAATATTCCGAAAATTTTCAGTTAGATAAAGTTTAAAATAATTTTTCGAAATTTTGACAGCAAACACATTGCGAACTAATATTAAAATGTTTTTAAGAGAGCTTAGAGAATTGTGATAAATTACTCTCCCGACACACTTTTTTTGTAACACAAATTTCTTTTTGATTTTTTGCAAAAACTAATATCTGGACACAGATTTTTTTTGCCAATTATCAGTTGGGCAAGGTTGATATTTTATTTTGTGATAAAGGTAGCATCTGCTACATGTCGAAACCGTGCGATAACTTGCGATATACAATTACTGCAAATCACCAGTAAAAACTTTTGTATTTGGGATCAGTTACCGATCATGACCTACCACAATTTTGTCCAGGAATAACACGTGAAATTGCCCTTTTTTCATGTACTTTTTTGTTTGTTTATTATAATAGCGATGATACGGTGCTGTGTAAATCACTGGCGAATTATCTAATTTCTAATTTGATTCCTGTCGCATGTGTATTGCTGGCAGTGTATTAAGTAACTTAATCGAAAATTAAATAAAAATTTGAAAACTTAACAAGGATAATTTGGGATTTATATTTTATTCCAGTCCTCGACTACTGATTGTGATTTTCTTATACTTCAGTATCTTGTAAAATTCAGTACCTTATGGAAAAAACCAAGACTTTTATCGTGATATTTATTTATGTCTCTTCAAGATATTTATTAATTATGTGTTCTCAAAGCAAAGTTCTTAACCCGACTTATGCTGTTATTAAATGTTCTTGGTATTTGCATTAATAATGTCTCCAATTTTTGCTGCCAATATCTCTTTTGTTCATAAGTTATTAGTACAAAGCCTAATAGACACATTTCTATTTGGCACCACTCAATACATGTGTTGGATCGCCGACTGCAAAAATCTGGCAACATAATCATTTCTATGGTTATTATCCTCTCATTTAATTTGTATTTCAATAAACTACTGTCATTCTAAGCTCAGTGTTAGTGCGCTGGACTGCGAGCCGAAAGGTCCCAGGTTCAAGCCTGGACTGGGGCTAACAACATCGTTATAGAAACATTTTCTATGCCGCGCTATCTCTCGGCAGTAAATGGCAAACCTACGAGAATAAAACATTGTCTATGAAAAGCTCTCATCCACCACTTTAAGTACAAATATAGCACGCACAGCTCAAAGTGGTGAGAGAGCTCGGCCTAAGTTCTTATAGGACTGTAGCGCCAAACTATTATTATTATTTTTGTCATTCTAACTTAGGTTTAATGCTGATATTCGCTAATTGGTTGTCTGTAATTTCTAAAGCTAATATAGCAGATTCTTGTTTGTAACGTCAAAACGAGCGAATCGAATCGAGCGAATAATTCTTTGCGAACATTTGAATTAAATATATATTATCGGGTAAATTAAAACGATCGAAATATTAACTTTAAGCGATTCGAGTGATTTGCAGCAAGGGTGCTGATATCAATGCAACAACAACTTGTATCATGCAACATTTTACTAGAACAGGTAATAAATTTAATATGTAAGTAACAAAAAGGTTTAGGGAAAAGTTTAAATAATGCTACAAGCTGGCAAAGCAAGTTTTAGTGAGAATAGTTGAACAAATACTCAAATAAAAAATATACTCATTCCTATATATGTATATAAATATGTTTGTATATTATATATTTACATACATACGTATTTATTATATATGTATGTGTAAATATTATATAAACGTTATGTTTCAATCGTTTGTTACATAGACTAAAATCTATATTAGAGCATTCAGGAATAGTTGAAACAATTCACATTCGCTCTTTAGCAGAAGTTTAAATACTAAAAAATGATATTTCAAAATAGCTTTAAACAAAATTTGAACTTATTGGAAAATTGAGATACGTCTACTAAAACAAACGGGATCAAACGGATTGAAATGGGGCGTAACAAAAAGAAACATAACAAAACGGAAACGAAAACGAAACGAAAACGAAACGAAAAGGAAATGAACTGGAAAGCACATAGCCAGCTGCGGATACTTACCGTGCTCACTTTACGAACTTTGGTGGCTGTGGGTGCTGTGGTAGGTGCGGGTTGTCTTTGTATAACGCTCACCGACTCCGACTCCACTTCGACGCTGCGAATGGACATCTTTTCCTTGTTGTTGTCGTCATTGCCCTTCTCCCCGCCCACGAAGAGCTCATAACTGATACACGAGTATGTGGGACTTTTGGCCAGCTCGGGATGCAGGGCTGCTTCGGCCGCCTCAGCTGCATCGGCTACAGCCTGAGCAGCCGCATTAGCTCGCTCCTCCAACTTGGCAGCTTTCGCTGCGGCGGCTTCTTCTGCTTCCTGGAAGGAACACATTAATTGGGAGGGTTTTAGACTACGGTGCAGTGGGTGAGAAATGAGGGCGTGTCAAGTGCATTATAAGCTACATGGATCGGAATTAAATAAGGATAAATTGCGTTAATTTTGAGGGGTTTCATGCATGAGTTGGGATAAGAAGAAGAAGTAGAAGTTAAAAAATAGCAAAGTGTATAACATTATTGGGGGCCAAGGGCTCTGAGTGAGTCTGGATGGAATCATTAAGTGATATTGTTAAAACTTATCAGTACTGCTCGCTTGGTTTAGGAGTTATGCTATTTTTAGCTTTGTTTAGCTTGTTTTGTTTTGATGTAAGCTAAAACACTGAGAGAGTAAATAAATATTTTCAATTTAATTTTCAATTTTCGCAAATTGAAATTGAAAATATTTACTTAAGGGGCGCTACTTACGCGTATCGCCTCCTCCTCGGCAGCCTCCTCTTCTTCGGCCTTCTTTTGCAATTCGTCATAAGACATGGCAACAATGGCCAAAATCAAATTCACAAGATAGAATGAACCTAGGAAGATGATGACTATAAAGAACAACATGTGCCAGGGTCCCGCGGCACGCAGCACCAACTGATACAGGTCCTCCCAGAAGTCCTGCGTCATTAGACGGAAAGCCGACAGAAAGGCCCAGCCGAAAGAGTCGAAGCTGGTGTAGCCGTAATTGGGGTTAGGCCCAAAGCCCTGCAGACAAACGTATTCCTCTTTGCACTGACTGCAAGCACAGAATCATACAGAAATCATACAGGTTATTAAAAATTTGCCAATTATATCAGTTACCCGGATCCCGATATGTTCCCGCAAAGTGGATATGTAAGGCCATCATCCTCAGTGAACCAATGGGATTCGTTGCGGTTATGAAAGGCCCAATTTTCGTCCGTCAGATTTCCCCATGAGCCATCCAGTGGAAATTTTTTCACGCACTTCTGCGTCAACACGCCCATGTAAATCTGCAGTCCCATCAGCGCGAATACCGAGAGAGAGAACATTGTCAGAATGATCACATCGCGTAGATTTTTCACCGATTCGATGACTGCGCCGACAATGGTCTTCAAACCTATAAGCAGATTGCAGGAGTTGGTCAATTAGAAATGATTCGAATGGTGCAGGATTTGTGTACTGACACACTTGGATTGGTTGGTGGCTTCAAAGTTATTTACCTGGCACAATGGCTACGGTTTTAAGCGCTCGCAGTACCCTAAACGTTCTCAAGGCTGCGAGGTTACCTAAATCTATACCCATCGTCACATAACTACGACGATTGCGATTTGAGTGCGATGATGAGGAAAGTCAGGACGAGATAAAGGTGGCATTTTTAGTATTAAATTTGATTATTAATTAAATGTTGAAAATGAATTTAAGTCGTGGTTGAAAAAATTATAAATAATTTAAATATATTTTTGCCAGTTTCTTGCATACTAAAAATGCTCTGAAATATTTGTACATGAGATGTTATGATTTGATTATATACCAGCGCGTTTGTATGTTTTCGGTGACGTTAAAACTCTAGGAGCCCTCCCGAGTCCATTCTGCCTTGAAATTCGTCGGAATTTTAGAAATCCGATTGCTATACAAACGAATAGCAACATTTTGTACGTTTATTTCACAATTGTTTATCAAGTTAGAATATTTAATTAAAACGCATTGTCGTAACAAACAATTTAAATTTAACAAACAATTTAAATTTCACTACCTCACTTGATTAGAATTTACTTAGTTATGATTTGAAGCTGCTGTCTCAATCGGTTTATATATTTCTCATGTATAATATATATTATTTATAAAACCCAAAAACCATATTTTTTGTATGGTATTATTTTCAAAATATTATTTAAGTTTTTTATATTATTCTTAAGACGGCATTAATTTGTTGGGCTTTGATTATAAATGAATATTATTGTTCTATGTGTGATTAACCACTGGTCTTGAAAACTGATAATAAATAATCTGTGTTCTATTTCAAGTATACTGACACAGAATGGAATCGATAATCTAACAAACTTTCTAATCCAGCGAATATCCCTATACATAGTTCAAATCCATTAATGAAGATATGATCATTTTGTTCATGGTCCGGTTACGACAAGGAAAATATTCTACGATTGGTATCCAATTATGTACCGAGATCAATTTCTACTACGGATATAGCAAAGTCTTTTTTCATAGAGAAATTTTGAATTTTGAACATTTGTATTTTAAAAGTTGGATAATATTCTTTTTTATGAATTGATTTCAGAGCATACGCATGGCAACTATTATTATGGCATAAATCATATATAAAAATCCTTGTAAATCATAAAAACTTCAAATAAATAAATTGTGTACAATGATGTTTATATAAAACAGTAGATAATATATAGAATGTAGTATAAACTAGACATTTATTCAATGATAACGTTTGTAACTTTTGCTGCTTTGGATACTATATGCGGATATAGTTGATTCAATGTGCTACGAAATGTTAATAGTTATGTTATCGATTTTTTTTTATTTTGTACATACATCGAATCTAGTTAAAATAAAAACAACAACGAAAGGAGACATAATGTATGACGAATAATACGCTATATGTTTTCAGTAGATACAAAAATATAAATGTTAACTTTTACCAACAAAAAAAAAAGAAACTAAAGACTTCACAAATTATAAATCAATGAAAAACAATGTTGTACTATTTGAAATACGTTAAATAAAAAAGTTATGTTTAATATTATTTCGTATATATTGAAACTCACGCTAAAGCTATTACTACGAAGTCCAGCCAATTCCATGCATCTCTAAGATACGTAAACGGGCATAAAATGAAACCTCGTGCCATCACTTTAACAGCTGATTCAAATGTGTAGATTCCGGTGAATATCACCCTAAAAACGAATTTTGTTGTTGTGGTATTGTTAACTAAACGCTTGAATACGAAAATACAACGCTTCGTACAAACAGAAATACGCAAAACGAAATGCAAAATACAGCGATAATAAAAAATAAATATAATATTTTAAGTGATTCAAATGCAATTTCTGTCTAATAATCATTGATCGAGCGTGTGAGTACATCTTCGACTTCAACCGACTTGGCGCGAATGTTTGAAGCCGTCCTGATTCAACTTCAACTGAATTATATAATGTTACTTCTTTAAATACAAGGTTCATAGGTTTCACAATAGCGACAATGCATAAATAGTATAAGTGATTTTAGTAGATACTATACCAATTAAAATACACAATGCACCTTGTTTCATAAATACAAATAAATTTTGGTTGAAGCGTGCCTTTCTTAAAATCTAATAAATTGTTTACATATTTTTGTATCTTTTTTAAAATAAGTCTTAATTAGTTTTCATGTTTACAACTTATATGTGTAGGTACTTTTAAAAAACTTATTTTTAAATGAATCGGTATCGTTAACCTAATATATAATTTTTCAACTTAAACATATAGATTCTTTTTATAAATCCCATTTGAATATGAACGTAATATAACCTACAGTTTTAACAGACATTGAAACAGAGTCAAATAGCTTTTTCTTGTTGATTAACCTCGTACATGTTCTACAATTCGTTTCACTCAAATTTTTACATAATTTTAATGTGCTGATTCGAGCTACGTTTTTAGTAGTGCGTTTTTGATTTTTGCATTATTCACTGCATTTTACAAAAAAAAAAATATGAAAAGACTGAACAGCCATTGAATAAAAATGAAATGAATGAATCAAGGAATGTAATGGCTTTAAGACAACTTGAATATCGTTTAAAATTTGGTTGCAATAACCGATTTTAAAAATTAAGATAAAAAAATAATTTGTAAATCAACGGAAAAGCATATTTAATAAAAAATGTTTTATTTTTAATTATTAAAATTACCAGAGATTCTACACATTTCGACAATGGTATTACTTTTGCTGTGCCTTTTTGGTTTTTTGAGATAAATTAATTTTTTATTGAATTTCAACAGTATAAAAATAATTCTCTTTATATTGAAAAATGAGTTTAAAGCGTTGAATTAGTATGAATTAGTATGAATTAGAGTAGAATTAGTATGACAACGCTTTAATTATATAAATGTTTGGCATTACGAAATCACAATTAAATAACAACGCTTCATACTTTTAGCACTCAGTAACACTCACATTAATACTTTTCATACAGTTCAAAAGTTCTTTTTGGTGGATAAATTTGTTTGAGTACCGCCAATCAATGGTAATACCAGATAGTGAAATGGGAACAATAGGTAAATAATATTATTAAGTATAAATAAAAGATGTGTAATCAAAAAAATAGTTTAGTTAATATAAATAAAAAAACATAATATAAAAAAGGTAAAAAATTGAATATTGTGTAAAAACACAGTAGCACTAAATTTACTTTTTTACATTAAAATTGAATGTAAACATAAATATGTTTACATGTAAATAAAATGTTTTTCACATTCATACATATTTATGTTAGCAATAACGCAGAGAATTATTCATTGTGAAAACAAAAATATGTTTGACTGTTATTATAATAATGTTTTACAATGATAAATTACTTTTGTTTCCATAAAGTTCCTTTTTTTTGCAGAGTGCAGGCATGTCAAACACGCGGCCCGCGAAGACTTTTTAAATTATACATAAAAATATCAAAAAACTGAACCCTATTTAACCAAGAGTCGCACTTTGCACACACTGCAAATGGAATAATTTTAATTTTTTTTAGTAAGTAAAACTTTATGTATTAGAGACATTCCACACAAAATCTACCAGAGTTTAAGACTCATCTTTTCCAGAGATACAGTGGTCCAAAGTTTCAACAAAATTATCAATAATCACTTTTTGTGGTTGTAGAAAAAACTCTTGGCCGTAACCTCGTTTTAAGGATAATAAAACCAACTTCGCCATAACTCCTAAATCCTCTAATCAAATGTCATTGTCCTTGCAATTTAAATTAATTGTTCATAAAAAGGAAACCTTTTCAAATTTATTGAAACATCAAATTTAAATACGGTATTTAAAAAAACTTTTTTAATTTGTTTAAGTATTGTTTGTACGGAAAATCTAAAAAATCTGGTAACCAGTGATTTATGCCTTGAAGTTTTCTCGAACTAACTTGGAAACAAAAATCCAATCTTGTTGCTAATTTTTAAAATTTCGTAATTTTCATAGAGTAAAATTTTAGGTTAGGATATTAAACATTTTTCACATCGATATCGCAAGTGATCAAAGAAGTTCGGACATTTTTTTGATATATTTCAAACAGACAAAAATCGCACCATTTTTTGCAAAAATATTTCGACTTTAACGAAGATCAATGGAAAATTTGATCATCTTAACATAATATTTCATTTTACAACCGAAGAACCAAATGTAAAAAATGAGCGATTCTTATGGTACACAAATGCGGCCCGCCTCATCTTTTGAATTGCCAATGCGGCCCGTGATGCCAAATGAGTTTGACATGCCTGCACTAGACTATTTAAAATAATAATGGTGGTTTTTGAATAAATTTTCCAAAACAAAAAAGTATTTTTTAAAATAAAAAAATGACTGTTAACATGAATTGAACTAACTGCCATATTGGTTCCATTGTAGTTTTCATTAAATTTTGGATGACTGTTTCGAATACGATGTCAAGTAATAATAATGTGGTAAATAACTTATTTTAATAAAACTAATTTTTACTTAAACATTAATATTTAAGGCATTGGCCTCGACAGCAACCCCAATTTTCGCATCTCATAATATATGATCTTAAGTGACTTTCATCGAATTACGACTGTAGAGGCAACACTTGACCTCATTTGTTGTGCTCTGCTCTACACATGCGGAGATTAAGACGTTGAGATGCTGTTTTTAAACTGTCGAAGCATACGCTCTGCTCTGTCAATGTCAATTGGAAAATGTTTGATTAGAGGCTAGTGCGACTCGACACCCACCCACAGCGGCTGAGTTCCTCCTCTTGTGCAACATACCGTTATTTTTGCGCCCCATTAGGCTGCAATTGAATTGCTGACTGTGTACTTTTGACTTCCAACCTGGGTTCGTATGTAAGCCAACGTCCTTCAATTAAGTTGCTCTTTGTCATTTTGTTCCTCATTGCTCATCGTCATCATGATCATCATCAACGCCATCATTATATGTATTGGTAAGAACGCGACTCGGTGTATCCATCAATGGTTTCAGTCGATACGTGTAGACACTTTTAACCTAGTTCTCATTCACTCGAGAATTTTTGTATTGCGACATTATCTTGGTTCTTCTCAGTTTCCATATATCTGTGACTCATTTCACTGCTGAAATCTCAGACACCAATTGTAGTTCAAAGTCACAACGACTTACAATATGTGTAAAGACGCAAGACCGACTGATTAATATAATGTATAAGTTATATTAATCAGTCTGTCTTGCAAATTATAAATTATACATTTTTTTTAACAATATTTATATACTTTTGTTACTGTTCAGTTCTACCCACAAATTAGATTGATTGACGAAATGAGGGTTGAGCTTTGCACTACAAACTACATACCCTTTAATTTTTATTAAAATATGTTCAAATATGTATAAAGATTTTTAAAAAATATATTTTTATTAAAAACTACAAAATATAGTTTTCTATTATCAATAAAATAATTTGAACCAAATAGACAAATTAAAATGGAATTATTAAACATTTTTTTTTGTAATTTTAAAACTTAAATGTATCACTAAAAATAGTAAATTAATTAAATATTGAATTTGCATTATAATTGTTATAATGTTGTTATATTGCTATTAATTAAGATTTTTTTTTGAATTTTATATAACAATCAATTTAAGTCATATTAGTATCAACGTGTGTTGTGGAAGTAATTTACTGTCGTCATAGTACCTATAGTAGTTTTGTTGAAAACTTGTATATGGGATTTTTATTCAGATACCCAATCTACGATGACAATTTTGGCATCAGCTAAAAAAATGACGTTACTTTTAACATTTATCTGTTGATATGTTCTGCGGCGTTCAATTTAATTAGTTTGAATTAAATTATTATTAAGTTTTATGTGCGTTTATTAAAAATACTATTTTAAACAAAACTTGTACTATTTTAATTATTAATAAGTATGTTACAGATACTAATTTTTATTATTGATTTACATTTCATTAATAAACTAGATGAGGTTTTTAAACCAATGTTATATATTACATTTTATTTAACTGTCTATCTAAATAATAAAAATATGTTAATACTAAATAACTAATTCAAATACAAGTACGTACTAATAATATCACATTTTAAACATATAAAGCAGTATATTTGTACTTTAGATATTGTGGAATATATAATTGTTCAATCTTCTAAGTCTATATAATGTATAAATTTTACTACAATCTAAAGAGTATAAAATCTAAGTTCTAGATGAATATAATTTATATAAAATTGTATAATTTGTTTTACATATTCGTTTATTACTAATATAATTACAAAAAATACTTCTATACTACTATAATATTTATTTACAGGGAATCTACCTCGTTTCTTAAGTGTTTACACTATTGTATTTTTACGTTTATATATGTTTAATAATTATAATATAAGTAAATTTTCTATATATGTAATTGTTTAGTTACTATAAGAAATAATGTTTGCTATCTATTAATAAAGGTATACTACTTTTTCTACTAGTGAGAAACCATGTTACTTATTTTACATTTTGACTCAATTATATTCAATCAGCAATTACGATTCTGTTTTTATAAGAATTATTAATCATATGAATTTGCAAATATATGCTAAAAATGGATGAATAGCTTAATAAAAAAGTAACAGGATGAATTATTGTAAAAATGGAAGTTTACAAGTGTATTCAATTTATGCAAACATTTACGACTTGAATCTAACTTTCTTTCAAAATGAATGATTATCTAAATATGCTCTTAATTCGATCACTACGATTTTACATAATTTACAAATTTTGCTGTAAATTTATTACGTTAGAAAGATTCGAAAGTGCTTGCAAAAGAGCTGAGTACAGTTTACCTTAAATAGGAGAAGAAATTTATTATAATTAGCAGAACTATTTACTGTCTTGTTAAATCGTAAATTACTATTTACCACCACTTTTACTAACAAAATTCATCACTTTTTCCAAAAATTTGTTTTATCAAAATATAAATTTTAACTCAATTTGAATTCATGGTTGGTAATTAATAAGTAGTACAGAAAATTTATTTATACTTAATTCAGGGATTAAATCAACCTCGAATAAATGTCCGGATTTTCCTTATGAAATCATTTAATTTGGGGAATAGTTTTATTTAGTTTAATGATATAATATCTATTTTAGTGACAATCCCTCATTTTAAATATAAATATATTTTATATAATGCTTAATACATATACATATATATGTAAGTAGTAAATCAGTTATTTATTACAATAAGAATTGATTATGTATTTCTATATAAAAAATAAAGCGCTTCAAAAGTTGTATATTGAAAACATTTAATAAAGAGGGATCAAAATAAAACAAATAAAAATAAATATATCTGCTCAGTACTCACTCTGTGGATTCAACGGTCGGCGTAGTCGGCATTATCATTAGAATACAGTTAGTCAGGATGGTTGTAATAATGAATAACGAAAACAATGGATGTACTAAAATATAAATGGCTACACGACGTATCGGGTTGAATGGATCGAGCAACCACATTGCTTTGGATGCAGAAAAGCGAAAAATATCTTTTCCTTTACTAACAACTACGAATGTCTGAAAAAAAAAGAAATTTTTAACAACGTTAATAGGATCAAAACTATGACGTCCCAAAGAGCCTCATGTAATCCCGTGACTGCCAATATCAATAGCATTATAAAAATATATATGGGCGAGAAGTCCATATATATAATAGAATCAAAACTATGACGTCCCAAAGAGCCTCATGTAATCCTGTGACTGCCAATATCAACAGCATTATAAAAATATATATGGGCGAGAAGTCTGAACAAAATTATATATGTTTTTTTTCCCCCTTTTTCTTTGTTTAATTTTTATTCGACTAACGGAAACCCAAGGGGTCAATACACCAATTGGGTATTATGCAATTAAATACCATAACTCGGTATTGGGATTTTTTTTACAGCAATGATTACCGAGTTATCGATAATTATTGCAAAATCTCCACATTTTACTAATGACTTTGAAAAAATACTCTGTTTAGGAGATACAGATTTTTGAAATTTTTGGGGTTTTGACCAATGGACCCCTTAATATATCGTTGATTTAATGGCATCATTAAATTTTCTAAAAAAATCCCAAATTGGAAATTTTTTTCAAAATCCCCAATGTTGATTTATGATTTTGAAAAAACACTCCGTTTAGTAGATACAAAATTTTTGGGGATTTGGGTTTTTGACCTATGACACCTTGAGATTCCGTTTATCGAATGGCATCATTAGAATTTTTTTTTAAATCCCAATATCGAGTTATCGCGTTTTATAACAAAATCCCCCATTAATCCCGGGGATTTCTTAAAACTCTCCGTTTAGGAGCTACGGATTTTTGAGGGTTCTGAGATTTTGACCAATGGAACCCTTGAGATAAAATTTATCGAATGGCATATTAATATTTTTTTTTAATCGATATATCGAGTTATCGTGTTTTATAAGAAAATGCCATGACTTTTACAAAAGATACTTACAAATTTTGGGATCAGGGATATCTGAAGTCCAATCTGATGTTTCAGTAAATATTTTTTATTTTAAATCTTAAACATTCTAAAGGTTTTTTTGCAATGATCTTAAGCAGAATAATACAAATTCACTTTAAGTTTTAAAAAATATAAATTTTTGATGATTTTTGGAATGTAACCATATGATATGTTTTAATAATAAGATAAAAATAGTGTAATTTTTTAAATGTAAACAAATATTCAAATTGTACCATTCGACACTGAATACACTATTATTTATTAAAAAATAAATATACAAGTATAAATTACCATATATTTTCAGAAATATATAATTTAAGAAATACTAAAAATGGCTTTGCACCTGAATATGCAATTTTTCTTATTTTTCCCAAAATATCACCTCACATTCTCCTTATGAACTAATTTGTTTGTCTCTTTATGAACTCAATTTACTTAGCAGCACATAATAGATATCATAAACTATCAGTTAACTTATTTCTGCCGAAATATTATAGCAGAGAGTATTTAAAAAAATGTCTTTGAAAAGCTGTTACCATATGGTAACAAATTACCTAAATGTTCGGATTTTTTGACATCTGTTATTCTCAATTAACTCAAAACATTTTTTTTTTTTGGAGCATCACAAAATCCACCCGCATAAAAACAATTTGACAGAAACGCTCCGATCATGTATTTCCCGGTGAAATCAATATCCGCTAAAATTCGTTTCAATATCGGTTAAATATTTTTGATTCATGCATCCAACGAAACGTTAAGTACAAACAAAAATATTGAACCAACGTTCGATTCAAAGAGCGAAACGTTTGAAATACGTCATACAAATTTTACAAGGGGACTGGAAACGAATCGTAATCACACGATAGTAAAAAGATTTGGGGGAAAATCCACAAAATTAAGGAATTTGAAACTCTTAATGAATTTGATATTCCTGAAAGTTTGTTCCAAACAAATTTTAAATGATTTGAGAAATTCGGGATATTTACATTATACTGAGGAAAAAAATTAATATGATTAAAAAAAAAGTAATAAGTTTAAATACTTTTCGACACGTTTTTCACCCGTTGTCTTTACTGTTTAAATTAAATACTTTTTATTTAAATTTATTACGTTATAAAATTTGATGTTAATACTTTTTACTTAAATTCATTACGTAGGTAATAAAATTTGAAGTTAATATTTTTTATTACTTTTATTAAGATAATAAAATTTTAATCTCAACATCACAAATATGTCAATTGGTATTTTAGAACTATTTATTTCATGTAAAAAAGGTTAGGAACAGATAAAATGATTTTTTTTTCTTAATCACTTACGGTGGTTCTATAGGTTGTACACATGACCGTATTACATAATTTTGTAGTGGTTACTTTCAAAAAACATACTTTAATATTGTTAAAAATACTTCTATTATATATATATGTTTTTATTAAATTTAATGCGTACATAATAAAATTAAATACTTTTTTTATATTTCTGGAGTATTACCTTTTTATTACGAAAGTATTTAAATCAAATTTAAATTAATTTTATTAAATCACTTTTTTCTTGGTGTACATATAGATTAAAACTTTTGTCAGAGTCCTCATGTTGGATGATGAATGGTACTTTTTACGTTGTACTGAGCATTCATGGATGTACATTTAGTTATATTATATTTTATAACTGCATACAAAATATAATAAGTTTTGAGATATTTTCGAAATTTTTTATTACCTTTTGTATGGGAGCGTATACGCAAAATTTTAATATCATATATCTATTAACAAACTAAAAGTGAAAATGGTGAGCCACCACACAGTTTGCTAAGAGTGGATTTTGTACAGGTGGATTTTACATCGGTGGATTTTGCACCGGTGGGTTTTGTATGTTGCATATTGTATGATAGATTTCTAACCCAACCCGTTTTTTATATTTTGGATTTTATACGGGTGGATTTTGCACCGGTGGGTTTTGTATGTTGCATTTTGTATGATGGATTCTTAATCCAAGTAGTTTTTTATATTTTGGAAAATTTTAATTATAATAATTATGTTCAGAAAATAAAATAAAGGCGCGTAATGGTAATTTTCTTTGAGTAAATATTCAAATGAAAATGAGCAAAGCAACCAAAATAATGACAGTATTGCTTGTCATTAGGCGGTGCCATGTGAAGTTGACGTCATTTTTGCACTGAGCAACCGAAGTGAACAAGTTTAACTTTTTATGATGGCGTGACAACATTTGTTTTCTTTTTACATACTAATTTTATAGCTAAATCGATGAAACTTCGCTTTCATTGTATATATTTGTATATGCTACGCTGT
Source organism: Dryomyza anilis (assembly GCA_951804985.1). Taxonomy (NCBI): domain Eukaryota; kingdom Metazoa; phylum Arthropoda; class Insecta; order Diptera; family Dryomyzidae; genus Dryomyza; species Dryomyza anilis. The sequence goes on along the minus strand of OX638130.1, from coordinate 222,419 downwards.
TTCGAAAATATGCAATATAAAACAATGAACACGCTTACCTTTTACATAACACAAAAAAGATATTATGTCCCTGATTTTAATAATAAAACAGTACTTAATACATAGACATATTTTTGTGTAAGTTTATACAAATATTCATGTTCGTTAGTGGACTTTAGAAAGTTAAAACAAATAAAAATCATTTCTGTATTTAGTAAAATTGTTAACTAGACAAAGGCTCAAATAAAATAATCCCCATCAAATAAAATGTATCACTGACTCACCAGTATATTACTGTAAAATGGATCGATATCCTCGAGAGGAGTGGAGGCCAATTCCGGCGGGAAGCTGCCCTGCAGTCGAACAGGTATGGGCACACCCTGTTCAAGTGTAGGATCCGGTTGTGGACCTTCATCCTCGTCCTCGTCATCATATCGGATCTTTATTGTTGTTGATAATTGGGTTAATTAGTTATTGTCGTCGTTGTTGCACATATCATAATTCCATTTGGTGTAGTTTGAAGCAGGAAACACGGGCAAAAAATAAATATATGAAAAATATGTTAGTATGGAATGTCGCATTTAAAATCAGACACTAATATAGTTAAAGATATGCATTTAAACAAATGCATTTTGTAAATTTTGAATAGTCATAGTGTGTTAGTAGTTTGCAGAGATCCAAGCCGATTTGTTTCGGCGGCGGTGGCTCGGTTTTCCCGAGGTTACTTCATTTTTATTTTAATGTTTATTGTATTTTTTAATGTTTTTTTATGTCCGTGCCTCTAAAATTACATTAAAGATTTTTTTATTAAAAACACTTTACTTCCAGCATCAGATAATACAAATTTCGTGGTATTTTATCCAGAGACAAACACATTTTGAAATATCGGTGTCCGTTCCACACATTTTTAATGACGGTTCCGATTCCAGTTCTTTGGGGTCCCCGACACGTTCCAATCCCGGAGAGATTCCGATTGAGAGAATAAAACAGTACCAAAGTTAATTTTTGAATAATTTTTAATAAGGGATCGTAAAGAACCGTTATCGGAAGCGATTTAAAAATATGTGGAGCCGGAATCGGAACCCATATACACTTTTTTTTGGTTGGGACCGGAATCGGAACCGCTATTTTTTAAATCTTGAAACGAAAATCGGCACCGATATTCCAAGGGTTTTAGTCCCTCTCTGGGATCGCAAAGATCCGTAATTGTAACCGAAACCGATTCGAATTTTGGAATTGTAGCCGGAACCGTTTCTATTTTTGGAACCGGAATCAGAATAGGAACCGTCGTTAAAAAATTTATGGAACCATAAAAAATCTTGGAGCCGGAACCGATATTCTAAAGAGTTTAAGTCCCTGTTTATAATATTATTTTCACGTTTTTCCTAGTTTTTCATTTGATTCCTTTTTTTGGTGTTTTTCCGTTCTTCTTCGTGTCTTTATATATCCCGTAATTTATCGTGCTTCCAAACGTGCCCTTAAATTTAGTCGTCGGGCTCGTGTTCGTGCGTGTTACCTATCAGCATCACTACCCAAGTCCGTTTAGCTATGTCCGTCTGCCTCTCCGTCTGTCTGTCTGTCTGTCCGTCCGACTACACGGTAACTTGAGAAATACTGGTCAGAATGCGTACAGTATGATCGGGATATAACAAGGTATATAACAAGGGATATAATAATCAGTTCACGATCATGACTTTAGATTGATTCTGTTTGCTTCTCTGCCGATGAACTGTCGGCTCCCAACCATTTTCAGCCACCTCCGGTGTAAGTTGGTGGTTGAGCCACCGCCGACGATATGTTTCCTTCGGCTTGGAACTCTGGTGGTTAGGCCTGATTTATATTCTGAATTTTTCGCATCTCGCATTAATTCGATTAAAACGTATTAAGTCTATGATACATAAATATTTACTTAGAGGTTGCGTAGTATTTAATATAATATAAAAGAAAAAATAAAAAAAATGGTTACTACTACGCTACAAAAATATAAAGTTAGTATATAGAAAAAAAGACAGAAAATATGTAAAAATATTCAAAAACAACTGGAAGCAGATTTATGCCATGGTTGCAGTTACAGAAAGAAATAAGTAACATTAGAAAAAATATGTAGCTGCATTTAATGTGATTAATTACTCTGTACTTATTTTAATCAAATAATGACTGGCACATTCAGTGTTTTTAAGTATTTGAAAAAAAAGCTCCTCTGCCTTGCATAATTAGGACAACTATTCGCTTGCGGTCAGTTTTCGACCTTGGAACCCAGACGCACACGTCACACATTATTTACCGCGAATGACACCATCATTCATGTCCTTATGGAGTACCCACTTCCATTACCATATATACAAATATTGATTAGCGTAATGCATTGAGCGCTACAGCGTCCGACCATGAAGTTGTTACGTCGGAGCTACAAAAATAGTGGCACCGCAATTACATACCGCACCGCACCGCACTCAAAAATAATTAAAGTACATACTACACTCCAGCGCAACGTAAATATTGGAAACTTCGCAGTCTTTGGCCAGTCTTTCCTATTTCTTAGGTATATGCGTTATTTATTTTTATATTTTGAAGACTTTCTCGCACTCAAATTGTTGATGTTTTTTTTCTTTCTGTTTTCAATATTTGTTCTGGGTGTGGACGCATTTATTTAACGGGCTACTCAAACATGTATCGGCACGGTATGAACTGTTTTACCAAAACTTATGTGTTCATTGTCCCGAATGCTTGAAGCCAAAGTGTTGTTTCGAGGACTGCCACTGACAATTCAAAGGACAATACTCACAAAAACATAGTACCGAATCTAGCTTAGGGTATTTTTCGACAATTTATTTGGCTTTCATGAGTGTCAATTGAATTAATTTTGCTTTTAAAAGAAGCACATTTGACATTTCCATGTGGTTGTTCTACTTAGAACCAGTTTTACAGTGTTAGTTTAAACCTAGTTTAATCTTCGATTAAAAAGAAAATTTATACATAGGAATATTTACGAATTGTTAAAATAATTATTGTTAAAATAATATAGTACTTAATCTAGACTACAAGGAATTGTTTTCCAAAATCTGAATAAAATTAAATGAAAGTAATAGTCTCTTAAATTTAAACGACGGTTAACTTTGAAAGCAATTTCTCAGTGAAAGTGATGATACAAGTTTGATTTACAATATAAGAAGTATAAGATAACAAACAGAACAGACAAAAATTGATATTTTAAACAAAGTTAGACTGTACTAATGAATTATAAGATTAAATTAAGTTTAACTCACAAATCGAGTTAAACTACAACTGTAAAGCCGGCCCTTAAAGTTTTTACAATATGTTTATTATAAATGTAAAATAAGGAAATCATCATCGAACAAAAACAAACCGAAGTCAAATAGACTCCAACAAGGAAATTAAATTTTCGAACAAACACCAGCTCCATTTGTCAGTAGCATGTCCATGCTATTTTTACAACTTTATAAATTTGTTTGTTTTTTGACCTGCTGACTACCTCTAAGGTATTATAGTACATGATTTCTAACCATCATTGAGTAGTTTTATTCTTCCTCTACCTGTTCATGAACACGAATTTGCGATATCTCTCACTTAACCGAAATTTCTTCTAAAAAATCCCTATTTCTGGGTATTATTCTACCCAATAGACGTGATTCTAGCACTGAGAAAAGCCTTATTTGTGGCTGGCGATTCGTTACTTATATATTTATTTATACATACTGATACTCATATTCTAAACAACTGAATGTGCCATATGAGTTTCCGTATAACATACTTTGTACTACTTTACTACAAATCAAAAACGAAAAACCAAAAGTTGTCCTATAAAATCCTTTGTATATTTTTACTCACATTCAGCAATGATTCTTGATATCTATACTAGAACCTCTTTTATTTATATTAATTCCCTTCTGCATTGATTTTGACACATACTCCGTCGAGATACTATTTCAGCGCCCCATGCAGTTCTCTTATCTGTACGTTGATTATGACCGCATCATATGTTTGCATCCTGTTTGGTGCCAATCGCAGTGTTGCATCTTGTCGTTGACCATTGGCTCCTTGACTGGCGTGAGAACTGACGGGGCGTTGATGGCTGCACGTGTTCATAAATCATCAGACATCTGCATAGTATGGTCAGAAGAAAACTCAACCTCTAAATCGCCTATCATGTCATTTTCGACATCACTACACTATCGTATAATTCTCTGAGTTCAAAATCTAAAAACCCTGTTTCCCCGCAAAAGTGTTTAGATTACACCGTACGACAAAATTCATCTTTTGGCGGCACAAATGCGGATATCCTATATATTCATAAAGTACGCTAAAAAAAAATACGAGTTTTTCTAGATCAATACATTTATAAAATCGTCAGAAATAATTGGATTTCGTTTAAAACAATGAAATTTGGTGTCTAACGATTTTAAAGATACATCAGCTCATAAATAGAATATTTTCTTGTACATGAAGATCCGAAACACAAATCTGCTATTGTAAAAATATTGACGCATTGTCCAAATATTCCATTGGAGATTATTCGAGTCGAGCGAAGTAATTTTACTTCCTCTGCATATCAATTGACAAGGACAGCGCAGCATTCAAGCTATTAAAAATATTTTTTCCAAAGTTGAATGAAGCTAAAATCGTGCAATGGGAGTGAAATGTTTTAATTAGTTTTTAGTTTTTGAAATATTTTGAATTTTATCATTTTCTAAAACAAAATATAAATTAATTCATCATATGGAAAACGGGTCGTATGAGTGACATTGGTAAAAAATTAAAATGCGTTTTATAATATTAAACGAATTGATCTAGAAAAACTGTGAGACACGTGTATTTTATTTTTTAGCGTACTTTAAGAATATATAGGTCTTTTTCGTGTGTGCTAAGTAGTGTCGGACGATGTTATGTGTGCAAATCCCTGAATATTTCGTGTGTGTGGAAGTATACAAGTCTTGGCAATAAGGCAACATAAACTAATTTTAACTGAAGGAAGCATAAATCGGTAGTAGTATAAAATAAAATTTAGCGGTTTTCCAAAAAGACATTTGACACTCATACGATCACACACAATGACAACAATAAAAAATTTAAATAAATTATTAGACAGACACCAAGTAATGCTATACTCACAACACAAACAAAGTAACAAGAAAATAGGCAACTTCTTCACGTGACATCGAAACCTAGATTCTTAATGCTCAAAATGCCGCTATGCGGACAAACCGAGCAATAAATGTCATAAAACCGTTTTGGCTCGGTTTTCGCTTCGAATAGTAAGTGGTGTGTGCTAACTTAGAACTGGGCAAGTGCAGAGGGAAGTACACGACCGGAAATGAAGTCATGTTCGGCTGACAAGATAGCAGTTTACAGGATAGACAAGCGATGGGAGGTTTCGGGAAGGTGCACAAACAGGAATTGTTATAAACATTTAATATAGTTTGAAACTATGCAAAAATTGTGTCTAATACAGTTACCAATAGACAAAAAGTAAAGTGTTATATATAATAAATTGTTTGACTTTATTGCGAACTGAACTTCAATGGGCTGCATGGAATTTGTATTGGTATATTTTAGATAAGTGCCTCGTATTTTGGTCTGTTGTTTTCATAAATTAAAAAAAAATTAAAATGCAAAAAGCTTATATTTACAAGTAATCAGCAAACGATTATGCCGCATGGCAATAGCGAAATACTTTACGCATATTTTGTCATATTAGATGTAAGCTAGGTGTAAAAATAGTAAAATAATCATAGATTATAGTACTTAGTAGCTGGTAAAAACAATGAACATAAGACTAAAAAGAAAAACTGAACTTGCGAGAGCTAACTTTTGATAGTTTGTATTGAGTAGTTTTATTGAGTAATAATAAATGTGTGCTAATTCTGAAAAATCTTACTTCTTTTTGTTTTTTCTTGCGACCATATTGCGGCTGAAAGAAGATTTTACATTATTGTAAATGCGTCGATTTTCAACGACAAACAAAAGTTCGTTTAAAAAGTATTATATGACGAGTTAAGTGATAATAACAATGTTGGACGACGACGAGTATGCGAAGAGACGACGCCACGGTGAGTCAATGAATCAATGAAATTAAATGGCGTCATTTACACAAAAGTATTTTTAATATTAGATATATCGATTACGAAGACGCGAGACGACACGAAGTGCAGACACGCAGAGTAGAAGAAAAAAGAGAGAAACATAAAAAAGAAAAAAAAAGTGGAAAATTTTATTATGTTATATTGTTTCACCATTTATTTTTCAATAATTATTTGAAATGTTTGCGTACAACAAGTACGTTTGAAAATGCGATATTCACAATTAATGGATTGTGCCAAATGATTTTAACAAATCAGAAGACTTTAAATGCTACATTTTGATTTTTGTTAATATTGTGAATAATGCAAAAACTACGAATATAATTTCTTTAACTTTAATGAATTCTATTTAATGATTTTTAATACATATGATTGATAATTTACGAAAAGGTTCAGTATGAAAGAGCACATGATTTAATGAATATTAGTTAAAACGATTTAAACCAAAATAAAAAAGTAAATTTCTTTTGGTTTGTCTAATTGAATTGAATAATTTTAAAACACACATCTTTCGAAATGTGTAAATAACATTAAAATCTACAAACAATCATAAAATACTGAATAATATTACTTTTTTTGAGGTTATATGAAAATATTAAATATATATACATATATATATTAAATCAATAAGTGTCATATTGGCCAAATGTAATTTATTTTAAATAGGAATTGGCAATTGGTCTACTACAACGATATATGTATGTATCTATAATGTTTTCAATAAGTTAAACTACCCGATAAGCCTCTTCATTATTCATTTCACTCTATAACATTTTGCATGTAAATGGGCTACAGTTTTACAGACTTTAGTTGATAAATATCTTGAATACATTGAAATATTTATGAATGAAAAAATATGATAAATATTGTGTGCAAAAATGTTTTCAAATATAAAATATTTAAAGGTATAATTTATTAAAAAAAAAATATATATATATTATATAAAAAATAAATAATGATTTAAAAAAAATAATAATAAACAAAATTCAAATATTGATTCTTGTAAAACATAATTTTTTTAATTTGTATGCAGCAAATAATGCACAACTAGTCGTAGTGATGTTTAGAATAAAGCCAGTTATATGTCGATGTTCACATAGAAAAAACACATATTTACGAGTAGATTTGTTACCATATTTTTACTTTTTACAATCAAAATTTTGAACATTTAACAGAAAGCAAACAACACATTTACGATTGTTAATACAAATATATACAAACATAACTATGTATCTTTTCTATGAATAAAAGTATATACAGTAATAAACATAAAAATTATACATCAAATTAATTTACTAATAGGTATTTCTTTTATAGCCAATAATATTTAATAAATATTACCAAATAAATATATTTAAGTACTATCTATAACTACAATGGGTGGGTCAAAAATGTTAAAGAAAGGGGTCTAACAAGATACGAAAATTAATTGAAGAATTGAATTTAATATTGCAGAGGTAAAATATTGTGAACTATTAGTTAAAATATTTAAAAAAAAATATAATTTGAGAAGTTACGAAAACACAAACTACGAAAATATTAAAAATTTTAAAAAGTCCCGGAAAGATGACACATTTATAAATATCTATTGGTGTTGATATATTTACCTACTAGTTACATTTCGTTCGGTAATTTTAACTGTTTTTTACCTACGTGTTTCTACCCAGAGAATATTTCTATAATATTGCACCATTTGCATTTGACTTTTTATATTTTGGACAAATTTCTTATAAAATTAACTTTTAAATTTTAAAAATTAATAAATGCAGCAATAAATTTACGCAGATTAAAAATGATGAAATTTTCAGTGCTGTCTGTAAACTGGAGGACAAGAAAACGTGCTAATTTGAATATTCCGTCCACGTTTTGTATTGAAATATCCTTTTGTTCACATTTGGACATCAACAAATATAAAAATGTATTTGTTATTTTGTTTGAACTTTATTTACCTAATGAATTTCTATATGAAATTGTATTTACACGGTAGATATCTATGTTCATCTAGATGTCTAGTTGTTCAAATACAGTCATTAATAGAATAGATATAGTTCGATAGTAGATATAGTTTTTTATGGAACATACAAAAATTAACCAGCTATATTATGTGTGTTTTAAATAACATGAGACGTATCCATTTTTTATTGGTTTAAATGGAAAACTTTAGACCTGATTCCACCATAAATAATTATTTTTAAAATCTTTTTGAAATTTCATAAAGACCAATCTAATTTATATTTTGAATATCAACTTTTAGAGTTAAAACTTGAAATTCTTCAAAATAGAAGAGGAGACAAATTTTAATCAAAACTGGCTAGGGTATTTTAAGTTGCATCAGAAAGAACGGTATGCAGTTTAAATGTATATAAAATTTTAAAAAAAATTAAACATAGAGTTATATATAAAAAATATACTAATCTAAGAAACTTTTATGAATCATGGATCTGAGGGGTAGAACATGGTATGATGAACGCGATGGAAATGTATTTTAAAGAACAGTTATGTGAACAGATATGTATAAATATGTATATATGTGGGAATATATGTGGCACAGTATTAGTAGATTTTTACAGCAGAAAGGAGGTAAATAAGACAAAGATTGTTACGGTACACATATAGATTTACGACATTATGATTAAATAATTACCACCTCTCCCTCGGCTCTCTTTCTTTCCAGCTCCTTTTGTTTTTCATGTTCTTCGGCAATACGATTTTCTATTACCACCAATGATTCGCGGGTGAAGGGACGGAACAAACTGCGTTCTTCCTCAGATATCGAGTCGGAATCTTCTGTCATTGTCTATGCGGCCAACGATGAGAGCCTCAGATTTCCAAGGCCTAAAAATTCGAAATATTATGTTTCCTGTTGTACTGAGTTGGAGTTTGCTTACATGAGGCACATGGATGTCGCCTGCTACATTAACTTAGGACTATATCCGAGGCGCCATACTCATAAGGCACCCACCTGCTATCACGATTTCTGAAAAAAAGACAAAGATTTGTTTAGATTTTTGTATTTTTTATTTTATTTAAACTAAGTTTATAAGAAACGTTTTAACTAACAATAATTATGTCCTTCAAATTGTACATTTCTACTCGACAGTTAGGGATGTTTTTTTTTGTTGGGCACCCAATATTTTACATTCGATACTTGGTCAAATATCGATAATATCCATAGAAACCCCAATAGAAACGCAATATTTAAATACATGTTATTAGAAATTTTATATTTGAATTAATCCATATAAATCCATATTTTTGATAAAAACTTACTCTTACGTCGAAGTTTCGACAAATTTGCACTACAATTTTGACAATATGAAACATATTTGTAGTGCAATCGATAACATCAAACAATCATAATGCAAGAAACTATATCTGGATATTACTACAGGAGACAATAGATTATGATTTGTAGCAAATTTGTTTTTTAGTGCAAAGAAAAACCAAGGTCACTGTGATCTGTTTGATATAGAACGTACATTGTCATTATACAGAGGAGTTTTTAGCATTTTATGTTTTTGTATCCATATTTTAGGTTTTTTTTATTGATATTTATCTAATTTTTTAGTCCATAATCATTACATTACGATTAGAAAGTATTGAATATTTGACCACAAGTATTGAGTACCCATGATTACCCAAAACTATCGACAGAAACCATCCCTAGTTCTTATGCAAAATATTTACCCCCACAATTACTCTCACATAACTCAAATGATACTCATGAGAACTGAACGAAATTTCCGCTCTGTCCAGCTACATGCTTTCGTACTCTCAAATATCTCATTTATATCATGTTCGTCAAGTTTTTCGTGTTAATTTAACGACAAGTATTATCGAAGGTTATGTGATTCTCTTCTGCAAGGTGATGACATCTATCATACGGTGGGTTTCCCATGCATTGCACCGTGTCGCACAACAAAAATGTAGTAGATGATTGCAATACTATTTGGTACAGAGAGGGATGAAGAAAGTGAGAGAGATACAAGCAATGGGGGTACGTGCCATTTAAACAAGGTTGCAGGTTTTTGCAATACCTAAAGTATTGTGATAGGATGGTTACATCCTGCACTGGTTACAAAATGGCACTATTTAATTTGTATATATTTATATTATTATTATTACAATTGTTATGTTTATAATTGAAACGTTGGGTGCAATAAGGGCGTTATGTGAAAAAGTACGTTTTCAGATATTTGCGTTTAAACTTTTTGAATGTCCGTGTGTCATAAAGTAATAAACCTATATTATTGGTTCCAATTTTCTATTAAAGTTTGAACTTTCAGCATTGCTACGCACTTTTCAAATTTCTTTTAAAGCTACTATTAATATATAAAATAATTAATTAAAATAAATGATGTGATATACTTATTGATATGAATCGATATAGATATAAATTACGGTCAATCTGGCTCAAAACTAAATTAATTCTGTTAAATACTGACTCTGTAAAAAAATAAAAAAATTTGTATGGAAATAACGCCCTTATTGCATAAAACGACAAAAAATCGATCTGGGATTTCACAGGAGTATAGTAGGCACTGCTGGGATCAAAATTCTATATCAAAACACTTCCCCGAAAGCCTTGAGATACTCATACGTTCGAAGAAATGTTCATTTGAGAGAAGTGCACATGAACCATTCAACATTCCTTCTTTTATTTGCCAGAACCAAGTTTTTTTACTATCATACAATTTATTTCATACAAAATAATCTTTTTAATAACTTCTCTAAAAATTACATATCATATGGATCTTAACTTTTCTTGCCAAATTTCAAAGGTTTAGAACTGGTTGTTTTCTTGCGAGTTCACTCATACGCTATGTTAAAGTTGGTTTCGTACAAAAGTGCTGAACTATCGAATTTACATAAAAACAATGAAAAAAATTAAATATTTTTACAAAATTTCACCAAAATCAAATTTTAAGATTTTTATATCATCACCCAGCCGTAAGCATGAGGTTTTGCAACCTCCAAGTCGGTGAGTATGAGGTTGCCATCTCATACCCATATTCTACGTGGTGATATCGTCGGTGATACTGCGAAACCGCATATCTACATTTTCGAATAGCTCTTACAAAATGAATTTAACAGAAGAAAGAAAACTATTGTCAGTCTCAATTCTGCACTTACTTCATACAAAATTAAGTATGTCATATTTTAGAAGGCATTTATCTAATTTATCCGATCAACATCTCATTAAAAACCCGATTATAACACAAAATTAGGCGCAATTTTTACATGCAGTTAGGCGGTTTTGCAGTATCACCGATGATATTCTACGTGGTGATTAATAAGTATAAATATGTTTCCAGTTTTATAGCTCTACTCCTAGGAGGTCAGTCAAGAGTTCTAGCATTTTAAAAGTTTTGGATAAATAGGATGTGCCACGTTCTGCAATGGGTCAGAAGGCTCTTTTGCGTCTCATAAATCTGTAACTTTTGTTATATAAGGGATAAATGGACAACATTTCGGATACAGATAGTTGATAGATGTATCTGTGCTGTTGTGAAAATGTGCGGATTTGGAATAAAGGGAGTGGCACTTTTTTGAAAATGGTGTTTTTAACAATTATTTATCTGTAACTTTTGTCTTTTAAGAGATAAACAGTTAACATTTTGGATTAAATTAGTTTATGGTTATACCTTACACTACTATAGAAATAGGGTTGAAATTCAAGGAGTGACACATTTCACATATTAAAGTTCTAATTTATTATTGTATTTCGTGAGAAAAATGAGTAGTAAACTGTAGTAAAATCACAATATATTGTATCAAGTCCATTGAGGCAAAACGTAATAAAATTTGAATGGATTGATGGTTTTGGTATCAAATTATTTGTAGTAATATTGCATATATTTATATGATATAAATATTTTAAAGAAGGTCATTATCGCGTATTCTAGATGTTAAATTATTTTTCTTGTGAAATATTCTTGTGAAATATGCATCGAAAGATTTGCCACGACTTAAGTATTATCATATACTATAATCTATTAAGTTTGAAATATTTTGATTGCCAAAAATCAAATTTTAAATTTTTTGACCCGTTTTTCATTTTGGGCTCTGACATATTGTGCGTGAATATACGCACTTTCTCCTTCAGTTTTTGTGAATAACCAATAAATTTTATATATAAATTCATTAAAAAATTGAAAAAAATCCGTGATAATTTAAAAGAAAACATCCGTAGCATCCCTAATTTTCAGTTAACAGGATTGTTATGTAACATTTTAATATATTGACGCAGTTCAAATGTCAAAAAAGAAAGCCGAGAGATAATAGAAAATGTTGAGTAAATTATTGCTTTTTATCATGCCAATATCCACAATCATTTAAAGTTATTCCCACCAAAACTTGGGCAAGTTTTGCGACGAAAATGTTAAACGATTTCCTCAAGAAATCGCTATCCGAGTACTGCTGGTCGCTTTGCCTTGAAGCGAACTCGGACGAGTACAAACGTCAAAACAAGTGTCCTAACTTTATAATGATATAAATATTATTTAAAATAAAAATTATATTTATTAGTTTTTAGTTTTTTATTAATAAAATATTTTGAATTTGATCATTTTCAGCAACAACAAAAAAAAATCATTATATGGAATACATGTCGTATGAGTGACATTAGTAAAATATTAAAATACATTTTAAAATTTGACCCGAATGGATCTAGAAACACTGGGAGACACGTGAACTTCATTTTAGTAACGTACTTTATTTAGGACTTTCTGTTCCCATGCATAGCTTCGCCCGTGTGAAGTTTTTGTTAATACAAAACATATTTTTTAAGTTTTGGTTATGTGGGAGATGTCCATTCCCTTTGTCAAATTCGGCACACATTTTACGTGATGATTTAAATTTGAAATATGATCCTTTGTTTTAAAAAATTCCATTCCAAGTACGTTGGGAGATTAACACACTGTCCAAATTTTCTGGTCCTAGCTCTAACGATTTGGGCTGGGCGTTGATCGTGGGTCAATCAGGAATTATTATTTTATGTATAGAGATTTTCACATGTACGCAAGTTGTTTCGGACGATGTAATAGTTAGAAATTTATATAGAAACTGTAATGATGTTATGAATTTTGATAAAATACTTCGATGTGCGGTTCAGATAGAAAGGTAAAAATTGCCTCGAAGAATAATTTTCCGGTAAAGAATTCGTGTAAAATTTTGGTGAAGAATTGTCTCTGGGAAATAATTATCAATCAATAAAAGAATAGTCTAGGGATGAATTGACTTTGGGAAAAACTATTTATGAATCGATTTTTCGGCCGGTTTGGAGGGGCTAGATTAATTGTTGGATGACACCTTGCATATATTTAATAGGGGATGAAAATATCTCATCATCTATTGGTTCTCTAGAGCACCAATGGACCGTTGGGTGTGTAAGTCTGTTTTATAGGTATTACAACGGTAAGTGTTCAAGTGAAATACATGGCCTGATTCCACCAGGTCGTGTGTTTTCTCGTTCTACTCGGGCACCAAACCAAATTCGTTCTTTAGTCGCACGGCACGTTTGTGGAACTACCTCTCTGCGTCCGTTTTTCCCGAAATTTTTGATATTGGCAAGTTCAAAACAAACATTCACCGACACTACTCCATCTTTCCCCCCTCCATTTAACCTATCATCCCTTTTTACGATCAACACTGTGCATTGCATATATAGGGGCATCCCCTTAGCGTTGGTTAATTTGTAACAAAAAAATATAATTCTGATTAGTGGGCAGACGTCTTCCCAAAGCCTTCTGAGTTCAAGGGGTGGCCCTACTTGTTCTCTTCTTTATAGTTCAACAAAAATAAAGAAAAATCTCAAAAAATTATGAAATATTCGACTCACACTCACGCACACTCACTCACGGTCTTTTTTGGTATACTCACACTCACTCAGAATCGCGTGAGTAAAATTAAGATTCAATCACAATCACGCGTGATTCACGCTTTAATCTGCTCACGTGTCCATCTCTAGTTGATATCGCCACGAGTGCGCCCATGCCGGGATTAGAACCCAAGACCTTTATAATGCAAGTTCAGCGCGCATACCTCTGAACTGCTGAGGCCGTCACCATATTATAGTACTTTTTAATATTTCACGATGCAGATGCTTATTTATCTATAACTCTGATTAATCAAAATGTTGATTAACCAATTAATAACAAGTTTTACTAATCAGACTAAAATTGTCCTTAGAATATTGGATAATTTTCGATTTTTTTTTTAATATTTTTAACATTTTATTGGTATTATATTTTTTATATCTCTTTAAATGATTTTATTGTCCTGAATCCCAGAAGAATCCCTTTGCAATATTAGAACGTGATCTTTTATAAACTGCAATCAGAAAAATGTTCCCTAACATTGTCAATAAAAAAACAAAAAGAATTAAATATATAAGGATTGAATATACAAACTAAAAGAAGAGTTTGGTGAAAATGTTTTTTTTTATTGACATGTCATCTCTTATTCGAGGCATCCATAATCCATTTAGGTTGTTATTATGTGGATCATGGCCTTTCAGATTCAGAAATTGGTGTTGCACAGTTTAATTAAATTACGGTAAATATAATTTAAAAACAGAAATTAATAGTTATAAAATAGGAAATGCTGTCCTATGATCACAAACATTTTACTGAAATCATTCTAAATAATATTCTGACTTGTGACATGGCAATAATTACTAATTGCTACCCGATTCGCCTGTATGACTCATATTAGATAGATAGGTAATTCTTGAAAAAAAAACGTTAAACATATAATACATTTATAAATAAAATGTCCATATTCGGAAGATATAGTGTAGTATAGATGTGTAGAAACAGAGATTCCTCATGGGTAGTGTGACTTACTTACCGTTAAATCGATATAGATCGATAGTTGACTGGTGGGTCAATCGGTGTGTGAATCAATAATGGCGGCGTTTATGGAGCTACGATGAAATACGAAGACACACTAAGTGTGGACGCGTGTTGCGTGCGTTTTGACAATTCGTTCGCTTAGCGTAGCTGTAAATCTTCTAGTTGCTGTTAGTATTCCTAATGCCGTTCTAAGAAGCGTTTATTTATATTTTCTAAGGCGTTTTTCAGTTTTATTTATTATTTTGTTTTTTTTTTTAACTTTAAACTTTTATTATTAATTTGTTTTAGTTTTATTATTTTTAAGCTTAATTTAATTTTTGAACTAGTTTATTAGCAGTAGTTGTTGTTGTTATTGTTGTTGTAGCGAATGTTATGTTTTGAAGCTGCTTAACGTCGGCTGTTTGACGCTGGTTTAAGTTTTGAAGAGGAAAATGAATAAAAAAATGTACTCTTAAATAATGTGGGTATTTGGTTGATTTTCTGAAATTGAGGAACGTAAGTGTAAAAATTGTAATTCTTTTAGTATCGTTTATTTAGTTATATTTCTTTTAAATTTTTATAATTCATTCATTTTTATCACATGATCTCAGTGAACTATGTGAACTATGGTTAATTTGAGATATGAACTTCACATTATTAGTTTTTCACCTATTTTTATTTATTTTTAATGATTTTTAAAAGCACTTATTTTATTTGTTTCTGAATTTCAGATAATTTATTTTTCCTTTTGCACATTTCACTTTAGCAGGTCTTCCAGTTTCAACTGATGTTGAACTTCGACTGCGCGAAACAAGAAATATATGATTTATTTGAAAGAAATATATGTTTTTATATTTGAGCAGTGATTTTAGTTAAAACTTATGCAGATTGTATTAATTTATTTTGTAATTTCCTCGTTCCTGTGTTCTTTTCGCGTACATATCCGTGCCAATCCGTTCCGTGCAGACTGTCGACGACGAGTGAACTAATCGAAAATAATAGTCACTCAGTTCTACGAATGTCCTCGCGGCGATGTTTTTCGACACAAACTCACATTCGCCCAATCTCTACACACAAAACAATCAACTCTACACAAATATGCTACATTGACAACACAGCTGGTCTTTTATATTCTTTGTATTATTTTTTTCTCCTTTTTTTTTTGTTTTTTTTGTAATCCAAGTCACAGTTAATATTAATTTTGAATTATATAAAGAAGACCGATTTTTAAATATTATATTTATTTTTTAACTATGCACTCTTTACTCGCTACTTACTCCGTATCACCAACTCTCTTTTCAACTTTATATCCTTTGAAATTCACTGTTTCTCTGTTGTGGCATTTGAAAAACAACATCACCGACAACAAAACACTGTGACACACAAAAACGACTCTCAGCTGCTTTCGTTGACTTCGTGCTCACCGTTAACACAGCTTTTGTTAAGCGCCACGAAGTTGAACGAAGTACTACGCGGGTTGGGCAGTGCGTATATTGATTGGGTTAATCGTAGTGGGGGGAAATGGGGTGAATAAAAGAAAAGTAGAGTGAATTGGATTGATGTGGAATGGAGTTGAGTAGTAGAGCATGTGCTATTTTTAAAGAATGTAAAATTGTTCGATATTGAAAAAAATATGTTTGTTCTTATTATGTACCAAAATTAAAGTAGAATGTGTAGTTTATCCATATAGATAAAATTTGAATTATTGAATGTTCTTTTATTTCTATTATATTGTATGGAAAAATTATACACTCTACATACATGATAGTTTATTTGCAAATATATACGACATATATGTACATATGTATGTATATATAACAGCAAGGACATTAACATAGCCCAATGTATGTGTGTGTTCCTAAGGATACGAAATGTTCAGTTTTCTGCCAACAAAATCGCCGCAGAACTCAGCGGCAACTTTATATTTTCGAAAAGAATAAAAAGGCACTGTTCATTTCTAGACTGAACTGTTTAGTTTAGTGGTTCGACATACTTAATTTACATAACGACAAAATTTTAGTGGACATTTTAGTGGATTGTTCCACTTTAATGTTATTGTGTTTCCATGTTTAAATATGTAGAATGTTTGGGTGTCTTTTATGAACTTAATTATTAAAAAATGGTAAAAAGCGGATGATAGGAAAACACGTTATGTTAAGATTACAAAATATACTAAATGTTATATTTCGTTGTCCGCATTAAGTCACCAATTGAATTCTATTATTTGCTTACTGGACTCAAATAAAACGACGATAGTAGACCGAAAATTACACAATGGTTCAATCGCGCACAAAAAGAAGTCGTTGTGACCTAAAATTCTGTTCTATTTTGTGGCCTTTTAAATGCAATTCGTTACAAAGTTATGGACGTTGTTAATATATAAACCATGACTGTAGGGTACGAAAAGTAGTGAAAGACTCTTCGTGTTTCCTATTCGGGTTTCATGTAATGCGGACTTATTGTCGTTCACAGCGAGGACGAAGTGCTGCACAGACACACACCCAATATACAGTGTTGGGTGGCTTATATTCACTCGCACACATTCGCTGCCAATCGCGCTCCTTCGTTTACACTCGCACACCAGATACATAACCTAAGCAGGAAAAATCGAAAGTCCAATTTTCTTCTTCTACATTGTGTCATTTGTGAAAATTTTGAATTGTCCTTAAAAAAACTAATTTCAATACTAAATTGTTTTGAATTTCGCGTTGGTAAACTAAATTTTTAACACATAATTTCGAAACGCATACAAATCGTAACGAAACCCGAAGGAGAAAAGGCACGTGAATTAATTAATATTTTTCATTAGAATTAATTTCTATAGTATACGCGTCGCCCTCGAATCACAAAAACACAGAGTGATATAGAGCGCTAGGCCATACGGGGGCTGGGGCAGCTCAATTCTTCACTTAAATAATTTTTCGAGCGCTGTTTTTACCCGAAATCCGTTCGTCTCCGTGGTTCGCTTAAACTAACAGTCACAACTAACTGTGCTGCTCTTGGAAGTCCGTGTTTCGTTGAGTTCGCACCAAGTAGTAGCACACGAGTGATAGTTCGGATCCCCGAAGGCAGCTCGCGCATCCACGAGCCCCAACAGTCGGTCATTAGGACATACGAGACCAGCGAGTAAATTTCGTTGTATTTTCGATGAGTTTCGTTAAGTGGCGCTGTGTAATCGACAAAGAGACCTGCGACCTGCTACGGAATTTGCTGTTTTTTAATTGTTGTCTGTGTGCTATTCCTGTTCGTTCGTTCACTCGTTGACAGAAACAGAAATTGACTCACTTTATGCGGAAAAACACAGCAACAATAAAGAACAGGCTAAATTAGCAGCCACAGGAGCAGGAGGCGGTGGCAAGGCGCTGGACTACTTTAGCTGCATGCGAATGCCATTCATAACGAAGCGAACGCGTAGGCACTAGGCGAGAAGGGTGGCGGCTAACGGACGCAGTGATGACGAAGACAGTGGCTCTGACTACGGCACCGGGTGGCAAGAGGCAGACGATGTGAAGCAGTTGATTTAGTTCACAGGATAGTATAACGGCAATGAGCCGCCATGGCATTCGCGTTGGCGACACTGAATGTTTAACCGAAAGACTGACTGGAACCACATCATAGTAAGTGGCGGCACCAGCGTCTCCAATATGGTGCTGTCAGAAAAGATGTGAGTGGCTTAGTCTCCTAGGGAAATAGTGCCGTTTTGGCTATAGGGTGTTGTCAACGCAGTGATGCTTTCAGGCATTGCTGACCTTATGTAGTGTTGTGCGTTAATAACACCACACAATTCCTGTGGTATTAACAAATGAAAATTTGATAATGTCACATTGTTGAATTAAACATATTTAGTTATTTTTTGTTTGCTTTGTGGTTGTACACGACAACGAAAATGTCGTTTCTCACAAACGAATAATTAGACAAAAAACTTCGTTTGTGATTTTCTTTTGCGTGTAAAAAACTTCTTTGGACAATTTTTTCATTTCGTCTTTTGTGACTTTTTATATATATATTATCGTCCTTTTATAAAAATTGTTAAGTACCTTAATACAACCAATATTCTATAAACTATTCGCCTTCTTAATTTTGTGCAAGTTTAAGCCTTTCAAAATATTTTTTTGTTTTATTTCATTTCATTTTCTATAAACAAATGTTAATAGTTTAGAAAATATTACTGAATATTCATAAACAATTCTTTGGCATTGAAATAACATAACTCGAGATAAGCTAAAATTGTGTTAATAATACCATTGAAATCCTAATAAACTTTTTGGCATTTTATAATAATAGTTTGGCACTACAAGAACTTAGACCGAGAACTTAGACCGAACTTAGACCGAGCTCTCTCACCATTTGAACTTTATAAACTCTTTATAAAAATTGTCAAAAAATTATATTTTAATTTTTTGTTGTTTTGAGATTATTAAAATTCACCATACAAATATGATTTTTAGCCCATTTTTTGTAACTTTGAACCACTGTATCTCTTGAAGAAGTGGTCGAAAAAAATAAAAAAAAGTCAATGCATTTAACATTTATCAGTTTCCAAAACTTCATTGAAATCAAAGAAGGTGAGTTTCAAAATTTTCATTGCACATTGGGCCAGGAAGCAATTCTAGTGAGTCAAAATTCAAAAAAAAAATGTATAGTTAAATGCAAAGTAAGTGGCTTTTCTCAAAGTTAATAATTTAATTAAGATGAAAAAAATATAAAATTGTTGTAACAAACAACATTTATGACGATGAATCTCAAATATGGTGTAAAATAATGATAAAATCTCTCTTAATTGAGAAGTTTTTGGCATTTAAATTATACTATACTCCGTTAATAGTTTTTTTTTTATACAATAAGATGTTACGGTAAGTGATAAAACTTTAAAAATAAACACAAAATTTGTATGTGCTAAAAATTTTATTTATTTCCTTTTTTTTAATGTTTTTTTTTTTGTAATTTTGTGATATATTAGACTGAACGTGATTATATACGTATTAGAATTTTACTATTGATTTATATATATTTGGCTTTCCTTTTTAGCCTTGGTAGCATATAATGCTAACCACAAAATTTTATTCGTAACGAAAATTAGTAAACGTCAAAAGCTATGTATTAGTATGTTACTTATTTTATAATCCCCATGTCTCACACCCTAGGATTGTTTATTAGGGTAAAAAATAAGCCATGTAAATTATTTTTAAATTTTAACAATGCGAACACGTACCTGTCCGCACACTGAAAACATAGCATTGCACTAAATTCAGAATTGTACTAGGAGGTGAAATTTTGACTAAATTTATTTTTGAGTGAGCAATCTAGAATTATTTGCGACAAAGAAAAATATATGTCATCGTGTTTTCGATATTTCGAGAGTTTTCCAAGTTATCGATAGTTTTATGCTATTTAAGAATTTATTGAGCACTAAAGTACTTTACGGTGATAACGGAGTGTGCTAAATACAAATTTTGTATGTGGAATTTGTTTAATATTTTATGGTGAATTCATATAATTAAAAAAAAAAAAAAAAATTACCACTCAAAATTTCTTAAAAATTATTTAATTATTTGCATTTTAGATTCCATATCCAATTTGAAAACAACTGTTTTTTCTTTACTATTCATTCATAAATAAGGTTATTTAATGTCTTAATATTACTTTTTAAATTCCGAGCTCCCGGGATTGAAATATTTAAGTTCTGAAATTTCGGCATTGGAAAATGGTCCGAGAATACTCCCTCCCACACATCATTTAATAAATCTACTCATTCGTAACTTGTTTATAAGTAACAAAAAATAATAATAATTTTCCTTTCGAGTGACGAAATACTCAATAAATCGATCGCTTTACATACTCTTCCGGTGTATTCAAACTCATTAGAACACTCAATAGCTTGGCGCATAAAAGTTTCACGTAATGCCACAAATACACCGTCATAAAATCAACTGTAAAACTATCGACTGCACTCGAAATGCACCAAAGTCGCCGCCGGTTCCAGCTGCCTTTCGCTGCGCGATGACATTTTTATAAATTCTCACACGCTAACTTACTGAACCAAACCCGTGTTTTTGCTCAATTTAATGCAGCAGCAGCGAACAGTGGCATAAATTGAAACTTGAAAGTATTAAAAATATTTAATTAGTTTCAAGATAATAGAATCAGGGACATTCAACAAAATCAAAGTTCGATATTATTGATAAAACGGCTATTATTAAGAATTTCTATATCCTACTTTTCAAAATCAGGTGAAATTGAGAAACAAAATACGTGTGACGTATGGTGAGATATCAGTCGATATGTCGACCCAAATTCGGTACCAGATAAAGTAGTAATTTGAAAAGCCATGTTAAAGCTAGAAAATATCGAAAAATTGTTACTTAATTAATATTTTTAAATATAAACACAATAATAATATAATAATAGTTTGGCGCTACAGTCCTGTATAAAACTTCGGCCGAGCTCTCACCATTTGAGCTGTGCGTGTTATATTTGTACTCAAATTAGTGGGACCTACAGTTTATTGCCGAATCCGAACGGCGGGTAGCTTTTTCATGGGCAATGTTTTACTCTCGTAGATTTAGCATTTACTGCCGAGAGGTAGCGTCGCAT
Organism: Dryomyza anilis; assembly: GCA_951804985.1. Lineage (NCBI taxonomy): Eukaryota > Metazoa > Arthropoda > Insecta > Diptera > Dryomyzidae > Dryomyza > Dryomyza anilis. Next base: position 200,914 of record OX638130.1, on the reverse strand, counting down.
AGAAAAATGTTTTCTGTGAAGAAGATGTTGGCAGTCGCTGGGGATCGAACCGCGGACCTTTCGGCTCCTAGTAGAACGCCGCAGCGACCTTTCTCTCGTAGTCCAACGCACTAACCAGACGAGCTATCGACGCTAAAATATGAACAAAACAATGCTTAAAATTTCAATTAATCGTTTAGAAAATTTAAAATTTTTGTTTCCACATTTCTTATTTTCGCCATTTTATGTTCGATATTTTTGTTTTGGCATTTGTACATTTTTGCCTTTGGTATGTTTATGTTCTACTTATACCAGACCCTACAACATAAATTTCGAGATTACATTCGTATTTTATTTTTTTTAAATTGACCCCACTGTTCAATGTGTAAAAGTGCACGAGTCCTTTGTGTGATCACTTTGTGTTAGGTTGTTGTTTTTGGTTGCGTTGGCAACCCTTTAACAAGCACACACATACAAACACATACATACATACATATATCCTGTACGATACAAATGACAAGCTTAACACGCAACGGTAAACTAATTGCACATGAAAAACGAAAACGAAAATGGATATGAGGGGAGGGGGGAGGGGGGGGGGGGGGTTGTGGTGTCTTGCGGCTGCAGTGCGACACGGCGGCAGACTGACGTGCATGTGCTCCACAATTAAACTTCAAGCATGATTTTCGATTTTTACAACCACAAAATGGTTTTAATACGGGGTCATGGTGATAATATAGAACAACCACGCCGCCTATTCCCCTGGTTACTAGTTTACTCCGAGTATGAATTTTGAAGCCACGTAGTTAGTGTCTCTAACATTGAAGTATCCGACTTCGACGCCTCTTGCTATTGCCCGTCAACTAACTAAGAGTTATGCAATGTTTGTGGTATCATGACGTCATTTTAATAACTTTATTAAAATATGATAAAGCACCTTCGCAAACGATTCACAGTAATGCCGGTAAGCAGGTAAATAAGTTTAATTTTAATTAATATTTTATAGAAACCTTTAATAAATGAAAAACTCACTTGTGGCTGCATAAAACGCACTGAAAACTACGAATCGCGCTTTTACTCTGTAACGGTTACTGTCGACTTAGGCCATGTTGATTTGATGACATCATACGCGCAGACAACGCTGAAAAACTGAAAAAATAGTCATATATTTTATTTTTTTACTGCTTGTACTCTTTTCGCATTACTCCGTTAGCCCACAAGGACCCCCTCTCTGCTCTATGCAGTTACTCCAGCAGAGCAGCAAAATGAACTGAGAATCGACCAGTCGGTTGAGTGTGTGCGTGTGTATGTCTATTATTTCGAAGTTGTCCGCATTTGACTTTGGCAAGTAAAAGAGAATTAGCAACTATTGCTATTGGCGTTTTGCATATTCGTGTATTTCATTGTGTGCCAAACATTCCGACATTTCGTGCTATGAATCATCTGTTTTGTTTCGAGAGAGCTGCGGAGACTTTTCCTCAAAACACTAAAAACATCGCAAGGTTTTTGGCTCTCTTTCAGTATTCAGAATTCGCTCAAAAGAGATACTAAACAAAAATAATTACTAAATAAATAAATATTTATAAAAAATAATTAAAACATTTTTTACAGGATTGGCTGTTACATTATAATATTAACAAACATTAAAATAAGCAGCGTATGAATATTGAATATACCTTGAAAATGGTTTGTCCCAAACATAATTTTGCAGACACAACATATATGTTTGATTAACATAATTATAATGGCAATCAATCATATTTTTGTTTTTGTTTAAAATGTACAATTTTATTTTCACCAAATATTTCGAACATTGTTGTTTTTTTTTCGAATAATAATTATTTTTTAACATTTTTTCCAAATTATTTGAATATTTTGTTTGTCGAAAAAATTTTAAAAATAAAGGTTTATCTCAGACAAACATTTTTTTTTTCGCTCAGACTAAAGCTTTATGTCTCACTTTGATTTACAAAAGGGTGGTATGAATTATACTGGTATGAATTATACTTTGATTTACTTAGTTATGACAAACGTTCATATTTAAAATAAATCTAATAATGTATATATTTGTGAATTACAATTATAATGTAATTAGATATTATTTCTAATATATAATTTTGAATTACTTTATAATTACATTCAAGCTTATTTAAGCAAATTTATTATATTATAGCTGGACCCGTGCACGACTCGTGCCAAGATTTTCTGAATTCAAAGATATGGAGCAATTTTATTAATATAAAAAACATTTTATTTTTTATATGAGGGGCTCGTGCTTAGCTGTTGAAATTTTTTTATTGGTTTTATAAATGTGGTAACCAAATAATTCTCCGCCAAAACAACTTTTCTCAAAGACAATTTTTTCTCAGATTGCGCTTCTCCGCAGAATTATTCCCAGTAGAAATCTTCCCGGAAAATCCACATAGAACGCTTTCCCGTAGAATTCTCAACGTAGAATTCATCCCGGTAGAATTGTTCCCGGTAGAATTCTTTCCCGTAGAATTCTTCCCCGTAGAGTTTTTCCCAGTAGAAGTTTTAGTGTGGTGGGTTTTAATGTAGTAAGTTTCGGTGTGGTGAGTTTAGATGTGGTGAATTTTGGAGTGGTGAGTTTAATTGTGGTTAGTTTTGGTGTGGTGAGTTTTGGTGTGGTGAGTTTCAGTGTGGTGAATTTGAGTGTGGTGAGTTTAAGTGTGGTGTTTTTAAGTGTGGTGAGTTTTAGTGTGGTCAATTATAGTGTGGTGGGTTTTAGTGTGGTGAATTTTAATGTGGCGTGTTTTATTGTGGCGTGTTTTAGTGTAGCGAGTTTTAGTGTGGTGAGTTTAAGTGTGGTTAATTATAGTGTGGTGGGTTTTAGTGTGGTGAATTTTAGTGCGGTGAGTTTTAGTGTGGTGAGTTTCAGTGTATCGAAATTTGAGTGTAGTGAGTTTTAATGTGGTGAGTTTAAAAGTGGTGAATTTTAATGTGGTGAAATTTTAGTGTAGTGAGTTTTAGTGTGGTGAGTTTTAGTGTTGTGAAATTTTAGTGTGGTGAGTTTAAGTGTGGTGAATTTTAGTGTGTTGAATTTTTGTGTGGTTAGTTTTAGTGTGGTGAGTTTTAGTGTGGTGAGTTTTAGTGTGGTGAGTTTTAGTGTGGTAAGTTTTAGTGTGGAGAGTTTTGTTATGGTGAGTTTAAGTGTGGTGAATTTTAGTGTGTTAAATATTTGTGTGGTGAGTTTAAGTGTGGTGAGTTTTAGTGTGGTGAGATTTTGTGTGGTGAGTTTTAGTGTGGTGAGTTTTAGTGTGGTGAGTTTCAGTGTGGTGAGTTTTAGTGTGGTGAGTTTTAATGTGGTGAAATTTTAGTGTGGTGAGTTTTAGTGTGGTGAGTTTTAGTGTGGTGAGTTTAAGTGTGGTGAGTTTTAGTGTGGTGAGTTTTAGTGTGGTGAGTTTTAGTGTGGTGAGATTTTGTGTGGTGAGTTTTAGTGTGGTGAGATTTTGTGTGGTGAGTTTTAGTGTGGTGAGTTATAGTGTGGTGAGTTTTGGTGTGGTGAGTTTTAGTGTGTTGAATTTTTGTGAGATGAGTTTAAGTGTGGTGAGTTTTAGTGCGGTGAGTTTTTGTGTGGTGAGTTTTAGTGTGGTGAGTTTTAGTGTGGTGAGGTTTTGTGTGGTGAGTTTTAGTGTGGTGAGTTTTAGTGTGGTGAAATTTTAGTGTGGTGAGTTTTAGTGTGGTGAATTTTAGTGTGGTGAGTTTAAGTGTGGTGAAATTTTAGTGTGGTGGGTTTTAGTGTGGTGAATTTTAGTGTGTTAAAATTTTGTGTGGTGAGTTTAAGTGTGGTGAGTTTTAGTGTGGTGAGTTTAAGTGTGGTGAGTTTTAGTGTGGTGAGTTTTAGTGTGGTGAGTTTTAGTGTGGTGAGTTTTAGTGTGGTGAGATTCTGTGTGGTGAGTTTTAGTGTGGTGAGTTTTAGTGTGGTGAGTTTTAGTGTGGTGAGTTTTGGTGTGGTGAGTTTTAGTGTGTTGAATTTTTGTGAGGTGAGTTTAAGTGTGGTGAGTTTTAGTGTGGTGAGTTTTAGTGTGGTGAGTTTAATTGTAGTGAGTTTTAGTGTGGTGAGTTTTAGTGTGGTGAGTTTTTGTGTGGTGAGTTTTAGTGTGGTGAGTTTTTGTGTGGTGAGTTTTAGTGTGGTGAGTTTTAGTGTGGTGAGTTTTAGTGTGGTGAATTTTGGTGTGGTGAGTTTTAGTGTGGTGAATTATAGTGTGGTGGGTTTTAATGTGGTTAATTTAAGGGTGAATTTTAGTATGGTGAGTTTTAGTTTGGTTAGTTTTAGTGTGGTGAGTTTGTTTTTCTTTTTCTTTCATTTTTTTGGTATTCATTTAGTTTGGATTGTGGTTTTATGTGATTGCTTTTGTTTTTGTATTTTTTCTTTTGTTTTGTTTTGTGCTTTTGCTTTTTTCCTTTTAATTTTTTTTTTGTATTTGAGTTTTTGGTTTCATGTTCGTAGCTGGTGAAAGTGCCGAGTTATATCGTGTTTAGGTTGCATGGGAGGTGCCACGCCTCTTTGTCCAATCCCGCCCATATATAGCCTATCATTCCTTCCAGACCATACCGCATCTGTGGTAAAAATTTCAAGAAAATCGGATCAGCCGTTTAGACGGAGAAGCGGAACAAACGTGATTGCTTTTGTTTTTGTATTTTTGCTTTTGTTTTGTTTTGTGCTTTTGCTTTTTTGTTTTTAATTTTTTTTTTGTATTTGAGTTTTTTGTTTCATGTTCGTAGGTGGTGAAAGTGCCGAGTTATATCGCATTGAAAGTTTAGGTTGTATGGGAGGTGCCACGCCTCTTTGTCCAATCCCGCCCATATATAGCCTATCATTCCTTCCAGACCATACCGCATCTGTGGTAAAAATTTCAAGAAAATCGGATCAGCCGTTTAGACGGAGAAGCGGAACAAACGTGATTGCTTTTGTTTTTGTATTTTTGCTTTTGTTTTGTTTTGTGCTTTTGCTTTTTTGTTTTTATTTTTTTTTTGTATTTGAGTTTTTTGTTTCATGTTCGTAGGTGGTGAAAGTGCCGAGTTATATCGCATTGAAAGTTTAGGTTGTATGGGAGGTGCCACGCCTCTTTGTCCAATCCCGCCCATATATAGCCTATCATTCCTTCCAGACCATACCGCATCTGTGGTAAAAATTTCATGGAAATCGGATCAGCCGTTCAGACGAAGAAGCGGAACAAACGTACAAACGTACAAACGTACAAACGTACAAACGAACAAACAGATTTATTATATTAATAGGATAAAATATCTCATTTAATACTTTCAGTATTAAGCCTTTTTTAATTTCCGAAAAACCTTTAGCGTACTACAATAATAACACATGGAACGCCCAACTTCGTGAACATTTTTATGTTAAATAAATCCCCAGAGAGTGCGCACTGCAATTAGGGTATGTACTACCTTTAGGCTGCACCCTGTTACATAATCATTCATGACTTGACTAGAACTGTTGCTAATAGTCAAGGAAATACAAATTTGACAAATATACGAAAACAATTAAAACCTTATATGTATGCTATTTATTTAATAACTGTTCCAGTGTGTACCCCCAGATAAAAACAGAAACATTCTGTTCGTGAGCATATCGGCATAATTTTTATTTTTTAAATCCTTTTTCCTAATTGAATTTGCCAATAACTACCGTAGTTTTTCGAGTTTAAGATAATGAGTAATATATAATTGTATCAAGTACACCTTAAATTAAAAAAGGTGCATAAGTACTTAACCCTTTTTTATGGTTGCTTATCTTTTAGCTAAATTTGGGAGGATTTGGACAAAGGGACGTGGCACCTTCCATATAACCACAGCTTGAAAAATACTGACCCCCCAAGAGTAATGTTATTAAAATGGAACAAAGGATCATATGTATAATCATAATCGTCACGTAGAATGTAGGTGTGATTAGAAAAGGGGACGTGGCACCTCCCATATAACAAAATTTTAGAAATGCAAAAACTGTTGACTTCCTAAGAGTAGCGCTATAAAAATGGAATCAAAGAATCATATTTATAATCGCTACGTAATTGAAATAATATTGGAAAAAGGGGCTTCGCGCTTTAGAAATGCTAAAACTTCAAACTTTTAAAAGTAATAGTTACAAAAATCGAAGCATGATAATCGCCATGTAGAATGTGGGTGTGGGACAAAGGGGCGTGGCTCCTACCTTGTCACTAAAACTTAAAAATGCTATAACTCCGGACCTACTAAGAGTAAGTTAAACAACATAGGCATTTACAAAATCTTTTTATAACATTAAAAGTGGAATTAAAATTTAAAAACAAACTCGGTCTAATATTTCGATAGCAATTTTGTGAAAACATTTTATAATAGGAAAAACTGAGTATGCCATAAACAGCACCCGCGACAAATGATATATGGGGAAGTCTATAGGAACATGTTGCTCTTGTTTTGTAGAGTAGTATTATTAAATATTATTTTTTTACAATATTGATTAGTACTACTTAGTGCAATGCTGAAGATACTTTAATTTACATTTTTTAATTTTTTAACATGTATTTTAGTAGTACAATATGTATATGAAAATACGTAGAATTTTCTATAATCGATATCTAAAATATTAAATTTTTTCATATGATAAAATGAACAAAAAAAATAATATAATAATTAACCTAAATATTAAAAAATTATATTATTAAAAATGTAAAAAAAAAAAAAATAATTTCTTTTTCTTTTTTTTGTTATATAACACAATATAACTAATTTTTATTATTTTTTTATTATTGTGCTCGAATCATACTGGGAGTTTAGATGGCAGGTGGCTGCTAACATCCCCAATGGAAATAAACTTGGGAATACTTTTGACACTAAAGATATTATGATGTCAGCTGAAAGCGTTTCGTTGACATGCATAAATTAAGGAAATATTTTGTGTTATGCTATGTTCTCACTGGGCCAAAATTATTTACATTTTGTGACTAATTTGAAAATGAACGTCAATCATTCACACTGAAATTTGCATATTTATTTATATTGAATATTTTCAATAGGCATTTTTGTGTACACTTATTAAAGAACTTCTTTTTATGTATGTGTATTAAAATGTTGATCTCCGTGCACTATTTTTTACGTTTTTCTAACGTTAAAACTATTATTTTATTTAAAGTATTCGCAATCCATAAAAATGATAAACTTAAAATTGTTTTGATTGTCATAAACATAGTGCTCGTTCGTTTCAAACATTTTTGAGTAAATTGTTGAGTAATTTAAAAAGAATTGCACAAGTTGAGTAATTTTGTTTGTGTGGAATTTTGGTTAATTTTAGAGTGCATTGTGAAGTTATGCGAATACTTTTGATAATGCATTTCAGGCTCAGTGAGAACATAGCATTACATTAATTTTTTGTACAGCTCCGTACCTTACGGAGTTCCAATAATATTTTTGCGTGAGTGTGGTCTTTATGAAACCTTTTAGCAATTACACAAACCTTTATTAGCAAATACACATAGCTTTAAGAAATACTATGGTGTTTTTTAGATTTCTGAATTTTCCATTTGAGGCTCAGTAAAAATATAACCTTATATTAATTATAATTACAGCTTTTTTGTTATTAACTATATATATATAAACAAAAGCGTATCTTAGGTAGTTACAATAATATTTTTGTGCGAGTGTAACGTATTAGCAACTACACATACCTGTATTAGCAAATACACATAACTTTAACAAATACAAGGGTTTTGTTTTAGTTTTCTGAATTTTCATTCGTATTTTATACCATATCTTAAAAACTCAAATAAAAACTTTAAATTTTTACCAAAATTACAATTTTTCCTATTAACTACAAATATTTAAAATATTTTAAATTAAATTTAAAATGCTTTCCAAAAAATTAAAAAAAATGAGAAAATGTAATAAATTGTAACAACTAATTTAACCATGAAATTGGTATAATAACATATTGGAATTATAACGGTACTGGTTATTTTTAATAAATTGTTTTTTTTATTATGCATTCAAAACAATGAATAAAATTTTCAAAATTTATATATATATATATATATATATATATATATATATATATATATATATATATATATATATATATATATATATATATACGACGCTCCGTTTAGATTCTACAGCCATTTGAAGTTAAAGATGTGATATCTCGACTCCTACTAAGTCGATCCCTATGATTTTTTACACTACATAATCAGATTTAATATGAGATAAAAACTGCAAAGTTTGGCCCCTACTAATTTAACCATGAAATTGGTATAATAACAATTGGTATAATAAAATAAAGATGTGATATCTCGACTCCTACCAAGTCGATCCCTATGATTTTTACACCATTTAATCACATTTAATATGAGATAAAAACTGCATAGTTTGCAAAGTTTGACCCCACTACGATGCTCCGATTAGACTCTACAGCCATTTAATATGAGATAAAAACTGCAAAGTTTGGCCCCTACTAATTTAACCATGAAATTGGTATAATAACAATTGGTATAATAAAATAAAGATGTGATATCTCGACTCCTACCAAGTCGATCCCTATGATTTTTACACCATTTAATCACATTTAATATGAGATAAAAACTGCATAGTTTGCAAAGTTTGACCCCACTACGATGCTCCGATTAGACTCTACAGCCATTTGAAGTTAAATATGTGATATCTCGACTCCTACTCAGTCGATATATTCAGATTGAATATAAGATAAAAAGTGCAAATTTTGACCCCTTATTATGATCCGTTTAGATACTACAGCCATTTTAAGTTTGAACTAAAAGTGCAAAGTTTAGCCCCACTACAACGCTCCGTTTATATTCTACAACCATTTGAAGTTAATGATCTGATATTTCGACTCCTACTAAGTCGTTGATTGTAGCTATCTTAAATACTCACATATTTAAATACTCATATACTCATACGTTTAGATTCTACAGCTATTTGAAGTTAGGATAAAAAGAGCATAGTTTGACCCCTCTACGACGCTCCGTTTACATTCTACAGCCATTTGAAGTTAAATATGTGATATCTCGACTCCTACAAAGTCGATTCCTCCGTTTAGATTATACAGCCATTTGAAGTTAAATATGTGATATCTCGACTCCTACTAAGTCGATCCCTATGATTTTTACACCATTTAATCAGATTTAATATGAGATAAAAACCTCTCTGCGACGCTCCGTTTAGATTCTACAGCTATTTGAAGTTAGGATAAAAACTGCAAAGTTTGACCCCACTACGACGCTCCGTTTAGATTCTGCAGCCATTTGAAGTTAAAGAGTGATATCTCGACTCCTACTAAGTCGATCCCTATGATTTTTACACTACATAATCAGATTGAATATAAGATAAAAACTGCAAAGTTAGACCCCTCTACGACGCTCCGTTTAGATTCTACAGCTATTTGAAGTTAGGATAAAAAGTGCATAGTTTGACCCCTCTACGACGCTCCGTATAGATTCTACAGCCATTTGAAGTTAAATATGTGATATCTCGACTCCTACTAAGTCGATCCCTATGATTTTTACACCGTTTAATCAGATTTAATATGAGATAAAAAGCCCTCTGCGACGCTCCGTTTAGATTCTACAGCTATTTGAAGTTAGGATAAAAAGAGCATGGTTTGACCCCACTACGACGCTCCGTTTAGATTCTACAGCCATTTGAAGGTAAATATGTGATATCTCGACTCCTACTAAGTCGATCCCTATGATTTTTACACCATTTAATCAGATTTAATATGAGATAAAAACCCCTCTGCGACGCTCCGTTTAGATTCTACAGCTATTTGAAGTTAGGATAAAAAGTGCATAGTTTGACCCCTCTACGACGCTCCGTTTAGATTCTACAGCCATTTGAAGGTAAATATGTGATATCTCGACTCCTACTAAGTCGATCCCTATGATTTTTACACCATTTAATCAGATTTAATATGAGATAAAAACCTCTCTGCGACGCTCCGTTTAGATTCTACAGCTATTTGAAGTTAGGATAAAAAATGCAAAGTGTGACCCCACTACGACGCTCCGTTTAGATTCTACAGCCATTTGAAGTTAAATATGTGATATCTCGACTCCTACTAAGTCGATCACTATGATTTTTACACCACTTAATCAGATTTAATATGAGATGAAAACTGCAAAGTTTGCCCCCTCTGCGACGCTCCGTTTAGATTCTACAGACATTTGAAGTTAAAGAGTGATATCTCGACTCCTACTAAGTCAATCCCTATGATTTTTACACCATTTAATCAGATTTAATATGAGATAAAAACCTCTCTGCGACGATCCGTTAGATTCTACAGCTATTTTAAGTTAGGATAAAAAGTGCAAAGTTTGACCCCACTACGACGCTCCGTTTAGATTCTACAGCCATTTGAAGTTAAAGAGTGATATCTCGACTCCTACTAAGTCGATCCCTTTGATTTTTACACTACATAATCAGATTGAATATGAGATAAAAACTGCAAAGTTTGACCCCTCTACGACGCTCCGTTTAGATTTTACAGCTATTTGGAGTTACGATAAAAAGTGCATAGTTTGACCCCTCTACGACGCTCCGTTTAGATTCTACAGCCATTTGAAGTTAAATATGTGATATCTCGACTCCTACTGCGACGCTCCGTTTAGATTCTACAGACATTTGAAGTTAAAGAGTGATATCTCGACTCCTACTAAGTCAATCCCTATGATTTTTACACCATTTAATCAGATTTAATATGAGATAAAAACCTCTCTGCGACGATCCGTTAGATTCTACAGCTATTTTAAGTTAGGATAAAAAGTGCAAAGTTTGACCCCACTACGACGCTCCGTTTAGATTCTACAGCCATTTGAAGTTAAAGAGTGATATCTCGACTCCTACTAAGTCGATCCCTTTGATTTTTACACTACATAATCAGATTGAATATGAGATAAAAACTGCAAAGTTTGACCCCTCTACGATGCTCCGTTTAGATTTTACAGCTATTTGGAGTTACGATAAAAAGTGCATAGTTTGACCCCTCTACGACGCTCCGTTTAGATTCTACAGCCATTTGAAGTTAAATATGTGATATCTCGACTCCTACTAAGTCGATCCCTATGATTTTTACACCATTTAATCAGATTTAATATGAGATAAAAACCTCTCTGCGACGCTCCGTTTAGATTCTACAGCTATTTGAAGTTAGGATAAAAAGTGCAAAGTTTGACCCCACTACGACGCTCCGTTTAGATTCTACAGCCATTTGAAGTTAAAGAGTGATATCTCGACTCCTACTAAGTCGATCCCTATGATTTTTACACCATTTAATCAGATTTAATATGAGATAAAAACCCCTCTGCGACGCTGCGTTTAGATTCTACAGCTATTTGAAGTTAGGATAAAAAGAGCATAGTTTGACCCCACTACGACGCTCCGTTTAGATTCTACAGCCATTTGAAGTTAAAGATGTGATATCACGACTCCTACTAAGTCGATCCTTATGATTTTTACACTACATAATCAGATTTAATGTGAGATAAAAACTGTAAAGTTTGAACCCTCTGCGACGCTCCGTTTAGATTCTACAGCTATTTGAAGTTTGATAAAAATTGCATAGTTTGACCCCTCTACGACGCTCCGTTTAGATTCTACAGCCATTTGAAGTTAAAGGTGATATCTCGACTCCTACTAATGCCCGTAACTTCAACGAATAGATATCTACTGGTGCTTAGTTATCTATCGTGTAAGCAAAATTTCGTAACTTCAACGCATAGTTAAGGAGTAAAAACACCGGATAGGTAAGAGATATCTGTTCGGTACGAACACCAATAGATATCTACTCGTTGAAGTTACGGGCATAAGTCGATCCCTATGATTTTTACACTACATAATCAGATTGAATATGAGATAAAACTACAAAGTTTGACCCTTCTACGACGCTCCGTTTAGATCTACAGCTCTTTGACGTTAGGATAAAAAGTGCATAGTTTGACCCCTCTACGACGCTCCGTTTAGATTCTACAGCCATTTGAAGTTAAATATATGATATCTCGACTCCTACTAAGTCGATCCCTATGATTTTTACACCATTTAATCAGATTTAATATGAGATAAAAACCTCTCTGCGACGCTCCATTTAGATTTTACAGCTATTTGAAGTTAGGATAAAAAGTGCAAAGTTTGACCCCACTACGACGCTCCGTTTAGATTCTACAGCCATTTGAAGTTAAAGAGTGATTTCTCGACTCCTACTAAGTCGATCCCTATGATTTTTACACCATTTAATCAGATTTAATATGAGATAAAAATCCCTCTGCGACGCTCCGTTTAGATCTACAGCTATTTCAAGTTAGGATAAAAAGTGCATAGTTTGACCCCTCTACGACGCTCCGTTTAGAATCTACAGCCATTTTAAGTTAAAGATTTGATATCTCGACTCCTACTAAGTCGATCCCTATGATTTTTACACTACATAATCAGATTTAATATGAGATAGAAACTGCAAAATTTGACCACTCTGCAACGATCCGTTTAGATTCTACAGCTATTTGAAGTTAGGATAAAAAGTGCATAGTTTGACCCCTCTACGACGCTCCGTATAGATTCTACAGCCATTTGAAGTTAAATATGTGATATCTCGACTCCTACTAAGTCGATCCCTATGATTTTTACACCATTTAATCAGATTTAATATGAGATAAAAACCCCTCTGCGACGCTCCATTTAGATTTTACAGCTATTTGAAGTTAGGATAAAAAGTGCAAAGTTTGACCCCACTACGACGCTCCGTTTAGATTCTACAGCCATTTGAAGTTAAAGATGTGATATCTCGACTCCTACTAAGTCGATCCCTATGATTTTTACACCATTTAATCAGATTTAATATGAGATAAAAACCCCTCTGCGACGCTCCATTTAGATTTTACAGCTATTTGAAGTTAGGATAAAAAGTGCAAAGTTTGACCCCACTACGACGCTCCGTTTAGATTCTACAGCCATTTGAAGTTAAAGATGTGATATCTCGACTCCTACTAAGTCGATCCCTATGATTTTTACACCATTTAATCAGATTTAATATGAGATAAAAACTGCAAAGTTTGACCCCTTCTACAGCTATTTGAAGTTAGGATAAAAAGTGCATAGTTTGACCCCTCTACGACGCTCCGTTTAGATTCTACAGCCATTTGAAGTTAAATATGTGATATCTTGACTCCTACTAAGTCGATCCCTATGATTTTTACACCATTTAATCAGATTTAATATGAGATAAAAACCCCTCTACGACGCTCCGATTAGATTCTACAGCTATTTGAAGTTAAGATAAAAAGAGCATATTTTGACCCCATTACGACGCTTTTAATATTTAATATGAGATAAAAACCCCTCTGCGACACTCCGTTTAGATTCTACAGCTATTTGAAGTTAGGAAAAAAAGTGCAAAGTTTGACCCCACTACGACGCTCCGTTTAGATTCTACAGCCATTTGAAGTTAAAGATGTGATATCTCGACTCCTACTAAGTCGATCCCTATGATTTTTACACCATTTAATCAGATTTAATATGAGATAAAAACCCCTCTGCGACGCTCCGTTTAGATTTTACAGCTATTTGAAGTTAGGATAAAAAGTGCAAAGTTTGACCCCACTACGACGCTCCGTTTAAATTCTACAGCCATTTGAAGTTAAATATGTGATATCTCGACTCCTACTAAGTCGATCCCTATGATTTTTACACCACTTAATCAGATTTAATATGAGATGAAAACTGCAAAGTTTGACCCCTCTGCGACGCTCCGTTTAGATTCTACAGCCATTTGAAGTTAAATATGTGATATCTCGACTCCTACTAAGTCGATCCCTATGATTTTTACACCATTTAATCAGATTTAATATGAGATAAAAACCCCTCTGCGACGCTCCGTTTAGATTTTACAGCTATTTGAAGTTAGGAAAAAAAGTGCAAAGTTTGACCCCACTACGACGCTCCGTTTAAATTCTACAGCCATTTGAAGTTAAATATGTGATATCTAGACTCCTACTAAGTCGATCCCTATGATTTTTACACCACTTACTCAGATTTAATATGAGATGAAAACTGCAAAGTTTGACCCCTCTGCGACGCTCCGTTTAGATTCTACAGACATTTGAAGTTAAAGAGTGATATCTCGACTCCTACTAAGTCGATCCCTATGATTTTTACACCATTTAATCCGATTTAATATGAGATAAAAACCCCTCAGCGACACTCCGTTTAGATTATACAGTTATTTGAAGTTAGGAAAAAAAGTGCAAAGTTTGACCCCACTACGACGCTCCGTTTAAATTCTACAGCCATTTGAAGTTAAATATGTGATATCTCGACTCCTACTAAGTCGATCCCTATGATTTTTACACCATTTAATCAGATTTAATATGAGATAAAAACCCCTCTGAGACGCTCCGTTTAGATTCAGCTATACAGCTATTTCAAGTTAGGATAAAAAAGTGCATAGTTTGACCCCTCTACAACGCTCCGTTTAGATTCTACAGCCATTTGAAGTTAAAGAGTGATATCTCGACTCCTACTAATTCGATCCCTATGATTTTTACACTACATAATCAGATTGAATATGAGATAAAAACTGCAAAGTTTGACCCCTCTACGACGCTTGTTTAGATTCTACAGCTATTTGAAGTTAGGAAAAAAGTGCATAGTTTGACCGCTCTACGACGCTCCGTTTAGATTCTACAGCCATTTGAAGTTAAATATATGATATCTCGACTCCTACTAAGTCGATCCCTATGATTTTTACACCATTTAATCAGATTTAATATGAGATAAAAACTGCAAAGTTTGACCCCTTCTACAGCTATTTGAAGTTAGGATAAAAAGTGCATAGTTTGACCCCTCTACGACGCTCCGTTTAGATTCTACAGCCATTTGAAGTTAAATATGTGATATCTCGACTCCTACTAAGTCGATCCTTATGATTTTTACACCATTTAATCAGATTTAATATGAGATAAAAACCCCTCTGCGACGCTCCGTTTAGATTCTACAGCTATTTGAAGTTAGGATAAAAGTGCATAGTTTGACCACTACACGACGCTCCGTTTAGATTCTACAGCCATTTGAAGTTAAATATGTGATATCTCGACTCCTACTAAATCGAGCCCTATTATTTTTACACCATTTAATCAGATTTAATATGAGATAAAAACCCCTCTGCGACGCTCCGTTAGATTCTACAGCTATTTGAAGTTAGGATAAAAAGTGCAAATTTTGACCCCACTACGACGCTCGGTTTAGATTCTACAGCCATACTCTCAAAAATAAACTCTCAAAAATAGATTGTTAATATTTAGCAATACCGATTGTTATTAATTCAACAATCAAAATTGTTATTATTTTTGCTTTGATTTGAGTGATGATTGTTGAATTTCATAAGTTAGCAATTATTTTAGAATTGATTGTTAAATAATTGTATGATTGTTAAAAGATTTCTTGATTGTTAAAAAATTGTTGGATTTTTAATTTTAACAATTTACTATTATTTGTTCGAAACTTTAAAATTATTTAAATTGAAAATTATAATTTCACATATTGTATAATACAAAAGTGTCCAAGGTGCAGCAAATCATTTCCAAGTGCTAAAGTCCTTGGAAGGCACTTAAGAATGTTACACGGGTCCAAACAATTTGAGGAATATAAGTGCCCGTGGGAATCCTGTTTTTTTTTTTTAAATGGAGTTCAATCCAATTTTTTAAAACATTTGGAAAAACATGAGAAGCAGGTATGTATTATTAAGTTTAAGTGGTTTATGTAGCAGGAAGCAAAATAATATTAAAGTTAAAAAACTATTTAACCTTTTATCTATATATGACTAATTAGTTTTATATGGTTCATGTTATTTTCAAATCGAAACTTAAATTCAATTAATAATAATATAACAGCGCAACAGCTCTGAATTACCTAGTCCGATCCCTCTTGAGTATTATAGTTTGATACTGAGTATTATAGTTTAATACTGAATCCAATCGGCAGGGTGAAGCTTTTCAAAGCAATTTTTTTCTCTCGCAGGTTTGTCATTGTCTGCAGAGATGTATCGCGGTATAGAAAATATTTTATATTTTTTCATGGTCGCAATCTCGGGGTTTCAAACCCGTAACCTTTCACACTAACCACTGACGAAATTGTGTAGATAAAGCGATTATGTTCTTAAATAATTTGAAATCTGCTAACCAATAAAGCCTTGCCTATTTTTGAATAATTTCACATTAATTCTTCTTTTGCTAATGTTGGTTTTTCATTTTTATTTTTAATGATATGCAAAGTTTCAGGAAATAAAGGAAAAAAAAAACAACCATGTAATAGTCAAGATAATGTTCAAGATAAGAATGACTTGGTGGGTTCATATAAGACTGTAGATACACACATCAATATGGAGATAGACGCTGAAAATGATATTTCTCCAATACAAAATGTTCAACAAAAACTTCAGGAAGCTGCTTTAAAATTGATGTTACGTCTGCATAATTACAGCGGTATCTCCAGGAGCACTGTTTTGCAGATTCAATATGATATTCAACATACATTATTGAAAACTATTTCATCTGGCCTTCAAGAAACAAAACCCTTTCTCAAACAAGAATCCTTTATAGATTCAATGTTGAAAATTATTGATGAAACATTGGAGGGGTTTAATAGTGAATACTCACTTATAAAACATTTAGAAAAGAGAGATTTAATAGGCATAACAAAACAGTTTGAAATATCAAAAACAATTAATATAGTTACTAAAGCGTTTGCACCTGAATATGATGAAATTGAAATTGTTAATATTGTAAATGGTGATCGGTGGAAAACAATTAGAAAAAATTATAAAGAAACGGACAATGTAATACCATTACTTTTGTACATTGATGACTACGAACCGGACAACCCATTAGGATCAAATAAGGGACAGCACAAAATTTCAGCAGTATATTACAGTTTTCCAACACTTCCTTCCGAACTGAATTTAAAATGAGAAAATATTTTTATAGCTCTATTATTAGAATCAAAAGATAACCAAGAATTCGGAAATGGAAGATGTTTCAAAATTTTAGTAATGAATTAAATGAATTATCCAAATTAGGTCTAAATTTAAATATAAATAATAAAAATTTAAAGGTATATTTTGTATTTTCTGGTTTACTAGGCGACAATTTAAGATTAAATTCAGCATTGGGATTTGTTAAATCTTTTAACGCAAATTTTTGTTGTAGATTTTGTCGACTTCCAAAAATTCAAATGAAAACAACTTTTACTCTTAATTCAAATCATAATAGAACTATTCAAAATTATAGTGAAGATTTATTTCTAAATAAACCTGTATCAGAAACAGGTGTTGTAGAAAATTCTATATTTAATAATCTAAATTTTTTTCATGTAACTCAAAATTTTATTTGTGATCCTTGCATGACATTTTAGAAGATGTATTTCATTACAATTTTTGTGCGATTATTAAAATTTTCGAAGAAATTATATAAATTATATAAATTATATAAATTATATAAATTATATAAATTATATAAATTATATAAATTATATAAATTATATAAATTATATAAATTATATAAATTATATAAATTATATAAATTATATAAATTATATAAATTATATAAATTATATAAATTATATAAATTATATAAATTATATAAATTATATAAATTATATAAATTATATAAATTATATAAATTATATAAATTATATAAATTATATAAATTATATAAATTATATAAATTATATAAATTATATAAATTATATAAATTATATAAATTATATAAATTATATAAATTATATAAATTATATAAATTATATAAATTATATAAATTATATAAATTATATAAATTATATAAATTATATAAATTATATAAATTATATAAATTATATAAATTATATAAATTATATAAATTATATAAATTATATAAATTATATAAATTATATAAATTATATAAATTATATAAATTATATAAATTATATAAATTATATAAATTATATAAATTATATAAATTATATAAATTATATAAATTATATAAATTATATAAATTATATAAATTATATAAATTATATAAATTATATAAATTATATAAATTATATAAATTATATAAATTATATAAATTATATAAATTATATAAATTATATAAATTATATAAATTATATAAATTATATAAATTATATAAATTATATAAATTATATAAATTATATAAATTATATAAATTATATAAATTATATAAATTATATAAATTATATAAATTATATAAATTATATAAATTATATAAATTATATAAATTATATAAATTATATAAATTATATAAATTATATAAATTATATAAATTATATAAATTATATAAATTATATAAATTATATAAATTATATAAATTATATAAATTATATAAATTATATAAATTATATAAATTATATAAATTATATAAATTATATAAATTATATAAATTATATAAATTATATAAATTATATAAATTATATAAATTATATAAATTATATAAATTATATAAATTATATAAATTATATAAATTATATAAATTATATAAATTATATAAATTATATAAATTATATAAATTATATAAATTATATAAATTATATAAATTATATAAATTATATAAATTATATAAATTATATAAATTATATAAATTATATAAATTATATAAATTATATAAATTATATAAATTATATAAATTATATAAATTATATAAATTATATAAATTATATAAATTATATAAATTATATAAATTATATAAATTATATAAATTATATAAATTATATAAATTATATAAATTATATAAATTATATAAATTATATAAATTATATAAATTATATAAATTATATAAATTATATAAATTATATAAATTATATAAATTATATAAATTATATAAATTATATAAATTATATAAATTATATAAATTATATAAATTATATAAATTATATAAATTATATAAATTATATAAATTATATAAATTATATAAATTATATAAATTATATAAATTATATAAATTATATAAATTATATAAATTATATAAATTATATAAATTATATAAATTATATAAATTATATAAATTATATAAATTATATAAATTATATAAATTATATAAATTATATAAATTATATAAATTATATAAATTATATAAATTATATAAATTATATAAATTATATAAATTATATAAATTATATAAATTATATAAATTATATAAATTATATAAATTATATAAATTATATAAATTATATAAATTATATAAATTATATAAATTATATAAATTATATAAATTATATAAATTATATAAATTATATAAATTATATAAATTATATAAATTATATAAATTATATAAATTATATAAATTATATAAATTATATAAATTATATAAATTATATAAATTATATAAATTATATAAATTATATAAATTATATAAATTATATAAATTATATAAATTATATAAATTATATAAATTATATAAATTATATAAATTATATAAATTATATAAATTATATAAATTATATAAATTATATAAATTATATAAATTATATAAATTATATAAATTATATAAATTATATAAATTATATAAATTATATAAATTATATAAATTATATAAATTATATAAATTATATAAATTATATAAATTATATAAATTATATAAATTATATAAATTATATAAATTATATAAATTATATAAATTATATAAATTATATAAATTATATAAATTATATAAATTATATAAATTATATAAATTATGTAAATTATATAAATTATATAAATTATATAAATTATATAAATTATATAAATTATATAAATTATATAAATTATATAAATTATATAAATTATATAAATTATATAAATTATATAAATTATATAAATTATATAAATTATATAAATTATATAAATTATATAAATTATATAAATTATATAAATTATATAAATTATATAAATTATATAAATTATATAAATTATATAAATTATATAAATTATATAAATTATATAAATTATATAAATTATATAAATTATATAAATTATATAAATTATATAAATTATATAAATTGGGTCTCAGATTACGTCCGACATTGCTTTGAATGTCTGTTCTAAAAGTCTGACCAAAATGTGTCATCAGCTTTGCTTCGCTCGTTTCTGATTGGCTGATTTTGAATATTTTTCGTTTTTGTTCTCTCTGTTTTGTACGTAATTTTTCGCAGACATACTTCAGAAAAATAGGTGAGATGTCTATGTCGCGTTAAGTCTGATACAGCACCTATATAGTTCGTAAATCTGAACAAGTGTCGCACACTTTTGTCAGGCATGTCTTACGTTTTGATCGTGGGTTGTCATTTATCTATGTCTGCTAGAGAAATGTGGTGTTTCGTGCATAATTTTATATTTTTTGTTGAAGATTTAATTCCAAAAAATTGAGAAATTTGGAAGTTTGTTTTAAAAAATGTGGAACTATTGGATTTTATTTTACAAACATGTTTTACCAAAGACAATACTGATGCGTTAAAAGCTTTGATAGAAAATTTAAATGAAAGTTACATCAAAATTTTTAATTTGCCATTAAAGCCAAAACATCATTTCATTTTGCATTATCATGAAATTATTAAAAAAATGGACCTATTAAAACTTTTAATTGCTTACGATATGAAGCGAAATACCAAATTCTAAAATCTTATTCCAGAACAACAAATAATTAATTAATCTTCCACAATCAATTGCAACAAAATTCAATTTAGCATTTGCGTACTCGCACAAAATAAATGAAGAAGAAGTTATAATATGAACTATATAACTTTATGGGAACAACGATATAAAATTGGTCAGTATTTAAGTTAAGGTGATTGTGACATTTTCAAAATTGGTTTAACTATATTTTTTAGGCATAGTAAGGTAATACATTTTATTTTGCATTCGCACACATATCTGTATTTTGACCCAAATTTAATGTCTCATATAGTTGGAGCAGAAATTAAATTGCAATGTATTAAAAATAGTACAATTTTCCGAAGTGTTATCCCCGGTCACCTTCATACTGTAATAGATGGTAGGAAGGCAATGTTCTTTATAAATAAAATTATATTAATACTGAAACGTTTTAGATTTTTTTTTTTTTGGAATTATATGAACACTTTTATTGTCATTTTGAAAAATATATACGCAACGGAACGACTCGCTAAACTGAAGAAAAATGTCGCAGCAGTTATTTGGTTCCCAAAACAATTTTACGTGCGAAGTACGGCAACGTTACGTGCACGTAATTACGGCTCAGAAACGGCAGCTACCGTAAATACTGCTAAAAATATGCACAACCATTTTTACGTGTAAAAAACGTAAAAAACTTGTAAAAAACTTTACGGCTTTACTTAATATAAAGAAATATTTGTATAACTATAATGGCTGGGTTTTTTTATTCTTCATGATTGAAAAATATTTTTAATTCGAAATAATAAAAATATAAATAATAATTGATATATACAATTTTCTAGTTGCAACATGTTAATGAATTGGCAAAAGGTGGAATCTAAAGAATGCAGAAAACATACTTTCAGTTATGCGCAGATAATGTATTTTTCTACAATTATAAAATTTTAATTTTACATAAAGCCTTACATATGGCTCACATACGGCACTGTATTTACGTCCCGTTTTCGTGCCGTATTTACGTTCCTTTTACGTGCCTTTTATATTGTCCGTTTACGTGCAGTATTTACGTTCCCTTTACGTTCCGTTTACGGGCCGTATTTACGTGCCTTTACGTTCATTCATTGCTTAAAAATACCGTAAAAAAGTTCCGTTTACGGCCCGTAAATACGTTCACGCATTCACGTTTTATTGCCGTACCTACGAGCCATTTCCGGAATGGGCCGTATTTTAAATTTCATTTCATATGTAAAACGTGTTGTTTTACGTTCCGTAAACGGCTGCCCTAAACGGTGTTTATGCCCGTAAATACGGAACGTATACGGCACGTTTACGTGCCTTTTGGTTTATTGGGTTTGTACCTATATGCACACATATATAAATATATAAATATATATATATATATAAATATATAATTATATATATATATATATATATATATATATATATATATATATATATATATATATATATATATATATATATATATATATATATATATATATATATATATATATATATATATATATATATATTATAATTGTATGAAAGTAATTCACGGTTAATGAATTACTTTTATGCATTTTACAACTATTTTTTTTTATTTTATGTTATTCACATTACCTTTTTCCTAAAGACGAAACCATATCTGAGACGCTGGAGGAGCTTCTCAACTATAATGACGTTGAAGAAGAGTTTGAGGAGCTCCGTACATGTGACATCGTTGAAGAGATTGATATAGAAGAAGACACCAATATAAATTCAAACTTGTGCGAAAAGTTACACGAATGGGGATTAATACGCTTGTTGTTTAGATTTGGTTCGCAGGTGAGGAAGCGCATTGTGACATTCTCGCTTGAAAATCAATGCCAATGCAGACACTCGTGTATTGCGTAAATGATAGATGTCCAAAAGTATTCAGATTACAACCGATATAGGTCGTATGTAGCAGGTAGCGCTGCTGGCCACAAATAGCCACTGCCATCCAATTGCCATGGGAAGCTATGAGCTATGGTGGTCATCGAGGTTTCGATGGTATTAGATACACTTTTGCTTCGTAATTTTTTATTTACTTAACACAAATAAATTTAATTATAAAACAAATTCGGCGGGTAAATTTTATTTTTGAATACAATCATTTATACGTAGTGTTGCAAATGGCTTTATTTTAATATAGTGCTGCCACACCGATATATCATTGCTCTATGCCCGACTTACATCTATTGAAAACATATTTTTAAAATCTAAATTCCATTTTTTTTTTTAAATATTTGAGTTAAAATGTCTTTGAATTTCTCGATACATAGGTAGCGCAAATGAAGCGTAAAATTTTGATGAAAAAAAAGGCGAAAGTCACTCAACATTTTGCGGGTTACATGCCATTCAGGCATATTTTATTCAACAGTTTCACAACTGCTTAGGTCACTGAATGCAGCCATTGTATCTTCTGTGAGTTTCACTGGCTGCAATCAGCAAGTTGAGCTGTTGTGCAACTGTTGAGTAATTTGTGCCTGAATTTCATGCGGTCGCCATTTTTTCCAACGATAAATTTTTACGCTACATTTGCGCTACCTTTGTTATCGATAACATTCGATGACATTCAATCAATCACATTTTAATGGCCGATTTACATTGTATCTTCTGCGAGTCTCACTGTATCTCCTAGGGTTGCATTTTTTCAAAAAACTGCTATTTTTATATGAACATTTAAACAAATGCAACCCTAGGAGATACAGTGAGACTCAAAGAAGATGCAATGTAAATCGGGCATAACTCAAATATTTATAAATAAAAACGGCATTTTCGCAACTGTTGAGATCGCTGAATGCAGCAATGTATCGCCTAGGGTTGCAATTTTTGTATTGCTCCATTACAAGAAATACCACAAAAGAAAAAGAATGAGCTCTCCCACAGAAGCATTTTTTTTTTTTTTAATGTGGGATAAAAAATAGAGCCACAGCACTCAGACAGGGTTATATCCATTGTGCTGTGACCCAGTTCCCTGGTTTTTAATGATACTTCTTAGATTCATTATTGAATCTAAGAAGGCTATTGTGTGATAGAGAGTGAAGCTGATCCTCTCTCATCACGTCTGTGCCAAAGATCTGCCTTCTAATTCTAGAAAATGCTGGACAGTCACAGAGATAGTGCTCTGTGGTGCCAGATTCTTCGTAGCGCAATGTAGTCCATAGCCATAAGTATAGCATAGACTTCGGCTTGAAATACCGAGGAATTGTCGCCTAAGGCGAAGTGAAGTCTGCGGTCATCCGGTTCCACAAACACTCCAGCACCAGATCCCGGATCGGTTCTGGAGCCGTCTGTGAAAATGCAGTGTGACCCTCTACCTGGCTCACAGTCAGGCGTTAGCCAGTCTTGAATGTCAGGTTGGCAGACCTCAAAATTTCGTCTTGGTAATATTTCTGTTATCATTGCATCAGAGGGCATCTCCAGTAGACAGGTGTCTAATGTAGTGTCAAGTGCAATGTCAGAGATATTCCAGGGAACATTAAACCAGAAACCACCTCGTTTTAGTCTCCAGCAGCCTTTCATGGCTGTGCCTCTGATGAAGATATCAAGTGATGGTAGGTTTAAGATTGCATTCAGTGCTGGACCAGGTGTAGTGGGAAAGGCACCCGTAACACCCAGACACACGGTTCTCTGAATCTTGGCAAGACTAGTTGTCACGCATTTTCGCGACAGCTTGTTCCACTAGACTACCGATGCATATGATATCATCGGTCTTATCATTGCCGTGTAAATCCATAAGGTTTTGCTCGGCGATAGTCCCCATGTCTTCCCAAAAATTCCTCTGCATTGCCAGAAGGCATTCAATGCTCGCGAAATTTTATTTTCAACATGTTTTGTCCAAAGTAGTTTACTATCTAGAGTTAAGCCCAGATATTTTACTTCGTTAGACAGAAGAATAGTGACATCCTTAAGTACTGGTAGAGATAATCCTGTCATTATTCTTTTCCTAGTGAAGAGAACAATCCCTGTTTTGTGAGGGTTGACGGAAAGTCCGTTTGCAGTACACCAGCTGTAAATTCGGTTGAATGAGTTTTGTGTTTTAACACAGACCTCATTGAGGGAAAAGCCTGTGGCAAGAATGGCAACATCATCTGCATAGGCCTGGGAATGGACACCTGGTCCATCGAGATCGTTGACTAGAGAGTCAACCAGCATACACTAGAGCAGGGGGGACAGAACGCCTCGTTGAGGACAACCTCTATTCACCCCTGCCATAATATACTGACCGCACTCCGCCTCAGAAGTGATGGTCCTAAACATTAGCATTGACCTTAGCCATTTGACCAATGTTTCATCTATTCCATGCCTTCTAGCTGCGTCACACATTCCATCAAAAGTCGCATTATCAAAAGCACCCTCGATGTCAACAAATATGCCCATCACGTACATCTTCCTCTGAAAAGCATGCTCGATCCGGCCAACCAGATGTTGCAATGCTGTTTCACAGGATTTTCCACTGTCTCTTTTAAGAAACTTGACCAATCTGCTAGTCTCACTGCAGGATTCGATGCTACTGCAGAAGTCTTTTTAGGAAACACTTTTCGATTTACGAATTCGTTTCTTATACTCTTTCTGCTTAGCTCGATAAAGAAACCAGTCAGAGTCTAAGTTGCTCTTTAGGGCCCTATTTAGAAGCTTTCTGGAATCCTTGCGCAAGGTTTCAAGACAAGCGTTCCACCAAGGAACGGGTGGTCTAGATAACGTTTTTCGTACCGGACATGTTCGTACAAAACTAGAATTTATGACATCGTTCATAACTTGAACGGACGTCTCAATACTTTCTTTGGTACGAATTCTGACTGGAATATTGAGGGAATTCTCAAGTTCATGTCTGGAGCGTGCCCAGTTCGTTTTTCTATGGTTTCTTACCGTCATAGAGGGCAGCACCTCTCGGTCAGTATGAAATTCGATAAAGAATCTTCTTTAAGAACCTTCCAGTTAAAGATTGACTCTCTCAGTCTACAGTTAGACAAAGTAAGGTCAATCACTTCCTGTCTTCTAGCAGTCACAAAAGTGGGTTTATTACCAGTGTTGTGAATGTTCAGATTGGAGGTCATGATGAAGTCAAGGAGTCTGGTACCTCGTGCGTTGCATTTACTGCTGCCCCACACAGTGTGTTGAGCATTAGCGTCACAGCAAATAATAAGGCCGGTCTCCTTAAGATCACAGTACTCTATGAGCTCAACAATTGCCTTTGGCGGAGGAGGCAGTAATGAGTCATAGGGAAAATAGCCTGAGGCGACAATCAGATGTTTCTATCGACTATCTCTTTCATAGCTCACTTTGACTGCCACCAGGTCTTGCCCACAGAATTGGGTTAACTTGGTGACAGCAAAGTGTTTCGATACTATAAGACAGCTTCTAGGCCTTGCGGCTTGCTCATCGTATAGTATGGTTTCACCACGTAGTTCACTAAGACCACAGATGCGTTTGTTATACACCCATGGTTCTTGAATAGCTGTGATGTGAGGTAATGTATGCAACATTGAGAGCCGCTTACCTAGTAAAGCGGTAGCAGCTTTAGAATGTTGCAGATTGATCTGAGTAAATATCATGACAGGATAATTAACTCGTTTCTCATCATATGCCTATTCATTTGGAATTGATTCGGAATTTGATCCGTCCAAAGAATAAGTTTAGATGGTTGTCGTACTTAGATAGCATGACATCTAACGACGTCTGGTCTAAGCCAACAACCAGGGTTGAGCCCCCTTGTCCTCCGGACCTCGCTCTGGTTTATGGCTATAGATTTTCCATCCGTTCGTTTCGATGCCCTGGTTCTGAGCACGTAGGCAGGCAAACACTTCCGCTGTTTTCCTGATAGGACCAGGTACCCAGCATATTGCTCGCCTGCGTTTGGGTTCGTCTCCGCTGAAAACAGCGAAGCGCGATTTGCCCAAGGGGGGGATTTTAGCAACGGCTGTGGCAATCCAATCGAAATTGGCTTGAGACGAGCATAGCACCTTCATGATGCCATCACTCGTCTCATAGCCTTTTGCGTTTGCACTGACACCGCCGGTGCTGACTAGCCGCCAAAGATGATCGGTGCAGTG
Organism: Dryomyza anilis; assembly: GCA_951804985.1. Taxonomy (NCBI): domain Eukaryota; kingdom Metazoa; phylum Arthropoda; class Insecta; order Diptera; family Dryomyzidae; genus Dryomyza; species Dryomyza anilis. Next base: position 174,232 of record OX638130.1, on the reverse strand, counting down.
TTTTACTTCTGCATCATTCATCTTTTGCTCCTTACCCAATTTGCCAATAATCGCAACCGGAAGAGCTTTGCGAGCAGCATCACGATATGATACTGCTAGCCTACCTCTGCCAGTGGATGTTGAAGGCAGTTCATTCCCAGCCGATCCGGAACATGAAGCACCAGTGCTCTTGCTTGTGGAAGCAATATCACTGGAAACTGTCGAGTTCTGGGAGTTACGGGGTTTCGCAGTAGCAGTGAAGGTTTTAAACTTCTTGCCATTGCGATTCTCAGGTGCATTGGCAGCCACAACAGCAGCAGCGGATAGTCCGGCTTCAGTAACCTCCACCGATCTATCGCGTTTTGCTGTGGTAGCTGAGGAAGAGAAAGCTCCAGCGTCGTCTTTAGCCTTTTCAGCCTCTTTGCGATCTTTCGCTTTATTCTTCCTTCTCCTACTCACCTGGGCATCGGACAACCTGACCTCTGTATTCAGAGATCCGGGTCCGGTCTCCAATGGAAGTTTAACTTCCAGTTGGGAGTCGGTCTCTCTAGGATTAGATGCTGGTAAGACACCACTTTCCTTCGATCGACCCATGTTTCCAAATACGTGACAGAAAGGAGCCCTGAGAGGAAACAACACTGTCGAGCAGCCATACAGTGGTGGATTAGTCGTAGGCATAGCCGAACCGACACTTTCCTCTACTTGTATGGGAACCGCTGCGTTGTCGTTATCCTCCTCTAGATTCCTAGCTGTCTCATAAATTTGGGAGATGGAGGGGCACGATGAACCCCCTGCTACAGGTTCATCGTACCAGGGTTGGTTGCGTGGATTGAGGCCTCCAGAATCCTTGCCTCAGCCTTATTGAGTCATTGTAACTTAAGCCCCCACACCACGTCAAGGTAACCACGTGGGGGTTACTTTGAAAAAATAACAAAGTATCATAAAAAAAACCAGTTGGGAAGGTTAGATCACATGGGAAATTTTAAAGTAGGTGTAATTATGATAGTTAGGATTATCAAAATTATAGTCGGTCTAAGCCGACTATAAATACCCTACACATATGTGTGGTTACCATTAAAAATGGTATATAGGTCACCAGGGTATACGAATCCTGAAAATAACTACAAACATTCAATCGCTGAAGAATTTCCATTCATTTGATACCCATATTTACAAATGAGTAGGTGTACCGAATTTCGATTTTTTTTTTGTGAACCACAAGTCTTTTCTCCGGAAAACTTTATTATCATGTATTTGAGCATGATGTCAATATATATTTGACCAAAAAAGTTTACCTAAGCACGTATACATAAAAATTTATCTTTATATGTACATTTTATATGAGGAATTTGAACATAAGTGGTCGGATCATAGGTCACAATGGACCGATCTCGCCAATTTTTTCGCACATACAGCGTAGGTAATCTAAGTTATAAGTTTCATTTATCTAGCTCTTCAATTTTAAAAGTAGTAGGGATTTCAACAGACAGACAGACAGACAGACGGACAGACAGACGGACAGACAGACGGACAGACGGACATCGCTAAATCGACTCAGGAGGTCATGCTGATCAAGAATATATATACTTTTCCATACCGGAGATGCTTCCTTCTGGGTGTTACAAACGGCGTACCAAACTGAATATACCCTGTCACTCTTAGTGTAGGGTATAAAAATAAAAACGAACTTTTATGCAGTAAAGTAAAAATTGACGAAAAAGGTATATATTTTTCCCGTGGGATCTAAATTGATGACCAAAAAAAAAAAAAAGGAGGACAGACGGAAATTTTTCCGAAAAGAACAGACGGACATTTTTGCATTGCTGGTATTTTCTAAATGTAGGAAAACAAAACTGTGCTGTTAATTTTTAATTCCATATTTTGTTTTCTTAATAAATCAGATGTTTCTATCGACTATCTCTTTCATAGCTCACTTTGACTGCCACCAGGTCTTGCCCACAGAATTGGGTTAACTTGGTGACAGCAAAGTGTTTCGATACTATAAGACAGCTTCTAGGCCTTGCGGCTTGCTCATCGTATAGTATGGTTTCACCACGTAGTTCACTAAGACCACAGATGCGTTTGTTATACACCCATGGTTCTTGAATAGCTGTGATGTGAGGTAATGTATGCAACATTGAGAGCCGCTTACCTAGTAAAGCGGTAGCAGCTTTAGAATGTTGCAGATTGATCTGAGTAAATATCATGACAGGATAATTAACTCGTTTCTCATCATATGCCTATTCATTTGGAATTGATTCGGAATTTGATCCGTCCAAAGAATAAGTTTAGATGGTTGTCGTACTTAGATAGCATGACATCTAACGACGTCTGGTCTAAGCCAACAACCAGGGTTGAGCCCCCTTGTCCTCCGGACCTCGCTCTGGTTTATGGCTATAGATTTTCCATCCGTTCGTTTCGATGCCCTGGTTCTGAGCACGTAGGCAGGCAAACACTTCCGCTGTTTTCCTGATAGGACCAGGTACCCAGCATATTGCTCGCCTGCGTTTGGGTTCGTCTCCGCTGAAAACAGCGAAGCGCGATTTGCCCAAGGGGGGGATTTTAGCAACGGCTGTGGCAATCCAATCGAAATTGGCTTGAGACGAGCATAGCACCTTCATGATGCCATCACTCGTCTCATAGCCTTTTGCGTTTGCACTGACACCGCCGGTGCTGACTAGCCGCCAAAGATGATCGGTGCAGTGTTTTACTTCTGCATCATTCATCTTTTGCTCCTTCCCCAATTTGCCAATAATCGCAACCGGAAGAGCTTTGCGAGCAGCATCACGATATGATACTGCTAGCCTACCTCTGCCAGTGGATGTTGAAGGCAGTTCATCCCCAGCCGATCCGGAACATGAAGCACCAGTGCTCTTGCTTGTGGAAGCAATATCACTGGAAACTGTCGAGTTCTGGGAGTTACGGGGTTTCGCAGTAGCAGTGAAGGTTTTAAACTTCTTGCCCTTGCGATTCTCAGGTGCATTGGCAGCCACAACAGCAGCAGCGGATAGTCCGGCTTCAGTAACCTCCACCGATCTATCGCGTTTTGCTGTGGTAGCTGAGGAAGAGAAAGCTCCAGCGTCGTCTTTAGCCTTTTCAGCCTCTTTGCGATCTTTCGCTTTATTCTTCCTTCTCCTACTCACCTGGGCATCGGACAACCTGACCTCTGTATTCAGAGATCCGGGTCCGGTCTCCAATGGAAGTTTAACTTCCAGTTGGGAGTCGGTCTCTCTAGGATTAGATGCTGGTAAGACACCACTTTCCTTCGATCGACCCATGTTTCCAAATACGTGACAGAAAGGAGCCCTGAGAGGAAACAACACTGTCGAGCAGCCATACAGTGGTGGATTAGTCGTAGGCATAGCCGAACCGACACTTTCCTCTACTTGTATGGGAACCGCTGCGTTGTCGTTATCCTCCTCTAGATTCCTAGCTGTCTCATAAATTTGGGAGATGGAGGGGCACGATGAACCCCCTGCTACAGGTTCATCGTACCAGGGTTGGTTGCGTGGATTGAGGCCTCCAGAATCCTTGCCTCAGCCTTATTGAGTCATTGTAACTTAAGCCCCCACACCACGTCAAGGTAACCACGTGGGGGTTACTTTGAAAAAATAACAAAGTATCATAAAAAAAAAAATAAAAACGAACTTTTATGCAGTAAAGTAAAAATTGACGAAAAAGGTATATATTTTTCCCGTGGGATCTAAATTGATGACCAAAAAAAAAAAAAAGGAGGACAGACGGAAATTTTTCCGAAAAGAACAGACGGACATTTTTGCATTGCTGGTATTTTCTAAATGTAGGAAAACAAAACTGTGCTGTTAATTTTTAATTCCATATTTTGTTTTCTTAATAAATTTATTTATCACAAGTAAAAAAATAATTGAAAATAAATAGAATTTTAAACCTATGAAAGCATGAACTAAAATGTTGTCCCATTTTCTCCTTTCATTCGCTAATCAATATCCGATGGTTGTACCTTCTCATTAATATTTTGAAAAATATATTTTATTATTTTAAATTTGAAAATTTTTATTATTACAAATATGTTTTAATACATATATATATATATATATATATATATATATATATATATATATATATATATATATATATATATATATATATATATATATATATATAATAGAATAATAGAAAAAAAAATATTATAAAAAATCATGGAAATTGATAGTATTTCAATAGAAAAACAATAATTTATACCATTAAAATTGGGCAATAGGATGCGTCGCATTAGTTCAGTAATATTGAAACTGTTAATACAATGTGTGGTTGTACCTTCTCATTAATATTTTGAATTTATACCATATATATATATATATATATATATATATATATATATATATATATATATATATATATATATATATATATATATATATATATATATATAATAGAATAATAGAAAAAAAAATAATATAAAAAATCATGGTAAATTGATAGTATTTCAATAGAAAAACAATAATTTATACCATTAAAATTGGGCAATAGGATGCGTCGCATTAGTTCAGTAATATTGAAACTGTTAATACAATGTGTGGTTGTACCATAAATTTTATAATGTGATATTTTAATTACAATAAGAAAAACCTATACAAATTTAATGATACGTATTATTAATTTTATGGTATAGTCGAATTACATTTTCCTAATTTATTAAAACAAAAATGTATTTTAGTTAATTTATTGTATATATTATTTTATTTAAATGTCGAAATTGATACACATACAAAAACACTTCTTGATGTAAAAGGTTATAACACATTTAATGTTTGCTTTGGTTTCCAATAATTGATTGTAGTACTTGAGGCTGCAGTTATTTTTGAGTCCGTTGCCATATTAGAAGTTCGATGTATTATTTATTTTCTGTAATAAATAAAAATATAAATATAAATAAATATGTAAATATAATTTATTTACATTAAATACATTGAGTCCTTACCAATAACGCGTTTAATAATGTGGAATATTACAAAAAATACATGCGACCATTTTGAGTAAACACGCTGAATGACGTACAAAACGAACATGTTTGTATTCGTTTTTGTGTTTTTTTACACCACGTTTATTATTATAGGAGGAAACCATTAAAACAACAGTATTTATTCTATTTAAAATAATAATATTGAAATATTTAAATAATGGTACTGAATTTTTCAAATACTATTGAATTAATTAGAAAACTTTTGATTTAAAAAGAAAAAACTATTAATACATGAACCATAAGATCAATGGTCGTACCATAAAGTACTTAATGGTACATTTTCTTCTGAGTGTATATATATATATATTATTTATTAATTATTTTTTAATTATTTATATATTTTATATACACATCTTTTTAATTCAAAATGTTTTGTGTGAAATATTTGATAACAAACGCAAATACCGCTGAAATTGAAAATATGAACAGATGACAGCTGCTGACTGCCATCTGTGGTTAGAACCTATAAGTACCCAAGTACACAAATACATTTGTGTTTATGGGTTCTAACAACATTATGGCAGCCAGCAGCTGGGAAACATAGCAAAACAAAGCCAACGCTAATTTACTTGTCTGTTCCGCAATCTGCAGTGCAGAATCAGCAGTTGCTTTTGTTATTGTTTGCAAAGGTTGCGTTAGTTCAACTTCTTCACTAAATTTATAATTATTATTAGTTTCTATGAATAAAAAAGTGAACAAATTTGTAGTGTTACAGTTACATCTATTTATTATCATTACATAAAATAATGCATACATTGGAGCATTCAATTATTAATATTTATCATGTTGATAAGTGTTTTTAGTTAATTCTATTTATTTAATTAATGTATTTAATCAATTTTATCGTAATTAAAGTAATGTGAAAAAGAAATCTGAACGAATTTTATACAGAGTACCATCAGTACAATGTATTTTGTGCTCCAAAACTTGCATGCATTTCCCATATAAATCGAATACGACGGAGTACAAAGTCGTCAGCGTATTTATACATTTTCCGTACGCTCTTTATACGCTTGACATTCGCAAAAGAAAAGAAAAACAATAATCACGGTTGAAATTGACATAAAGTACTATTCGTATGTACGGGTACTTAGGTCTGAATATTTCGTACTGAAAAAAGTAAAAACGTAAAAAGTACGAACTTATGCTACTCTGAGCTCTCCGTACTTTAACTTTTTTTGAATTCTTTAATATTTTAATTTTAAAACTTAAAGGTTACGGGTACGATAATTTGGAGAATTTAAAATACATATGTGAAGAGGGCATATTGGCAATTACTGGAGCGAAAACAGACGCGACGCAGCGGTCTCTCTATTCCAAAGTATCATTTTTAATTGGTTATTGGAAGAGAGAAATAAATATGTTACCGCATCCTATGGACATGGCTGCCGAAATCCCGACAACATCAAAAAAAAAACATTTTGGAAAATGTTCACGAATTTCAAATATTAGTAAGTTCATTAGTTTTTAAGTACATTTGTTTCAAAATATTCAATGCCTATTAAATAAACTAGGATCTTGATTCAATTCTGAATAATCCCAAAGGAAATTTTATAAAGGACTGTTATAATAAAAATTCTAAATTAGATGACGAATATAGGAAATCATTAGTGAATTTAATTCTGGATTATACATTTAGTAAAAATATTAAATTAAAAATGAACAACTTCAAAGATATTTCCGCACAAATTATTTCAATTTTTCCAGGCGAAAAAGAGGTATAATTTATATAGATTGTATGGAATTTAAACTAATTATATAAATTTTAAAAATGATAAAGGCCACGTACTATTATAAAGAAACAGGGAAAACAGCGGCGGCTGGAGTTTTATATTACCGATATCAGAATAGACTGAGGAAGGAACCATCACACGTAGTGCGAAAAAGAAAACTAACTGCGTACTCGCCATTTGCTGTTATTGATGCTGAAGAAGTGCATAATAAAAAAATTTACATGGAGCATAATATGCAGGACTTCGACGAAGGAAGGAAAGTGTGGTCGGAACTATTTGAAAATAGAACCCAACATTTGCAGTCGTCGGCTGACAAAAAATTTGGATAACATTTTGGAGGATTGGGCAATTTTTAAAAATTCAAGTGGTTACGTTTTGGTAAAATTACTATTGATATATTTAATGTTTACTAAGTGTAGACATGACTTTATACTAACATTTCAAAATTTTAAACCACTCTACCAACACTACTCCATTCAGCTGTTTTTGTTTACTTCGCTTCTTATTAGCTTATTTATTTTTTGAGAATTTATAATCATCATTTTATTACATTTTACAGATTTGTGAAGACTACGAAAAACTCCATGACAACAGCCGGGGACTAGTTGAGAACTGGACGTCATTCGTGTTAAAATACGATGTTGTTAAAAAGAAAATTAAAGACGTCTCAACGCTGGAATTGCTGCAGGAAGTCACCCATTCTAATGAAGGTATTTCCACAAATATATTTTTAAATTATCTAAAACTACATATTTGTGTATTATTTGTGTTTTGTAATTATTTATGTTATGTTTATATCATTTAATCAAATTTAATATGAGATAAAAACTGCAAAGTTTGACCCCTCTGCGACGCTCCGTTTAGATCCTACAGCTATTTGAAGTTAGAATAAAAAAAGCAAAGTTTGACCCCTCTGCGATGATCCGTTTAGATTCTACAGATATTTGAAGTTAGGATAAAAAGTGCAAAGTTTGACCCCTCTGCGATGATCCGTTTAGATTCTACAGCCATTTGAAGTTAAAGATGTGATATCTCGACTCCTACTAAGTCGATCCCTATGATTTTTACACTACATAATCAGATTTAATATGAGATAAAAACTGCAATAAAAACTGCAACTGCAGTTTGACCCTCTGCGACGCTCCGTTAAAAAGCGCAATGTTTGACCCTTCTACGACGCTCCGTTTAGATTCTACAGCCATTTTAAGTTAAAGATGTGATATCTCGACTCCTACTAAATCGATCCCTATGATTTTATATCATTTAATCAGATTTAATATGAGATAAAAACTGCAAAGTTTGGCCCCTCTGCGACGCTCAGTTTAGATTCTACAGCTATTTGAAGTTAGGATAAAAAGTGCAAAGTTTGACCCCTCTGCGACGCTCCGTTTAGATTCTACAGCCATTTGGAGTTAAAGATGTGATATCTCGACTCCTACTCAGTCGATCCCTTTAATTTTTGTAGCAAATATTCAGATTGAATATTGGATAAAAAGTGCAAATTTTGACCCCTTATTATGATCCGTTTAGATTCTACAACCATTTGAAGTTAATGATTTGATATTTCGACTCCTACTAAGTCGTTGATTGTAGCTATCTCCAATACTCATATATTTAGAATTAAAAGTAAAGTTTTGCCACGCCCCTTTTTGTACCACAGGGGGCAAATTTCAAAAATCCTTTCATAGTGCGCACATACGACGCGATATAAACACCCTGTCCAAATTTCATGTTCATGAGGAGAAATTTAATTTTTTTTTCGATTTTCCGACTTTTCCTTTGAGGTTTTCCGACTTTTCTCCTTTTCTAAACTATTAAGATGAACAAAATACAAAAATAATCAGGCAAATCCGTAGTTTCGTTCTTTAGTGATGCTCTGGCACACACAGGACATTTCATTTTTTTTTATGGGTACCCGCTTCAAAAATGTGTTGCTTCACCTTTAAGTGGACCTCATTAAAATCTCTTAAGGAGGATGGGCTAGTGAGACTGGTTATCGAGATATTGGGGTCCAATTATAAATTTGAAATATGTAGGCTTGTATTGAGTTATTTATAACTTCTATCAGAGTGGTTTAATTGTAAACCTCTATGACTGCTTTAGAAAGTATTGTTCATGAGCTTTACAATAAAAATATGTATTCATTCAATATTCAAAAACTGACTACTTTTCCAAAAGACGTTTTTAAAATTCAATAATTTTTGTTAAATAAATTACTAGCCCATCCTACTTAAGAGATTTTAATGAGGTCCACTTATAAGCAGGGGTAGAAACCGGAACTATAAAAAGAACGTTTGGCAATCGTTCCGATATTGTTCCGTTCCGGAACGAACGAAAAGCAAAAGTTCCGAGCGCAACGTTTCAGTCGGAACTTTTGCTCAAAAGTTCCGGCTCAAAAGTTCCGATCGGAACTTTTGCATACAAAAAAAGTTTGAATCGTTCCTATCGCCATATGCACGCATACTGATGCGTCATTGGAACTTTTTTGGTGAATCTGTTCCTATGGGCCTAAATTCGCATCCTGGTGCGTCATTGGAACTTTTTCGGGTGAATCGCTTCCTGTGGGCCTAGATACGCATCCTGGTGCGTCATTGGAACTTTTTAGGGTGAATCGCTTCCTGTGGGCCTAGATACGGATCCTGGTGCGTCATTGGAACTTTTTTGGGTGAATAGCTTCCTGTGGGCCTAGATACGCATCCATGCGTCATTGGAACTTTTTCGGGTGAATCGTTTCCTGTGGGCTTAGATACGGATCCAAATGCGTCATTGGAACTTTTTTGAGTGAATCTCTTCCTGTGGGCCCAGATACGGATCCTGGTGCATCATTGGAACTTTTTAGGGTGAATCGCTTCCTGTGGGCCTAGATAAGCATCCTGATCGAATATCTCTAAGATTTTTTGCATATTCACGACTTCGGTCACATCACATTGGATATACTAGGATAAAGATAGGGATCTAATCATTGAATTTTTACTTTTTTATTTGAAAAACAATGATATTTATTTTTACAGACAAATAATACAATATATTTTGGAGAAACCCAGGAAATAAATACAAATTTACGGGCTTACAATGTTCGTTAAAATTATAAAAATAAAATAAGATAAACAATTTAAAATGTACGACTAAGAACCGATTTTTAGCGGATTGATGATCAGCTTAAGGATAATACTCTCGACAATTCGACTGTATTTTATGAATTAACACAAGTCATGATTATGTTTAATAATAATTATAATAATAGGTGCCTACTTTGGGCACCGAACTACATTAGTCACCAGCGACATTCATCCAAATGTTATATATTACGAACCACAATGGAACATATTGTATATAATATTATATTTAACATATAGAGTTCATAAATTTGGTGTCCTTACAAAGTTATCAAATACTTAATTCCTGCCTCATTTAAGCGCACACTCACTCTCGCTCGATCTTTGGCTCATTCTTCTTGATTATGCTCTCCCACTGAGCGATCAGCCGGTGAGATGATGGAGCCTCCTCGGGATCGAGATCACAAAGTTGAGCCAATGACATAGCTGGACGCATTCCGCGACTGTAATGTATTTTCTGATCGAAATCGGGACTCGGTGTTATGCTATCGAAAAGGGATAACAATTCTATTAGAATATTCAAACAATTAAATCAAAGGTTAATATTAACCTTGGTGAAATGCTAGATTGTGCAGAATCACATAGTTCACCAATAGATTTGGCCGATCGCAATTTTCCTGGTCCATAGCAGTGCTCCACTTCTGAGTCTTCCTCATCGGATTCCAAACTCCTACACAAATAATATACAAAAATTATAACCCAATCTCAGTAATTAATTTGACGTTTATTTCAAACTTACTCCATGTTAACAGAGTCGAGTAAATCTGGCGTTGACTCTCGTATTTTCCGGTACTTCTTCAGCTCACTCTCGCGTGACTTGTAATCCTTCAACTCGCGCTGAATCTTTACCTCCACCGGAATGTAGCCGCGACGTATGGGTTTCCCATCGGCGTCGCGTTCAATAACTGGTGTCGTCATAATTACTGTTGGAATTATCGGATTCCGCACGCCAAAATCGGGCATAAGGACTGTGTTGAAGGCAGCAGTCGCTGGTGTGTTTGGTGGCGTCGCAAGAACAGCCGCATTTCCATTGGTCAAATTAAGTGATTTATTGTTGTTTGCTAGAGCCAGCTTATTGGTAGCGGCAACATTATTGTTAAGTACTAATTTACCGCGAGAAGCAATGAATCGCTGCATCATGCCCTTCTGTGCCGGACTTTGGGCGATGATGCGATTTGGCGTGAAGATCTGCGGAGTTGATACAGCGCGCGTGAGCAGCTTCTGCGGTGGTGGAATAGGCGTGAGGTTGTAAACATTTGGTCCGATATAACGCTTATCCTTGATCAAAGGTGTTCCGGGTGTTTTTTGGAGTTCATTGCTTGATGTTCCATTGATTGGGCTCGACGATGCCGAGATACCTGAGTCGTCGGAAGGTTGCTCGTCGAGATTTTCCTTACTGTTGGCGCTCGAAACAAAGGAGGTATCATCCGGCACAACTAACGCGGTGACAACGGCAATTTGTGCAAATGCTGGTGGTTCGGGGCTCATCGACAGATGTTCGTTGTTGTCGTTGTTTTCGTTGTTTTCGTCATTTTGATCGTCAAATTCATTGTATGCGACTGTCACATTGGTTGCTTTAAGTTGGCGGTACTCCTGTTCGCGACGCTTTACTTCCTTGATTTCCTCCTGAATACGCATCAGTGGATCGATTTTCTGTGGATCGAAAATGTACATTTAATATTTTATTATTATAAAAATATGCGTTTACTTTCAATACATATTTCATCGACATAGTTTTACAGATTTAGCTATTTCCAAATCTTGTTAACTACTTCCCTGAACTGATCCACATATGCAAACACAGTACATAAGTTCCCAAAAAACAACTGGCCTGAGAACGTTTACTGTTAATATAACTCATTTTTTGTGTGCTGTTTCACATAAAATAATAAAATCCTACACAAATCGCAAAAAAAAATCATTATTGTAATTATAAAAAAAAAATTCAACCGATAAAATCATGCCATGTTAAACTTTCTTAAGCGACGATCGTTAACATATTTTCTAGATACCAATTAGTAGCACGATCGACCGCAAATCTGGTAGAATTAACGCAACAACATAAACTCAGACGATGAACTTCAATGAGTGTTTTTTTCACGGTTTTCTGTGTACTTAAGATAGCCACACTCAGGAAATTTGGCCCAGTGATGTACAATATATTGTAGTTGTTCATCTTTTTGTAAAATTTGGAAGAGACTTAAAAAGCGATGTGGCACCTCCCATATAACTAAAACGTAAAAAATGCTATAACTCCTGACTTACTAAGAGCAGAGTTGTAAAAATCGAAACAATGGACCATTTTTATAATTATAATATGGGATGATTGGACAAATGAGCGTGGGCTAACTTTTAAAAGTAGTAGTTATAAAAATGCCTGTAGGATATGGGCGTGATTGGACAAACAGGCGTGGCACCTTCAATATAATCAAAACTTAAAAATAATATAATTCCTTACCTACACAGAGTACAGTTAAATGACATAAGCATTTAAATAAAGTTCGCACGGCCGAAGTTGTGCACGGGTCCACTTTCCACTTTCATATTACGTATGAAAGTGGAAAAATAAATAAAAATTGTTTAAGCAAATTTCAGTTCTTATAATGTAATTTATTATGTGTATTTTAATTCATTTTCCAAATTGTTATCAACGTCAATTTGACTATTTTTAATTCTTTGTTAATTGTTTCATAAAAGTAAAGACTATGTCAATATCGCGTGTGCATTTTTGGTGTATTTTTTAACAATTTGGTTAAGTTTCATTACATGCTAAATGAAAATAAAATTCTTTTGGTCAGCGTCGTTTATCAAAAAGATAAACAGTCTATTGTAATCTTTGATTTAGTTTTATACAAACAGCACTTAGCTGTTCAAGCTCAATAAATAGAGGAGTGCTTATTCTTTATCTAACCTAGCCTTGCCAAACTTTTACTAGGTTAAGGCCACGCCCACCTCAATCACTGTAGTCTACTTTTTGCATGCGTGACCAGTACGCATTATGCTATAAATTTCATATTACATAAAATAATAGATGTAATATTTAAGAACCAAACGACTAAGATCCACAATACTCAGACAGACTATATACATACTGTGAAATAATTCAATACGATTTTCTTGTTAATATCACAACGAGCCTGAGCCGTGATTCGAACCCGAGACCTTCAGAATGCAAGTCCAGCGCGCCATATATGCAGTGCTGAGGCCGGCTCGAAAGAGAATACTTAGGTATGAAAAAAAAATATTCCTGACATGCGTCACCTCTCGATACCATTAAGTGATGTCCGTCTGTCAGTTAAAATCACGATTACGGAAAAATTACTTTTTTCATTTCACAAAAAAAGCGTTATTTTTTAAATGATCGGTCGACGGAGACCGTTACTTTTCAAGTTAAATATTTACTAAAATGAAAAAGTAATTGTCTTACTATATGATAATTCATAGCCCACAATAAAAATGTTCTTATTTTCACATATGAAATTGAGTTTCATTCTTTAATTTAATTTTATGGCTATATCCAAACTTACTGTTTTTTCTCATCTACGCGTGGATGTTGTTGAAATATTTGAACAATTGTTATAATGTTATTATTGGTTCTGTTCTGTTCTTTACTGTGCTATTTTCGTTCTTGAGTACAACATTTATAATTATGTATACGTCGACTGATTATTTGTGTCGAGTTTCTCCACTTCAATTTTTTTTTGTAGTAGATAACCAGAATTTTACTTGTTTTAATGATTGAAAATATCTTTATATTTTTGATTGAGTTTATTACTAATATGCTGTTATTACCAAAATGTCATTTCAAGATTTATTTTTATACATATTAATTATAACCAGTTGGGAAGGTTAGATCACATGGGAAATTTTAAAGTAGGTGTAATTATGATAGTTAGGATTATCAAAATTATAGTCGGTCTAAGCCGACTATAAATACCCTACACATATGTGTGGTTACCACTCAAAGTGATATATAGATCACCAAGGTATACGAATCCTGAAAATAACTACAAACATTCAATCGCTGAAGAATTTCCATTCATTTGATACCCATATTTACAAATAGGTAGGTGTACCGAATTTCGATTTTTTTTTTTGTGAACCACAAGTCTTTTCGCCGGAAAACATTATTATCGTGTATTTGAGCATGATATCAATATATGTTTGACCAAAAAAGTTTACATAAAATTGATCTTTATATGTACATTTTATATGAGGTATTTGAACATAAGTGGTCGGATCATAGGTCACAATGGACCGATCTCGCCAATTTTTTCGCACATACAGCGTAGGAATATTAGTAATCTAAGTTATAAGTTTCATTTATCTAGCTCTTCACTTTTAAAAGTAGTCGGGATTTCAACAGACGGACAGACAGACAGACAGACGGACAGACGGACAGACGGACGGACAGACGGACGGACGGACAGACGGACATCGCTAAATCGACTCAGAAGGTCATGCCGATCAAGAATATATATACTTTTCCATACCGGAGATGCTTGCTTCTGGGTGTTACAAACGGCGTACCAAACTGAATATACCCTTTCATTCTTAGTGTAGGGTATAAAAACTGTTAATGGCTGTTTTAAATTGCTCTAAAGAGTAAATCAGTACAAAACTAAAGTAGAAGTAATACTACAAGTTGTTAGGGTAGAAGGGGAACGATTTTCCATTGGGGCGCAAATACCACACCCAATTTTTCCAGAAATTTAAACTGTTTTATATCGAAAATAATGTCAGTTTATGCACTTGTCCATTAACCTCTTATAAATCAACCGGAGTGTTAAAATATTAAAGTTAATAAATTTATAAGTAAGCATCGATCAAAAGAAATGTTTTTACAAAAAAATATTAGATAATTTCCGACAGCGCTTTTATAAAAAGTGGAAATACTCCCCTTCTACCATACAAAACACGAAAAAGTAATTCTCACCATTAACGTTTTTGTTATCTTTTCATAAGCGCAAAATGGTAACAATTACAAAAAAGCAATTAGCAATGTTGTATAATATTGGTAAAATGTTCGTGACGAATTTGAAGTGCACAAATTGACAAAAAAAAACATATTGAGACGCGGACAAAATTTCAATTATGCATTAATTTGCAAGCATGGAGTTCATGCTCAGAATAATAATAATAAATAGTACATTAACATTTTAAACTAAAACCCATATGGAAGGTTAGGTCACATGGGAAATTTTAAAATAGGGAATTTTATTAGCCATATGAAAAATGGGTAGGTGTACCGTTAAATTTGTAATTTGTTTGTAATACCTCTATGCATTACATTGTAATACATGTTATATTACTTTGCATGTAATCCTATGGGATTAAAATTAATGCTGAAAAAGATTGAAAATACGGATTTGTTTTTGTAAAAAAGTTTAAAATATATATATATTTTATATTATAAATAATATATTTTTATTATTTTCATTATTATTTTATTTTCATAATTAATAACTTTTGTACACTCTTTAATTATTCTTCGTCTGTTTCGAAATTATTTTCATGTCATCAGCCTACAGATCGTCTAACATACCGCCAACTAGCTTTACTGTCATTTACTATTAGAGCTATTTAAACATATTGTCGTCGAAAAAGGCATTTTGAATTATAAAGCGATCACTAGTGTGAATGTTACTAACATGGCGACATTATCACAGGTTCGAATCCCGGCCGTGGTCCTAATTTAAAAAAAAATAAAATTAATATTTTTTTTTATTTTAATTCTTTTCTTCACTTTTTTTATTTTCTTTTTTTTTGTTATTAATTTCAATAGCTGGAATATTTTTAATGTGACAAAAGTTAATTGCTTTATTATTTAGTTATCTTTGAATAAATTTGTTGATAATTCGTAAGTAATAATTACAAAAAAAAAATCTAAAATAATAAAAAAAAAATTAAAAAAAAAAATGCCCTGGCCGAGATTCGAACCTGCGATTCTGAACTAAATTTAGTAAGTATGGTTTACAATTTAATCTTTTATGGTTTAAACATATTAAATAAACAGAAAAATAAACTATTTGAGTTTAAATTTTAATACAATCGGATTAAATTTAAATTTTTAACCCATTTGGATTATTTTATAAACTAAAAAAATTACATTTCCATGTTTAATAAGAAATATATTAAATTTCAATCTGAAAAAGTTTAAAAATGGGTCTAAACTATTGGTAAGTTTAAAAATTAGACATACTAGTTTTGAAATCATCTGTAATCCAAAGAAGGGTTTAAAAAATATTCCAACATTTTTTACCGTGGAATGTTAAAATAACTCATGTGAAATTGTAGGTTTATATGTTCCATTCTATCCAAATATATGCTATATTTTCCATTTTTAAAATAAACGTGTTTGAATTTTAGTTAGTTTTTTTAATTTAATGTCAGATATTGACATAACATTATAAATGAAAAACAACGGAGTTGAGTTAATTGCAAGACTAAGACGGGTACAAACTGGAAGTGACCATTATTTATCTAGAAATATTAAAAAATAGAACCACATAAGCCCTTTACTAAAAAAGAAGTGTAAAATAGTCAGAATTTATTTTTTTGTAATTGATATTACATATCAGTTGACTAATTTACTTGATTAATTACATTTAATAAACCTGTTCTAATGAAAAATACAAAATTTCAAATTCATCCCAGTTGACGGTACCGAATTCGATTTTTTTCCGGGAACCACAAGTTGATTTACGAGATGTAGATCTTCTAGTTTTTTTGTAATCGTGAGTTCAACAGACGGACATCGTTAAATAGACTCAGGATGAATAGACTCATGTAGATTCAGATTGGTAGATAATAAGCTTTTGTAGTTATCTTTATTTTTTTGAACTATACTGATATGATTTATTCATTGAAAATATGGACAAAGGGTAATATTATTACAAAAACCAAAATAGAAACAGAAACTTGGAACCGTAAAACTTAAAAACCGAAATCAGTGGTTAATGCGAAATCGAAACCGTTATATATCAAGGTTTCAATACTTGTATGTATCCAGCAAACATTTTGAGTCTTTTAAGACTCCTAAATGTGTCATATTTATGTGTGTTACCCTCATATATGAGCACTTAAAAGATTCCAAAAAGGCTCCCGACTCCTGGGTAGAGGGCCCCATTTTATGAGCCCAAAAACCCTCATATTTCAGACTCTTTTATTACACCTAAAACACTCATATCTGAGCACTAAAAAGTGTCCAAAAAGGCTCCCAACTCCTGGGTAGAAGGCACCATTTTATGAGCCCTCATATTTCTGACACTTTTATTACTCTTAAAATACTCATATATGAGCACTTAAAATAGTCCAAGTCCGAGCTCCAAAAAGACCCCAAAAAAGCTACAGAAACTGCGATTTAAAGAACGCAAAAATCCGCGTATTTTTGATCATTTTAAAATATTCTTAAAACATTCACATTTTTGAGAATTTCCAGACACGACAATTTCTTCATTTATGGAGTTTTTCTTTCTTCAGAAATATAAAATGTGTCTGAAATGAATCTAACATAGTACATGTTCATGTTTATCTTAGTCCAGACATCCGTAAGAATATGCATTCATTTCAAAAATTCCATTAAATATGTAGGTTTGTCTGTTGAATTTACTAATATTTTATTATTTTTCATTTGATTTCAAATTCAAAACGAAAACAAGTTTATCAATTTTATTTAAACAGTAGGCTCCTAAAGCCAGCATAAATAAGACACTTATATGACTCCCTTTTCTGAGAGCTCCTAAAATACTCTTAAATTAGATTATTTTATGAGTTTAATTTGAGGTGGCTCCTAAAACGCTCATGAATGAGACTCTTTTATGAGTCAAATTTTGGACCTAAAACATTCTAAAATATACAACTTTTATAAGTCTATTTTCTGAGCGCTCAGAAACAATTTTATTTTTATGCTTTTAGGAGCCTAATTTATGAGGGTTCCTAAATAACTCCTAAATATGAATATTTTGAGAGCTCCGAAAACCGTCTTAAATGAGATACTTTTAATAGTCATTTTTCTGAGGGCTCATAAAACACTCAAAAATTGGTCTCCTTTATGACTCCAATTTCAAAGCGCTCCTAAATGGCTTAATGGGTAATATTCTAGTAACAATACATAAATATGTAAATTAATAAATTATCTGATGTTAAGAGATGAAAATTCATTGTAATTGTAATTAATTCTGTTGAATTGAAATTTCATAACAAATTCGTTAAACACATTAGTACATACAAAAAATTCTTATTCTGTATTTTTAAAAACGTTATCAAGGTTAAAAAATAGTGCATCATGGTAAAATCTACATTCACATTTTTGTACATATTTCGAATTATAGTTAAAAAAAAAACACAGAGCGTGGGCTATGGCTTGTTTTTATAAACATTCGTGAAATTTATATAATGTATAACGCATTCTCACGTTATGTTGAATTTTTCTTACTGAATCATTAAAATTATAAAATTTTCATTTTGAATGGTAGACGTGACAACGTTCAACTGAAGGTTATACAAATTGGATTTATGATTTAAAAATACTTGATAGTTATGATAAATATTTTTATCATTTGCGTATAATTTATGGGCAAGCGTTAATCCCGGGAACTCTCTTTCCTCCATTTTAAAAATAAATTCTACATTATTTTATTCAAATGTCTAAATACATATAAGATAAATATGGAAAATATACATAATTTTATAATATAATTTGATTATAAAAACCATTCATACAAAGGCCAATACATAATGTGAATGTGTTAGAATTTATCACAAAATGCAGATATAAAATGATGTAAAAAAGAGGAACGGCAGAGTGAAAATAAAGCAAAAAAATGTCATTACCGATCGTTTGTATTTTCAACAAAAGAAATCATTTAAAACAACGGTTATGCTCACACAGGGTATGAGCAACAATCTTGAATGTGAAATTCTTTGTTTTAGGTAAATATTATACTTGGCAAATATCAATAAATATTAATTGTGGTTCTTTTATTGAGTGACTCACTTCAATTATCTAATGATTTATTTTTGCGGTATCTTATCTGAGGGTTTTTGTAAATTTTTGAAAGTAACTGCACATGCTTCACCACCACCGATACGCAACACCTGACGAACATTTTCTATTTTAACCTAAATTTGTCATCAGTTTTTGCCGTTGTTATTTTTAAGGAATATCAAATCGATTTTCCCCGGTGTACCAATTCATATCAATTTGCGCGAACATTTACTCAGAACCAAAATTAATAAATACAGATAAGAAAACCGACTGAAATACACAATTGCCTTTATTTTTCATCGTTATCAATAAACCTACTCATGATAACAAAATATCGTGAAAATGAAGTAAAGTAAAAATATATACAGTACATAAGAGTAAATAAAAAAAAGTGCAATATATGGCAAAACATCCACCCATCAGTTTCATAGTCAGTCGAAAACTTCTACCTCATTCCAGAAAGATAATAAATAATGTATTTTTTTTCCTTTAATGTCTATCGTTTAAATCCGGCTTTTATAACTTTTGACTGAAATTTTATATCAAGGTTAATTTAGTAAATATTTCAAAATGTGTCAATATTTGCCCACTGTGCGTTGTGAGAGCGACAGTGTATGCAACAAAAGCGCGATTAACTTTGCATCTCAATCTAATAAAGAGGCATCAATATATTGAGATGAATGAAAACAGTTTTTAATTTATACTCGATTGTCATGGATGTGAACCGTTAGCTGTCATTGTGTGACACTTCAATGAATTTCGTGCATTTCGAAACAGAATTCAACGAAAATGAAAGTATTGCCACTATTTTGTGACAAAGACAGCAGCCAAACCATCACATAATTTCACATTTAATGAAGACAATAATATTTTTCTTATTTACACAAACTTTATTAAATAAACTAATGAATGTTGAAATCACGAATTATGAAAAATCTGCCGATGTCAACGTACTACGCGAAATCGTATTGTTTAAGCTACATTGTTTTTCGTTTCATGCGAATTACTGCATATATTTCATATTTAAATACTACATGATTTAAATGAAAGTGTATCTGAACAATGTCTTGAGACTGATTAATTAATAATTTCACTAAAATGAAATTGCAAGCCAAAAATCATGCACTCTACACAAATAAGATGCAGAATATTTCACGACTTTCTCGTATCTGTTAATGGAGATTTTATGATAATTATGATGGCATCGTTGCACCAAACAAACAATGGAAATTTGCAAAGAAAGTACCAAAGTTAGTTTTTTTTTTATTTAATTAACAAATGTTTGCTTCTGTTGCAACAACATTCAAAACAATTTTAATTACTCAAAGCTTGGTGTTGGCTGAGTCAAAATTTTCACTTTTTTTAACTACTATCAAAATGCAACAATTTAATATTTCATAATATTTACGAATGTTTAAAGTATTATGTAGAAATTGAAATTTTAAAATTAATTATGAGTTGTTTCAACTCATAATTTGTTCATAGCATGCTAAGTTGTTAGCAATTATATTTTAACACTGAGAAAAAAACACTTTAAAATCACTTTTAACCATATAATTAAAAGTGTGCATGTATGAAAGACATCCATATTTGAAAACTTTTTTTATTTTAATTGACACTTTAAATTTTAAAGTGGGACTTTTACTTCTAAAGTTTCACTCTTAATTGGTTGAAAGAGAACAACACAACTTTCTCAATGAACATCAGATCGTATGACCATTATTGACCATTCTCATTATTGATCTTTGTTCTTATTTTTAAAATTTTCGATATCCCTTATAGGAATATCCGTACATTCAATCAAATCGTGATTATGTTCTACTAATATAAACTGTGTTAAATGCTTTGCATTTTTATTAATAGTTTGAACATTAACATTTAAAAAGCACTTTTTTTCTCAGTGTAATTTTGTTTGTAGTCGAGAGTTACGCAAGCAGTTAAAAATCAAGTCAATAGTTTGTTCATTAACTGATAATAAAATTTGTTCATTATCTGAATGAAATATAAGTTCAGCGACAAGCAAATAAAAAAACAATAGGTAGTTAAGTATTAAAATAAAAATTTTAATTAATGATATTATAACACATTACATATATTTTTGTAATATATATTTTGATTGTGAAGTGAATCATAACATACAAAGAGTGCTAAATAAAATCATAGGTTCCTCATTGGTAGTCAATAGTAAACAGTTCAGTTATTTTAAGCAATGTCAATTAATTGATTCTTAAATTTTTTAATTAATTCTGAAGTTTATTAGTTCTACGTATATATTATACTAATAATTAATAACGAAATTTTATTTTTGCGGAATTTGCATTTGAGTAATGCCTTTATTCATAAATTTTGAATTGAGCATGTATAATTTTTGATAAACCATCGAAAGGAATAAACGGGCATAAATAGCACATAATAGTGTTAATTTTAAAGCCATAAAAATGCAACGTGATAAGTATTTGAATTATTCATTCAGTAAATTATTAAACATCCGCCGTTCGAATGCATATGTTCCAAGTATCCCAAAGATAAACCCACAAGAGCAGCTTCAGATTTCAGCACCTCGATTGAAATTTCTTCCGTGATTTTGCTGTGAACTCTTAAACTTGTGTGCGCAGTCATACCGTTACCTATATATGCATAATATACCGTTGTGCATTATAGTTATATCGAATTGCAGCTGTTGCCACAGCGAAAACATTTCAATGGCTCACAAACCGAATCATTTACGTGTTTTTTACTCAATAACATAACTACGAAATTTGTTGAGATATCTGAAGACAATCATAAATTCAAAAATTTAATGCATCATTTATTGAAATAATTGGTCTGCAGCCAATTATAAGAGAAAACGAAAAAAAAACAACAGGAACCACAAACCCGAAAAGAGCTCGAGAACACGATCAACAAAGCAGACGTGAGACGGTCGCGCGCGATTGTCAAAGTCTGACCATCAAAAGCTTCACTTATTAAATACATATTATAAAAAAAAAATTCACAGCATTAACAGTTATATCTAAGAAAACAACAACATTAAAACACTGCCTGAAGAAAGCAAAGAGAACATATTTAGCTAAGCCATTCAATCGAAAATTGATAAGTTTGATTTTAGGTGACCTAAAATGCATTAAAAATGAAAAAAAAAGAAAATCACCACTTATTAATTTTTTAATCTTCATTAAATAACAAATAACAAAAAATTGTAAGATGACCAAATGAACAGGGTCATTTTAGTTATACAAAATGTGATTCGGAGGTCATTAACAATGAAACCACATATTTAAGATAGCTATTTGTTTATATTGTTTCTATATATCATATAAAAAATATTCATTTAATGGATTATTCAAGTAAAATTTCAAAATATAATCGTTGTTTTAATTTAAATTTAACTTGAACTGCAATATAAAACACAATATGGTTCAAGTATTCTGTGAATTTTCACGGTCTAAAATCTTGAACTTAAATGCGCACAATTTAGGTAGGTACTTACATAGTCAACAAAATGTTTTAGTTTTAAACGTTTTAACGAGTGTTCATAAAAAAACACTTATCCGATCAAAACAAAACACATAGAATACAACCACTGTTCAACAACATTTTTCGTATATGGTATTATAAACAAAATAAAAATGAAAAACAAAACTATTAACTGTATTGACGGAGAAATGGTTTGGGAATAGTGTTGTTATTAGTCTAGAATATCAGTTTATTTATGATTTTTGAACAAAGGTTTCAGTTAAAGTTTCGATGTTTAAAATGAAATAATTCTAAGCAAACCTTATGAGAATTTGATTTGTAAATTCTATAAAACCACTTTTTTAAATTTGTATTTCCAATTAGTTATTCCTCTTGCTATTATTACGCATAATGAATTCCTCTTGTCTTAATATCTGAACTTTGACTTAGTAATAGTTTTGCGGCCAAAGCACCTTAAATTGTATAAAACAAGTTTTGGGCTAGCGTGACCGATAGGTCAACGACTGACGAAAATCAAGCAATTTCAATTAGAAAATAATTTAACATCCGATCGGATAACAATGTTAAACTCAACTAATTTACAACAGTTGAAGCTGCAAAACCAGTTACTGTTTAAATAAGAAACCAAAAATATTTTAATAAGAAAAAATACTTTCGTTCGTTAAAAAATGAATTAAAATAAAAGTGAACATTTCTAAGTGCCACTACCGAAAGGGAAATTCATGTGCATGAAAATATCTGACTACAAATAAAACTGATGAACCGGTTACTCAACCGGTGGCGAGCAGCGGTGTTTCTTGATTTCGAGGCAATGTTAAGTCCGGCTCCAAGTGAAAATATGTGTTTCTTTGCAGATGAACGCTTGTTGGACAGACGCACAGGTGGACGTTAGTTGACCATGAAGTAGGAGAAGGTGCCGAAATGACATTTTGCGAATGTCGCAATGTTGATCACCAAAATATGTACACATAGAAAACTGAATTTCCCTACCGAATAATTCGGCAACAACCTCTTAATTTGGTTGTGTCAACCTCCAAATCGAAGAAGATGAGGTTGTGACAACATTCTAATCGGTGAACATGATATTGTGACAACCTCCAAATTGGTAAGCATTGGCACATATGGGCACATATATTTTATTTCTATTATATTTAACTACACAAAATCCTCTTTTGGCATGAGGTTAATTAAACCAATGTTTCAGTGTTGCAACCGAAATACATTTACTGTAACCTCATGTCATTAAAATGAACGTACCATATCTTACTTTAACCGAAATGTTAGTCCGCGCAACTGCACGTTCGGTTGCCGTAACCCTATTGCATTGTCGAAAACAATAGTAAATTCATTAATTAAGTTACATTGTGAAATAAATATACAAATATTAATAAAATAATATATTTATTCAATACAAATTGCTCGTTAGCTAGTGAAATATACTTAATATAAATAAAATATATGTGACCAATGGAAATAGTTTTTGTTTTAATTATTGGTTATGAGGAAATAACAAATACATGCATGCAGATGTATCTTTTCATAGTTTTTTTTCAGGGAGCAGGAATTAGTAGATATACTTCTAAATTGTGTGCGCGACAATTTTACTCAATTATAATACATATGAATACATAAGTTTTATATACATAAATAACTATGTTATAATAAAATTTCAATTGGAGATTTAGAAAATCCCATGCTTACCGACTAGGAGGTTGCGACAACCTCATGCCCACCGATTAGGAGGTTGTCACAACCTAATGATCACCGATTTGTAGGTTGCCACAACCTCATTCTCACCGACTAGGAGGTTGGCACAACTGAATTAAGAGGTTGTTACAACAACTTTATCCACTTGTACCGCAACCGAATGATTCGGTAGTGCAATTTAGTTTGTTGCCGCAACAAATCAGTTCTCTGTGTGTAGCTAATGAGCAATTTGTATTGAATTAATATATTATTTTATTAATATTTACATATTTATTTGGCAAACTGAATTAATGAATTTCCTATTGTTTTCGACATGTGAAAATTTTTGACGTTTCTTTATGTCTGTATATATCCATAATAGTTGCTTCTGATAGACATGAGGCTACAGTTTGTCATTTATTTTGTTGATACAATAATGTACTCAATTGCCGTAATAAATGCACCAATGTCAATTTTGGAAGAATGAAAAATGCAATCATGAGGTTACGGCAACCGAAGTGCAATTGCGCGGACTAACATTTCGGTTGTAGTAAAATAAGATACCTTAATTTTAATTACATGAGGTTACAACAAATGTATTTCGGTTGCAGCACTGAAACGTTTTTTCAATTAACCTCAGCCAAAAGAGGATTTTTATGTGTGTAGTCTTGTATAAGTTGCAGCTGGCGTAATGATAACTCGTTTTACAATATATATATATTTTTTTGAATGGCTTCTGAAATATATGTTTACTACAACAAACAACCATTTAACCAAATGTATTTTAAACAGATAATGTAAATACATTTAATAAAATGACAGTCAACTGCACGAATTTCCTCATGAGTAACCATGAAACCACTTTATCCGGAAGAATTGATAAATGAGTGCCCTCAACCCTCAAGACACGA
The DNA here is from genome assembly GCA_951804985.1 of Dryomyza anilis. Taxonomy (NCBI): domain Eukaryota; kingdom Metazoa; phylum Arthropoda; class Insecta; order Diptera; family Dryomyzidae; genus Dryomyza; species Dryomyza anilis. The sequence goes on along the minus strand of OX638130.1, from coordinate 149,339 downwards.
GTTGAAAATGTACAGGGGATAATAAAATTATTAATGTTTTAATTATGCAATATTTCCAGAAACTACAATCAGACAAACATAAGAAAACAGTTTTCAGACCTAACGTTATTCAAATAATAAGCGTTCTTAATTTCTCCTGAGCAAAAGCATAATAGATGTATTCTTGAATCAACAAAAAGTCTTTACATTTTCCATGAACACAACTCCACCATTTTCTGTTTCTTTGTTACCATCATCATCGTATTTTTTCTTCTGACACACGTTCATCTCACCTGCAACCCAATGCCACGATCAGACTATGATTCTGACTCTTTCAATTTCATAGTTGGCACATTATGTTACCCAGAGACAAAAGAATCGTGCTGAATAGAGTGAAATTTCTTTCATTTTTCTTTTTCAGTTAATTCTATATCTGACAACACGTATCTCTGCGTAAAATTGATAAATAATTGCAGTTCATTGTTGTAGACGTTGCTAAATCCAAGAATAAAAATAATACATTCTTGTTTTCCAAATTTAAGTTTGTTTTTTTTTTTTATTTAAACTTTGAAATTCATTTTTTTTTCTAATAAAAAAACGTTATAATCGAGGAAGTATGCAAAATACAAAAATATATATACAGAATTCCAACTCTTTTCTTGTTCTTTTTGCCTTTTTTTTAGATTATTAACTGTTAACCAACTTCGTTTTATTTTCCCCTAAACATAGAACATTCATGCTACGGGAGCGCCTAAACAAATAGCTCGAGATCACTCGATCGGAACACTTTGCGTCTGTGTTGGCCAGCATATTTAAGGTCATTGTTCAGATCTACTCTGTGGCTATTGAAGTTAGTGTTTTTAGTTGAAAATGTTTTATTTTTCAATATTTACATACAGTATTATCATTCAAAGTGTTTAAGATTTAAGCATGCACACATTTAATTCAAAGTAATATCTTTAAATGTTCTGCCAAGACGGCATAGAAAAAATTATTTAAAGTTTTTGTGTATTTAGCTAGAAATCAAAGCAATATGTTTCGCCCCAAATTATCGTTTTCTATTATCTAAAATAATACGAGAATGATTGGGTTTTCGGTAAAAATGAATCTAACTAGTGCGACAGCGTTATTATTGTCGTTTTAAATATCGAGTTCATATTAAAAAAAAAAAAAACGATAAACAAATTTTAATTGTTCAGAAAATTTTGTATTTTGAGAATAATTTTAAAGATCACTGAATTCAATTTCAAAATATTTTAAGTTTCATAACGTAAATTACTCATAGTTATATCGAATTCAAAACATATTGTCAAATATGCAAACAGGTTAGTTGCATCAAAAAAAAAAAAAAAAACTTTCAAAATCCTTCAGCATCAACCAACGCGACCTCTCTCATTCTCTACCGTACTTCTTTGCCAACCCGATCGTTCTCTTCTTCCGCAACGAGTGCGCAGTAGCAGTAGTGGCTGGAATTTATCATTGCAACTGTGACAACAGCATCAAGTTTTACACCACATTTTACATTGCTGTTTGTAATAACGAACTTTCAAAACGTTCACCTTCGTAGCTGCGGTGGCGCCCAACTGGTTGCACCAGCAGACTCGGTGATCCACCGTCCCATTTCAAAATAAAATCACCACTGCGTTATGTTTTACCTCGGTTGCTGCTGCGCTTTGCTTCATGTTGGTCGTTTCTCTACTGCTTATCCTCCAGAAACAGAAAAAGAGAGTATCCAAAAAGCCAAATTCCAATGGGTCCACTGAAGGAATTCTATATCGATCAACGCGAAATCTTTGGTCACTTTAACGCGTATGTAAAGTGATTTTTTGGTTTTAAAGTTTGTTATATTTTTCGGTTTCGTATTTTAATTAATATTTCCGTTATGACTGAAAACAACAAAACGCGTTAATTAACAGTTTTCAGGTTGAACTAAAAGATTATTTAAATGCAAAAGCTATGCCGCGCCATACAACCGTATCGTTTCAACGCACATCGCAGACTGGTCGACAGTTGGCCTGGCCACATTCGGCTCGGCTGGCTGACTGTGGTGTGGTTACTGTTGTTGTTACCATTACTTTTAGTCAGTGATGTTAACTTTACAGTAATTACTGTTTTCTACAGTAGAAAAGTTATTTGCACTAACAAGAGATGTTTGAAAAGCATTACATTACATACCTTAACATAATTTTACTTGCAACTTTACAAGCAGCATCATTTTGCTTGTGAAGTTGCACATTGAGAAAATATTATTGGAATATGTGTATATTTGCAGGCAAGGCCGGTGCGCACGGGGGGATTTTGGGGTTCAAACCCGCGCCAGGAGCATTAAAAAAGGATTTAATTAAATTAAAGCCTAAAAATGTATATGACTGTAAATTCTAATTTTATAATATCACACGCTCAGATCAAAAGTGGTTTAAACAATATGTTAGAATAAAAAATTGATCAAAATGTTTAAAGTAAAAACGAAACAATATTTTCTAAAGACGAAAAACAATAAAAGAAGAATAATCGTGTTTCCTAGTTTTTCTGGATCAATTCCTTAAAGGGGTTTGTTTATTTGCATTTGAAATGCAAGTGCATATTTGGTCGAACATTTGAAAAAAGTTGGCTGTACTTCATGGCTGAGACATTTAAAAAAATTTTAATTCATTTTAAAAATTTCTCATAATAACATTTCAAAAGGGAATAAAACCTCTAAATGCATTGAAAACCATACTCAGAGAGATCTCAGCTACAAAATAAAGGGTGTAAACGAAATTATTTTTACATTTTCTTTTATTTATAACATAAAAAGTTAACACGGTAAAAAAATATATAACAAATGAAGAAAAATACACCATAGTTTTTTAAAAACAGTTAAAGAATTATATTTCTTATTGAGTTCACGGTAAAAAATGTTGGAATATTTTTTAAACACTTCTTTGGATTACAGATGATTTCAATACTTTTATGTCTAATTTTTAAACTTAATTTAATATATTTCTTATTAAACATGAAAATGTAATTTTTTTAGTATATAAAATAATCCAAATGGTTTAAAAATTTTAATTTAATCCGATTGTATTAAAATTTATATTCAAATAGTTTATTTGTCTGTTTATATAATAATTTTAAACCAAAAAGGTTTAAAATTTAAACTCAAATAGTTTAATCTCAGTTTATTTAATAATTTTTAACCATAAAAGATTAAATTGTAAACTATACTTACTAAATTTAGTTCATTCTTTCTGATTTTTTTTTTTGTAATTATTACTTACGAATTATGAAAAAATTTATTCAAAGATAAATAAATAATAAAGCAACTAACTTTTGCCACTTTAAAAATACTTCTAACTATTGAAATTAATAACAAAAAAAAATAAAAATAAAAAAAGTGAAGAAAAAAGAATTAAAAAAAAAAAATTTAAAAATAAAAAAATAAAATTAGGACCACGGCCGGGATTCGAACTTGTGATAATGTCGTCATGTTAGTAATATTCACACCAGTGCTCGCTTTATAATTCAAAATGCCTTTTTCGACGACAATATGTTTATATAGCTCTAATAGTAAATGACAGTAAAGCTAGTTGGCGGTATGTTAGAAGATCTGAAGATAATAAAAATATATTATTTATAATATAAAATATATATATTTTAAACTTTTTTTACAAAAACAAATCCGTATTTTCAATCTTTTTCAGCAGTAATTTTAATCCTTTAGGATTACATGCAAAATAATACAACATGTATTACAAAGTATGCATAGAGGTATTACAAACTTTTTTAATCTTTTAGGATTATTACAATTTAATCATTTTTTGGTCGAGACATATATACAAACCAAAAAGGTTTAAAAAATAACCCAATATTTTTAACCGTGTTAGGATGAATTTCCGTATTTTAGTCTTCCAGTCTACCATCAGCAGTTGGACACCATTTCTTCTAACATTTTTGATAACACTAATCCAACTATCGCTTATTTTATTTCAGTTTAACAATATTACAATATTTTTCGAACAATGGATTGTATATACACGTTTGAAAATATTGGGTTATTTTTTAAACTTTTTTGGATTGTATATATGTCTCGACCAAAAAAAGATTAAATTGTAATAATCCTAAAAGATTAAAACAAGTTTGTAATACCTCTCTGCATTACATTGTAATACATGTTGTATTACTTTACATGTAATCCTACGGGATTAAAATTAATGCTGAAAAAGATTGAAAATACGGATTTGTTTTTGTCACTTTTTTTTCACATTCACTTTTTTATTTTCTTTTTTTTTTGTTATTAATTTCAATAGCTAGAAGTATTTTTAATGTGACAAAAGTTAGTTGCTTTATTATTTATTTAACTTTGAATACCTTTTTTATAATTCGTAAGTAATAATTACAAAAAAAAAATAAGAAAGAATAAAAAAAAATATAAAAAAATTGCCCTGCCGAGATTCGAACCTGCGATTCTGAACTAAATTTAGTAAGTATGGTTTACAATTTAATCTTTTATGGTTTAAAATTATTAAGCAAACTGAGATTAAACTATTTGTGTTTAAATATTAAACCTTTATGGTTTAAACATATTAAATAAACAGACAAATAAACTATTTGAGTTTAAATTTTAATACAATCGGATTAAATTAAAATTTTTAAACCATTTGGATTATTTTATAAACTAAAAAAATTACATTTCCATGTTTAATAAGAAATATATTAAATTTCAATCTGAAAAAGTTTAAAAATGGGTGTAAACTATTGGTAAGTTTAAAAATTAGACATAAAAGTATTGAAATCATCTGTAATCCAAAATTCCAACATTTTTTACCGTGTTGAAATTAAAATCAGCTTTTTGACGTTTTATTATTTATGAAAATTGTTAAAAAAGTAGGCTTTAGGGATTATTCTTCGTCTGTTTGGAAATTATTTTCATGTCATCAGCGCACACCTTGTCCCCTACAGATCTTCTAACATACCGCCAACTAGCTTTACTGTCATTTACTATTGGAGCTATTTAAACATATTGTCGTCGAAAAAGGCATTTTGAATTATAAAGCGATAACTAGTGTGAATATTACTAACATGGCGACATTATCACAGGTTCGAATCCCGGCCGTGGTCCTAATTAAAAAAAAAAAAAAAATTTAATATTTTCGAAGATTCGAACCTGCGATTCTGAACTAAATTTAGTAAGTATGGTTTACAATTTAATCTTTATGGTTTAAAATTATTAAGCAAACTGAGATTAAACTATTTGAGTTTAAATTTTAAACCTTTATGGTTTAAACATATTAAATAAACAGACAAATAAACTATTTGAGTTTAAATTTTAATACAATCGGATTAAATTAAAATTTTTAAACCATTTGGATTATTTTATAAACTAAAAAAACAAATTAATAAGTTTTCATTGTAAAAAAGTACATGAAAAGCCAATTAGACGTAACTTATACTTTATAATATTTTTATTCTAAAAAAAATTAAATTGTATACTTTTATAATTATCTTTTTAATAATAAAATTAAGTATTAAAAATTATTCAATTAGAAATTCATTTAATATTTATAATGAAAATCACTTCAATAAATAAACTGAGATTAAACTATTTGAGTTTTAATTTTAAACCTATTTGGTTTAAAATTATTATATAAACAGACAAATAAACTATTTCAGTTTAAATTTTAATACAATCGGATTAAATTGAAATGTTTAAACCATTTAGATTATTTTATATACTAAAAAAATTACATTTTCATGTTTAATAAGAAATATATTAAATTTCAATCTGAAAAAGTTTAAAATGGGTGTAAACTATTGGTAAGTTTAAAAATTAGACATAAAAGTATTGAAATCATCTGTAATCCAAAGAAGGGTTTAAAAAATATTCCATTATTTTTTTACCGTGTAGACTGATTAGCACGATTGAATAAACAATCAACTTTTGAATCATTTTTCAAAATAATTTTAATGTCAATCGTGTGATTGCCAAATATTCCATACAAAAAAAACACTATTGATATTAAAATTATTTAAAAATTTATTCAAAAGTTGATTGTTTATTCAATTGTGTGATTCAGGCTTAAGTACAAATTTTAAATGAAATCGATTGGTTTTATTTAATATTATCTCAAATTATATAAATTTCGAATAATTACCAAAGCCTTTTTCCATGTATTGCTAGTTTTGTATATTTATTACGATTAAACCAATGTGCTCGCACCCGAAAAGGCCTAACCGGGACCTAATAACCCTTCAAAAGATCCTGAAGGAAACTCCGTTATAAGAAGATCTTACCTAGTTTAGGCCTCGTCAGATACTGATTTTCTGAAATAATGACATATGTTCATGAGTATGGCCAAACAGAAATCTACCTCCCCTACCCCCTTAATTATGAAGTTAGCTAAAACCCTCACCCCCCCACGAGCAAATCCTGCGCGCGGACCTGGCTGACAGGCTACCTATTTGATGAATAGTTGCAAATATGACAATTTTACACTTTTGCTGCATGTTTACTTGTATTTACTGCATACATATCACATACACTATCATGAGAATTCTCTTTTTATTTGTTTTTTATTAACAGAAAACTCTAAAAAGTATATTTACAGTTAAAAGTTCAACAAAATTTCGATAGTTCCTAGAATATTTGACTCTTTACCATAATTACAAAAATAAATACTAATCAGAGAAATAGTGAATACATTGAATAATTTGGATTTTGTTACGCTTTGGTAACCGGATCACAAAGTTATGATTCGTGTAATAACATGCTCTTTATATAATTCATAGACTCTATTTCAGTGATAGATGTTATATATGCACTAACAATAGCTGCGTTTTTTTCATAATTTAAATTTGAGCCGGAACAAATTTTATACGCAAAACAAAAACAAATTTGAGCTAGATAGATTTCTGGTGTAGCTATCCAGATCAACGAAAAACATCAAACAAATTCCGTATGGAGTTGTTTAGTCACTTAAAATGTGTTTAGTCAGTAAACATTTAATTGCTGAATGTTGCTGACAACATTATCAATATAAATGGCAGAGGAAAATGTTAAATGGTAGCAAAGATATAAACCTTGATTGATAGTTTTTTTAATCTTAATGCTAGGAAATATCATTTGAGCTACATCATTTTTTTTCCAAACTGCTTTGATCCGGAACAAAAATTATGAAAAAAACGCAGCTAATGATGTCATTGTTGCTTGAAAAATTACACTTTTGTTTCAAAATAGAAAAAAAAAATTGAGAAAAGAGAATACATTCTCAACTGAAAATATTATTGTCGTGGCAAATATTTTCATATAACAATATTTCAATAGCTAAAAGTATTTGTATTTTTTCTCAGTGTAGTGATTTTCTAAATTATATGCAATATTCAGATGTAATTGATATAATAAATATTTTGTGTATAATAATATTTATCCATTTTATATTCAATATTCAAATGTAATTGATATAATATTTTGTGTATAATAATAATATTTATCCATTTTATTATTCAGAAACAATCTATACTTTAACAGATATGAAACATAATACATTTAATAATATTCCACTATTTTGCTGGGATTCATAACATTGATGTTGTGTAGTCATTATTATTACACATTGTTTGCAATCATGATTTAAGAACGAAATTCTTTAATATGATTTACATTTTTATTTTCTGTGTTGTGTATCAATTAACACCACGAGCAGAACCAGTATACCGGAAACTTTATCTTTTAACTTATTTCCTTTCGTCGGTCACTCCTGTTCGTTTCAGGTTACAATGAAAATTGGGTAAAAAGAAGCATGATGGTTGTTGAAACGTTCACCAACCCTATTCTTTGTATTATAAATTGTACAGATTCTACACTAACGTTACAGAAACGATGATCGCCTGATGTTCTTACATATCCAAGAAACTTAACATATCGTGACGTACTATTTCTATTTACATTCCCTAAAAGTTGTTTGCTGGTAAAAGATGATAAATAATCATGTTTTGTCCAATGATGTTCAACGTGTCAGGATGGCCGAGTGGTCTAAGGCGCTGCGTTCAGGTCGCAGTCTACTCTGTAGGCGTGGGTTCGAATCCCACTTCTGACAAAATACTTTTTATTTTTTTTAACAACATTTAATTGAGTTTTTTGCATACAGAAAGAAGCGTCGACAAAACCCTTCGTTTATAACTCGATGATCTAAATTTAACAGCGAGCGCAATTATAATAACTTTTATTCTTTGAAATAAAACACATTAATCGCTATTAATAAATTTAAATCTACAATTTATATTGCGATTATACATTTGAATGAGTTTAGAAAAATAATATTGAATTTAATATTATTTAAAAATATTTTCAAAATGTTCGGCTACAGATAAAAAGATAACAGAATGCATTTGTGTGTGTGTCCATGGATTTGAGTTTGTTGTATATTGTTAAGTATATTATGTAACAATACATAGAAGATTCAACGGAATTATAGAAATTCTATTTCTAAACGATGTCCATGTGCGATCCATTCGTCCTATGACCAATCGTGTTTTTGAATGTTGTTTTTTTTTTTGTTTTAGATTAACTTAAGATAAAAACTTAAAAGAACTTCTCTTAATTTCCATTACAATGAATAGAATAAACATAAAGAAACGAAAAGAAACGGAAATTTCTAGTATTTAAATTTGCGTTTTTATACAAGTGCGTTGTCATAGAGTCCAAAATGCGTTTCGGCTTTTCAAATTGCAGAACTCTGCATGTGGAATAGATGATTGTGAATGGACACATTTGCAGATCCTGCGAAATACTAAAAAACCATTAAATGAGAACTACATTAAAATCACACAGGTATTCTTACGCAAAGCGAATAGTAAATAGACTTCTTTCGACTCCTTCATCAACTGCACAGTGTGCTCGTCTCTTCTTCCCACTCTACTCCACCAGCTGCTGTCTACAAGTGGCCTGGTAGGGCACTTTCACAATGGTATACTTGGTGTTAGTCATAATGTCACCCAGTATGCACTCCACTTTATCCAGAGGCAGAATTTCAATCTGCGGCACGGCATTCGCACCCAGTTCGTCTATGTCCTCCAGCTGCTCCTCCTGCGAATCGGATGGCGGCGCGCCCGGCACCGGCTTCATGACCGGAATGCATTCGTCGAAGTGATGCTTCTCCTTTTTCGTGGACTCCTCGCACTGGTCCACGTACAATGCAGTCACGCGCAACAGCTCCACTGTGACGCCCCAGGTAAAGACCTGCAACGTCTCCGACAGCTGCTGCACTGCATGCAGCACAATCTGGTTGGTGGTGGCCGACTGCGAGATGTACGTGGGAATAATCAACAGCTTGCGTATGTTGGTGCAGAGCTGCAGCTTCGCATCAAATCCTGGCTTGATGTCAAAATTGACGAACTCCAGCTGGGATAGCTGCTCCAGCTTTGCAGCGGCATCCAGTATCTCCAGTGTGCAGCAACTGGTCTTCTGTCCATTCTCAAGGCGCAGACGTTGCAAGTTGACCAACTTGGGGAGCACCGATTGCGCAAAGTTCGAGTCAAAATCGCCACATTCACCCAATTCCAAGGAACGGAGATTTTCCAGCTCACCCAGCACCTCGATGCTCTTAGTGCCCAGGCCGAGCAGCGATGTCATTGACAGATGCGATAGATGCGTAAGAGTCTGCAAGGGCCACAGATCGCCGTCGAGCGTGCCAGGTTCGCAGGTGCGCATGCGCAACTCGGTCAGCTGCTGCAGGTTTTCGATGTGCGTCAAGCTAAAGGACTCGTCATTGATGGCGAGAGCATTTAATACTCGCAGCTGTTGATTGCTTTTAAAAAGTCCTTCCACCACATTTGCGGAACAGCGACACAGATCGATGGTTTGGAGGGAGCTGATGCTTCCGACGCAGGTGCTAAAATCCTGCCACATCTCGTCGGCCTTTGTGTTGGATAACAACATCTTACGCAAGTCCAAGTGCTTTGTTTCACCGCGACGCAAAGCGGCAGCAAAACCTGCCCAGTCAGAGATGCGAGAGTTTTTCATGCGTACCGTCTGCCAGAGCGATGTGTCCTTGGCGGCCAGATGCCACAACTTGCAGACAGAAGCAGCGCGTGGACGTTCCTACAAATAAATAACGATTGTTGCATACGAAATGAAAAAACGGTATATGAGAGGTTTAAAAAAAAGTATACTATCCCAGATAGACATTCATGAATTTAAATACAAATATGTTGAACATTTTAAGAACTGCTTAATATAAACGGTGCGCAAAACAAAAAGGTACTATTAATTATGTAAAATATTTAGAAAAGAATTAAATATTATTTTCATAGGCCAGTCCACCGATACCGTATTTAATGGTTCGCACACTCATCTTTCAATTCTAATCAGATTCTAATTCTTATTAGATTGTTGTGTTTTTGTTAAGAATAATTTAAAGCCATTTCACAAATAATACTTGTTTCTTACAATTATTTGAGAATATGTTGGGTGATTAAAAAAGGGTTGGGCACAAAATTATGTCTGACTAAAATTATGTTTCACAAAATTCCGTTTTACAAAATTCTGTTTTACAAAATTCTGTTTTCCAAAATTCTGTTTTTCAAAATTCTGTTTCACAAAATTCTGTTTCACAAAATTCTGGTTTGTGGGTATGCGCCGCAGGCAAAAAATGATTTGAAAAAAATCGCGCGATTTTTTCAAATAATTTTTTATTTAACTGGAAATGCAATTACAAACTTATAAAACAACAAAGGACTCAATTAGTTATTCTTGTTTTGATTTTATGATGTTTGGCTTATAATAATGAGATATTATTGTCTCAATGTCCCATTGTATTATGGGTGATGGAATCTTAATTATTTCATTAAAGGTTTTAGTTAAAACACTCTTCAGTCACACTACAATATTTAAAACGAATAGCAAAAAACTTAGTTTATTACTTAGTTTTAGATTGATTTTAAAAATTAAGCTGTTGAATTATTTATTACATATTTAATAATTTGTACCTAAGGAATAAATATCATACTAAAAACATACCTTAACAGTGCAAAACTGTTGAAACAGTAACATTCAAACGATTGCTTGATATATAATTCATAGACTTTTTTTAAAGATGATAGATGTTTCATAAGTAGTAAAAATTCTGATTAAAATGAATTCAACAGTGATGTCATTGTTGCTTAAAAAGTGACACTTTTGTTTCAAAATTAAAAAATATATTTAGGGGAAGAATACTTTATCGATTGAAGATTATTATTGTCGTGGCAAACATTTTCATATAACAGTATTTCAACAGTTAAGGTATTTGTTTTAACAACCTATAATTTTTTCAGTGTATATGTAATATTTTTTCTTCATAATAAACCTTGCTTTAATTTTTAATAAATAATTTAACGCAATATTATTTTTTATCATAATGAAGTTTTAGAGTTTTAAGTGAAGGGGAATTCTTTAATATGGGGTGAATTTATATTCAGAACAATAGTATTTTTTCATATCTCATGAACAATAACAAATTTCAAAAAACAAGAATATTTGTAGACAGAATTTTATTAAAAACAGAATTTTAGTCAGACAGATTTTTTTTTTTTCTACAAAAAACCAGAATTTTTGTCAGACAGAATTTTGTAGCTATCCCATTAAAAAAATGCAATTGACGTACATAATATTGTATTAAGAATGAATTAGTGGCTTTAAAAAATGGGAACAATTACACATGGATGTAATTGTTTTTTGTAGAGTAGTTATAATAATGCATTGGAATTTGATTTTTGATCAGATACACCTGAATTTCATTTGGGTATACTTTAAAATAAAAACTAAATGGATACAAATGTAATATAGCAAAAATTCAGACAATCGGTAACAAATAAAATAGAAAAAATTATCATTTACGTAATAAATCAAAAACTGCACGCAATTTCTAAAATCTGTCGAAGGATATAAAAAAGGTCCATCATTTGTTACGCGGTGTTCTAAGTTAAAATAAATTTTGCGAGTGACTACAAACTCACATGAATCTTCAAGTACTTAAGGATGCAGAGCAGTGCATCATATGCAAAGGACACATTCGCAAAGAAATTGGTGGCGAAGGAACGTTGCATAACATCCGATGCCATGGCAGCATGTGGCTGGAAAGCCGCTTCCAGTGATGTCATGGAGTGTTTGCGGCTGCTGCGCATGCTTTCGTTTATTTGCTTCAGATCATTCTCGATGTCGTTCATGTGTCTGCAATGAAATAGAAAAAATTGCATATATTAGTGCGCGAAGCTAATCGACTATCGAACGCTGTTGCTGTGCTACGGTTGTGTGGTTGGGAGTAGGATTGGGTATGGCTTGGTTGGTTGGTTTAGTTCTAGGTAGTGGTCGCTTTGTTGGGTGACACAATGCACTCACTCAGCGGTTGCTGCTACGGTGCGCTTGACAACTGGCGCCGCGTTGGGCTTGGCCACCATCACATACTTCTTTCCTTTAACCACCGCGATCGTCTGCGGCAGCTTGTTGACAGACGGAGCGCGTACAGCGGCCGCTTCCTGTGGTGGCTTGCTGTAGAGCAACTTGGAGGTGGCTGCTGGTGCCGGTGCCGTAGAGGTTGCCGTATTGATCTTCGCTGCATCGGCTTTTTTCACATGCGGCAGGCATGACTGCAAGTAAGGAGCATGTATTAAGCAAATCGATATATGTGCGCGCACATTATTACCTCGCACACATAATCGCGTGCACCAGGTGCCGCTGGTTCGCCCACCACATGATACTCGCTGTGCTGGCGGCTAAGGCCCACGCACTCGTGATGGTACAGGCAGAGGCACTTGACGCACTGAAGCTGCGGAATTTGTCCGCGTGCCTGCGCACACATCATGGAGCAGGGATCGTGGCTTGCCGTCTGCAAGCTGGCTGCGTCCGCACTGCCAGTTGGCCTTGAAAATGCCAAAAATAAAAACCCAGAAAAAGCGCGCAAAACATATTCAAATAGGACACGAAATTTAGAAACGAAAGGAATGCGAGACGCGGTAAGAAAAATAATAAGTGCGGAAACTATTCCAACTACAACCTCTTCGGAGAAGCACAGCTACAAAGAACATACGCACCTTTTAGTTTTACTATTCTTGATGTTGCTGCTGCCTGTATTGGTACGGCTGCTGGGCGGTGTCGAAGGGTTCGAGCCGCTGTGTTTGCTAGATCCTGCCGAGTTCAGCAGCGCTGCGTTGTTCGTCTTGAGCGCGCGCGTTGGTGTCCAGCCCTGTGGCGGCGGACTGGCTCCCTTAGGCACCTTCGGCTTAGAGATGCGTTTGCCGGGATGTGCGGGAGGTGCAGTAGCTGCGGCCAGCGTGGCAGCCGTAACAGTGGCGCGATGCGATGGTTTGGCACTGCGCACGGTTTCAAATTCTGGGCCTACGCCTATCGGCTCGCGTGCAAAGCTGAAATGGTCCAGCGTGAGGTCACCCTCGAGCAGCGGCGCGATGTCACTGCGTGTGCGAAGCTTTTTACCGCTCGGCGTTATAAAGTACACGTCGGCCTTATCTTTACTCGCCTCTATGTTGGCGCGGTACACAAGCTCACGTTTCCACCCGTAGTCGAAGGGCTTCTTGTAATAGTCGTCTTTGACGGACAGAGGCTTCTTGCCCTGCGGTATGGGTGTGCCCTGGATGTATACTGTAGCAGCGGGCACTGACGCGGCGGTCGGCGTCTCAGGACCCTCAATATCTGCCACAATATGTGGTTTGAGAGGAGGATCCTCGTGCTTCATTGAAAGCGTCGTTGATGTTTTGGTTGCACGAGCGCGTGGTGGGGTTGACGCTGGTGATGCTTGGCCACGAGGCGACGTCTTATTGGTAGACGCCGCAGCGTCAGTAGGACTCTAAGGTATTAAATAAATGTTAATGAAGTCGTCTGGGCCATGCATTGCTACACTTACCTGCTTCATTTTCTTGGGGGCGCTCGTTACTTGTGAGGGTGACATGTCCGTCTGTTCGAAATCTTTATTATGCATATCCAAATCGCTCACCATCTCTGCCTCACCACTGAGTTCATCAAAGCCCAGCAAATATTCACCAGATCCAGATCGACGCAGCTCCTGCCGCTTACGCTTTTGTGTTGTGCAGACGTTGGTGATATCTGGTGATTTAAGCAGCTGCCGACGTGGGGAAGTTTTACCGTTGTTTTGAACTGCACGCGCACGACTACTTCGCACGTTTACGTCGGTACTGTCGACACTTTCGTCGCCCTCGGTGTCGGAAACTTCAAGCTTGAAAGGGGTGTCTGTTATATTCGACTCCTCGCCAGCCTCCATCTGCACCAAATCCTGCACTTGTGGCTCATTCGTTTCATCTGCGTTCTCAGCACCAAGCTGCTCCTTCCAACGGCGGCCAGTGCGCCGGACAGGCGTATCTTCTCGACCATTTTTATTTGGGGCTATTTTTGGATGATCCAATGGTGCGGACACCAGCTGCTCAGTCTGCGCTGCGTCGTCCACTTCCATTCTGATGTGATGGAAACTTTGCTTTCTTTTTGGTGAAATTTTGCAATTCTTTTGTCGCGCCCTGACCCAATAGATACTTCAGAACCAGAAGCGTGCTCAGTCCAATCAATTAAATGCGGTCGGGTTTTACGCGCTGTGAATCCGCGCGCGACTTTTCGACGGTTGCTTTTCGGCTGGTTGGTTAGTTTTCACTCGACTCTTTTTTAGGTTATGGCTGGTGTTGCTCTGCGTTGTTGCCCTCTTCACTTTCGCGTTTGTTGCTTTATTCGTTGCTTCGTCGATGGCGTTCAGCTACGATGGCATTTATTCTTGTTTTGTTTTGTCTGACTTCTCCAGCTATACTTTTTATTTTATTCAACGAATTATCTTCAGCACTTGTTCATGAATCTTTGAGGACGCGCGGTATGCAAGTTAAATTTAAATGCAATGGTCTTCAGTTTAAACCGAATTAAAAAAAATATTTCTTTTTTTAATTTGGCAAATTATGAATTATGCGCTAAAATATGCGTAAATCGAAAACAAACTAAAATACGGTTTGGCGTTTTCCCTTTTTTATTTTCTGACGCGTTTTGCAATATACTTTTTGACCGATAGATAGCGCTGCAGTTGTCAAAGTGAAAGCAGGGCTGCCACGACCAGTGTTGTAACTCTACCACAATTGTGGTAGAAATACCAGTTTTTTAGGAACTTTTAGATTTCTACCATTTCTACCACGGAAGGTTCAAAATCTACCATTTTTTTAAGTTGTGTAAAATTTCTAATGACCCAGTCGGCACTTACACACATTTTTTATGATTATCGTAAATTACGATCATTTGACGATTCAAAATAATCATAAATTTCGATCATTTTGCACGTAAAAACGATGATAAATGTCAATGAAAAAAACAATCATATTTTAAATAAATAACGATGGCTCGTATTTTTCGAGTGTTTGAATCGTAAAAAAAAATTGCCAAAATATATTATTGTTTTTCTAATCAAAAGTTCATTTAAAAAAATACATAATAAGGTTATTCACTAAACGGAGCAGTGGCGATGTAGAGTAGCAGTTTTGTCAAGTAGCAGTTGTACAACAACAAAATACATTGGTGACAAAAACAAAAATTATCTACTAATCTACTTCGCTAAAAGCTTGAGTTTACTTCGTGGTACTTTTGTAGTTTTTTAGTGATGCTGAATTTATGACTTTTGAGTACTTGATATTACAGACAGTGTTTGATTATTAAGTTGAAATTCACCAAAATGCATTATATTGAAATGAAAATATATATTTTTAATGAATACGTACGTATGTGAATAAAACAGAAATGATGGCATAATGTCCACTGTTTTAACAATAAATATTAACGATTTCCTATATAAGGTATGAGTTTTTTTTTTAAATCGACATCACTAATCTAATTTGTTTACTTTGTTTTTATTATAATGTATTGATATATTGAATGTATTGATATATTGAATTAAAAATAAGTAACAACCCAGGTAGAAATTAACAACTGGGCCAGCGTTGGCGCAGTACTGGCGCCAGTATTGCCAATGCTGGCATCCAATACTGGCCCGGTCGTTCGCCAGTACTGTGCCAGCGTCGAAATGATAACATCGGCAGAGGCTGGGCCCAATTGTACTACCAGTACTGGCACAACGCCGGCAAACACGAATACCAATGCTGGCCCCGTTATTCGCCAGTACTGTGCCAGCTCGGAATGATAACGTCGGCGGGAGCTGGGCCAAATTGTTCTACCAGTGCTGGCGCAGTGCTGCCAAGCTCTAATGCCAGTACTGGCACCGTTATTCGCCAGCACTGTGCCAGAGTCGGAATGTTAACGTCGGCGGGAGCTGGGCAAAATTGTTCTACCAGTACTGGCGCAACGCTACCAAACTCTAATGCCAGTACTGGCCCATATTTATTCCTAATCTGATATATAAAGGTAGCCAGTACCCCCACAACGCTACGAAACTAAAAATTCTATGTTGGTCTAAGGTATACCTGAAAAATATATTAATTCCTATTCGAAATAAACACATTTTAAAGTAGTTTTATTTTTTTTTTTTATTTAAAAAAAGAAAAATATTTTTAAATCAATTTATAACATGTAATTATTTTTAAAATAATACAAAAAGTTAATAAAATAATACTAACACACAAGTAATTATAAAATTAAATAAAATTGTAAATTCAAAAATATATATATATTAATTTCGAAATTTTCTGCCACCATCTCTATCTTTGCTTCCAGATAACCATCTGCTCGTTTTCGAAAGCACATCTCCTTCAGAAAGACCAAATTTTTGTATTAGTATATCTGTAAAAACATGATAATTAATTTAAAATATGATATTTATCAACAATGTTTACCTTTCATTATTTTATAGCAATTTGTGCCACTCAAATTTAGCTTTTTTACGCCTCTCACCTCCCTTCCACATCCACTATATAAATTTTGAACATTTGGTACAAATATTTTGCCCAAAATGTTTCCAATCGCGTCATTAACATTTTTGCTTCCACAGCAATTAATCGTCATCAATTCATTCTGTAATGAAAATAAAATTTTATGTTACAAATACTATTTAATATTTTAGGATTTATTAAAATATAAAATTATGAATTTCGGAAAATGGTTCTGTTAACTTCAATTGCTCCTGCAATTCTTTCACAGTTCGTCCGTTTCTTTGCAACATTTGCATAGAGCTCAAAATTTCTTCTTTCATTTTTCTTATATCGTATTGCAAACTTCTTTTTAAAGAATTCAATTCTTTTTCGATTAAAGCTTTTAACTGCCGTTTCGCTGTTGATAAAAGAAAATATAATAAATTTGTTTGTTTACCAGCACTGTTTTTTATTCCTTTAAATTTTGTAATAACCGGCACTCTGAACTGTCAAAATACTGCTTGTAAAACTGTCATTTGTCATCGTGTTATATTCTGAACATAGTTGCCAACTTCATTACCACGAACAATAAAATAGAATAGTTTGTTCCTATACGACCATAGTTGCCAGTTCCGTGCGAAATTTACTATTGGTGGTAATTTTAAAATCCTGTTGGAAAGGTAATTGCCGTGGTAATTTGTAATGGCTGCAGTAATTGTTATGATAAGTATAAACTCGCATGAGAATTATTTTACCACACATTTTATTGGTATGTAACTACAATTTACGAACACACCAAATGTAAATGATTTAAACATATCGAACGAAAGTAAAAAAAATCTCCAAAGACATAAATTAAAAATATTTTCTTGTGGTTTTTAATTTCCATAGGGTTTCAATGTTTATTTTTCCTGCAGCAGTTATTAATTACCGCAAAAATTCCCACCGTACTAAAAAGTGCCACAAAAATACCACAGCAAGCAAAATTAACAAAACACAAATTCTCACATGAATTAAAAAATACAACAAAAATTACTAAAAATCAATGTGGTAAAAAATAATACACATGCGAGTTAGTTTTTATCATAAAAAATTAATCATGGGAATTACATTTACCACAACAGTTAAAAATGACCACACATTGAAAATTTCCCACGAAACTGGCAACTGGGTCACTCAGTACAATTTTGACAGTTTAAAATCGTCGCAATCTAATAACAAAGTTAAATAAACAACACTCAAAATCAAAATAAAAACAATGTAACTTTCTTTCAAAGACAAAAATTTATGAATAAAGTGTTATTATTATTATTATTGTAATGCAGCTTTCAATGTGCTTAATATTGAATATTGTATCGTGGATGGTATTTTATTTCCGCGGCTAACATGTCGCTGGGTGACATCGTGCGTTGTAGGACGTACGACTCCAGTCTTCAATTTGGCCACGCGCAATTGGAAGTTACTGTCGAACGGACAAAGGACGATGCATAGAGTGTAGCACCGTCTCATTGTAAGTATCAAATAACAAAATGTAATTTTGGCAATTTTTTTGAAAAATATTTTATATTGGCAAATTTTGACGCAATAGTTCCATATATGCCGTGAATTAAAATTCCACAAAATTTTACAACATTTAATTATATTAATTATGAGTAGAATTCGTAAATTTAAAACTTTAATTTTAACATGTATTACAAAGGAGATATGATTGTAGTACCTGGATGCGTATCTAGGCCCACAGGAAGAGATTCACTCAAAAAAGTTCCAATGACGTACCTGCTTGCGTATCTAGGCCGACAGGAAGTAATTCACCCGAAAAAGTTCCAATGACGCACCAGGTTGCGTATCTAGGCCCACAGGAAGCGATTCGCCAGAAAAAGTTCCACTTACGCACCAGTATGCGTGACTATAGCGATATGCAAAAGTTCCGACTGAAACGTTTGCGCTCCGAACTTTTGCATTTCGTTCGTTCCGGTACGAAACAATATCGGAACGATTGCTAAACGTTCTTTTTATAGTTCCGGTTTCTACCCCTGGTCTAAAATATTTTAAGAGCATAAATAATGAAGTTTAAGCTCATCAATATTTTTATTGAACCACATTTCTAAAAGTAGTCTTTATAAGCAACATTCTTGAATAAAAATCCAACTCCTGTCATGGGTATTATCAATGATATTGTATCCAGAAATAAATCCTTTATATAATTTTATATTTTGATTTCAATCAAAATACAAGTGTTATATATCATTTTGAAAACAATTTTATGTGCTATAATACAAAAATGTTATTCGAAATTCGTTAGAATAAAATCACAAAACTTTCGACAGTTAAATTTACTATAGCAATAAAAAGTCAACATTTTAAGTGTTTGGCAAGCCAAGAAACTTTAACGGTTAACTTAAAATATAATAATTTTAATAATCATAATTTTAGTAAATGATTTAAAGTTAAGTAAAAAATAAATCTAGTGATATATTTTTATACTTGAAGCAATAATAATTTATTTGAAAATGGTCGTTAAAAATTCAAAAATGTCCTTTAAGCTCTTTGCGCAACATCACAGGATCATCTTTTTTGGGTTTAATCAAGGCCCGTGCCGCCCTCTTATTGTACTGGCACCAGTACCTGCTTCATTGTCAATTACAGACGTGTTGTTGCTCCACCCACGATCATAACGCCTTGCGGCACTGCCTTCGTCATCGTTATATCATCGCAACAGCTCCAGTTGCAGTTGCAGTATTTACAACAATAATATAACAATAAATAAACTTAAGTTGCGTTTTTTAATTAATTATTTACATTCTGCAAGTATGAGAAATGTTACTCCTCCAAATGAGTGGAAAACTATTTTTAGAAATTACATTCAGTGCAGCTCAAGCCACAAAGAGTATCGTTTTAGTGACCTCCATTGCCGACTCATTACTTGTAGTGACATGAGTCGCCACTAACATTTGTTATTGCTGTTTTTATGACACCTATTTTGTTTGTACCGATATTTGTCTAATTTAAAACTTTGTTTTAATCAGAGCTTGAATAAAAATGCAAATTACTATAGCAAGCCTAAATTAATTAAATTCAAACTACAAAACGAAATAAAAATAATATCGATACATATAACTTTCTATATAATTTTCGTATCTTGATTCCGACTGCATACTTCTTTTTCGAATTATCTTAAAATTTATAATGCTGTACATACAGTGGTGGTCAACCAATTAGGCACAATTTTTATTGAAGTACCACATTTTATACAAATAAATCTTTTTTTTTTTTTTTGAAAAAAAAAGTTCTCTTCAGAAAGACACGCTATTTTATTTTTTCAGATCCGATATATAAATTCGAGACATTCCACACCCAATAGACCAATAAAGTCAAATTATATATTCGATTCAATGAAATTTAGGCAACGGTTTTGAGTTTTTGCCCGACCATTTCCAGGGATAAAATGGTTCAAAGTAACAAAAAATGGGCCAAATATCCCTTTTGTATGGCTTTAAATAAAAAAAAAAACAAAAAAAATTCTTTAAAGTTTAATTTGTAATCATGCACATGGAGTAAGTGGTTATTATCCTTTTAAAATTTTGAAAAAATAATGAATTTTTGTTGATTTTGTTCATGCCAAATTTCAAGATGTTTTTTTGATGAAGCCATATTTAAGCAATACTTTTTGCAAATTTTGAAGTATTTTTTGTATTGATATAATCATTATTTTTATCTGAAAAAATGGTTGCAATAATTTTTGAATATGTTTGTAACTCTGATTTTGAAAGTGGTGTCATTTTTATCAAATTTGCTCTATTTTTTGAGATATTCAAGTTTTTTTTTTTAAATTTGTTGCAGAATTTTGGAAAATATGAGTTGAGTCTTATAATTGTCTTCTATTCAAACAATGGGTATTAAATATTTTGTATTTTTTTAATCAGAAAATTCCGGTATCGGGATTCCTACCTTCCCTACATTGTATCCAAGAGCCGGATGATGTATTTATAAAATTAAATATTCAATATAATAGTTAGATCCGTTGTCAAGGTCGGACCAAAAAGTCTAATAATTATATACAAAACTATATAATAAATAAATTGGTGTTAGTAGAGGAAGGTGTGTTTCCTGCTCTAATTAAAATAATTCTAAAAATTATCAATCGAATGTATATTAGAGATAATTGCAAATTATCTAATGGTTTGGAGGCAAATGATTTAATGTATGGTATATTTGACAATTTTTGTACATTCCTAGCCATGTGTATATAATACATTATAAATATAATAATAATTTAAACCTCGTCTAAATTTCAAACCTAAGCATATAACCTTGATTTTCGTCATGTGAACTCCAACATATTAACTACATCCAAATAAATACTGTATTAAAAAATTACTCTAAAATAATTACATTTTTAATTCCAAAGACATTTACTCTTGTTTGAACTGATTTAATGTTCATGTTTTTACCAAAACAATTCGAATTTCTATACAAAATAAAAAAATAAATAAAAACATAACATACAGTATAAACTGCTTTTATTATAATGCATATTTGTTTTAATTTTTCTTTTTAAAATCACATTAAATGTCCAAGATATTATGTTAAATCTTCATCAGGTTCATTTCTTCATGTTCATTCATGACCATCTGAATTACGAGAATGTTGCAAAAACTTTCTCATTTGATACCACAACCAAATTATTCTGTAGTGCAATTTTTCGGTTGCCGCAACAAATCAGTTTTCTGCGTAATAATAATAAGAATACACTAAGAAAATAAAGATGATTACCAGAAATATCACAGCCCTAAATATCAAGTTATTTACAAATTATTTAGATCGTCTTTGTGACAACCATCTCTCAAATATCCGTCAAATACGATAAATATTGCTAGCAACCATCTTTCAAATTTACGATTACTTGTAGCGACCATTAAACATCTTACAAATAGGAAAATTTGATGAATATTTGTAAAAGGTATATATATATCCTTGATCAGTATCACTAATCGAGTCCGTTTAGCTATGTCCGTATGTATGACTGTCTGTCTTGTGGTCCCGTATACACGGAAACTTGAGAAATACTACCCAGAATGCGATGAAATTTGGTCACAATATTTATTAGCCAAAAGTAGTAAATGAGCTTGGAAATGAACCAAATCGGTCAACAGACACGCCCACCTCCCATACAAGTCACTCTTGCATGCGTGCATTATTATTACGTAGAAAAACTAGCTCTTTTAAATAAACATGTTGTCGAATAAGAGTCTACGAATTATAGACACATTTAGCTGCAGCGTCTCGGGACTATAGCGCTATTTAGTGCAGGTTAGCTACACTTGCGATATGCACACCAGTGACACTAGCACGATCTTGATCACTAGCAGAACTAAGATTCCCACCAAACAGTTCCGCAATTGGTCTTCCCCGTACAATTATTCTACGGTGAAGAATTATTCCCCGTGAATTTGTTCTTCGTAAAATGCTTTCCCGCAGAATTCTTTACGGTATTTTGATCACTAGCAGAACTAAGATTCCCACCAAACAGTTCCGCTATTGGTCTTCCCCGTAGAATTATTGTACGGTGAAGAATTCTTCCCCGTGAATTTGTTCTTCGTAAAATGCTTTCCCGCAGAATTCTTTACGGTATTATTCTTCCCCGTAGATGTTTTAGTGTAGTGAGTTTTACTATGTGATTTTCGGTGTGATGAATTTCGAAGATACATCTTGAAAATGTACCTTCTATGGGGGGTGCCATCGGTCCAATACCGTCCACTTATATAATGCTGACCAACATAGAATAGCCACAAAAATTCTAGGTTTTTCCAAAAAAAAAAAATTTTTGTCTGACTAAAATTCTGTTTTCTAAAATTCTGTTTTTCAAAATTCTGTTTTCCAAAATTCTGTCTATAAAACCAGAAGTTTTTTGAAATTTGTTATTTTTCATGAGATATGAATATATACTGAAAATAAATTCATATATGAACTATTATATATATATATTTTATATTTTATATTTTATATTTTATATTTTATATTTTATATTTTATATTTTATATTTTATATTTTATATTTTATATTTTATATTTTATATTTTATATTTTATATTTTATATTTTATATTTTATATTTTATATTTTATATTTTATATTTTATATTTTATATTTTATATTTTATATTTTATATTTTATATTTTATATTTTATATTTTATATTTTATATTTTATATTTTATATTTTATATTTTATATTTTATATTTTATATTTTATATTTTATATTTTATATTTTATATTTTATATTTTATATTTTATATTTTATATTTTATATTTTATATTTTATATTTTATATTTTATATTTTATATTTTATATTTTATATTTTATATTTTATATTTTATATTTTATATTTTATATTTTATATTTTATATTTTATATTTTATATTTTATATTTTATATTTTATATTTTATATTTTATATTTTATATTTTATATTTTATATTTTATATTTTATATTTTATATTTTATATTTTATATTTTATATTTTATATTTTATATTTTATATTTTATATTTTATATTTTATATTTTATATTTTATATTTTATATTTTATATTTTATATTTTATATTTTATATTTTATATTTTATATTTTATATTTTATATTTTATATTTTATATTTTATATTTTATATTTTATATTTTATATTTTATATTTTATATTTTATATTTTATATTTTATATTTTATATTTTATATTTTATATTTTATATTTTATATTTTATATTTTATATTTTATATTTTATATTTTATATTTTATATTTTATATTTTATATTTTATATTTTATATTTTATATTTTATATTTTATATTTTATATTTTATATTTTATATTTTATATTTTATATTTTATATTTTATATTTTATATTTTATATTTTATATTTTATATTTTATATTTTATATTTTATATTTTATATTTTATATTTTATATTTTATATTTTATATTTTATATTTTATATTTTATATTTTATATTTTATATTTTATATTTTATATTTTATATTTTATATTTTATATTTTATATTTTATATTTTATATTTTATATTTTATATTTTATATTTTATATTTTATATTTTATATTTTATATTTTATATTTTATATTTTATATTTTATATTTTATATTTTATATTTTATATTTTATATTTTATATTTTATATTTTATATTTTATATTTTATATTTTATATTTTATATTTTATATTTTATATTTTATATTTTATATTTTATATTTTATATTTTATATTTTATATTTTATATTTTATATTTTATATTTTATATTTTATATTTTATATTTTATATTTTATATTTTATATTTTATATTTTATATTTTATATTTTATATTTTATATTTTATATTTTATATTTTATATTTTATATTTTATATTTTATATTTTATATTTTATATTTTATATTTTATATTTTATATTTTATATTTTATATTTTATATTTTATATTTTATATTTTATATTTTATATTTTATATTTTATATTTTATATTTTATATTTTATATTTTATATTTTATATTTTATATTTTATATTTTATATTTTATATTTTATATTTTATATTTTATATTTTATATTTTATATTTTATATTTTATATTTTATATTTTATATTTTATATTTTATATTTTATATTTTATATTTTATATTTTATATTTTATATTTTATATTTTATATTTTATATTTTATATTTTATATTTTATATTTTATATTTTATATTTTATATTTTATATTTTATATTTTATATTTTATATTTTATATTTTATATTTTATATTTTATATTTTATATTTTATATTTTATATTTTATATTTTATATTTTATATTTTATATTTTATATTTTATATTTTATATTTTATATTTTATATTTTATATTTTATATTTTATATTTTATATTTTATATTTTATATTTTATATTTTATATTTTATATTTTATATTTTATATTTTATATTTTATATTTTATATTTTATATTTTATATTTTATATTTTATATTTTATATTTTATATTTTATATTTTATATTTTATATTTTATATTTTATATTTTATATTTTATATTTTATATTTTATATTTTATATTTTATATTTTATATTTTATATTTTATATTTTATATTTTATATTTTATATTTTATATTTTATATTTTATATTTTATATTTTATATTTTATATTTTATATTTTATATTTTATATTTTATATTTTATATTTTATATTTTATATTTTATATTTTATATTTTATATTTTATATTTTATATTTTATATTTTATATTTTATATTTTATATTTTATATTTTATATTTTATATTTTATATTTTATATTTTATATTTTATATTTTATATTTTATATTTTATATTTTATATTTTATATTTTATATTTTATATTTTATATTTTATATTTTATATTTTATATTTTATATTTTATATTTTATATTTTATATTTTATATTTTATATTTTATATTTTATATTTTATATTTTATATTTTATATTTTATATTTTATATTTTATATTTTATATTTTATATTTTATATTTTATATTTTATATTTTATATTTTATATTTTATATTTTATATTTTATATTTTATATTTTATATTTTATATTTTATATTTTATATTTTATATTTTATATTTTATATTTTATATTTTATATTTTATATTTTATATTTTATATTTTATATTTTATATTTTATATTTTATATTTTATATTTTATATTTTATATTTTATATTTTATATTTTATATTTTATATTTTATATTTTATATTTTATATTTTATATTTTATATTTTATATTTTATATTTTATATTTTATATTTTATATTTTATATTTTATATTTTATATTTTATATTTTATATTTTATATTTTATATTTTATATTTTATATTTTATATTTTATATTTTATATTTTATATTTTATATTTTATATTTTATATTTTATATTTTATATTTTATATTTTATATTTTATATTTTATATTTTATATTTTATATTTTATATTTTATATTTTATATTTTATATTTTATATTTTATATTTTATATTTTATATTTTATATTTTATATTTTATATTTTATATTTTATATTTTATATTTTATATTTTATATTTTATATTTTATATTTTATATTTTATATTTTATATTTTATATTTTATATTTTATATTTTATATTTTATATTTTATATTTTATATTTTATATTTTATATTTTATATTTTATATTTTATATTTTATATTTTATATTTTATATTTTATATTTTATATTTTATATTTTATATTTTATATTTTATATTTTATATTTTATATTTTATATTTTATATTTTATATTTTATATTTTATATTTTATATTTTATATTTTATATTTTATATTTTATATTTTATATTTTATATTTTATATTTTATATTTTATATTTTATATTTTATATTTTATATTTTATATTTTATATTTTATATTTTATATTTTATATTTTATATTTGTAATCATGTACATGGGGTCAGTGGTTATTATCCTTTTAAAATTCTGAAAAAAAATAATGATTGTTGATTTTGTTCATGCCAAATTTCAAGATGTTATTTTGATGAAGCCATATTTAAACCATACTTGTTGCAAATTTTGAAGTATTTTTGTATTGATATAATGATTATTTTTTTCTGCAAAAAAGGTTGCAATAATTTTTGTGACTCTGATTTTGAAAGTGGTGTCATTCAAATTTGCTCTATTTTTTGAGATATTCAAATTTTTTAAAATTTGTTGCAGAATTTTGGAAAATATGACTTGCGTCTTATAATTGTTTTCTATTCAAACTTGAAAATGGGTATTAAATATTTGGTATTTTTTTAATCAGAAAATTCCGGTATCGGGATTTCTACCTTCCCTACATTGTATCCATAAGAGCCGGATGATGTATTTATAAAATTAAATATTCAATATAATAATTAGATCCGTTGTGAAGGTCGGACCAAGAAGTCTAATAATTATATACAAAACTATATAATAAATAAATTGGTGTTAGTAGAGGAAGGTGTGTTTCCTGCTCTAAGCTATAAGTACGATAATTTATTTTGTTTTTAATAACCAGATTGTGAACATATTTTAATTATTGAGACATTGTTGAATAATTCAAACTTAAAAAAAAAACATAACTCTGAAATAATAACCGTCAACTGTTAATGTGTGTGCATTTTGTAAAGAGCATTCACTACCCTAACTAATTTGAGTCATTTTTAGAGATGTCACTTTTTCTAATAGATGTAAACATAGACAGATAAAGAGAGAATTTAAATTAAAATAATTCCAAAAATTATCAATCGAAAGTATATATTAGAGATAATTGCAACTTATCTAATGGTTTGGAGGCAAATGATATAATGTATAGAATATTTGACAATTTTTGTACATTCCTAGCCATATGTATATAATACATTATAAATAAAATAATAATTTAAACCTCGTCTAAATTTCAAACGTATGTTTTTTGTTTTTTTTAATGAATAATTACTCAACTGTACGAAACTGCGTGTATCGGAATTATTATCAAAGCATATAACCTTGATTTTCGTCATGTGAACTCCAACATATTAACTACATCCAAATAAATACTGTATTAAAAAATTACTCTAAAATAATTACATTTTTAATTCCAAAGACATATACTCTTGTTTGAACTGATTTAATGTTCATGTTTTTACCAAAACAATTCGAATTTCTATACAAAAAAAAATAAAGAATTTTATTATAATGCATATTTGTTTTAATTTTTCTTTTAAAAATCACATTAAATGTCCAACAAATCAGTTTTCTGCGTAATAATAATATCAAGTTATTTACAAATTATTTAGATCGTCTTTGAGACAACCATCTCTCAAATATCCGTCAAATACGATAAATATTGCTAGCAACCATCTTTCAAATTTACGATTACAAATAGGAAAATAGTTGATGAATATTTGAAAAAGGTATATTATATATTCTTGATCAGCATCACTACTCGAGTCCGTTTAGCTATGTCCGTATGTATGTATGTATGTCTGACTGTCTTGTGGTCCGTATACACGAAAACTTGAGAAATACTACCCAGAATGCGATGAAAGTTGGTCCCAATTTTAGCCAAAAGTAGGAAATGAGTTTGAAAATGGACCAAATCTGTCAACGGACACACCCACCTCCCCATACAAGTCACTTTATTTATTTGTATTTATCTTATTTTGTTATTTTACCTTTATTTCACTATTTCACTCTTGTATGCGTGCATTATTATTACGTAGAAAAATATATCTTTTAAATAAACATGTTGTCGAATAAGAGTCTACGAATTATAGAGACATTTAGCTGCAGCATCTCGTGACTATAACGCTTTCTAGTGCAGGTTAGCTTCACTAGCGATATGCACACCAGTGACACTAGCACGATCTTGATCGCTAGCAGAACTAAGATTCCCAGCAAACAGTACACTATTGCAGATAAAAGTAAGCATTCAGAATTTGCTATTAATAGCAGACTTTTTATTTTGAGTGTATTATAATAGTAGTAAGCAAAACAAAAATAATCCTCCACCAAAACAACTTTTCTGAAAGACAACTCTTCTTCCGACTGGTCATCCCCCGTAGAAGTTTTAGTGAAGTGAGTTTTAGTATGGTGATTTCCGGTGTGATGAATTTCGAAGGTACATCTTGAAAATGTACCTTCTATGGGTGTGCCATTGGTCCAATACCTCCCACTTTCGGCGAGACTGTTTAGAATGGATAAATATAATGCTTACCAACATTTCATTAGATTTACTATCCCAATTGTTGAATTTTTTTAAATGATTGGGTTATATGGGAGGTGCCACGCCCAGTTCACCATGATATAGCGTATACTCTGCTCAGATCCAACATACATATTGTGTTAACATATTATTCGATTCGGTTCAGCCGTTTTGATGCCTATTCGGAACATACATACAGACATACATACATACACACATACAAACATTCACAAATATATAGTAGAGATCTTATAGCACTACCAAATAGTTTGTATGTTTATTGACACAATCCACAATCCCAGTCGGAGGGAGATCAATTATGCGCAAACACTTTGCTACTACAATTAGCATTAATCAACTCACTCGAATGAATGAAGAACATAAACGATAGATTTGTTAAAAATTATTGATCGACTGACAAAAGTGTGGAGGAGCATAAGAGAGTTATTGGGTTTAAGACAAGCATATGAAATGTGTCATTTGCATTATATTTATGCTGACACCATTTGCGAGTGCAGTGTTTTCCTCTGTTGACCCACATACATGAAGCAACGACAACAACCGCACCAACATCATGGACAACTACAATTCATAATTAATAGGAATAATTAAATACAATTATATGGATATTCAACGAGTCAAGGGTTGGCACTTGAAATTTTTATCATATACACATACCGAATTTTTCTAAAATTTTTCTGAATTGGTTTTATTTCAAACTACAACCCGGAATACCGAGATTCCTCTTTCTAATCCCGAAAGTCCCGGTATTGTCAAAATGCTTCGGTATTGGAACCCCTTTAATTGAAATCATTTCCCATGGATTTGCGTACAAGTCAGATAGTAAAAAATTATTTTCAATTGTTTATAATCTCTTTAATTTTTATTTGTGTCTTATATTTTTATTTAGTTGTTGGTTGTTGTTAAAAATAAAATTATATTATAAGAGGAAATATTATTACTTGATGATTTTTATTTCACTGACTAATTTAGCTGCATATTTTATTTTACAACATAATTTTTAAATTTAAACACTATCATTAAAAATATAGCCAAATATAACATATATAAAATCAAAATATAAAACATTTTAACAATTAAAATAGATTAAAAAATAAAACAATAAATTATTATAATTATTTGTGGTGTTCTTGCTGTGGTACATATTTGTGATGACATTTTTTTTTTCTTATTATAAATAAGTTAATTTTGTGTGTTTGTTCGTAAATTGTGCTGATTTTATTTTATTAGTTCTATATGTGCTTTTGTAATTAAAATGAAGTAATATTTCTGTAAAAATATAACTAATATATTTTTTTTTAATACAGAATTATTAATGAAAACAAATTTAATTAATCACAAATTAATATTAAAAACATTTCTAGATTATTTAATTTTAATAATATTACTGAAATATTTTTGCTCCAGTCAAAAATATTATAATACTTTGCATACTATTTGTCGATGATGCTTTTTTGTAAAACTTGTAGCTGTTTAAGCAAATGTCTATTTGTTCCGGATTTTCTTTGTATTAAATTAAAAAAAAAAAGAAAAATCACACAAATGCACTTTAAATTGATATAAAACAAATGAAATATATAGTATATGTAAAATAAAAATCCATACAAATTGATGCATTTTTCGAACACTTCAAGCCAATTTTTTTTCACTTAATATATTGAGTAATCCATTTTCAAAAATATTGCAGGATTTTTAACCTAAGCAGGTACGTTTGTAGCGCTTTTAATAGACAGGTGTTCTATTTTTAAATTAATCAAATAAAAATGCGCTACCAATAAATTTTATACATTTATATATGCAGAAAACCATTTTAAAGCAAATTTGCGTGAGTTTTACAGGATGTGGTATTACCATATCTTGAATGCTTTTAAGTAATTGAGTAATAATGGTTAAAGCTAATGCCACAATTATATTTTATATATTTTAACAAATATATACATATATTTTATTTTTATATACATTGACTGGCTGCTCATATATTTTCTATTATAACTTTAAATACAAGTATTTCTTTTTCTTTTTTGGTTAGTTTTTAATTACTTTGATTTTTCACATTTGAGGTAAACATTGATTAGATTTTTTACATACATTTATTTTGAATAGAGAATCCCATTTTAACATATGTAAATATACGTGCACATATACATATAAAGAATCATGTATTCAAGATGAATAATATTAATAGAAGCGCAGAACTTTTCGACATTCTTTTTTATATAAAAGTCACGCTAGCGTGAAAAGACGTTATTTTTTTGTTATTTACTTTTCTGTATTAATAGATTTTTATAATATTGATTCTGTTGTCAAAATGCATTCGCATATTTATCATTCACTAATTTTACATTTACATACGAACATTTTTGACCTATTCAATAGAAATAGGAAGGCATTGTTTTACTTTAATTCTAACATTTGTAGTTTGCAGTGTAGTAACTGTTTTAATTACATACATCATATATATTTTGTTTGGATTTTGTGTATATTAAACATGTTGAAAGCTGTATTGTGTACATATATATTGTTCTGATTTTTTGTTTTTTTTTTTTTGCTTCATAATATACATATATAAAGCACTTTAGGATACACAGATTTTTAAGTTTAACAATATTTAGGCATCTTTTGAAATAAATACTTTTTTACATTTTAATAAAGCACTTGTTTTATAAAATATGGTTTGTATATAAAGCGTTATTAAATTTTCAAAATTTAAATATATAAAAAGTTTTTGTGGTAAAAACTTATGTAGGCCACTTGCGATTGTTATTACGATTGTATACAGTTTTCTGAATATATTCGTGTTATATATAAGCCTTGCTGACGACATTTATTTGAACTTAATAGTGTTATTTTAATATCGATTAAGAAAATTCAATGTTTATGAAGTGTAATTAGCTTATAAGCTAGTATAAAATAGCGCAAAAGATAGTAAAGGCCACGCTGAAATTGAAACATTATTTTTTTTTTCATATTTTATAATTTTGTATTTAAAGTTTTGTTAATATAAATATTAGAAAATTAGCAATTATATCACCTACGAAATATCAAAAAAAATGTTTTTCGCTTTTAAATTATAAATAAAAACGTATGATTTTTAAATATTATTGAGTTAGTTTTAATAATATTAATATTATTGTAGCGTCGGAAAAAGTTCATATGAAATGTAACGTAATAATCTCAAATTATTATTATTATTATCATGTCACCAAATATTGTTTTTCAGTGTATGATTTTTCCAATTAAAGTTATTCTTTAAAATTAATAATTACTGTGTCATGGTTTGAATTTGTTTAGTTTTTAATTTTAAAGTAATTTTTCGTAAAGTTATTTAAATTAAATAGTTAACATTAAGATAACGGAATGCATTTTATTTATTTTCATTTTGCAATTTTCTCAATTAAAGCTTTTCTGAATATTTTTATATCTTGTTGTTTCCAGTTTTCTATGTCCAAATTTTTCATTTATGAATGTTTGCTCTTGAGCTTAATGAGGTAGTAGAGCAACAGACTGAAACACATAAATTAAAAAAGTTCTCCTGGCAGTCAATTCGATGCATTATTCGAGATGCAAAACGTCAGCATTCCTGACCAGGACGTATTCAATAGAAAAATCAGTATCTAGTGCTAATAGTTACCCCATTTAAAAATGTATATTTTGCTTTTTTTTACATTTATAATTTTGTTACACCATTTTTAATAAAAAGTATACTTCACTATTATATTCGTCCAAATCGGTTACCACTTCTACGACTCGCCAGAAATGCCAACGAACTAAAATAATTTTAATTTTATCGTAAAATTCGCTTTTGTGTTCGGAGAACATTTAGAGCTTTCAATCAGTGCTTAACGGTTTACGAGCTATGTCTGTTACTAGTTGTGAAAATTTTCTCCCTCTCCCGCATTATTGTGCTCTCACGCTAAGCAGCCGCCGTTCGACGCCATGAAAGCCGCAGCAACTCCAGTGTCTAAGTCCACGAATTCACCGCCTTCTGCTACAAGCTGCGCCAGCAGATCGGCCTCGTGCAAGTAGTCGTTCTTAATAGATATTGTCTCCGAAAAGGGAACCAACGGTGAGTGATAATCGATGATGTTGTTGTGATTAAGGCTGCTCGTGTTGTTG
Organism: Dryomyza anilis; assembly: GCA_951804985.1. Taxonomy (NCBI): domain Eukaryota; kingdom Metazoa; phylum Arthropoda; class Insecta; order Diptera; family Dryomyzidae; genus Dryomyza; species Dryomyza anilis. The sequence goes on along the minus strand of OX638130.1, from coordinate 116,660 downwards.
TTCAGGTTAACGGCGTGCTTGATGTCCACAAAACTGTCGCAGTGGCCCTCAAAAAGGAAGCGCTCGGCAGACTGCGCGGTCGTGTATGGGCTCTGCGACTCACCGAGTTCATTTTTTACGAATTCAGTGGCAGTGCTGTGTATTGCGACAGTCGTCAATGCACTGGACACGCTGCTGCCGAGCATCGCACTGGATTCGTTGGAAGTGGGTGTGGAGCTTGGCGTCAGGCTCACACTCATAGCGTTTGCGTCGCAGTTCGGAATGTAGTCGGACAGCTGGTGGGTGGCAACTGAGTTGGGGGCCGAGACAGAGTGGCTGTTGGAGAGTGAAATCTGCAGCGATGGAAGACATATGCTCTCCTGCGATGGCGAGTTCAAGTAACTAAGCTCCTGCGGCTCAGGCTTCAAGAAGCCCTCTGTCGACGAAGACTTGCAGTAGCTGCCGGACAAATCTTGCTGTTCGAGTTGAGTGCCAAACTGATGTAACGCAACGCTGTTATTAGCTGACGCCGAAGCAGCGGCCTTAAAGCCGTTACTGCGCGAGAATTTGATCGTAGACATTGGCGGGATCGATGTGCGTTGCTGAGGTGAGTGCGTCGGCATCTGCGCGTGGGCCTTGTTGGGTGTGTCGGCGGGAGTTGTGCTGTCTTCTAAATCCAAGTCGAGCAGGTATTTGCCGGCCGGAGATTGCTGCAACTTCGAGGGTAGACTAAATCCGCCGTTGTGTACGCATGTGATTGCGTGGCCTTTAAGCATGTCCAGCAACTTGCGGCGCTCATGCTCCAACGTACGTACCTGGCTTTTCAGATCGACGTTCTGTGTGTCCAGCTGTTCGGACTCTTTGATAAGATTCTGGGTACGTTCACGCTTCTTCATCCGACATTTGGTGGCAGCGATTTTGTTGCGCTCACGACGACGTCGCCGACGGTCTTCGTCCTCGGGCGTGAGTCCCTTTGTCGTGGATTTATGCTCGCTGTCGTCATCGGAGGAATCCTCGCAATCCTCGTCCTGGCGTGAGTACTTGCAGTTGGGCTGCTCCGAGCCAGAGCTGGAGTCGCAAGTGGAAGGCTTGCGTTTGCTCTGTATGGAGAGCTTTAGACCGGCTTTGATCAGTTGAGAACAAGTCTAATAAAAATTATAATAAATACTAAAATTAGACAATGCTTATAGCAAAAGAATAATAAAAAAAATGAAGAGGATATCATCGGTCTTTTGTCAAAAATTTAAAATTATAATGTCCAGCTGAATATTTATATAATCGACTTTTTTATTATAATATTCAGATTTGAAGAATATATATATATATATATTATCGTTGTAGAACGAAAAATCGCCAAATACATTTTCAAAATGCAAAATATTCTTTGATCAGTTGAGAACAAGTCTAATAAAAATTATAATAAATACTAAAATTAGAAAATGCTTATAGCAAAGGAATAATAAAAAAATGAAGAGGATATCATCGGTCTTTTGTCAAAAATTTAAAATTATAATGTCCAGCTGAATATTTATATAATCGACTTTTTTATTATAATATTCAGATTTGAAGAATATATATATATATTTTCGGTGTAGAACGAAAAATCGCCAAATACATTATCAAAATGCAAAATATTCTTTTACAAAAATCTTTATAAATTGGTAAATTTTTAATTGATGATCTTAATTTTTTTACTGCATAATAAGAAAATGTAAATCTATTAATTGATTTTTCAACTTTAAAAATGCATCACTTTTTATAATATTAATCAACAAATTCGAAAATTAAGTTTTTCATAAAAATGTATTTGGTGACTTTTCGTTCTACAACGACGATATGTTAATTTTCGATAAGCCACACAATGAGATTTTGGGAATTGTTTTATCTCGTATATATGCAAGTCTATGATTGCATTTTTTTTATTTCTACTTTTTATTTCTACTCTTTATTTCTACTATTTTTTATTTCTAATCTTTAAATTAACAAAAATCATACGAAACTCGTCTGTGTCACCAATAACCAAAACGAGTGACAACGCTTAAGTCGTTATGATAAACGACGATGTTTCTGTGAGTGACCGGGTCTTAGGCGCTTTTAAACAACTCTTGTCTACGATTTAGCTGCCCTAAATGGCAACCTGTGCTGCCATATTTCAATTCAATGATTGTTCGCCCCACATTCGATGCCAGTGCGTACACCATATGTGAAATGTTAAAAAAATGTTTTGGTAGGTTTAGGTATTCCTCGATTATTTAATATAGTGTTTTGAATTCAAGTCTGTTCACCGGAAACATCAAAAATAATAAATATTTGTATTAAAAAATAAAATAAATATCGAAATATAATACTTAGCAGATTTTCGATCATTCTTTAAACACATTTGTGCTACTGATTTAGAAAATGGCTTCCTTTTTGTCGAAAAGGCTCTGTATTTTTGCTCATCTTCTTATTTTTAAGGCATAGACACACGAGCAAAATTTAGTTTGCGAGATATAGACCCAATAAACTCAGGCCTTTAAATAAAATGTATTTATACAGAATTCAAATTAGTCTATAAAATTTATAAAGAGAGTGTCGAGTGGTTTTTGCTCTGGAGATTACGTGTAGTTGTAAGTGTGAATCCAATGTATACACTGCCATTTTTTTGTTTCTTTTTGTCCCTCCATCATTTTCACAACAGCGAAAACATTCAAATTGTCACAATATAATCACGTTTTGGCAATTCATGCCTTTTGATTCGTTAAGGTTGATCTCAAAAACTCAAAAATCGTTTCACACAAAACATGATCGAAATCTTTATGGACGCGCCCCAAAAATGCGAGTGGCAGTTTAAGAAATAAATACAATAAAAATGCAATAAAAGTGTTTTAAGTTTTGCTTTTGTATTAAGTTTGGGTTTGTATTTTATTAAATCAACAGCAAAAATCAGTGGCATTAAATCATGATTACGCATCAGTGTCGGGCATAAAGCAGAAAGCAGACAGTGAGGAAGGGAAAAACTGCACGCTATTCATCGCGCCTTGTAAACCTAAAATGCACGGCTGAATGACCCAAATCTTAAGCGGCGCATTTTGGTTGTTGCTGTGGGTGACAACGGCGCACGTTCCATGCGACGCTATTGTCATCAAGTTTCGCGGCCACCTGTGTCTGCATCCACTACACTGCGTTAAGTGCTGCTGCTTATTTCGTACGACCAATGCACCATATGGTCGAGATTTCTCCAAATATTGAGAAAAAAAACTTTAAAAATAAACAAATATTTCAAGGAATCACTACAATAAAAGCAACTGCATGAATTCATGATAAAGCTATCGGAGTGAAGTTTCGCCAGTTCGGTGGCCAACTACTCAAGAGTTTCCCTTTCTTATTTTATTGCTTAGTAAAACACAATTTTGGCAATTTATGGCCATAGTGCTACGCAGCTTTATGACGACCATATGGTCACTCGGCAAACTTATATAAGAGGCCGCAAATCATAGGCACACAATTTCGAAAGTCGTCCACAAAACTTGCATTCAATGCCGAACACATTTTGATGGAATAATTTCACTTTTTCTTGCGCCAAATGTCGGAATGAATCATTTGCAGTTTGTTGTCAATTCTGAAAATAATAAAAATACAAAAAGTAAACCAAATTGCATTTTGCACAGCGATTTTATTTGAAGTATGTATGCAAATACATGAAATGCTGTTTATTTGCGTCGTTAGTCATCGTTTATAGCACATTCTAAGATGTGCGATGTGCTTGTATCTCACAGACACAAATGCACATTTGTGTATTTGAATATTTGTGCAAATGCAAATGCATGCGAGTAAAAATATTAAAAAATAAATTTCGCACAAAACAAATTATTTAAAAACTTGTTCCTTTTTTTTATTTAATATTTGTTGCAAACATGTTAAAAGCGTTGATAAATATTAACTTTTCACAGCACAAATGTGATAATTCCTGAACAATTCAACTTAAGCGATACGCACGTTGATGTAGTGAGTAAAAAGCCAAGAATTCTTAAATTTTATAAAACACCAAATGTATGTGTATAATAAAAAATGGCAACTAAATTACATTTCTCAAACGTAAATACCGACATTAAAAAATTTGTAAAATGCTTTTTGATGACTGCCATATTTAACACACATATTATCAACAAACACCTTCATAAATCACACTTCGAACAATTAAATGTTTTTCTAGCTGCAGGCAATTAGCAAATTTAATAGTTGAAATTTGTAGCTTCTTCTTCTTCTAGATCTCGATCAGCTCTCAATGTGAAACCGGTTTTTAAATTGTAAGTGCTAGAATGCTTCACTTAAAATATAGGTGCTTATGCGAATAACTCGCTTTACTCGATCGTCTAATCTCATTCATTGGTTATTTAATATAACTATTATTTCATGTAAACAAATGTATCTTATTTTTAAATGCCTTTAAATGCATATAAATAAATTACTCATAAATTAAGACAAACTACAAAGAGAATAATTGCGCTGTTCTAAAATGATTTTTCTACCAAAATTAAACGTTTAATTTCTGGATGACTACGGTGTCTTGATTCTTGTTGCGTTCTCAGAAACTGCGTACTATGTATGTATTTTGCAATCAAAGTGCTGAAAATTGTCGCAATATTTCAGAAGATTTCGATTTCAGACGACATCATCACAATTATCATTTATCATTTAATATAATAATAACATAATAATAGAATTTAATTTTTCCCTTTTTTCACAAAATTGTGTTACCTAGAAAAGTGTGGAGAATTTTGTAACAATTCTCTTAATTCTCTTAACTCTCTTAAAATATCTATTACATTTGCGAATAAATGTTGCAAACTTTAACTTTCGTCGTACGTGGTACACTCAAAATAATCAATGCGACCATTAATAAAATATCTTTTCGTTAATTTAAATTTCGTAAAATAGACGATAAATTGAACATATAACTCAGCCTTCGTGATTTTAATTTCGAAATTATTTTAAAACTTTATTAGGTTGCTGTACTTGTCTGTCTGTTCCGTACAAATTTTGTCATTGATTTTAAATTACCTTCGCGATAAGCTAGATACTTGAGATTTTAAATATTGCCTCGAACTGGATGACAATATTATCATTTTCTTGCCATCCGGTTCATCATGGTTCTATCGCCAGGGTTCCATATTAAAGACACTTTGAAATATGAATATTTTTAATTATAATAATATTGTGTGTCAATATAATAATAGTAACATATCTGTGGCAATATGAATTAACAACATAACTCGAGATATGCTCAAATGGAGTTATAAATACCATCGTAATCCTGATATACGAATTCATTTTGTGTCAAATTTTGATACAGATCCTTCAAATAATAACTGAGATACAAGCAAAAAACGTAAAAGCACATCTACTTGTTATTAAATCTCGAAAAAAATTCTAACAAAAATATTCTGCAGACATTTATTTTATTTAAGTTTTTCTTAAATGTGCCAGAATAATTTTTAAAATATTTTTAAAGATAATTTTCGTTGTAAAGTTTAAAAATCCTGAAAAGTTCAAAAAATAGACTTATGCTTTTATTTCATATTGCCACAAATATACAAATGTTTTCGTGAACCATTTTCACAACTATTTTCGTCAAATACACTTTCTTTTTTGTCCAACTAATGCATGTTTTATTTTGAGTGTACGCAAATTCTTAGAACCGAAATCTACCAGACCTTTTGGTTCAAATCAACCTCCCTCAATTTTTAGAACAGTGTTATCACTTTAATTAACGCAAATTAGTTTAATTTAAATATGCGTGTACAAATCTGCAAAATCAATTTTCGCATGCAGCGCATCGAGTCATCATCATTATTAGCGATGCATTTTTATTTTTGCGCGTTTGTATTTATTAAGGTCGAGGTCGCTGTTCGTCGGTAAAATATTGAATATTTGAGTCACAAAAACACTTGACAAAAGTGAAAAAAATATACAACAATTTGCGTCGAATAATAAAATGAAACTGAGAATCTAGAGAATCGCGTATATTATCGTGTAGGTGGCAACGCTGGCGGCGTACGCCACTCCTGAATTATACGCTAATTTTATTGGCACTGCATCCAAGGAAATTTAATGCTTTAGGGGTATTCTATGAAACGGGGTAAAGTAAAAATGCAATGTTGTGAATGAAATCGCCATGCCGCCAGCCCACATAATTTACGATAGTGGTTTAGCGACAGAGACGCCAATAATATAGCGGAAAGTGAAGGTGTCAACGCTTACCTGCTGCACACTGGGCGTTGTATTCGTACCAGCAGGTGAATCCAAAGGTGAGCCAGAACAGCTCGATTGACTGCTGTCCTGAGAGTTGAACTAAAAAGAAGAGTTATATCAGAATATGCAGTGTGACTTTTTAGTGTAGCGATTTTTTTTTTTAATCTTATAATGCAAAAAAAAAATTTCTTTTGAACAGAAGTTGGCTCACCTGTATTTTAGCTGCTGAATTAAAATTACGCACAGACACAATACTGCCCGGTGTCGTGGTTGTCGAGTTCGCCAACGAGAAGCTATAGCTATCCAGCGGATTACTCATCGCGATCAGCGAGTTGACGATTTCTGGCGTCTTGGGCGTTGAGCATAACCCCGAGCCATCAATGCTTAGTAGAGAGGAGGGCGGTATATTTAAATTAAACATGGTTGCACGTTAAAATAACAACTACTTTGAGTTTTTAAGGAAATATTATTTTAATTTAACTTTTTTTGTAACTAAACACTAACTTAAGGTTTAAATTAAAAAATCACAGGTTTTCTATAAATTTTTTTTTCATGACTTGAATTTTGATAATTCAGATTTTTCACACATCGATCAGCTGACGTACATTTGCTGTTGTTCATGAATTTATGCCGTTGCACAGTGCACACTAGCAATCTGTAAAATAGAAAAAAAAAAAACGTTAGAATAGTTCGGCAGCAGCAATAAAGTAACAAATACAAAATTTAATTAATTTAAAACTAATTGAAATTTATGAGTTCAATTTGTACTGATGGTTTTAATTAATCAATTAGAATGAACGAAGGCTAGAAACATTCTCAGCGAGTAGATACATTTTGACTAATTTTTGTGAATTTCATTATAATCATAATAACTGCGGGCAATAGGGTTGAACTAACGCCTCGGATAGACCCTGGCACAATAAGCGAAGACGGAATAAATAAAAATTCCAGATACAAAAGCGTAGCCAGGGGCGGAACGGAGAAAAATCTTTTACTGAGCTATTCGTTTTTAACTGGGCCAAAGTTGTAATGTAATTCAGATAATTTTTAGTGAAAGCGCGTTTAACATTCACTTGCATAAAAATAATAGTTTGCAGCTACAGTCCTTAAGGACTTAGGTCGAAGTCTCTCACCATTTCAGCTGTGCGTGTTATATTTGTACTTAAAGTGGTGGGATCTACAGTTTAATGCCTAATCCTATAACGAGGGGTGAGTGCTTTTCATATGCAATGTTTTACTCTCGTAGGTTTGACTGGGAGCGGTATAGAAAAATGTTTTCGTTGAAAAAATGTTGTTAGTCCCCGCCCAGATTTGAACGTGATACCACTACCTGCGTACAACGAAATACACGAGTTTTATTAAACTACTGCGGCCTTTCCGGTTCATTCTTCGTCATTCTAACCTAAATCGGTCATAGCTTTTTAACCCTTCACATCCATAAATTGAGCCGGAACACAAAATCGTTCCTAGAGATAATATTTATCTTACTAGTCCTTTTTGCAAGCGGAACAAACGACTGTCTTAATCCACCCCTGATCGTTGCCATAGTATCTAAATCAATTATTTGTATCTGCTTTGTACGTTTTTTTTCGAAATAAACTCTGCTGCCCCATAAATCATCTTAACGAACATTTTGACTAACAATTTAGACAACAAAAAAAAAAATAATTGTAGCAGCTTCTTTGTTGTTCATGTGGCATGTTTTCATAATCCCACAGCATATTTTAAGCTCCATAAAACTACTTGAAGCGCTGCATAATGATCTACACTGGCTGCTTGGACGACTACTTGAAGCATATGTGTTTTGTTAGAAACATTTCGAAATCAACCAAAGTGATCATGCTATAAAAAAAGCCAAAAATTCGGACACAGAAACATATGTTATTCCTATTTCAAATGAATACCATCGCATCTGAGTGTGAAATACAAGAACAATATTTTAAAAAAATATATGAATAACGATCTAATGCTGAAACCCCTTCGTATTTCGCTTTAATGGTTTATGATAAAAAAAATAAAGCATTTTATTTGTATTCTCAAATAAAAGTTTAAGTCTTGGCATTCTTCAAACAAACGGAGGAAGCATCAGTCACGTTGAACGCTGCCAAATAATGTTGATAAGGTTGTTTTAATTGTCGGCCCCAAGTGATTGATATGTTGCCAAAGTGTTGTATAGGTTCATAGTTGCTGATTAATCCTCGTTTGACGGTTGTAGAAGCAGGATTTGAAAAACAAAATAAAATATTTTTTACAAAGGAAATGTATTCTTAAATCTGAAATTCAGAAATTCTATTTGAAACTCGAAATACATCAATCAATGGAAATAATGAATATCAAATAACAATTTCTGAATTTCTATTGATGTCTATCGAATTTCAAATGGAATTTCTGAATTTTAAGTGATGTCTTTTGAATTGTAAATGGAATTTCTGAATTATAAGTGATGTCTTTTGATTTCATTTGTAAATGGTGTAGTAATTCACACGCATTACGGCGCACATGTCGCATGCGTAATTTGCATTGATTAACGTCAAGTGATATTGCATTCTGACCTTAAAAAGTGTTGCCAACACCCGCAAATAATGCAACCACAACAATATTTTTTTTTTAGTTGCAGGCGGATCTATCTCGACATGGTTTTGAAATTGACATTATTTGTTATTGAGAGCCAATGCATTTAATTATTCAATTATTCATGTTTAAAATTATTAAAAAACTTAGTACTCTAAAAGTTCAATTAAATAAGAATTTAGTTGTTTTATTTGTAATATAAATCTAATGCGTTTTTAAAAATTCAAATGTTATGAGGTTCAATTAAACACTGCGCCATGAGATTGCTAGTAAATAATTTAGAATAATTACGATACCGAATGACATACATTTTATTCCATTGTTTGACTTCTCATTGACACATCCACATAATAACGAAAACCGAAATTGAAATACATTTTTATTAGCTTATTTTAAGACACATCTTCTTAGATATGCATCTGAAGTTCTATCTATAAATAAACTTATCATTAAGAATTTTTTATTACTGGATATAAAATAATTATATTTTAACAATCATTAAATGTCCAGTTCTGAACTGAAAATGGTTTCAAGAAATTTGTTTAATTTTTGTGGTTTTTTTAAATACGCATTTTTTAAATCAACTGTTCAATATTTCAAGAAGATTTGTCATATTCCTTCATTGTGTATTGTTTCATGTTCAGAAAAAAAAATTAAAAACCTTGAAATAAAATGATTAAACATTAAATTTAATTAGAATTATTGCAATTCTGGTCATATTAAAAGTATTTTAATTCGAAAAACACAACTAGGAGTTGCATGTATCATATTGTATTTGAATAATCATGTTTTGTTTGAATTTATTTACTTAACGTGTTGAAATTTTATTTTAGCAACTTTTTTAATTTATATTTTGACATGGAACAAAAAAGAATGTTATTGTGTATTTTTATTTAAGTCGCAAACAAGTTTGTATAGAAATTTGAATATTTTTTAATGACTCACAAAATAAAATAATATCGCAAACAATTCTGTAGATGTCGTTAATTTTTTTTATACAATTTACAGTCATGGAAATCAAGACATATTGGCTCAATATTCTAACTACGCCATATCGGATGATCTTTCAAAACATAAATCATGTCTGTAATGAAACTAAATGTGCGCTTCCTTTCTTTACCATAACATCGATAGCAATTTATAGAATTCAAGGGATATTGTATCATTTCTGATTGCACAATTTTATCGCAATCAATAGATTTATCAGATTACAGTATCTGTCTGTCTTACAGAGTTCTATCGATTTAATTAAAGCGTGGAGTTTCTATCGCATCGTAAACATTTTCTGCTGCTGGGATAGTTATATAAAAACGGGTGGGTTAGGACGTTTATCGACTTACGAAAAGCAATAACAAGACAAATTGTGGAGCGTGTCCAAAGACTTGGGATTTGTTTTCAATGTAATTTAATTAGAAACTTACGCTGAATTATGTAAGTAGTTAAATCAGCTATTGAAAATGCGCCAATATGACGTGTCAACAAATGTGTTTATAACATTTAATTAGATATTTATTTTATGTGGAAAGTAAAAAATATTTAATTGTTAAATTTTGATGTTCTTTTTTCCAATTACAAATGTCGAAATGTCATGGGGGAATATTTTAAAATTAAAATATCTGACTAAGCTGTATTATATACAATGAATACATTGCGATAAAAAAACTTAATCATTTACTAGAAATTTCATAATTTAGTAGTGTGAATGTGACTCAATAATGAGTAAAATGTGGTTTAATATTGATATAAATCATTAAAAAAGATGGATAACTGTGGTGAGTAAGTTATTTGTATATTAACCCGAATCCTCCTAAATTATTTTTTTTCGAATTTTGAGATAAAACTTCTTTGACTTTCTAATTAGTATGCAAGTGTGTTATTTATTTTTGTATTGGGTGTTAGTATATGCAAAAACGAGGTGGGTAAATGCGGTAAAACCGATAAAAAATATATACAAAAAATCAAATGTTGATAACAGAGTGGTGGTCCAAACAATTTATTATTTTCCGATAAGTACTCATTAAAATTATTTTTCTTCTTCTTCATTTTATAAAAAATATTTTTTAATATAAAACGTTTTTAATGTGAACTTTAAGGATCCAATACCGCCCCACGTTTCATTTCAAATCATACTTTAAATTCACCTTAAAAACGTTTTATATTAAAAAATATTTGACCGATTTTGCTCAAATCCAAACTCCGAACCATTTTTTTTTTTCTAAAACGTATTGAAACCAAATTTTATTGCATTCTGACCATTATTTTTCAAGTTATCTTGTATCCGGTCAGACAGCAAGACAGACAGACGGACATGGCTAAACGGACTCGGGTAGTGATGCTGATCAAGAATATATATACTTTTCCATACCAGACACGCCTCCTAAGGGGCGTTACAATATCTGCACAAACTTAATATATCCTGTACCTCATAGATGCAGGGTATAATTAATTCCTTTTGAAACAACTTCAAACCCATTATTTGCTTATATAATTTTTATGTTTTGAAACTCAATACATACATTTATTATAAAAACTTAGCCCATTGAAAAGGTTCACATGCGTTTCTAAGTTAAACGAGTTTTTATAGAACATAAACTACCCTGTTTGAACTAAACTAACAACAAATATACGCAGCAATATATCCTGAATTCATTTAACGAAAACGCACTATATGTTGGTTTGAAGACATCACTCTTTGCACTGACACAACCCTATTTCAGACCACTTTCTTTTTTCAAAAATGTCCTTTAATGTTGTAATTTTTATGCTTTTACGAGTTTATCTTTTTATTGTTTTTAGCATTGCAATAATATTATAAGCAACTTCGAACAGCCCCATTGCCGCCTGCTCGTACTTTGACACGCCAAAATTTCATCCAACCACCCATAAGAAAATCCAAATCGGGCGCCCGCCATTCAGCAATATTGGACATTAGGGCACATAGCTAAATGTACGCAGCTCGACACAAAACTTCGTCGTACAATGGCAACCGAATTCTTTGGGCAATACTGCACCCAGCGTTGTGGTCGTACAAAAACATTACAACTGAATTGAAATTATAATCAACGACAGCGCTCACAACTAGGTCACAGACTGCGCGTCTGGCAAAACTGGCTGCATGCTGCTTGTTCTGTCGTTGCTTTGGTATGGCAGCAAATACAGTCAGCAATTTATGCCCGACGCATTAACATTTTACACTTGTTGGAATGGGGTTTGCAAAGGCGTAGGCGACCGGGAGATCATTTGATGTCAACGATGACACTGGTAGTAGACACTGCGTAATAGCAGCTGGCGCCAATGAAAGATTCTCCACACTAAGGCACCTGCTCTCTATAAAACGACAAAGTCTAAAATTTAATACTTACCGGGAATGTCCCGGCGCGCCCTCATCTTCTTTGTAATATATATATATATATATATATATATATATATATATATCTATATATATATATATATATATGTATATATATATATATATATATATATATATATATATATATATATATATATATATATATATATATATATATATGTATATGTATATATATAAATATATATATATATATATATATATATATATATATATATATATATATATATATATATATATATGTATATATATATATATATATATATATATATATATATATATATATATATAAATATGTATATATCTATATTTTTTTTTAATAAGATTTGTTTATAATGTTAATCCTTAAATTATAAAATGTCGGCCGAATCAATGGATTTAATTCTAGCTGATTCTAAGCCAAATTTTAAAGCGATAGACATTTGTTTATACATGCATTTTTTTTATATTACATCAAACCTACAAAAGTATGTTTTAACCAAAGGTTATTGAGCAGTTCTCGGCAGCGAAAGGGTGGGAAGTAATAACTTTAAAAACCTATAAATCCTATCGTTATGTTATCCAATAATGTCCAATAGAAATATAAAAAATTCGGTCTGCTTAAAACCGACATTTTATAATTTAAGGATTAACATTTTCAAAATAAACAAAATTATAAACAAATTTTATTAAAAAAAATATATATATATATATTTTTTTTTTTTATACCCTACACTAAGAGTGAAAGGGTATATTCAGTTTGGTACGCCGTTTGTAACACCCAGAAGGAAGCATCTCCGGTATGAAAAAGTATATATATTCTTCATCAGCATGACCTCCTGAGTCGATTTAGCGATGTCCGTCTGTCCCTCTGTCTGTCTGTCTGTATGTCTGTCCGTCTGTCTGTCTGTCTGTCTGTCTGTCTGTCTGTCTGTTTGTCTGTCGGTCCGTCTGTTGAAATCCCTACTACTTTTAAAATTGAAGAGCTAGATAAATGAAACTTATAACTTAGATTACTAATATGCCTACGCTGTATTGGCGAGATCGGTCCATTGTGACCTATGATCCGACCACTTATGTTCAAATACCTCATATAAAATGTACAAATAAAGATCAATTTTTATGTATACGTGCTTAGGTAAACTTTTTTGGTCAAATATATATTGATATCATGCTCAAATACATGATAATAATGTTTTTCGGCGAAAAGACTTGTGGTTCACAAAAAAAATCGAAATTCGGTACACCTACCCATTTGTAAATATGGGTATCAAATGAATGGGAATTCTTCAGCTATTGAATGTTAGTAGTTATTATCAGAATTCGTATACCCTGGTGACCTATATATCACTTTTAATGGTAACCACACATATGTGTAGGGTATTTATAGTCGGCTTAGACCGACTATAATTTTGATAATCCTAACTATCATAATTACACCTACTTTAAAATTTCCCATGTGATCTAACCTTCCCAACTGGTTTTCTTTAATAAGACTTGTTTATAATTTTGTTTATTTTGAGAGAGAGTTTATTTAAGCAGACCGGATTTTTTCTATTTCTATTGGACATTATTGGATAGCATAACGATAGGATTTATAGGTTTTTAAAGTTATTACTTCCCACCCTTTCGCTGCCGAGAACTGCTCAATAACCTTTGGTTAAAACATACTTTTGTAGGTTTGATGTAATATAAAAAAATGCATATATAAACAAATGTCTATCGCTTTAAAATTTGGCTTAGAATCAGCTAGAAATAAATCCATTGAGTCGGCAAATAGATCCAGCTATATCATTAAATTATTTGGATCTACAAAAAGCTTAAATTTACATCTAGAAGTGGTTCAAATAATTGTTTTTGATTTGGTGGTTTATATCCAATTCTTAAATATTCAAAAAATACATCGTTCTCTGATAACCACAAATATTTGTCATAAGTTATAATTAGACGAGTTGGGAAAGTTAGGTCACATGGGTAAGTTTGGTCACATGTGGCGGATTTTTACAGTCGGTCGGGCCCGACTATGGAATACCCTACACCTTTGGTGGGGATATTAATGTGGGATATTTAATTGCATACCTTAATTTTAAAGATTTTAATTATGCTGAACTCCCCACCCTCAGAATATTATTCACATATCAGAAATTTACGTCTTATATCCCCATAAATTAAAAAATTTATATAATATTATAAAAAACTAATAAAAAAAATAGAAACATATAATTGGGCGCACAACGTCTATATTTAAAATTTTGAAAGGCTAATATTTCATGGATTTGATTTTAATAATTTAATAATTTTCACTATGAAAACCCGGGATATAATGAAAAAAACAAGTGGGCGGATCACGCCCATTTTTGGACCACATATTTTTAGGTGAATTATAACAATACGTTTTAAATTTTATACTTATATCTTGAATACTTTTCGAGTTATTAGTTAGTTATATAAAAGTGACTTGTATGGGAGGTGGGCGTGTCTGTTGACCGATTTGGCTCATTTTCAAACTCATTTCCTACTTTTGGCTAAAATATAATAATAGGAAATTTTATCGCATTCTGATCAGTATTTCTCAAGTTATTCTGTATTCGGACAGCAAGACGGACAGACAGACAGACGGACATGGCTAAACGGACTCGGGTAGTGATGCTGATCAAAAATATATTTACTTTTCCATACCGGACACGCCTCCTAAGGGGCGTTACAATATATGCACAAAGTTAATATACCCTGTACCTCATAGGTGTAGGGTATAAAAAATGTATAAAAATCAATTAAATCCAAAGAAAAATACAAAAAAAAATCCAATTTGGTGGTTTATATCCAATTGTGGTTTATATCCAATTCTCAAATGTTCAAAAAATACATCGTACTCTGATAACCACAAATATATTCCATAAGTTATAATTAGAAAAATGTATAAAAATCAATTAAATCCAAAGAAAAATACAAAAAAAAAATCCAAAAATCGTGGATTTTTGTATGTGGATAAAATCCGAATGGAGTGGAGAAAATATGCCAACCCTGGTTTTAACTCATAAAATTTCTGCCCTGCCATGACAATCGTCACAGCTCAATGATTAGTTTCTGTTGATAAAATTCCAGAGATTATTTTCGCATTTGTTTGCGTCGGATGCGCAGAGTTGCCATTTGAATTCGCATGGCAATTGATTAGGTATATGTAGTTGTACAGATAACGCGAAACACAAAGTACAAAGACGGTAACCACAATGCTGCGCGCAATCATCTGCTGCCAAACTATTGATAAGACCAAAAAATTGTAATAAAGAACATAAAATATTGGTTGTTATCGATAGCTACGTGTGTCACCTTATTTGTTGTTCTTTCCATTGCTGTGATTAGCAACGTCCTTGCACAAGTAGCAGTAACAGCACCAATGACAACAATAGCAACACTACCACAAAAAATGGAATTTCGACAACAGCTACAACTGTAACAACAATTAATCAATGCAATTTTTATATCAGTGTGCTGTTATCAGAGCTTATCGGCAGCAAAACCTATATCAGCAGCCATAAATGACGTGAAGAAATCAGAAGCACAATTTCAAAATTATTCTTAATACTGACGGTAAAACAAACAAAAATAAAATTATTGCCCGCCCTACTATTGAACATTTCACAAACATACCCGATGATCCTGGGGATGGATCAAAAAGTGTTTAATATATAAAATATATTTATTTTCATACAAAGTAGACTTATTTCAATCAGAAGTAGAAATGGCAACGATCAAAACCAAAAGAAAATAAACATAAATTACTAAATCAATAAAAACAACGCAAAAGCCACGCGAGCCAACACCTATTCAGCATGTTGGTAAGAGCTTGGAGGCCTACAACCCATATCATATGGCACCATGGCAGGAGCTCGAACTGAATAGAATGAAGCCGTCGACAACACATTTTATTTCTCTGAAACCAAACCCCAAAATACACGTCAACTGAGAAAACATCAGCATGAGTTGGGACCAATACAGCGAAAATTTGTTAAGTTATGAAGAAACAAAGCGACCAAAGAAGCAGAGAAACTCGTCAAAACAAACTGGGTGCACATGCCACACCCAGTAGTACTGTTGAGAGTGAAAAGAATACGTACATATGTCAGAACTAGAACCACAACATCAATAGTTAAATAGAGCACGCGTATGTTATACGCTCCTATCCTCTCGTGAATGGGAATGACATCTAAATAATTGCTCTAATAAGGGCAGGCAAAGAATAATGCTCCAGGTGGAATAGAAAACAATAAACGGCGCACCAACGCATGTAAATTCGCGAAAATGCAATTTTTTATGTGAATAAAAACTGCTGGGAGGCTTTGTTTGGGATTCTTTGGACATTAGTTTCCTCGTGTGTAAACTTAATTTAGCATAGAATGACCTCTTCATGTTGTAAATGTGCTTTTATGTTGATAACACTGGGTGTTTAAAATTGGGTCAGCCCGTAAACCATTAAATATACAAAATGGGAAGGGAATGACAACATGAATGCATGACAAGGACTAACAGGACGGTTGTCGATTTCCAAGTAAATCGCAGTGAACTCGCACCTTAGCTAATTAATAAATGTGTTACAGGGTGTGCCACAGTGCGATAAGTGCGTTGATGACAGTAGAAAAAGCGGTTGAGGAAATTTAGTAAAAACTAATTATTTCAAAATACTATACCATTGTCAAAAATAAGTACCTATAATAATGTTGTAAAAAATGCAAAATATAGTCAATTGCAGAATTAATACAAGCACTTGAATTGTATCGTTTTACACATTTAAAGAATTTGTTTTTATATGCAGGAATTCCACGCACGAACTTAGTTACGGAATGTCCTTGACACAAATACACTTGTAAGTTATCCTTGTCATTGCTGCATTTTGACCTCCTGATGGCATTTGAGAAACATTTGTGACTGTTGAAACTTTTTGGCTTCATTTTGTGCAGCTTTGTTTCTCTGTTGTTGCTTCTGTTACTTTTGTTTGTAAGGTGATACTCTCCTTATATTCCTTTTAAGGCTTTATTATGCAACACACCCATGTATTGTTGTTCTATTCCTTCTTTTTTTTTCAATATAATTCTTATTACTCGGCATTAAAGGCAAGCAACTCCGATTACTGACATTCAAATGTCGCATATAAATTCGAGGATTTGCGGACTTCATCTAATAACATTTCAGTTTAAACTTCTGACCTTTCGACCCTAGCAACTGCGAACATGTCTGCTAACAAGGACAACTATTCATATATGTATGACAACTATTCATATATGTATGACAAGTATTCATAAAAAGCCAAAAGTAGAACTACCAAGTGTGCTTTTTAATGGTATACACCAAGATAAAAATACTATATAAATATTAAATCTATAATTGTCCTATTGACCAATTTTAATAAGATTTGAGAGAATTTTTTTCTGGGTGTATGTTTTTAAGTTCTAACATTTAATTTTTTTCATTGTCAGGTGAAATGTCAGTTTTTTCTTAAGAAATGTTATGGAAATATATAATAGAAAAAACTCATTATAGTATAAAATGTGAAAGAAAATACAAATTTGCCATGTGGTAAGTTTAGCTAAAGCGAATTTGATCCAGTATGCGAGTGAATGTTTTTAGAGCACGCAGCGGCTAGCAGGAAATGAAGGAGAGCATGGAGGAGCAGCCGCGCACGTTATGCGAAAAGAGAGAAATGAGAATTAAAGCGGATACACTGGCGCCGCTATAATCGTTTTCGTGTCCAAGTGCTGCTGCCAATTTGACGACTACGATTATTATCGTAATAGTGTTGGAAAAGAGCAGTGACAACCAAGGACAGCAAATATTTTTCTTCCAGCTCTACCAATGAAATGACTTTTGTCGCAGTGAACATGCGCAGCAAAAAAACTGCAATAAAATTTAGTTAACGAGAATTACAAAATAAAATTTGCGAAGTTTTGTATGAGTTTTTAAATATCAATCCCGATTCCCTCTGTGCTCACTGCTCTGCATATAATTGAATTATATTGTGGCATATTATGGCACTATGGTAGATTCCTATGAGACACCGTCAGCCTGATATAAAATAACACTAAAACCACTATATAAAAACACACAAACACTACATATACTACAGACCCAATTTCCACGCATTTCCGCGAATATGAATTTGTTTATTTGTCGGCGTCCAATTGTCTAGGCCACCCCCTGCTTCCACGCAAGCTATACAACTTGTACACAAATGCGCGCGCACGCACACTTATTAAAGCCTGGCAGTGTGAGATATAGAAATGCCCAACCTTGAAAAGGACACTATTCCCTAGTGTACTATGTACATGTGTTTGTGAGGCAGAGAAAAAGATGTGGCAAGTTAAAAAATTATATATGTATATAGGGTAGAAGGGTGAGCATTTGCCATCATTTTTTCAAACATTGTAGAGAATTATTTAATTTACACTCATTAAGTTTAATATTTTAGTACTTCGAATGAAAATATAGAAAATTCAATGACCTGCTTCATATTTTTAAAACGATGATACGTCCAATATGAAACATTACCAAAAAACAAGCAAAAAATGTTCCAAAATGTATATCGAAATTGCAGGGTAAACTGCGTGGAGCATTTCGTCAAATTTTCCCAAGAAAACAAACCAATATTTTTACTTTTTTACGAGAAAGGTATTTTATGAAAACAAAAGCTTCTTATACTTATCGACAAATACACCACAAAAAATATGTCTTCTAAAACACACATTCAATTAGTTCTATTAAAATATAGCCACGATCACAGTCGTAGTTAAAAGTTAATTTAAATAGGGAAAGAGGTTTATGGACATGTACAAAATAACATTGGTTTATATTTAAAAGCGTTTTAAATTGTTGAAAAAATTGCTGTGGTGTTTGCACCCCACTGGCTAATCCTCCACCTTCTACACTATATATTTATATAACTATAGCTTACTTTAAGAATATAATTATAACAAAGTTTAGACATTATCTCACTGCCAAAAGCAGAGTTAAATATGACTCCTTGTGAGTCGTTCATTTTATTTGATTAATTTGCTTAATTTCCTCTGTTATCGTCACGCATTGCTCTTGCTCGTTAATAAGGGTCGCAAATATGAAATCAAGGGTAGCAAATTGTACCGACGCACGCTGAACAAAATGATGAAATTTTTGAACAAAACAATTTTTTAAAAATTTA
Source organism: Dryomyza anilis (assembly GCA_951804985.1). Classification (NCBI taxonomy): domain Eukaryota; kingdom Metazoa; phylum Arthropoda; class Insecta; order Diptera; family Dryomyzidae; genus Dryomyza; species Dryomyza anilis. Next base: position 97,341 of record OX638130.1, on the reverse strand, counting down.
ATTTTCTTTTTTTCTATTACATAAATTAAAGACCCACTAAGAATACCTTTAAGTATGGGAAAGTTAGGTCACATGGGAATGTTCGGTCACATGGAAATTATATAGTCGGTCGGGCCCGACTATGGAATACCCTACACTCTTGGTGAATATATTAGTGGTATAATTGTGTGGGATAATTTTCAATAATTTACGATTAAAATTTCCACTGTAAAAAAACGGTAAATAATGAAAAATCAAATGTGGGCGGATCACGCCCATTTTTGGAACGTGTATTTTTAGACGAATTCTAAATATATGTTTTACATGTTATAAATATATGTAATACTTTTCGAGTTATTGGATCCAAAGAGTACTATAAAAATGACTTATTGACCGATTTGGGCCGTTGACCGATTTGGCTCATTTCCGTATACAGAACAATTTTTTGACTAAAACATATTGAAACCAAATTTCAGTTATCGTGTAGTCGCACATACACACAGACAGACACACGGACATGGCTAAACATATGTTCTTGATCAGTGATGCTGATCAAGAATATTTATACTTTTCCATACCGGACACGCCAACTAAGTGGCGTTATAATATGTATCTCATAGCTGTAGGGTATAGAAATATTATTCTGGATTAGGAGAAATTACATCAAAAAAGTAAAATTTTTTTGGAATTTCATACATTTGTGCCTTTTTTTGTAAATTTATTTGAAGGGCTGCAAGCGATATCCTTCATTCAAACTCTCGAAGTTTAAATATTTCTACATAATTTTTGTGAATCAATAGAAAACAATTTTTAAAGCAACTATACCTTTATATTTTTTTATTTAGTAAAAAAAATCAACGAAATGTACCGATTTGTTTGAAGCAATATAATTTTGTTAAAAAAAGTTCCTTCATGTTCCCCGTGCGACGCGTGCCAGATTCTCGGAGTTCGAATTATTTGACAATGTATTTATTTTGGATTCTAAAAAAAAATATCGTTTTCCATTTATTTAATGATGCAGATTTATTTCAGTATATTATTTAGGGAATAGACGAACGGAACAGCGTATTTGAAAAAATACATTTTATAACTGCAAAAAAATTTATACAAGAAATTAAAAAACAGAATAATAAGTAATGCCAACTTGCAACATTGTTGATCAGTTTGGCGTCATGCAGCCGCGTGATCATAAAATACGCCATTTGGAAAAATATAAAAATGAACTGTATGCACTTTTTACGACATCCTTTGACCTTCAACGCGCCAGCTAAATGTGCTTAGGAGTTCTTAGAATGACAGCTAACGCTCGTAAAAATCTACCCGCGCTGTAATTAGAAAAAATCTCTAAGCACGATCGTTAATAAAATGTGAAGCAATGAACAGAAAAATATATACTGAATGTGAAATGAACTACTATGTATTAAACACTGTTATTCATTGGTTCATAAAATTTAATTAGACTTTGTTCTGCTTGTATTTTTGTCTGTTTTTTTTTCAGTAACTTCATGCGACGAATTTCATGTTTCATTGCCAAAGCTCGGAGATTTTTCGTTAATAAAATATCAAATATAATTATGTTTGGGCGGGTCTTTCCAGACGTTTATTAATTGAGTTACACATTATTTAAAAATACGTCAATATGCCTGCAATTGGACGGACAATTTTCGCAATAAACAAAATGTCAGAATGCAATGGCAGTGTGCGGCGCAATGTAATTATTGCCATCTATATGTGTGTCGTACTGACCCAATTGTAACCTCTGCTTGAAGTAATGCCAAGGAATGCGCGCTGCGCTTTTTATGACAAATAAACTAAAACGTCGCAAATGGTTGGCAAGACTGTCGTACGCTACTCAAACACTGATAATTTGCTGCGCCTGTTAATGTAAATTGATGAATGAATGGGATGAAAATACTAGTTGTAAATTAGAAAAATTGGCGCATTTGTGAAAGAATTTTGGTGGCGTTGTCGTGATGAATGAATTTCTGTATTTGAAAGCTAGCTACATTCTTTGCTATTCAATAGCATTGCATTTCAAATTCATTGATAAATTTACGTATGTTGCCAACATTACTTGAACGATTTCGCCAATTGATTTTGAAAAAGCAGCCAAATAAATAATATTGTGCAACGCAATAGTCGTGAATGGGAATTTGAATTTATAAAAAAGTATATAAAAAAAAAGAAAAAATAAAATCATTTTCGACGTGGATGCATTTTCTTTCCAATTTCTTGAAATTCTGTAAACTTATCCTTTTTCACGTTTAATGTTTAACTGTTTAACATCTACGAATGATGGATAACACAATAAATATTTCCCCGAATAGAACGTGTTTGAACATAAACACAACGTAGTTGCATTTTTCATTACTTCCCCACACAAAATGTATGGCAAGGTCGAGGCAATTGAGAAACATTTTCTCGACATCACAAGCTGTCTGTTTTCTTCCCATTCCCAAAATATGGCGTGAATCTGCCATTAAAATGCCATCAAATTTTACAACCTCCGTTGTATAAAATTCCCAAAGTATTCCGGAAATATGCCCAAAATATTCCTGAAAAATTTCATAAATTTTGTCTCGGGTTATGTCTAAAATTCATATCTAACAGAAATTACAACATATAAAAATACCCACAATCAGTGCAATACTCAGAAAAATCTTCATAATGATTTTATTCATTATAATCAAGGATTGAAAGAAACCTAAATGAATAACGGTTTCGATTTCGATTTCGGTTTTTTCCGCGTTTCGGTTACGGTTTTATGTTTTTATAACGAAACGGTTTCGGTATACCGGTTCCAAGTTACGGTTTCGGTATTGATTTCGGGTTTTGTATAAAATTTCTTTTTTTCCATATTTTTCAAATAAAACTGTGCGTACATTTCAATTGTGGCCACAAGCCAATGAAAAGCAACATTTTGACTTCACCTGAGATATGATCTGAATTGCAGAAGTGAGCCGAGCAGCAAGAATCGGTAATTGTCTTAAACTTCATGAAAAGAAGAAGAAGAATGTTGCACAATTTCCATCCATAAAAACAAAAGAAATTTTGAACTGCAATATCTGCAAAAAAAAATCTGCCTGTATACTTGAAATGTTCGAACTTGTCGAACTTACAATTTATATTTCGTATTTTCTTAAGTAGTTACTGAGATGTTAATAATTTTACTTTTTTTCTAATTTTTTCTTGCATTACCATTGTTTTTTTATTACCTTATTATAATTCTGTTATCCTTAATATATATGTCCAAAATTGAGCGGTTGTGAAAAATCAATTAAAGGAATGGTATTCTATTGATTATTATTGATTGATAATTATTGAAATTAACTTGTCCAAACTTGTCCCACTTTACCCCAGGCTCCCTATATATTTTACTTATACAATAAATAAAAAAACAATATCATTAAAAATTGAATAATTTTTTGACAATGAGTTGCTGGTGTTTTGTTGTTAATTCGATTTACCGCTACACAAATTAATAAAAAAACAAACACAAATTTTAGACCAAAGATCGTTGTTTTGGAAATATTGTTTCTCAAAAAACAACATGTTAATTTTTGTACAACAAAACATTTTTATTTTGGGAACTCTCAATTTTATTAAATGACATTTAAACATGCCCTGTACTTAAGATCTTCTATATAAAAATGTTTTTCTGTTTCTTTTATACTTTTTTAAAAACCGTTTTAAACCGGTATAAAACCGAAACCGCTTATTTCGGTTTTGGATATCGGTTTATTTCTGATTTTCGTATAACGGTTTCGGTTACGGTTTCAGTTTTAAAATGAAACGGTTTTAAACGGATATCGGTTTCGGTTACGATTTCAATCCTTGATTATAATAATATAATTTTTTCAACAAATACAAGATTTATCCTGGAAGATTTCATTCATTAAATTCAAATCGTATATGTTTCATGTTCAACTTAAACATAAAATTTACAAACTTTTTTTTTAACAAAATATGTTTTTAATTTTTTTTTATTTTTTTGAAAAAAAAAATTTAACTTTTTTTATTGAAAAGTAAAAGTTTTTCTGACAAATTCTTGTTATAAATTTTTTTATTGATTTAAAATTGAAAAAAAAAATCGGAATTTTTTGCTAATAAATATTTAATTTGTTTTTGTAGTTTTCGTAACGAACGGGGGTCAGGTGGTCTATTGCTTGCCCTTAATAGGATTACCATATAAAACTGCTATCATAAAAGTGGGGTTAACAATAAAATTGCACTTTTTTATCAGTTATTAAAACATAACTTCAAAAAAAAAAACTATAAATAGTTCTCCAGCAAAACTCACTTTTTAGACTTTGCATGTTGTGGCATGGGATGGTCGGTATGTATTTAGAAACTCACAAATGTGTACCAAATCCACGATATTTTAAAAACTAAGAGACCGTTCATATGTGGAATACCCCATATGTATTTGCCTCAACTTGATTATGAAATTAAAGACTTAATTTATGTCAATTTATTTTAAATTTTTTGTATAGATATTAATTTAAAATCTCACATATAAAGTTTCTTTACGAACATTTTGCTGGTATGAAAATTTAATTATTTTTAAATTAAATATTTTTTGTTTGTTTTTATTGCTTAAAATGCAAAACATGTTTGGTTATTGTTGTAGCTAAGTCTGAGTTAAAGTTTGCTTAATTGATGTTGCATTTGTAGTTGTGTAAATATAAACATTTTTGAGTCTCTAAGTTTTTCTAATTTGTATGAGTAACGCAACGCCATTTTGCTTTTTGTGCTGTTTCTACTTCCTCTACAACGATTAATGACTTTTTAATGACTGAAGATCGGCTGAGGGAAAGCTCGCGATTCATGTGGGCGAAACAAAATGACAAATTTGAAAATTTTGCAAATAACAAAGATTATGCATTTTAAATTAACAAAAAAATTCGTTTTTTTTTAAATTTCTAATATTTATTTATTTTATTGTTATGCAAATTTTCGTTGTTTTGGAGCTAAAACGTCGATTTATATTAAGTTTTTGGAATATTTCGTTTTATATTTTCAATATTTTCAGTTCCAATTCCGGGATCCCGAAAAAAAATATTACCGAAAATCCCGAAATTAAATTCCGGGATTACCAATCAAAATAGCGTACAGAAAAAAATTAAAACTACTAAATTCTAAAATTGCAGCCGTTAGCATATAAACATTATTTTTTAATAGACCTTGAAGATAACTGTTCGTTGATACCGCTACTATTATTTTTCATAAAAATGTATGTATAAACGACGTTCCTATTTCGCTGCGTGTAATACAAATTTTAATAATCCGAAAGTCTCGGGATTGACAAAATGCTTCTAGATTGGAACCCCTAGTAACAACATATAAGCTAAAACTCGAAACACAAGAAGAAATTTCGCAGAATTACCATATGAAACTAGTTTTTATGGACAAAAAACATGTTAGCTAATTTATTTGTCAGGTTTATTGCCAATATATAAATTCGTGACAATATATTAATTTTAAAAAGTAAATATTTTTTACAAATCTATGTTTTCTATGAATTCAGAAGAATTTCCAAACATAGTCGCGTGTCAGTATTTTATGAAACACTTGAAATTGCTGTTTTTCAAATCAAATAAATTCCAACAATCAATTAAAATTTCAAATGTCTTAAATAACAACATAAATACTAGCAAATTAAACCCTCTGTTGCCGAGATATGTTGTCATCATACGTGTTGATCACTTTTTAAGTTGTCATTAGAAATACAACAGCAATACAATTTTATGTCACATTAAATCCCATAATGCTGATTCCGTCAATGTCAAACCTTTGCCACATAAGTTTTAAACCAAAAATACAATACACAATAAATAAAAAAAGATTTAATTTTTAGTCAAAATTTTAAATTGAGAAAAAGATAAAAAGACTAACTTTACAAAAAATTAGTTTGCGTCAAAAATTTTTATAATTTTTTTTTTTTTTTTTGGGATATATAATTTTGAATGAACAAATTCTAAATTTGAATGTTCTTTTTTAAATTTTTAATGTAAAAATTAATATTTAGTTTAAAATATTACATCTTTATTTTGATAACTTGAACTATTAGTGACAAATTCAATTTAAGTGATATTTTGGCATTTTTAGTTTTAGCAAAATAGTTTAACTTAACTTTAAATTTAATTGATTTTCGGGTAGCCATATTAGAATTAAAATTCTACGAAAATGTAAATTAAATACATAAAATTTTCATCGTATTTGTAGCGTATAGCGGTTTCTTTGTAATTTTATATTTTTTTTATATGTCTAAATTCTGTTTCCAAACCCACACTAGTTTCCAAACCCACCCCCTTCCAAAACCATATTAGACATCTGTCATCGTACGTGCACACTTGCGCCCTTCTCAGTTCGTTGGCATCGTGTGCATCGGTGTTACCAACACTTTTGAATTCCATTTATTAAAGAAATGTATTGTTGAGGCATAGCAATAAACAAACTGAATGAAATAATAAACAAATGGCGAAAAATAATAAAAACATAAAGAAATAAAAAGCTGAATTCTATAAACGCTTTAAAATTAGAAAATTTGTTTGTATATATGTTTACCGTTCGTTATATTGTACGATCAGTTGCAAATACAATTTTATAAAATACAGAACTACATACTTCGTCCCTGATTTTAAAGAGCCAATTATTTACTATTGATAACTGGATCTACAAAATATTAAACTTATAAAACAATTTTAACAAGTTTTGAAATCAACTCAATTTGAAGTTCAAAGTCAATTTTTAAATAACAATATAATTGTAAAAAAAGCAAAAGAATGATGGAAAACAAGAGAACAAACAAAATTATGAATGAGAATGAAAAAAAAAAGATAAAGCAGCAAAATACAGGTTTTAGTGAGGCAAGAGGTACTTATATGAACAGCACTTACTTAAACTTGAGCCCACATGTGGTGCGATAACGAAATGTTTTTGAATAGTAAAAAACACATAAAAGCAAAGAAATAATTCATTAAAACAAATGTTTATTTTAATATTTGAAAGTCTTAAAAACGGGGAGCTTCTGTTCACACCTTGGTACTCTTGTGTTACTAAAAATACAATACAGCGTATTGAAATAAAAATGGAAATACATAAAAGTTTTCATCAAACAACGCTGAAAATAAAAGGTTCAAATGATTGCAGGCCCTGATTGAATCCGAATAAACCCATTGTATATACCAATTGTGAAAATATTTTAATTAATTACTTTGGAAAGACAACATTCCACAAATATAGTATTAATATAATGTGTTGTTTTTAATACTTAATTTTATGAAGTTTTTGACTCGAATAATTTTAACATAATCTGACCCAATACCAATAGAGTATAAAATAGTAATTTCCGCATTCAATGCTCAAGTTCATGATGTTGACACAGAGCGGCAGCAGAAACGAGTTTTTGACAAAGCCACACTTTAACATGAAGTTGCCAATACTAGTGAAGATGTCAATAATAGACCCACACCTTATACGCTTTAGCGATATGTCACAATCAAGGATTGCAACGAAGCACTATAAGTGAATGATACTTTAAACTTGTTATCACAGAACTACATAATATGCAACCGGTGGCGACGACCTATGAGTCTTTCTTTCAATGCCAGCAGAAGCGTGGGTTGGACGGCTACCTACCTACCAACCGTCGACGTAACGTAAAAACTTGTTATATTGCAGCTAACGTACTACATGGCTTACAATACGTTGGCTTTCCACTTTTTAGCTCATTCATAAAATGAATGAGTGGGTGCTCGATTTCCGCGCAATAAAGTGCCCCACAAATAAATAACAAAATGAAATATTGAAAAGATGTTGCAGTTATGGATAACATTTGATTAACAAAATGTAATTTTAAAACAATTCAAAGATGAAAGCAAGCAGTAGGCCTTCTATTAAGAAGTGAGTTTTAATTAACTTAATGTATTTAAAACATTTTACGAGGTCCCGGTCTGTCGTGTCATGCACATACTCATCCAGCACATGCATTACTGGATGCGTTTTAAGTCCCACTTGCCAGTTGCTGTTTTAAACTATTTTCCGTTCAGTTGGCCAAATATGGAACAGAACGGCAGTTGACTGCGCACGAAGACATTCTATTTAATATTCGCTTGTCAGTATATGTGCGGATATCCGGGGGGAATTTTATTTCTATCGCTATTGTTTTAGGTTAATTTCATGCAAAACCACGTCGCCAAATAAGCCAGAGTGCGCAGGGCTGGCGAAGCCAGCCAAGCGTCCAATTTACTTAATGCGACGCTGCACTCAAACATGCGGCACACAACATTAATTATCCCCGAATATAATAAATAAATTAATTTCATTTTAATATTATATACCTTGAACAGACAAAACAATAGAATTCTAGCTTTAAAACAAACAAGCAACACAGAAGCCTTGAGAATAATATTTAAAAAAAAAACATAAATGTTGTTCCCCACGTTAGGTAGTATTTTGAACTAAACTTAAAAATCATGCAAATATTTTCGAATTGATCTGTCAAAATGGCGAAAATACAATTCTCATCACCCACCAATTGCTGTAACATTTTGAAATTTTGACCCATTAAAAAAATAGTTTTATTATTTTTTGATTTATTTATTTATTGTTGCTACGTCCCAAAATTAATTTAGCCTATGGTTAATTTAACCTACGTTCGGTTCTGTCCGTTGAGTACCAGCAGCTGAAACTGTTGGAAGCCTACCTTAAAATTGAGCATGATTAGGCCGCAAAAGGGCGTTGTTTTAATATTAATGGTCGTAAATTACCTTATGAAGATAAAAAGTTAGTTGAAGAATACGCATCTATGAATGTTTGAGGAAATGAGAACCTTGAGCGTCATTATGTAGGCTGATAGATAGTTAAAAGGAATATAACATATTTAAAAATAAGCTTTTAATAACATATGCTATATTTAAGCAAAATAAAAACACAAACAAAGCAGAGAAACATTTCACCGTTTCTATATTTTAGAAAAATGTTGTTGGTTTTATTGAAATAAACTGGTTGTTATATTATAGGTTGGGTACTTTAAAAACTATCGGACTACAGATATAAAAAGACGTATTTAACGAGGTTGGAAAAGTAGAAATTCGTGGGAAACTGTGTCGTGGCTCCCTCTAATAAGCGTTATGGATAAACAATGACTTTTTGAAGGTCATACGGTCGTTTATGAAACAATGGAATTAGGAACTGAATTATACGAAACAGAAAATGAATTGTTGGAATAAGTACAACGCACGAAACAAGATTTTTAGTATAAATCATCAACTTTGACTATGAAATTTTAGTTGTTTAAATTTGTAAAATTAATTTCAACACCATTAATTAGCAATGCCATCCGCATAGTGTATTTGTTTTTGTTTTGCGACAATTGCCGACAATCCCCTTAGGTAATCGGTGACAGAAACAATAATCAAATATTTATAATTAAACAAGATCAAAATTAACAAACGTACATTATATAAAAATAGCCATAGCTTCCAGACTGCTTTTAATTACATGCTTTTGCTGCTGCAATGCTCTAATGACAGCTGTCAGTTTGCGGTCGCTTAACTGGCGTTTAAGTTTAACACAAGCGCCATATTGAGTGTATGTTTTGTCGGAGCTATAATTGAAGCTTCGAGTTTTCAGTCGAAATCATCGAAATGGAACGAAAATAGTTCGTTATCTAGTTCAAAGTTCTGATAATATTTAAAATATGTTTCTGCTTCAGTATTCTCGATGCAGCGTAGAGGGACGACAAACTACAACTATGTTCGAAAATTAATTTAAAATACACTGGATTAAATGTAATTTGATTTGATTATAACAAATAAATTAAAATTTTATTGAAAATTAGTATTGATATATTAAATATAAATTTTAAAAACAGAAATCAAAAGTATTCTCGCGATCTTCCCCAAAAAAAGCTAAGAAAACGAAACATAACAAATGTGCAAACATGTTTTTTTTTACAATAAACCAGTTTTCTATAAACAAAAAATATATATGTATATATATACAAAAATATACTTATCGTTGGCTCCTCTCGATTCCACAAAAAATAAAAAATAAAAAAACATCAGCGTACAGAACAAACTTTACTATGTATACGCGACTATATAATACAAAAACAAACAATAAATATAATGAGCAACGAAACAAAACCAGCAAAATTAAAGACAACCGCCCAAAACTTTAGACTTAATATTCTACAAGGTTAGATACATTCGCTGACAACAACACTAACAACAACACCAACAACATAAGCCAAATAACGTATAAGAAATAACAACAAGCAACAAATTAAGTCGTGACAAATGCTTGTATAAAGTTATAAAAATTTAAGCGAAAAAAAATCGAAAAATAAGTTTTAAATATTTAATGTAGGTCTAATTTGTAGTACGTATCCAGTAGTTAATATTTTGCGGGCGATTATAATAAACATAAAAATTATGAGTTTTAAATTAACTAAATAATGCAATTGATAATAAGATGGATAGAATCAAAATCTGCTTCGTTTTCGTCTTTCAAATTATATGTTCTTTTTACTATCAGTAGGTACTACAAAATATGCGAGGACAGAAATTTTATCAGTATGCAAAGTAACACCTTCGCTGTAGCGCTATTTTTCTTAATTAATTTATTTTGAGGCTTGTTAATAAATAGAATACACTTGAAATCGTCTGTGAGTGAAAATATAAATATTTGTTTTTATCTCTCTCATTCACTGATGGTAGCCATAATGGCACCGCGAGGACGAATGTCATAGAAAATTATGTAAATTGAAGAAATATCGCATGCAGTTTATATATTTACATTAGGGCTTCGTGAATTTGTTTATTTTTCAATTTCATAATGCAATTATTAAATATTTTTTGTAGACAATCTCCGATTTAAAAATATTCTTTTTATACCCTACACTAAGAGTGAAAGGGTATATTCAGTTTGGTACGCCGTTTGTAACACGCAGAAGGAAGCATCTCCGGTATGGAAAAGTATATATATTCTTGATCAGCATGACCTCCTGAGTCGATTTAGCGATGTCCGTCTGTCCGTCTGTCTGTCCGTCTGTCTGTCCGTCTGTCTGTCTGTCTGTCTGTCTGTCTGTCTGTCTGTCTGTCTGTTGAAATCCCTACTACTTTTAAAATTGAAGAGCTAGATAAATGAAACTTATAACTTAGATTACTAATACACCTACGCTGTATGTGCGAAAAAATTGGCGAGATCGGTCCATTGTGACCTATGATCCGACCACTTATGTTCAAATACCTCATATAAAATGTACATATAAAGATCAATTTTTATCTATACGTGCTTAGGAAAACTTTTTTGGTCAAATATATATTGATATCATGCTCAAATACATGATAATAATGTTTTCCGGCGAAAAGACTTGTGGTTCACAAAAAAAAAATCGAAATTCGGTATACCTACCCATTTGTAAATATGTGTAACAAATGAAAGAAAAATCTTCAGGGATGGAAAGTTTGTAGTTATTTTCAGGATTCGTATACCATGGTGACCTATATATCACTTTGAATGGTAACCACACATATGTGTAGGGTATTTATAGTCGGCTTAGACCGACTATAATTTTGATAATTCTAACTATCATAATTACACCTACTTTAAAATTTCCCATGTGATCTAACCTTCCCAACTGGTTTAGTTTAATATGATATTTTTATGTATGTTGTTACCAACTTGGTTTATCACCTCGTTAAATAGTGGAGTAACATATAATATGTTAATTAACGGACCAACGTAGTACAAAAAATCGTAGTATTTTTTTTAATATCGGATTTGAATGGAAAAATAAAAATATATATCACCAGGACAGAACAACTCCCCATATTAGACGTACATACTTCAATACTTTTACCACACATATGAGATTCGAGCGTTATAAATATATTTTTTTAAATATGCAATACAAAAACACATTTTAAACTTGAGAGTTCTCAGTACAGCAGAGAGCGAAATCCCGTATATGTGGATATTCCATTGTCTTGCCGCCGCCAAATTATTATTTGCCAGCATATTGAACGAATTCAGCATTTGTACCCGTATTACTAGACTGCAATTCCAAATAAAACATTAATTTTTTTGTAGACCCCAAAACATTGCTTTCCCCCTTATGTATTTCTGCAACCCGAACATCACAGACAAATAATACAAAAAAAAACATATAGTCAAAATAGATTCAAATCTATCACACATGAAAACAGCAGTATCCAGCGGAACTTCTTGAAGCAGATGTGTGTCAGCAAAGAATGAATCGACTGTGAGTTGAGTAACTAATTTAAAGTGTTATATCGTTCTGTGCCATTGCGTACATCAGTTCTTGATCTGAACCCTTACACAGTCACCGAAGATACGTATCTTTAATACACATATTTTGAAAATCCCATAGAAATGGGCTATCACCCCTGTTTTAGGCACTTGCAAACATATATTAACCGTAGTCGTCATTAGAACATTTTGCACACAATTCAAATTCTGCGCGATACTCGCATACTGAGGCCATAAATAACGCACAACAATAAAGTTGGTCCGCTCAATTATTGGAAAAATTTTGCAATACATGGCCGCTTGCTCAAAAAAACAAAATTGGGGGAAAACACATAAATAAAAGCGTATACATTTACAGAAGCAACAACATAAAGTAGACATGTTCCACGAGCCACAAATTTTGTTTATTTGAGAAAATGCTAATGTTTTCAATAGGAACGCTGCCAAAAATCTTATTGAACATTTTTGGACCACATGCGAAATAAAACATGAATCAAATTTAAAATGTTTTTTTTTTTTGTTTTTAATTGTATTAAAAAAAAAAACAATAGCAACGGGTGGTATAAAACATCAAAATCAGAACTGTGCTATGGACGCGACACACATATATAAGAATATGTATTTATTTCTTTAAAAAACACCTGTTTGCTAAAAATCGTGAAGTCAAGTCAAATTAATTTAATACATACTTAATTTAGATATAAATAAATAAAACATTACAAATTTCTTTTAATAAATACATTTATAACATTAAATAGATCGCCCTTACATTCCATTACATTTATTTGTTATCTTTGTGAAATTTAAGAAACAATTTCCCATGTGGGAAAAAACGATGTGCCCAAGGTTCGCCCAGTCTTGCGCCAATAATTCATTGCTCTGGGCCAGGTCTAGTACCCAGAAATGGCTGAATACTGGTTAAGCCTTTGAATGATAAGAAGGGCGCAAGACTGGATCTAAGTATTCGGTCAAGACTGCCAACAAATTTTCTTTTTCTTCTACTTATTTTATTTCTCATTTATTTTATACAATTCAGTATTAAGTTGTCACAAACTGGAATCGAACTCCTGACTCCGAAGTTAAAGTCCACTGCTCTCCCCGTTAGGCTACGCATCCATCTTATTTCCACTGCGATTTTTGCTTCAAAATCATTTTTTTTTCTAATTAGACAATTTTTTTTTTGATGTGACAGATATTTTCAAATTTTAAAGTTCAAGATTTTTAATAAATGTTCTGAAACGAGGCCTGGTAAAGTAGTTCTCGCCCAAGACTTTAGCGTAACGAGTAGAGCTCCGGACTTGTACGCAGGAAATTCGGGTTCGAGTCCCCAGTGGATTTTTTTTAATATATTTTTATTTAATTGAAGTATGATTTGGGTATACCCAAGCATATGTCTGTTAGTTCTGGCTGAGTTTTGGGCGAGAATTACTTAACCAGGCCATCATTTGTCACTTCTGGCTGAGTCTTGGGCAAAGGTGTTTTAATCAAGCATTTCTTTGTCACTCTCTGTCACTTCTTGGACGAAGGTTAATTAACCAAGCATTGGTCTGCCAGTGCTGGTTGAGTCTTCCGCCCGTCGTCAGGCGTGGCATTTCCTACATGGGTTATGGAAGTTTTTTCATATCTATGTAAGCAAGTAAATTTAATACGAATTTACGATGAACAAAAAAGTTATCAATATGAAAAAGTTTGAAGAAATATAACCAATGCAGTTTATTGTATACTAATAGACAATAATAACATCTATCACGTTATTACAATATCAAATTTTGAAACAGTAGTTTTTTTGATTATTTATTCTTATTGATTCTGCTCTTTCTCAATATCATAAATAGAATGATTACCGCTTGTGAATATGCGTAAATATTTCTACGTACATATTTCTTAATCGCATACGGTTTAATATTAACATGTTTTTTTGAAACAATTTTATTTTGCGTACATAGCAGTGTCAGCACAGTTTAAACATCTAACTCATAATGAAATATGTACTATTATTAAAATGTTCAGTAGAAATATTTCATTCAGAATATGAAATTGTGTTTTCCAAATTTTCTATTTTTTCGGTAGATTTCTCGAACTAAGAATCGAAGTCACAATTTCCATTAAAATGATATTTCAATCACAGAAATCGCGGATTTTTTTATATATTGCTAACATAAACACATTGTGTTAGCAATGTTTTAAAATTAATAAATTTATTCAAATTTTTTCCCAATCGAATATTTATTGAACTATAAATTACTAAGTCACTTTGACAAGGTTCAATAGCGATGTTGACTTATTTATAAAATTATTTCAATTAAAAAGGTAAAATATTAGATATCAAATATTGGATATGAAAAAGATCAAAATGCTCGAAAATGAAAAAACTCGCAGCCAGATTAAAATGTTTGAAAAAAGCTCAGATTTTGAGCTAAAGCTCAAAATGTGACAACAAATTTTGAGGCATGTACACTTTTAAGGTTTAAACTTTCGGTTTTAATGAATGTCTAATGTTTACTATTGTACATTTAAATAGTTTGATAAGAAATAAATCATCATAAATTGATGGATGATATAGATTATTTTATGTAACACTGTTCATTTTCATACTAATATAAAATACCAAAATAAAATACAATGCAAATTATTTTAGAAAACTTACCTTTTTTCAGTCAGCAGCTTCGTGTTGCATAATTAAAAGATACAATAAACTGATAATGCAAAAATGTAGGTTCAGGATCTAATCCAGTAAAAAAGGCGAGGAGCGACGAAATCCGTCAATAATATGATTTTAATTATTACTTGCTATAACTTTATTAAAGATTCTTTTAATAGTTAGGCACACTTGTTTATATTTATTTTGTTCTTTGGATCTATGGGGGGTCATTGCATACAATTTTAAAATGCAATTAATTAAGAGGCACTTGTTGATCATAAAAAATAGCACTTGCTGTTTGTTTTTGTAAGCTATGGTCCTTTGCAAAGACTCGGCACCGATTACCGCATAGGACTACAGCATATTGACTTTTACGATGCACTTGATTGACAATAAGGAATTACACCCGAAGTGAGTATGTGATTTTTTAAAATTTTTAGTTCAATGTAAAGACGATTTTTCGATTTACTTTTTAGATATTGGCATTAGTTCAGGGTTTTGGAAGAGCTACTGTACGCGCGTCGCACTAGCTGAATAAGCGTTGCTTTCGTGACGAGTACGAAATATCAAATAAACTTTTGAGCGAATTTCGATTTTACGAATGGCGAGTGTTCTGGTGTTTAAGAATGTGACGAAGTCGCATCAGAATCTCTCGCACTGAGTTCTAATGGCGTCGGTTTCCGTTTGTCGCGACCGACTCACGAACAGAGCTTCGTCTGTTCTAGAGACACACATTCACAGATACACACTAGCAGATACTTCGTTGTGGGCGCATTATAATTCGCAGTGTTTATTCATTGTACTCAGCACGAAATTGTTGTCTGGCAGACAAACGAGCGAACGAAAGTGTAACCGTAGCGCATTCGTTCGAGTCCAGCGCACGTTGATAACTGAATACGAACGAAAAGGCAGCCTGCGGCGGCGAAGCCGAAATGTGCTTTCATACAAAAGTCTGCGTATCTGTTGGATGGTGTTGGATAAAGCCAAAACATAGAATGTAGCAGCAGAAAAGAAGGGAATAAATAGCAAGGGGGCAATAGAAACACGAAGCATTTAATAATGTCAGAAAAGCAAGAGAGAGAGATTGATATATACATGTTTGTAGATACAAATGTATCTGCGCACTCACGCTCTGCGTGTATGCTTACGAAAATGAAATAAAAACAAAATATGAGTGTTTTTTAACGAGTGTCGCTATACATTCAGCTTCGTACGCTCGCGAGTAACAGCTGAGTTGTTAGCAAACCCCAAACACTTAGCACTGAGCACAGTTTAGAAAAGGTAAAAGATGGAAAAGTCAACTCCGTCCGTAGAGGCGAGATGGCTGGCGGGCACGTTTAATTTTGTTTTCTATACAAAAACAACAGACACGATGCGATTGCTCGAGTGAGTCAGTAACTGTGTGAGTGGGTTAAAAGCGTGATTTGTTTGCAGGCTTTTGTTGTTGGTGATTTTGCAATAGTTGCATATACATGCGAAAATATCCAGCATGCGTGCGTTGGTTGTGTTTCTTTGTCTGTGCCTTTGAAGCAAGTATATATTGTTACGAAAAGATGTAATTTGCTCCATATTGCAAGCAATCAACAATAATTAATGAGACGAAAGACAATTCAGCGCACTAAGCATGTGTTACAAAGAGACGGAAGATCATTCAGCGCAGATCAGCGCATTAAAACACATGAGTGCGAATGAGATGCCAATAGCATGCGTCATTCACGAAACGAGTAGAAGGTTCTCGAAACAAGTCGAAGCTTGTCGAAACATGTCGAACTGATGCATGCAGTATATAAGGGAGCCGCATCTGAGGTACAGCACTTCAGTTGTGATTTGATACATTGTAAAGATAAATTGTAGTAATACAGCAGTGGTTATAAGTGATTGCTATTAAGTTGTTATTTAAGTAAATAAAGTTAATTAATACTAGTTGAAATAATACTAGTTATTATTATTAGTGTGTTTTTATTTTGTACACAATCCAGCGATACGTACTCATAGAACAGTTTTCCGTAGACTGAATTTTCGTAACATTGGTGTCAGAAGTGGGATTGTGATACAAAATGGTTAAATTCGATCAACTTAAAGTCGACCAGCTAAAGAAGGAGCTGGCGATTCACAATCTTCCAACTGTAGGTACGAAAGTAGAGCTACAAAAGCATCTAATGGAAGAATTAGAGAACCAAGGCATTGACCTCGCAGAGCACGAGTTTGAAGTGGAAGCTGCAGCAGCGTCATCGAAAAGTGTGGACACGGAGCAAAAAGTACAGTCTCAAAGTTTTGATATGCGCCAGTTGCTCGGAGCAATACAACAACAGCTTCTAGAAAATTCAAAACAGCTCCAAGAAAATTCGACCAAAATGTAACAGAAACTTCTAGAAAATTCAAAACAACTCCAAGAAAATTCGAACAAAATAGAACAGAAACTTCTAGAAAATTCAAAACAGCTACAAGAAAATTCGACCAGAATGGAACAGAAACTTCTAGAAAATTCAAAACAGCTCTAAGAAAATTCGATCAGAATGGAAGAGAAACTTCAAGAAAATTCAAATCAACTTAAAACAGAACTACAAGAAAATCCAACAAAATGGAACAGAAACTTCTAGAGAATTCAAACCAACATCACGTAAAAATTGAGCAACAGATGCATGTACATTCTAAACAGCTTCTGGAAGTTTCTAATTGATTGATTGATTGAAAAGAGGGGGGAAAAACCCCTCTGTGCATCGCACAGAGTACACCTAGGCCATAAAGTAGGCCCGTTGTGACCCCTCGGAACATGAGTCGTCTGTAATATGTTGTAGCTGTTATGCTACTCAGTGGAGTTTAGAAATTCCGTGGATTTGACAAATTTTCTTAGTACTTTCCAGTCCAAGCTTCCCAGTTGTTTCAATGATGAAATAAGTGGAGCTCCGAAGTGGATGAATCTAAGTCTGGCAAATGCCGGGCAGTGACACAAGTAGTGTTCAAGCGTCTCTGTCTCTTCCTCACAGGCCTTGCAGATGTAAGAGTCGACTCTTCCCAATTTGAAAAGATGACCTCTTAGCTCATTATGGCCAGTGAGGATGCCTGTGTATTGTTTTAACTCCTTTTTATTAAGCGTTAGAATTTTGTTTGTTTTGGATTTGTTCGGGGGGCCCCATAGCCATTTAGTTGCTTGGCCCTCGCTCGATTCTTCCCATGATTTACTGTGAAGTCGATAAGCCCATGATCTCATCTCGTTTTTTAGAAATTGGAAAGGTCTGCCGGTTATGACTGAGATTGTGTCCATTTCTGATCCATTTCTCGCCAATTCGTCGGCTATTTCGTTCCCCTCAATGTTACAGTGTCCTGGGACCCAGATAATGTCCACAGTGTTAACAAGTAAGAGATCAGCAAGGGCCTCTTTACATTGTAGAACCACTCTGGATTTCACCTTGTCCGTGGATAAAGCTCTAATGGCAGCTTGGCTGTCTGAGAAAATTTTAATACACTTGTCTACACAGTGAGTGCTTTGTATAAATTTAGCCCCTTCTGTTATAGCCACTACTTCCGACTGAAAGACGGTGTTGTGGTCATGCAGACAAAGGCTTTCTTTTGCAGAAAAGGCTTCACAGAAAAAGCCTGCACCAGTGTGACCGTTTAATTTTGATCCGTCAGTGTAGAGGTGGATCCCCGGATTGCTAGACAATACTTGGCCGTTGTCCCATTCCTCCCTAGTCGGGAAAGCGAACTTTGCGGCGGTATGATTGGTTTCCTCCGGGATGCGGTCGCAGTTCCAATTACCTGTAGAAACAGTATTAGGAATTGAGTTAATTATGGTTTGGTGATTGGTTAATGTCTCGGAATTGAGCCATCCCCCAAGGATGTTTAGTCGAGCCGCTGCTACCGCGGCCTCATATTTAACTTGAATTTGTATTGGGCGTATATTTAGAATAGTCTCAATAGCTTTGGTCGAAGTGGTAGACATCGCACCTGAAATGCCGAGACAACACGCCCGTTGCACTTTCTCGAGTGGTTTGATGTTACATTTTCGTCCCAAAGCTGTCCACCATACAAGTGACGCATATGTTAGTATTGGTCGTACAACGCTGGTGAAAATCCAGTGGGTCATCTTTGGTCGAAGTCCCCATGTAGGACCAATACATCTTCTGCAGGTTGCCCAAACCCTAACGGCTTTTGTGGCTCTGCTAGCTATTTGTGCCTTCCAGGATAACTCCAAGGTACTTGACTTGACCTGTAAGTACCAGTATCTCTCCGTTTACCTGTGGAAGAGGATAGCTAGGTAGCTTCCTTTTCCTAGTAAAGAGACAGATTTCAGTTTTTTGGGGGTTTATATTTAATCCCCTAGGTGATGACCATTCAGCCGAGATATCCAAGGCTTCTTGGATTCGTCTAGAAGGGAGAAGAGGATGTGTCCCCGAGGCAAGGATGGCGATGTCGTCTGCGTAGCAGACATCATGTAAACCAGCCTCGGTTAGTCTTCTTAGGAGACTGTTTATGGTGACGACCCAGAGTAGCGGTGAGAGAATGCCACCCTGTGGGGTACCGCGAAACACCCTTCCCCTTAGGGTAATATTGCCCTGCTGACAAGTGATGGATCTGTTGCACAACATATGACGTACCCAGTGTAAAATAGCCGGGTCTACGTCAAATGAGGCAAGGGACGAGATCAGTGTGTCAGTGTGAACGTTATTAAAAGCACCCTCAACATCAATGAAGGCTGCTAGAGTGAGTCCTTTTAGGTCGATAGACCTTTCAATTTTGTTAACTACCTCATGTAAGGCGGTTTCAACGGATCGCCCCTTTATGTATGCATGTTGCTTAAACTTCAGCTGCTCATAAGGGATTTTTTCCTTAACCATGGTGTCGCATATGCGTTCCATTGTTTTCAGTAGGAAGGACATTAGACTTATGGGTCTATATGCCTTAGGGGTTGAGTAGGTTTCTTTACCCGGCTTAGGTATGAAAACTACTCTTGATTCTTGCCATGTGAGGGGGGTATAGCTCTGATTAAGGCATGCCTCATAAAGCCTGGATAGACGGACGTCCAGGAGATCCACTGCCCGTTGTAGTAGGGCTGGGAAAACTCCATCTTGCCCTGGGGCTTTATATGGCTGGAAGCTATGAATTGCCTTCCCCACCATATCGGTGGTGATGGCTAAGTTGTGGGAGTATTGAGAGGTTTCCCATAGTCTCGTCTCATCTGAGTTGACGAAACAGTTTGGGAAATGCTCCTCCATTAGAATCTTTAAAGAGTCCTCAGAGTTACCTGCTCTTACCCCCTGCCTGTCTATCAGGAGTTCCGGTTGAGAGTGGGTTTTCGAGAGGAATTTCTTAATTCTTGCGGTTTTTGTAACACAATCAACTTGTGCACAGAAGAGTCGCCATGACCCTCTTTTTGCGGAGCGCATATTCTTTTTGTATACACTGAGTTTTTGGTAGTAGAGATCCCAATGCTCTGTAGTATTTAATCTTTTAGCTTTATTGAAAAGTCTCCGAATATCCGTTCTTAGGTTTTTCAAAGCCCCTGTCATCCAGGGTTTTTCCTTGAAAGTCTCTCGGGTGCGATGAGGGCAAGCCTCATACGCATTAATAAATTCAAATAGGGCATGTCCCCGAGCATTACAGTCGGAGCTTCCCCATGTTGTATGGTGAGAATTGGCATCTGTACAAATTATTAATTTCTTACCTTTTTCGGCAGCAAACCTTGTAATCCTCAGCAGTTCCTCGGAGGGTGGAGGTTCCGGGGAGTCATGCGGGAGATATACTGAAGACAGCATGAGGCCACCGCTCCCGTCAAAAATTGTGGTGGCGTCTGAGGAAGACAGTTCTGTGGAGAAAGAAAAGTTAAAATCCTTTTTACAGATAATACAGGTCCTAGGGCGGCCTGCATTGAGTGTATAAAATATTTGGTATCGCGTGTCACCCCAACCAGCAACCCTGTCATTTACAGTCCAGGGTTCCTGGATCAGTGCGATGTGCGTCTTATCTTCTTCCATTCTCTCCATAAGCGCAGCCGTCGCCAGTCGACTCCTATGGAGGTTGATCTGCGTAAGCAGAATCATTGGGCGAGTAGCTCGTCCTCCTGAGAGGGCGTAAGGGTATCATCAGAAAATTCTGATAGGCCCTCGTCCTCTCCTCCGCTCGTCCCTGCTTCTTTGGTCGGGTAGACCTGAACCCCCATACTGCCCGCGGCCTTGACCTTATCCTTACTATCCTCCACGACCGGGCTGGGAAGATTACCCTTGGAATGCTGTTTCCCGGATTGGGCCCCAGCTCCTACAGGTTTTCCGCCCAGCTTAATGGTCACGGATGACGTAAGGAAGAAGGCACGACTCCCATACTTCTCCAGTGTCGTGATGGAGTTCTGGTCAATGCCCACAACGATGAGGTTTCCATCGGTCATCTCATCCCTGTGGAACACCTCCCAAAGTTCCACTCTCAGCCCACGGTTCTGCCTCGCCAGAATCCTAAGGATATCACACGTGGGTCGCTTCGCCCCGTTTGCTCTGACGAAGAAGGTTGCCTTACGCAGAACGGGTATGTCGCTCATAGCCACAAGCCGTAGCTTAGCGTCTGCCCATGGCTCAGGCAACCTTTCCACCAGATCGCGCAGGGTGTCGACACAGTCCAAAGACACCACGGTGATCCTGTAGACTCCGCGGACAAAGCTGCAGTATTCCAGATGGATTTCGGGGGTGCTGTCAGAAGACTCGATAATCGAGTTCGCAAGTGCGTCATTCCACACTTCCTCCAGCAGCCCCCTTTTATCCTCAGCAATCTTTCCACAGGGCTGGCTTTCATCGATGATGGCAAACTTGCGTTTGTCATCAATCGATTCACGTGCCACCCCCGCATACGTTTTGCCGTCCGCCTTTGACCTCTTCGCCTTAGACTCCCAACGCGACCCTGTCTTTTTGTTGCGCGGGCCCCTGCATTTCGCAGTGCAGGCCGAAACGCTACGTTGGACGAGCACGACGGGATGTCATCGCTGGGAAGAGACCCCTTGATTTTAGACACGTTTGTCTTGTTTTTCTTCGCCAATCCAACCTGGGTCATCTCCTCAGGTGAACGCAGTCGCTTGCCCGGTCCTTGTGAACCAAGTGTAGCGGCTGGCTTCAACTGAGGGTCCCTGTTGTCAGCGGTTTGTTGACTGTCCGGGGAGGGGGTCCCAGTGATGTGAGAGGCAGCTCTCTGGCGTTGTTTGGCTTTTAATCGCCTAGCCGCACCAGAGAGTCGCCTTTTCCCATCCGGGTTCCTCTCTCCATGACCATCTGGAGTTGCGGAAGGACGCACGACTACCGTCCTGTCCGAACTCTGGGAGGAGTCCATAACTCCAACCCTCTCTCCGCCTGCGGAATTTACATCGCAGGCCACCACTGGCGCCCTACCAGCCGAGCTGAGTCGGCCTGTCCTGCTGGGAGGGCATACGCCTGGCTGCATGGCGACAGCTGCAGACGCCGGGGCAGATATCCCTACCCCTGGGTCCGTAGACCCGGTATCTTGTTCCGTGAACGACTTCATAGTTGGTTTTAACGACCCCGCAAGTCGAAGTGTTTCCAGACCCTTCGGTTGTATGTGTTTAACGACCCTTCGGTCGCACAAAAGGCCGCCCCCACAGGGAACAGACGCCTATAAGTGTTTAGAGACCCTACGGTCGGAAGAGGAGGCCGCCCCACAGGGAACAGACGCCTACCTCCCTAACACCAGATACTAGTGCATGGGAGGATTTTGGGGATGTAACCGTCTTAGTCTGGCCACTCGTCCAAGGACCTGTCCCGGCTACCTGACAGTATGCCCCTTGGAGTCAATGCGGCAAACACAAGCCCTCTCACTCGCTCCTGAGGGGAGCTTCGTCAAAGTGCGGGTACTTCGAGTTTCTAATACACTCCATGGCAAGTAAACGAACTTGAAGCACATGTAAATGACATTGTAGTGGACATTGATGACAAATTTGAAAAGTTGGAAAATGGTTTCGACAAAAAGCTACAGAAAATACAAGAGATGTCAGCTTTAAACTAAAACGAGTCAGATCTGCGGGGCACGATCTAACTCCCATAACCGATTGCCCCAGAATCTCCATTTCACAAATTGCTCGAAAGCCAAATAGCTTAACTGTCGAAGGAGTCATTGATTGTACAGCATATGTGGTAACATTGGATACGGGAGCTTCACACTCTATAATAAGAAATAACCTGGTTAAGGACGAAGTAGAGCCGCCAAGAAATCAACTCTACACCGCAAGTTGAGAATAAATCTGCTCAAACTTTTATAAAAGAGTGGACCAAGGATTTGACTGCAAAGAAAAGAGTAAAGTACAACAACTAATTGATAAACACTGGTTTGTATTCGCTGCCAAAGGCCAATACGACGGAAGAACCTCCATCGTAAAACAGCGAATAGACACTGGTGACTCTAAACCAATTCGTCAAGCACCGAGAAGAGTACCACTTGCCAAACGGGACGAAGTGTCACATTTAGTCGAAGAGATGGACAAAAATGGTGTCGTGGAACCATCAGAAAGCCCATGGAGCTCACCAGTGGTGTTGGTTAAAAAGAAGGACGGTAGTACTCGGTTCTGCGTTGATTACCGAAAGCTAAATGATGTCACCAAGAAAGATAGTTATCCGCTGCCTAGAATCGATGACACCTTGGATAACCTATCTAATGCTAAGTGGTTTTCAACGTTGGACTTGCAAAGCGGTTACTGGCAAGTAGAAATTGATAAGAAAGATCGATAGAAGACCGCATTCAGTACTGGCGATGGACTATAGCAATTTCTGGTAATGCCGTTTGGGCTATGTAATGCCCTAGCAACATTCGAGCGGTTAATGGAGCACGTATTGAGACTTGAACGACTGGAAAACTTGTCTGGTATACCTTGACGACATCATCGTCATGGGCAAGGACTTTGACGAACATCTAAGAAATTTAGAGGAAGTATTCCTTCGATTGGAAAGTGCGGGACTACAACTTAGCCCAAAGATATGCTCACTTTTCAAGAAAGAAGTCATGTATCTGGGTCATCGAGTTACCACAGAAGGAGTGCATACCGATGAGTATAAAATAGTTGCAGTAAAGAATTGGCCCAGACCGCAAAACTTACACGACCTACGAAGTTTCTTGGGGCTATGTACATACTACAGGCGATTTGTTCAAGGTTTTGCCAATGTTGCTGGCAATCTTCACGAGTTGACAAGAAAGAACCGATCGGTGAAAAATTTGTACTGGACACGGATGCAAGTGAATATGGAATTGGCGGAGTCCTCTCTCAAGTGATCAATGGCCAAGAAAAAGTGATCGATACTACAGTAAAATCTTGTCCAAGCCCGAGCGAAATTACTGTGTCACCAGGAGGGAGCTTCTTGCTGTAATCGAAAGTGTGAAAAATGTCCACAAATATCTATACGGACAAGAGTTTCACTTGAGAACCGATCACGCAGCACTGAGATGGTTACTTCAGTTCAAAGACCCAGAAGGAGAAATTGCGCGTTGGATAGAGCGATTACAGAGCTACGATTTCACCATCGAACATCGTAAAGGAGGTCATTATGGAAATGCAGATGCTCTGTCCCGACGACCGTGTAAACTGGAATGCACACATTGCTTAAAAGCTGAGGGAAAGGCTGACATACTTGACTTTCGCTTGCTGAATGTTTTACCTGAAGAAAAATGGTCTACGGAACAAATTCAAATTGATCAAAAGAGTGATCCCGACCTCACCAAAATTATGATGTTCAAGGAGCAGCAAAGAAAGCCATCATGGGAAGAGATAGCTTCCGACAGCCCAATAACTAAGACGTACTGGGCACAGTGGCAGAGTTTAAAGCTGCAAGATGGTTGCTTATATCGTGTATGGGAAAGTGAAGATGGCATGTCCGCTCGAAGTTTGATTATTGTTCCTAAGTCAAAAATAAAAGAGATATTAGCGGAATACCATGGTGTAGCGAGTGGAGGACATTTGGGCATGAATAAAACGGTAGAAAAAGTAACGAAACGTTTTTATTGGGTTTTATATCAATTTTTTAATTTATGGGGATATAAGACGTAAATTTCTGATATGTGAATAATATTCTGAGGGATTAAAAACTTTAAAATTAAGGTATGCAATTAAATATCCCACATTAATATCCCAACCAAAAGTGTAGGGTATTCCATAGTCGGCCCCGACCGATTATAAAATCCGCCCCATGTGACCGAACTTACCCATGTGACCTAACTTTCCCAACTCGTTTTTAAATTACATTGTGATATTCTAAATAATTCCTTGTAAATTACGCGTTTTTCGTGATTTCCTAAATAGCATACCATTTTGATACCATAAGTCTAATTTCTATAGCTATTATTATCACTCCCACTATTTTATTAAAAAATAAAAACTTTACCTATGGATTTTTTTTAATATAACTTTGGACTTACACCAAAACACATTAGTAATTTTTATTAATATTTTTATTTTAGAACATAAGTGAATAGTTTTTTTAAAATTTTCCTTCACTTCATACGACAATAAAATATTTTTATGGCTAATCAATTAATGTATGGTGTTGTTGGGTTGCCTTTTCTTTTAGCATTTTTTTTTTGTAATCTTGTATCATTTTTATCGCAGTTCTAGTAGTTGTATATAATTTGTTTTTGATTTCAAAAGAATTTATCATTTAATATATGTACTATTGCACGTATTATATTTATTGATATGATGCAACCGTCTTTGAAACGTCACATTGGACATTTTCGCTAATATGTTTAATTCACTCTTAAATTTATGCCCCTAAGTTTTACCGACATGTTCTTAAATAGACTTTTGTTGTTTTAATATTACTGATTTTACAAACTTTATACGAAGTGCTATTGATTTTGTTAAACTTATCGGGAATACTTTATAAAGATGTCAATCTCGAAAAATAGTGGAAGTGGAATTTTAATTTTAAATAAAATAATATTTATTTATATTCATAAATATATATTTGTTGCATATATATTTTTTTTATTATTTTTTAACTTTAAACCCAATAGGGCGAAATTACATCCAAGTTTTTTTTCAAACCAAAAATGTATATCTGTGACAATCTGAAATAAAGGCATATGAAATAAAAACATTATAAAATGAGAGTATTTTTAAGCTTTACAACTGATTCAGAGAATTATTTTTAAAAATATTTTAAAAATTATATTTGAAAATTTATGAAAAACTTAAATAAAATAAATGTCTGTAAAATGTTTTTGTTAGAATTTTTTTCGAAAGTTTTTTTTTTAATAAAAGTAAATATTTAATAACAAGTAGATATGCTTTTACGTTTTTTGCTTGTATATCAGCAACGATAGAAGAATCCGTATCAATATTTGACACAAAATTAATTCGTATATCAGGATTACGATGGTATTAATAACTCAATTTGAACATATCTCGAGTTATGCTTTTATTTCATATTTTATAATATGAAAATATCTTCTTATAAATACAAAATATCTTACAACATAAAATTAAGAACGCAAAGATTTTTTTTATTATTAAGATTTTGAATCAGAAACAGCAGCGCACGAAATATATTTTTGAAAGCAAATATTTGTTTTAGATATAAATGCTTTTCAATAATATCAAAATAAATAAAAATACATACACACAGAATACAACTTGAATTCTATTAAGCTACCAGTACAAGATACACTTGGACAAAATACATTTACATAAGTTTACCTAAAAAAATAGACTAATTATTTTCAAAAAGTCACAAACAATTTTTAAAAAATAATAAAACAATTCAACCAAAAATTCTAATTTACACATACATACAGTTACGGACAATATAACAGGTTGACATTTTTTTTAATATTTAGTTTGCGAATGTGGTCCCGACTTTATAGTAACTTTATGGGATTATCCACCTTTATAACAGGTAGATCATACCTTTTGAAAAATGTAGTTTTGGAGCCAAAAATGCATTGTGTACAAAGTTATGTGACCTTCCAATAGATTTGGCTATTTTGACATTTTAATGAGGGAACGTTCGACATGTGAACAAAACCATTTCCCGACCCATATTTCTATAGTAACGTATTTTATTTTAAAATATTTACGGAGACTATAAAATTAATACTTACAAATTATTTTTCTTTGGAAATATATACATTTTTAATTAATTTTATGTGACCTTATTTTTGTCCGATTTCAATACTGACTTTATGACTTTATTTGTAAAAAGAAAAATAAAGACGATTTTTGAAATCGCCAATTATCTAAAATCTGATTTAAATGTTCGAGATTAGAACCCTGACGAAATAAATAATAAACCAACTGTGCCGACTAGGGCTTCCAACCCCGGGATCCCGGAGAATATTTGTACCGAAAATCCCGAAATGAAATCCCGGGATTGTCAATCAAAAAAAAACGTGTAGAAAATAGTAAAACTATTAAATTTTAAATTTGCAGTCGTTAGCATATTTTAATTATTTTTCAATAGACTTAATGACAAATGTTTGATTTCATGTAAGGATACCGCTGCTAGTATTTTTCACAAAACTATATGTTTAATAGTGCGGATATATATATATATATATATATATATATATATATATATTGTTTTGTATCGGTTTTGTATATATTGTTTTGTATCGGAATCGGAAGCATATTTTAATTATTTTTCAATAGACTTAATGACAAATGTTTGATTTCATGTAAGGATACCGCTGCTAGTATTTTTCACAAAACTATATGTTTAATAGTGCGGATATATATATATATATATATATATATATATATATATATATATATATATATATATATATATATATATATATATATATATTGTTTTGTATCGGTTTTGTATATATTGTTTTGTATCGGAATAGGCTCAATAATATTCCGGTTTTATCAAATAAAATTACGATTTTTTTGGTGTTTTAAACTTCCAAATTTCTGAAATTTTGGGAGGACATTAATAGATTTAAACTCTAATTTTTGGAACCTATTCTGATACAAAATACGTTTTTATTACCCTGAACATAATATCCTCCTGAATAATATAATATTCCGGTTTTATCAAATAAAATTACGATTTTTTTGGTGTTTTAAACTTCCAAATTTCTGAAATTTTGGGAGGACATTAATAGAATTTTTGGAACCTATTCTGATACAAAATACGTTTTTATTACCCTAAACATAACATTATTTTTTAAAGTTATTTTTTTACCTTCAGTTGCAATGCGCGTACGCCAATAAATAATAAACAATATAATGCAATGAGTAAAAATTTAATTTAACTTTAGGATTTTTTTCCTATACGTCGCAGAAATTGATCGTTAACATATTTGGATTCAGAACTATAAAGAATGTATAAATACAATTATATTTGTAACAGGTTTAACTTGAGAAAATGTAAAATTTTTGTTCTTTTTAAACTTCAAAGACGATGCGCGAACATAAGACAATAATAGATTCAATCACTAATTTTTTAAGCCTACTTCAGTCCAAAACAGCTTTATTTAGATGATAAAATATTGATTTAAAGTGTTTTTAACTTTATCTGCAATACTCAAGCACAGGAAATTATTGTCCGACTCAAATTTTTTTGTGATAAACTCTAGCAGCACTATGTAAATTAAGACTTTTTACAACTATGGGAAAAATATGCCGATCCGACTGCAGATCCCGGGATTATTTTTCTAATCCCGAAAGTCCCGGGATTGCCAAAATGCTTCGGGATTGGAACCGACTGAGTGCCGACTGAGCAAACAAACATCGCATTGAAATTTAAATCGCCAAACGAACATACAGCAATCCATTAAATTTGCAAGTAGCACAATATTAGCGGCATTGGTTTCGCTATCTCGCCCCTTTGCAAATCTCTTTGCAACTACACATGGTGCGCTCACACAACATCACTTCCCTAACCGAGCCCGCACTCACAAGCCAGACGAACAAACACGAACGAACACTCGTTTGCAAACATGCACAACGTAAAGTATAAAGTAGCTGAGTGTCGACGAGTCGACGCATTGCCTGACTAGTCGACAGACCGCCTGAGCGACCCAACAACAGAACGTCTCGTCTAACTAACATGAATGCAAGAAATCTATTTATAGCAAATTCTCTCATCATCGCAAGCACCTATTTGCCAGTGATCACGACATTGCGCCCTGTGATTGGTCGATCAATTTGCTATGTGACATCGACTGCGAAGTTGGCAGCGAAATAGAAACCGATGCGGTAGAACGAAGAGCATTCGTTTCTTCGCTAGAACAGCGACTGAAGCACCCCATGGCGGGAGGGACGCGACGAAATGGAATTCTCCGCGGCCGCACGAACATAATAAAGTAATTGTTGAACTTTAATGTTTCTGTGGGTTGCCGCCGACTGCCCGCCACACCTCTTGCACGACAACTCGTTAACTTTTTGTTTTTGAATTGATGGCGCTTAATCGTAACGTGCGTCCAGAGCAAGTAGTTGATTGGAGCGCTGGACGCTGGCCTGATGCTTAGCTATATGCTGCCCATCAGCTACGATATGCATATTGTGCGCATACTGGCTTTAAAGTAGCATTCGACTGCGCTGTATCCGCCACAAACGCTGCTTTCATTGGCGTCGCCTTAAATCGGAAACAGCTGCCAGCGTTCGCCTAACTATTAACCCTCGGATGCGAATCGATATTAGTTAAACTGTGAGCTAAATTATTTAGTGAATTGTAATGTTGTAATGTACTTTGCAGAGTTGTTAAAGAATGCATTCTTTTGGGAATGCATTCATCTAAAAAATTGAAAAGAATGGGAATTCAAAATGAATGCATTCATTTTTGTCAAAAGAATGGGAATTCAAACGCTTGAATTCCCAATCAAATGGCCTTCGAAATGAATGCATTCATCAATGAATGCATTCATTTCAGTCTGAATTCTTTTTTGGCAAAAAAGAATTCAAAAAACAATGAATGCATTCATTTTTTGGCATTCATTTGTTTTTGTAATTTGTCAGAAAAATAAGGGTTACAATATTAAAGTCTTAAAATCCCGCACTTTCCGGAATTTTGGATGTTATTGACATTTTAATGAAAATACATCATTGCTATTGGAAAATTATAAGAGTATATTTTATTAAAATCTCCGTTTTCACAAATATGTGAACAATTACAATGAATTGGTCAACTTTGTGGCAAACATTTTCGGGAATTATGGGATCGTGGGACTAGAATCTCTCATTTGTCAGCGACACACATACGGCAAATTCCGTGAAACTCAAATTACGTATTTTGAAGCAGCGCAGCGTAAACAGTGTTGATGTTGCGCATTTTTGTTTAGTAGCGAAATACTAAAAAGAAAGTACTTAACAATACTAATTTTGTATATACTGACATTTATTAAACAGTTTAAATACATTTATTTATTGTACTTATTAATCTAAAATTGTGCGTACGTATAATGTTTTGAAAAAGAATAAAAAAGTGTCAAATTAATTACATATCAACTGACTTGTTTTTTTATTTCTTATTGGTAAATAATGAACACATTTTAATAATTATTAAGGGTGTGTGCGAGTTCGAAGCTAAACTTTGTCGGTAATGCAGCGTTTACTTTTCAATTTAGTTAATTTTCGAGCAAACTAAATTGAAAGACATCAAACAGACATATGATAATCGATTTATTAGGAACTTTAACAATTACCGCTTACTGAATGGCGATCGAATTAAAACCCGTACAATTCAGTGTAATCAGCAATTTAGTCGAACACTTATACACCCTAAAATATAAAAATGTATTGTCGTTATACATATGAAAAATATGCATTTTAAAAGTGGTACTTTTCTAATTCATAAATTCTAAAACTACAAACTTAAGTTTTCGCAACATTGTTCGCAACACTTCGATCACTGCGTTTCTAGTTTTCAGTGCGTGCGCGGCTGGACCTTTGCTACTAGTGATGTAAATGTATGGAGTAAATGAGTAATGGAATACTATATCAGATTTAAAGTAGGTATTTGATGAGTAGTTGAAACTATTACTACTATTATTAAGCGGAAAATTATGGAAATGAAAAAATACAATTACTGCACGCTACCCTGGAATCCCTTTTTTTGTAAAGTATAGCACCTAAACATATAACTAATTTTTCTTTTTAGTTAGTTTTTGGATAACATTTCACATCACCGTGTCTATTTTATTATATTAAAAAAATAATAATAATAATTAAAATATATATATAATTTACATAAAAAAAGATTTCTGACATCGGTTTGGGTTATTTTTTTATTTTAATTTACACATTATGCCCCTTTCAGTGGCTCCGGCATTTTTTAAAATGGGTTTGTTTTGTTTCTAAATGTGTGTGTTTTATTTGCATACATAGTTTAATTTTAGCATAAGAACTAAACATTTGAAAATAAGGTAAGTATAACGTAAGCTATAACGTTTTACTGCTACATTTGGCATTATTATTTAAAAAATTGTTTAATTTATTTAAAAAAATGTCCAACAAATTTTCTTGAAAATAATACAATCGATAAGTGCTTTAAAAACAAGCAACTAATGCTTTTACATCACTATATTATCTTGTACCCATAAAAATATATGGCATAAAATAAAAAGATCCCTTGGTATGACTAAAATTAGTAACAAATCGCATTCGCCGTTTTCGCTTTGTCTTTTGTCCCTAGAAACATCCAATGTAAGCACAGAATGGTTTGGCACAGTATACTAGGGGAAAAACTGTATTAAAAAATGTAATGCCCTTTGGCATGATAGTGACGATATGTATATGTATATATATTAATTGTGCAATAACAAAATGTTACTTTATACATAATTAGTAATAATTTTTAGTATTTCGCTACTAAACAAAAATGCGCAACATCAACACTGTTTACGCTGCGCTGCTTCAAAATACGTAATTTGAGTTTCACGGAATTTGCCGTATGTGTGTCGCTGACAAATGAGAGATTCTAGTCCCACGATCCCATAATTCCCGAAAATGTTTGCCACAAAATTGACCAATTCATTGTAATTGTTCACATATTTGTGAAAACGGAAACTAAATTGAAAGACATCAAACAGACATATGATAATCGATTTATTAGGAACTTTAACAATTACCGCTTACTGAATGGCGATCGAATTAAAACCCGTACAATTCAGTGTAATCAGCAATTTAGTCGAACACTTATACACCCTAAAATATAAAAATGTATTGTCGTTATACATATGAAAAATATGCATTTTAAAAGTGGTACTTTTCTAATTCATAAATTCTAAAACTACAAACTTAAGTTTTCGCAACATTGTTCGCAACACTTCGATCACTGCGTTTCTAGTTTTCAGTGCGTGCGCGGCTGGACCTTTGCTACTAGTGATGTAAATGTATGGAGTAAATGAGTAATGGAATACTATATCAGATTTAAAGTAGGTATTTGATGAGTAGTTGAAACTATTACTACTATTATTAAGCGGAAAATTATGGAAATGAAAAAATACAATTACTGCACGCTACCCTGGAATCCCTTTTTTTGTAAAGTATAGCACCTAAACATATAACTAATTTTTCTTTTTAGTTAGTTTTTGGATAACATTTCACATCACCGTGTCTATTTTATTATATTAAAAAAATAATAATAATAATTAAAATATATATATAATTTACATAAAAAAAGATTTCTGACATCGGTTTGGGTTATTTTTTTATTTTAATTTACACATTATGCCCCTTTCAGTGGCTCCGGCATTTTTTAAAATGGGTTTGTTTTGTTTCTAAATGTGTGTGTTTTATTTGCATACATAGTTTAATTTTAGCATAAGAACTAAACATTTGAAAATAAGGTAAGTATAACGTAAGCTATAACGTTTTACTGCTACATTTGGCATTATTATTTAAAAAATTGTTTAATTTATTTAAAAAAATGTCCAACAAATTTTCTTGAAAATAATACAATCGATAAGTGCTTTAAAAACAAGCAACTAATGCTTTTACATCACTATATTATCTTGTACCCATAAAAATATATGGCATAAAATAAAAAGATCCCTTGGTATGACTAAAATTAGTAACAAATCGCATTCGCCGTTTTCGCTTTGTCTTTTGTCCCTAGAAACATCCAATGTAAGCACAGAATGGTTTGGCACAGTATACTAGGGGAAAAACTGTATTAAAAAATGTAATGCCCTTTGGCATGATAGTGACGATATGTATATGTATATATATTAATTGTGCAATAACAAAATGTTACTTTATACATAATTAGTAATAATTTTTAGTATTTCGCTACTAAACAAAAATGCGCAACATCAACACTGTTTACGCTGCGCTGCTTCAAAATACGTAATTTGAGTTTCACGGAATTTGCCGTATGTGTGTCGCTGACAAATGAGAGATTCTAGTCCCACGATCCCATAATTCCCGAAAATGTTTGCCACAAAATTGACCAATTCATTGTAATTGTTCACATATTTGTGAAAACGGAGATTTTAATAAAATATACTCTTATAATTTTCCAATAGCAATGATGTATTTTCATTAAAATGTCAATAACATCCAAAATTCCGGAAAGTGCGGGATTTTAAGACTTTAATATTGTAACCCTTATTTTTCTGACAAATTACAAAAACAAATGAATGCCAAAAAATGAATGCATTCATTGTTTTTTGAATTCTTTTTTGCCAAAAAAGAATTCAGACTGAAATGAATGCATTCATTGATGAATGCATTCATTTTGAAGGCCATTTGATTGGGAATTCAAGCGTTTGAATTCCCATTCTTTTGACAAAAATGAATGCATTCATTTTGAATTCCCATTCATTTGAGAACAAAAGAATTAAAGAATGCATTCTTTAACAACTCTGGTACTTTGTGCATGATTGGATTTTTCAATTATAATTATTTGTTAATGACTGTTTTGGGTTATTTGTGGTATATACATAGATGTCAATCTCGGGACAAAATAATGTAATCCCGGAATCCGGCGATTAGTTCCGGGATTTAAAGTATAATAAGATTTTATTTGAACGATTTTAATTCGATTGATAAACAAAACAAACTTTATCACCCTGGCCGAAATTCTAACCTGCGATTCTGAATTAAT
Organism: Dryomyza anilis; assembly: GCA_951804985.1. Lineage (NCBI taxonomy): Eukaryota > Metazoa > Arthropoda > Insecta > Diptera > Dryomyzidae > Dryomyza > Dryomyza anilis. The sequence continues at coordinate 63,411 of OX638130.1, read as the reverse complement.
TTTAGTAAGTATGGTTTGCACTTTAAAATATTTGAAATATCTGCATTTTTCGGCAATCCAGATAAATAAAAATCATCCAAAATATTCAAAAATTTTAAGTTTTCAACACTATGTACATAATTTAAATCAAAAGGTCGAACACATAAATGTAAATGGATTTCTAACTTGAAAGAAAGAAAAATTATGGTCCAGTAATATATATTAAAGTTAAAAAATTAATTTTGAAATACATACATAGTTTTTAAAACAAAAAACAAAGAAAATTATAAGGTTTCAAAAATGACCTGAATTTTTGACCGTGTAGGGCAATACTATTTTAAATTTTATATTAACAAAATGTATGGCATTGTCAAAGTAGCAGTTGGCTACACTCAAAAGTAGGCGTGGCCACTATGAAAATAGATATAATATTTTTCACCAGCGTCACCACTTGAATCGATTTAATCTGCCACGATTACAGAAGAAGATAAGGGAGAAGATGTGATTATTTGTTCATTGTTTAAGATTTTCGATATTACCGTTAGATCGATTAAATACATCGAATATTTTAGAAAAATCTATGTTATATGAACATCCCTAGGCAAACATTTCGAAGTTTATAATGTATGCATATTTATTTAGAAATACAAAGAAACTACTCTTATGAGATGAAAGCTAATAAATTTATATTATATTGTTTATTGTGACTTAATCATATTTTGACACTTAGTGACCCTCAACTAATAATATGACTATTATTTACTTATACAAAAAAAAAACATTTTCAATAATCTGTGTTTTTATTGTACACATCTTTAACATAAAAACTATTTAAAGTCAGACAGAAATTCATTCCTTAGAAAAATGTTTTTTTTTAATTGACTAAATTTAATTTAAACTAATCATCAGAGTTTAAGATGCTCTGCCACGGGCAATTGGTCTCGACGCCATACAAAGCTCAAATATTGATCCAAGTCCTGAATTTAATTATCCCTTGTTCGTGCACGTAAGGACCCCATGATGTTTTTACGATACTTTGACGATTACGCCAAATAAATATTAAACATGTTGCTTCAACAATGCCGAATATATGTGACGCCTCTTTTTTTATTCCATATTTGTAACTTCTTGTGTTTGTTCTTAAGGCCTTATTTATTGATTATCCTACTGTGAGTCTCTTTAAACTGTGTCGGTCTCTGTTAATATTGGTTTTTATGCTCCCTTAGAGAAATCTCTTGATGGATCAGCGACCGCGCAGAGAGCGATAAATTCGTAGAGTATACCAGTGATGCATTTTGCAAAATTAAATTGTGCAAAAAAATAATGTCTAAAAGTGGGTAATTTTAACTTTTTCAATTGGATAGTTGCCAGGGTTGTGTACTCCATATGAAATCCATTGTATTTGCAATATTTTCGGGTGAATGTGTTTTGTATTGAATATTTATAGAAAATATTTCAAAAAGGAGAAATTCCGATCGCATTTTTGTTTAAAAAATATTTAACAAAAAATATTAAACAAAAAAAAAAATTAAATTGAGTAAAAATGCGAATAATTTCATAAGTGAGGGTTTGATGTTTCAATTGGCTGCGAAACTACCCTATATAAAATAAAACACCATAATTTCGACCTGGCACCTAATTCCACCCTATTTGGTTTAAAGCGCGCTGACGCCAGTTAGATATACCAAGCGTTCCAGGTTGTCCTCAACTTTGACTAAAATGACTACTACTTTTACTTATTTACCCATGCATATTTGTATATTCGCCGGCTATTTTAACAAACTTCGAATACAGCGAATACAATCGCTTTGCCAGTCATGATAGGGCCTTATAAAGTAACAAAGTTTTCATTTTAAATTATTTGTATCCCTCTTTTAATGTAAAAAAAAATAACTATAATTCACTATTCAAGTCACAACCTTAAAAGTCGCCATCTAAATGTCCACACGGATAGAAAAATTTGTTTGAATATGTTTGAATGTAATTATAATGTAATTCAAAATCACAATATAAATGTTAGGAATAAAATTTAATTACATTATAATTGAATTGTATTATTATTTTGTTCAGATTGAAATATTATTATACGATATCTAAACATAAATTGCTTTAATATCGGATTTACATGAATTTACTATATTAATGTTTCTGTAGAAATATATATTTTTCACACGATGACAACCTACGCAAACGTATAACGATTCATGATTTGCGCCTCGACGAAGCCTATGAGCGCTGCCCCCGACACGACATCAAAATCGTAATTGGCGACTTTAATGCCAAGGAGGGCCATGAGGATATCTTTGGTCAGACAATTGGACAATTCAGCCTCCACGACAACACCTCCGACAATGGAATGAGGCTGATCGACTTCGCCGCAGCACGAAACATGGTAATTAATAGTACTATATTAAAGCATCTCAATATTCACAAGGCCACGTGGCGGTCACCCGATCAGAACACGCGCAACCAAATTGATTATAAATTATAAATTATAAATTATAAATTATAAATTATAAATTATAAATTATAAATTATAAATTATAAATTATAAATTATAAATTATAAATTATAAATTATAAATTATAAATTATAAATTATAAATTATAAATTATAAATTATAAATTATAAATTATAAATTATAAATTATAAATTATAAATTATAAATTATAAATTATAAATTATAAATTATAAATTATAAATTATAAATTATAAATTATAAATTATAAATTATAAATTATAAATTATAAATTATAAATTATAAATTATAAATTATAAATTATAAATTATAAATTATAAATTATAAATTATAAATTATAAATTATAAATTATAAATTATAAATTATAAATTATAAATTATAAATTATAAATTATAAATTATAAATTATAAATTATAAATTATAAATTATAAATTATAAATTATAAATTATAAATTATAAATTATAAATTATAAATTATAAATTATAAATTATAAATTATAAATTATAAATTATAAATTATAAATTATAAATTATAAATTATAAATTATAAATTATAAATTATAAATTATAAATTATAAATTATAAATTATAAATTATAAATTATAAATTATAAATTATAAATTATAAATTATAAATTATAAATTATAAATTATAAATTATAAATTATAAATTATAAATTATAAATTATAAATTATAAATTATAAATTATAAATTATAAATTATAAATTATAAATTATAAATTATAAATTATAAATTATAAATTATAAATTATAAATTATAAATTATAAATTATAAATTATAAATTATAAATTATAAATTATAAATTATAAATTATAAATTATAAATTATAAATTATAAATTATAAATTATAAATTATAAATTATAAATTATAAATTATAAATTATAAATTATAAATTATAAATTATAAATTATAAATTATAAATTATAAATTATAAATTATAAATTATAAATTATAAATTATAAATTATAAATTATAAATTATAAATTATAAATTATAAATTATAAATTATAAATTATAAATTATAAATTATAAATTATAAATTATAAATTATAAATTATAAATTATAAATTATAAATTATAAATTATAAATTATAAATTATAAATTATAAATTATAAATTATAAATTATAAATTATAAATTATAAATTATAAATTATAAATTATAAATTATAAATTATAAATTATAAATTATAAATTATAAATTATAAATTATAAATTATAAATTATAAATTATAAATTATAAATTATAAATTATAAATTATAAATTATAAATTATAAATTATAAATTATAAATTATAAATTATAAATTATAAATTATAAATTATAAATTATAAATTATAAATTATAAATTATAAATTATAAATTATAAATTATAAATTATAAATTATAAATTATAAATTATAAATTATAAATTATAAATTATAAATTATAAATTATAAATTATAAATTATAAATTATAAATTATAAATTATAAATTATAAATTATAAATTATAAATTATAAATTATAAATTATAAATTATAAATTATAAATTATAAATTATAAATTATAAATTATAAATAATAAAAAAAAAAATTTTAAATATGTCAAAATAACACGACATTGCAATGGCATAATTCCAATTCAGCAACACTTCTAAAAAGATGTGAATTCTTGCTATTATTTTTGAAATAGCTGTATATGCATTCAGTTCACGTAAATAGTTCAATATTCAACAATTACTTTGAATTTTTAACACCAGTTTTTAAAATGAAATCGAAAGTTTGGGATACTTTTCGTTATTGAATGTAGTCGATATGAAAACCTCAACTTACGTAAGTACATTAGTGATGTACACCCGAGTATCATCAGTGATGCTTTTCGACCAGAACTTGATGCCCAGCGCAACCATGTCATTCAATTTCTGCTCATTGTCCAGCAACTCGCAGGGCATCGACTTGGCAGTGCTGTTAAAAAATAATTCTGTGGTCGCCAGCAGACGCAGATTTATGTTGTCAAGATGATCGAGCTTGCGTTCATCCACTCGTCGCCATCCCTTAGCATTGCATGTAGCGACAAAACTTCCTTCAGTGGCCGGTTATTTTTCAGCCACTGCCGCGCCGTGGAAAAGACTTTGCCTTCAGTTGCACCTTGTAAATACCATCAAATTGCTTATCATCGCCCAGCACGCGAATAGTGAGCAGCGACTCCATGTCGATCAATTCGGCGTTGTATTCGGGCGGCATTCGTACTCGTATGCAATAAATGATTAAGTTGCGCATAATTGAAATGGGCGATCGTAGTTGCTGGAACTTTACCTGTAGCTTGAAAACTGCACCCTTGGAAACCTCGGTATTCCTTTCACGGACCTTTAGCGTAAAGTACTTGTCGGCCGATACTTGTGTCACGATAGACTGTTCGTTGCTCTTTACGACTGTCTTCTGTGCGGGCAGCGTATCATCATAGCTAGGAAGCTATCGTCGGAATTGTTCGTTGGCGACATACAGCATACGCACAATTTGATTTCTTACATTGTGTCGTCACATTGTGAGACGCTGTGCTATACAGCATACAAAAAACTTTCTCACACGAAAGTCAGACAAATTCTGGACGATTTTCGATCGACGACATACAGCATAAGGCTGTTAGTTTTTGTTATTCGGCAAAATTATTTTTTTTTATTTATCAACTATTTCTCTGGTTCTAGTTAATATTTTGGTACGTGAAATGTATGTACGCCCTACCTGAAATATGGGCACTTATTTCAAAATATGTTAGTTTTGTTTTCAACTCAACGTTATTAAAGTAATTTTTGGTTTTTGGTGTGTGTATTAGTTAAATAAAAACAATTACATCCTAAAAGTATACACTGTTTTTTCCAAGATGTTCGTATTGTTGTGTTATTCAGATATTCTCGAGATTTATCATGATTACTCTGGTTCAAGTTAATGGATTGGTACGTGAAATGTATGTACGCCCTAGGTGAGATATGGGGACCATTTAGCATTATAATTCATGTAAATAATGCTATTTCAAAAGAATGTTAATTTTGTTTTAAACTCCACGTTACTCAAGTAATTTGATTTTGGTGTGTGTATTAATTTAACCAAAAAAAAAATATACCCTAAAAGTATACTCTGTTATTAATTCAATTGACTGTGGTGCAGTGACTGAGTTGCTGCGCAGTATTCGTTTGATACAGGGTTTTATTCCTGTGAAAGCGGTGGAATATTTTTTTAATTATTATAAAGTTTAAAATATTTATACCCATTAAGGGCCAGTTTTTCAGTGCTAGTTGAACTTTCTTTGTGGTATAAACTTCGTTTAAAATCAAAATTGAATTTTTCAGTGAACTTCAACTGTCGTTTAAACTTAGTTTAAACGACCGATGCTGATGGTTTAAACTACGTTTAAACTTTCAATGTTTTTGACATGAATTATTTTCACAACACTTTTCACTATTTTCTGTCGCTGCGCTTTTTCACAAATTATTATTAATTTTTGTATTTTTGCACACTATTCATTATAAAAAATCTCACGTGCACTTTTGTTGCTCGATCACTTGTTTAAATTTAAAAATATATTAATTTTATTTTTCTGAAACAATTTTTTTATTTATTTAATTTTGAATGACATTTATCAGAAGTCAAAATCGAGAGAATTTTTTGTCATTTGCCTGTGGTGCCATATGTATTGTTTTGGTCTGTGTTCATTTTAAACAATCACTGAAAAACTGCTAACAAAATTAAACGACGTTTAATTTAAAGAGAAGATTAATTAAACAGAGTTTAAACTACGTTTAAACGAACACTGAAAAACTGGCCCTAAGGCCCATTATCTAATCTCAAAAGGAAACTTTCTTAAACAGTGGTTTGCTAACCTCTGCTTATATTCTAAACATGTTTTAATTTTGATCATAACTTATCTAAATTGTATCGGCTGCTTATTTAAACAAGTGTAGGTATAACCAAAATTGGTAATAATTTCTAAAATAAAAGAATTATAATATTAATAAAAATTGGAGTATTATAAATAATAATAATAACATAAATAAAATTTTAGTACTAATTTAATTTAGCTAATGTTAGTACAAGGCTCTAAAATGCATATTACATGTATTTAAAATGCAATTTTTTAGGTCTCTGAAACACACTGTTCATTTTCTCATTTTTGCTAACTTTCGTTGTTATCTTTGCGCTGGTGCATCGGCAATTTGTTTACTTTGTAATTTTGTGAAAATCTAAAATTTCTTTATCAATTTTAATTTTAAGAAATGAAAAAAACATTGCGAACTAGATAATAAAGGCGATTAATCGTGAAATTAATTGAGAAATTGGCGCAAGTGTGCACATGGTAAATCAAGAGTTGTGCAAAACAAACCCCTATTGTTTGGCGTTGCAGTCAATTGGGCCGCCTGGATATGTAAAACAGGGACGTAAGAACTACATTTGTAAATGAACATATTGCGATGAGTTGGCGAACAAACAACAAATGCAAAGTAAACATTATTTAAACGATTTATTTAAATATTTTCGTTCACTTTTTTTTTTTTTACAAATTAACCAACGCTCAGGGGATGCCCCCTATTCATGCAATGCACAGTGTTGATCATAAGAAAGGATTATATGTTAAGGGGAGGAGGAAAGATGGAGTAGTGTCGGTGGATACTTGTTTTAAATTTCCCAATATTAAAAATGTCGGGAAAAACAGACGGAGATTGTTCCACAAACGTATCGTGCGACTGAAGAAGGGGAGGAGGAAAGATGGACTAGTGTCGGTGGATACTTGTTTTAAATTTCCCAATATTAAAAATGTCGGGAAAAACAGACGGAGATTGTTCCACAAACGTATCGTGCGGCTGAAGAACGAATTATCTCTGTAATGCGTAGTTCTGTTGAGAACCGAGTGGACTACGAAGGTGTGGGCTTGGTTCGATGCCCGAGTAGAACGAGAGAATACACGACCTGGTGGAATCAGGCCATGTATTTCCCTCGAACACTTACCATTGTAATACCTATAAAACAGGCTTACACACCCTACGGTCCTTCGGTGCTCAAGAGAACCAATAGAGGATGAAATATTTTTATCCCCTATTAAATATATTGCACGTTGTTGGATTCGATCCAGGAACTCCAAAGAAGATTTTGAAGCCCCTGCCCATATGTGCGAATTGTATTCCATCTTAGGCCGAATATAGGTTGTGTAGACAATGCGCAAGTCAGCGGGAGTGAAGTATGTCTTTCACCGTTTCAGAAAACCCAGGCACTTGGCCGCTTCTTTCGACACATCAAATATGTGATCATTCCAACGGAGGTCACATTGAATTGATATGCCCAGAACGTCAAGAGCAGCTGACTGCGCAATATCGACAGAGTCCATATTGAGGGGAGGGAGGGGTGAATCCATTCTTTTGTGAGATAAAAGACAACATTGGGTCTTGCTTGCATTAAAATCCACTCTATTAGCAAGACCCCACTCGGAGATTGATTTAAGGTCATTATTGAGTGTGTCATTCATAGTGCGTCTTTTACTCTCAATCTCCAAAGAGTTGGGGCGCTTGTTGAACGAATATGAATGACAAATGTTACTGTCATCTGCAAAGGAATGAGTTGGGTTCTGAGTCAATGACAGAAGGTCATTGATAAATACCAGAAATAGGGACGGGGATAGGACGGAATCCTGCGGAACTCCAGAATTGATGAAATGTTGTTCTGAGAAAACACCATCCATCGCAACTCGTATTGAACGACCCTGGAGAAAACTCCATATCCATCGAGTAAAAGAATTACCGACACCATATGCAATAAGTTTTGATACGAGGGCATCATGCCACACTCGATCAAAAGCCTTGGAAATATCAAGAGCAACCACCTTACTCTCCCCGAAAAGGTGAATACAATTATTTCACTTTTCGGAGAGGACCGCCATCAAGGCACCGGTAGATCTTGTCCTACGGAAACCATATTGCCGGTCACTAAGTAATTCGTTTCGCTCCAGTGTGTGTATTAATTTAACCAAAAAAAAAATATACCCTAAAAGTATACTCTGTTATTAATTCAATTGACTGTGGTGCAGTGACTGAGTTGCTGCGCAGTATTCGTTTGATACAGGGTTTTATTCCTGTGAAAGCGGTGGAATATTTTTTTAATTATTATAAAGTTTAAAATATTTATACCCATTAAGGGCCAGTTTTTCAGTGCTAGTTGAACTTTCTTTGTGGTATAAACTTCGTTTAAAATCAAAATTGAATTTTTCAGTGAACTTCAACTGTCGTTTAAACTTAGTTTAAACGACCGATGCTGATGGTTTAAACTACGTTTAAACTTTCAATGTTTTTGACATGAATTATTTTCACAACACTTTTCACTATTTTCTGTCGCTGCGCTTTTTCACAAATTATTATTAATTTTTGTATTTTTGCACACTATTCATTATAAAAAATCTCACGTGCACTTTTGTTGCTCGATCACTTGTTTAAATTTAAAAATATATTAATTTTATTTTTCTGAAACAATTTTTTTATTTATTTAATTTTGAATGACATTTATCAGAAGTCAAAATCGAGAGAATTTTTTGTCATTTGCCTGTGGTGCCATATGTATTGTTTTGGTCTGTGTTCATTTTAAACAATCACTGAAAAACTGCTAACAAAATTAAACGACGTTTAATTTAAAGAGAAGATTAATTAAACAGAGTTTAAACTACGTTTAAACGAACACTGAAAAACTGGCCCTAAGGCCCATTATCTAATCTCAAAAGGAAACTTTCTTAAACAGTGGTTTGCTAACCTCTGCTTATATTCTAAACATGTTTTAATTTTGATCATAACTTATCTAAATTGTATCGGCTGCTTATTTAAACAAGTGTAGGTATAACCAAAATTGGTAATAATTTCTAAAATAAAAGAATTATAATATTAATAAAAATTGGAGTATTATAAATAATAATAATAACATAAATAAAATTTTAGTACTAATTTAATTTAGCTAATGTTAGTACAAGGCTCTAAAATGCATATTACATGTATTTAAAATGCAATTTTTTAGGTCTCTGAAACACACTGTTCATTTTCTCATTTTTGCTAACTTTCGTTGTTATCTTTGCGCTGGTGCATCGGCAATTTGTTTACTTTGTAATTTTGTGAAAATCTAAAATTTCTTTATCAATTTTAATTTTAAGAAATGAAAAAAACATTGCGAACTAGATAATAAAGGCGATTAATCGTGAAATTAATTGAGAAATTGGCGCAAGTGTGCACATGGTAAAGCAAGAGTTGTGCAAAACAAACCCCTATTGTTTGGCGTTGCAGTCAATTGGGCCGCCTGGATATGTAAAACAGGGACGTAAGAACTACATTTGTAAATGAACATATTGCGATGAGTTGGCGAACAAACAACAAATGCAAAGTAAACATTATTTAAACGATTTATTTAAATATTTTCGTTCACTTTTTTTTTTTTTACAAATTAACCAACGCTCAGGGGATGCCCCCTATTCATGCAATGCACAGTGTTGATCATAAGAAAGGATTATATGTTAAGGGGAGGAGGAAAGATGGAGTAGTGTCGGTGGATACTTGTTTTAAATTTCCCAATATTAAAAATGTCGGGAAAAACAGACGGAGATTGTTCCACAAACGTATCGTGCGACTGAAGAAGGGGAGGAGGAAAGATGGACTAGTGTCGGTGGATACTTGTTTTAAATTTCCCAATATTAAAAATGTCGGGAAAAACAGACGGAGATTGTTCCACAAACGTATCGTGCGGCTGAAGAACGAATTATCTCTGTAATGCGTAGTTCTGTTGAGAACCGAGTGGACTACGAAGGTGTGGGCTTGGTTCGATGCCCGAGTAGAACGAGAGAATACACGACCTGGTGGAATCAGGCCATGTATTTCCCTCGAACACTTACCATTGTAATACCTATAAAACAGGCTTACACACCCTACGGTCCTTCGGTGCTCAAGAGAACCAATAGAGGATGAAATATTTTTATCCCCTATTAAATATATTGCACGTTGTTGGATTCGATCCAGGAACTCCAAAGAAGATTTTGAAGCCCCTGCCCATATGTGCGAATTGTATTCCATCTTAGGCCGAATATAGGTTGTGTAGACAATGCGCAAGTCAGCGGGAGTGAAGTATGTCTTTCACCGTTTCAGAAAACCCAGGCACTTGGCCGCTTCTTTCGACACATCAAATATGTGATCATTCCAACGGAGGTCACATTGAATTGATATGCCCAGAACGTCAAGAGCAGCTGACTGCGCAATATCGACAGAGTCCATATTGAGGGGAGGGAGGGGTGAATCCATTCTTTTGTGAGATAAAAGACAACATTGGGTCTTGCTTGCATTAAAATCCACTCTATTAGCAAGACCCCACTCGGAGATTGATTTAAGGTCATTATTGAGTGTGTCATTCATAGTGCGTCTTTTACTCTCAATCTCCAAAGAGTTGGGGCGCTTGTTGAACGAATATGAATGACAAATGTTACTGTCATCTGCAAAGGAATGAGTTGGGTTCTGAGTCAATGACAGAAGGTCATTGATAAATACCAGAAATAGGGACGGGGATAGGACGGAATCCTGCGGAACTCCAGAATTGATGAAATGTTGTTCTGAGAAAACACCATCCATCGCAACTCGTATTGAACGACCCTGGAGAAAACTCCATATCCATCGAGTAAAAGAATTACCGACACCATATGCAATAAGTTTTGATACGAGGGCATCATGCCACACTCGATCAAAAGCCTTGGAAATATCAAGAGCAACCACCTTACTCTCCCCGAAAAGGTGAATACAATTATTTCACTTTTCGGAGAGGACCGCCATCAAGGCACCGGTGGATCTTGTCCTACGGAAACCATATTGCCGGTCACTAAGTAATTCGTTTCGCTCCAGATAGTTCACAAGGTGGAAGTTTATTACGCTTTCCATTACCTTGGATAGCGCAGAGCATATTGCAATGGGTCGGTAATTAGCAGGGTTCGTAGTTTCGCCCTTTTTCGGAACTGGCTGAACATTGGCAACCTTCCAACATGATGGAAAAACTCCTGTCGTGTAGGAGATGTTGAAAAGGTTATGCAATGGACAAGCCAGCGTTGACGCACACATCTTCAACACATGGGCAGATATGCCATCTGGCCCGGAGGCTTTGTTAATATTGAGATTTGCTAAAACCTTTTTAACTGCCCGAGTTCGAAAATGTATCTCCGGCATTGCAGAAGAAACATATTCAACTACGGGCAGTGGTTGATTGCTAACTGGGAGCGTTGAATTATTTGCAAATAATTCTTCCAAGAGATTAGCTTTATCAACCGGGTCAGTGAAGGTCTAGCCATTCATAACAAGGGTTGGAGTAGACGATGTCGTCTGATTCTTCACCCTTTTAACAAATGACCAGAAATGTTTACTACCTCTATGGTAGAGTAGGACCTTTTTGCGCGCGTTTTGTTCGTGTAGAAACTTTTCACGCGCGATCACGGCATTACAGCGATTCCTATCCTGTATGCGAAGTCTTTCAGTATCAGCATTCTTATTAGAACGCCAATTCTGAAAGGCTTCCTCTTTCGACCTGACTGCAATCCTGCAAGTCTCATTAAACCAAGAGTGGTCCTTGGGTTTAATGCTAATCTTTTTAGAAGGTATGAAGGACCGCATACCCAATAAAATAATAATTTGTACCATTAAGGCCGCGGCATTTATGTCTCTATCTGCGAAACACAATTTCCAATTAAAGTTGCGATAAAAATCATTTAACGCATCCCAATTTGCTTTTTCGTAAAGCCATACAGTCCTCTTCAGGGCTTTAATCGCAGAGGCGCATAAACTAGAATACGAAAACGCAGCGGAAACAATACAGTGGTCGGAATTACCAAGAGGTGCAAGGACTTTTACATCATATTTTTCATGATGCGAAGTCAGAAAAAGGTCTAAGACTTTTTGGCTCTGCCCACTGACGCGTGGGAGGTACGTCGGTTCCTTCACCAATTGAGTGAGTTGATTGCACTCGGCAAACAGCTCAACATAACAACCCTCCTGTGTTGATAGACCCGAGTGGCTCAACCAAGTGGCGTTGTGCACATTAAAGTCACCAGCAACAACAATTTCACTGCCTGGAAACTGTTCCAATATATTTGAGATCGAATCAGATAGGGCATCTAACTTGTTACAGGTAGAAAGCCTATATATAAATAAATTATAAATTATAAATTCTAAATTCTAAATTCTAAATTCTAAATTCTAAATTCTAAATTATAAATTATAAATTATAAATTCTAAATTCTAAATTCTAAATTCTAAATTCTAAATTATAAATTATAAATTATAAATTATAAATTATAAATTATAAATTATAAATTATAAATTATAAATTATAAATTATAAATTATAAATTATAAATTATAAATTATAAATTATAAATTATAAATTATAAATTATAAATTATAAATTATAAATTATAAATTATAAATTATAAATTATAAATTATAAATTATAAATTATAAATTATAAATTATAAATTATAAATTATAAATTATAAATTATAAATTATAAATTATAAATTATAAATTATAAATTATAAATTATAAATTATAAATTATAAATTATAAATTATAAATTATAAATTATAAATTATAAATTATAAATTATAAATTATAAATTATAAATTATAAATTATAAATTATAAATTATAAATTATAAATTATAAATTATAAATTATAAATTATAAATTATAAATTATAAATTATAAATTATAAATTATAAATTATAAATTATAAATTATAAATTATAAATTATAAATTATAAATTATAAATTATAAATTATAAATTATAAATTATAAATTATAAATTATAAATTATAAATTATAAATTATAAATTATAAATTATAAATTATAAATTATAAATTATAAATTATAAATTATAAATTATAAATTATAAATTATAAATTATAAATTATAAATTATAAATTATAAATTATAAATTATAAATTATAAATTATAAATTATAAATTATAAATTATAAATTATAAATTATAAATTATAAATTATAAATTATAAATTATAAATTATAAATTATAAATTATAAATTATAAATTATAAATTATAAATTATAAATTATAAATTATAAATTATAAATTATAAATTATAAATTATAAATTATAAATTATAAATTATAAATTATAAATTATAAATTATAAATTATAAATTATAAATTATAAATTATAAATTATAAATTATAAATTATAAATTATAAATTATAAATTATAAATTATAAATTATAAATTATAAATTATAAATTATAAATTATAAATTATAAATTATAAATTATAAATTATAAATTATAAATTATAAATTATAAATTATAAATTATAAATTATAAATTATAAATTATAAATTATAAATTATAAATTATAAATTATAAATTATAAATTATAAATTATAAATTATAAATTATAAATTATAAATTATAAATTATAAATTATAAATTATAAATTATAAATTATAAATTATAAATTATAAATTATAAATTATAAATTATAAATTATAAATTATAAATTATAAATTATAAATTATAAATTATAAATTATAAATTATAAATTATAAATTATAAATTATAAATTATAAATTATAAATTATAAATTATAAATTATAAATTATAAATTATAAATTATAAATTATAAATTATAAATTATAAATTATAAATTATAAATTATAAATTATAAATTATAAATTATAAATTATAAATTATAAATTATAAATTATAAATTATAAATTATAAATTATAAATTATAAATTATAAATTATAAATTATAAATTATAAATTATAAATTATAAATTATAAATTATAAATTATAAATTATAAATTATAAATTATAAATTATAAATTATAAATTATAAATTATAAATTATAAATTATAAATTATAAATTATAAATTATAAATTATAAATTATAAATTATAAATTATAAATTATAAATTATAAATTATAAATTATAAATTATAAATTATAAATTATAAATTATAAATTATAAATTATAAATTATAAATTATAAATTATAAATTATAAATTATAAATTATAAATTATAAATTATAAATTATAAATTATAAATTATAAATTATAAATTATAAATTATAAATTATAAATTATAAATTATAAATTATAAATTATAAATTATAAATTATAAATTATAAATTATAAATTATAAATTATAAATTATAAATTATAAATTATAAATTATAAATTATAAATTATAAATTATAAATTATAAATTATAAATTATAAATTATAAATTATAAATTATAAATTATAAATTATAAATTATAAATTATAAATTATAAATTATAAATTATAAATTATAAATTATAAATTATAAATTATAAATTATAAATTATAAATTATAAATTATAAATTATAAATTATAAATTATAAATTATAAATTATAAATTATAAATTATAAATTATAAATTATAAATTATAAATTATAAATTATAAATTATAAATTATAAATTATAAATTATAAATTATAAATTATAAATTATAAATTATAAATTATAAATTATAAATTATAAATTATAAATTATAAATTATAAATTATAAATTATAAATTATAAATTATAAATTATAAATTATAAATTATAAATTATAAATTATAAATTATAAATTATAAATTATAAATTATAAATTATAAATTATAAATTATAAATTATAAATTATAAATTATAAATTATAAATTATAAATTATAAATTATAAATTATAAATTATAAATTATAAATTATAAATTATAAATTATAAATTATAAATTATAAATTATAAATTATAAATTATAAATTATAAATTATAAATTATAAATTATAAATTATAAATTATAAATTATAAATTATAAATTATAAATTATAAATTATAAATTATAAATTATAAATTATAAATTATAAATTATAAATTATAAATTATAAATTATAAATTATAAATTATAAATTATAAATTATAAATTATAAATTATAAATTATAAATTATAAATTATAAATTATAAATTATAAATTATAAATTATAAATTATAAATTATAAATTATAAATTATAAATTATAAATTATAAATTATAAATTATAAATTATAAATTATAAATTATAAATTATAAATTATAAATTATAAATTATAAATTATAAATTATAAATTATAAATTATAAATTATAAATTATAAATTATAAATTATAAATTATAAATTATAAATTATAAATTATAAATTATAAATTATAAATTATAAATTATAAATTATAAATTATAAATTATAAATTATAAATTATAAATTATAAATTATAAATTATAAATTATAAATTATAAATTATAAATTATAAATTATAAATTATAAATTATAAATTATAAATTATAAATTATAAATTATAAATTATAAATTATAAATTATAAATTATAAATTATAAATTATAAATTATAAATTATAAATTATAAATTATAAATTATAAATTATAAATTATAAATTATAAATTATAAATTATAAATTATAAATTATAAATTATAAATTATAAATTATAAATTATAAATTATAAATTATAAATTATAAAAAAAAAATTTAAAAATATTTCAAAATAACACGACTTTGCAATGGCATAATTCCAATTCAGCAACACTTCTAAAAAGATGTGAATTCTTGCTATTATTTTTGAAATAGCTGTATATGCATTCAGTTCACGTAAATAGTTCAATATTCAACAATTACTTTAAATTTTTAACACCAGTTTTTAAAATGAAATCGAAAGTTTGGGATACTTTTAGTTATTGAATGGGACAGTATGAAATACATATTGACTTTAATCACGGACATTTTTATATCAAGTTTCATACTCACCATTGCCCTCCATTGTATATACCACTAGTTCCCGTACCAGCCAGTACTTTGTCGCCTTTGTTGATTGGCTCTCCATCATTGTAGGGATCGCATTTATCAGCGAACGAGGAGAAAATTTGCTAATACTACAAGTTCGAAGTAGTCGATATGAAAACCTCAACCTACGTAAGTACATTAGTGATTTACACCCGAGTATCATCAGTGATGCTTTCCGACCAGCACTTGATGCTCAGCGCAACCATGTCATTCAATTTCTGCTCATTGTCCAGCAACTCGCAGGGCATCGACTTGGCAGTGCTGTTAAAAAATAATTCTGTGGTCGCCAGCTGACGCAGATTTATGTTGTCAAGATGCTCGAGCTTGCGTTCATCCACTCGTCGCCATCCCTTAGCAGTGCATGTAGCGACAAAACTTCCTTCAGTGGCCGGTTATTTTTCAGCCACTGCCGCGCCGTGGAAAAGACTTTGCCTTCAGTTGCACCTTGTAAATACCATCAAATTGCTTATCATCGCCCAGCACGCGAATAGTGAGCAGCGACTCCATGTCGATCAATTCGGCGTTGTATTCGGGCGGCATACGTACTCGTATGCAATAAATGATTAAGTTGCGCATAATTGAAATGGGCGATCGTAGTTGCTGGAACTTTACCTGTAGCTTGAAAACTGCACCCTTGGAAATCTCGGTATTCCTTTCACGGACCTTTAGCGTAAAGTACTTGTCGGCCGATACTTGTGTCTCGATAGACTGTTCGTTGCTCTTAACGAATGTCTTCGGTGCGGGCAGCGTATCATCATAGCTACGAAGCTATCGTCGAAATTGTTCGTTTGCGACATACAGCATACGCACAATTTTATTTCTTACATTGTGTCGTCACATTGTGAGACGCTGTGCTATACAGCATACAAAAAACTTTCTCACACGAAAGTCAGACAAATTCTGGACGATTTTCGTCGATCGACGACATACAGCATATGGCTGTTAGTTTTTGTTATTCGTCTAAATTATTTTTTTTATTTATCAACTATTTCTCTGGTTCTAGTTAATATTTTGGTACATGAAATGTATGTACGCCCTACCTGAAATATGGGCACTTATTTCAAAATAATGTTAGTTTTGTTTTCAACTCAACGTTATTAAAGTAATTTTTGGTTTTTGGTGTGTGTATTAGTTAGATAAAACCAATTACAGCATTAAAGTATACACTGTTTTTTTTACAAAATGTTAGTATTGTTGTGTTATTCCGATATTCTCGAGATTTATCATGATTACTCTGGTTCTAGTTAATGGATTGGTACGTGAAATGTATGTACGCCCTACGTGAGATATGTGGACCATTTAGCCTTATAATTCATGTTAATAATGCTATTTCAAATAATGTTAATTTTGTTTTAAACTCCACGTTACTCAAGTAATTTGATTTTGGTGTGTGTATTAATTTAACCAAAAAAATATACCCTAAAAGTATACTCTGTTATTAATTCAATTAACTGTGGTGCAGTGACTGAGTTGCTGCGCAGTATTCGTTTGATACAGGGTTCTATTCCTGTGAAGGCGGTGGAATATTTTTTAATTATTATAAAGTTTAAAATATTTATACCCATTAAGGGCCAGTTTTTCAGTGCTAGTTGAACTTTCTTCGTTTAAAATCAAAATTGAATTTTTCAGTGAACTTCAACTGTTGTTTAAACTTAGTTTAAACGACCGATGCTGATGGTTTAAACTTAGTTTAAACGACCGATGCTGATGGTTTAAACTTTCAATTTAAACTTTCTTTAAATTTTCATACATGAAATGTATGTACGCCCTACTTGAAATATGGGCACTTATTTCAAAATAATGTTAGTTTTGTTTTCAACTCAACGTTATTAAAGTAATTTTTGGTTTTTGGTGTGTGTATTAGTTAGATAAAACCAATTACAGCCTAAAAGTATACACTGTTTTTTTTACAAAATGTTAGTATTGTTGTGTTATTACGATATTCTCGAGATTTATCATGATTACTCTGGTTCTAGTTAATGGATTGGTACGTGAAATGTATGTACGCCCTACGTGAGATATGTGGACCATTTAGCCTTATAATTCATGTTAATAATGCTATTTCAAATAATGTTAATTTTGTTTTAAACTCCACGTTACTCAAGTAATTTGATTTTGGTGTGTGTATTAATAACCAAAAAAATATACCCTAAAAGTATACTCTGTTATTAATTCAATTAACTGTGGTGCAGTGACTGAGTTGCTGCGCAGTATTCGTTTGATACAGGGTTCTATTCCTGTGAAGGCGGTGGAATATTTTTTAATTATTATAAAGTTTAAAATATTTATACCCATTAAGGGCCAGTTTTTCAGTGCTAGTTGAACTTTCTTTGTGGTTTAAACTTCGTTTAAAATCAAAATTGAATTTTTCAGTGAACTTCAACTGTTGTTTAAACTTAGTTTAAACGACCGATGCTGATGGTTTAAACTTAGTTTAAACGACCGATGCTGATGGTTTAAACTTTCAATGTTTTTGACATGAATTTTTTTCACAACACTTTTCACTATTTTCTGTCACTGCGCTTTTTCACAAATTATTATTAATTTTTGTATTTTTGCACACTATTCATTAAAAAAAATCTCACGTGCACTTTTGTTGCTCGATCACTTGATTAAATTTAAAAACATATTAATTTTATTTTTCTGAAACAATTTTTTTATTTATTTAATTTTGAATGACATTTATCAGAAGTCAAAATCGAGAGAATTTTTTGTAATTTGCCTGTGGTGCCATATGTATTGTTTTGGTCTGTGTTCATTTTAAACAATCACTGAAAAACTGCTAACAAAATTAAACGACGTTTAATTTAAAGAGAAGATTAATTAAACAGAGTTTAAACTACGTTTAAACGAGCACTGAAAAACTGGCCCTAAGGCCCGTTATCTAATCTGAAAAGGAAACTTTCTTAAACAGTGGTTTGCTAACCTCTGCTTATTCTAAACATGTTTTAATTTTGATCATAACTTATCTAAATCGTATCGTGTATCGGCTGCTTACTTAAACAAGTGTAGGTATAACCAGAATTGGTAATAATTTCTAAAATAAAAGAATTATAATATTAATAAAAATTGGAGTATTATAAATAATAATAATAATAACATAAATGAAATTTTAGTACTAATTCAATTTAGCTACTAATATTAGTACAAGGCTCTAAAATGCATATTACATGTATTTAAAATGCAATTTTTTAGGTCTCTGAAACACACTGTTCATTTTCTCATTTTTGCTAACTTTCGTTGTTATCTTTGCGCTGGTGCGTCGGCAATTTGTTTACTTTGTAATTTTGTGAAAATCAAAAATTTCTTTATCAATTTTAAATTTAAGAAATGAAAAAAACATTGCGAACTAGATAATAAAGGCGATTAATCGTGAAATTAATTGAGAAATTGGCGCAAGTGTGCACATGGCAAAGCAAGAGTTGTGCAAAACAAACCCCTATTGTTTGGCGTTGCAGTCAATTGGACCGCCTGGATATGTAAAACAGGGACGTAGAACTACATTTGTAAATGAACATATTGCGATGAGTTGGCGAACAAACAACAAATGCAAAGTAAACATTATTTAAACGATTTATTTAAATATTTTCGTTCACTTTTACAGTTGACATGGAGGCCGCTGATCGTCGAGAAGGTTCTCAAACCCAAGATACATTGCTGCGAGAAGTCGAGCTCTACGGTCGTTACGAACCGTATGCGAAAATGTATTTTGTTTGAAGTGTGCACGGTTTGTTTTATTTTTGCAAGGTTTGTTTTATCTTTAAAATAAAATGTGCAAACAACTACAAGTGTTTCCACAGCGTTCAGAGTCAGCCACCAGCTATTCCGCTCTGGTATCGAAAATCATGTGCAACAGGAACATCGACAACTCCTTCGCCGGCCAACAAAAGTCCAACTCGTCGATCACACAAGTCTATCCGCCGCGCATTAATAAAGCAAATGCACAAGACTGTCTTCAGGGTAATGCAGCGCTGCACCAGATCCTCAAGAAATGTGGTGCCCCCAATCTAAATGGCTCCCATCAAACGGCTGGATTAGTAGCAAAAAATTAGTTCGGAATCGCAGGTTCGAATCTCGGCCAGGGTAATAATTTTTTATTCTTTTAATTATTTTTTTTTTTAATTTTTAATTAAGAATTATAAATAAAATCAAAAAATGTAAACGCAAGTGTGCACATGGTAATGCAAAACAAACTCCCTATTGCTTGGCGTTGCAGTCAAATTGGACCGCCTGGATATGTAAAACAGGGACGTAAGAACTACATTTGTAAATGAACATATTGCGATGAGTTGGCGAAAGAGGTAAATATATCACTAAGAAAACAAAAATGATTGCCAGAAATATCACAGCCCTAAATATCAAGTTATTTACAAATTATTTAAATCGTATTTGAGACAACCATCTCTCAAACATTCGTCAAATACGATAAATATTTCTAGCAACCATCTTTCAAATTTACGATTATCTATAGCAACATCTTACAAATAGGAAGATAGTTGATGAATATTTGGAAAAGGTACTCCATTAGACTTCGCGGAGTAATTTTTATTGAATTGAAAGAAAATGAATCGAATGTATTTTTATTTATTCTAGAATTAAAACAGTATCCTGGTACATGGTACATCCTGGTATACATCGCCATTGTCTTTTTAAATGACTTGAGATTTCTTCGCAGAAGAACCAAGTCCGACAGGCGACGCTATCATCAAAGTTAACTCTGAAAAGAAATATTTTCCATCACGTGTTGATAATTTAAATCACAGGATATTTTATAATCACTTTTACCATTAAATTGAGTGGGCACTTTTTTTACACCATTGAATTTACTTAATTATTGTGGATAAATGGAACGTAAGGAAAAAGTACGCCACTTTCCGTTTTTATGGTAGTTAAATGTCAAAATACCTCAAAATGTTGCTGCAAGAACTCAGGATGTTTGCTATCAGTCAACTGTAAATATCTCAATTTCATTGCTGTTGTGGCAAACATCTCGTAACTATCTACATATAGTCATATTCTAAAAATATTAATAGTTTTGCTGCAACTTTATTGAAACTTATGGGATGTTTGTATATTTGCTACAAGGCGTAAATTTAAACGAATAGTTGAAGCAAGACTTTCATAAACATCTTGTTTTCTTAGTGTACCAACAAATGCAAAGTAAAAATTATAAATTATAAATTATAAATTATAAATTATAAATTATAAATTATAAATTATAAATTATAAATTATAAATTATAAATTATAAATTATAAATTATAAATTATAAATTATAAATTATAAATTATAAATTATAAATTATAAATTATAAATTATAAATTATAAATTATAAATTATAAATTATAAATTATAAATTATAAATTATAAATTATAAATTATAAATTATAAATTATAAATTATAAATTATAAATTATAAATTATAAATTATAAATTATAAATTATAAATTATAAATTATAAATTATAAATTATAATTTATAAATTATAAATTATAAATTATAAATTATAAATTATAAATTATAAATTATAAATTATAAATTATAAATTATAAATTATAAATTATAAATTATAAATTATAAATTATAAATTATAAATTATAAATTATAAATTATAAATTATAAATTATAAATTATAAATTATAAATTATAAATTATAAATTATAAATTATAAATTATAAATTATAAATTATAAATTATAAATTATAAATTATAAATTATAAATTATAAATTATAAATTATAAATTATAAATTATAAATTATAAATTATAAATTATAAATTATAAATTATAAATTATAAATTATAAATTATAAATTATAAATTATAAATTATAAATTATAAATTATAAATTATAAATTATAAATTATAAATT
This sequence comes from Dryomyza anilis, assembly GCA_951804985.1. Taxonomy (NCBI): domain Eukaryota; kingdom Metazoa; phylum Arthropoda; class Insecta; order Diptera; family Dryomyzidae; genus Dryomyza; species Dryomyza anilis. Next base: position 41,181 of record OX638130.1, on the reverse strand, counting down.
ATAAATTATAAATTATAAATTATAAATTATAAATTATAAATTATAAATTATAAATTATAAATTATAAATTATAAATTATAAATTATAAATTATAAATTATAAATTATAAATTATAAATTATAAATTATAAATTATAAATTATAAATTATAAATTATAAATTATAAATTATAAATTATAAATTATAAATTATAAATTATAAATTATAAATTATAAATTATAAATTATAAATTATAAATTATAAATTATAAATTATAAATTATAAATTATAAATTATAAATTATAAATTATAAATTATAAATTATAAATTATAAATTATAAATTATAAATTATAAATTATAAATTATAAATTATAAATTATAAATTATAAATTATAAATTATAAATTATAAATTATAAATTATAAATTATAAATTATAAATTATAAATTATAAATTATAAATTATAAATTATAAATTATAAATTATAAATTATAAATTATAAATTATAAATTATAAATTATAAATTATAAATTATAAATTATAAATTATAAATTATAAATTATAAATTATAAATTATAAATTATAAATTATAAATTATAAATTATAAATTATAAATTATAAATTATAAATTATAAATTATAAATTATAAATTATAAATTATAAATTATAAATTATAAATTATAAATTATAAATTATAAATAATAAATTATAAATTATAAAAAAAAAATTTAAAAATATTTCAAAATAACACGACTTTGCAATGGCATAATTCCAATTCAGCAACACTTCTAAAAAGATGTGAATTCTTGCTATTATTTTTGAAATAGCTGTATATGCATTCAGTTCACGTAAATAGTTCAATATTCAACAATTACTTTAAATTTTTAACACCAGTTTTTAAAATGAAATCGAAAGTTTGTGATACTTTTAGTTATTGAATGGGACAGTATGAAATACATATTGACTTTAATCACGGACATTTTTATATCAAGTTTCATACTCACCATTGCCCTCCATTGTATATACCACTAGTTCCCGTACCAGCCAGTACTTTGTCGCCTTTGTTGATTGGCTCTCCATCATTGTAGGGATCGCATTTATCAGCGAACGAGGAGAAAATTTGCTAATACTACAAGTTCGAAGTAGTCGATATGAAAACCTCAACCTACGTAAGTACATTAGTGATTTACACCCGAGTATCATCAGTGATGCTTTCCGACCAGCACTTGATGCTCAGCGCAACCATGTCATTCAATTTCTGCTCATTGTCCAGCAACTCGCAGGGCATCGACTTGGCAGTGCTGTTAAAAAATAATTCTGTGGTCGCCAGCTGACGCAGATTTATGTTGTCAAGATGCTCGAGCTTGCGTTCATCCACTCGTCGCCATCCCTTAGCAGTGCATGTAGCGACAAAACTTCCTTCAGTGGCCGGTTATTTTTCAGCCACTGCCGCGCCGTGGAAAAGACTTTGCCTTCAGTTGCACCTTGTAAATACCATCAAATTGCTTATCATCGCCCAGCACGCGAATAGTGAGCAGCGACTCCATGTCGATCAATTCGGCGTTGTATTCGGGCGGCATACGTACTCGTATGCAATAAATGATTAAGTTGCGCATAATTGAAATGGGCGATCGTAGTTGCTGGAACTTTACCTGTAGCTTGAAAACTGCACCCTTGGAAATCTCGGTATTCCTTTCACGGACCTTTAGCGTAAAGTACTTGTCGGCCGATACTTGTGTTTCGATAGACTGTTCGTTGCTCTTAACGAATGTCTTCGGTGCGGGCAGCGTATCATCATAGCTACGAAGCTATCGTCGAAATTGTTCGTTTGCGACATACAGCATACGCACAATTTTATTTCTTACATTGTGTCGTCACATTGTGAGACGCTGTGCTATACAGCATACAAAAAACTTTCTCACACGAAAGTCAGACAAATTCTGGACGATTTTCGTCGATCGACGACATACAGCATATGGCTGTTAGTTTTTGTTATTCGTCTAAATTATTTTTTTTATTTATCAACTATTTCTCTGGTTCTAGTTAATATTTTGGTACATGAAATGTATGTACGCCCTACCTGAAATATGGGCACTTATTTCAAAATAATGTTAGTTTTGTTTTCAACTCAACGTTATTAAAGTAATTTTTGGTTTTTGGTGTGTGTATTAGTTAGATAAAACCAATTACAGCCTAAAAGTATACACTGTTTTTTTTTACAAAATGTTAGTATTGTTGTGTTATTCCGATATTCTCGAGATTTATCATGATTACTCTGGTTCTAGTTAATGGATTGGTACGTGAAATGTATGTACGCCCTACGTGAGATATGTGGACCATTTAGCCTTATAATTCATGTTAATAATGCTATTTCAAATAATGTTAATTTTGTTTTAAACTCCACGTTACTCAAGTAATTTGATTTTGGTGTGTGTATTAATAACCAAAAAAATATACCCTAAAAGTATACTCTGTTATTAATTCAATTAACTGTGGTGCAGTGACTGAGTTGCTGCGCAGTATTCGTTTGATACAGGGTTCTATTCCTGTGAAGGCGGTGGAATATTTTTTAATTATTATAAAGTTTAAAATATTTATACCCATTAAGGGCCAGTTTTTCAGTGCTAGTTGAACTTTCTTTGTGGTTTAAACTTCGTTTAAAATCAAAATTGAATTTTTCAGTGAACTTCAACTGTTGTTTAAACTTAGTTTAAACGACCGATGCTGATGGTTTAAACTTAGTTTAAACGACCGATGCTGATGGTTTAAACTTTCAATGTTTTTGACATGAATTTTTTTCACAACACTTTTCACTATTTTCTGTCACTGCGCTTTTTCACAAATTATTATTAATTTTTGTATTTTTGCACACTATTCATTAAAAAAAAATCTCACGTGCACTTTTGTTGCTCGATCACTTGTTTAAATTTAAAAACATATTAATTTTATTTTTCTGAAACAATTTTTTTATTTATTTAATTTTGAATGACATTTATCAGAAGTCAAAATCGAGAGAATTTTTTGTCATTTGCCTGTGTCTTTGTTTTGGTCTGTGTTCATTTTAAACAAAAAACTGCTAACAAAATTAAACGACGTTTAATTTAAAGAGAAGATTAATTAAACAGAGTTTAAACTACGTTTAAACGAGCACTGAAAAACTGGCCCTAAGGCCCGTTATCTAATCTCAAAAGGAAACTTTCTTAAACAGTGGTTTGCTAACCTCTGCTTATTCTAAACATGTTTTAATTTTGATCATAACTTATCTAAATCGTATCGTGTATCGGCTGCTTACTTAAACAAGTGTAGGTATAACCAGAATTGGTAATAATTTCTAAAATAAAAGAATTATAATATTAATAAAAATTGGAGTATTATAAATAATAATAATAATAACATAAATGAAATTTTAGTACTAATTCAATTTAGCTACTAATATTAGTACAAGGCTCTAAAATGCATATTACATGTATTTAAAATGCAATTTTTTAGGTCTCTGAAACACACTGTTCATTTTCTCATTTTTGCTAACTTTCGTTGTTATCTTTGCGCTGGTGCGTCGGCAATTTGTTTACTTTGTAATTTTGTGAAAATCAAAAATTTCTTTATCAATTTTAAATTTAAGAAATGAAAAAAACATTGCGAACTAGATAATAAAGGCGATTAATCGTGAAATTAATTGAGAAATTGGCGCAAGTGTGCACATGGCAAAGCAAGAGTTGTGCAAAACAAACCCCTATTGTTTGGCGTTGCAGTCAATTGGACCGCCTGGATATGTAAAACAGGGACGTAGAACTACATTTGTAAATGAACATATTGCGATGAGTTGGCGAACAAACAACAAATGCAAAGTAAACATTATTTAAACGATTTATTTAAATATTTTCGTTCACTTTTACAGTTGACATGGAGGCCGCTGATCGTCGAGAAGGTTCTCAAACCCAAGATACATTGCTGCGAGAAGTCGAGCTCTACGGTCGTTACGAACCGTATGCGAAAATGTATTTTGTTTGAAGTGTGCACGGTTTGTTTTATTTTTGCAAGGTTTGTTTTATCTTTAAAATAAAATGTGCAAACAACTACAAGTGTTTCCACAGCGTTCAGAGTCAGCCACCAGCTATTCCGCTCTGGTATCGAAAATCATGTGCAACAGGAACATCGACAACTCCTTCGCCGGCCAACAAAAGTCCAACTCGTCGATCTCACAAGTCTATCCGCCGCGCATTAATAAAGCAAATGCACAAGACTGTCTTCAGGGTAATGCAGCGCTGCACCAGATCCTCAAGACCAGATCCTCAAGAAATGTGGTGCCCCCAATCTAAATGGCTCCCATCAAACGGCTGGATTAGTAGCAAAAAATTAGTTCGGAATCGCAGGTTCGAATCTCGGCCAGGGTAATAATTTTTTATTCTTTTAATTATTTTTTTTTTTAATTTTTAATTAAGAATTATAAATAAAATCAAAAAATGTAAACGCAAGTGTGCACATGGTAATGCAAAACAAACTCCCTATTGCTTGGCGTTGCAGTCAAATTGGACCGCCTGGATATGTAAAACAGGGACGTAAGAACTACATTTGTAAATGAACATATTGCGATGAGTTGGCGAAAGAGGTAAATATATCACTAAGAAAACAAAAATGATTGCCAGAAATATCACAGCCCTAAATATCAAGTTATTTACAAATTATTTAAATCGTATTTGAGACAACCATCTCTCAAACATTCGTCAAATACGATAAATATTTCTAGCAACCATCTTTCAAATTTACGATTATCTATAGCAACATCTTACAAATAGGAAGATAGTTGATGAATATTTGGAAAAGGTACTCCATTAGACTTCGCGGAGTAATTTTTATTGAATTGAAAGAAAATGAATCGAATGTATTTTTATTTATTCTAGAATTAAAACAGTATCCTGGTACATGGTACATCCTGGTATACATCGCCATTGTCTTTTTAAATGACTTGAGATTTCTTCGCAGAAGAACCAAGTCCGACAGGCGACGCTATCATCAAAGTTAACTCTGAAAAGAAATATTTTCCATCACGTGTTGATAATTTAAATCACAGGATATTTTATAATCACTTTTACCATTAAATTGAGTGGGCACTTTTTTTACACCATTGAATTTACTTAATTATTGTGGATAAATGGAACGTAAGGAAAAAGTACGCCACTTTCCGTTTTTATGGTAGTTAAATGTCAAAATACCTCAAAATGTTGCTGCAAGAACTCAGGATGTTTGCTATCAGTCAACTGTAAATATCTCAATTTCATTGCTGTTGTGGCAAACATCTCGTAACTATCTACATATAGTCATATTCTAAAAATATTAATAGTTTTGCTGCAACTTTATTGAAACTTATGGGATGTTTGTATATTTGCTACAAGGCGTAAATTTAAACGAATAGTTGAAGCAAGACTTTCATAAACATCTTGTTTTCTTAGTGTACCAACAAATGCAAAGTAAAAATTATAAATTATAAATTATAAATTATAAATTATAAATTATAAATTATAAATTATAAATTATAAATTATAAATTATAAATTATAAATTATAAATTATAAATTATAAATTATAAATTATAAATTATAAATTATAAATTATAAATTATAAATTATAAATTATAAATTATAAATTATAAATTATAAATTATAAATTATAAATTATAAATTATAAATTATAAATTATAAATTATAAATTATAAATTATAAATTATAAATTATAAATTATAAATTATAAATTATAAATTATAAATTATAAATTATAAATTATAAATTATAAATTATAAATTATAAATTATAAATTATAAATTATAAATTATAAATTATAAATTATAAATTATAAATTATAAATTATAAATTATAAATTATAAATTATAAATTATAAATTATAAATTATAAATTATAAATTATAAATTATAAATTATAAATTATAAATTATAAATTATAAATTATAAATTATAAATTATAAATTATAAATTATAAATTATAAATTATAAATTATAAATTATAAATTATAAATTATAAATTATAAATTATAAATTATAAATTATAAATTATAAATTATAAATTATAAATTATAAATTATAAATTATAAATTATAAATTATAAATTATAAATTATAAATTATAAATTATAAATTATAAATTATAAATTATAAATTATAAATTATAAATTATAAATTATAAATTATAAATTATAAATTATAAATTATAAATTATAAATTATAAATTATAAATTATAAATTATAAATTATAAATTATAAATTATAAATTATAAATTATAAATTATAAATTATAAATTATAAATTATAAATTATAAATTATAAATTATAAATTATAAATTATAAATTTTAAATTTTAAATTATAAATTATAAATTATAAATTATAAATTATAAATTATAAATTATAAATTATAAATTATAAATTATAAATTATAAATTATAAATTATAAATTATAAATTATAAATTATAAATTATAAATTATAAATTATAAATTATAAATTATAAATTATAAATTATAAATTATAAATTATAAATTATAAAAAAAAAATTTAAAAATATGTCAAAATAACACGACTTTGCAATGGCATAATTCCAATTCAGCAACACTTCTAAAAATATGTGAATTCTTGCTATTATTTTTGAAATAGCTGTATATGCATTCAGTTCACGTAAATAGTTCAATATTCAACAATTACTTTAAATTTTTAACACCAGTTTTTAAAATGAAATCGAAAGTTTGGGATACTTTTAGTTATTGAATGGGACAGTATGAAATACATATTGACTTTAATCACGGACATTTTTATATCAAGTTTCATACTCACCATTGCCCTCCATTGTATATACCACTAGTTCCCGTACCCGCCAGTACTTTGTCGCCTTGGTTGATTGGCTCTCCATCATTGTAGGGATCGCATTTATCAGCGAGCGAGGAGAAAATTTGCTAATACTACAAGTTCGAAGTAGTCGATATGAAAACCTCAACCTACGTAAGTACATTAGTGATGTACACCCGAGTATCATCAGTGATGCTTTCCGACCAGCACTTGATGCCTAGCGCAACCATGTCATTCAATTTCTGCTCATTGTCCAGCAACTCGCAGGGCATCGACTTGGCAGTGCTGTTAAAAAATAATTCTGTGGTCGCCAGCTGACGCAGATTTATGTTGTCAAGATGCTCGAGCTTGCGTTCATCCACTCGTCGCCATCCCTTAGCAGTGCATGTAGCGACAAAACTTCCTTCAGTGGCCGGTTATTTTTCAGCCACTGCCGCGCCGTGGCAAAGACTTTGCCTTCAGTTGCACCTTGTAAATACCATCAAATTGCTTATCATCGCCCAGCACGCGAATAGTGAGCAGCGACTCCATGTCGATCAATTCGGCGTTGTATTCGGGCGGCATACGTACTCGTATGCAATAAGCGATTAAGTTGCGCATAATTGAAATGGGTGATCGTAGTTGCTGGAACTTTACCTGTAGCTTGAAAACTGCACCCTTGGAAACCTCGGTATTCCTTTCACGGACCTTTAGCTTAAAGTACTTGTCGGCCGATACTTGTGTCTCGATAGACTGTTCGTTGCTCTTAACGAATGTCTTCGGTGCGGGTAGCGTATCATCATAGCTACGAAGCTATCGTCGAAATTGTTCGTTTGCGACATACAGCATACGCACAATTTGATTTCTTACATTGTGTCGTCACATTGTGAGACGCTGTGCTATACAGCATACAAAAAACTTTCTCACACGAAAGTCAGACAAATTCTGGACGATTTTCGTCGATCGACGACATACAGCATATGGCTGTTAGTTTTTGTTATTCGTCTAAATTATTTTTTTTATTTATCAACTACATGAAATGTATGTACGCCCTACCTGAAATATGGGCACTTATTTCAAAATAATGTTAGTTTTGTTTTCAACTCAACGTTATTAAAGTAATTTTTGGTTTTTGGTGTGTGTATTAGTTAGATAAAAACAATTACATCCTAAAAGTATACACTGTTTTTTTTACAAAATGTTAGTATTGTTGTGTTATTCCGATATTCTCGAGATTTATCATGATTACTCTGGTTCTAGTTAATGGATTGGTACGTGAAATGTATGTACGCCCTACGTGAGATATGTGGACCATTTAGCCTTATAATTCATGTTAATAATGCTATTTCAAATAATGTTAATTTTGTTTTAAACTCCACGTTACTCAAGTAATTTGATTTTGGTGTGTGTATTAATAACCAAAAAAATATACCCTAAAAGTATACTCTGTTATTAATTCAATTAACTGTGGTGCAGTGACTGAGTTGCTGCGCAGTATTCGTTTGATACAGGGTTCTATTCCTGTGAAGGCGGTGGAATATTTTTTAATTATTATAAAGTTTAAAATATTTATACCCATTAAGGGCCAGTTTTTCAGTGCTAGTTGAACTTTCTTTGTGGTTTAAACTTCGTGTAAAATCAAAATTGAATTTTTCAGTGAACTTCAACTGTTGTTTAAACTTAGTTTAAACGACCGATGCTGCTGGTTTAAACTTTCAATGTTTTTGACATGAATTTTTTTCACAACACTTTTCACTATTTTCTGTCACTGCGCTTTTTCACAAATTATTATTAATTTTTGTATTTTTGCACACTATTCATTAAAAAAAAATCTCACGTGCACTTTTGTTGCTCGATCACTTGTTTAAATTTAAAAACATATTAATTTTATTTTAATAATTTTTATGGGCACTTATTTCAAAATAATGTTAGTTTTGTTTTCAACTCAACGTTATTAAAGTAATTTTTGGTTTTTGGTGTGTGTATTAGTTAGATAAAAACAATTACATCCTAAAAGTATACACTGTTTTTTTTTACAAAATGTTAGTATTGTTGTGTTATTCCGATATTCTCGAGATTTATCATGATTACTCTGGTTCTAGTTAATGGATTGGTACGTGAAATGTATGTACGCCCTACGTGAGATATGTGGACCATTTAGCCTTATAATTCATGTTAATAATGCTATTTCAAATAATGTTAATTTTGTTTTAAACTCCACGTTACTCAAGTAATTTGATTTTGGTGTGTGTATTAATAACCAAAAAAATATACCCTAAAAGTATACTCTGTTATTAATTCAATTAACTGTGGTGCAGTGACTGAGTTGCTGCGCAGTATTCGTTTGATACAGGGTTCTATTCCTGTGAAGGCGGTGGAATATTTTTTAATTATTATAAAGTTTAAAATATTTATACCCATTAAGGGCCAGTTTTTCAGTGCTAGTTGAACTTTCTTTGTGGTTTAAACTTCGTGTAAAATCAAAATTGAATTTTTCAGTGAACTTCAACTGTTGTTTAAACTTAGTTTAAACGACCGATGCTGCTGGTTTAAACTTTCAATGTTTTTGACATGAATTTTTTTCACAACACTTTTCACTATTTTCTGTCACTGCGCTTTTTCACAAATTATTATTAATTTTTGTATTTTTGCACACTATTCATTAAAAAAAAATCTCACGTGCACTTTTGTTGCTCGATCACTTGTTTAAATTTAAAAACATATTAATTTTATTTTTCTGAAACAATTTTTTTATTTATTTAATTTTGAATGACATTTATCAGAAGTCAAAATCGAGAGAATTTTTTGTCATTTGCCTGTGGTGCCATATGTATTGTTTTGGTCTGTGTTCATTTTAAACAATCACTGAAAAACTGCTAACAAAATTAAACGACGTTTAATTTAAAGAGAAGATTAATTAAACAGAGTTTAAACTACGTTTAAACGAGCACTGAAAAACTGGCCCTAAGGCCCGTTATCTAATCTGAAAAGGAAACTTTCTTAAACAGTGGTTTGCTAACCTCTGCTTATTCTAAACATGTTTTAATTTTGATCATAACTTATCTAAATCGTATCGTGTATCGGCTGCTTACTTAAACAAGTGTAGGTATAACCAGAATTGGTAATAATTTCTAAAATAAAAGAATTATAATATTAATAAAAATTGGAGTATTATAAATAATAATAATAATAACATAAATGAAATTTTAGTACTAATTCAATTTAGCTACTAATATTAGTACAAGGCTCTAAAATGCATATTACATGTATTTAAAATGCAATTTTTTAGGTCTCTGAAACACACTGTTCATTTTCTCATTTTTGCTAACTTTCGTTGTTATCTTTGCGCTGGTGCGTCGGCAATTTGTTTACTTTGTAATTTTGTGAAAATCAAAAATTTCTTTATCAATTTTAAATTTAAGAAATGAAAAAAACATTGCGAACTAGATAATAAAGGCGATTAATCGTGAAATTAATTGAGAAATTGGCGCAAGTGTGCACATGGCAAAGCAAGAGTTGTGCAAAACAAACCCCTATTGTTTGGCGTTGCAGTCAATTGGACCGCCTGGATATGTAAAACAGGGACGTAGAACTACATTTGTAAATGAACATATTGCGATGAGTTGGCGAACAAACAACAAATGCAAAGTAAACATTATTTAAACGATTTATTTAAATATTTTCGTTCACTTTTACAGTTGACATGGAGGCCGCTGATCGTCGAGAAGGTTCTCAAACCCAAGATACATTGCTGCGAGAAGTCGAGCTCTACGGTCGTTACGAACCGTATGCGAAAATGTATTTTGTTTGAAGTGTGCACGGTTTGTTTTATCTTTGCAAGGTTTGTTTTATCTTTAAAATAAAATGTGCAAACAACTACAAGTGTTTCCACAGCGTTCAGAGTCAGCCACCAGCTCTTCCGCTCTGGTGTCGAAAATCATGTGCAACAGGAACATCGACAACTCCTTCGCCGGCCAACAAAAGTCCAACTCGTCGATCACACAAGTCTATCCGCCGCGCATTAATAAAGCAAATGCACAAGACTGTCTTCAGGGTAATGCAGCGCTGCACCAGATCCTCAAGAAATGTGGTGCCCCCAATCTAAATGGCTCCCATTAAACGGCTGGATCGGTGGCCGATACCTCCTACTAAAGCAGCGTCTTGAACTCCTTTGGCTCTGGTGCCGGCATCGGTCAGTCATCGGGCGATAATGTACCGCCGAATGCTAGAAGCTCCGCTGCCGTTGGCTACCATCATTGGCCGTTGGTTTATCACCGCAGCATACAACACAATAGCAACAAGGTTCCTGGCAGCAGAATCCATACTACAGATGAAAGTAGTGCCGGCGCAGACGGTGAACAGATAGCGTCGAAATACCATGAAATTTTAATTTGTGAATTTGTAGTGAAGAATTGTAATTAAAACCTACATAAAATTAGTTCAGAATCGCTGGTTCGAATCACGGCCAGGGTGATAATTTTTTCCTTTTTTTTTCTTTAATTATTTTTTTTTTAAATTTTAAATTTAGAATTATAAATAAAATCAAAAAATTTTAAACTTAAATAGTGTATTTTTCTGTATACTTAATAATTTTTAACCATTATGGTTAAACCATACATAAAATTAGTTCGGAATCGCAGGTTCGAATCTCGGCCAGGGTAATAATTTTTTATTCTTTTAATTATTTTTTTTTTTTAATTTTTAATTAAGAATTATAAATAAAATCAAAAAATGTAAACGCAAGTGTGCACATGGTAATGCAAAACAAACTCCCTATTGCTTGGCGTTGCAGTCAAATTGGACCGCCTGGATATGTAAAACAGGGACGTAAGAACTACATTTGTAAATGAACATATTGCGATGAGTTGGCGAAAGAGGTAAATATATCACTAAGAAAACAAAAATGATTGCCAGAAATATCACAGCCCTAAATATCAAGTTATTTACAAATTATTTAAATCGTATTTGAGACAACCATCTCTCAAACATTCGTCAAATACGATAAATATTTCTAGCAACCATCTTTCAAATTTACGATTATCTATAGCAACATCTTACAAATAGGAAGATAGTTGATGAATATTTGGAAAAGGTACTCCATTAGAATTCGCGGAGTAATTTTTATTGAATTGAAAGAAAATGAATCGAATGTATTTTTATTTATTCTAGAATTAAAACAGTATCCTGGTACATGGTACATCCTGGTATACATCGCCATTGTCTTTTTAAATGACTTGAGATTTCTTCGCAGAAGAACCAAGTCCGACAGGCGACGCTATCATCAAAGTTAACTCTGAAAAGAAATATTTTCCATCACGTGTTGATAATTTAAATCACAGGATATTTTATAATCACTTTTACCATTAAATTGAGTGGGCACTTTTTTTACACCATTGAATTTACTTAATTGTTGTGGATAAATGGAACGTAAGGAAAAAGTACGCCACTTTCCGTTTTTATGGTAGTTAAATGTCAAAATACCTCAAAATGTTGCTGCAAGAACTCAGGATGTTTGCTATCAGTCAACTGTAAATATCTCAATTTCATTGCTGTTGTGGCAAACATCTCGTAACTATCTACATATAGTCATATTCTAAAAATATTAATAGTTTTGCTGCAACTTTATTGAAACTTATGGGATGTTTGTATATTTGCTACAAGGCGTAAATTTAAACGAATAGTTGAAGCAAGACTTTCATAAACATCTTGTTTTCTTAGTGTACCAACAAATGCAAAGTAAAAATTATAAATTATAAATTATAAATTATAAATTATAAATTATAAATTATAAATTATAAATTATAAATTATAAATTATAAATTATAAATTATAAATTATAAATTATAAATTATAAATTATAAATTATAAATTATAAATTATAAATTATAAATTATAAATTATAAATTATAAATTATAAATTATAAATTATAAATTATAAATTATAAATTATAAATTATAAATTATAAATTATAAATTATAAATTATAAATTATAAATTATAAATTATAAATTATAAATTATAAATTATAAATTATAAATTATAAATTATAAATTATAAATTATAAATTATAAATTATAAATTATAAATTATAAATTATAAATTATAAATTATAAATTATAAATTATAAATTATAAATTATAAATTATAAATTATAAATTATAAATTATAAATTATAAATTATAAATTATAAATTATAAATTATAAATTATAAATTATAAATTATAAATTATAAATTATAAATTATAAATTATAAATTATAAATTATAAATTATAAATTATAAATTATAAATTATAAATTATAAATTATAAATTATAAATTATAAATTATAAATTATAAATTATAAATTATAAATTATAAATTATAAATTATAAATTATAAATTATAAATTATAAATTATAAATTATAAATTATAAATTATAAATTATAAATTATAAATTATAAATTATAAATTATAAATTATAAATTATAAATTATAAATTATAAATTATAAATTATAAATTATAAATTATAAATTATAAATTATAAATTATAAATTATAAATTATAAATTATAAATTATAAATTATAAATTATAAATTATAAATTATAAATTATAAATTATAAATTATAAATTATAAATTATAAATTATAAATTATAAATTATAAATTATAAATTATAAATTATAAATTATAAATTATAAATTATAAATTATAAATTATAAATTATAAATTATAAATTATAAATTATAAATTATAAATTATAAATTATAAATTATAAATTATAAATTATAAATTATAAATTATAAATTATAAATTATAAATTATAAATTATAAATTATAAATTATAAATTATAAATTATAAATTATAAATTATAAATTATAAATTATAAATTATAAATTATAAATTATAAATTATAAATTATAAATTATAAATTATAAATTATAAATTATAAATTATAAATTATAAATTATAAATTATAAATTATAAATTATAAATTATAAATTATAAATTATAAATTATAAATTATAAATTATAAATTATAAATTATAAATTATAAATTATAAATTATAAATTATAAATTATAAATTATAAATTATAAATTATAAATTATAAATTATAAATTATAAATTATAAATTATAAATTATAAATTATAAATTATAAATTATAAATTATAAATTATAAATTATAAATTATAAATTATAAATTATAAATTATAAATTATAAATTATAAATTATAAATTATAAAAAAAAAATTTAAAAATATGTCAAAATAACACGACTTTGCAATGGCATAATTCCAATTCAGCAACACTTCTAAAAATATGTGAATTCTTGCTATTATTTTTGAAATAGCTGTATATGCATTCAGTTCACGTAAATAGTTCAATATTCAACAATTACTTTAAATTTTTAACACCAGTTTTTAAAATGAAATCGAAAGTTTGGGATACTTTTTGTTATTGAATGGGACAGTATGAAATACATATTGACTTTAATCACGGACATTTTTATATCAAGTTTCATACTCACCATTGCCCTCCATTGTATATACCACTAGTTCCCGTACCCGCCAGTACTTTGTCGCCTTGGTTGATTGGCTCTCCATCATTGTAGGGATCGCATTTATCAGAGAGCGAGGAGAAAATTTGCTAATACTACAAGTTCGAAGTAGTCGATATGAAAACCTCAACCTACGTAAGTACATTAGTGATGTACACCCGAGTATCATCAGTGATGCTTTCCGACCAGCACTTGATGCCCAGCGCAACCATGTCATTCAATTTCTGCTCATTGTCCAGCAACTCGCAGGGCATCGACTTGGCAGTGCTGTTAAAAAATAATTCTGTGGTCGCCAGCAGACGCAGATTTATGTTGTCAACATGCTCGAGCTTGCGTTCATCCACTCGTCGCCATCCCTTAGCAGTGCATGTAGCGACAAAACTTCCTTCAGTGGCCGGTTATTTTTCAGCCACTGCCGCGCCGTGGCAAAGACTTTGCCTTCAGTTGCACCTTGTAAATACCATCAAATTGCTTATCATCGCCCAGCACGCGAATAGTGAGCAGCGACTCCATGTCGATCAATTCGGCGTTGTATTCGGGCGGCATACGTACTCGTATGCAATAAGCGAATAAGTTGCGCATAATTGAAATGGGTGATCGTAGTTGCTGGAACTTTACCTGTAGCTTGAAAACTGCATCCTTGGAAACCTCGGTATTCCTTTCACGGACCTTTAGCGTAAAGTACTTGTCGGCCGATACTTGTGTCTCGATAGACTGTTCGTTGCTCTTAACGAATGTCTTCGGTGCGGGTAGCGTATCATCATAGCTACGAAGCTATCGTCGAAATTGTTCGTTTGCGACATACAGCATACGCACAATTTGATTTCTTACATTGTGTCGTCACATTGTGAGACGCTGTGCTATACAGCATACAAAAAACTTTCTCACACGAAAGTCAGACAAATTCTGGACGATTTTCGTCGATCGACGACATACAGCATATGGCTGTTAGTTTTTGTTATTCGTCTAAATTATTTTTTTTATTTATCAACTACATGAAATGTATGTACGCCCTACCTGAAATATGGGCACTTATTTCAAAATAATGTTAGTTTTGTTTTCAACTCAACGTTATTAAAGTAATTTTTGGTTTTTGGTGTGTGTATTAGTTAGATAAAAACAATTACATCCTAAAAGTATACACTGTTTTTTTTACAAAATGTTAGTATTGTTGTGTTATTCCGATATTCTCGAGATTTATCATGATTACTCTGGTTCTAGTTAATGGATTGGTACGTGAAATGTATGTACGCCCTACGTGAGATATGTGGACCATTTAGCCTTATAATTCATGTTAATAATGCTATTTCAAATAATGTTAATTTTGTTTTAAACTCCACGTTACTCAAGTAATTTGATTTTGGTGTGTGTATTAATAACCAAAAAAATATACCCTAAAAGTATACTCTGTTATTAATTCAATTAACTGTGGTGCAGTGACTGAGTTGCTGCGCAGTATTCGTTTGATACAGGGTTCTATTCCTGTGAAGGCGGTGGAATATTTTTTAATTATTATAAAGTTTAAAATATTTATACCCATTAAGGGCCAGTTTTTCAGTGCTAGTTGAACTTTCTTTGTGGTTTAAACTTCGTGTAAAATCAAAATTGAATTTTTCAGTGAACTTCAACTGTTGTTTAAACTTAGTTTAAACGACCGATGCTGATAGTTTAAACTTTCAATGTTTTTGACATGAATTTTTTTCACAACACTTTTCACTATTTTCTGTCACTGCGCTTTTTCACAAATTATTATTAATTTTTTTATTTTTGCACACTATTCATTAAAAAAAATCTCACGTGCACTTTTGTTGCTCGATCACTTGTTTAAATTTAAAAACATATTAATTTTATTTTTCTGAAACAATTTTTTTATTTATTTAATTTTGAATGACATTTATCAGAAGTCAAAATCGAGAGAATTTTTTGTCATTTGCCTGTGGTGCCATATGTATTGTTTTGGTCTGTGTTCATTTTAAACAATCACTGAAAAACTGCTAACAAAATTAAACGACGTTTAATTTAAAGAGAAGATTAATTAAACAGAGTTTAAACTACGTTTAAACGAGCACTGAAAAACTGGCCCTAAGGCCCGTTATCTAATCTGAAAAGGAAACTTTCTTAAACAGTGGTTTGCTAACCTCTGCTTATTCTAAACATGTTTTAATTTTGATCATAACTTATCTAAATCGTATCGTGTATCGGCTGCTTACTTAAACAAGTGTAGGTATAACCAGAATTGGTAATAATTTCTAAAATAAAAGAATTATAATATTAATAAAAATTGGAGTATTATAAATAATAATAATAACATAAATGAAATTTTAGTACTAATTCAATTTAGCTACTAATATTAGTACAAGGCTCTAAAATGCATATTACATGTATTTAAAATGCAATTTTTTAGGTCTCTGAAACACACTGTTCATTTTCTCATTTTTGCTAACTTTCGTTGTTATCTTTGCGCTGGTGCGTCGGCAATTTGTTTACTTTGTAATTTTGTGAAAATCAAAAATTTCTTTATCAATTTTAAATTTAAGAAATGAAAAAAACATTGCGAACTAGATAATAAAGGCGATTAATCGTGAAATTAATTGAGAAATTGGCGCAAGTGTGCACATGGCAAAGCAAGAGTTGTGCAAAACAAACCCCTATTGTTTGGTGTTGCAGTCAATTGGACCGCCTGGATATGTAAAACAGGGACGTAGAACTACATTTGTAAATGAACAAATTGCGATGAGTTGGCGAACAAACAACAAATGCAAAGTAAACATTATTTAAACGATTTATTTAAATATTTTCGTTCACTTTTACAGTTGACATGGAGGCCGCTGATCGTCGAGAAGGTTCTCAAACCCAAGATACATTGCTGCGAGAAGTCGAGCTCTACGGTCGTTACGAACCGTATGCGAAAATGTATTTTGTTTGAAGTGTGCACGGTTTGTTTTATCTTTGCAAGGTTTGTTTTATCTTTAAAATAAAATGTGCAAACAACTACAAGTGTTTCCACAGCGTTCAGAGTCAGCCACCAGCTCTTCCGCTCTGGTGTTGAAAATCATGTGCAACA
Organism: Dryomyza anilis; assembly: GCA_951804985.1. Classification (NCBI taxonomy): domain Eukaryota; kingdom Metazoa; phylum Arthropoda; class Insecta; order Diptera; family Dryomyzidae; genus Dryomyza; species Dryomyza anilis. The sequence goes on along the minus strand of OX638130.1, from coordinate 23,770 downwards.
GGAACATCGACAACTCCTTCGCCGGCCAACAAAAGTCCAACTCGTCGATCACACAAGTCTATCCGCCGCGCATTAATAAAGCAAATGCACAAGACTGTCTTCAGGGTAATGCAGCGCTGCACCAGATCCTCAAGAAATCTGGCGCCCCCAATCTAAATGGCTCCCATCAAACGGCTGAATCGGTGGCCGATATCTCCTACTAAAGCAACGTCTTGAACTCCTTTGGCTCTGGTGCCGGCATTGGTCAGTCATCGGGCGATAATGTACCGCCGAATGCTATAAGCTCCGCTGCCGTTGGCTACCAACATTGGCCGTTGGTTTATCACCGCAGCATACAACACAATAGCAACAAGGTTCCTGGCAGCAAAATCCATACTACAGATGAAAGTAGTGCCGGCGCAGACGGTGAAGAGATAGCGTCGAAATACCATGAAATTTTAATTTGTGAATTTGTAGTGAAGAATTGTAATTAAAACCTACATAAAATTAGTTCAGAATCGCTGGTTCGAATCACGGCCAGGGTGATAATTTTTCACATTTTTTATTCTTTAATTATTTTTTTTTTTTAAATTTTAAATTTATAATTATAAATAAAATCAAAAAATTTTAAACTTAAATAGTCTATTTTTCTGTATATTTAATAATTTTGAATTTTATTGCTGCGAGAAGTCTAGCTCTACGGTCGTTACGAACCGTATGCGAAAATGTATTTTGTTTGAAGTGTGCACAGTTTGTTTTATCTTTGCAAGGTTTGTTTTATCTTTAAAATAAAATGTGCAAACAACTACAAGTGTTTCCACAGCGTTCAGAGTCAGCCACCAGCTCTTCCGCTCTGTTGTCGAAAATCATGTGCAACAGGAACATCGACAACTCCTTCGCCGGCCAACAAAAGTCCAACTCGTCGATCACACAAGTCTATCCGCCGCGCATTAATAAAGCAAATGCACAAGACTGTCTTCAGGGTAATGCAGCGCTGCACCAGATCCTCAAGAAATGTGGTGCCCCCAATCTAAATGGCTCCCATCAAACGGCTGGATCGGTGGCCGATACCTCCTACTAAAGCAGCGTCTTGAACTCCTTTGGCTCTGGTGCCGGCATCGGTCAGTCATCGGGCGATAATGTACCGCCGAATGCTAGAAGCTCCGCTGCCGTTGGCTACCATCATTGGCCGTTGGTTTATCACCGCAGCATACAACACAATAGCAACAAGGTTCCTGGCAGCAGAATCCATACTACAGATGAAAGTAGTGCCGGCGCAGACGGTGAACAGATAGCGTCGAAATACCATGAAATTTTAATTTGTGAATTTGTAGTGAAGAATTGTAATTAAAACCTACATAAAATTAGTTCAGAATCGCTGGTTCGAATCACGGCCAGGGTGATAATTTTTTCCTTTTTTTTTCTTTAATTATTTTTTTTTTTAATTTTAAATTTAGAATTATAAATAAAATCAAAAAATTTTAAACTTAAATAGTGTATTTTTCTGTATATTTAATAATTTTTAACCATTATGGTTAAACCATACATAAAATAAGTTCGGAATCGCAGGTTCGAATCTCGGCCAGGGTAATAATTTTTTATTCTTTTAATTATTTTTTTTTTAATTTTTAATTAAGAATTATAAATAAAATCAAAAAATGTAAACGCAAGTGTGCACATGGTAATGCAAAACAAACTCCCTATTGCTTGGCGTTGCAGTCAAATTGGACCGCCTGTATATGTAAAACAGGGACGTAAGAACTACATTTGTAAATGAACATATTGCGATGAGTTGGCGAAAGAGGTAAATATAGCACTAAGAAAACAAAAATGATTGCCAGAAATATCACAGCCCTAAATATCAAGTTATTTACAAATTATTTAAATCGTATTTGAGACAACCATCTCTCAAATATTCGTCAAATACGATAAATATTTCTAGCAACCATCTTTCAAATTTACGATTATCTATAGCAACATCTTACAAATAGGAAGATAGTTGATGAATATTTGGAAAAGGTACTCCATTAGAATTCGCGGATTAATTTTTATTGAATTGAAAGAAAATGAATCGAATGTATTTTTATTTATTCTAGAATTAAAACAGTATCCTGGTACATGGTACATCCTGGTATACATCGCCATTGTCTTTTTAAATGACTTGAGATTTCTTCGCAGAAGAACCAAGTCCGACAGGCGACGCTATCATCAAAGTTAACTCTGAAAAGAAATATTTTCCATCACGTGTTGATAATTTAAATCACAGGATATTTTATAATCACTTTTACCATTAAATTGAGTGGGCACTTTTTTTACACCATTGAATTTACTTAATTGTTGTGGATAAATGGAACGTAAGGAAAAAGTACGCCACTTTCCGTTTTTATGGTAGTTAAATGTCAAAATACCTCAAAATGTTGCTGCAAGAACTCACGATGTTTGCTATCAGTCAACTGTAAATATCTCAATTTCATTGCTGTTGTGGCAAACATCTCGTAACTATCTACATATAGTCATATTCTAAAAATATTAATAGTTTTGCTGCAACTTTATTGAAATTTATGGGATGTTTGTATATTTGCTACAAGGCGTAAATTTAAACGAATAGTTGAAGCAAGACTTTCATAAACATCTTGTTTTCTTAGTGTACCAACAAATGCAAAGTAAAAATTATAAATTATAAATTATAATTTATAATTTATAATTTATAATTTATAATTTATAATTTATAATTTATAATTTATAATTTATAATTTATAATTTATAATTTATAATTTATAATATATAATTTATAATTTATAATTTATAATTTATAATTTACAATTTATAATTTATAATTTATAATTTATAATTTATAATTTATAATTTATAATTTATAATTTATAATTTATAATTTATAATTTATAATTTATAATTTATAATTTATAATTTATAATTTATAATTTATAATTTATAATTTATAATTTATAATTTATAATTTATAATTTATAATTTATAATTTATAATTTATAATTTATAATTTATAATTTATAATTTATAATTTATAATTTATAATTTATAATTTATAATTTATAATTTATAATTTATAATTTATAATTTATAATTTATAATTTATAATTTATAATTTATAATTTATAATTTATAATTTATAATTTATAATTTATAATTTATAATTTATAATTTATAATTTATAATTTATAATTTATAATTTATAATTTATAATTTATAATTTATAATTTATAATTTATAATTTATAATTTATAATTTATAATTTATAATTTATAATTTATAATTTATAATTTATAATTTATAATTTATAATTTATAATTTATAATTTATAATTTATAATTTATAATTTATAATTTATAATTTATAATTTATAATTTATAATTTATAATTTATAATTTATAATTTATAATTTATAATTTATAATTTATAATTTATAATTTATAATTTATAATTTATAATTTATAATTTATAATTTATAATTTATAATTTATAATTTATAATTTATAATTTATAATTTATAATTTATAATTTATAATTTATAATTTATAATTTATAATTTATAATTTATAATTTATAATTTATAATTTATAATTTATAATTTATAATTTATAATTTATAATTTATAATTTATAATTTATAATTTATAATTTATAATTTATAATTTATAATTTATAATTTATAATTTATAATTTATAATTTATAATTTATAATTTATAATTTATAATTTATAATTTATAATTTATAATTTATAATTTATAATTTATAATTTATAATTTATAATTTATAATTTATAATTTATAATTTATAATTTATAATTTATAATTTATAATTTATAATTTATAATTTATAATTTATAATTTATAATTTATAATTTATAATTTATAATTTATAATTTATAATTTATAATTTATAATTTATAATTTATAATTTATAATTTATAATTTATAATTTATAATTTATAATTTATAATTTATAATTTATAATTTATAATTTATAATTTATAATTTATAATTTATAATTTATAATTTATAATTTATAATTTATAATTTATAATTTATAATTTATAATTTATAATTTATAATTTATAATTTATAATTTATAATTTATAATTTATAATTTATAATTTATAATTTATAATTTATAATTTATAATTTATAATTTATAATTTATAATTTATAATTTATAATTTATAATTTATAATTTATAATTTATAATTTATAATTTATAATTTATAATTTATAATTTATAATTTATAATTTATAATTTATAATTTATAATTTATAATTTATAATTTATAATTTATAATTTATAATTTATAATTTATAATTTATAATTTATAATTTATAATTTATAATTTATAATTTATAATTTATAATTTATAATTTATAATTTATAATTTATAATTTATAATTTATAATTTATAATTTATAATTTATAATTTATAATTTATAATTTATAATTTATAATTTATAATTTATAATTTATAATTTATAATTTATAATTTATAATTTATAATTTATAATTTATAATTTATAATTTATAATTTATAATTTATAATTTATAATTTATAATTTATAATTTATAATTTATAATTTATAATTTATAATTTATAATTTATAATTTATAATTTATAATTTATAATTTATAATTTATAATTTATAATTTATAATTTATAATTTATAATTTATAATTTATAATTTATAATTTATAATTTATAATTTATAATTTATAATTTATAATTTATAATTTATAATTTATAATTTATAATTTATAATTTATAATTTATAATTTATAATTTATAATTTATAATTTATAATTTATAATTTATAATTTATAATTTATAATTTATAATTTATAATTTATAATTTATAATTTATAATTTATAATTTATAATTTATAATTTATAATTTATAATTTATAATTTATAATTTATAATTTATAATTTATAATTTATAATTTATAATTTATAATTTATAATTTATAATTTATAATTTATAATTTATAATTTATAATTTATAATTTATAATTTATAATTTATAATTTATAATTTATAATTTATAATTTATAATTTATAATTTATAATTTATAATTTATAATTTATAATTTATAATTTATAATTTATAATTTATAATTTATAATTTATAATTTATAATTTATAATTTATAATTTATAATTTATAATTTATAATTTATAATTTATAATTTATAATTTATAATTTATAATTTATAATTTATAATTTATAATTTATAATTTATAATTTATAATTTATAATTTATAATTTATAATTTATAATTTATAATTTATAATTTATAATTTATAATTTATAATTTATAATTTATAATTTATAATTTATAATTTATAATTTATAATTTATAATTTATAATTTATAATTTATAATTTATAATTTATAATTTATAATTTATAATTTTTTTTATTTATTTTACTAATAATAATGGTAATTTCATTCATATATTACTGTTTTTCAATAGATTTTCATATATTTTATAAATTATGTTATAAAAATAAATTATATTATAAATTTATAATTCATGCATAAAAGCCTCTTTTTTATTTCATTTCACCAACATTTTTGTTGTGGGGTTTACATACTTACTTGTATACTTGTATACGAGTCGGCCTGATTTTTTAACCATTCCAAAAATGTTAGTAACATAAAATAAAAATGGAATGATTCTTCATGGTTAAAGGAAACAGATCGAAATTTCATTATAAATATGTTAAAATCTATTGAAAAACAGTAATATATGAATGAAATTACCAATATTATTAGTAAAATAAATAAAAATTATTTGGATTTTTTTATATTATGATTTATTTTTGTTAAAAAAGTATAATTTTCTTCATTGCTTGATTGCAATATTATTATTAAGTAGTTTTTATGTTACTCATTATATACAGTGTTGGCATAAAAATATATGAACGATCATGTTAATATTTTTTGTATTTTTTAAAATATTTTTATTGGAGTTTGGACTATATAACCATGGACTTGATAACCATAAAGCATAAATAAATAAATTAAATTTGATAAATTTTTATTGTACTTTTTTTATATGAATGTTTTCTAAAAGTATAACCAAAATAATCATATACAAGCAAAAGTTTTCTCATCATTCAACTATTTCATAATATTATTATTTGTTAATTGCATTTTTATTTTTTTATCATTTACTCATCGATAAAAAAAAGAATTGAAATTTTTTGAAAAATCAAATTTTAACTTTGATTATAAATGTTTTTGACAATAAATATCATAAGATTAAACTAAATTTTATAATTTAAAAAAAATTTAATTTTTTTGAAAATAAATTGTTAATTTTGATTTAATTTCTAATTTTTAAAATAAATGTTTATATTTGTTTATATTATTATATTTCAAAATAATCATTATAATGTTTTGGATATTTTGTTTTTAATTTGAATGTGAAAATTGTAATTTAAGTTATTTTTTTAATGTAAAACTATTTTTCATTATTCAAAAATATTTAAGTTAACATGGCATAAGAATTAGTTAAAAATCAAGTGAAGGCCAAAAATATGAATTTTGCTAAAGATCAACAAAACAGATTTCACATCTTTTGCTAAAAACCAATGTTTGGATGTATGCAAATCTTTCAATGTGTTGAACAATTTGATATATGTGCAAAAACATAGGCAGTTCTCATTAATGTATTTGTAAATGTATGCGTTATTACAACAAAAAAAACGACCGATCGAAGGGACGGACGAACGGAAAACAACAAAGCTATAAACGAACGGACGGAGGGAAAATATGAATGTTTTTTTTTAAATATATTTGAATAAAATATATAAAAGTCTGAATAAAAATTCAGCATATTTATATATTTTAAAATAAAATAATAATGCTTTATTTTGTATAATTATAAATTTTATACATTTCTTTATTTTTAGCTCTATTAATGACAGCAGCAAACAAAGGCAACAACAAAGAAAATGCACGAACAAACGGACGAATGAACGAACGGACGAACGAACGACGGAACAAACGGACGAACGAACGGACGGACGAAATGTACCAATATGAAAAATTTTAAATGAATTTATATGAAATAACGTTGGCATGAATAATTTTTTGTAAAATATAGAAAATTCAGAATTCAAATTCTGCATATTTCTATATTTTCATATAAAATAATAATACTTTTATTGCTTCTAATAAAATCGAAACAATATAAAAATTACATTGTTGATGTGCGCAGCAGTAGCAGGCAGCCGTCTGTCTGCAAGTGCAGGGGACGATTGAAATGTTGGAGTGAAACAAATAGATACTTTTTCTATATTGTATTACTTTTCTATCTGATAACTGAATATAAAATCTATTACTAAAAAAGTAAATAATCTTATTTGATTTTGTTTTCAATAAACTTTAATGTTAATATATATCTAAAAATATTCAAAATTATAGTTTTTAATTCTACACTTTATAACAATTGAATATAAATTATATTTTACAATTAAACACAATAATAATTTATTAAAGCATTGCTCCGCAGCTCGAAGCAGCTCGATGAAATTTCCCTTTACTCAGCAGGGAAATTAACCATAATAATTAAACATAATCAAAACATAAATTAGTTCAGAATGTCAGGTTCGAGCCTCGACCAGGGTTATAATTTTTTCACATTATTTTATTCTTTTAATTATTTTTTTTTAATTTAGTATTATAAAAAATCAAAAATATTTGGATAAAATAATGTGACAAATTTTTGTCACCATTGAATTATACACAAACATTTAATTTAAATTATGTACATTAAAGTTTAAAACTTTAATAATTTTGGTTTAAATAATATACACTGGTTTAAAAAATTAGTTTATTGTTCTGTGTATTTAATAATTTTTAACCATAATGGTTCAACATAATTAAAACGTACACATCCTCGGCAAGGATGATAATTTTGTTCACATTTTTTTATTGTTTATATATATATATATATATATATATATATATATATATATATATATATATATATATATATTTTTTTTTTTGTTTTAATTAAGAATTATAAAAGAAATTAATAGATATATAGATAAAAACAATGTGACGTGCATGTCATTAGTACCATGTGAGAGAGAATAAGACGACACTACAATATAACATACGTGTCCGTCTTTCTGTCTGCACATAAATAAAATGAAATATTATGAAAGATAAAATGAATGAAAAAATATCAGTATTTAAAGAATAAAATTGTCGATGTTTTGATATTGCTATCTAAAACATTGCCTTTATAAAAATTCCAAATAAATTGGATGAAACTTAATTAATCTGAGATTTTCTTTTCTGCGTCCCAGTGAGCGAAAGCTATAGTTGAAAGCATGACACATGAAAGCTATCTGGATGAAAGAGAAAAATGCCAAAATGAATATTTTATTAATAAATTTCAAAAATATCTAGAACTTTTGATATTTTCATTAAAAAGAAGCATCTTTAAATTAGTGAGGAAAAATCGTAGAAAATGAATTATTTCACCACTATTGCGTTGGTGTATTTTTTGCGCAGTTTTAAATTTTTCCCCATTCGCCATAGCAAAAATATTGTTGCTTATCGGTGTGAACAACCAATCGTGTATTAACGTATTCGATTTTCTAAACTTTTCTAACTCTATTGTCAAATGTAGACCGAAAATATACAAATTTTTTATCTTCCTAACATTGATAATAGCTGTTTTATAATTATTTATATTTTTTCTGTCTTAATTCGACGAATTTAACATAAGATAAACCATTTTACTCATGTTTACTTGCTTCAATCGGGCCGTCGAACTGCAACCAACTCAGATGACATCTCTTTATGTATACTCTCTGGTATTAGTATGACATTGTATGAATACGACAGTACGCCATTTAAACTGTGAGCACCACTTTTTTGTTTGTTCAAATGTTTCTTCAAATAAATTCAGCTAATTCTGATAAATTTAGGATTTTTTTCAAGTTATCATAAATATGCCTCTAGTTAAAAATAAAAACAAAATATTTACATTTTCTGCGTACTATTTATCTTCAATTTCACAATTTATATTCATCAGGAGTACTGAACAAAAAAATAAAGTTCAGAAAAAAACGTTTCAATCTGAACAAAAAAATAATGTTCCAAATATAAAGTTTTAAACGAAACGTTATTTTTTAAAGAACGTTTGAATCGTTCTTGGAATATAAAGTTCTTAAAATGAAAAAAAAAAATTTTGGTTTTCGTTCAAGACATCAAACCAAAAAATTGTACTTCAAAAAATTTAATTAATATTTTGTAAACAAATTTTCTTTATGAAACTTTTGAAAATTGTTGCTTCTGGCGACACAACTTGAACAGCAGACGCTACAAAAGATGATGCAGGCACAGTTGGCAAACTCTTGCTCAAATACTTTGTCTTTGACCACAACACTATAAATGTGTGTCTAAAACTTGTATGGAGAACATATAAATGCATCTTTGGATTTCGCTTGATAATCTTCCTATATAGCATAGTATGCTGACTTTACTTTAAAACATTTGTTCCCAAAACATTTTTGAAACTCGTGCTTAATTTTTTCTTTCAGAACTTTATTTTAAAATTTCAAAAATAAAGTTCTGAACAAAAATATTACTTTTAAATTAAAACATAACTTTTTTTTTGGAATAAAATAATTTTGTTCGTTCAGAACAAAAACTTTTTTTTTTTTGTTTTGTTCAGAACTAAACGATTGAAAAAGAAATTGTTTTCGTTTTTTTTTTTCGTTTCGTTCAGTACCCCTGATATTCATTTCAGAAAATACGACACCTCACATCATAAAAAATGCCCAGCGTATAGATCATACTTTCAAGTTTCGAAATTAGAAGTTGACTTTTGACAGTTAGTATTCATTGTGAATGGCGAAAGTGTCGATACTTTTGAGTAATTATAGGTACCCAATTTGAATCACACATTGAACGGTTATTTGTCGTTAATAGAAATAGACGATTTTTGGAATTTTGGCCAACTTTTTTCAATTTTGTGCGGCGTATTTATTAAACTGTAACATAGTCACTTCATAAGTATTTTAAATTGACTATGAAAAATAGTAAATAGTTAACTACGTTTTGCTCTCGGTGTAAGAATTTTCGGCATAGTTTAAAAAAATTAGCCAAATTAGCGAAAAATATTCGGTTATCATTGAACGGTAGCGATTCCCATTCACAGTAACGTGCCGGTCTTGATCATCACGGAAGAAGTACGGCCCAATGACGCCCCCGGCCCATAAATCGCACATAACCGTAATTTTTTCGGGATGCAATGATGACTCATGGAGTACGTGTGGATTGCTGTCTGACCAATAACGCATATTTTGTTTATTGACGAAGCCATTCAGCCAGAAATGAGCCTCATCACTGAAGATGATTTTTCGATGAAAATCCGAATCATTTTCAATTTGTTGCTCAGCCCAATTCACGAACATACGACGCTTCTGGTGGTCAAACGGCTTCAGTTCTTGCGTCAATTGGATTTTGTAAGGATGTAGGCCAAGATCTTTTCGCAAAATTCGTATATCTTCCGTAAAGAGCGGCAAGAAATATGGCGTTTGCTGTCCCTGTCGCTCTACTTTTGTAGCGTCCCTGTTGAAAAACCCTTTGTTTAAAGTATGCTTATTCTTATTGCATATTTTTTCTATTTTTTTCTTCTATTACGAAGCGTTCAAATTAAAATTTTCAACTAAAATCCCATATTCATTTAAAACTAAATTTAAAAAATTCAATTCTTTCCTAAAAATCCAATTTTCAATAAAAATTCAATTTATCACTAAAAATCCAATTTTCCACTAAAAATTCAATTTTTACTAAAAATTTAATTTTCACTAAAAAATAAATTTTTCACTTAAAATTTAATTGTTCACTAAAAATTAAATTTTCAACTAAAAATTAAATTTTTCACTAAAAAATCAAATTACACTAAAAATTTAATTTTTCCATAACAATTCAATGTTTCACTAAAAATTCAATTTTTACTAAAAACTCAATTTTCGCAATTAAAATTCAATTTTTCACTAAAAACTCAATTTATCCCTACAAATTCAATTTATCCCTACAGATTCAATTTATCTCTACAAATTAAATTTTTCACTAAAATGCAATTTTTCACTATAAATTAGAATTTTCAAATTATCGGCTCGAACATTGAAATATTACAATTGCTTTTGTATATGTTTTATAATAGTTGCCCATTATTTTCAAAAGTTTAGAGACACTCTCATAAAATTGCCTCCGAAAACCAATTCATCAAATATATTTATAAGAAGAACACGAGAAGAACAACATTTCTCCCATTAATTGTGCTCACCTGTCAATCCGTTATTCATGTATAAAAACAAAAACAACGCTCAATTGCTAATAATTTGCGTATGCTCCCTCCCATGCCTCTTACTCCCCCCACAGCATTGCTTTGTTCAGTTTATTGTGTGTCTACGCCTGCGTCGGTTGTCTTAATTGTCGCACATTTTTTGTGGGTTCTTAATAATAGTTAAAAAAAATTGTAAAATTTGTATAAAACATTAATTTATTGAATATTTATAATAAAAAAAGTGTTTTCTAGACTAATCGTTAGTGGGTTTTAATGTAAAAAAAAGAAAAAAATTTAAAATTTAGTTTATGCAAGTTCAACTACTAAATGAGATTTAATTAATGTTTAAATAACATTATTATTTCATAAAATAGTTAACAAATAAATGCAATGTTAATATAGAAATGTTTAAAAACCAAAATTGTCTAACTTGATTGTGAAAAACATGATTTATTTTGTAATATTTTGTGCGTACCTTTGATTGCTTTGCATTTGTACAACAACAACAATAATGTGAGAAATAATTTCTAATCATTTGCATTAATGAGTGCACGCAGCCAGTACTCTTACGGTCTTTCTCTCTGCCGCGGTCAGTTTATTGCAAGTCTGCGTTGACGTCGTCACGGTTGTCTAGAACATGTTTAGTCTCGCGAGTTTAATTTAATCGATTAAGTGAGTTGTTGAAAGTGTTAAAAGTATTAAAAAGTGTTCAAAAAATGTGCAATAATTTAATTTAAATAATAATAAAAGTGTCGTTAATATATATAGTGAGCAAAAAATATGAATGAAGTAAAATTAATTCACAAATTGTTGATTTCATGCATATTTTTGCAAGTTTTAAAAACTTACAAAGAGTGCTTAAATTAATTGTTTGTAAATTAAACAATGTTTTAAAATTAGATTTCCATAAAATAGAAAAGAAATAAGTGTAAAAATGTAAATGTTTGAAAAAAAAGTGAAAAATACGTGAAATACAAAAAACGAGTTGGGAAAGTTAGGTCGGTCTCATGGGTAAGTAAAAAAAAGTAATAAACAAAATTTTGAAAAATAAAAGTGGGCGGACGCTTATATTTCGCTTATATTTCATTGATTTGATTTTTATTTAATCGATTAAGTGAGTTTAATTTAATCGATTAAGTGAGTTGTTGAAAGTGTTAAAATTATTAAAAAGTGTTCAAAAAATGTGCAATAATTTAATTTAAATAATAATAAAAGTGTCGTTAATATATATAGTGAGCAAAAAATATGAATGAAGTAAAATTAATTCACAAATTGTTGATTTCATGCATATTTTTGCAAGTTTTAAAAACTTACAAAGAGTGCTTAAATTAATTGTTTGTAAATTAAACAATGTTTTAAAATTAGATTTCCATAAAATAGAAAAGAAATAAGTGTAAAAATGTAAATGTTTGAAAAAAAAGTAAAAAATAAGTGAAATACAAAAAACGAGTTGGGAAAGTTAGGTCGGTCTCATGGGTAAGTAAAAAAAAGTAATAAACAAAATTTTGAAAAATAAAAGTGGGCGGACGCTTATATTTCGCTTATATTTCATTGATTTGATTTTATATATATTTTTATATATATCTTGAATAGTTTTCGAGGTATTTGTTCCAAAAGAGTTAAAAAAAATGGGACTAGATTGGGATGTTAAACGATTCAACTCATTTTCAAACTAAGTTCCTACTTTTGAATAAAACATAATGTAACCAAATTTCATTGCATTCTGACCAGTATTTCTCTAGTTTTCGTTTATACAGACAGCAAGACAGACGGACAGACAGGCAGACAGACGGACGGACGGACATAACTAAACGGACTCAGGAGTGATGTTGATTAAGAATATATATACTTTTCCATACCGGCTACGATACGTTACAATATCTGCACAAACTACTTTTGAATAAAACATACTGTAACCAAATTTCATTGCATTCTGACCAGTATTTCTCAAGTTTCCGTTTATACGGACAGCAAGACAGACGGACAGACATAGCTGAACGGACTCAGGTAGTGATGTTGATCAAGAATATACATACTTTTCTATACCGGCTACGATACGTTACAATATCTGCACAAACTTAATATACCCTGTACCTCATAGGTGTAGGGTATAAAAACAATGTAAACCAGAATCAAATATCCACTTTGCAACTATATTTTTGTTATTATATTATAAAAGAAATAATCGAATGAGTTATCCACATCAAACCAACTAAAAATTATAAAATTTTGTCAGCTCCATCTCAGAAATTTAGTAGGATGGTTTTATGACTTAAACTTTAGAAAAACCTAAAATTTCAGTTTCCTAACTGCACTGGGTTCTGAGATATAAGTCCTTGAAATATGAAAAACTCACAAAAAATGCACAAAATTGCGCTAGCTTAACTTACTTTAACTTAGGAAATAATTAAATTATTGAAACCATTTAAACGGCCATGTAAATGTTATAAAAATGAACAAAAATGGCAATATTAAAATTTTTAATATTATTGTGACCATAGGTAGATAATAATCGTAATATTATTAAAAAATAATTATCTCTATAACTCCCTTTTTTAAAAATTTAAAAAAAAAATGTATGTTGGCAACAAACTGTAAAAACTTCAGAGTGGTGTTCGGACTGCTTCCCAAGTTATTAATATAAATGTTTTATAAAGTAGACATTTTCATACGAAATTTTTATTATAAAATGTTGTAATTATTTTCTTTGTAAGGTTATTAAACTATAAAAGCCATTAAAATTAATTTTATAGTTTTTAAAAATAATAATTGATTGGGGTGACCATATTTGTTTGGTGACCAACCGTAAATATAGATCTTTAGGCTGAGCTTTTTTGAACTTATTTTTTGTGAATTTTTCATATTTCAAAGCAGTTAGGAAACTTAAATATTGGGTTTTTCTTAAGTTAAAGTCATAAAACCATCCTGCAAAATTTCATTAATTTCTGAGATGGTAGCGATTCCCATTCACAGTAACGTGCCGGTCTTGATCATCACGAAAGAAGTACGGCCCAATGACGCCGCCGGCCCATAAATCGCACCAAACCGCAATTTTTTCGGGATGCAATGATGACTCATGGAGTACGTGTGGATTGCTGTCTGACCAATAACGCATATTTTGGTTATTGACGAAGCCATTCAGCCATAAATGAGCCTCATCGCTGAAGATGATTTTTCGTTGAAAATCCGAATCATTTTCAAGTTGTTGCTCAGCCCAATTCACGAACATACGACGCTTCTGGTGGTCAAACGGCTTCAGTTCTTGCGTCAATTTGATTTTGTTCGCAAAATTCGCCACAAGTACGTCACAGATATACCCAATGATTGAGAACGACGTGTGAGAGACACATTTGGGCTTTCTTCAACTGAAGCCTCAGCGGCAGCAATATTCTCGACACTACGGGCACTTCTTTGTCTCACTGGCACGGGAACATTTTGTTCTGTGCCTGTGGATTCAAATTTTTCCACTAGACGCTCAATTGTTGATCTGCTAGGACGATTATGACGACCATAAATTGGACGTAGCGCTCTTAACGTTGAGGCCACTGACTCCGAATTTCGGTAGTAAATTTTAATAATTTCGACTCGTTGTTGGCTCGTATATCTTTCAATCCATGAAAATTTGTGTAGCTTCGGTCCGTCAGGATAACAAATATATATTTTAGATATGAAATTTAAATTAACTGTCATCCACCCATGCCCATGTACAGCAATGTCTTGATCAGCACGATAGTTGATACACCCACTAAGGAAACTGCCGGAAGCCTGCTTCCCACCAATTTGATTGGGCAAAAATGTAAAAAAAAATTTCAATCAAATAAATATTTGTTATTTGTGAAATGTCTAAATTTAAATTTCCTTTACTTGACATTCCATACTTTTTGACGTCATCAATACAGGGTGTACATGCGCAATGCGTAATCTTATTATTCTATTATTATTCTATTATTTAGAAAGAAAGAACTAAGCTAATTTTGACCGGAAGTAAAATGAGAAGCATACTTTTAGGGGCAAATAGCAATTACCTAAACCTTTGTAACTTTTTTTGTTACAAAGCTTTAAAACTGTTTTGTTTTATTTTTCTCGAAAGACTATACGTATATAATTCGTAAGGCCCAAATTGATCATGAGCTTGCATAAGTAGAAGATTCAAAGCAGTACAGGGAAAGTGTTGTTTGCAGCGTGCGTTATTTACGCATGTTGTTATAGCTAGAATTCCGTGGGGGGGCATAGGGGGGGCAATTTTCGCGAGAATTCAGCACAACACAGGAATATACATGGGCACAGAAGCCAGAACAGAATTATATATATGTTTTTTTTAATCCCTGACATTCAGTTAATTTTGTGGTTTTTTCACGAACGGAATTTGTTACAGAGAAACCGGTTACTCGACAAGATTCAGCATCCTTTAAGGATAAATATGTGTAAATATTGACAAGTTGGCAACTCAGGAAGCCAACTATTTGAACCGTTTTGTAAGGTGATATGTCATAATTTTGACAAATGTATCACTTTTGAGGGGTTTTCACGATAACTTATTAACGGAATTTGTTACAGAGAAACCGGTTACTCGACAAGATTCAGCATCCTTTAAGGATAAATATGTGTAAATATTGACAAGTTGGCAACTCAGGAAGCCAACTATTTGAACCGTTTTGTAAGGTGATATGTCATAATTTTGACAAATGTATCACTTTTGAGGGGTTTTCACGATAACTTATTAACGGAATTTGTTACAGAGAAACCGGTTACTCGACAAGATTCAGCATCCTTTAAGGATAAATATGTGTAAATATTGACAAGTTGGCAACTCAGGAAGCCAACTATTTGAACCGTTTTGTAAGGTGATATGTCATAATTTTGACAAATGTATCACTTTTGAGGGGTTTTCACGATAACTTATTAACGGAATTTGTTACAGAGAAACCGGTTACTCGACAAGATTCAGCATCCTTTAAGGATAAATATGTGTAAATATTGACAAGTTGGCAACTCAGGAAGCCAACTATTTGAACCGTTTTGTAAGGTGATATGTCATAATTTTGACAAATGTATCACTTTTGAGGGGTTTTCACGATAACTTATTAACGGAATTTGTTACAGAGAAACCGGTTACTCGACAAGATTCAGCATCCTTTAAGGATAAATATGTGTAAATATTGACAAGTTGGCAACTCAGGAAGCCAACTATTTGAACCGTTTTGTAAGGTGATATGTCATAATTTTGACAAATGTATCACTTTTGAGGGGTTTTCACGATAACTTATTAACGGAATTTGTTACAGAGAAACCGGTTACTCGACAAGATTCAGCATCCTTTAAGGATAAATATGTGTAAATATTGACAAGTTGGCAACTCAGGAAGCCAACTATTTGAACCGTTTTGTAAGGTGATATGTCATAATTTTGACAAATGTATCACTTTTGAGGGGTTTTCACGATAACTTATTAACGGAATTTGTTACAGAGAAACCGGTTACTCGACAAGATTCAGCATCCTTTAAGGATAAATATGTGTAAATATTGACAAGTTGGCAACTCAGGAAGCCAACTATTTGAACCGTTTTGTAAGGTGATATGTCATAATTTTGACAAATGTATCACTTTTGAGGGGTTTTCACGATAACTTATTAACGGAATTTGTTACAGAGAAACCGGTTACTCGACAAGATTCAGCATCCTTTAAGGATAAATATGTGTAAATATTGACAAGTTGGCAACTCAGGAAGCCAACTATTTGAACCGTTTTGTAAGGTGATATGTCATAATTTTGACAAATGTATCACTTTTGAGGGGTTTTCACGATAACTTATTAACGGAATTTGTTACAGAGAAACCGGTTACTCGACAAGATTCAGCATCCTTTAAGGATAAATATGTGTAAATATTGACAAGTTGGCAACTCAGGAAGCCAACTATTTGAACCGTTTTGTAAGGTGATATGTCATAATTTTGACAAATGTATCACTTTTGAGGGGTTTTCACGATAACTTATTAACGGAATTTGTTACAGAGAAACCGGTTACTCGACAAGATTCAGCATCCTTTAAGGATAAATATGTGTAAATATTGACAAGTTGGCAACTCAGGAAGCCAACTATTTGAACCGTTTTGTAAGGTGATATGTCATAATTTTGACAAATGTATCACTTTTGAGGGGTTTTCACGATAACTTATTAACGGAATTTGTTACAGAGAAACCGGTTACTCGACAAGATTCAGCATCCTTTAAGGATAAATATGTGTAAATATTGACAAGTTGGCAACTCAGGAAGCCAACTATTTGAACCGTTTTGTAAGGTGATATGTCATAATTTTGACAAATGTATCACTTTTGAGGGGTTTTCACGATAACTTATTAACGGAATTTGTTACAGAGAAACCGGTTACTCGACAAGATTCAGCATCCTTTAAGGATAAATATGTGTAAATATTGACAAGTTGGCAACTCAGGAAGCCAACTATTTGAACCGTTTTGTAAGGTGATATGTCATAATTTTGACAAATGTATCACTTTTGAGGGGTTTTCACGATAACTTATTAACGGAATTTGTTACAGAGAAACCGGTTACTCGACAAGATTCAGCATCCTTTAAGGATAAATATGTGTAAATATTGACAAGTTGGCAACTCAGGAAGCCAACTATTTGAACCGTTTTGTAAGGTGATATGTCATAATTTTGACAAATGTATCACTTTTGAGGGGTTTTCACGATAACTTATTAACGGAATTTGTTACAGAGAAACCGGTTACTCGACAAGATTCAGCATCCTTTAAGGATAAATATGTGTAAATATTGACAAGTTGGCAACTCAGGAAGCCAACTATTTGAACCGTTTTGTAAGGTGATATGTCATAATTTTGACAAATGTATCACTTTTGAGGGGTTTTCACGATAACTTATTAACGGAATTTGTTACAGAGAAACCGGTTACTCGACAAGATTCAGCATCCTTTAAGGATAAATATGTGTAAATATTGACAAGTTGGCAACTCAGGAAGCCAACTATTTGAACCGTTTTGTAAGGTGATATGTCATAATTTTGACAAATGTATCACTTTTGAGGGGTTTTCACGATAACTTATTAACGGAATTTGTTACAGAGAAACCGGTTACTCGACAAGATTCAGCATCCTTTAAGGATAAATATGTGTAAATATTGACAAGTTGGCAACTCAGGAAGCCAACTATTTGAACCGTTTTGTAAGGTGATATGTCATAATTTTGACAAATGTATCACTTTTGAGGGGTTTTCACGATAACTTATTAACGGAATTTGTTACAGAGAAACCGGTTACTCGACAAGATTCAGCATCCTTTAAGGATAAATATGTGTAAATATTGACAAGTTGGCAACTCAGGAAGCCAACTATTTGAACCGTTTTGTAAGGTGATATGTCATAATTTTGACAAATGTATCACTTTTGAGGGGTTTTCACGATAACTTATTAACGGAATTTGTTACAGAGAAACCGGTTACTCGACAAGATTCAGCATCCTTTAAGGATAAATATGTGTAAATATTGACAAGTTGGCAACTCAGGAAGCCAACTATTTGAACCGTTTTGTAAGGTGATATGTCATAATTTTGACAAATGTATCACTTTTGAGGGGTTTTCACGATAACTTATTAACGGAATTTGTTACAGAGAAACCGGTTACTCGACAAGATTCAGCATCCTTTAAGGATAAATATGTGTAAATATTGACAAGTTGGCAACTCAGGAAGCCAACTATTTGAACCGTTTTGTAAGGTGATATGTCATAATTTTGACAAATGTATCACTTTTGAGGGGTTTTCACGATAACTTATTAACGGAATTTGTTACAGAGAAACCGGTTACTCGACAAGATTCAGCATCCTTTAAGGATAAATATGTGTAAATATTGACAAGTTGGCAACTCAGGAAGCCAACTATTTGAACCGTTTTGTAAGGTGATATGTCATAATTTTGACAAATGTATCACTTTTGAGGGGTTTTCACGATAACTTATTAACGGAATTTGTTACAGAGAAACCGGTTACTCGACAAGATTCAGCATCCTTTAAGGATAAATATGTGTAAATATTGACAAGTTGGCAACTCAGGAAGCCAACTATTTGAACCGTTTTGTAAGGTGATATGTCATAATTTTGACAAATGTATCACTTTTGAGGGGTTTTCACGATAACTTATTAACGGAATTTGTTACAGAGAAACCGGTTACTCGACAAGATTCAGCATCCTTTAAGGATAAATATGTGTAAATATTGACAAGTTGGCAACTCAGGAAGCCAACTATTTGAACCGTTTTGTAAGGTGATATGTCATAATTTTGACAAATGTATCACTTTTGAGGGGTTTTCACGATAACTTATTAACGGAATTTGTTACAGAGAAACCGGTTACTCGACAAGATTCAGCATCCTTTAAGGATAAATATGTGTAAATATTGACAAGTTGGCAACTCAGGAAGCCAACTATTTGAACCGTTTTGTAAGGTGATATGTCATAATTTTGACAAATGTATCACTTTTGAGGGGTTTTCACGATAACTTATTAACGGAATTTGTTACAGAGAAACCGGTTACTCGACAAGATTCAGCATCCTTTAAGGATAAATATGTGTAAATATTGACAAGTTGGCAACTCAGGAAGCCAACTATTTGAACCGTTTTGTAAGGTGATATGTCATAATTTTGACAAATGTATCACTTTTGAGGGGTTTTCACGATAACTTATTAACGGAATTTGTTACAGAGAAACCGGTTACTCGACAAGATTCAGCATCCTTTAAGGATAAATATGTGTAAATATTGACAAGTTGGCAACTCAGGAAGCCAACTATTTGAACCGTTTTGTAAGGTGATATGTCATAATTTTGACAAATGTATCACTTTTGAGGGGTTTTCACGATAACTTATTAACGGAATTTGTTACAGAGAAACCGGTTACTCGACAAGATTCAGCATCCTTTAAGGATAAATATGTGTAAATATTGACAAGTTGGCAACTCAGGAAGCCAACTATTTGAACCGTTTTGTAAGGTGATATGTCATAATTTTGACAAATGTATCACTTTTGAGGGGTTTTCACGATAACTTATTAACGGAATTTGTTACAGAGAAACCGGTTACTCGACAAGATTCAGCATCCTTTAAGGATAAATATGTGTAAATATTGACAAGTTGGCAACTCAGGAAGCCAACTATTTGAACCGTTTTGTAAGGTGATATGTCATAATTTTGACAAATGTATCACTTTTGAGGGGTTTTCACGATAACTTATTAACGGAATTTGTTACAGAGAAACCGGTTACTCGACAAGATTCAGCATCCTTTAAGGATAAATATGTGTAAATATTGACAAGTTGGCAACTCAGGAAGCCAACTATTTGAACCGTTTTGTAAGGTGATATGTCATAATTTTGACAAATGTATCACTTTTGAGGGGTTTTCACGATAACTTATTAACGGAATTTGTTACAGAGAAACCGGTTACTCGACAAGATTCAGCATCCTTTAAGGATAAATATGTGTAAATATTGACAAGTTGGCAACTCAGGAAGCCAACTATTTGAACCGTTTTGTAAGGTGATATGTCATAATTTTGACAAATGTATCACTTTTGAGGGGTTTTCACGATAACTTATTAACGGAATTTGTTACAGAGAAACCGGTTACTCGACAAGATTCAGCATCCTTTAAGGATAAATATGTGTAAATATTGACAAGTTGGCAACTCAGGAAGCCAACTATTTGAACCGTTTTGTAAGGTGATATGTCATAATTTTGACAAATGTATCACTTTTGAGGGGTTTTCACGATAACTTATTAACGGAATTTGTTACAGAGAAACCGGTTACTCGACAAGATTCAGCATCCTTTAAGGATAAATATGTGTAAATATTGACAAGTTGGCAACTCAGGAAGCCAACTATTTGAACCGTTTTGTAAGGTGATATGTCATAATTTTGACAAATGTATCACTTTTGAGGGGTTTTCACGATAACTTATTAACGGAATTTGTTACAGAGAAACCGGTTACTCGACAAGATTCAGCATCCTTTAAGGATAAATATGTGTAAATATTGACAAGTTGGCAACTCAGGAAGCCAACTATTTGAACCGTTTTGTAAGGTGATATGTCATAATTTTGACAAATGTATCACTTTTGAGGGGTTTTCACGATAACTTATTAACGGAATTTGTTACAGAGAAACCGGTTACTCGACAAGATTCAGCATCCTTTAAGGATAAATATGTGTAAATATTGACAAGTTGGCAACTCAGGAAGCCAACTATTTGAACCGTTTTGTAAGGTGATATGTCATAATTTTGACAAATGTATCACTTTTGAGGGGTTTTCACGATAACTTATTAACGGAATTTGTTACAGAGAAACCGGTTACTCGACAAGATTCAGCATCCTTTAAGGATAAATATGTGTAAATATTGACAAGTTGGCAACTCAGGAAGCCAACTATTTGAACCGTTTTGTAAGGTGATATGTCATAATTTTGACAAATGTATCACTTTTGAGGGGTTTTCACGATAACTTATTAACGGAATTTGTTACAGAGAAACCGGTTACTCGACAAGATTCAGCATCCTTTAAGGATAAATATGTGTAAATATTGACAAGTTGGCAACTCAGGAAGCCAACTATTTGAACCGTTTTGTAAGGTGATATGTCATAATTTTGACAAATGTATCACTTTTGAGGGGTTTTCACGATAACTTATTAACGGAATTTGTTACAGAGAAACCGGTTACTCGACAAGATTCAGCATCCTTTAAGGATAAATATGTGTAAATATTGACAAGTTGGCAACTCAGGAAGCCAACTATTTGAACCGTTTTGTAAGGTGATATGTCATAATTTTGACAAATGTATCACTTTTGAGGGGTTTTCACGATAACTTATTAACGGAATTTGTTACAGAGAAACCGGTTACTCGACAAGATTCAGCATCCTTTAAGGATAAATATGTGTAAATATTGACAAGTTGGCAACTCAGGAAGCCAACTATTTGAACCGTTTTGTAAGGTGATATGTCATAATTTTGACAAATGTATCACTTTTGAGGGGTTTTCACGATAACTTATTAACGGAATTTGTTACAGAGAAACCGGTTACTCGACAAGATTCAGCATCCTTTAAGGATAAATATGTGTAAATATTGACAAGTTGGCAACTCAGGAAGCCAACTATTTGAACCGTTTTGTAAGGTGATATGTCATAATTTTGACAAATGTATCACTTTTGAGGGGTTTTCACGATAACTTATTAACGGAATTTGTTACAGAGAAACCGGTTACTCGACAAGATTCAGCATCCTTTAAGGATAAATATGTGTAAATATTGACAAGTTGGCAACTCAGGAAGCCAACTATTTGAACCGTTTTGTAAGGTGATATGTCATAATTTTGACAAATGTATCACTTTTGAGGGGTTTTCACGATAACTTATTAACGGAATTTGTTACAGAGAAACCGGTTACTCGACAAGATTCAGCATCCTTTAAGGATAAATATGTGTAAATATTGACAAGTTGGCAACTCAGGAAGCCAACTATTTGAACCGTTTTGTAAGGTGATATGTCATAATTTTGACAAATGTATCACTTTTGAGGGGTTTCACGATAACTTATTAACGGAATTTGTTACAGAGAAACCGGTTACTCGACAAGATTCAGCATCCTTTAAGGATAAATATGTGTAATATTGACAAGTTGGCAACTCAGGAAGCCAACTATTTGAACCGTTTTGTAAGGTGATATGTCATAATTTTGACAAATGTATCACTTTTGAGGGGTTTTCACGATAACTTATTAACGGAATTTGTTACAGAGAAACCGGTTACTCGACAAGATTCAGCATCCTTTAAGGATAAATATGTGTAAATATTGACAAGTTGGCAACTCAGGAAGCCAACTATTTGAACGTTTTTGTAAGGTGATATGTCATAATTTTGACAAATGTATCACTTTTGAGGGGTTTTCACGATAACTTATTAACGGAATTTGTTACAGAGAAACCGGTTACTCGACAAGATTCAGCATCCTTTAAGGATAAATATGTGTAAATATTGACAAGTTGGCAAACTCAGGAAGCCACTTTTGAACCGTTTTGTAAGGTGATATGTCATAATTTTGACAAATGTATCACTTTTGAGGGTTTTCACGATAACTTATTAACGGAATTTGTTACAGAGAAACCGGTTACTCGACAAGATTCAGCATCCTTTAAGGATAAATATGTGTAAATATTGACAAGTTGGCAACTCAGGAAGCCAACTATTTGAACCGTTTTGTAAGGTGATATGTCATAATTTTGACAAATGTATCACTTTTGAGGGGTTTTCACGATAACTTATTAACGGAATTTGTTACAGAGAAACCGGTTACTCGACAAGATTCAGCATCCTTTAAGGATAAATATGTGTAAATATTGACAAGTTGGCA